>CAXAJV010000002.1:33547736-34797736 GCA_963969225.1 Xylocopa violacea | reverse complement strand
GGATAACTGCAACCCTCGCGTTGCAATATCGTACAAGATGAAGCACCTGACCACCTTTCGGAGAACTATTAAAAATTGCGAATAAATTTGTCTGTGACGCTACAACACACCCAATTCCATTTCCTTTTCGCTCAGCGATCCATCATTACCGATTCAAGCAAGCACTCAACAAAATATTTCTTAGTCCCGTAAATTTCGATTATTCGCCAGCAAATCTTTGGCGCGCGCTCCTTTTTTTTAATTTGAGGCCGGGAAGGAGGGAGGCAAAGGGTTGGTGGTAGGGCAGGTACGAGAATATTCATTTCAGGTATTCGCAGTGGCACGAATGGAAAATCAAACATAAGCGAGAGAGAGAGAAAAAGGGGGGGAGAGAGAGAGAGAGAGAGAGAGAGAGAGAGGAGTCGCTACAAGATGTCCGTCGCCTATTTATTTATAGAGCGAGCACACATCGGCATGCATGGTCACATGCTCGCGTGCACGGCGCACACGCATACGCGCACAGAGATAAGAGTGCGAGCGTGTTTGGCGAAACGCGCGCGAGTACGCGTGCTCGCACGCGTTTTCCCTCGAGCGTGGACGAAAAATTCGCTCGAGCCGCGCTCCGCTCGGTTTATTTTCTTCCCTGTTTATTTGTTAACGCGAGGCACGCGTTCATTGTTTGCAGAAATAATACGATGAAAGCGGCGCGAGTGGCTAAGGGAAATAAATTGCGGAAAAAGAGCGGATCGCGTCGTTGAAATCCGAATTTAAGAGCCGCCGTGTTGAGACTCCGAGAGGCTCGCGAGCGTTCGAGTCGCGCGATGAGCTACTCGATACCGCGTTCACTCGACGTTTCTCGAATTTCCTGATTTCCGCGTGAAGATCGTCGTCGAGTTTCTCGAATATTTCGCTGCGAACACACCCGAGATACGATCTCGAATCTCTACTTCGGAGGAAAACCCGCGTACAGATGCTCGATGTGAAGTCGGAAGAATGCGACGAGAAATTCGAACGAACCAAGGTAAAATGGACACTGCGCGAATCCCGTTCGCGGATAGGTTGCTCAATTTAAAAGGTGAATAATTTATTAATAGAATAATTGACATGGAGGCAGAGGAGGAGGCGCGTAACGCGGTCCAATCTCGCTCGGGGCGTTGGAAACGCGGCGGAAGGTCTCCCAGTCTATTCCGGCTGTTGCCGGATTATCAAAGTCATACGGCGTGGCTTTTCCTACGGACTTTTCGACGCGGCCCGTCTAAAACGGAGCTCGCCTGCCCGCCTGCCGCGGTGGCATCGCGAAAATGCGACGTGTCCGAGAACGACACGCGTCGGGAAGGCACCTGTCCTCTCTCTAACACTTTCATAAGAGGCGACGATACTTACGCAACACCGGCCGCCGGCCGGGCGATATTTAGCTCCCGCGAGGAGAGCATGCCTAGCTGCGACTGCTAGACGACTCTGCTAACCGCTCTTTTTACCCTTCTTTCACGTACGAACTCGATCTTCCTTCGTCTCTGTCGAGTCCGCACTTGCGAACTAACTTTGCGCGACTTTGCGCGCGTAGAATGGTTTAAGGGTGGTAGGCTTAAGTTCGGAAGGTTGTACGAGCCAGAAGGGTGAAGCTCGAAGGGAAATGAAAGTGGCATTTTTCGTTGCATTCGAAATTTAACAAATTTTTCTCGACTTGAAGAAATCGTTCCACCATGGAATCGAATCGTAATAAAGGGAATCGGTGAGCGGAATGGGAATATTAGGCATCCCCGGGTCCTCGTACCACCCCGTCGCCGTGTACTTCCCTTCTATAATAATACCGTCTATTAGGTCAGTCGAAACGAACGGAGCAAGTGTCTACTTTTAGCATACGTCGACGCGGCGGATAATCCGAAAGGGTCCGAAGTAACGAAGCCTTCGCTATCCACGCCACCGCTTGGCAGCCAGCAAGTTTATATTATTGTGGTGCCGTGTATATTTACAGAGGGCCAGGAATTTTTATGATGTTGATCGTTCGTCGTTCATACACGTCGATCGGTTCGCTCTCTTCTACGCTCGGGCGCACGCGTTGCATGGAACGATTGACTCTCGTTTCGTCGCGAATTTTCTTGTCGTTCCTACGCTGGTTAGTCGAAATCGATTCGCAGAGACTCGCTAGTACTGCTTCGTTTCGTATTGTTTTATTCTGACTGCAATGAATATCGGGACGAAATACTTCCGAGAGAGGGATGCTACGATACGTGACTCAACGTAAGAAATTTGCAAAATAATAAATTATAATCGAGAACACCGAAAGATGGAAACTTTCGGAGTCGAGACGCGGATTCTCGAAATAAGGACAAGGATTTTTATCATGCTGGAGCTTCGAAAGTGGGACATGGCGAATAAAAAAGTGGAATATAAAATTCTCACAAGCGAATTGGCAAAAGTCGAGAGACTTTGAATTACGATGGTTCCAAAGGAACGAATCTTACGGAGAGTGAACACTGTGTCTCGACTACTTAGTAGGAGTCTCCGTAGTTCTTGAACAAATTTATCTAACTTTGATTTATTGATCGCAGCCAAACGCACCCCCTCGTGTAAAAGATTGCTGTAGAGAACACGTCCTCGGATACAATTTTTAAAGCTACAAGACCACCAATCGGAATCAAGCCAATATTCGCAATTTTGTCTGAAAGTACAAGCTTGCAAGCTTAATGTTTCAATGATTTTTGAGGAGAGAAACCGGAGAAAGGATACGTCCGTGCTCTAACGATGCAAATGGGTTAAAAGAATGCAGCCTGAGACAAGCAGAACGATCGACACCATCGTTCGCTAAAGTTTCCAGTTGGAAATGAAGGGAGGCTCGGCAAGTACGCGGTCGAAGGAGGCGACGAACGGTCTGGAGAGTGCCTAACCTATCCCATGTCTTGGCAGCTGAGCGTTTTTTTTTTTCTTTCTCGTAGGTGGTGCACGGTAGGCCTGGCCAATTTTTGCGTCAACCGCCGCTGTAAACATTAGAAAGCAGGCTGCCAAGGCGTGTGTGGACGCCGCCACCGGTACGTAGCCTGCGTGGAAGAAAGAGAAAGAAAGAGAGACGACGCGCTCGAGGCCGGCCTCTGCCAGGACGCGCGCGTACGTACGGAAATTACGTGTACGCCGACACTGAGTCAGTGAGTTCGATGAAACCGAATGAAAGAAGAAGCGGACGGGCGCCAGTCCCCGACCCTACTGCCAGCTGATCGATCGAAACTCGTCGATCAACGGGCCACGCGCGAATCTTGCCGTTGTCGCAATTTTGTTGGCCTTCGACGAGCTCCTCCCGAGGCACTCGATCGCTTGGTGGTGACGATGGCGATGACGGTGCCTCGGGAATTGCATCGGGGAATTTCAAGTATTTCAAGGTTGCGAACCGCGATGGAATCATTCTAGACAAGTTTGGACTATCGGATTTGAGAACTCGAGCAGTTTCGAGAACTTTGGATTAAACATCTTTTGGGCAATTTCTGTGATTTAAAATTTATAGTACCAAAGATTCCTAAGTCGGAAGATTTAGAATTGTAGGGAATTCGGAGCTTCGAGCTTTCGCAATTCCAGAAGAAAATTCTAAATCTCGAGAGCAGCTAACGAAAAAAAAAAAAATTCCAAATTCCAAACACCCGCGCGGTCCCTTCACCCTCCAGCATTCCCAGAAAACCTCTCCGTCCTCATACGCGACACTTGCAACGACCCTTAGAATCCTCCAAGCATCCACGATCCACGGTTCGTCCTACGCCTCGACCAATCGCGCGTTCACCGTGCTGCGCCCGTTCTAGAATCCCCGGTAGAAGCGAGGGTAGGCGGGAGGGAGATGGATCCGGGTTAAATTCATCGGCTCATGGAACGCGAAACGATCGGATGCCTTGGACGGTGGACAAGATCGACTATTCTTGAAGGCCCGATCCTTGGAGCTTGGTCGCGAAGGTCTGCCAATCGGATCGTTATAGATCCGAGCCCGACTCTCTTCCTACGGGTCTTTGTACCCCCACGCGGTGCGCGTTGGTGAACCGGCGAGAGCCAGCGGGCGCGTCGCGGGGCCAGGCCGCGCCATGAAAACACCCAGGCTGCCCGCGTGGTTGTGTATGGGGGCCGGTGAAATTGGCAGAGCGTTCCAAGAAACTTTGAATCGAAGCCGAGTCGAGTGGACACTTTGAATGGACGGATGTGCGAGTGAATGAACGCGCCACGCTCTCGATTCAGACCGCCGCCACCCGCTCCTCTCGCTTCGGTCTTCTCTGCCTCCCTCGCTCTCTCCTTCTCTCTCCTTCTTTCTTCTGGGTCTGCGCTGCGAGATCAACGAGGACCGCCGACGAGCCAATGCTTCCTGGTCGAACACCGGCGACAATCGCGCGCGGCGATTCGCCGGATCGTTCGGTGGGATGGTCAGGTCGTTTGATGGCTGGTAGCGGGAAGAAGGATCGGTGTTTGGTGGCTGGGGCGCTGGTTAAAGGGGTTGTTCCGGGGGTGATTTAGTCGAGAGGCTGTTTGATGGATAGGTTGGTCGCGTCAACCGTTAAACCTTTGAGCGCTGAGAAGCGCGCTTTTCCACGTTTCGTGTTGCGTACACTGGCGTTCGTGAAAACGGAAACAGCCCGCGAATTGATTCGAAATTTAATACCTCCGCGCGTGGTAGTTGTATTAGTGGTTGTGAACAACAAATCAATATATCAATTGTTACTAGTCCTGAACACAAAAGCAACAAGAGTACTGGAGTCGTGTATCCGTGGACTCGTAAAATAAATTGTTTCACCATTCTCTGAAACCTATATGTTATATGAGTTTGGCTAGTTAATAAATAACAGAATTGCTAGCGAACGTTTTGGGAATGAATTTGATCGTCGGATAAGTTTGCGATTAATTGTAGGTACACCTCTTGATGATTAACTCGATCGCGTGGTGCCTCATTCTTGGAGATCATTTAGTGAGCGACAGCCAACTGGTACGGTGTCAAATGAACTTACTACCGACAGCATCAGCAGACGCTTCACACGATACAACACAATCCATTCATCCCTAAAACTTGCGCTGTCCAACTCGGTTCAACTACTACCGAACTCTCACTCTATATAAAACATCGAGCATCGAAAGGGAGAGCCTGCCATTTTGGCTCTAATTTTTTCTTCGATGTCACCGTTCAACGCGTGCTCGTATGACACTGAATCCGCTTTTCGCGCCTTTAGAAAATTCTACTGTATCATTCTATCGCTAACTCGTTAAGAATCAACGCTGCGTTAATGAAACGCTTCATTTGCAATTTTCCTTAAATTATATAAGTAAAAAAATAGCACAAGGAATATTTTCTCGACGCAACGTTGAACTATGACGGGTTAAAAAAAAAGACCATCGCTAGGAATATTCAAGAGCCCTTCCCATCCTCGACGCTTCATATGTATTTACAGCGCTTCTAAATTCCCCCGTGGTGACTCTCGTACGATCGAGGGCCACCCCTTAATCGAACGGTTATATCGTGGACAATCCCTTACCGTGGCTGGTGATAAAATTGGCGAGGTAGAGATCGAGTTCCCGGACGGAGACGTTGATGTGATAGGGGTTGACGCAGAGGCCCGGCTGAGCGCATTCCGCAGTCTTCTCGAGCCGTTCCCCGTCCGTCGACTCCAACGGAATTGCCTTGAAGAGGATCACCATTACTAGGTCCAACCTCCATACCTGCGACATAACGACACGGAGCCAGGGGTTATTGGCTGCGCAACGGATGCTGGACCACCACAGGGGATCACGTTCGACTTCCTGCGGTCCACGGTGGCCTCGATGGGCCCTTTCGTTAAGTTTCACGGCAAGTTTCGATTTATACGATGTTACATTAACAATTGTGGAACAAATTCGAATGAAATTCTATGGAAAGTGATTCGAGATTAAATGGTATTCGTATCGGACTGGAAGCGATATCGTAGCGAAGTGTTGCAGGCGCTTAAGTACGCGAGAACGTAGTCGAGTAAGTAGATCGAGAGGGTAGTAGTCGGACTCACCTTATCGGCTTGACGCAGGCAGTCGATGCGACGCATTTTACCCTTCTGATCAGGATTACTAAGGACACACATGGCTGGCCTCTTCCCCGTGATACTTAGAACGAAGTCTTCTCTGTACTCCTGCGTGATATCCTTTCGTAACTTGCCTAGAAGCCGCGAGGCCCATTTCTGTTTCACCTCCAGCTTCTCGTTCTGAAATCAGATTTTGTTCCAAATGAAGTACGCTGCTCGCGACACGTTCGTACATTCTTAAAGTTATTTCTATCCTTGTTATCTGCGATACGTAACATTTAATCGTGATGATTTTTTTGCAACTCCCCAAGACCCTGATGTCGCGCTTTCATATCGTAAAGGGGACAAAACGATAACTGTCCAAGACTCCAACTACGAGAGTTCGAACTCTTGGCGAACAACCCCACACATTTTCGAGGAAGAAAATGGAGAAGACATTTTACCACGCATCCTCGTAAACTGGTTACGGGAAAAGCATATTCCGCGGAGGAAGTTCCCCTTGTATATCGATGCGTCACGGCAGCTGTTGATCTGGAAAGTTCCGCCAGTTTACAAACTCCGTCCGATGGCTCGGGACCAAAGCAACGCTGACCTCAAACTATTCGTCGGAACGATATGCGGGATCACGTCTCCACGTGTCCCCCTACTCCCCCATCCCTTTAATATCTTGACCTTCCTCGAGTTCCACCAGCCCCTCTATCCTCGTTTTTTGGCGAATTTTCAGCTGCAGAAAATTTTACCGACACGTATCTCAATTTTCTCATCGTTATGTACAGATAATTAACGAAGAACTCGGAGGAGCGTGCAAGTGGTTTAACCTTCTCGCGGTGCGATAAAATGACGGAGTATAAGAACCCCTCGATTAACCTAATCCACCTCTTAACCCCCTCACGTACAAAGTAAAAAGCAAAACATTTGCATTTGCAAAAATTAAACAATAACTCGTTACTCTTCTTATCGAGGGTGAATTTAAAGAAAACCCTAGGCTTTAGATGAAAAACTACCAACTCGACCACCACGGTATTAACTGGCCGAAAATGAGAATCCCGTAAAATTCCAGGATCGTGGATCCCGCGAAACAGCGTCACCTTTCTCCTCTCCTCCGCGTGTATCCGATAAAATTCCGCGAGCGCGCGCCTAGGGCAGGCTCGTTTCTCAGTCGACGTGGAAATCTCCGCGGCGAAGTTGGTCGTGTCGTCCGCTCGGTTTCGCCCGGCGAACGACGAGTCGCTCGGCTGCGACCTGCTACGGCTGTTACGGGCCTGTTATTCACATCACGGCCGCGGCCACCACGTAGAATAGCAAATGCGCGCGGGTGCATAAGGTCCCTGAGAAATGCGTCGAAAGCGCGCGGAATGCATCGGCGCAGCGGCGGCGACGTCGATCTATCCCGGCCCGCCTAGCCCCTTTTCCGCCACGCACGTGCGAGAGCCCCGATACTTTTGCGCGGATAGAGAGAAAAACCGGTGCCGCGTTGCTGCGCGTCCGACGCGCCTCGAACGCGTCCGTCGCCCGATTCCAGGACCCGCGCCGCGACAGATTCTCCTGGCACCGGCCGCTCGTTCGGAGAACGGATCGCTTCTTGGGAGATGTCGTCGATGATCGCGATCTTGCGCGACCGTTCCACCCTTCGCGCTTCCACTTGGAAGTTCGCGTCTCAATTACTGCTTTCAGCGACGCAGGAAATGTATCGAAGCTTGTGACAGTGGAATCGTCGCTGGGATCTCGAGGATAAAGAAAGTATTGAGTTGCGAAGTATCCAGCGACGGTGGAATTTTCGATTTTAGGGATGTAAGTCCGAAACCAGTTCGTGGTCCACGAACAACCGAAACGTGTCTTCCGCTTCGAGAGAAAGACGATAAACCACCCCCGATTGCCACGCGAACTCCGCGAACCGTTTCACCTCGACTCACCCTTCACATCGCCTAATCGCGAATCACCGCGGAGCCCCATTGAAAGACGGCACCGTTATCCGTGCGTTCACCGGAGGACCCGGGAACCAGACGTTCGAGAACCGCGATGCCCGTTTCACGTCGCGCGTTTCCCAGCTCCGCGCGTCCCCGGGCAGCGGGCGCGCGTTTTTCGCGCGCGCAAGAAAATTTCAAGCACGTACCGCGAGTCGTCGCGCGCAGAGAAATGTCACGCGGCGGACAGGCCAGGCCAGGCCGCGCACGGCCCAACTGTGGGAGAGAGACCTGGCCACGGTTACCGGTGCATCCTGCATAAACCCGATCAAGTATGCCGTGTGTGAAGGAGGGACACCGCGGGGCGAACGCACCGTGGCACCACGTATGTATATCGTGACATGCGTATGTACACCTAGGCGCGGCAGTTTACCTCGTTCACGCCGCGCCGATTTCTCGCGATCCCGTACCAGTCGTTTAACCTGCGCTACACCGTCTTGCGTCACCCTCGTCGGAGATTCGCTTCAACCCTGCGAGCGTCCTTCGATTCGATCGCCACATCTCGCGATGCGTACCCGCGTTTCGTCAAACGTTTCTCGCTTCGTAATTTATTTCTAGAAATTCTGAGTCGCCTGTCGTTTGAAAGAAACGATAGAAGTAACATTTCGAACGTTCGAAGTAATTCTCCGAACCGCGCGTCTCCGGATCGGAATCGACGCCGAATCGCTCAAGCTCCTCGAGAGAGTCGGGTATTGAATAAAAGTCGTACGTTTCCCCGGGTAAATAAATCTCGGGGAGGCGGGTACATTTTTATGCTTTTCTCTCTGTACGACATCCACGTACGGCTCGTTCGATCGGGCCTCCTCTTTCCAGGCCACGGACCGGAGGAGCAATCGAATTCGTCTCACTTCGGGGGCCAACGAGCTCTCGTTACATTAGACTCAGTGAAATTGAACGTAAATACCGTGGAAGAAAGCTCGGACCGCCTCTCCGCTCCGGGCGATTCGTCGCGTTTCGCGTGATTATTCCGAATTGAACGACCCTCTCCGTGTTTCTGCCTCCTTGGAATTGGGGAAACGTCGCAGGACAATTGGAAACGCTTGTTGTTTGAAGCAATTCCGCCGGAGCGCTCTTAGTGGTCTATTTGCTCAGATCGAACCGTAGAAAATTGATCAATGGGTGCTTCAGGCTGTTCCTCTGTATAATTTAATTATTTAATTTCGCGCAACGAGGAAACGAAGTTCTCAGCTTAGTGATCGTTAGATTAACTCTTTAATAACCGAACGTATCGACTTTCCGGTACGTTTAAGAGATAAAAGTTAACCCTTTGAAAGCTATGAATATATACGAATATCTGTTTAATATTATACAATAAAATCCCTCCGCAATTTTCCAGATTTCGAATATCCTAAACTCGATCCAACGTCCCCACAAATCTCGACAGTCCAACTTCTCCGTTTACCAAATACTTCCGCAAATAATCCCAGATCTATCCCAGTCACCGAAGACGCTCGAATCGATATCCGGAAACGGAGCACATCCCCGTTTCTCCCGTCTCACCCCCAGAGAAGAAAAAGGAGCGCACGTAAGGGAGATTTTCCAGGCGCTCGGCGACGCGACAAAAAAAAAAAATATCTCAGCCTTGAAAGATTCGTCCGAAAAGTAGAAAGAAAAGAGATCCGGGGATTCACAAAAGCGGCAGCTATTTCGGGCACAAACATCCGCGGAATGCGGGGACGGGCTACGCTCGAAACGGAAGTGGCGTGCAGAGTGGCTTAAAAAGGGGGCCAGCCAGCCATCCAGAGGTAATCCCGAGGAAGTACAAGGGTGCCTCAATCGCAATATCAACGAGAAACAAAGACCACCCCCAAGCGGAGGATGGGGACGGGTGGTGGTCGTTGAAAGAGGAAGCGAAAGAACGCGAGTTCTATGACAAGAAGGCGGAGGAGGAATACGGAAGAAGAAGAAGAAGAAGTCGGTTTCGCGATTGTTTGGAACGCGGAAGAGCATCGATGCACTCAGCCGTTTCTATTTCCGTTTTACATCTCACTGCGGGTCCTTCCATCCGGCCACGCGGACAGGCCACCTCGCGAGGACCAAGAACAAAGCGGGGAAACAGGTTGCCGCGTTTTCTGGGCTGACGCGCCATTTCTTTCAGTTACCATTATGGATTTTTATCCTTGGTCCATCGCGCCTTGACTAACCGTGCTGCCATTTTCTTTATTTTTCATTTCTCTGCTAAAAGCTATTCTTTAACTATTCTAGTCTTTCAGCGATAATCTGAAAAATCGTGAAGTACACGAGTAATCGCGAAGAACCGTACGAGTTTGTCTTCCGCAATAATTTTTCTCAAATTCATCGCTCCAGAGTAATGGAACTCGGAGATATAAATTGAAAAATAAATTTCCTAGCGGATAAACAGGATCGGGAAATACGCGTTTCGCGTCGAGAGAGGCACAGCGATACTGGCGCAACAGCTGCCGACGATTTATTTTGGATTTGCCGTGGACTTTCGCGGTTCCACCAGCGGGAACACTATATGACACGGTGTGACACGCCGCATACCTGCCGCGGACGCGAAAGAAGTCACGCGTGCGTCATGCTCGATCTCGTCTCAGACGTAGCTGCGGCTAGAACTAGTGAAAATAGCATTCGCTTTGATCCTTGACGAAATAATATCGCTACCGAGTACGCGTACCCCTGAATTCGACCGCGGAGAGAAGTATGTTCAGTGAAAAAATGTTTGACGAATATCCGAACAATGGAAGCCGATTTTTTTAAATATGGAACAAACGAATCTGCACAGTGGGACTCTTCCATCGTGAAGAGAAATATCTTCTTGAATTTTAATGAGAATAATTATAAATTATTTCCAGTATTAGACGGTGGCTAAATATACTCGTGAGCTGAGGAAAAAGTGGAGGAAGCGCGCGCTAAAAGCGCGTCCGCGTGGAAATCGACGCGTTCGGTCGCTCAGAATAAACGACTCGTCAGGACAACTCAATTGGTGACTCGTCAAAGACTTCTCTGTGCAATCTAGACGCGTGAAACGCGAAACACGAAACGCGAAGCCGGCGCTCCTCGAAAGCTGAACGTCACTCTGCCATATTTCTTTCTGCTCTTTTATTTTCCTTCCTTTCTTTTTGTAGGGCAGCGTTTTTTTAATTTCATTGCCCGGTACACGTTCTCTTAAAATTCCGCGTACATAATTACGAGAGCTCGTACGTGTGCTCGTTGCATTAAGCGCATCCACGAATTCGCGCACACCGAAATTACGTATTACGGTCGTACTTCTCGCGAATGAATTTAGCAAACGCACATTTTCCTGCACAACGGGTGGCCCGAATTCAACCGACTTTCAGTGCGCATCGACGATATAAATTTGTCTTTGATTCATTTTTAATTCATGAACGTGTACAGTTCAACAAGAATCGTTTTCACAAACTCATTCGTTTAATTAAAACCTCTAGAATTCATCCAGACGCTCGATCCACGCTTAAAGTAGGCTAAGAAGGCGGACGACGTTGGATCCCGGAAATCAGGCGAATCAGGAAACTAAAGCGGAAAGTTTATGGAAGAAGTTTGCCGTAAGTGTCGTAAAAACTAGAAAGTACACTTCTTATCAATGTTTAACAGCCCAATTAGTAAAACTAGTGACCTTTTGCCAAATTGTTGTATCTATTTCAACGTATTCGCAACACAGTACGCGATATCGTCGAACGATCGACTTCGCGTCTTTGTTGCAACTGTTAGCGACATTTTGGTACCTTCCTCGAACTGAAGACGAGGTACAAATTTGTCGTGTATGATTAAAAAACGTTTAGTCGAAACACCCGGTATGAAAGACCCATGTGGATCGTCCAGAGGCAACGTGTACCCGTGTATGAGTGTGTCGACGTTAAATGCGCACTACCACCGCCGCCTCCGTCCTCGGGGGCGGTGTTGGGGATGACCCCACTCCGAAAATGCTGGGTGCCGCCGCACCCCGCCGCCAGCCACACCGTTCTCCCACTGCTACCACTTACGAAGCACCCCCCTGCCGCAGTCGCCGCAGCCACTACGTCCGCGGAGGCTCACGGGCTATTTTCAAGCGCGGGAAATAAAGCGGAGGCTGCATTTTTAGCCTAACGGCCGATGGTCAGCTCGTTTTCGTCTGTCCGCCTCTCGCGTGGAAAGGGTTGAAGGGGAAGGGGCGGCGAGAAGAGGCCAGCGAAGAAGCGATAGGAAACGAGCGAGAGAAGAGCGAAGGGGTTGTCTTCCCGATGGGGTTAATTGGAGTTGTGTAATCGAGCCGCGACGGGGATCGATGCCGCGGGGACGTTTCTTTATTTTCGATTAGTGTCTATAGTTCTTGCCTCTCTCTCTCCTCACCTCGTAGGAGACCTTGCGAGTCGAATGTACGAGATCGATGCCGTTTTGTCTTATGTAGTATCTTATTGTTCGTGACAGAAAAGGACAATCGACTGCAGTCCTTTTCTCGTTTATTTTAGAATTTGGGTTGGTGCAATGATGTAGGCGAGCAATCAGATATAACAGCGGAAATGTTTCGCACACGTGTCGTAATACTTGTCTGTTATAATTCTTCCGTCCCGAAAACGTATTTACAAGTATAACTTCGATCGTTGAACAAACTGTTAAGAGTCCTCGACACGATCCCCCGAAATCATCCCCGACTCGACGACCCTCTAATCGCTCTCGCCACTCCACCACCACGATAACTTCCAAATATCGCCCCTAATTCCTTTCTAACGCGAGACAATTGTGCTTGACGGTCGAATATAATCCTAGGGAAACCCCTAGAAACAAGACAGGCGGTCGTTTAAAGGGCCCGAGTCGACGGGGGTTGGAAGTTTCGGAACGAGCACCGGCCCTTTAACACGCGTTACGGTGTAATTTCAGCGGGCAGAGAGGATCGCACTAAACGATACTCCGTGGCAACGAGGACGCCGGTCTCGAAACTTTTCGGCTGGTGGTCGGGGTGCAGACGCCGCCCCAACCCCTTCGCTCTCAGCTACTGCCGCCACCGCCACCGCCGCTCTGCTACCGTGGGGTGCGTTAAGGAACGAAAAATCAAGGAGGCCGGCGCCAAAGCCGCCTGGGGTTGGCCTTTAATATTTAGATTCAATTACGGGAAGAAAGAAGGCATCGTTATGCGGCAAATTGTCGCAGCCTGCTGGACCGCGAAACGTAGAGGCGGTCGTTCCAACGTTGGCCGGAAGACCGGAGGGAAAAAGAAAACGGAGGGTGGCCGAGGCGCGTTATATCGCGACGTAATGGACGCCTCGAGAGGCCGGTTACTTCGTGAAAGTTACTGTTATTGGAGTCGCACGGAAGAGGGAGATTTGCGTGTGTTTGGGGATACTTTCGGGCCACGTTGTCCGCCACCCCCTCTTCCAGAGTGGTAATTAGGAGAGTGCTTGCTTGCCTCTGACGGATTTTAATGGACACTTTTTTTAGATAAAAGAAAGAGTTAATTCGGCTGGTCTTTGCATGCACGGAATCTTGGAATTTAGGGGTTTAGAATTTTCTGACTACCCTTTCATTTCGCGTATCGTTTCCTCTTATTCGGTAATGTCACTTGTATTCATCTCTGATCCAAATTTTGAAACGCTCATTCGAGAACACAATTCATCCAAGTCTTAAATGAATTTACAATATTATTTGAAAATCAGTTCGATGTACGTTTCAACTACAAATCGAGGAAATAAAAAACACGTTTAGCCACTCCAAAAATAACCAAACAAAATCAATCTCTCCATCTTCACTCGTGCACGCAAAACAGATCCCTTCCCAGATCTCGAAACGGACAATAAGCGTGTAAAATTCGAGGAAAAGAAATTGCACGGTTCCGAAAGGAACTCATCACCGCGCAAGAACAACAGCCGCAAGTTCAATCATCGACGTGCGATAAACCGGATGATCCGAAATACCCAGTGTTCCAGGGACCGTGCAGCACCGGAAGTTCCCTAGTGTCCAGAACGAAAACACGCATTTCTTATCGTCCGCGAAAAGAAGCGGACGATCGAATACAAAGGAGGAATCGCGAGGCCACCAGACGTTCTACGAATTTTTCGTCCGGTTTGGAGGCGGTTGGCGCATGATCGCGAAAAGAAAGGCGCGTGTTCGGATAAACCACGTGGCCGGTTGTATGCTGGCGTACGCCAAATCAACAACGCTAGCCCCCTACGTACGAATTACGGGTTTACGAATCTTTGGCAGCCGGCGAGGCGAGTTTAGGTCGGCCATGTGCACGCCACTTCCCGTGCCACGTGCTGGCTCTCCACGCGATTCCTTCCTCTCGGACACGCTCGTTCCTCGCCTGCCAGATTCCATACGCGTTCGATGACATTGAAACCACGACGCGAATTCGTGCCTCTTTATCCCAATTTCCTCGTTGCTTACGCTTTGTTCGTTAGACAATTATACATTTTTAAATGTTTCTTGAGAATTTGCAACTCTGTAATTAAGCGAAAGGGGTGAGCATAGATGACTGTGAAAACGCAGAGTAGGGTTGAATTGCCACGAATTTATTATGTCAGGAAATATACCTGTACGAGTTGGCATCGTTTTCCAGTTTCCTTTCTGTAGACAATTCGAACGATTTGGTATTTTCTGAACGAGTAAAATATTTTGAGATCTCATTTCGAATCGAGCGAAAGTTCTTGGCACGGTTATGGAAATGCAGAATTCGGTAGAACCGCTTGAAAGTCACTGGGTTTACGTGCGAGCACCTGATTCACGATGGGGACGTGTTCCGAATCTGCACCCCCGTATTCTACGTTTCCCGAAATTCCACGCGTCCCGGGATCATAAGATGTTACGACACTGGACGTGTCCTGCTTTTAAACGTTGGATTCTGTATTGTCTAAATTAACGCGAACTTTGTATCCAAACAACGGGGTAAAATATTCGTGGCGTACTCCATCTTACAAAAGATGGTTTTCTAAATTCACGAAAGCACACAATTGTTTAAAATATTATCGTTGAACTTTACACATGATTACAATCTCAGTTCTACTAACTTAAGGCTGATATTAAAATATCAAAGGGCTAATACACCAGAGACTATTCTATATATAAATTAATATCCTCTTCAAAAGCTACGAAGAACTTTTATCGCAAAAAAAAAAAAACAAATTTCACAACCCTCGCTCTTCGATACGAAAGGGTTCGATCGGCAGCGCTAAATTCTGTCCACCCCCCCATGGCAATAGTAATCTCCAACGACCTTTTTCAGCCAGGAACCATCGACAATCCCCGTTGGTACGCGCACATTCGATTTTTCGGCCTCGGATGGAATCGCTAGCTGTCGCGACTCCGTTCAGCCGCGTGTTTACGCGCGCTTATCCCATCAAAATTGTGCACACGCGGTGTAACGCGTGTCACGGGAATTAAGCGGACAAATGAGCCACCCAGCCGCCGGAAAGCCCGCCCTGCGCGCCTAGCGGCCGGACAGCGTTGCGGGAGGAATGATCGATTTATTCGCCGAGAGGCTATCTCGCGAAAACAATTTCGAGCTACCGGATTACAAAGCGTCGCATTTGCGCGGCACAGAATTGATCTATGACTCTTCAAGAAGTTGTCAGGGAAGAGTAAGGCGTGAGAGGGTCTCTTTCGAGAGTTGTCCACTCTTTCCCTTTGGGCTCTTAAACTTTGTCCACCCGGACTTATTGTTGGGAAGAAAGATGTTTCTACGGTGAGTCTAGCGGCGAGAAATTAAGAGGGGAAACTTCCTACTGTCTCTTAAGAAAAATAAAGCGCCACTTCATTCGACAGAACCTTTTGCAACTTTCGTCCTCGCGATACAAAATGACTCTACTTTAGCTCGTCTCGAGCAAAGCCACGCGGGCATATTCAAAATCTAACTTCGCGAACTCTATTCGAAACAGTACAAGTCGCAACAGACAGTGTGTCTCGAACTGCCACGAGATACGGACAAGGGTTAAAAACCACCCTCAAAAAGAGGTCATCAAAATTCACCAAAAAATCTGGTTCGAGTGGCGTAAATCGAGATACTGGAAGAACGCGGAGATACGGGAAGGCTCGCTATAAATCGCGATCCGTAGAATCGAGACCCCCGCGTGTTCGTGTGCAGGAGGAAAAAGCTCGGATGGTACGTGGCTAGGTTTAGAGGACGAGGAAGAGAGGGTTCTGGTCGGTGTGCGTCGATCGAGAATTTATGGAAAGCCCATAGGTGGGCCGGTTCCAAACGTTTCGATGGCGATGGCTACACGCGGTCCAGGGAAGCGGAGGATGAGGACGACGGGGGATGGGAACGGGGGGTGGTGGCGGAGAGAGGCTCGAACGCTGGGATAGACTGGAATATATTTATTAATTTGGCATGCTTCCCGACCGTATAGCTGCTGGCCCCTTACGTTACTGCGTTATGACGCGAACAAAGCGACTCCGCGATTTCTTTATAGGCAATTCCGGCCTCTGCATAGAGTGTTGTAAATATTACAACTCCTCCTATCCTTCCTTTCTATCTCGATATACATATGTATAAGGAGACTGGTAAATCGCGGCGGAGCCGACAAGAGAGTGATTTCTTATAAAAGATGAGCAAGAAACGTGGAATAAAGCATTCTGCTACTTCTGCCTGGCTGTGGCGAGGAGAATTATTTTGAAAAGCAGAGGTGTGTCATTCTTTAAATTACTAATAATACTTGGCCTTTTCAATGATCAAATGCTATTAGTGTAAATGAATTTCGTAAAAGGATCCAAAGTAATTGGAATACTCAACCGAAATGGAATACTCAAGCTGACCGACAGTATTAATTTCACTAAATTGTTAAAATAAAAAACCTAGCGAATGATGGCTCATATACACACAACCTACGTATAAATATATCTATCAAGAGCCACGTTTCGAACTACTCCCCCGTTTAACCCATCCACCCCATCTGTTCAGCCCCTCGGGCGGTTCATTCCGCGAACGGCCTTTGAGCCTACGCGAGACGACGAGGATTCCTCGAGACGCCGCGAAATGCCGCGCTTAATTTGTTTGCGAGACCTCTTCTTTGCCGGGGCAAACCGCCCTCTAAACGAGGTTTGCGGCTCGGTTTGCGAAAAGCTGTTTCGCGGGAACAAGCTTCTCGGTTGATGTTTTCCCTGCGGCCAGCCTCGGGGATCGCTCAAAGCTGTTCCGCAGTTTCGGACGCCGAATCGATCGTTGGAAGAATCAGGAGCAGTTTGAGAGGATGAGAAGTTCGTGAAGAGCGAGAAATTCAAAGTTGCGTTCTTAAGAAAAAAAATGTTCGACTCCCCTATTCGGTAAAGATCAAACAATGTCTGCGCTCGAGAGAAAAATGAACCAGCGGCCGTCACAGCGGGCGTCAAACGGAAGAATCGCGCGCCATTCCGGGCCGGAAAAATAATCTCCTCCAGGACGATTCCGCGAGCTGATACGCGACGCTAAGGGGAACACGAGTAATCGCGACTTTTCTAATCTGAGAATCCGTGCTGCGAGACGATAGTCCTCCGGCCGCATAATTCATTCGTCTCTCAGACACCGGCGTCGCTCTCCTTGGGGAGTTCCTTCGATCCACCCCCTTTATTTTCGCGGGTCTCATTCGCCGTTGAACGCTGGTACACCGTCGGACAGATTTATTTAGAACGACGAGAAGAACGCGTACACCACCCCACCGCCTACTTTTATTTATCGTTATCGCGACAATGGGAACGATGGGCCAACGATGTTCCCGGAACGTCCCCTAATTTAATGGACGTCCGTGGCAATAATATGAAGGATCTGTCGCTGCGAATATTGCGACAAAGGGGTCGAACGGCTTTTGTGAAAAAATAAATGGACCATAATTGTGCTTTATCGGAAAATAAGAGCGACAGAACAATGACGTAGAAAATAATAAATTCTTCTCAAGCGCGAACTACCGACTATAACGCGAATATTTTTATGACTTTTTAAAATGGATATAAAAAAATCTACAAATTTATTTACGTACGCCAATCGGAAAAGACATTGCCAGAGATAAAACGAAAAGCTGAAGTACGGCAATTTGAGAGGACACTGGTTAGAGTGACGGGGTATCGATTAAACCTCGTTTAGAAGTAAAACCGGCGGAATTAGGCCAAAGTGGGGAGCCTAACGAATCCAATCGACTTATCGAGCCGCGATGAATTTTGCAGTTCTTTGCCACCCTTCGAGCTGTAATCCGGCCACGTCGTGTACCCAACAATCAATTCGCCAAATCAGATTGCTGGCTCGCGCGTCAACTTTTAAGCGTTTTCGCTTGGTTGCACTCCGCAATTGATCCGCGCAGTTTTACCGTACTATTCAACTTACATTTATGGCATCTACTTTTTCCCTTAATTTTAATGATAATTTCGACCACGCGTATAAAAGTTGCATCTCGAGAAATGAATTCCCCGAAAAATTCCTCGATCGGACAAAAAAACCACCCCTAGACTCCCTCGACGGTTTTACATATGACACGCGAGGCCGGAACAAACGCGATACGCGCGCAGATTCGCGGCCATAAAGCCACCGGCGGGCAGAAAAACGCGTGAAACGATCGAGGCTGGATAGGGGTGGCGGTAGAGGCGGGAGGAGGATGGAGAAGTGTGGCGATAACCGGGCGCCGCCATTGTTTCCGGCGGCTCGTGCTCGCTTCTCCTTCGGGAATATTCGCGCGAAAAGGGTTCCCTCCGTCCAGACGTACGCGATGCGCCCCCGCGAGGCAATAAAACGCGAACTCCAGTTGCGCGGACGGAGGGTGGGAACGCGGAAGCGGATTATTTCGCGTCTCAACGATATGCCTGCCGTCAGGATGCCCCGGCCAAGGGGTTCGTCCTCTGGAACGGTCGTTTGTCTTCGCAGCCTCCAACCCTGGCCCGCCCCGTAAAAAGTCTCACGCGCGATTGAGCGCTACTCGCTCGAACATGGGGGAGGGTGAAGTGAACAAGGGATGAGAGGGCAAGCAAAGTCGGTCTACTTCTTGGTTGTGGAAGAGTGGCATTTTAGAGGGTGCGATTGTACTCGTTTTGGGTGATCGGTGATGTTTCCGGATGCAGGGGATGTTTTTCCGTGGATCTTTTATTGGTAACGGTTAAATGCCTATTTACCTCTCCGTTGGAAGGAAATTCAATGAACGTTTGGAAAACATTTGGCAACGTAAACGTTTTCTGCGATATAGAATTTTATCTTGACTTAATTTCATAAGTACTCAACGTTTAATATCATTTAAAATGTGTACCATTATGAGCGCATCATAAGATGACGTAGACGTTGCAAAATAAAAATGAAATCGCGATATAAAAAATTAGTCTCGGCTCTCCAAGTATCACCTTGGCGACACGAGAATTCATCCCGCCCCTCTGCGCTCGGCGTCATTTATTTATTCATCGATTCGCGGCAGCGCGCGATGTACATCGACCTCATTAACCCCCACCCGTATCCCACCGTCCCAAAATCAACACCGAAAAACGCCCGGAAAAAGAGCCGTCGATCGAGGAACCGCGTAATCCCCCGTGTGCCCGGTTGCGTCGATAATTAATAATCCGATAGCCGAAACATAATCCAACATTAACAAGCGGTCGAGACCGTGTATCGTGTACGGGAGCGCGTGTGCCCGCCCTGACCCCAACCCCCGTCAGCGTAAACTGGAATACACTTCCTCGTGACGAGGAGGTGCGAGGTGCATCGTTCAGCGATAGCCCGCTTGAGCTCGTTAGATGAATGGGGCCGACACACATATCGAACAACACCAGAGCTAACCGACACGACGAAGGGGAAGGGGTGCGTGGTGGTGTTGGCGAGAGAGTGAGCGAGACGGACAGACATCGAGAACTGTCGAAAATAACAGAGACAGAGAAAGAGAGAGAGAGAGAGAGAGAGAGAGGTAGCGACACAGGAATAAAGGGGAAGAGTTTATAGGTGGGTTAGGTGGGCAGAGCGAGAGGCATAGGAAACAGAACACGAGGGTGGTTGGCGGTCGGGCCGAAGGGCAGACGGAGGACGGTGGAGGGCGGGCGGGGGCGGAGAGCACAGAGGACGGGCCGCTAGTTTGCATAAATTTAGGAAATACAGGGTAGAAAATCGATATCCGCATAGAGATTATAGATGGTGGTTGGTAGGCGCCGCGTAGCCGCAGCCTCCGTCGCGACGGCGTATGCGCTACATGTCTACGCTCTCTGCCTCGACTACCCTCGTTCCCGACTGTCTCCCTTCCTCTCCCTCTCCACTGTACGCCCTATCTCGTTCTCTATCTCTCACTCTCTCTCTCTCTCTAGTCCGACCGACCGTACCCCTCAATTTCAACCCTTTCTATCTTCCTCGTTCCCTATCTATCTCTCCGTTTCGCCTTCTCTCTTCTTTTCTACAACCGAAAAGCTCGTGTGTACTCGTGTACCAGGATACTTCTTGCGGGTGTTGGTGGTGCACTCTCTCTCTGCACCCCCGCACATTTTGCACCCAACCATCCCTTCCTCCTCGCCACCCGCCGTCCGTCACCCTCCTCTTCTCGCGTGATACCGCTCGTACACGTTCTCCGCGTTCTACAATATCTCTGTCCCGGTCTGGCCGCCGATCTTCCGTCTTTTCCCCGTTCGAAATCGCTTCACCCTCGTTCTCACCGACCTCCCCGTTCCTGTCGTCTACCCGTCTCTGTTTCTCGGACTCTCGGTGCCACGTTTCGTCTCCACGTCCGCGACCGGCCGTCTCTTCGTCTCTTGTTCATCTCGCCTCTCTTCTCCACAGGATACCACCCCCTCGTAACCCACCCACACCGTTTCTCGCTCTTCCTCCCGCCCAGGAATTCAAGTAGTCGATATCGTCCTGCGGCCTGTCTCGAAATTAAGAGAAAACGACGGACTCGGACCTTGCCACCCTCGCCACCCGAACGAAACGAAACGAAGAATCTCTCTTGCTTCCTTTTTTGGGGATCCCTCTTCCGGGCCATTCCTCCCCACGTCAATTTCCACTATACCCCTTTCGTGCTCCTTTTTTTTCCCCGTTTCTTTTTTTCTATTTCACAAAGTTTTTCTATAACCGGGAGTATCTGCTACATCGCGTTGCTGGACCAGAGGGAGCTTCCACGGCTTTTGAGGGTTATCCTGGTACTTCGTGGTCGACGAATTTTTTTCCTGTGTCGAGGCTGAGGGAACGGGCCGCGCTTTTTCGAGGGCACTCGCCGCCGGACGAGACCTTCCAACGAAGGGGTTGATCGCGTATCGACGAGCCACGATTATCGGTCGTTTCGAGGCTGTTCGGATACGTAAACAGTAGCGGGTGAGTTTCCAAGTTCTGGGGATGGTTCTTTGGAAGCAGGATAATTTGTTTAACGATCATCGCGATATATATCGTGTTTCAGTTTAAGACATTACGAACGGTGGATAATGAAAAGCGATACATTGCGTTTGAAGACGATCATTTTGCGACTACAAATCTCAAATTAAAATTGGTATTTGAAATATAAATATCTAAAATTTTATTCGATCGGAATATCGCACTTATAGTAACGTCTATAAGTGTTATAAATCTTGTTAATTTTCGTGTGTAAATTTTCTTTTCGAACGGCGAAACGAAAGATGTTTCGCTCGACTAATCGTGTAGAAATTTTCCTGAAGTTTCTACGCGATGTAAGTTGAAATTTAGGGTAGGAAAAACAGATTTCCGAGAAGAATCGCATTACGCGTAACTGTCTTTCACACTCCATTCTTGTAAGCTGACTTTTCCCTCGAAAATGAGAAACAGTAGACTAGGAATTACGCATTTTCCATTCTATACGATCAATTTTATGACTACGAACTGCCTTTTTCTGTTTCGCACGACGAACGTCGGTTTGCAAATCCCCGTTTCCTAGAATTCCGACTACAAAGTAGCTCTTTTCTATTTCACGCGATACTTTGGACTATAAATTATGCCATGGATTGGCACTAGACTACAAATCCCCTTTTCCCTATCTGCGAGACACTCTTGACTACAAATTACCTCTTTCTTGTTTATGTACCAAGTTTCGAACTGTAGATCAAGCACTCGGAGTCAATTGCATTATAATTCTCTGCCGAATGTTTAGTTATGGTTTGCACACAAATTCAACGCTTCCGATGCTTCGAAGAATTTCCAACTATCGTCAAACATCGATATAGTTTATAGCATAAAATTGTAATTCCAACGCGTTTAATTACTAAATTGTAACGCGTACACTGTATCGTTTCCCACTGCTCGCTCTAAGCAGGGAAGAAAGATTCGAGGAGCGTACAAGATACGATACCGAAATCAGGTTCTTTCATAATCAGTCCCTATCGACGACCGCGATTAAAAAAGAAAATAAATATGCAAATGTCTCCAGAAAGCAAGCAGCTGTTCGACGACGTAAAATCTGCGCGCGGAATGCAAATGGCGGCGAGTTATACCGGGCCGGAGAAAGTGCCCGTGAGTGGAACGGTGTGTTCCTCGTTCGAATCCTTGTTCAGCTTTCAAAGATCGCGATTAGAAAAGAGGAGCAAGAGAGAACGAGAGCGGTGGCCCTCGCTCTTCCCTCGAAACGTCCATTCCAATTTTCCGCGGGACGAGCGCCGCATGTCAACAAGCGTGGCCGTCGTCGCTTTTTATCCGCGAACGCCATGAAATGTGTATCGGCCTTTTTTTTTCTTTCCTTCCTCTCCCTCCGTCTCTCTTCTTCTTTCCTCCTTTTTTCTTTCCTGGCTCTTTCTGGAAAGCATCTGCGTACGTGGACGGAGTGTCGAGCGGCGTGAAAGCGGCTCGAAAATTTCAGGTCGCGGCCGTGCACGGCTGTCGCCCGATAACCGAGATCGATCCGTTTGCCCGGAAAAACGATACGCACGATCGATCGATCGGCCGTCGTTGCAGGTGAAAACGCCGTTTTGGAAACGCGGACGCTTTCGGCTGCGAATTTCCAGAGGCGTGTTCGACACCTACCATTTCGAAAGCTATCGCGAGTTTCTCCTTCTCTATTTTTTATCTTCTTTATTGAAATATCAAACTAGAAAACGAGAGAGAAAGAGAGGAGGGAGGGAAGAGAGAAAAGGAACGAGCTAATTAAAACTATTATTTGATCTCTGATTACAGACGATTGTACAACAACTTCGGTACTATCGTGCGTATCAACATTTTTGTTTTTAATACTCCAATGAGAAGCGGGGGAGAAAAAGGTGAATTGAAATCTAATCGAGAAGCTTTCAAGTTGAAAAGCTTTGGACGAGCTTTAATTGAATAAGAAAAACTGTTGACGGGATATAATGGAAAAGTGTAAGGGCAAAAGGCTGGATTTGCAAAGAGGATCGTCGGTTACGGGCAGAGAGCAACTCTCCCACACCCTCCCCGACCGGTTACAATTTCATAAAGCCCGTCTATATAATGGCAGAGGGCTCGGCCGAGCCTGCAGGGCTTCGTGCGACGCAGATTAAATGTACTTCATGTAAAATTCAACGCGACCCGCTCGCGCTCCAACGGCTCCGAGACACTTACGCTTTTTAAAAACTTCCACGCAGCGACCCCGTGGAAAAAATTTGTATCACGCCGATCGCGATCCCGTCAAAGTCCTCCGTTCGTGACTTGGAAAATTAGCTTGTTCCAGGGAGAGATCGAACTACAGGGAATCGTTGGGAAAACGGTTATAAATAACACTGGATCGAAGAACGACCTCTCTGAAAATCTCTACAATTTCGAACGACGGAATACCGTATATGAATTGTAAAAAACATTCTCCACATATCAGTCACCCTTTCAGAGGATACATGACTTGCGACACTTTCTTGGGATCTGAATTATTAGTATAAAACGAACGATTCATCGAACTTCATAATTGAAAACATATTCGTCGCTACCGATAAGTTTCTATCTTGACAATTTTTTCATCTACGCCTGTAAAATAGGGGAAACGAAGCATCACTAGCATCGCCAAAGTATCGAATCCTGTTACAATCTAACGTTACGTTCCACCCACTGGAAGCAATCAAGCAAACAACGGGGGACCCGAGCATCTCCGCGTCCCGAAGGATCCTAAAAGCACGTCGAGGTATTTTGCCCGATTTCCACCGCTTTTCAGCGTCGCCATCGGTCATCGAGGTCTATGTATCTTCGCTGGTACTGGCCGTACGAGGCGAGTATAGATGGTGGTAGAAAAAAAAAGAAAATCGTCGCTGGCCGACGATTTTCTCTAAAGTCCGCGATCCATCGATCCCCCCGCCGGCGGCGGGCTGCGCCACCGCCGTTCGGAGGGTGGTTTCTTTCACGAGCGGCGGCCCCGTCCGTCCTTTCCGGCCCCGCTAAATACCGCAGCATCGCGAAATTAAAATATTGATCGAACAGCGTCGCGAGGGAGAATACGAATTGCGGCGGAGAGACGAGAGAAAGCCTGGCGGATCGGTTAGCGGCGCAAAACGGGGGCTGACGGGCGGTTGCGGAGGCGAGGGACGCCGGTGCTGGTGGCGAAGGCCGCCACCCGGGTTCGAGGGAAAAAAAGGACCAAGGGAAAAGATTGCGGTCCGGCCGAAAATTCGAATGTCAATGACTCGTCGAACCGAGCCGACGCGACGCGCCAACCTCTCGCTCGATATCCAGGGTTCACCGACTTCCCTTCTGCTTTTCCTTCCTTTTACGCTTATTTCTTCTCTCTCCTCTCCGTGCCCTCTTAATTGAACTTCCGTTAGACAGGGTCCAAGTCGAGGTTTCAAGTTGATTGGACGAATGTTGCTTTTTTCCGCTGGTCATTGGTGCGGTGGATTTTCGAGAAACGTTTGGATGGGGTTGATCGAGACTGTCTGTTCGGTCGCCTCGATTTATACCGCGAGGAGATTTTAGTTATTAGGTACACGCGGGGCAAGCGTGCGTTACTGGGTTCATCTACTTTTTAAGAAGAGAACAAACTCGAGAACGTCCGGTTTCTTGTTCGAAAAACTATAACGCAAGGTTACACGTGTATATACTAAGTATATTAAGGTATGCTACAACACAAAATTCCACGAAAAACTCTATACCAAACGTCACTTTACACATCTTCAGTTCAATATAACCGCTAGCAAAGTGAACATAAACAGTAAAGCGGATAGCAACTCTCGGCTAAAAGGAAAAAGATAACCGAACAATTATCCGATATCCTAATACTCGAACACTCGATACTCCACGGAAGACACCTATAAAATCGTGATAAATTCCCAGATAAGAAAAAATGGAAAAATTACGCGGTCCGTGATTCACCCTGGGTCCTCGTTAGCGTCTATCGTTCAGCGGTAAATAGTTCTATTAATAAAAAGTTTGGTCGAAACGCAGAACGATTGAGAGCTACTGGGTTCGAGGCAGTGAGCGATAGCGCGCGTCACGAGGACGCTTCTGCGCCAGAAATAGGCCCGAAACCTCATTATTTTTATTCTTAACCATAAAATTAGCGGACGCGCACACCTCTGCGGCCGCGCGTACGCCCTGGGTTTCGTGCAACGCCCGCCTGACATTCGCCCCGCTCGAAAACCCGCGAGCAACTTTTATCGCGCCTCCACGCGATGTACCAAAGGCATGTGCGCCGATACGCTATCGCGTGTACTACTTCCTCGGTTATGAGTTTTCGTTCGTATTGGGAACGAACGGGTCGAATGCTTCGAAAAATATGCTCGAAATTTCGACGCCAATTCAGAGTCCTCGAGTTAAACCGAATTTATTTCATACCGAACTCAAGGCTATTGTCCTGTCTATATCTAATTAACTCGAGGCTCGCTAATGGTATATCGTAGGCGTACAACTAAGAATCAAAGACACGTGCAGTTCGCTAGCTGGTTACAAGTGGCGTATAAAATCCGCCACGCGTTAAGACACGCGCAAGCAGGTCGACAGATTTTCGTGGTACGCCCACGAGACAAAGGGAAACGAAAAATACGCATCGCCTACCTGGAGCTCCTCCTTGCACTGACGTTCCTCTTCGAGACTCATCCGCTTCTCGTGCTTCTTGTAGTAACGCCTCTTGGCGGCCTGTAGGTTGAACCACGTGTACGAGAAAGACTTCACGAATGGTAGGAGGGCCTCAATGAATGGATGGAACTCATCCTGCAGGCACAAAACGAATTACGGGCTGATTAGCGTCGCACAATTACCGAACACTTATCACGCGTCGAGAACGAGAAATCGTACGCGCAAACCTATCCTTCGACCACTCCGGCGAAACTCGTAGTTAACGCGTCATCTAAACCCTCGGGAAGACACGCACACGATCGATGTTTACACCGTCCGCGTTCTACGCATACAGAGCGAAGCGACGCGACGCGCTCGCCCTTGACTAGACGATCATCCACGATCGAAAATTCGGGAAAATACGACTTTGCGGAAACAGCCGATTGGCTGCTCGATTTTTCTTCGGACGCCCGAAGATATTATCTTCTGAAATATGTACGTATAAAAATTGCAATCACTATTTTAAGGGTTAAACGATTAGACTTTAAATCGTACTCTTTTAATTAATTGTTCCAATAAAGATAACGATACTCTCGTTCTCGAAAGGTACAATTTGTTTTATTCGTTATTTGTATTATGTACATAGTCATGCAAGGAATGTGCAGATGTAGAGATTAGCTTTCATGCAGACCAATTCTGTTCACCATGCCATAATGAACATTAGAATCCATCACCATCTCTAATATAAAAGAAATCGCTTCCCTACGAAAATAAGAGTCCAATCACCTAAAAGACGACGACTTGAAAAACAGTTTAATTTTCAATTACGTATCAGAACACTCGATTAATCGAATCAAATTTAATTCCTGCCTTATCCCAGCGGAAAGTGGAGTAAACGAAAATGTCACGGACACATTCGAGGGGAACTAGCTCCTTAATCGGTACTTCGAGCCGTTCCGGAATCGAGGTGGTGCCGAATATCCGTTTCCGGTTCACGAGGCGATCGGAAAAAGGAAGGGAAATCGATTATTGGTCGAGGGATCGACGCCGTTTGCACGATCGCTACGAAATTCCATTCCTTTGTCAGGCAAATGCGATCTCCACCGCGTATAGAATCCCGCGATTCACGCTCCAAGGGGATGTAAACATCGTTCTACGGGGGATGAATTTTCGGCGACTCCTCTGTCGAGATGAAAACCAACCCCGCTAGGCGGAATATTCATCGATAGAACAATATGACGCGAATGCAATCTCATCCCATATCTTTCATCGTTCGAACAAAAAAAGAAGGGAAAAAACGAGGATCAAGTGGTTTATGAATCCGTGAATGAAAGCTCGCTGGAAAAAGGGAAAAGAAGATTCGAAGACTCGAGGGTAGAAACAATGATTCGTAACGGCTTAACGAATACCAACTTTCGACATCCCCAAAAGCTATCATCGATACCAGTTATATTCATACGATAAGAAGAGGTACGAATCAGTTTCATGAATTAAAAGTAATACCTGCGCGACACGATACGGAACTCCGACAGGCCTGAATCACCCATGAAATCATGAACAACGACCGCGAAACCGCAGGATCGAATCGACGACACGAGACGTAAGGAGTAAAGGTGATGGGAACAAGGAAGAACATAGAGGCTGGCCTGTGAACAAGCGTCAAACGACACGAACCATCGAGTATTCGCAAGCACTGCTGCTGCTGTGGCACACTACCGTCTGTCTGTCCCTCCTGCCGTCCGGCTGTCAGAAGCACCGATTCTCGCAGTAACAACCGTCGGGCTCGCAATACTCCTCCGCCACCCTGTCGCAGATTGATCGTGGCCTCATCTGCACCACCTCACAGGCACCCCTTCTTCTCCCCTCCTCCACACTTGGGACCAACGAACCGACCTTAAGGGAGGCCGATTTTTCAACCCTTCCCTCCTTCTATCTGTGTATCTCTAAATTTTTCTGGACAATTTTCTATGTTTTCGTTCTTCTTTCCCTGTCTGATGTGGATTCTTTTTTATATCATATATATCTCGAGAAGATTAGATCTCTTTCTGGTTATGGTTGGTTGGCATGCCTTGAACGGCCAAAGAGGGGTGGCAAGGGGTTTCTTCGACGCTGTCTGGTGTCTCTCGTGGATTTATTGGCTTCCTTGCCGAGACGTCGTTCGATGGAGGAAGCGTCGATCTTTTGACGATGGGTTTCTGCTGCGGGAAAACGGACCGCGTTTTTGTCGATGATGATGGCTGATTCGCGAGGGTGTTTCGCGGGATCGGTGGCGCCTAACTGGGAAATTCGATCGTGGTTCGTAATCAAGAATGCAAATGGTGTTTAGTAAACTTGCTGAATTTCAAAGTCTATCATCTCTAAGAACTTCTAACGCGTAGGATACTGATACAGAAGAAACTCGAAGACTCACAGTATTTCGCGAACCTCAACCGGAAATCAACCCCCGATAGAGAAATGCTCGAAATACCGTTCGTTCTGTTCTCAATTCCGGTGCTGTTTGACCAGCGTTTCGCGTCAGAGCATCCAAGAAAAGTCGTGGCTACCAGCTCGAGGAACAGAAGATTTTCGCGTCGCACGCTCGCCCGCTCGCTTTGTCACCGCGGCCCGACAGCCCGCGCGCGGTCTCGCGCGTCTATCTATACGACACACCGTTATTTTCGGACGCGAACGAAAATCAAAGGCATTAAGGAGGCGCACGGTGACGCCGAGCGCGTCGTCATCGCGGAAAAGACCAGGGGAGGACAAGGACGCGGGCGAAAGGGGACGTCGACGCGCGATTCGCCCGGGTTTCTCGGGGGTTGATGAACCGGACGACCGCGTCCCGCGTTTACCAGCGTGGAGGATGCAAAATTTGCCTGTCGAATATCTTTCGGAAACTTAAAATAATTTGTTCTCTTTTTTTTTTTTTCTCAACCGACCGAAGAGTTTTATTTTTGGGCTCGTATCATCATCAGCACTTTGAGCGGCTTGCTTCTATTTAAGATGGGAATGTTACTATGGAACGATCGTACCTAGGGGATGATCGCTGTAGAATACCGCAACGATCGAAGAGATAAATAAAGTTGAGCAATCGAAAAACGTGGACGGGTATTTTGGGAGATGCTGCACACGTTTATTTTAATATCAAGGTAGAAGTTCAACGCTTCTATTGTTGAAAAGAGAATGTTCTTTTAAGTGTGTTGCGCAGCTAATAAACTAAATCGCTAGATCGCTAGAACGGATCCAAGGAATAGAGTTCTGGCTGGCGAAGAGAGGTACGGGCGAGCGCACGTGTCGCGGGAAACTTCTATTTGCACAGCAAGTTTTGGTGCGTAGTTGTCGGTAATAAATCGACACGGATTCTGCGCGGCCGAGCTTGTTTATCGCGACGCGTCGACGTAGAACACATTTCTTCGATCCCCGGCCACGCCATTCCATTAAGAAAAAGGAAAAAGTAACAGGATAAAAAATAAACTTGGATCCCACGTAAAATAATTAACAAAGTATTCCTAAAAATACCAACGCCGATACTAACAGCATCGGAAACTGCGATGAAAGAAACGATTAATTACATGGTTACATAATTCCGCCAACATGCTTGGAAGCGTAGCTAAACAACCACGATCGAATCTCACCGAATCTACGCGTTCAACCAGAAACAAAATCGTTTCCTCTTTCACCAAAAATCAATCCCATCCTAAAAGCCACCGACGACGTCCGTCTAATCCGCCGAGTACTTACTGCCAACGAAACCGTTTCGATCGCGTCGAAAAACCGGCGACCGAGCGATTAGCGATCGGAGGAACACGAATCTGACGCGAAACAATCCTGATCTCGTATCGGCGCGCTGTTCCAGCGGCCGCACCGCGGTCAGCTGATCCTTCTTCAAGGAGCCAACCAGTCTGCGCTCGATCACCAACGCGGCTCGATCACTGGCGACGATCGTTCCGACGCACAGCGATTCGCTCTCGTACGACACTGATCCACTCTGGTAGCCTGCCAAAACGCTTCACACTGTGTACCAGATCGAACCGAACCGCTCGATCCTCTCCCAAACGACGATCGAAACCAGACCAGGATCGAACTGACCACGCGAACGATTCTCGAACGATCTCGAACGATAAACGGTAACCGCCAACGAAATTGGCAAGCGTGCTCGCGCGTGTCAGGAGAGACGCGGAACGTGCACGGTCTGGCCGCGAATTGCGCTTGATCGCGATTCAAAGCCGCAAGAAGGACCGTCGACGCCGGAACGACGGGTACGACGTCGGTCGTCGCGACGACACTGAGACGCCGGTCGTCGAGACGCGCGTATCTAGACGCGCGCCGAAAGCACCGCGCGGCGGCCAGGTACGGCACCCCAAACAGTTATTAATAGCCTCTATCCTAGCTTACTAGATTTGCCCTCGAACCGACGCAACCTCCTCCAAACCCCGCCCGCCCCCGTGCACAGTCCCAGTTACTCCCCTACTCCCTTAGACGCCCCTCCTCGACGCTCGACGTCTCTACGCGCGATACTCCTCGCCCGCCGTTGCAGCGGCTCAATCGAGAGTCTTGCCCTTTTCAGCCCCAGTTTCCTTGCTTTTCCACCCCCACCGGTTCTCGAGGGTCACTTTTTTTTTCTCCTTTGTTGGAGACTTTTTCGCGGGTTATGTAGAGGGACGGTGTTCGAAGGGTGCGCTTTTCCCGTGTGCAAACGGAACCAAAGATTATTTTTTTCATGTCGTCCGGTGTTTGGAGGGTGCGTGGAGTTTCTTTTACCATATTGGGCAGGTAAAGGTACGAAGACGCTTGCCCGAGGAGTAATCCGTGTCTGATCGGACGCGTCACGATCTACTGACGCGATTGCGAATCAATTATTAACTGTAACGGATACTTGGAAACGTTATAACATAATTTTAGAACGCGTTACACATTATGTACTCTGTTTTGCGATTGTTTCCAATGGAAATTCAGATTGTATGGAAATGAAAACATGAAAAAATTGCGAAAAAATGCAGCTCCGGAGATCGCTGATGCGTTTTTCGATTATAAAATCTATAGGATTGGCGAAAAAAAAATAGACTCTGCGACAGTGGGCGCCGGTGCCTAACAAGGAACGTCCCGCGGGACGATCGGCAAATTGCGCGAAACTCGACGAAGAAGGCCGGGTAAAATTGATTCTTGCCACGTTCCAATTCCCCGCGGTGCTTCCTGTCCTAGCCGCCGCCGCTTTCCGCGTCGATAAACCCGCGAAAAAAACAATGGAACTGATTTTTGGAAGCGCTAAAAATAGTCGGCCGGCATCCGACCGACCGATTCCGCGGAAATTCGCTCCTAAATCTTCCTAAATGTAAACTAACTGTCGAATTCGGCTACCAAATGCGGATGAAAAAGAACAAAACTATAGGGAAACTCTCCGGGTACTTGCATTTTTACAAATATTGAAACGCGCCAAACTTGTCGAAGAAACAAGGGTGAATTAGAATCAATCAAATTTCGAGGACCATGGCGGGGTTAATTGCATTCGAAAGAATCACGAGAACGCTTTATTAAATTATCTTGATCGTCAAAGTATTTCAGTCGCGACCCTAACTTTCGACTCCTGAAGGAATCACCCTCCTCACAGGGATAGCCCTAATTTCAAACTACGAACCAAAGAAACTTGACCCCCATTCGCGATCTCGAACCCCTCATAAACCCCTCACGAACTCCTGCGATCCCTAGCCCTCGAACCTACCCCTAAAATTCCTCGAAACCTAACGCAAATTCTATAACCTCCGTAACCCAAGATTAACCCTTAGGTGTCTGAATAAGCATTGGCACTCGCTCAAGGAAAACTACTTTCAAAGCGTACTTAGCCTTTACACGATATACGTACAAGTATAAACGCGTAAAGCATTTCTGACGTGATATGCATACGCTTAACGTAGAGCTTGAAAGAAATAAATAATTAACGCACGGTGCCATTAAAAGTGCTCGCAATAGACGTCGCGCGCGAAAGTGCCGATAAGAGGAATCAAAGATGCGTCCATCGACGAAAGAAATCTCGATACTCGAGAGGGTTGAAGAGCGAAAGGACGCGTACCAGAGAGTCCACGGCTCCCAGAAAAGGGGTGAGAAGGTCCGCAGTAAGAAACGGACGGACGACGTGTACGACGGTGGTAGGCAGCGTGTTGTCGCCGGTCCGCGTGGCTTGTAACCAGGCGGGACAGGAGGGCGCGAGAAGAAGCGGCTCGAGAGGAAAAAGACGAACGCAAAGGGTGGCGATCGATAGCCAAACTCCTACGCCGGCCGCGTCAGATAGACACTGACACGGGCGTACGCTCGTCCTTCCTTTTTATTTCGCGAGAGCAGATAAGAAGAGGCGCGTTATGCATGGACTCTTGGCGTCGCGTTCGCGATTTTTGATACCGAGCAGATGCCGGTTGCAACGAGTAGCCGATATTCGTTGCGAGATAAAACGACCTGCCTGGTAAACGGAAAGGGGCCGAACCCTTTGACCGTGGAGAAACGTCTGTTGTCGGGTGGAACGGTTCTTGGCTTTTGAGGCTCTCGAGGAAGTTGGATTTGCAGGTGCTCACGGGTGAAGAGGGATGAAGAGTTTCGGTTCAGGGTGCAGGATATTTTGTGTGGGTTTCTTTATGGAAACAGTTTTTCGTGTGAATCTTTGTTGAAATTGACAGAGAAAGTGAACCATTTCAAAAATAAAATCATCCGTTTTGTACGTGAGAACCAGGACTGATCCAAGTCTAGTTTCGTTCTTTGTTGCTCAATGCAAAACAGTCTCGTAATAGCGCTTATTCCCCTTCCTTGCTAACAACAGGTTTGTCTTTCGTATCACTATGGTTTTTCGATATCATTTTCTTCCACATCTTCGGGGAACCACTCCTTCCCCCTTTTAATCGCCTTCTACGAAAAGAAGGGGATACTGTGGATGCATTCTGATCCCCATTACACAGAGATCGATTTACCCTATGACTGAACAATTAAAAGCTTCCCTTCCTGTCGTTACAAAGGGTTCGAGTCACTTTTTGTGACTCGAAATCAACGAATCTGACTTAAATCCGCGTCTTTAAGGTACAAGTTCTCAGGGACTACAAACGAACTACACAGATAAAAGCAATAATAGACCAGTAACTTTCAAATTATATGCCGCTGGAAAGCATCGATTTACCAAATGATTGCTACCTTTCGACTGAATCACGATGCTCGAAAGAAAGCCCAGTTGCTCGTCACGTGACGAGCGCTTTCCTTATAGGAACGAGGAATCGCAGCGGTTAATGCACACCACGGGCGGCCGACGTATCGGAGCGCTCGCTACTCAAAGTAAATATCGCGTTCCTCGCGCTAATGACTGTTCTAAGTTTGCTGGAGACGAGCACGCGGACAACGAACCTTCTCCGGCTATATCCACGCGACATTTCACCTTCTAAGTGGGCTACGGGATTTCGATTGTCGCCCCCGAAACGGTCTCGAAACTTCCGTCACTAACGAACTTGCGCGATGAAGCGTAAACAATTAGGAAATTTGAAAATAGCCGCCTAAGGAGTTAATTATGATTTCCAGCAGGACTTAGCTGCTAGTTGACTAAATCCGTTGCCACTAATGGGGTAACTTTCTACTACTTCGTGCGCGTAAGGGTTGATTTGGTACAAGTACGAATGAGAAGGTAGAACTTGGGAAACTAAGAAAAATTTGCTAGTTAGAGACTGTTAAAACTGTCTAGTTTTTCAGAACTAAGTTGTTGTATCTGAAACTACCCTCTTCTTTATACTATATCGTTAATCTAAAATCTCTGCAATATTACCATCGCACAAATGGAAGTATAGGGTCGAAGATTTTGAACTTTAGAATATCAACTCCTTGCAATGAAACATCGAACCACAAGGGGTTGATAACCCCAAAAACCCCCCAAAAAATCCTGAAGAATGGTATAACAATTTCGATTACACCAGGATAGGCTATGAACTAAAAAGGAGGAGGAGCACGACTGCATCGCTGCGTAAACGGATAAAAACAAGTGCAATCTAAATATAAAAAATCGGAGTGGATAGAGGAGTATGTGACGCGGTGCCGCGGTGGCGTTACGTAAGAACCGTGATTATCGGGTATAAATAGGCGTTTCCTTACATAATTACACGGCGACGCGTTCGCGCGCCACGAAAACGAAAGCTGCATTGCTGAGAATCAGCTGACGGGAACGGGCATCCAAGAACGAGACCAACAACGATCGGGATTATGACAGACACCGATGGAACAAGGATCGCGTGTGCGCCGACCACCCCATTGCGCTACGTGTTTATACGTGCGTCGCTATTTACGCGTCGCGACGCTCCGCGACGCGTTCCATCGAACCGTTTCCACCCCCCCCCCCTTACAAGCGATTCAAAAATACTCCATTTTTAAAACATTTATTTCGTTCTTCGCGACTTTGATTGTTCCGTTATTCTTCCTTTGTTGTTGTTCGTTAATTTTGTGCGTGCATGGTTCGTTTTATGGCTACCAATTTCACTCGTCGGTCCTTTTTTAATATTATCTAGCGATTGAGTATTCTTGAAGTGCATCAACGAATTTAAAACAGTGGAAATAATATTGCTGCCCCTTTTGCCATCCGTGCATAATTTCGTGTCCATTCTCACTGCCCCGTTCTATCCCAATTTTCACGATTCGTTGACAAAACGAACAAAGTGGTTTCTAAATGTAATCAGAAATACCTAAACGATTAAGCTTCGAGTTACCAAGTCGTTGGAGCACGATTACGTAATTTTCTTGTAGTTGTCAGACCAACGATACGCCACGATTCTTTCACGTTCGCGAAATGCAACGTCTATTCTACTTGACGATTGACAAAGTTTACGGACGCACAATACGGGGCATGAATCACAGGCTCGATGAGATTTCCGGAAAAATCACAGCGACTTGAAACTTCCCCAGCAAAACACTCGTGTTTACATCCCCGCGAACGATCGGAAAAAGCTACTCAACGCTGGTGCACGCGAGTCGCACGTGCCCTCTTCCATCTTCCGACTCTTTCTCCTAATCCACCCCTCACCGATGAATATCCATCGTTTACCAAAAACTAGCTCCGGCGAAATTTTAATCTCGATCGAGATAAAATACAAACAAGAACAGAATACCGTATGATAAAATTTTCCGACAGTCGAAAGAACGAATCACACGATTTCGACTTGCAATCTCCCCTAAAACTAACAACTTCATCCACCCTTTTCCAAACAGAACTCCATCGGAACTTCGTTCACAGTTTCTCGGGAATCGCACTAAAAAACCATCGCATCGTAAGCTTAAAAGCACGTTGAAGTTCGCCAAAGTGAAAGCGTCAGCGTAGCACCAATCAAGCACAGCTCCCAAGCAGACTATCGACAAGAAATAGTAGAAAGAACATAAGTAAACCCAAAAGAAAAGAAAAAACTAAGAAAATAAAGAGTAAGAGATGAAAGCACAAGTAAGCCAAGAGAGGGTAAGCTCCATCCAATGATTCTAGTTTAGTTTCTAGTTTTAGTTTGCGAACGAAGCACTGTCCCGCAGATCCCACAGAAAACGTTCGCCAGGCAACGAGGAGGGTTTTAGTAGCAGAGCGAGTGTTCAATGCACCTGTCCTACGGAAGGGGCCTGCAGGTAAGTCGAGACATCCGGTTCCACCATGCAGCTCCTCAGTGTGTCCGGGATGAACATGAGTAGCTGGGACGTCGGCTGTGGTGCAGGGTGAAGCCGGCTAGCAGCGCGCTCCTCGAGCGAGCCCGTGCTCGCTAGTAGCGTCGTCCCGACGCCGCGCGACGCCGACGATCGCCGCCGTGGGACGGTGCTCCAGCTGGTCGACCAGCCGTTCCGCGTCCACGGGTAATACGTGGTCTGGACCAGCTTTCCGCTGTCTCGACTACACGGTGCACCAGCTGGACCAAGCGGCAGTGTTCACCAGACGCCTCGATACCGGTGGACTGTTCCTCTTCGAGCAGTTGCGACGGTCACCGGGGACGATGCGTTTGAAGCTGGTCCAGGCACCGACTAACTCGCAGAAAGGTCTCTCCCTGGGTTTCTGTGGCGGAATCTGCGTGTATCGTGCCGTCTCCGCCGTCAGACAGCCGGCACCGTGGTGCTCGAGGCAACCACCAGGCGTTTCCCTCCGTAGATCGCGCGCTGTCGCGAGTTTCCTCTTCGGTGCGACGGTGCTCGTTCTCACGGGTACCGAACCAGTATTGTTGACGTTGTTGTTGTTGGTGCAGGTGCAGATAGCGTTGTCGCTTGTCTGGCTTGTGTTGCTGAACCGTCGAAGGCTGTCGGGTGGTGGTGGAACACCGCACCCAGGCACACGCATCCTATCTAACCACGAGCCACAACTCCTAACTCTCGACTTTAGGCCCTCTCTGTATTCTCTCGTGGCACGCAAGACACGGGGCTCGCTCGTTCGTTCTCTCTTTCCCTATTCCACTCTCTCTCTCTCTCTCTCTCTCTCTCTCTCCCCCTCGCTCCCTCAATCTCTCTTTCTTTCTCTCAATGTCTATCTCTATCTATCCCTGGTACAGTCCCACTTCCTCCTGCGAGAAAGCTCCTGCTTATCCCCCACCCTGTCACCCCTCTGTCTGCCACCTATGCGCGTCTTCGTTTAGATACGGTTACTCTCCCTTCCTTTCTTTCTCCTTCTACCCCTCTCGGTCCACCCCTACTCTTCTTCGTTTCCCTACCCTCCTGTCTCTGTTTCTCCCTTCCTTCGCAAGCAGGCCGGCTAACCCTTACGGAGCGAACGTTCGTCTCTCCTCCTCCGTTCCTTTTCCCGTTTCTTCCCTGTTCCCTGTTAGAGCTCTCCTCCGAAAATTTTCAGTTTTCCTCTCCTCGGTCCAAAAGTGAACGGTTCTTGACTTCCTTCTCATTCAGCGTTTCTTCGTTTGTCTAGTAGTACACGAATTTTTTTAATTTTTATTTTGCGTTTCTTCATATATGCGTGCAATAACAATTGAAATTGTCTCCGCAGATCTGTACGTGTGTACGGTCGGACGCGTCGCTCGCTGGGTTTCCGTACGACGACGACGACGACGACGACCACGAGCCACCACCACGAGGAAAACGATCGAGGAGGATTTAGCCGAGGTGCACGGACACGGACGCTCCTCTCTCTCGGCTCCCTGTAGCTTCCCGTTCCCGATCGGGAGACGCCAGGCCCCAGACTACGCCGACTCCGAGCCACCGGCGCTGCGTCGGCGTCGGCGTCGGCGTAAAAAGCAACGGCGTCGCGCAAGCTCGCCGCGGAAGCGCGCCGCGACGCGACGCGCCGCGAGGACGCCTCGACGCGTCCGTACCGAGACCACCCGGGGGTGGGGAGAGGCCGCGAGCGACGGAGAGGTCTCGCGACGATCGAAAAGGGACGAAAGATCCCGGTATAGAGGGGGGAGGAGAGAGGAGAGAGGGTGGAAAAGATCGCGAGAGGGAGAGGGAACAGCTGATTTCGTGCGACGAAGGGAGAGAGGGAGAGAGAGATAGAGAGAGGGAGGTAGACGGACCCGGGGGGAGGGTAGAAGCAAAAGAAGAATTGGAGCGCGAGCTGATAAATAGAAAGAGAGGCGAAATCGTAAAATTAGGGGAGGATAACAGGAAATACAGAAAATTAGTGTTTAGAAGGGGTTTGAAAGAATTGATACGAAGATCGAGGGGAGGGGTAAATGGTCCAGAGTCGTTGTAGAAGAGTCGGGTAGATTTTTGGGAAAAATAAGCCTTTTAGAGTGATTGAATATTTATTTAAGGAAGAAGTAGAAGGATTTGTGGCTAAAATTGATATGAAGATGAAGGAAGGGGTTGAATAGTCGAGAGCCGAGGATAATTTGCATGAATTTGAAGGGAAAGTGCGCCCCTTAAAATAATTGTACATTTACTATTGATAAGAGAACTAGAAACACAGTGATCGAAACCATATAACAACAAAATGAAGGAAGGAGTTAAATAGTCCAGAGGGGCAGTAACTTATCAAACGATACACTAAGATTCGCCAAAAAAATCCTTACATAAAACCACTCCAATTATAAGTAGAATAACCTTTGCTCGGGCGAAAGCAAACATCCGAAACTACTTGAAATATTCACGAAAGAAGACAGTGGAACGGCGTTAAGTAGAATAGTCGTACCCAGTCAGACCTACCCATACTACTTAATTTAATGGTCTACTTTCGATAGTCACTTATTGCCGGTTACTTGCTTTAACCAACGACTATCGAATTTAGCAGCGATCAGAATTAACAAACAAACAGGGTCGAACCAAAAGAAAGAGTAGAAGAAGAACAGACGACAGACGGAACGAAGAAGCTAAAGGTAGTAGCCAAAGGAAGACCCGTAACTCGTAAGCCTCTATTTATCCGGCTCGTTTTCGTTTCTACCTGCCTCCTCTTCCTCGCCAGCTATCTACAGCCACCTCTCCGCAGCTCTCTGTCCCTCTGTCTCTTTCTGCGCCGTATATTTTTGGGCGCTCGTTAGGAATTAGCGCTGTGGCCTCTCGAAGGTTTCCTCTATCCTCCTAGCCGATTTCCCTCCGTTCCACCGCGATCACCGTGGCGAACACCAGTGTCGCGGGGTGGATCAACGTCCCTGAAAGCCTGTAACAGGCCGCAGAGGGGCAGGAGCCGACGCCACTGCCGCAGAGCGGAAGTTTGTCAACAATCTTCCCACCCCCAACCCGGCGCCCCCTGGAAAATAGCGGTAATCTCGAAATCGCGGCCACCGCGAAACGAGATTACGTGCTCCCTTAAAACTACCCCCGTCTAAGCGGAGCAAAGTTCGTAACTGGCCGCGAGACGACACGGATTAAAAGTTTCGACCCCCTACCGCCTGTCGTGCGAGGATTCTGGGTGGCTGGCGTTCCTCGTTCGCCGGCTTTTAGCTGGGATCGTTTTTACTGTCGGTGGTGGCTGGAAGATCGTCGATCTTTTCTGTGGCAATCCTTCGATTACAACCCGGGATCATTCATTTCCATATTTATTCTTTCTATTCTTCTATCCTTTCGTTTCTTTTTTCCTGACCTCTGTTTCGTGACGATGACTTCTCTGTCGTTTCCGTTTTCGGAGAGAACGTTCGATACCTGTGGTCTTTGACATCCAATGACGAACTTTACAATTCTTCTTTCTTTAAAAGTTACCCTCGCGCGTTGCGATACAAATTTTTAATCACTATTTGCCACAGGTCTGTTTTCAGCGCGGATTGTGTCACGTTTCGAAGACAAGTCGCACTCTTATCGTCGCGTGGTGAAGGAAGCGGCGATCGAAGCCGCGCGAGAGGAAGTCGCGATGCCTGGTGGCTGGAAAACTCGCGAACTGCTACTGGTGAATGGTATCGGCGAGCGACTGACCTCCGCCAGAGCACCCTTCCCCGTGGAAAGAGGAGTCGCAAGCGAACGTGACGGATTCCACGGTTCGAGGGGGCCTTCTTGCATTGTTGGACGCGTTGCAGACTTGAAGGCGCTTTTTAGAGAACAGTGGAATCATCGTACCATTGCGTATACGCATGGATCTTGGTTCCCCTTATTAATTAAACAGAGACTTGGAAACTAATTTCGTTGGAAAATTTAATTCGATCGACCAAACAAAGATTCGAGGATAATCGATTCGTGAATTTGTGAATATTAATACAATAGATGATTCATTATGGATTTTATGTTACGAAGACACACGCATATAGACCCTTTAATATATTGGGAAATAATGAATGCCAAGCAAAAGTTGAATGAAATGAAGACTAAGATATCGTACAGATATTGATATAGCTGATTTGTAGGAGGAATTAACAAAGAAATGAAAACTTTGTAGTGATACATGGTTGATGTAGTTAATATATAATTGAAGAGATAAGTATTGCGAATGTTAAATGCCCTAAAACTACTGCAAATGCATTTAAAGCATCGAGAAAGTTTGGAGATTGAAGAACTCTAAAGACATACTAACAATCTATTAGTTCACACACAGATGCTATTGAAAGTAGGAATTAAGTAGTAGTGTGTAAAATTAAGTAATAGCGTAAACTATATAATTTCGTATGCATTATACGAAAATCAAATAATTACACTCAATGTACCTGAACCTTGTGAATAAAAAGCAAACCACTGGGAAGTGATCATCTACAAATGGATGCTGGATGGATGCTGCGGGTGTCCATTCGAATTCTCACGATGGTTCTTCTCGTTTATTTGTATTTACATTAGTATTAAATCATATGGTTACAGTGAATCGTAAGATAAATAGAACTTTATAAATGCAAAAGGAATTGCACCCTTCTCTCTTTCTTTCTTTCTTTCTCTCTCTCTCTCTCTCTCTCTCTCCCTCCCTCTCTATCTCTCTCATGAACAAGCACACATGTGCTTCAACGTTTCGCACTTGCGTTCGTGCTATATAGCAGTTCAAGGCGAAGCGTCTGCCAAATCTTTCTTCATACGAGTAGGATAAACGAAACTTTCAAGAAAAATGGAGGAGTTCGCGCGATCACCTACCTACTATATTAAGTAATCTGCTAGAAAATAAAGAAATTCCGAGGGTCGTAAAAAAGTTTGTGAGGACGATGGATCGATCGAAGATACACTCTCTGCACGTGAAACAATGTACAATTGCTAAGAAATTTCATTTGTGAACTTGTAAACGTACGATGTCCCAAATAGAAGATATCAGAATTTTCCTTCGTGATTATAGTAAAGAGTAGCTCCTTGGTCTCTTACTCCTAATCGCAGCGATTAAAACGATCGTAATTACACAGTCCCTCGATCGGTAGTCTAATACTAAGTAGTGTTTGGCAGCTGTTCAACACGTTACAAACGCATATATGTATATATGCATATACCTGTATATATATTTATGTATACATATATACCAGTGTTGTCGGTGGACGTCAGTTGCATTTATAATTATCAGCGTTCTTCTTTTCGCTTTTTCCTTCGTATTCAAACAATGCACGAGTACAACTGATAGTTTTATGAGTATCCCTTAAAAATTGTTCCTAACGTCCAACAAAAGAAATCTTCAATTATTTTCCTGTTTAGTATTGTACAGATCCGGTCCTGATTTGTGCTAGACTTAATCATTAATGTTGCAACGATATTAAATTATTATTATCAGCAGTAATAATGGTAGTAGTATCTGTTTCAAATCGCTGAAAAGTCGAAAAAAATGGTTCTCGACCAATGCTGACAGATCACTGTGAAACTCGAGCATTCCTATCTACAATTCACTCATGAACAATCTTTATAGTTAGTATTATTATGTAAAAATGTACATCGTGGGCAGATAAATTTGTAAAACTCGTAAAACGATTACAAGAAAAAAATTCTAGACTCGAAAACTATCGGTCTATCCCCAAATATATTCCCTCTCGTTTCTGAGAATCAGCGTGTTCGTCGCGTGAAAAGTTTCTAATGAAGCGGATTTCGCGATTCCGTCATATTCTCGATTATTTATACCTCAGGCTTGGGAAAGGGCTAGGTTTTATACCTAGGCTTGGGAAATATTAAAACTAGTTTTAGAACGACTCTGCTTTCGAAATCGATGCCAGTAAAATTCATTTCGATTTTCTCCGGTTTGGAAAAACGAAACGCGAATATATTTCGAAAAGTATATAGTTCGCGGGTCACGCGTACTCAAGTTTAATACCGTTATGGTACTTACATGTAGCTGTCAGACTTGTTTACTCGCCACACGCATACACACACAGCTGGAGATAACAGCGATTAATCGAAGAATTTATTCAAATGAACGTTTCGGTGACTGGAGAACTGCAGGGATTGGCATGGTTGGATTAGGGGCCGTTATGAGACGATTTTAGGGGATTCGTCGGTTGAAATACCGGCTGCGTACTAACCAGTTTAATTTCTCGGCACTGTTACTTTTACGTTTGCGATTATTGCTATGCTACTGACACATCGTGACAGTAAAATTAAAACTGAAACAAAAAATACAATTTTCTTCTAGCATAAAATTGATACAGATTTCTTCGTATCTAGACTTCAAATATTTATACTTTTGTAGTAAATCTTATATCCACAAGAAATCTACATGTTACGATTTCCTCCATTCCTTCGGATGTATTCATAAAAATTGAATTTGTACAAATATCAACGGTATACTGACCCTTTTCAAAAATTCTTCCGCACAAATGCGAGCCCTCGCATTCATGGACAATTTCATCTCACTGATCTCTCTATCTATCTCTTCCATGAAATAAATCACAAAATCTACAATTTTATGTTTGTACATTTGTTCTACATGGATGTTTGTAATTAAAAAACTAATATCATAGCCCTGTGAAGAATATGTGTACCACAACGTAAATCATTTGCGTTTCTTTCATTAAAAACGTAATAAATATAAATTACTTACTTCTATCGGTTTTCTCCTGAGAATAATAAAGTGTTCTGCTCTCATCGTCATGAATCTTGTAAAATTATGACATAAAAGTTTCTCTAGATCATCGGCTTGCTTCACTGCAATGCTTATTCTCATACTGTTTATACTGGACTCGATTAGCACCTTCTCTTTGTCATTTCTGCTGATTAATATCGGTGTTAGAAGAAGCTCTTTACTAGCTCTTACTTCGACTTCAGGCTTGTTGTGTTTCTCGACTATCTGCGACGAGAAGTTCTCTAGGCACATAGCAGCAGTAAGCGTTCTTCGTACTGCTGCTAAATAAGGTTTCAACGTACCAGACTACAATAAAAATATCAACAATTAATGATTTTTTACTTCGAGAAAGCAATTGGTGGAAGTAAATATCGAAATATTTTTTCGCATGCAAACGGTTAACCCATAATATGTAAAATATCTAATCTTTATATTTAACTTTAACATTGAAGAAAGAACACATGCAGAGCAGCAATTGAAAATTTGATACGTGGACATTTTGCACAACTGATAAAGAATTTTATCGTTACAGAACACATAAGTCATCATAACCTAATTTTCAGAGATCGAAAACTGAAGCTTACCATTTTGTTTAGAAGCTACGAAGAACTCGTGTTTAGTTCAAAATCAACCAACGTCGTGCCCTTTCCGACAATTCGATGTATTCACGAAAAGTTCACGGGAACACGTGAAAAATGACACATTACGTTCTATGCATATCAAAAGGGGTTGGGTTCAGCCGGTTTGATTTCAACGGCGTGGGGCGTGTTCCTAAGTTTACTGATAACGAGGATTCGATCGTGTCTCTTTTCAATTCACGAATCCCGTTTGGAAACGAGCAGAAAACTTATCAGCGAGTCGCGGAACGAAATTCGGAACGCATCTTGCAAAATAATTAACACAACGTTTTTACGTATATCTACGAGTAACCTATATCTGCATTCCTGCAACGTGTAGAATAAAATGTGTTGAACGATAACGATTGGCAAATCTCACTTAACACGACCAATTGAACAGACAATCTATCCTTACCGATAAATGAACAAAGCTAACTATGATCCGATTAATTTCTTGATGAATTTTATCTTCTATTCCTACTAATTATGTTCACGAAACGCTTCCGCTCTCTTTACCGAGTATTATTACAAATCCATGAATAACTGTCAATGGTAGATCACGTGACCATCTGCCAAAAATTACTAGATTTAAACGATGCAATTTTTAACTTCTGGTAAAGATCAGAAAATTGTGCTAGAAATTGATATTCACACATAAATGGTAATCATATAATAGATTAATTATATAATGTTCAGATGAAAAATATTAAAATACCCAAATCGAATTGAAGTAATCACGCTCTCTGGCGCAGATTATGGAAACTTGCAACACTCGTTGCATGCATTAATCACTGTGATGAGAATTTCGTAAGACGATTGAACAGATTTAATTTCATGCGCAATGGTTGTTTGTAAATATTACCGACAAGGAAATTGTCGATTCGGACAGTATTGTCAATTCGAGCATATAAATACTTTCGGTAAGATCAGAGATTTATCACGCAATATTAGATTCTTTGCTTTGACATGAAAACTATCGTTTTACAGGCAGCAACACTAAGACTGACTCATACAATGAAGATGAATATACAGCGTAAGTACAACAAAAATAGTACACAACAAATGAGTGGTTACTGACTTCATCTTTAAATTTTGAAATCAGGGTGTTGGTCGCGAAGGAAGTACTCAGTGCAGAAAGAGGAGGACAGTGGATGCTATCATGTTTTGCACCGCTCAAAGAAAGGCCATGCATACCTGGTATGGAGGATGTATCACCAGAAGAAGTACGATGGGAAATGTATCAAGCTCAAAAAACTGGGATGGTGGAGCAAGCAGTTAGTATACACGATCATTTTCTTCTATTAAAGTGTTGCAAACACACTCAACATTCATTTTTTTTTTTTTAGAAATTACATTACCAGCAACTATGCAGAGATATGAAAGCAAAAAGGGAAGCTTTAAAAAATCCTACCCGCGAGACATTGACTAAACTTGTACGTAACAGAGCATTAAATATTTATATTAATCTTCGTATAGTTCTAATTGAAAGTATTTTTATTTTTCAGAAAGAAATTCTAGGAACGGGTAATAAGAACACCAGGAACGATAATACATCTGGGAAATCCTCAAACTTTGCCTTTGCAACACCTCACCTTGGACTTCCAAGCAGCACCCCATCCACCAATGTATTTCACCCATTCAGTGGAAGTTTCACTTCCTCCAACAACACATCCATCTTTGGAAGATCAACTACAACTTCAAATCCTGTATTTGGTAGTACACCAACCTTTGGCAATAATTTAGGAACGTTTGGTGGTGGTACTAACACCAGTTCTGTATTTGGTGGGACTACAAATACTTCTACATTTAATACAGGACAAAACACGCAGAATTTCGGATCCACCAATACAATTTTCGGTGGAGGAGGAACTTCTCAGCCCGTTTTTGGAAAGCCAAGTATATTCGGAACCAACAACCAAACGAACAATGTTTTTGCTCGACCCCAAACATCCCAGACACCCACATCAGTATTCAATAGCGGACCAACGTCTTCTCCTTCTTTATTCAGTGGCACTTCCACTCAATCTAACACGTCAATATTTGGTGGAGCCAAAACCACTACTGCTAATCCGTTCAGCGGTTCCTCGAATTTACAGACTACCAACTCTATGTTCGGGACGACTCCGTCCGCTGGAACTTTCAATTCCGGAATGTTCTCCCAGGCTGAAACTACTCCTGCGTTCGGAGCAGGACCAGTTTTTGGGGGTACAACGGCCTTTGGTAACGCTACTAATTCGATATTCGGAGAGAAACCAACATTTGCGAGTTCCGCTGGAATTTTCAGCGGATCCAATACTACAACGTCTAGTTTTAGCTCTACGCAGCCTACAAATGCTTTTGGCGTCACCACTTCCACACCTTCCGTAAACATATTCGGAAATACACAAAGTACTACACCCGCTATGTCCACTTCTAATGCTCCACCATTTGGTACGACGCCTTCTACGACTGCTGGGCCTTTCTCTACCGCGACTTCACAATTTGAAACTACCAGTACGACCTCGTTACCAAAGCTTACATTCGGAACCGGGGGAACCGTGAGCGAAACGTTTGGCACCACTGTTACTCCAACTAGTACACCATTCGGTACTACCAATACTAACGTTGGTTTTGGTACAACTAATACTACTGCTACCCCTTTCACACCATCCACGTTTGGTGGCGATACGAAGAGCTCGCCGTTTAGTACTACGAGTGTTACAACCACGACTACAGTCGCGATGTCACGCATTCCGTCGCAGCTACAAGCTATTTCGTCGTTTAGTACTCTTGGACAAAGTCAGACTTCGAATACCGCGCCAACGTCTACGAACAGACCGTTTGGTGAATCACCATTCGGTGTAACGCAAACGACTGTTTTTAACGAAACTATTTATTCTACGGACGATCAATTGACAGATGACGAGAAAAGTATGTATTTGGCAGAGAAATTTACCTTTGGCAAGATTCCGTTGAAACCGCCTACAGCACACATTAGGTAACGCAATAGGGAAATCGGTTTTGGCGAGGAATATGTGCTGTGATACTTGTTTCCTACGAACATGTACTATTAAGATAAATTTCACATATAAAATTATAATAATAAATAATATATATGTATATTTACCAACAATATGTCAATTTTAATCCAAGACTCGATGGAATGTTATTTTTACGAACGAATGTGAAATGAAGTTGACAACATTTTCAAGTTGTAACGAAATATACAATAAAGTGTAAAATTCATGTCGTTATAGTTAATCTGCTGCAAACTCATTTTTAATGTTCTCCATTTAACCTACTCGATAGCACAATACAAAATCAAATATATCACAAATATATTTATATATATAAATCAATCTTTTTTAATTTAATTAATTACACGATTATTTACATATGTACAATTATCGATTGGCGATTGCACCATTCTTCATTCATACTTACATTATCATACATTCTTGTAATGGATCACCCCAGGCGGAGGTGGAGGAGGTGGAGGAGGAACGCTATTGCCAAATTGACTTCCCTCCGTCACCTAACGGTAAAATTTTCGTTTCATTTCAACTCGAAAGAAACATAAATCTTCTTAGTTATTACACAAACCTGTGGCAAATGGCAGAGAGGATTCGTTGGATAGTTGGTTCTCTGTGCATATGCTGCAGCTTGATTTGATGGCTGCGACAAGCCAGGAGGTATACCGTTCGATGGTTTGTATCCGGTAATCTAGTAAGTAAATTAAAAGTATACATTTTATGAAAAACTTGAGTACAAAGAGTTGGAATAATCAAAAGATCCGCATACTTTATCGTTCATCTCCGGGAAAATAGTACTCAAATTGAAGTTCGTGAGACTAGTGCCCGAGGGATGATGGCTCATGGTCATGGGATTGCTAGCGACAATTCCTCCTCTGGGCATGTTTGGATTCATTGGAAAACCGGCAGTTGCTACTGTCGGCACACCCTGAGTACCAGCTACAGGTGGTGGCGGTGGCAAACCATTCACCGCTTTGGTGTACACATTTGTCTGTGGATGATTTTGATAAAGGGGACTGGCGTGTGGAGGCGGAGGTGGTGGTAAGAACGTGGTAGAATGGTGATAATCTTCCAAAGGGGAATTAATACCAGACAAGGGAAACTCCAAGTTCTGCATGGTTCCATCGAGACCTTTCCTCTTTCCTTTCTTTGCATTCGTCGGATACGTCCTCTTATCACAATTTTGATGTTTCCCATAATGTTGATGATTCTTAGCATTCGTATTTACGTTAGACGTTGAGGTTGTCACAGTAGACGTGGATGAGGAAGTGCTAGTTGAGGAAACCGTGACGTTCGACAAGAGGAATGCGTTTGCTTCCATATAGTCAGTGTTATCGTGCAATGGCATCATGTAACTGGTAGGTGTGTTTGATATGCTGGTGATAAAATTCGAAGTGGGATAAATGTTGGTATTAGAAGAATACGTGTACGAGTTAAAGTTCTGGTTCACCATTTGCCCATAACCACTTCCATCATCAGCGTTGGAAAAGTAATTAAGGGGCATAACCGTATCCGCCGTTGGCAGGCTTGTCTGGAACTTGTTCTGCGAATAATTTGACGAGAATTTAATGGAGGCATGCTTATCTTGATTAGTGTCGTGCACGCTGCTATTGGTTCCTATAAGCGCCTCTGCAGTGTAATTACTCTTGCAATTCCTGCTTCTCCAATGAACGTTATTCTGTTGATACTTCTGTTGCTGTTGTTGTTGCTGTTGATATCCTTGGTCAGAGAAAGTGTGACCAGATGATTTCTGCTCATCATGCCTTTGATGCAATTGTTCATTACCCGAAGTTTGTTTTCGAATATCCATTTGTCTTTTACTGTTTCCTCTAGGATTAGCGTTGCTTTTTCTCTGATGTTTCCTAGCCTGTTGTTGCTGCTGCTGTTGCTGCTGCTGCTGCTGCTGCTGTTGTTGTTGTTGTTGTTGTTGTTGTTGTTGTTGCTGCTGCTGCTGCTGCTGCTGCTGCTGCTGTTGTTGTTGCTGCTGCTGTTGCTGGTGTTGATGAGCATGATGATGATGGTGATGATGATGATGGTGCTGTTGGTGGTGTTGTTGATGAGACTTCTCAGCCTTCTCATGCTCCACCAACTGACTTACAGAAAGGAAGGAAGACCCAACTCCTGGATGCTGAACGGTCTGGTTGTTCAACACAGTATGGAAATCGCGTCCTGCAACATTTCCTTCTTTATCCTTATTAGGATCTTTGCTCTGATCGGATGGAACTCTCGAAGGTACTTGACCAAATAAGAAGTTCTGTTTCTCGGATATATTGGTACCCAGATCCAGATCACCGACCAAGGTTGGAAGACTGGAGGGAACGATGTGCTGATCTATACCCTTGACTGGTTGAACCTGATCAACGTGAACACTGGTTTTCGTGGGGGACCAAGGAAACGGTTGCTCCTCGGAATAAAATACCTCCGAGGTTCTTTTAGGTTCACTTTGTAGTACTGGCAAATTAGGAAAACTGTGTGCAGCAACGTCATAGTTATTATAGAACTGATTCGGTGTGCCTTGATTGTAGGACGGCGTTTGCGCGAATAGATTGTTTTGACAGAATTCCAACTCCTTTCCAATAGGTGGTAAAATGATGTCAGCAATGTTAGCGTTATGTTTGATCTCTGGAGTCATCATCCAGTTAACAGGTGCTCTAATCGCGTGTTGTTGTTGATTTCCTTTCGATTTCGTCGCATTCTGTTGCTGTCCATGTTTCCCGTCGTTGTTATAAGTAACACTGTCGTGTTGAAGAGAAGGTATTTGTCCCTGGACAAGAGGCTGATATTTATTCTGGCTCTGTTGCTGAGATTTATCCGCGTACTTAAAGTTCGAGCTCGCATAAGTTTCCACGGAATACTTCATTTGCGAGCTAACTTCGGGCAGATCAAAGTTAACTTGAGAATCGTAACTAGACATTGGATAGATCGTTTTATTCTGTTTCGTCGCCATCGATTGGTGGTTCTTCGGTCCGTGTTGCTGTTGCGATTGCTGTTCCATTCCAGAATATTCATTCTGTATGTACTCTGATTCGATTGCGTACTTAGACTTGTTCTTATTCTCCGCACTGAACTTATTGTAATCATTATTGTTGGAAGAAGTTTGACTCTGATTTTGCAAGCGGCTCTGCTTACCACCAGAAGGAGGAACGTTGGTCTGAATGTTCCTGGTTTTAGAGGGATCTACGAAAGACTGTTTCTGTGCATCCAACCCGGATTTCATTCTCGATTTGTCCATGCCAGCCATCGAAGAATTGACTGAGTAAACATCGTTAGCTAGTACGTTGGAAAAATTCGGATTTTCTTTGTGCAGAGGAACGTAACTGTAATTCTCGCATATGGTTTTTGCTTCGGTATTGTCCGCCTGACTAGGTCCTTGCTCGAAATGCACCAAATTATTGTTATTGCCTCCACCAACCGGAGAAAAGGTCGTCCAAGACAAGATGCTGAAGTTTGAAGAGTTATGCGCAACGGTGGTCGTCGATTTTGCATGATTTTCGGTGACTGTACTCTGTCCGTAGTTAGACGTAGCCACAAAGGACGTTGACTGTTGCGAGTAACGTGTAACAGACGTATTCTGAATGAGAGGTTTACTGTTTGCGACCATATTGTTAGAAGAACTGGTGTTGATCTTCTTTGCGTCTTTGTTAGAGTACGTCGAGTAACTTTGAGTCTCCTCCCTTTTACTCGAATAAATGTTATCGTTGCTTTGATTTAAGACGTTTTGCTCGGCCTGAGTGTTCATGGACTCTTTGACCCCATAAGAGAACGTCTGGGCGAACGGATCAACGTCTATCTTTTTTGTAGCATTGTAATTCGTGTCCCGTCTATGATCCTGTGCTTCCTGAGGCTTAGATCTTAGAACATCGTTCAGTTTTTGATCCTGATCCACAACGTTGCTACCTGAAGAGTCAGACTCCTTGTTCATCTTCGAGTAACTGCGTTGGAAATGATTTTCAGACGAGCTCGATATCGAATCCTTTGATGGATAACTCTGATTTCTATTGGACGTAGTTGCGTTGCCGGTCCCGGGAGGATATGTATTCTTTCGGGGCAAATTCTTATTCTGATCCACCGTATAATCATTGTGAGTGTTCTGAATGATTTGATCCTTCTCGTGAAGGACTGGGTAATTCTGATGAGCACTCTGTTGAGTACCCAGAACGTGACTATCCTTAGGCTGCGACTCATAGACAGTTTGTATAGCCTGAGAAGAGAGAATTGGTAGAGTCGCAGTCTTCGATTGCATGGAATATTCTTGCTGAATGCTTCGAGAAGAAGCTGGTAGAACTCTGTCTATATGACCAGTATAATTCAAACGATTATTGGGGATAATGCTAGAGTCTACTAGAGGATCCTTGCCATGAACCCCATAAGGGACACGTGAATTGTGAGATTCCTTGTCTTTCATTTGAGAAGCAAAATCCATTTGCATAGACTGTAGAGGTAACGATGACGAATTTGTAGTTGTACTTGTATTAGTCAAATGAGGAACCAACGATGCCTGAGACACGTCAGGAACGACAGTTTGATTTAATCCAGCAGAGTTCGTGTCATGAATCGTAGAACTAACGCAAGTTGTTGAACTCTGTTGCAAGGAAGTCAGATTGTTATCGACGATCGTTGAGTAACTCGACAGAAAATCTTGAGACGTGCTATACCGAACGTTAGTATCACAAGTCGATGCCTGAACTGAACAGTTAGTTGGATCTGTCTTATTCGAGATAGTGGCAGCATCAATTTGGGTAGCAGCAACATTTTCGCTGTTAACATTCGCAATGGTGTTTCTAAGATTCGTCGCGAGCTGATTCTGACAATTTTCGGTTGCTTCCGAGGTGCTGGTGATCGAAGTGGTTCCCGAAGCACTAGCGATGGAATACAGAGTCGCATGTGAAAAGGAGCTGGACGGCGCAGATTTTTCTAATGATGGCGTTAATACGCTTTGAACGATCTTATAGGGCTCTCTGAGTGGTTCGTCGCTTACGATCTTAGGCAAAGCCTTTGTGGTCGTTGTTGATTCCACGGAAACTATCATATCTGAGTTCACCGGTTCGCTTACTGGAGGATTTGCAGTCTTTTTCTCTTCGCAGGACACCTTTAAACGTTTCTCAGCGATAGTATGGGATGGCGATGATGTTTTCAGTTTGAAGCTATTAGGCTCCATCGTGCCAATTTGAAGAAGCATAGGCGGAGTATGACTGTGGTATTTGAAGTCCTCTTTCATCTCATCTTCCAAAACTTCCGTTTTACCATTTAACGAGGACACTAAAGGGAAAGCCATTAGAAATGCCGCGGTAGGAGATATAGATTCCGGATTGTGCGAGCTGGAAGGAACTTGAAGGGATGCGAATATGTCATTTGAAAGGTCCGAGTGAAGACCATCAGCTCTGCTGCCAATAGGTACAAACGAATTTTCTGTATTATATGAGAGCGACGTTTTCGACACATCGTCTTTTGATGTCTTTATCAACTTAGATTCGTCCTCTACTATGCTAACGGGAAGCAGTGACGATGATGCTGTCGCAGTGTCCGATGCCTGAACCACTGTACTGGTTTCTGGTTTCAAAGTTGTTGTAGTGTTCGTATCTAAATTCAGAATAATCTTATTGCTCTCTAAGTTTGTTGTTCCCTCGATGTCTGAACCTTTTGGCGTCACTTGCAAGAAACTGTCCAATTCTGTGCTGAGATTGCACACCTCTTTTATCTTTTTAGAATCGACAGATTCGTCAACCGTTTCCTTCACTTCCATCGAAGGTGACTTACAACTAGAACGATCGACATTATTGCTTGACTTTTCCAATGTGCCGCTGACAGGAATACTGAAATCTACTTCGGGAGAAACTGAGACACTATCGGTGCTGGATTTTAAGTGCTCGTCCGTGAAAGTGACTGGTGATGCTGTATCTGAAATTGTATCTTGATTTTCTTCTGGTTCGCATTGAATGCTATCTGATGTAAGAAGATCTGTTGATTTTGAACTATCAGAAACATTCTCCTGGTTGTTGTCTGTGGTATTCGACAAAACGGGACACTCAACATTCACCTCATTCTCCTTATCTTCTAATTGCGTTAAAGAATGACTTTTATCCTGTCCTTCGTTTGTATCTTCCCCTATCTTTTCTATTACGTGCTTCAAACTTTCGATGGACTTGCAGGTCACTGTTAAATCTGCTTTTGGTACAGGTAGTGATTGTACATTACTTGTATTATCTTCTTCGTTGCTTTCATTCGTTTTACGTTTTTTATCACCAGGTTCATCCGCAGATCCTGTTTCTGTGTTTGAAGGGCGTTTAAGCGAAGCTTTCTGCGTCGGATTTGCATCTTCAACATTTTTCATGCTTTTTTCTTTTTCATTCTTCTCTTCTATTATTTCCGTAGACTGTTGATTTTTAGGGGTTTTGGCATGACTTTTGTTAACCTTCGCCTTCATTTCTGTGTCCTTCTTTGACGCGTGTTCCTTTGCTTTTTCTGCTTTCTCTTTATGTACTGCTGGTATAGGTACTTTGTACGTCATCGTTGTCTTCGTGACTTCCTTACCTTTGGGCAAGATCCCTTTGTGACCACCAATCTTCGTGGCATTGATTATGTTCTTCACGTTCGACGCCCAATTCTGCGAGTCCATCATCATGTTCGCGCGTATGTTAGGAACTGTGTTCAACGTTACCTTTTGGACCGTATTGATCACAGCTTGATTGCAAATGGAGACGACTGGATTTTGCACACGATTCGTCAAAGGTTGCATCACGATCATTTGATTCTGTTGAGCGTTCCCGAGAATAATAGAATTCGCCGGCTGTTGCTGAGTATTTACAATTATGTTCGACGTTATTGGTGTTACTAGTGGCATTAATTTCCCGCCAGATAATATTAGAGTGTTAGGCGTTAGACTAGTCACGGAATTATTTATACACGATGTCAATGATTTCTTCTCCTCTTTTCTCTTTGCTTTTCTTTTCACTTTTTTTTGAGATTCTACTTTTTGTAGTGCTGAAACAATATTATAATAGTCGTAATAGTTTGCGGTCCATAGTATTGATAGACAGAAACTTAAATTTGAAGGTATCCTCCAATTTTTTAGAAACAATAAATATCACTTAAAAAATTTGCATACACCATACTATGCTACTAAAATAATACTAATAATAAATCACTTTTATTGCATAAAAAACTACAATGCAAACACCAAGAAACAAATAATAAGCCTCTTTCTAAATGCATTCTTCATGATTGTAGTTTTTGGTCATATTTATTTATAATCGTTTTACTATTATCCAAGCAATGATTGCTGTACACATTTTTTTTAAATATTTTATATATCCAATTATAGACATGTATGTATATATAAAGTATTAATTTACTACGATAATTTATACCCACCATTATTTGTTTTTCCATTTATTGGACAACTGACTGCTACATCAGAGTCTAATAAACAAAATAGTAAAAATATATTTATATATTTATAACAAAGTGTAAACTATTAGAGTCAAAAAGTAATACTTGCTTGTGTTCGTTTGGCAAGAGTCCGGTTCTTTAGATCCTGCGTCCGATACATTGTCCGTGGCATCCAAATTGTCATCTTTACTATTCGCAGAGTTTACCTGATTTTCCTGATTCTCTATCGAACTATTCACATCTTTAGAAACATCGCTATTCTCTACTGACTTTTTACTAGACGAATGAGATGTAACCGATTTCTTTTTAGAAGGCACTTTAACTTCTCCAGACTTCTCCCTCTTATTTGCTGAATTTTTTACTGAAATCAAATCACTTTTTAGAAATACCATTTCCTCCTTTGATTATACGTATACGCTCCGTAATATCCTCACTTTCTTCTATTTTACTGAAATATTTCTCCGCATCCTCTACATTGATTTTATTTGACCATTTCAGAGGTGATATCTTTTCAAGGGCTGGCTCTGCTGGTACAGAGATACCAGCCTCTCGTAAAAGAGTCGACAATAACTGCGTACGAGAGAACAGTTGAGTTACAAGTTTCTTTAGTCGAGCCAATTCTTCTTCTGTAAATAGAAATACGCACGTAAAAAGGGATCAGCTTTGATTTCACACCAAAGCAAGTTAAATGTATGCTTTTAATAGCAGGTTCTGCTTTGTCTATCAAGCCGACGAACAGAAACAAAAACTAAGCTTATAAAATCATCGTCAATTTGATTTATTTACTATGCGCTTCCGAAGCATTAGCAGAGAAAAACTCCTCGGTGCGGCTATGGAGGTCTTTGATGTATTTTGATGCATGGATCAGGATGTCGACCTTGTTGCGTTTCCGACCCTCCTGATGCGGCGGCAAGAGATCTGCCAGCGTTTTGAAGTACGTGTTCATGCGTTTTCTTCTGTCTCGCTCCCATGTTTTCGCTTTGCTGAGAAGACGTCCACGTTAACGAGCGGTCCATTAATCTTTTTTTCGGTTTTTTTTTTTATTTTTTTAATGAAAATATGGCGCGTGTTTATTTTTGTTCCAAGAGAAATGACGAAACGAATAGAAGGGAGAAGTCTTGCTAATAAACTGGCCGAGGTTAGAAACTGTGCTAATGGACACTTACGTGTTCTCTTTTCGAGGCATAATTTATCCTCTTAGCATCGTTTCGCGTGAAGAACGCGCCGCGGGAAGCGCAGATACGTCACTTGTAGCTGACATTACACTCGTTCGTGGGCTCCCATCGAATTTCTGACATTTCGATCCTTCGGTTTCGGAGCGATCGCGGATTACGCGAAATAAAAACTCTGCCGACAGGTCCCGAAAACCACGGCGATCATTTAAACCTGCCCGCCATCTATCGATTTTCCTCTATGCAATTTCTACTTCGTTTGCCGAATTTCGGTATGGTAGGTGCCGTCAAGTTTTGATTACCGTGTTAAATTCTACTTCGTCGACATTACGGTCGGTAAAGTCAATCGATGACATTATCAAAGTGATAAAAACGAACGGATAACATACATTTATTAAAAGTTGCATTCCTTAGCTGACTTTACCCTAACGATTAAAACACTTTGGTCAATGACAAAATATGTGCTTCTCCCCTCGATAATTAGAAGAACATTTTCAGAAAAAAGAGTTCGCTCATCGAAATTGTATTCGTGGTTGATTTAAACGATGGTCAACCAACGAATAAAAGTCCTCACGGGCCCATGTATTTTGTCGGTCAATAGCCCGCGAGATATAAACGCATTCCGTTGACGAGAAGCGCCAAAAGATTGTGCAATCTCTACAGAGCGCGGTGGACTCCTCGCGACGGAATAATCGCTAAAGATGCGTCGCAGAGCATTGCACGTAGCGACGATGTGAAATGCATTCGAATGTTCGCATGAGAGGACGCCTTGAAACCGTCGCCAATGCAAATCGGCGATAACTAATGCGAATATTATACGTAGCCGTGATAAAAAGAGTAAAAATAAGGAGACATTTAATAACGTATAAACTGGGGCAAACATCTATGCATGAAATAACATTTGCGTAGCTGGACAGTTCGGATACCTGCGATACAACGTACGTGAACGTTACTCCGTGTAACATGGCGGCTGGAACATTTCGAAAATTTACAAACCGGAATTCTCAGGTGGCGGCCACGAAAATACCCAGAGGCTGTACGCCGACGTTTCGCGCGACAGATTTTTTTCCACTTTCATCCCGAACGGTATCAGCGCAGAATTTCGAGCGTTTTCTGTCCGCGCCTGTTTATTTGGCAACACCGCGCATAGCCGCATATTTCACTGCCAGCCTGTTTACAGTAAAATTAACTCCTACTCGTAAGGAATAAACAGAATATGCATTTAGCGCGAAGTAAAAACAAAAAGAAGAAAAGAAGAGGGAAGAGATCCGTTACGGGGAGAGAAGCGTCGACGGTCGCGAGTGAGCGTACGTTGCATTCTCGTAAGGCGGCATGACTCGTTAGAAATTTGGACGCCATTGCTGTTACCTTCGCTATAAAGCAACTCACTTATGTATATATATATAAAACACGATCTTCAACGTTTCGAATCCATTCTTTTGGTCGGAAATAACATTTCAATTTTAACATTCTATTTGCGAAGCAAAAATAGAGCAAAGGAACGGGACGTTGTTCGCATTCGAAACATAAATCTATAAATCGCACGAAATCAAGAGTAACGTGCATTTCCAGGCAGGATACAGCTAACGCGTAGAAGCGTCGCGTAATTGTACGACGGTTTAATCACCGCGGACGCATCTATACGCGGGTCCCAGGCGAAATTCTAATTTTCAACAGCGTGGCGTAGCGCGTGCGGCACTAATTAACGATTTAAGCAACACGCGGCCGAGTTTCGCGCGTACGCACTCTCACGCATCTACGTTTACGCTCGCTGCCTCCGGAGCCGCGAGCCAAGGAATGCGCCGCGGTATAATTACGATCCTCCCGTGAGAATCATTTATACAATTAGCGGCTCGCCTTTCAGGAAGCGCCCCCGAGGAGGAGCAACACTCGCGGCCAGCCCGCGTTTCTCTTATTCCTACAACCGACTCCGTCTGCTTTATTTATAGACAGTGGAAGAACGTTCAGAGTTCTTTCTCTAAACTAATATTTATGCTGCGTACGCGGCGTATGTGGTTTTGTAGATGAGAGGCTTCATTCTTGGTGTCCTTGATTCTTTCCCTCTCTTGACGAGTACTCTGGCATCTAGATTCAGTGAATTCAATGGTAGGGTAGCAAGGACGACCATCGTTGTAGTAACGTGGAACGTTGTGTCTTCCAATCTGAAAACGATTATTATATTAATATTTTATATTTACATAAATTATAAGCACGCTCGACCCCTTTGTATCATGACTATTATTTAATATATAAAATTAAGTTGCTCGAAAAATCTGCGAGTTTCCAAAATTATAACAAAGCTCGCGTGGTTGCTTCGGAGCTGAAACGTTGAAAAGAAGTCACAAAGATACAGAATTAAGGAACGAAGAGGGTGGAGGTCGTCAGAGCTACGATGGCGACGACAAAAGCCGATAACAGGGGGGTGGCGGCGGTAGCAGTGGTCGGTGACAAGAAAAAAAATTGGTGGCGTGGCAGCCGGTGTCTGCAGGATTTCGCGTGGATGGCAAGAGAGAGACGAAGCGAGGCCAGCCGGTATTGATTATGAGCGAAAACCGCACCCTCGGCCACCCTCCGCCGCCCTAACTGGGGGTTGGCCAACAGCCGCCGCGCGCACGCCGCATAAAGAGAGGAATCCTGCGCAGTCGTCGTCTCTGAATCTTTCTTCGTCTGCCCCTGTTCAGACTCCGATCAATCCCAGCTCGCCTGATCAGCCCTTCCAGCCCCGTCTCTAGAGACATCCAATCGATTTTGCTCATTTTTTTAATAATTCGATCAAAACGGAAACCATCCGAGGCCACGAGGTAGTTGTACGCTTTGAAAAATGATTCGAGGGATGATTTGGAAATTGTTTCGATATACAGCTTGGAACGTGTTCTCTTTTGAAATATAGTAAAGGGTGGTTTTTACGTAAGGAAGAATGTAGAAACAGAAGAGTGTGAAATTATTATAGCGGAACATCCAAAAAGCGGTGCAGTATATGTTTTATATGTGGTCTGCAGTTGGAATTTCGTAAAATGGAGGACACGCCATTTATTTTTGCGGCGAGCGAAGCGGAGGGTTGCAGCATCCGCCTGAATCGGGGATGCTGATCCAATGAGAGCACTGTTCTCCCTCTGCGAAGAGTACGTGGAAGCATCTGCGCAGCTTCCCTTCTGGACCAATCCCCTGGCCAGAGAAAATGGCGGAAACTGGTCATCCCCTTTCAGAAGATTCCCTACACTTGTAATTCCATATGTGAACGATAGAAATCGATGAAACGATCGCGATTATTGGCCCATTAGATACCTCGTAAACGTAATTGTAAGCGGAGGTTTCTGTTTTACAGACAACGAAGATTTCGCTGTTCAGATAACAGCAACGCGTTTCAGAAGCCTCGAGCATCTCGTTTCGCAACTCGTCCGACCGGTAGCATGGCCAAGGAACCAGCGTACGCCCTCGTTTTTCGTCGATTCCTTTTCTTTTTTCGACCCGTTTTCATTGGCATGAGATATGAACAATTCTAAGAAATTAATATCGCCAATACGCGAGACACGGTCACCCTGGCTGCGCCCAGTCCCCGGTTTATCGAGCGACCGTACAACATGGAATTCGATGATTGATCTCATCGATGCTACTTTCTCGAAAATTTTCTTTCCAGATTTTCTACCAGTCCACATCTGGTGCCTATATCTCGCTGAATTAAAATTTCCTTGCATCTAAATTCTCTAGCAAAGCTAATTCCAACGAGTAGACTTGTACGATTCCACGGGGAAAGAAGAAACCCATTTCCCCAGTTACCACCACTGATCAACGATTCCTCGAACACCTGGAACCTCCTCTCTAAGACATCATGGTCACTGGAAACATCACTGGCCATTTAGATGCAGCTGCTTAACCGTCTTCAAAGCCGACTTCGCTCACTCCAAACGCGGCGAGGCGAGAACCCTTCCGAATGACTAATATCTCCAGAGTAGCCCAACGTAGCGTATTTAACCCGACTACCATCAGCAACCTCCCAAGACCTAACGAATCGATTCGTTAGACACGGTCCCGAGTAAACAAGCCCGCATAATTCCGTGCGCATACATAATTCGATCGTCATTCGCCATATCTCGTATCAATATTAATGATACCATCTCGCCCCCTCGACCCACGATACTCCATATTTTTCCTTCCGTTCCCCGAGGCATTCCTCTCTCTCCTCTTCGCCCCGCCTCATCTAATTAGAAACCGACTACTAACGGTTAGTTATTAGCGAGTGTCGCGGCGCGCAAACCAACGTGGCGTGGAAATGTAAATAGGAAACGCGAGGACAAAGGAAATGGAAATCTTCGAGGGTAAGCTCGCGGCCGTTCTTTCTTTTTTCCGCGTAATGGAGGACCCGCGAACGTACAACGGCGCTATACGAAATGGAAATTATATTCGAATGGCTGCGTTTGAATGCGCGACGAGGTTACGCGACACCATCCGCAAAGGTCGAGAGGTTCGCTACGAACACTTATCCGGGTAAGCTGACTCTCTTCTCCCTGTCCAACGCGAGTATTTCTCCTTGCGTCCGTCCTTGGTCAGCCTTCGCGGGAACGGCCGAGACTTTACGACACCTCCGCGGCGCTTGTTTAAACAATTAATCCCCCCTGAACGGTTCTCGTGCTGGCATTTCGTCCGTGCAAACCTGCACGTGCAGCCTTCCGTTACAGCCTCTGCGCGAACCGATCGGTACTCCTCTGAGGCTGGCTCGCGCGTTCTCCACAGGGGGAAACGATCGTTCTGCAATAGCGCGGGGTATGTGAAAGATCGGGTGAGTAGCTCCGAACGGTACCTGCTTGAGGTCTGCGTATAAGTATTATGAGATTTGCGGGAGACGAGAAACGTATACATAGTTCTAGAATCGTTCGATTGCATATCTCTCTTCGCAACTAAATAGAATGTCTTGGCCTGCCAAACAATTGAGAACGAGCGAAGCGTGGATAAGTAAATTGACGAGGACTCGATGGAGGTGTTCGAAAGCGTGTCCGAGGTATTTGAGCAAGGTGTTCGCCGCGGTGGTTCACGCCTGTGCCACAAGAAACTGAAAATTATGCAACAATGCGGCTCGTTAGAGGACGACACGTAGGACACTTCCATATAGGGGCCGGACGACGAGGAGGATTTAACCGGCCAGTCACGTCTTCTAACTTTGTTGCAAGTAGCCGGAAATCGGGGAGAGATTCCATGCGACGAGGCTCGTCCCCTCGGTGTACCGTTCGATTAGCCGGTCAATTTTCTTGGCTTCGACTTTGCGCCTGCTCGTGCTCGACGGTGTTTACGTTTTAAACAATTCGTGCTCGATCGATCGATCAATCGCTGCACGATGAATCGGTATATTCTAACCTGAACAAAAAATACAAAAAAAAAACATTGAAAATACGCTACACTCAGTCTACTTAACCGGTTCAAGACAGATTTGTTTTCAACAGAGCACGCAGTAATGTGATATTAATATTATAATATTAGAATCCGTACTGCTTTGGAAAATTAATTCCACATCAAATGTTATCCCTTTCTCGTCTGGACAGAACAAAAGAAGAGTAGAATTCAGTAATTAACCTAGTCTCTGGGCTAAAATAGGACAGCCTTACTAAACGAGGTCTTTCATTGAGTCACACAGAGTCGCCGTTTAAGGAACGACTTGAACGCGGTGCGTTTTCCACGATCACCAAATTCGAGATGAACCCATGGGAAAGAACGTGAACGTCACGAGATGTACCATAGACGAGGAACGTCTAGGACGTTGCGTAGACACTGCAGGAGAACGCGACCCTTGGTGACGTCAGCCTGCTCGTGGTCTCTGTGGACTAATATGGCCAGACCGGTCGGTCCCTCGGGGCCTGCTCGTGTAGGTAGCTTCACGAATGTGTCTACTGGCTGCTACAGTTCGTTTCAGAACTAGCAACTAGACTCGGCTCGCTCAGCTTGCATTCCTGTTAAATTAATGCCTGCTGACTTGCATTCCGTTGGGTGTCTAGATCGTTACAGTTGGAGTCCTCTGAATCTGAGCTGGAGACTGGTCGCAGGCTCCATTAGAGGTAGATTGGTCCCGTTACATCTCGAGTCTTCCAAACTTGGGCTTCGTTGCGTTTAAGGATCTCTGAAATTGAGATATATATTTGAAACAGTTACTATTACATTCAGAACTGGTCTTAATACAGATTCCACCACACGTAGAATTCGCTGAATTTACAATAAAATTGTTTTACGTTCGTGGACGTTGCACTTACAGACCGTGTTTCATTTAGCTTCGATTAAATCTTTACCTTAATTTTCGCGTTTACCTTGGATTCCATTGCACCGAGGATCCGATGAGTTTAGCTCGGACTTAAGTATTCAGATTTTCTATCCTCGAGGTAACATTCGCAAAGCAATTTCTTCTTTCACGGCTGATCACCCGACGCGTCGTCGGAAGTCGAGCATGTCGGTCGACGCATAAATCGACACCGATCCTCTGGAACCTGTTGCACTATTGCTTCCTGAATATCGATTAACACGAGACGGTACATCATTCGACCAACCCGTTTCATTCCTAAAGAATTCCATGCAAATTCGCAGCCTGTTAACGAGGTACTGCCCATTGATGCTACAGTTACAGACGCTCTATCTTCATCGATCGGCTGTAACAACGTCGGTCGCCATTTTCGAATTACCTGCCGCGTACAGAAATTGTCTGCACGCTGCACCTGACATTAACAGGACTGGTATTAAAGTCGAAAACCGTACTCAACACCCTTTGTAATGACCCAGATACTCGTCGGGACGCCGCGTCGAGCGAGTCCCATGAATCACACGGAAGGCAACCATCGTGGACCAGCAGGAAACGAACGCGCGGCATGGAGACCATTGATTTACGCCTGGCTGGGAGAGTTCGAGGAACGCGTAACCGCGGTGGCTGTCCGCGAAATTAATGGAAACTTTAACGGGTTGGGATTGACCGAGTGTCGCTGATTCGCCGATTTGGAGTTACAAGAACAAACACGGATCGGGAAGTTCGAGAATGGACACGATAGATGTGGATCGTTCAGCCTTGCAATTGTTGCGAACAATGGTAGCCTCGTTCTTTGGAATCGATGCTTGTTTGGTCTCTTTGAGGACACTACGATTTACTATAATTCCATGGGTAAATTCAGTATTTAGTGGCATCTTTGCCACTTCCGGCGCAGCCACGAAATAGCACCTAATCAACTAGGATTCGATCGAACGATGTACTATCACCAATGATATAACGTGGTTAAAAATTGTATGACGTGACGAGCGTTCTTGCACATTTTCTTGCGCAAGTTACATTTTGCCATAAATGCATAAACATCCGTAGTCTACTTGTAATAGATAAACCCAGGTTATATAACAAACTTAGTTCCACGTTATACACCCAAGTTACGATAAACCTACACCGTATTAGACCTCAAGTATATCTATGAGCATATATGTATATGAATTACTCTAGATGTAAATTGCACGAACTATATTGCACAGCACTTTGGCTACCGCTAAAATTGTAATGATCTCAGCGATTGCCTAAGTAAATCGTAGATACTTCAAACACAGATTATTCGCGGCCTACCTGACGATAATCTGCTCTATTACAAGACTCCAAAGAACAAACAAGTGTACTTCCGACACCTATTTACTTATCCACTTATTTTATATCTCTGCGCATAAATGAAATTTTTCATTTTGATAAGCCTAAATTCGATACCAAACCTGTACGACACATCGAAAAATATCAAGAGTAGAAGAAAAGGCGGAATATTCGCTGCAACGAGTACTCGGACGAGATTGATTTTGCCCTGGAACGACGATTGGCAAAGCTTTCCACGTATTATCAGTCCGTTAATGCCACGGACCGGGGAGAGATAGGGTGTTTACGCGATGCTTCGCGGCGAACCGTGACACCCCGACTCCAGTTCGACTCCCGATAACCTTTCTACCACTCGGTTTCGCGACGCCTGCAGAGTTTCCGCTCGTGCCTATGTATTTATAAAACCAGGTTCACGTATACGACCGCCTCGTGACATCAAATCCTTGAATACGTGTGGTCCGCGATGCCTGGTTGCTATGCCAGAACGGCGATTGCTCGTCCACGGAATATGCTTGCTCACGCTCTGCCGCGTATCGTTGCGATTTTCGGCCGATAGGACGTGTTTCTGCGACGCTTGGAATTCGATTCTCGAATTTTCAGATACTCGTTCGACAGAACGCAAATGGATCATTCGTGATCTAGCCGGACTCGGGTGAAACCAGGTTTGAATGATCTCTGCGACCGTAGACTTTGAGTGTCCGAGATCTGATCGATGACAATTTTTTTAAGTATTCAGACATTACAGATGTTTATGGAAATTCATATTTTTTGAAAGAAATATAATCAATTTTCTAAGAAGATATAAATATCCGTGGTACTATCTACTTGCGATAAACCTCGGTTAGATAACAAAACCAGCTACTCATTGTAATTTCACAATTCGATTTAAAGTGACAATTGAAAACTGAATTATTCCAGATGTAAATTGCACGAATTTCTTCAACGCAATGATCGAGCTGAATAGAACCGGTCACATGAGCTCCAGAAGAATTTAGAATTCGAACAAGTCCAAAGACTCGGCTTTAATCCGATAACACCCCCTCTGGCCGCCCTTCCCCGGTGGGAATCAAAAGGTTATCCACGCGACAAGCCCCTGAACTCTCTATTGAAACGTCCACGGTTCCACGCACGACGACCGGAAACCATAATAACGGTAGTATATCGGTACCACCGAAGGTCCCGGAGGAAATCACCTCTCGTCACCTCCGCGCGGAGGTTCGCGGCGTCGGTAATCGAATGCTAGGCGATGGAAAACGTCGTCGCGACGCCGTTCGATGTGATTTGAAAGTAAGAAACGTTCTGTTACGAACGCGGCGGAAGCAAGTGGCTCGGCTGTCGATGAATATGTAGGTTGGCCCTCGACCTCGTACCTCCATACGCGAGGTGGTGTGTCAGCGTCGATGTCTGCGCGTGGTCGCTCGACGAGCGCGTAAGCGTGCACGCGGAAAGATGCGTCGATAACGTGGCTCTTGATTAACCTTTTATCGAGACGTGGCCATCGCGATTAATTCGCGAGGTTGCTTCTCGATGCGATGGATAAAGTTCCGTCGAGAAGTATGCCCAGCTTTGGCTGATATCGAATTTGATGACTCCTAACTCGGCTGGAGATAGCTTTGAGTCGGTTGCTTTTGCGTTCGATACATCTTAACTTCTACTATTTCATAGAATTCTGATCGGTCCTGAGTTTAAAACTTGTAATTTGAGTCCTGAAATTTTCGTACGATATAAAAAGGAGCCAATAGAATCGTAATTTCGATGGTATCTAGGTTCGTCTACCGTTATAGATAGAGAGTTCTTGACTAGGTATAGCATAGAATAAAGGGCAGAAGTAGGAAAAAATGGCAGGTCGGACTGGCTGTTTTAAATTGTCAAGGAGTATACGACAAAAGAGTTGGCTGGATGGTATGAGGATTTCAAGCAAAGGACATTTAAATGCGAATTTCATCTTTGAATAATGCATACGCCGGCATGGTGGATCGCGTCAATATTTTCCTTGGAGGATAGCTACGGAGAAGAGTTTCGCTGCACGGTAATTCTACATGGAGTACGAGCAAAAATAGCGACGTTCGACAATGCAAACTTCATCCTCCTTAATCTCTGGAGACCGTAACTCACGGGTTTATTTTCTCGGGGGGACGCTTAAACGCCGTACAACAATGACTGTTGCTGGTTCAGTTTAGAAATAGATTAGGAATGGGGAGTGGCAGAGTTAATTGAAATCTGGATGGAACAGAAGTACTTACTACACGATGCTCTCCTGAAGCCAAAAACTCGCAACTCTTGTATAACGTAACTACAAAACGTAAGTCCCATAAAACTAGATCGTAACTTGTACGAAACTACTCGAGTCCCATGAAATCTATCAGCTCCGACTCTCTACAAAGCCTAAATTGTACAGAATATTTAATTTCCATCGAACATATGGAATAAACGACAGAACAATACTACACGGTAGGCGATTACCGCGTTACACTGAGCTTCAACGTTAGAAGAACGTGGCACGTGTCTCATTAGTCGAACCGATGCGACGAGAATCCACGGGCTGGACCGTGGAACGGAAGCTACCTCCGGCGCACAGGAAAAGAAGATTTCAACGTAATTTTATGCGCATTCCTTTGGCGGATTTACGCCCACGAAGAGGAATAGCCGTGTCGCTCGTGGACGCGACAACGCCAGGCAAAAGCTCCGCGGTTATTTTCGACGTGGAGGAGTTTAAAGTTAGACAAGCAGGAGAACGTGCCTCTCTAGCGCACGCTGTTAACCAGCCAAGTATTAGATTGCCGGCCAACAGTCAACTCAATAATAACTACAAGACAATTGAATCTATCGTAATTAGACGTTATTTAGTTGACGTCCGCGTACCTTAAAATTAGCACTTTTTAAAGAGATAAACATACACCTAGGTCCTCTTTGATTGGCACGGTTAATGAGAGGTATAGGAAATGAATTCTTCAGCAATTTTTTCCTTCGATGGTCTCTTACGTATCTTTTTAACGACTTCCCTGTATCGAAGAAGTTCTGTGAAATATGTGCGTAAAGGGTGCGATTTTAATTCGACCCGATTCTTGCTTTCATCCCCTAACTTGAAATAAGTCTATATCGAACAGTGAAAAACAAACTTCGTCGCGGTGTTGGAGGAACGAGAAACTGTCGATAAAAGATTGCTCGCGAATGCATACAGCGATGAGTTAATAATAGTCGCAAGTCCGACGTTCTCTCTTCCTCTCTTGGTGCTCGCTACTCTGCATAACACGCGTGTCGTTACGTGTTTACGATCACGAAGCAAAGTGCGAACCTATCGCGACCTTCGACCCGCTGTTTCAGATTTCTTGCTAGCAGCGTGCCGCAGGAGCCGTTCTCAGCGTTGCGCAATATCCGTTTCGTCTTCATCTTCGTCGTTGCGGTGCTTCCTACCTTCTGACTGATTCTTCGCTTGAAAGTGCTCGCTTCGTTGAAAATCGAAATCGCCTGAACGATTCTCCGCTTGCCGTTTAATCGGTCGATTGATGCATCGATTGACGATACGAAAGGAACGACGATGGAGATAGAAAGTGATTGTTCCGAGTGGCAGTGGAATATTAAGGAGATTCTCGTGGTTCGATGGTGCACGAGATTGGGGAACAATGGAAGGTGATTCATTGAGCGTCTCGAGTACCGTCTGGTTTCTTCTTTGCTGGCAGAGTGGTTGCGTTCGGGTGGTTGGTTGAGGAAGAGTTGAGGAACTTTCGGCGTACGGAGTTGAATATTCGATGACCGTTGCGCTTCTTATGCCTGTGAATGGAATAATTGATCGGATTGGTTCGCTGATCAATGGAGTGTTCAATTGGGACGTAACAGAACGATGGCAGCACGGAAGAAACGAAATAAGATATAAAATTTTATATTCGACACGTGTAGAATTTAAAACCAGAAGAGAAACGAAGATGAATAACATCGCGAAAGCTCCAATCATTGTTAGCTAACAATTAATTAATTATGCAGTTACCTTATTACTTCGGAACGCATGACTGCTTATTCCGTGCATTTCCTTAAGCGTGAAATATTTACCGTGCAATCGGTGCACCTCGCGGTTTGGGCATCGAACACTTTTCTCGTTCCAATATATGTACATGGTACGTTTATACTTTTTGCACGGGGCCGTTCAATTTGTCTGTCGATCAGAAGGGCGTCGGAGCACGACAGGAGTCGATTATTCGAAAGGAGACCCGATCCCCGAGCCAGGCAGGCATGAACCCCGGCGCCATAATTGTAGCGCGTGTCGCGGGGCCGCGTTATTAATCGTTTCGCGGTAGAAAAACACCGGTAATTGCGCGTCCCTGGCTGAATGCCTGAGCAGCAGGTGCGGGAAAAGGAGGAGCGTTGAAATTCTTGGTTCTGCTTGGCGAGCAACATCGCGAAACAACGCGTGTTCCTGCCCGCTTAGAATGTTGCCTGGCCGGTACTCCTATTAATAGCGACTAATTTTCCGTCTTTCTTCCCTGTTCGCGATTTTCTGCCCGTAACCTTCCATCTCGATTCTCTTACGGATCATTTGTTATTATTCCTCGAGTTGATTCGAGTCTTTTCTTTCATTTTCATTAAATGGTACGAGACGGAAGTCCGAGGATTTTTGGGGAACAGAAAATTTGCTGTTCAACTGCGGAGAATTTCATACGAGGATAATGAAATTTGCTTTATATGTAATGGGCAAGTGGAAAGGGTTTGGCGAAGCAGATTTAGAACGATGTTTATGATGCACAGTTCGGGGAAACGAAAATTTGTTACGCGTTAACGCCACGCGAAGAATGAACGAGAGTAGGACCGCGTGCCAAGTGCTCTGTCGTTGGGCTTTCCACATCGTTTGCGTGCACCACCGCGGTGTCTTTCTTCGCGGTTACGCTCCGTTTCCAAAAGATTCAGTTAAACTACCAGTGACGTTGCAATGAAATTTTCTCTTCCCCAATTCTCGCAAAAATCTCCTAAAGCAAGTAACAATTTCGAACAAATTCTCGCAGATTTGACCAAGCCAACAGAATGTACCATCGAGCGACTACTGCCTACCATCCTCAATTAGTAAAAGGGTTAATCGTGACTTTAGAGCTACAGTAAGCTCGGACAACTCCTAAACGCAAGGTTCCTTTGATCTATATAGATCGAAGAGATTTCAGAAAGGGGTGCAAAACAACTCGACTCGATTCTCGAATCAGAGTGAAGTAACGACAACGAGCGGGTAGAGACAGACGAGACAGGCTTAGAAAGGAATGCAGAGCCGACGGGGCGGCAGGGCCACGCAAGAGTTGTCCGGCGAGTCAAGCAACGCCTCGGACTCTCGTTTGCAGCAATACTAGCGCCTATGACCGTGGAACACGGTTATAGATACATCGGGGCCACCGCGAGGAACGAGATCACTGGCTCTCTCTCTCTCTCTCTCTCTCTCTCACTCAATCTTTATCCAATCGACTTTAATCGACCAGTGCATACGCGTCCCTCCACGTTGCCGCAAGGTGCGACTGGCCAACGATGGCCATTCAATTCGATCTCCTTCGCGACGCGGAGAGGGAGATAGCTTTACGTTTCGCGCTATTTGTATCGTGTCAGGGCGCGGCGAACATCTCGATAGGGAATGGGTTCTTCGGCACGGTGCGAACGGTGGAGAAGCAAACTGGGTTCCACATTTCAGAGCGACCGAAAATTGAAAATGGAACACGATCGGACAATGTGTGTTGTTCCATGATACCCTTTGTCCCAAAGTTGAAACTGTGAAAAATTGAATTTTTTTATGGAACTTGGATCTTAAGACCAAGCTTCGAATCGAAGAACGAACGGACCACTTTTCTATGCAGTTTATTCCTGTACCTGCGTGCTCCAATTTTGACAAGATTAATTTTATGGACAGGCATGGTGGATTTTAGGAATTTCGTAAAGCAGAGATGATTCGTTTCACAGGGGAGAAAACCCTTGAAATTTCATATTTTTATGAACAGACTCTCTAAATGTTAATTTCTCGACAACTCTTTGGAGCGTCTTAATATTAAATCAATCCATTCTAGGTAATTCGTTTCGATTAACTAGAACTGCATGTTCAACAGCGGCAGTCGATTTTCAATCCGCCATCGTCTAATCTACAAGCAAAAGAATCACCACGGAGGGTTCAATTGATCCCGCAGAGATCTCGAGGAGCAGAGGTTTCTTTTAATTTGGTAGTGGCTCGGTTAAGCTCTCGCTAAATAGGAGTCTCGTTCAACCTCGCCGCCCGGCGGATTGAATCAACCGCCATTGAACCAAGTAGCCCGAGGTCATCCTCAAAAGGATCCCATTTAACAATCTCGAATTATACACACGCGCATACCTACGCGTCGCTCATTTTTCTCGTATCCGCTGGCAAAAAACAGGTCCATCTACTAATTCCACTAATCATCCCCTAATTTGTACGCCTTTCAGCTTTTTATTTCAATAAACGTGGAACGCCGTCACGGAGTGTTCACGTCCACCTGATTTCACCTGTGCGAAGAAACGGCTCGTCGAGATCACGGGTCGAGGAAGTTCCACGCGGAAAAAAGTCGCCGATGCGAAGAGGCGGAGAGACGATTGGGTTCGATAAAAAAGAAACGAAGAAACGAGGAGAGCGGGGAAGGAGGGAGAGAGAGAAAAAAAAAAAGATAGACTCATCATCGAGAAGCAGCTTCTGTTGTTCGCAACGCGAATAAAAGGGAAGGGGTTCCGTTATGAAGAATCGTCAATTACCAGCCAGCTTCCTGCAGCCGCCTTTCCGTCTTGTTGCAACGGTTTTTGCGCCGCTCCTCGACTCGTTCCTCTAGGCACCGGTAAATTAATGAATCAGCGACAGAGCCAACCTTGCTACGAGTGCCTTCTCTGCCGTTTCTTCCTACGCTCGATTCCTCGGCCAGACTCCCGCCTGTGATCTCGATTATCTCTTCTGATGCAAATTGATCCCCCTCGTTTATCTATCGCCGTTATGTAGTGGCTAGAAGCTATTTCACCAGGGATTGTTTTCAACCTATCGGAAGCTGATGAGGGTGAAATTTCAGCTGGGACCAATTTTCTGTTAATCCGTGCAACGATTCAGTTATCTTCTTCATATTCGAGCAGTCTATCGGCTAGCGAAAACAGTTGCCGCATCTGACTACTTTTCTATTAAATTGTTCCTCCGATCAATCAAAAATATTCTCCTGAAGTCTATCTAAGGAGTGGAAGCTAAAGAGAGATTTATTGCTTAGGTTAGGTTATATCGGATTGATTTACTTCAGTATATCTAGTATTCGTAGAATGCAGAAGAACTACCGCGTCCGATATATCCTCTTATCTAACGTGAAATTCCATTTCCACCGTCTGAAACACCCTGTATTCCCAAAGAAACTCCATCAGCCTAACAATAATTCGCAAGAAGAAACCAATCACTCATAAAGATCCTCCATCTTAACAACCTTCAACCCTGTAAATCGCAAATTACCACAGTGGTGAACGCCAGAGAGGAAATTCGCGGCGTTATCAGCTCTCCGCCATAACGCGAACCCACAACCACGCTACTCGAAGAAACACGCCCCGAAGGGATCATCGTCTCCAGCGTCTCACTAATGTTACAGCCATTCTCCACTCTTTGCTTCCCGAGGACGCAACCCGTGCCTTCCCACTTTCCTTTTATTCTTTTCTTCCCTTCTTCTTCCTTTCTCTCTCTCCTTCTATCTCACCGTGTAGCAACCGCCAGGTTTACATTGGTAAAATCAGTTTCTTACTGAGATTTGAGGCTTTCGGGCGTTTCAGCCTACGAGCATGCGGAAATTCCTTGTGCAAGGTGTCCACCTGATGTGACGGTCCATTCAAATTTTTGGCGCAGTGTTCGTTTCAAAGGTTATCATCGATTTTCTGCTAAAACAGCAAAAATAAATTCATATACTCTACATAATCGCAATATAAAAGCTGACGTTCAAAGATAATAAACGATTTCAGTTTAATCCTTACAACCTCGCATTAGAACTCCAATATGGGCTAATCGGTACGAAGGGTTAACTTGATGTATTCCTTTTCTTTTTTCATTGTAAAATGAAAACAAGATTTAATCTGCTTTCCGATATGCTCGCGATCTAAAGAAAAAGAAGTTAATGATATTGATAAAGCGACCATCCAGGGACGTTTACCCTGTAGGGGTCAGTGTCACGTCGTGGGCCCGGAGAGTTCGTTGACTGAATAAGCCGAGGCAACCTCGAGGACCGGTTGGTCCACCCTTCGTCCCACCCTGCCCACTAACAGTGCCGGAGCTTTATCCCTTGTAGCCCTAAGTGCACGGGATCACGTCGACTACTTAATCCTCGATCGACTGTTCTTCCTTTTGCCAGCCTGGCCAGCACCAGCTCCAGCTCCAGCTTCTCTTCCTTCGACTCTCTTCGCGTTGAAAATTCTTCTTCGTCGTACCTGCTCGACACGTACTTTGTATCGATTCAATCGAAGACACTCGTTGCGCATTCTGTGATTCGATTTCGGCGATGGATTTTGGATGCATGGACCAGGTTGATAGGTTTCGTTTGCATCAGTTCGTGACACTTTGGAATGCAACTCGAAGCATTTTCATATTTCTCTTCTTCTGCAACATTGTAGCTCTGTTTGCACTTTTGATATTCGATGCATGTCCAATATAGGGTAATTCTGGAAGGAATGAAGCAGGTTTTTAGAAAAGTCAGAAAATGGAAAGACTTGGGAAGAATTTTTAGTACGCTTTAGTGTATAGTATCCCTAAAGTAGAGGTGGAAAGATGGAAAGAAAATTTTTGATTCTAGTCTATTCATCTCTTTTCGTAACGACTACTTTTCATTGTTAAACGTGTGACTCGATACCTTGATAAACTAAGTTTCACGTATTAATGTTCCTCTGAAACTGATCAAGATTTCTGATTGACTGAAGATCACTCAAAGGTCACAGTATAGTAGGTCGTTGAACTCGTCTCGACATCGGTTGTGCACAAGATTACCAATGATCAGAAATACATAGAGCCATTAAAAAAAGTAAATACGACCTAAATATCTTATCGCGAGAATCATTTTTCAGCAATTTTGATATTACAATTTCTACTTGATTGAATGACTGACGAACTTCTGTTAGAAATACGTCTTTGTCAGGTTATCAGAGGTGCTTGAAAATCTTGCGCACGTCGTTTCTCCGAGCACCCCACGTACGCAACAGCGTAACGTAGATTTAGGGATACCAAAATGGCAGCTCGATAATATTCGCGCGTACGAAGAAGCTCGCGGTGGTTCTCCGCTGCATCTCGCCGCGGCGTGGAAACTTAATTTACAGTCGGGCCAAGTGTAAATACGCGAGCAGGTATGCGTGCAAAGAAGCTGTCGTCGCCGTGGTCATCGGCCAAGCTTTCTACCTCGCGCGGCCGTAAAAGCAACCTCGAAAAACAACCTCGTGGCAGAACTCCAACTTCCTAGACGCCTCTCCCGCTACAATTTATTTTTCCTCTGCAAACTGCAATTCTCTTGACGATCAAGTGCACTTCGCTGTCCGCATCGTGCAAATTCGATAAACAACATCGTTGGGGAGAAAGGCGCGCGAGACAAACCGATGGTTGAACGAAACAGTGATCGATTATTAGAAACAGGATAATAATAACCAGTAATGTATTAAACACCGATGCTTTACGATGCTTTACAATGAAGAAGATAGAAGGGAGAAAAGTAAGGGGAAGAACTGGGGAAGCACAGCAACGAAACCTGCAGACACCGGAGAAAATCTATTTAATTCCTTCAATCGCTGCGAATTCACTCCGACTGTCTATCTTCCGCTCTCGTCCTGGACGAGGAAAGGCGGTTAGGTTGTTGTCAACGTTCGCTATCATCAAGCATACCTGTCATTGTTGCGATACGTTCGCGACTATAAATAACCGGTAAGATAGCGCGACAACCACGAGAATCCCCTTCATTTTTCACCGTGCCTACGTTTGAATTGATTTACGAGAGCTTTCTTCGAGACGGCGATCGAGCAATTGGGTCAAACTCGAATTCCAACCGGAGAGAAAGATATTTAAAAAGAAACAAGTATCCGTTCAGTTTTTAGCAAACAAATGGAAGACAAATATTTTTCCTTTGTTATTTCCTTTTTCATCTTCTTCTTCTTCTTTTTTTTTTTTTTTTTTTTTTTTGTAATGCACGATAAACAAATGCGATACAACGGATAAGTGGGTCGTAAATAATTTTCTTCTCATTATCGCCTGGCGGTCGTAAAAAAAGATAACGCTCACTTTCTTTCGTATTTATTCGTCGACAATTGTTCGTACAATACGGTGGCCTGAATAGAATAGATCGACGAAACGGATAAAATAGGTTAAACACGAATGGTTTATTATCCTCTGTATTATTCCGTGGAAAATATGAATTCGCGAGCGGTGAACGTGACCGGGGAACGATCGTGGTTGATAGGACTCCGGTTTTCTCTGGTGTCGGTACTGGTAATTAACTATTTTCGTTAACCATGACGGAATTTCTGGAATGCGGTGAATTTCATAACCTAATCAATTCTACGATAGAAAGCGGAGGATACAAAACATAAACGATCGTAAAATAAAAATAAAAATATGTTTAGAAAGGTTTTTTTTAAATGCAGCGAAGTATAGAAGAATAGAAAAGATGGCCGCAGGGTGAAGGAGAATTTCCCGTACGATGAAACGATAAATTAAAATGTTTGAATTAATAGAAGATTTACGATTGGTAGGAAAACAAGTGCAAAAGAATGCGAAAAAATGAGAAGAAAGTAGCGACAGGACAAATGTTGGCTCCTATGTCGGGTATGGTGCATGCCTTCCGCCGCGTTTCTTCTATAAATAGACGCGTCGCGACGCGAACGCGCGATATTGTCCGGTTGGTATCAACGTCCTGCGACAATGCGATGGGCGAGCCTAAATTTCCACTGACGCCTGGTGAAAAATCTTACGAAACGAGCCCCAGATAGCGGCAAGTTAATCGACGGCAGTCGATTACGCCGTTAAGTAAGATGTTGGTACCCGATTACGTAAGAAGATCGTGAACCAGAGCGAACCTTGGCTGATGTTAGTCAAACATTAGATAAAAAGCTCGTCAACTAGCAAACTAACATCGGCATTATCGGTTCGGCTACTAGATAAGAGGCTCGATAAACCGAACTTGACAGACTGAGAGATTCCACTGTATACTCGTGAAACTCGACAAAATGTTTGTAACCATCTACAACTTTTGCAAGCAATCGAACGTTGCTTCGAACTAGAAATGCTATTTCGAACGAAATCGTGCTCCGTTGAATTTCTTGCTTCGATAACCGCCGGAATCAGAATTTCACTTCTCCGCTAAATCGAATCCTACTTTACCGATCGATAAAAATGTCGAAATAACGTGGAACCTTCAAAATCGAGCCGTTCGACGATCGAAAGGAAGATAGGATTTGCATAAGAGAGCGCGGGGTCTCGCGTGGCCGAATGCGGGCTATGCAAATGAGCCCCCGCCGACCTTTCGAGGTTGGCCGCGGTGTGTACGGGCCATAAGGACCGGATCGATAACTCGCCACCTCGACGTAACGCAGTCGAACGATCGGGGCCGCGATGTCGTAAGTGGCGGGAAAGATCTACGAGACGCGTTACATTTAGAATCAGTTTTCACAATGCCTATCGACATTTCCTGTCTTCTACTGTAAATTATCTAAACACATGTGCAGATATATCAATTCTTTAAATATCTAAGTTCGGTTGATAACAAAGGAGACGTTGCTCCCGACGATACATTTGCTCGAAGGGGTGGCATGGCTGCTGCGTCAAAGGGATGAAAAACGGAACGGTATGACGGAAAGGTATTCCCTGAAAGCACGAAACCAAAGGAAAGATCATGCAGATAGGGTGCACGCGTAAGACGAGCCGCGTTTCCAAAAGGGACACCACGGGAAAGCAATGGAAATTCGATCCAAGAGCGTGACAAATGTGGTCGAGTTCTCCAAGGAAACCCCCGATTCGTTCTATCGGCCCGAAACCGTCGAACTGCTCGTAAATAGTGACGGAAACCGTGGAAAAAAAGTTAATTATTTATGTCCCTTGGCCGAGCCTCCGAAAACTGGACATTTTCTTGTGTGAGAAAAAAAAGGAGAAGGAGAAGAAACTTGAGAGAAGAGATTTCGAGTGTACCTAGTTAAAGCGATCGGTAAAACCCGTTGCAATAAATTAGAATTATTTGGAGGTAAGGGGAACGGTGAATTCGACTTGAGAAAAATGGGAAGCAAGCGTCTGTCGTTTCTAATCTATGCGTAATACGAAGATGTCACGTATAAAAGTTGTAACTTGGAACTATACTGGCTCTCCTATCCTCAAAGGTACAAAAATAGCAAATTTTTTCATTTCCAAAGCGGAGTGCTCTTATAAGAATTCCCGAGCGTGCCGATCACGATTACAAAATCAAATTTTGATCATTTCCAAGGGTTGAATCAGTATTGCAGACCGATACCGATGCACACCATTTGCATTCTCGACTAGTTACTCGCAGATCCATTTATAATTAATCTATTCTTCGCTTATATTTAATTTTAGCTGCAATTTTTTAGCACGCAACGTCCAACGTGCACCGGGCAACGATACACAGCACGTAGAACGCGGAAAGGCACGCGGAAGCTGAGGTCACCGCGAGGCAAGGAGAGTCCGGCATTCTGGAATTCGTTCTAAAATCGATCCCGTCTCGCAAGACCGGTGCAACGAGAAACGAGCACGTCAAGTGCAACTGGCAGCTAATTAGCATCGCGTTTGTGTTTATGGAAAATCAATGTCCCTGAACGAGTCACGATACCATCGAGGCTGCCTCGTTTCGAACCAACCCAAGATCCACGATAACGGAGTCCATCCACTTCGAGGAACGAACGATCGAGGATTTTCCAGCTTGGATCTAGAATCATTTTACGATCCACTTTATCCTTTTCCAAATTTATTCATTTCTGACGTTAAAATTATAACGAGCGACGACGATGTAGACAGCAATGGATCCATGCGGAGTAGAGAGATTGAGGTACTTTATATATAGGGAAATAATACCTGCAACTGTGCTGCAGTTTTGGTTTCATCCTACCACAAACAAGTAGTTTTCGCCATAGTTTTTTAGATTACTGTAGTCACCATTACCCGTACCGAATCTAACAATTTTCAATCCAATGTTGCTGAAGAAACAAGATCATATTGAAGTGGATAGAATTTTGAGGATAGCACGATTGAATAGTTCCGAACAGATACGATACCGTTTGCTTAGCTGTTAACAGGCGGTTAATCTCGCTATCGTACAGATTTCCCTGGCGCTAATTCACCAATGAACGACGATGATACGCACTGCTAATCGTTGACCTCGATCGACTTTTCAACGGGCGTACTCGGTAGATCAGCGCCGATAATTTAACTGTGTTATCCGACGATCCTATCCGCCGCGGATCTCGCGATCTCGTCGACCAGTAACGAATCGATGAACGATAAGGACGTTGCTAATTGCCCGTCGTTGCTTTTAATTGCCCATAGACACGTTATATTAACGGCCAAGCGTAACGGTAACGATTATGGGAGCAGGACGTCGGAAACGTTCCAATTATTCAACCATTATTTTCTTCAATTTATCGCATCTATGTATAGACACACGGATGTCTCGATTAGAAGCAGAGATTTTCCATTTCTGACAATTTTTAATCACGAGTTGGGAACAACGGCGGCGGCCGATGTTTCGGAGAACTGTTTCATTCGATTTGATTAGTTTCGAAGAATTCGATTCTTCAGATCTGATTATAATCTGATTTGGAGATTGAGAATTTGGAAATAACAAATTGAACATACTCAGATAAACGATTTCTGTGATACGTGGCGAATAAGATAAGTTGAACAAAATATTTGAGAAACGGTTCGAAAAATTTCGATTCTGACACCAGTAAGCTCGAAGCTCAGCTTGGAATGGGCTAACGAGGTAGCTAAACGGTCCATCTAGAATTTCGGGCAAAATCTTGGGGGTAATTACCCGCGAAGCGGTATCGGGAGAACCAGGGCCGTGCTCGTTACCGCGCGCCCCCACCCATGGACAGCCGGTTATAAATGGTCGGTCATAAAAGTTGTGCGTGTCGTGCGAGACCGACGACGGAGGGTGCGAGGAGGAACAGGCCGATTCGATGAGAGACGAGGGTCTGAAACACTTCGTGCACCGCATTACGGTAAGCAAAAAAGCGCGGGACCTGCTACGACAGCCGCTTACATTCTACAGAAGAGAAACTGTAACTGTAGCTGCCGAAAATTGGATTGCACCAAGTCTCGAAGCCCTCGAAACGTTCCCTCCTACCTATCTCAAATATCCTTAGAGTTTAAAAATGTATCGGACTAACGAATTGCTTCGCAACGATGATTCGTTCATTACCTTCAGCATTTCGATAGGGGTGAAAGAGACTCCTTCTAAAAGATCGAAATTTTTTAGCTCGATTTTTCAAAAAACGTAGAATTCTAGATAAACCGAGTACTTTTCAAGATCTCGAGTAGCTACCCAAAGAGAAATTCGAAGCATCTCGAGGCTATCGTTAGCCTCTTCAGCTCGCAAGTTCCTCCGTTCCTTCTCCGCCAACTCCCGATTCCGTATCGTCTCTCATAAATCATTTCGAGGCTCGTTGGTATCGCGTTACCATATCCACATGTTCCAACCTTACACCATCGCCCTGCATCTCGTATTTTCAGCTAAAATCGCAACAATTTCATCGTTGGGTGCGTCGTTGAAAGGAAGAGAAAAAGAAGAAACCACTTTTCGTGACGAAACGCGACCGGAAACAGTTTCGAAACTTCGAATGGGGACCATAGGCGAGAGTTATGCGGCTCTGCGTGCAGCTCGACAGCCTCCAGACGATTGAAATGTGCATAATACGATCGGAGCACACGGTACCGTTGTCTTCTGATGCATTATGTAACCTTTCGGATGGGGCTGCAGTCCTGAACACGCTTTCGTTTTCATGAATACCAGCCGCCTCTGCGATAGACACGAGATCGAGAAAGAGCACGAGGGAGCTCGCGTTTCGACTCCGACACCAAGTCCTACGACCCGATCACCGATAACTTCTCGTCATCGCGATCGAAACAAAGAAGAAGGTCCTTCCTTGAATCGATTTCTACGTCTAATCGATGCTAAAAGCAAAAATCACCAGTTTCAAAATTCCGATATGTCGAACAAGTCAAAGTCATTAGTAAAGCTACCCGATAGGTCATTTTATAATAAATAATTCGTATTCAAGGCAGTTGACATGTGTTCGTTTTGCATAGTTGAATAGAGTGGATTATTTGTAAGACGAAACGAGTAATTAATTCTTCTGGCATTCGATTACCCGAAGCCGCTTATCGACGAACAAAGCATCGAATATTCCATTTAACCGCGTGTCCCGTGTTTGTTCAGATGAACGAACGGACCCACCGAGGAAACGTTGTTGAGGAAAATCGGATCAAGGGCCAACGATTCATCTCGAGGGATCACGAACGACCCACCTTTATCCTAAAAGTTTTATTTTATTTTCCGCTTAAAATTTCCCTCTGGATCCCTTCGCGTAAGTCCGTGTTCCGAACGATGGTACCTAATGTCAACGTTACATCCTGTGCTGCGTACCCAACAAGGGAGAAATAGAAGAGATGCGTGAATTCCTCGGTTCAGAAAAATGAAAGGAAGGGCCAAGATGGCCAGCAATGTCTACCTCGAGCAGAATATCGAACGTCAAACAAGATAAAAAAGGAAATGGACAACACGGACGTTTTCCCACGACCGAACTTCCGTCCAGCTATCGTTCAACGTTATCTACCAACGCCGAAGAAAACACGAATGAATGCACGACGACCCGTAAACGCGATCATCTATTGACTCTCCGAGGATACTGAACGTTGATCGGAGCCTAAACTCACGGTCACCGCTCCCTATCTCTTCCAGAAACCACTATCGAAGGTTCACCAGGGTATTTGCGAAACGGACCCGCGAAGATAGCCACGTCCAACGAAGTCGAATTCGTTCGTTGGAGTATCTCCTCGTCGATGGTCCCTCTTAAATGTAATTCTTCACACCAACCTTCGATGTTTAAAATTTAAATTCCAAGTCCAACTCACGTCCAACAACGTCAGGAGTAACAGAAAAAAAATGGTCGACTAGGGAAGGTAGAAGAAGCGAGGGACGGTCATAATTTGCCATTAGGTTATCTCTGCTGAACAAAGGTGTCCTCAAGAGCGGAGGCCACGGTTCCTCGGGCCCCTGAAGAAAGAGGAACAGATAATATATAGATGAGTGGCCCCGCGGTGCAGTGATTCACGCGACAAATATAATTTATCGGCGAGTTCCACGCCTTCCACGCGAGCTTCTTACGCCTTGCCTCCTCATTTTTCTCCCTTCCTATTTTTCCTCCTGACGGTCTGCAAAAATCCTGGCCATGGATTCAAATATAATCGCCGTGCTCGTGGCCGCTCCTGGCATCGACCGTTCTCGAAATAGCGGACGGATTACTTTTGTCCGTGAAGTGTTACGTTTTCGACGAGACGTCGTTCAGGCTACTGGAAAATGGTTGGGGCGGAAAATAAGGGGCGTTCCTGAGGAATTCCTCCTTTAGTGACGTTCCCTTTCTTCTTTATTGTTTGGGGAACCGTGACTAAACGATTTGTCAAATTTCTATTTCAGAGGTACTATATAGCACAGATACTTTACTGTATATTAACCCCGCCTCGATATCTGTACTTTTCGCTAGGATTAACCCTTCATTATACTTGTAATTAATCGTTGGATGGTGCGACACGGTACGCTTATTATTAAATTTCACTATTTGCTTTTCTGTTCTTTACCCTTCGTCCTCCACAATATTTTTTCTTAGACACATCCAGTAAACGAAAGTTTTATTATTTTAAGAACAACTTCACGAAAGCTTACACGCTGCTATTTCTATCCGCTCGAGACCGCGTATACTCGCACCTCGCGCGTATTAAATACTAAAAAATCGTTGCTCTAAAAATCGTGACGTGCAATTCGAAAAGTCATAAAAATGTCAATATAAAAAAGATCAATTTCTAAAGGTTAATTAATCTCTGTTACAAGTTTAAATTTCTGTTAGAAATTCTAAACGTGGAAAACTACAAGTTTGTCGTTAACATTGTTTTTTAGCGGATTTTCTGCTAAAAAACAGTGGCTCCGAGGGAGCCTCGAGGATGAATTCGCTCTGCGAGGCCGAGCGGCCGTTCGTTCCAGCATCGTCTCGGTTTTTCGTCGTCCGCGGGCTTGATTTACATGAAACAAGTGTCACGGCTGGATATATTTAGACGTGGCGTCGTCAGGGACCGATTCCGCTGTCCTTTGCACCGTGGTATCATCCGACAAGGAGAAAGCCACCAAGAGGAAGCGGTTATTCGCCGCTTTTTGTCCCCTTTACTCCAACCGTAACACCCATTGTCGGCTCTACGGGGAATCACCCCGGCAAACGACGAATTAGTCTAACTCCTACGGAACCGTAAACATTACAAGCGAACATCACCTACTATTTTCAATCCTTTTCACCTAGGGAGACGGCTGGACTACATACTCGTGGAATTTCAACGCTGAGACGTGTCTACTTGTTCTTTTGCTAACTCGCACAATTTTTTTTTAAACAGGATTAAGGAATGTAAAAGGAGCGAGAGAAAATTAGCGAGAAAATAGTTTAAAGGTAATAAAAAAAGAAAAAAATGATTTACATGGGGGATAAAAAAGTGTGTCAAGTCTTGCTGAATTCTTCTTGGAACAACGTAAATAAATCGAGATGCTCCCCTTCACGGGGAGGAAGACATCATTTATCTCGTATTTTAGCGTGCTTTTTTTGAACGCTGACGAGCCGTGGAAATTCGCGCTGGATCTTCTGACGCATAAATAAACTCCTGTCCCGGTCGATTCGATGATAATTGCAACAAGGAAGCGCTTCTAGAGTCGATGAGGCAATTCGTACTAAAAATAATCGATCGTGTGGCCTCTGTGTATGCACTTCGTGAACGAGTACCAATCAAGGGGTGGGACCAACCCTTTTACTTTACTCGACCTACTGTACACGCTGAAAATTTCAATCGACGACTCTGTGATTAGAAATAAGAAAGAGATTGGATTTCTTCTATCTACAAATCTTTCATTTCTCAAAACGTATATGAAATGTCCGAAGCTACGCAGCGTTCGAACAAATTTGTAACTTGTAATTTGCTAAAAATTACATATTACAATAATAGAATACACATTAATAAAGATAGAAATTTCGACCACGTTAAATTAGAGCAACAGATTAGACCGTTCGAACGAAACCGATCAACCGATAGGGAGCCCTGACTTTAAATAAGCACGGATAGAAGAAAACGAAGGGACAAAGTCCAAGGTTAATCGCGTCGTCGCTCCTTTTGCTTAATTATTCAACGATACGAGTCGCGAGTTCCCTTCGAAAGGTCGACAGGGCGGGAGCAGCGAAGAACGGCGTGGCGGTAGGTGGAAGAAACGGAACAGAGATCGGCCAGGCTAGCCGTGGGGTTGTTGCCATGCGAGGGGTGGAACTCGAGCAGAAACGGCCGCACCCTCGGCATAGTAATTGATTGAGCCGCGCCCTGCGAGGGTGTTAGCATGGCCAGCGACGACTTCGATGTTTTTCCAGGCCGTGATCAAAAAACCATGATTAGGTACAGGCTGCTTCAACAACGATACAGCTTTTCATCGCATCGGTCATTTAAGAGTAACAGAAACTAAATGATCTTTATTTCCTCAAAGATTCAAAAATCTTCGAAATCCTAAACCTACAAAATCTATCTTTTAAAGAAAACACCATAAATCATACTGTACTCCTAAAAGCCTTCGATAATCCGCCAACAACCCTCCAAATCGTAAAACTCTCATAAAAATCTAGCTTGTTTACTTTCCCCTTCGTTAACGAAACCGCAAAAATTGTCGACCTATAGGATGACATGGTTCTAGAGCAACGCTTGGCCAGCCAGGGTGGCCAGAAGTAACGTCGGGGTGGTGTGCAGTTAGGGGTGGCGATCGCGACGTTATAGGTGGATGCCAGAGGGTGGTGGCGGTGGACCGTCACGCCATATAGTGTGATAGTGGAGCATTAAACGACCAACCCCCTTGGTTAGCACCCTTGGCCCAACCTACAACCACACGAGATTCGACATCGAGACCTTGCGAAAAGAGGAGGTCCATAATCTTCGTTCACTTTATATCAACTAGTATTATCGGGTCGTTTATTTAGAGTTACCAAGTAGGGCGGCATAAACTAACGCACGTGCATTCCGCAACTCTGTCACAATAAAATCGTTGGTCGTTTAATCAACCCTCGAATAACTCGTACGAAGAGCGAAACCTTACTGTTTGAATGCATAACTCGACTTTTCCGAGGGTTTCGGAGAATAAGCGAAACGTGCCGCGAAATTACAAGCCAGGACGCATGAATCTCGCGTTCTCCATGTTCCCTGCAACCCCTGAGGCAGTCGAGGTGATTCACGATCACTTAGATCAACCGCGAGTCACACGTTTGCGTGGCTGCACACGCTCCAAGGTGATCGTGGGCGTGTTTCGTTCGCGAACGTCCAGCGAAGCTCGTTCGCGCCTCGTAGGTTCTTTACCTCTACCATTTTGCACGGTTTCACCGGGTTTTTTGGTGTATCTGCCAGAGAAAGGGGCTTCGACCGTGAATTAGGCGACTGGGTAAAAGTGGAAGGTCCCTTTCGCAGGTAGATCGTCGAAGGGCGAAGGAAATGGGGGAATTCCAAAGGGTCCTCGAAGGTGGACGAGTGTATACCTTTTAACTTTTGATCCTGGATTTTTCAGAGGGTTTCGGCTATTCATCAAACTATCATTTGACCATTTTTTAATCTTTTACTTAATTTCAATCCAACCCCCAGAAACTAGAAACCTTTTCCAAGCGAACCTTATTCCAAGCTGCACGAAACGAAATGGCTTCCTTAATAAATGTAAAAAAGAAAAAAACGAGCGTAAAACCAAGTTCCTATTTTTTCCTCGTGGCGAGAGGATCAGGTCATTTCTTAGGCCCCATCCGCACTCCCGGTTTCTTCGTGGCGATGACCTCACAACCAGGCAGGGGGATGACACCCTGGCCAGTAATTAAAACTTGGAGGTTGTGCACGAGGACGGGAAAGGGGCCTCGCGTGTGTGCACGTACATACGCGCGGCCCAAGCCAGCGGATCTCCGAAAGATCCGGCCTCGAATACTCCAACAGTCTTCGGAGTTGTTTAACCAGCTGCTACCAAGGAACAAACCCTCCCCTTCTTACCTCCAGCCCAAACTCCTCCTTTCCTTTCCTCATTGGTAACGCTGACTTTCCCAATTTGATTTCCTCGACAGCCCCATGCGGTATCCACTCGAATTTTCACGTTACCCTTCTGTTTGACGAATGAATTACAGTTCGTTCCAAGAACTACCAATGACAGTAGCGATGATTATTAATAAATTCATCAACTTCTATGGAACTTGTTGAAATTGATTATTTCCCTAGCATTATTCGTTTCCTTTCTTAAAAAATTTATGATTCTTCACGACTCCATTGATCATTGTTTCTTCTTTCAGTGTTAATAAGCTGGACAGGATATGACTATTCGGGCATTATTCGAGTAGTGACCATTTCAGTCGAGTTCAAACATTCATTGACCAAAAAGGCTACGAACTTCTCTCTGTGTTATATATTTAGCGAGCAATTCTAAATTTAAATAAAATTTCTTTGGAACATTTAACATCGGACGAGAAAACATTTACATTGTACAGCATTCACATCTGTTTCGGCTAATTGAGACATTCAGATCCTCATGGACAAACCTCTATTTGCACCTTCTGCTTTCTCACCTGGTTCGGTCGTCGTTCTAAATCGGTGTTAAGAAATTCAGCTAATATTTGTGAACTAACTCGATCTAAAAGGAGTACATATCGAGTACAAAGTCGACTTCTGTTTCGAGCCACGATCTGACCCCTTAGCCTCGGCATACATTCTAGTCTTAGATCCATATCCAACACATCCAACTTATACATTTTAATAATTATTGATTTTACAAATTGTAACCCAAGTTAACTACGACTAAAACTAAAATTTAGTTCCATCACACTCTCCAAAAACTGTATAATTACTATTATTATTTTGTACTTGGGAGCAACGTTGAAATAAGAAAAAATGTAATTCCAAATCTTGTTACGAGGATTATTTAGTGCCACCTGGGTGCACATAGAACCCCAGAAGGAGAGAATTGCTGGTGGGCGCCAGAAAGATACGGCACTGGGATGAGCTGACCGATCATGGGCCTGAGATGGTCGTTGGGTCGGTTGAACAGACCGTTGTAACAGTACCTCACGTGCCATAGAGATCCCATAACCGGCTGCGCGTAAAAAAAAATACGCTTCGCTGCAATCGGTCGGTGGAGATGCCACGACGCGGCCATGATGCAACTAGACTCACGAGCACGATTAACTTGATCAAACTCCAATTTCTTCCTCCAACTTCCAAGTTCCTTTTTACTAGGGGAACAAGTTCTACTGTCATGGTTCGCGCGTTCCTTAATTATGAAGTGCATCTACGTGGTGAGTTTTTGAATCGATTATCGCTGCCGGTGTAATAATTGCGTTCGAAGCAATTCCTTTCATGCTGCCAACGCAACATCTCCGAGCTTGTATAATAAATTTCATTTAGAACTAATGCACTTTGATGCACTTCTAAATTGTGCATCGCAAAGATTGCCCTCTCGACGTTACCGACTCTTTGATACGTTACATCTCGACGAAAGTGTTCGAACAAACGAAAAGAGCCAATGATCATTAATGAAAGCAAAAGATCGCGTTTCCACGGTTCGTTTGACGGGTTTAAAAATGCAACGCACGCGACGACAATTATAGAGCGCTTAAGCGCGTATGTATTTATCGCGGCTATCAGGGGTCCAACAGCCTTCGCTACGTCTACGTCTCTATAATACGCAACGGCTGGCGAACACTTGTATTTGATTAGCGGATGTCGCCACGTACGCGGCTGATACGTGTCCCGACAACTGATTCCACCTCCTTCAGCCGCAAATAATGAGACACCCGTGTCACGCTGACGCTTCGAATCGCAAACACTCTTTTCATCTCTAGACTATGCGGTTAGTTGTTTGCCGGTATGCGACAAGTAGTGGATGAGCATAAAAAGGTATCCTGCATTCTCAATCACCGTAGCCAGACACTATTAAATCTTCGATCTTGTTTGATATTTAATTGAATTTTCGATTAAGACGCGCGAAAGAGAAAGCTGCTCGCTGGAGGATGTCTTCATTTACTCTCAGTGGACAATTTTCTTTTTTCCTTATAATCGATTTTAGTGAGAGTTGCGCACGAAATTTTGGTGAATATTTCATTCGTATATAGATGTAACTCTCGTGCGATCACAGAGAATAAAATCAATTTGCTTTTTGATTTGTTTTCCAGGAAATTTTTCCGTATTGAACTTGATTCATCCCCCGTATAATTTTGCATTATAATTCTTGATTTCCTTTCACCGAAACACTTCTCCTTTAATAACTAGCGGCTCGAACCGGAAGTTTCACCGGCAGAAATCGAGGATTCTCGATATCGGTGGATCTTCCGTCAGGAATTATCGATACATCTCGTGTTTCACGTGGCCAGTGGCTGAGATCAGCGCGCTTTTATCGAGGTGCCACGTACCAGATCGTTTTTGTGACGTTAATTAACGGGCACGGCCATATAAATTTCGTATGCGCTCGCGAGGGTGCCGGCCCTGAAGAGGAAAGTAGACGCGTGTGCATACGCGTGGCTGTGGTTGTGCCAGCGCAAAACCACCGGCCCCTAGGATACGAAACGTTGGATCGAATATTAAGACGGATCGGTGGAACAGCGGGAGAAAGAAGAACAGGGGCAAAAAGAACCAAGTGCACACGCGAGCTTCGAGCGTAGCGTTGGCTATCTGCTCCTACCTGTTCTCGAACAAATTTCATCGGATCTACAGCGGGACTCTTGGAATATGTTGGTAGATGACTAGTGGTACAAGTGGGATAATAGAAATTCTACGAGATTCTCAAAACAAATCGAGAGGATAGTAACAAAAGAACCTATACTTTGTGGAGAAATTGTTTGACAAATTAGTGGAATACAGTTATATCTAACTTTATGTGATATCGGTATAGTTCTTTAAAAAATTATAAAATTGACATGTTTCAAGACAATTTAAAGAGTTGAGAAATTTTTCTTGTATATCGTAAATTATGGAATTAATTTATCGAGTGTCTTTACTCTCTGTGACAAGGAGATATAAAGTAAATGATAAATTTCTGAACGATAATGGACTCCTATTAAGAAGACTCCTTTCCTCAATATTCAAATAACAAGAAACGAGGAATGAATTGGAAAAGAAAGTTGTTCGAATCGAGAGTAACTCGAGGCTGTCACTGTTCAGGAGTTACCACGCGCGGTCAATGCCGTGTAAAGTCTCGTTCACGAAGAAACATCCTGCGCCGGTAAAAAAATCATCTAGACAGATCAACCAGGCTATACTGATACTCTCTTCTAATCTCCCGAACTCCCACAAACGATACCGATTCTGTCAAGCTTTCCAATCGTATCAGTCCTAAATAACTAAAAGACCACCCACCTACGGTGGAACCTCATTTATCTAAACTCCACTTTTTGGAACGAAGTTTTCATTAATTTTCGATTTAACTCGTTCTAACTGAGCCGACCTTCTATATCGCATATTCCAATTAGTAGCTGTCTCGTATCGCCTTGTCGTATCATCTCTCGTATCTCTCGTATCAGAGTACATAAATTTACGTAATTTTCGTATAAATGCGATTAATTAAACAATTAATTTCCTCGAGTAACAAGGAGCAATATCGAGGAAATTAATTTTATTTCTGAGGACAAACTCGTGTGAAAGCAACACGGAGTGCACCAATGGAGGATGAATCATCGCAGTTCGCCTGTTGCAGACGGATCGACCTCTTTACTTGGTTGCACCGGTGCACAGACGCGCGTCTCTGACTCGTGCACAGGTATCGTTATCCAAGTGGTGTGAGCGCGTAACGACCTCTTTCCTCGCTACCGCAAACCGCAGGCGCAACCCAATTTTTGCTCACGAAAAAAGAACCAGTAGAACCTGACTGTCCCTCATCGTTCCACTAAACATTAACTAGTCAACAGATAATCTCGTTTTAGATCCGATGTTTCAAAAAGTAAATCTTTATTTCCTGTCAATTTTTCTTTTCTTCAAGTCCACCACTGCGACCCTTGGTTCCTGTGTTCTCATATTCCTATGGTCCCCTATATTATGCTTTGTGGTTTTAGGGTTCTATCGCTCCGTAGATGCTGGTTCCACCATCTTATGACTCTATACCTCTACGACTCCACAAATCTATTCTTAACTCTACGCTATTTGTGTGACCTTATACAAGTGTCTTCGATAGTCACACTCCAGACCATGGAACCGCCCAAACCCAGAAATCCACCTATAAATATGCGATCGGAACGTCGAAGCGGTCCCAGCAGAAAAAGGATCGCGAAACTTTCAGTCTTGCCGCTGGCAGCCCTTAAAGAGGCTCTCCCAAGAGGCGTGTCCGGCTCCCGAAAAGGAAGAGGAAGTGGCTCCGGGGCTGGGCTCGGGCAAAAGAGACTGCTTCCACCAGACGGAACCAACGTGTTTTTGCGTGCACCGGGTTCGCTGGCACACGAAAAATCCTCGACTCCTCTTGCCCCGTCCTGTGACATGCAATTAGAGAGCATTGTCTGGAGCGAGTGGTGCTCTCGTTGCATATGGCGCTGCTATAGCATCCACGTTGCATAGGAGACCAGCCAAAGCGGTACCGTTTCGCGTTTTCTTTTTTTTTTCTTTTTTCTTTTTTTTTTTTTTTTTTTTTTTTTTTTGGTCAACTCGTAGAGCTTCAGGGTGAAGGGAGAGGCGGTGATGGAACACGTGCAAACCATATGCATGCTCGCTCCGGGGGTCTCTACCCTCCAGTGTCTTCGCCTTTCAACTTCTGCTTCTTCTCATTCTTCTGGATCATCGTGCACCTACACTGATGGATGAATCTTGCTCTTCGGTTACCCCTACATTGGGTTACGTTTATCACAATTTCTGACAAGTTTGTCAATATTTGAAATTAATTTATCGTTATCGTCGTCGCGTTTCCATTCCGAAGGGATCGAGGGTTTACAAATTTTGAAATATTTCGAGTACAATTTTTGTATATTATTTTGCAATGATTCTCAGTTTGGTCGTCATTTAATTCTTGGCTATACTGCTCAAGATACTGCTTCAGAATGGATCGAGAAATTCACTAACGAGCCATCGCGTGTTATCCACAAGAAGCATCGAGAACCGTTGCATAAGGGGCAAAAAGAAAAAAGTAGGAAGAGACAATATTAGAATAAAGTCACAGGCGTGGCGACCGCTTAGTCAAATTACAACCCTCCAATTTCTCTGTCAGCGGTCCGTTAACCCAAGGGGAGGCAAAACGAGAAATAGCCGTGGAACAAGACGAAAGAAACGAAGGAAAAAAATGGAAAGGAGAGCAGAACACGAACTGGTAAGAAACACGAGGATCCCTACAAGGTTCCCTCGAAGAACACCAACAGGAACTCCACGGCGATGGACTGGCAGTGGTCGCGTTAGCGGAGGAAGAAACGCTTCAAGATGGCCGGTGAGGCGCGATCGAGCCATGATATTGACTGTTGCCAACGTGGAAAAGGCAAGGATCTCTATTAGTTATTGCCAAGCGGACCGCGGTATAAATAACGAAGTCGCAATAAACGCACGGCGCTGGACCGAGCCGAGAGCCGGCATCGATAATGATGTTGGCTGACAAGTTGCACCGCAGGTTGCACGCTGGTACCTAACATAACGTACAAGAGGCAATATTCCAGCCCCGAGGATCGCCGCAGTTATCTTAAGGGGAGTCCACAAGACACGACATGCAGGGCGATCGCGAGAGAAAGCGATTATAACGAATAGATCGTTGACGAAATATTCGATCGATTACTTCGAGATACTTACGGGGGTTTTAGGACACTTAATGTGAACGTTGATCTCGAAAACGGAGAAGCCAAAACGCTATTCGCTTGTAAAGTGAACAATTCATAATCAGAAGAAATATTTATCCATCGAATCTACTGTTGAAATTCTAAATTGGGAATAACTAGGTGGATTATAAATTTTTCTAGGATAATTATTTACCAGATCTGAGAGTAATTATTGGTAAAAAAAATAGCTTTTGCTTTAAAATAGCCTTGGTCTATGGTGAAACTGATCTGTTCAAAGTATGTTTCGAGAGTATGCTAATATGCAAATGACTGGAGACATACTCGAAGTAGCAAATGGGTAGTTTGAGGATCCTTTGTCAGAACAAGGAGAGTCGGTAAACGCGAGTCGTGCCCGACAGTTTGTGGAAGATGAGAATACCAGTATCGATGGAGGAATCATCGTCGGTTTGCTAATCACAGAGTCAACTTCACTGGCATTTATGAAACAACGAACGTTTGCAGAATTCACAATGAAATTCTAAGGTGATCCGTCCGACTAAGTCTTGGCTCTATTGACCGATCGTTCAACAATCAGATAGATACGTTCTGAAGTCTTCGCAATATAGAAATAAAAAGGTACATACACTGTGTTCTCCTCTCCTCTTTCACGTTGTTCCTTCTTCCTGCACATCTCCTTTTCTGTTCTTAGTATTCGTGCCACTTTATTGCTGAAGTCCCTCTTCCTCGTTTTTGCGTTACTTTTTCTCATAGCTGAAATTCCTTTTCTGCAGTCACATATTATATACTGTGTGCCCTTACTTCATCCTGAACTTTGATACTAATCTACGTATAACCCATTCAGGAAGAGAAAAATTCCTTTACTTACTTACTTATACAGGTGCTATTTCGAATGCATGCATGTAACATGTACCAACAATCGCAGATATTGAAATAACAAATCAAGCATTCCGATGTATGCCTTCCTTCTCGCAAAGTTAATCAAACATTTAACGTTATCGCGTTTGAAGATCTCTGAAAAATGGCGAACTGCCTAGTCATTCCACGGAAGAAGGAACTGGAGGCTCGCGGCTTGCTTGAAAATATTTCTTCCATGTGAAACGACCCTTAGACAGACCAGTCCGCTATTCTACGTGTATATAAATTGCTCGATCGCGCGCGATTTGCCTAGTACCGGGAGACGACCGTGTAACAGGCTCCGAGAGCTCGCCTCTTCTCACCCTCTGCGGGAGAAAAGGAGGGAAACGAGTGGTTAAAGCCGCCTAGTGACTACCAACACCTCTAACCATTTCCATGGAAAATGATTTTTCTCTAACGCCATTAAGTCTGTCCGGGTATCATAGGTATCTACATTTTGGAGACGAAAGAATTAGGAGGATAATTGGAAAAAGTTGGGAAAATAGTTATGGGTTAGAAACTACACTGATATATCCTCGCGTCAGATCTATCGGATCGACAGGTAAGTACGCGGTTACAGGTTTATACTAGATCACCTTTGTACCGCGATTGCAACTAGTTACACGGCTATTTGCTTACGAGCCTATCGAACCTGTTGAACGTGACGCAATCGACACGCCTTATTATTCTGATTTTCTTACCCGCCTCATTAATTACTCGTATTCCACAGTGCTGTACGTCAGACGTTTATTAACGCGTCCCATAAAATTGTCCACACACGTACAGATATAAACGTAAAAATTGCACGACGCACCAACGAAAGGGTTGGCTGAAAGGGATTAACCACGGCAGGTGTTGATTAAACGTCTCGTGGACGAATTTGCACGTGTACAAAGTAACGTAAATCGAGGCGAGATCGTTACGCTTCTTCTGTAATTGAACAATAATTTACCGAGCGATCTGACACGATAAACGAACTCCTGGAATCTCCTTCTGCCCTCTCACTTCTCACGATATTAATCTCAAGATCGACTTCGATGTTCTCGAAAGACAGTGTTAAACAATAATTCTCTGCTACGCGTACTTGGCGTAGACATTGGTACTTTTGATACGAACTATTGTCTACTCTTCACACGCGGCAGTTGTATGGAAACCAGTTCAAGTGGAAGACAACATCAAACCTTCGAAATAAAATGATCTGTGCGGTTACAGATCGATGATATGACGAGAAGCTAAGATCGCATATGAACTTTGGCGCGTGTAACGAGCAGTTCGTTTAAAAGTTTATTTTTAAACTTCTAAAGTAGAGGGGCGGGTTCATACATGTTGCTACTTGTCATGCGACGAATCGTATGACTGTATAGTATAACTAATACGAGCTTATTGCTAAATCGCAAATTGTTGATGAGAGTACCCCTGCCTAAGGCTATCTATGACATTAAAATTGACGAATATGCGGAACGAGTCATCTAAGATAACACAAATTTTTGTTTGAACCTTGAAAAAAGAAATACAGATAATAAAAAGGAGACGTCGAAAAATCAGTCGAGCGTTAAGTTGGTGCAAAGGGCAAACTCATGCGACAACTCTCAGCTCGGTCAGTCTTCAGTCCAGTATTAATCGTACGACTCGTTATATAATGAATGGTATCATGTACGAGGTTCGCAAGGATTTTTTTCTAATTTTTATTAGGCAGCAAGAAATCGCTTCACCTTGCAAAAGAAATTCATTTCCATGTCATCTTGGAAGGGATTCGAAGTAGTAGCAAAAAGATGGAGCGGCGACCTGCTTCGACCGACTAAATTTACTCAAAGCGGCATGACACGTGGGAAATCCAGGCGACCAGCGACGTTAGTCAGTCACGAGCCACAAATATAGGTGTACCTTTCGCTCATCAGAGTCCGATTACGATGGACGTCGGTTACGAGGATTTCCCAACAGTCATTGGGTTACTGAGCCTAGTTTCGATCCAACAACCGAGGAAAAATTTTCTGGAAACCTACCTATTCTCTCACAAACAATTATTTTAACCGCCATCGAATTAATAACGACAGTAGAGACTTATAGATTTTACTTTACCTTACTATACAAATTTCTTCATCTCCACACTCCTCATTTTTCTAAGCGTTAACCTTTTCAAGAATACTTTCCATCGGACTCTTTCTAAAGTCACGTACGATGATGTACTATACTTCTTTTCCAAAAGAAAGAGTTGAAACGGGCGTGAGACGTCGAAGAGATTGCAACATCGACCTCGAATCGATTCCCCCATAAATCCGTCTGTTTCTCGCGAGAAACCATTTTGATTCGATGGAACGCGTTACACACCTCTTTCTCGTTTCCTTTTAATCGTTCTGTCACGGAAATAAATTTCGGCTCAGCCTGAGGATGCTTCTCGAAAGTCGCTTTCGGTTGCGCAAACGTTCGAAAGCGTCTCTCGGCTGGTGCAACCTGTTGGAAACTGGCGAAAAAAAGGGAAGGAAGATTGATTTCGATGGGACAATTTTAATAAACTCGTTAGCATAACAACTTGCCTTCTACATGTCAGGAACAGAGATATTAAAAAAGAAACATGCCTGCGATCGAGGAAGATTGAACAAAGGAAAGATGAATGAAAAGTCACTAAAAACTGGAAGGAAATTAAAAAAGACGAACACTAGGATTTTTTACAAGTCGTCTATAATATAAGATATATAAAAGAAAAGCATTAGAAATGGTAGTGCGATAAAAGATAACAAACATCAATATACCAAGGAACAGCTAAAATTAACATGCTACGAACGATCTCACACTCTGAACCGTCACACCCTAGGTACGTACCGTACCGTCTCCAGTCCCTCAACCCCAAGGACGGAACGCAAAAGAATCCGAAAGATCTCCGTGCGCAAGGGATGCAGCGATCCAAGAGAGAGATTAAAGAAAACAGGAAACGGCAGGAGAGGCCGCGGTACCAAGAGAAAAAAGAATCGGGACGCAAGATTGGCTGCGAGATGAAAGGGCAGAGGGGAACGGCCATAGGGAAGAAGAGAACGGGATGGGAAAGAACGAGAAAGGCAAGAAAAAGAGAAGACGGGTCGGAAGGGAGGCTGGTAAACGCATGATACGCCGGGAAGGCTCTGCAGGATATGCGAGCAGCTGCCTCGTTATTTTCAGGACTTTAGCGCTGGACGAGGCTCTCCTTGGGATTCGACGAGAAACGCGACAGCACGCTCCGTAGGACCACGGCCTGAATTAAACCTCGAAATTAACGGGAATGCCTAGACCGATTTATTGCGATGCTTTCTTGCAGACGCAAAAAAGTTTGACGTCTTGTTCAAAGGAAATTATTGTTAGGTGCCTCGAGAGCTCGCGAAGTAACCACCCAACTTGATGAAGATAAAGATAATTAATTTGAGATGCTTGTGGTGAACACGTTACCAAGAGATCAGCTTTTCTTGAAACTCTTTCCACTCCTATTTCTGGTACGAAATTCTAAAATGCCTTGTGGTCGCGATAACGCTGATAAGGAAAGATAAATTATCGGACACTCTAATTCCGCAATCATAACAAGAAAAATTATAAAAAGAATTTGCTTTCTATATTGGTTAAGACCATCTAACTATAAAATTCTATTACTGTCGCCAAACAAATGCTTATCACCATAAATTCCCATGTTCTTTCCACATCTTTCATGAAATGGCACAAATTGAATCTGGCAAACTTTAGATACGTCTAATATTTCACTGTTTTCTTAAATATCTCTGGGGGTGGTTGTGTGCTTAGAGGCGGTACGAGGCGATAAGAGAGCGAGAGAGCTTTACACTATGGTAGTTCACAGTAGTTGGTAGATAAAACGAGATTACTTACTATGCGCGCGTGTACATACACGACCCAGGAGCTTTACGGGTTCCTCTTATCTTATCCGTCACCCAATGGACTTGCGTGCCGATGAATCGCGTTGATAACAAGTGGCGAAGTTCACTCGACGTCGCGGGGCCAAAAATTCGCCGAAACAGATGACTACGCGCAGACACCAGCGACTCTAGTCGATAAGTTACCGAACAGAACAGTGAAATGATCGATGGAATTCATTGGTGACACGGTGATGCTCGGACAAAGCTATATTATCGTACGCAAAAATCTGAAACAAAGTTCAGTTGTGTATCTCGCTTGAATCGAGTTGAACGAAGGATGCTTGAATTTACCCGTGGAAATTGCAAAGGATTGCTTAGGTGGGAATATCCCATATTTTATTTATCGCTCCAAATCCAGATATCCTATTTATATTGAAACATTTCCATCGTGTTCACGATCTTTATTTTTACGTGCAATTTTTCTTCGAACTACGCTGGAATTTTTCCACCGTCAAAACAATATTATTGTTTTCCAAATTTTTCAGTCTGTTTTATCGCCATCGTTCGATTCGATTCGTTTATTTTTCCTACCGGATGCACCGAGCGTTGTATTTCTCATCTTGAAGCTCGCAAGTAAGTCCGAGTTGTCCACGACAAATATGTATATTTCTGAACGGAAAATACTTTGTCAATACGGTGTAGTTAATTGCGACGAAAAAAAAAGGAAAAGGAACAATAGGAATAAACACGTGGATCGACAGGTTTATTCTTCGAGGGAACGTTATATCATCCTCAATCGAGGATGATACCGTCCCTCTCGCCTTTGATTATTACACAATCGTACAATTATTAATACGTTGGGCTAACCAGATGATGGCACAACGATGTGAGAAGCATTCGCAACGAGACCGGCCTCGAGGCTCTATCTGTCCTTTAAATATATCATAGATAATAAAGAGGAATAATTTCCGGTACTATTCTACGTTAAAATGTGCAATCTTTTATATTTAATTAGTATAATCGTCTGCATAATCGTCTTTGTAAAAGTGGATCGTAAATTCATCGGTACAGGATATAAGAGCAAAAAAAGGGAAACCCTATGCGTGTTATTACATTAGAGCTCGCGAGACAGACCAAACTTCTTATTTACTTGACACTTACGGATCTTCAAAGATTAATCAATGTACATTGGGCTGCTATTATCGATCCGCTACCACTTCAGTGAACCATGTGCATGTGTTGTTATTAAAAATTGCAAAGAGAATTTCTTAAATCCTGCAAGGTTGATTTAATGAATCTGATCATCGACAACTAATTCTTACAATTGCTAGAAAACGATCCCAGCTCGTAATTACGTAACGATCCCGTGAGTATATATCGATACAGATTTGCATATTCATGAAGTCGTACGTTACTTATGTGCCTTATATTAATTTCCATTTGATCAGAATTTCTTCCTCAATCAACGTCACGCGTAAGAGATCGCCCATAAAAATTCCTTTTACTTTTTATGCGATTTTCCTCCCCACTACTTCCGATTCTTTTCCCTTTTTTCCTAACAGACAATACAGGCTATTGATGAACATTGTTCCTTCCTGGAACGGGTCCATTCGAGACAAGCGAGCCGTTGTGTTCGAAAGGCATCGATGCACAGGACTTTCTCAACCGAGTCGTCGCTCCGGTCAGATATCTTTCTAAAACGGCCCTGGCCATCGGCCAAAGTGCCTCGAACACAACCACGCGGGAAGCGATAGGTGAGAAAAGTCACGAAAACCTTCGGCTCTATTCTCGATTGACTGAATTATTGAACAACGATCGTCTAAGGAAATTAGCGTTGCGATCTCTTAGAATTTTTCAGAGACGTACAATTCTTCTACGTTACAATTTTCTATTTTAAAACCGCGTTTGTCCTATCGACTCTCGATGCCGTTGGTTATACGAAATTATGTATGCAAATAGTTCGACTTGCAACAGCAGTCTCATTTACAGCCGATTAGTTTAACCTTCAGTTTTTTTGCCAATAAACTTGGCAAATTTATACAGTGCGTGCTAGGTTTTTGTTAAACAGTATCGAGATAGCCTCCCGTAAGTAAAACGAATAAATATATAAAACGATCCACGCACAGTGCTTTACACTTATAAAACACGTATGCTGTTACGACACCTGCTTAAAATGCGCATTCGTCGCGCGATTATTTCAATTACTTATGCTTTCCTTATATCTCCCTGTATTAGCCACAACGACACTATGCAAAACGCGTTGTCGTTACGGTCCCGTTGTGGAACCGGATTCGTCCATCTTTTTCTATGAAACAAAAACAATTCGTCACTGATCGGTACTAACATTCGCTGTTCTTCAATTTCTTACCCTATGAATTTTGTAGAAACACTAGAGCGCTTACGAGGGAAACTATACATTATACATCGACGAGGAGCTCATATAATTAATAAATATTCACCACAAGTACCGCTACAATAATTGAATATAAAGAATGCTCCAGTACCAAGGCCAGTGATTAACCATTCGCACTACCTAAAGTGTATACTAACTATCTCGCTTCGAAGCATTCGACGTTATTCAATTTGCGCTCAATTTCCGCCACGATAATTCTCCGATAAACTTTGGAAAAGCTCGCCACCTACACTGCAATCCAAGCGACATCTCCAGCCAGCCTGTCAACGAGGACAAAAATGGCTGTGTGCCGGTTGAACGGATTTATCTGCTCGCGCGCAACCCCTCACGAAAAGACCCACGCGATGGTTTACGATCACGGCACCGTTTTCGAGGCATTACATTCCTCGCGCGCCTACGCTCCTCCTCTCTCGCTCCAGGGCGTCGCGAGGCCGCGATTTTTAGAAGCTTCGTTTTCTACCTCCTACCGATACTTTACAAGAGAGAAAGAGAGACAGAGGGAGGGAGGGAGAGAGAGAGAGAGAGAGAGAGAGAGAGAGAGAGAGAGAGGAAGAAAGAGAACATACACGTGTTGTATCCCTGGATCGAGGTATGTACGTATAGGGGTGCTATACACGTGTGTCACGTTGTACACGTGCAACGGATTTATGCGTGTGCCGCACGCACCGTATAATTCCGTCGATGGAAAGATTATTAACCAGCCATTCGCCTCACGTGACTTCCAGTTGCTATTTTTATGAATAGCCAGAGTTATTTTGCGTCCGGAAACATTTCGAGAAGTGGAAATGTAGAAAATATGATTAGAGATTTTGTATACACGTATGAGTTTGGATAATGGGACCAATTTTTAAAAAGGGTTAAACTTTGAAATAAGATATACCGATGGTATATTGAATACTGGGAGAGTGACTGTCTATTAGTTTTCGGAATACTTTCTGCAAATCGAAAATTAGTAAAAAATATTCATTTCTCGTTTAGTTGTGTTTATAATTACTGCGATTTCTCACACAGAGGCGAACTCCCTTCCTAAAGCTTAAACAATCACGCAGGCCATGAATAGAATAATATTTGGAAAGACTGTACCGTTATATTTTGATGGACTAAACTTAATTACCCAACTTATACCTTAATTTATCTACAAACTATTACAAACTAATTACTAATACGAGATACTAGAATTAATGTACTAGGTAACAACTACATTAACATCGTCGCTATTCTACAATACATATTACTTATATTACGAAATCCTATCAAAATATATAATCTAAAGAAAGAGCGCGCTTTTATCGACGCCAATGGCAACCATTTCAAACGCATAATTGCCCGCGCAACATCTCTCAGATTCAGAGATTAATTATCTCGGCCCCGATGGCCCGATAACAATCCCAATCACGTTGACTTCGGAATCCTGACAACATCTTTACCTGACAGTATTAGAAGGTCCAACTTCAATCCAATGCTGCCCGGTAAGATGTGAACAGATACTCCGTCCGATGTTTTTAGCTTTTAATCCACCATCCTTAGAGTCGTCCCTTGCTCATGTCGCATCTTTCCTTGTCCACTCGCTTCGTCCACACTGTTCTCGTGGCTCAGTTTTTTTTTTAACTCGGTCTTTTAACTTTTTTCTTTTCCCTCATTCTCTCTTTCTCTCTTACACACACTAATTCTCTCTTTCGTTGAAACGATCGTTTCCCGTTACCGAATACCTTGCTCTTTCGGAGCTTGCAACGATCGTTTGTCCATCGATAAAAAAGCAAGCTCCGCTAGTAATGTGTGAAAAAGTGTTTCTCGGAACACGTCAACACTTCGACTTTGTTTCGAAGGGGTAAAGCGCAGGGTAGTTACCGTCCGCTTTATATATTTAGTGCACAGCGTAAAAAAAAAAAAAAAAAAAAAAAAAAAAGGACGGCGTGGACAAGGTGCAAACATGCGGTAAAGAAAGAGAGAAACATGTGCAAGTGGAGAAAATCACTTGTGATATCCTTGAGCAGAGGAAGAGGAAACAATTAGTCATTTGCGATTGGAGCGTTAGCAAGGCGAAATGCAGACATGCGAGGACGAGTAAGGATGGATCGCAAGCTATTTTATTAATTTAATGTTATTTAATTCGCATACTTTTTGGAGGTGTAAAACGATCACAATGCAAGGACATTAGGCGGGCAATAGCAAGCAAGGAAACGGTGATGGTATTACAGAATACACAGAGAACACAGCAAGCCAAGAAAAGTAACGTAACAACAAATAGCTGCAAATTCTAACCGAGTGCCTATGATTAATCTATAGCATAAAATTTCTAAACCAGGTTTCACGTTCGGATCAAGTTCGATGCATACGGGATGATCATTACAAAATTTGAATTATGCAATTACAGCGAATCCTGTCTTTTTGCACGTAGAATAGACCAAAGATGCAACGTACGATATTCCTGCGCTTTTTCTATTCTCTTTCCTTTTCGAATAGATTCGTTTGCCAAGCCCCATTACCACAGGAGATAGCATCGTCCAGATAGAAGGCGAGCAGGGTGGAGATGAGGGGGTTGCCTCCAATGGTAGGAGGGGCAAGCATGTTTTATGTAATCACCAACCGACTCTGCGGGACTCGGTATTAATACGGGCAATAAATAAACGCCGTCAGGGGGGAAAGACTCGATCCTAAGGCATCTTGCTGTGCCTCGTCTGCTTCTTACCTCTCTCTCCACCCTCTTCACCGTACGCATGGGCGTCGCACAAGACTTTTACATATGAAATAAAATTATGTGAAAATTTTTCAATTTTTACTTCCCCTCGGTTTTCCAATAACTTTTGAACTTTCCCGGACTGGATAAATTTTTAAGGATACGATACGAGTTTGCGTACTTACATAAGTATTTGCTATTCTAATATAAGCTAATCTTATTACAAAAAATGTTACATTTATTCTTAGATTATTCTTCACCAACCATTCATCCACTCTGCTTTTATTTGTCCTTCTCTCGCGCAACTACTCACAGATTATTTTAATATTTAAAACAACCAAATAATACGCGAGTTTACATGCAGGTGTCGTCATGGAAGCCCACGAAGTCGAGGTCAAGTGCCCACACATTTACTGTCACCGATTTTTTTAATGCTTCGAATCGCTGCTGTCGGCGCAATACCATTTTCGTGGCAGAACATGAACTATGAACTAATCCCCATATATACATAATTATTTATGTTCATTTTTCGTTTACTTTTGCAGTCATTGTCGAATGATATTATAACAAACGAGTAAAATGAATAATTGACACTTATTGTCTCATCAAATTGAATTTCAATGACCATTTCCGTGATTTTATTTAGCGTATAGAATTATTTTCATGGTTTCACGTATGCAAGGACTGCACCCAACGTACATAAGTATCTTCTCTTTTTTTCTGTAGTATTCGGAGCCTCTTCTCCGGTGAATTTACATTTCCGTGTATCTGGTAACCGGTTTTATGAAGCGGCTCACGGCTTGCAACTTAAGTAGGAATTTTTCTCTCTACGAAATATCGTCTCCCCCTTTATGGGAAGATACAGAATAACGTAACGACCACGAGACGATTTTTTTTTTTTTTTTTTTTATAAGACCAACACAAGTATTTTTTGAAGATCGCCAAAAACCAGCACCGCATTTCCGAAGCGACACTAAACTGCGTTCGATGATATTCAAAGTACAAAGGGCAAATAAGGACTGTCAAAGAAGAATACAACGATTTCATCGTCACTTTTCAACATACAGACCGTTATTTCTTTATCATGCAAAATTGTACCAAAAACAAAAAAAAATCGCGACTGTTGGTAATATGCGCGCACTCGCGAATGAATAGAAAAAAAGTGGGAGATAAAAACCAAAGAAGAAGAAAAGAGAGAAAGATAAAAAGAAAATTTTTTGCCACCAGATATGATGCTGTGCCATCCGTTGCTCCTTATCGCATGACCAGTTGTATCAACGTCTCCGCCTTTATGCAAATGGCCGAAGGCTAATATCCATAATGAGCATTAATCTGTTCTTTTTTTCTCCTTTAATTTTTTGTTCCCTTAAGCATGGCCGGTGTCTCGTACACCGAGTGTAACGAATGTAACGAATGACGTCTCGCACGCAGAAAAGGAGCATGAAAATTCTCTCGATACAGTGTTCCACGGTACGACAGGAGTAATTTCATGGGCTGTCGTAAAATTTAATTGGTGCTCCCGGGAATGTAAATTCCCCCTCATAAATTCCCTAGACTCGAGACGTCGTTCACGATGCGCGGATATCGCGTCGATTAAATTGTATATAAATTAATTTTCTATCATGCTTTCTAAATTTCCTATCCTATTACTTCAACAAAAATAAACAGAAAACAGGGATCCTAACGTAGGAAAAATCTCGAAATTATTGCAATCCAAGAAGTGACGTAGAAGTGACGAACGAGAATGTGGAAACAAAGAGGCGATACACTGGCATACTGACAAACTCACAGACAAAAAGGTATGGCCACATGGCCAATGATTCAAGTTATTTCAGGAAAAAGTATTCGCCCAAAATCCGTTGACACGTGTACAAACGTGAGAATCTCATATTTTTTCTCGAGAACCTTCGATTTCGAAGTTTATTTTCCCTCCGTGCAGTGTCGCGAAAAGTAGAAAGCAAGGTGGTTCGTCGCGACTTTATTATGAAACGCGGTATCTCCTTCGTACGAACGAGAGTGTAAACAAGCTGTCGGTATTAATTTGCTGCGCACGCGAGAGACGATGTACACTCGGTAACAAATAGGAACGACTTCGAATTCCTTTGTAAGGAGGAAAATAATTTTTTTTATTTCTTCGCTTTTGTTTACGTGCCGTTTTTCGTAGACAGGAGGAAGAAGGTGAGGGGAAAGGGAAAAAGAAAGAGTAAGAGAAAGGAGAGAAGTATATCCGTTGCATAAGCTATATTTAACTGCACCTGCTGGCGCCAGACTATTCGCACACACATGCACATGCACGTTGTGCATATTATACGCGTTGCTATACAAGACGCAACGCGCTCTGGTGTCGAACATACGATCTATTCGGCAGGACAAGGGCGTGCGCGTGGCTAAATGGATATTCTTGATCCCATCCTATTTTACGATCGTTTAAATAAATCGACTCGAATTTAACGCGTTTCAGTAATTTTTAATATCGAAACTTTTATCGTTAAGGGTTCTTGAACCTAATGAATATAGAATTATTTTGAAAGAAAAGATTCAATGGTATGTTATACGGCATATCGTGAATAAAGTAACGCGACACAATTTCAAATCAGGATCTCCTCGATTACGTTTCCTCCTCTTACCCTACCGATTCTAACTGAAACGAATCTAATAATAACCCGACCAGATCATCCAGGGATAATTGGTAGAAAAAAAAGGAAGACAAAGGAAAAAATATCAACACACAAATCCAGATTAAAAAAAACGTGCTCTTCAGGCTACCAAATATGGCGCGATACCGAGCGACCTTAGAAAAGCGCTACAATGCGTTTAATTTAATTAGCTTTCGTGAAACGTACCGATGGGCGTGTCTATATCCAACAACACCCGCCTACCCATTTTCAACGTTTGAATCAACCCAACGGTTTTTCACTGATCATATGCACAATTTTTAAATTACGAAAAATATATAACATATACAAGCTCATACGTTGTAGAATCTAAACAATGTTTTGCTAAAATTGAATAATTTGTACAAAATAAACTAAAAGAAGAAATAATAAAAGGAAATAAAAATAGTAACGCAGGTGTGGACACGTGGTATCCCTGTTCAAATTACGCGCGTTACATAATCCTACGATCGCTCCGACACAACATGACTCGATAAATTATCAATTTTGAAAAATTCTTGATAGTGAAAATCATTGTATACTATTTATCTTTTAACAACAATTGTCCTTTAGAAATCTAACAAAGAAAATTTACTTTCTAAACGCGAATGATGTCTCGTAACGAATCATTGTAAATAAGATTGTAATTAAATAAAATTCTCACTCACCGAATACAGGACGGCTAAGGATATTTCAGCGAGGATATCTTATCATCGATCGTCGTCGGCGACGTTACTTCACGAGCAAGTCCTGCAGGGCTTTCGATCGATTCTTCGCCGAAGGAAACAGAACGAAGAGGGCGGACAGGAAGAACCGGTGCACCATTCCAGATAGGAGACGTGACGCACTCTCGAGCAAAGTGCATCGGTGACTCGGCGCCACCGTCCTTTATGCTACCAACGGAAAGGCTCAAAGAGGCAGATTCATCAGGAGATTCGCAGAGCACTGAGAATCGCACAGGAAAAGGAAGGACTAATACTCCCGAGTCGCGCAAGCCCGAAAATCGCACTGTCAGCAGGAAGTATGGCACACGATTGAGAACAAACATGAAGGAGTAGGAGACGTACGACGAAAGGTGGAGAACAGCCTTCAAACCGAGTAAAAACCGGAGAAACGAAGGAGTGGGGACAGCGGGAGAGACATGGTCGAGAGTAGACTTCCTTCCTCTTTTGCCAACGCGTGTACGAGCGGAACCGGCTCCGTTGCGACGCGTGCTCCCGTTGAAATTTTACCGCTAGTAGACGTTAAACTCTTTTCTTTCACGAAACGAAAACGAGCGATTAGGAATGACGACCGAGGTCAAACTAATTTTGTTCCGTCATCGAAACGATCATGCACGAAACTAACAGAACTGTCGAGCAACTCGTACACGAATGACCAACCGAACTGGTAGAACGAGCGACGCAGACTAAGCTGCGCGGAGGCTGGCAAGAACTCCGCCAGTCACGGCTGCGCGTTTCCATCGCGCCGCCTGGTAGTGGGGATAGAACGACGTGCGTGAGAGTGCGTTCGTTCCACCGAACGACGGAAACGGGGTGGGGGCTGGGGCTCGCGCGATGTACTAAGAGTGGGGAGCGCTGCTGAACGCGCTCCGTGAATGATGCAGGTGGCGGGCAGGAACGATGACTAAGTCTGCGCATCGCTACCGTGTTCTACTAATTATCTCCTTTGCTACAATTATAGAGCAGATTACTCTTTATACAACAGATTGTACATATGTACTTTATGTTTAGATAAATATAAACTTTTGTAAGTGAATCTTTATCAATTGAAAATTCATACTATTCGTTGTAAACCATCGAAAGCAAGACAAAGCTGCAAATACGCTCGTGTCGCAGTACTTTCAAACGCAGTGACGGAATGCTTCGTCACTGAATTCAAACGTGCACATACGATAACGCTTCACGCTACAGAAGGTTTTATCAGGTGAACCTTTGTTATTCTGGTATTATTTGGTATTCTGAAGAAAAAGGAAAACAAATAAGAAAGAAAGAGTAGTCGATTAATTATTAACATACAGCATTTCCACAGCGAACTGCGACAGAATTCTTTATCTATCTCGGAGATTGGTAAGCACGATAATATACGTTGAAAAGAACGTTCAATCTTTTGCAACGATGATTTACATCGTCTCCTTCATGCATAACTTGTCGTTGGACAAAATTTCACCCCATTTACTGCTGGACTGTTTACGCAATCAGTGCACTTATGTATATTCCACGTCGGTAATATCTTATCAGCGTGGCACGACCTAGCGACCCCGTGTTTTCTTCTGTTTTAAATTTAAAAAATTTTATCGCACTGAAAACTAGTATTGCCCGATACCGGGACTTACGAAATAGGGTGAGAGTGGCGCCCTATCGATAATGAGCTGAACAGATAATGTTTGATGTGCGGAGAAACGAATTATATTCGATATTGCATCACTGATTTTTCGTATACGTTATGTGTTTAGTAACTATGATGAGGTGGAGATGGAAAAGCATTTTTCACTCGTTATCTTTAGCTTACTATATAAGCGTAGATAGCAGTTTTTATCGAAAAAAAGTAAGCTATAAATTAGAAATTTTTGAAGTTAGAAAAAGATTGTATTATTGCTCAATTCTTCGATGTTATTTCGTAATAGAGGAAGGATCACTTTTGCCCATGGACAATGTAGTTCCGAATAGATCGCCATTGTACCTTTACATCCTGTAAAATGTGGGTGTAATTTTCCTAAAAATGACACCAATAGGTGGTCAGCGTACACAACCGGAAAACGACGTATTGAAAAGCTTCCTGACCCACAAATCGTCCGCCTTTCAGATGCAAATGCATCTCTCTCCTCTTTTTCCCTACGAAGATAACAGTCATGAATATATGGAAGGCCAAACTCCTAGAATATTTATCAGGAACCATCGTATTCTCAGTTAGTCACTAAGTGCATTAGTATACCGCTTTCCTTGTTAGGCCAAGTTAAAAAATTCAAAGTCCTTCGAAGGAAGAGGCAGGAATTAAAGAAAAATAAAGATACTTTCACATGCTAGTCTACGTCACCAATCGTAAGCTCGCGTGTCTTCCATTTCAAGGAATTTATTCCAAAACTTGTGGAATTTCACTTCTGAATTTCTATCGTAACGCACAGAAATTGTGCAAGACTTCTAGACTCTATCGGATTAATGGATAACATAGTCAAAACCGGAATCAAATAGAAACTCTCCTCGCCCAAATCTATCTTGGATCTGAGTGAAAAGAGAGGATGCAACGGGGCTCGGTTGGCTCCTTTTCAAAGAATAAAAACCGAAGAAATTGGCCATCACGGCCAGTGACACGACTCGCGATCGGCATATTTCCTTGGACACGTCATCGTCGAACGGTGGCCACCGTGGTAGGGAGAGAATTTGCAGAGTGTATTAGTAGGCCATGACGAAAATACCAAGCGGTCCGGATAGTAATAGCGAGAGCATCTAGACGGCATTGACCGCGCCCGAATCCCGTGCACAGGTCGTTCTCCGTTTCCCTCGTTCCTTGTGTTGCTTACTGATGTCACATTTCTATACATATACATAAGTAACTTTATAGTGCGTGTTTCCAGAGACACATTTAATAATGGCATTAACTGAAATTGGATCGCAATAATTTTTCCTTTAGCAGTTGGAAGATCTCCGCATTGAAACGCATTTCAATAGCCGGAACGCTTATTAACAGTAATTAAAATGGCCCTCCGTTACGGTATCACGTTACACCAGCCATCAGCCGTGAAATTATGCAAAAACTAACGTAACGCCAGCTCTGTCATTTTTTTGCTGCCCTTTTGTTAATCGGACGTCCATACGATCGATGACTTCTGCCTTCGTGGTGAAGCGACATAGTTTTCTTTGGAATGTTGATTTTCACACGTGGTCCTTGCTGCTGCTCTTAGGAGCTCGTTAAACTCTCGTTTATCCTGCAAAAGCTTTTAACGTTTAGCGTAAAGAGAAAGTCGAATACTTTCGAAACTTATACATCTACTAATTGGTTGATTTTTATGCTTTAACAGAATTAATTGTATGTAGCTACAATTTTTATAACGACGCGAGTTTCTTCTAAAAAGGAATGTAACAATAAGGAATTTTTATAAAAATAATTCAGAGTCTATTTTGACTCGGAAGAAATAATATCATACACGAATCTCTACTTCCTTCACAAACAATTTGTCGTTTCAAGGAAGTGGTTTTCATCCACCGCTAATTTTGTCCAGCGTGTTACGCTCTCGGTCGATTGTACCGGAAGCGCGATAGTTCACAGAGGCAAGGGAACACATAGGCCACACCTAGGTATAAAGCAAGTAAAATACATGCAAGGCTAGGTAGAAAGGTCGATTCGGTGTGTATTCTTTTCGCTATATTCTAGCTCACTGTCCTTCCCCTTTTTTTTTCATTTTTTTTTCTTTACCCTCGACCCAATACGCCGCTCCCATGTTTGTCAACTACGTACGTACGCTTCCATCGTCATACAATGATTCCAAAACGTGCTGGACACGAAACGATCGCTAGAAAGACGAGTTCTCCGTATTCGAAGTCAGGTCCAAACAGCACAAGATACAGCCAGCATGCTTTTACGGCTAATAAATGTCTCCCTTACGATCGCCATCCCCACATATCCAGCCGTTTCGTGTTGCACACCGTCGAGAAAAACGCATTTCAATAGCCGGAACGCTCATTAACGGTAATTAAAATGGCCCTCCGTTACGGTATCACGTTACACCGGCCATCAGCGTGAATTGATTTAAACGACGTGTCGGAACGGATCGCAAACACAATCAATAAACAAAATTTATCGTATGATAAAACACGTTGTTCAATGTTCTTATCCGTTTGATCCATTTTTGACAGCTTTAAGATATCCTTTTTCTTTTAATCAAAATCATATGCAGTTAATGAATTGTTAATTTTGTATAACTGTTTAGGTAAAATAAGCTGATTAATAATATCAGAGAATCGTAAAGCGAATGAAACACTATGCAGTCGAACATTTATACATTCTTATCGAAGCATATTAATAAAGTAATAAGCACTGGTAATTAATTATAGGTTACTTATGAAAGATTTCCTATATCTTTCCTACCTCCTTTTCTTTCACATAGAAATAGCGCCTGAAAGAGTGTGAACTAGAGGGCGCGATTAAGAAATAGCGAAAGAAATAGAATTTCCACGTGCCGGGTTCAACGGTTTCCTAGTTATTTCTTGAAGCAGTGGCGCAGCCACACAGGGTGCATTAAAATATATGCATACTGAAGCCATTCCGAAATGTAGAATATTCCTGAAAAAATTATTTTACAGTATATTTTTTGTAGTTCATTTTATACAATTGATTATACGCGTATAAATTATATGTCCCTCATTTTATTATTGCTTTACATAACATTTAATTTAACACTCTGAGGTGTCTAAAAATCATAAGTAAAATTTATATACGCTCAAATTGATGAACGTATAGACTGGCGTCAGCATAAAATCTAAATAACTTTTTGCCTAATAAATGTTGTTCATGATTATTGTGGTGAATTAGCAGGCAAAGAAAAGTGCCAAGAAGCAACATAAGTAACAAAATTATAGCGAAGGACAAACAGACCTGATAACCCGAGTATACCTCGGTTAGCAACACGATCGTTCGACTATTACGAGAACGATAACAAACACGTATATACCCGCTACGGTATCTGGGGTTATCGTTTTTTTCCCTCCTTTCTGGAGCTAAATGGGGGGAGTGTTAACTGCGAAGGATGAGAGAGTGAACCATGGGTCATTGGAAGAATCGACAGACGTCCCGTCCATCCAGTCTGATTTATTCCACTCTACCTTCCTCCGTTTCTCTTCATTTTTAACTAACTAAAAATCTCGAATAAGAAATATCGATATCTTTTTATGTTAAAATAATTCTTTTTTCTAAGAAAAAAAATTTTTGAAGGTTAAGGAATATACAACGTATAATAAGATTCTTATTTCTTTTTATATGTTCTACTAACCTAAAAATCTGATTCCTCTTCTTCATCTTATCTGTATACATATATACATCGAGGCACAAGAATCAAGAGTATGATCAACCGCTACCCGCAGTCGTATCGACACATTTCCGGCAGAATTCCGAAAGAAAATAAGAAGCAATGCCGTACTCCGATATATTGGCCGCAATCGTACCATATGCACGTTTGAGAAACGCTTTATACACGCAAATATTGTCGCAGTTCACTACGTCGAGGGTCTCTGCATCCGCTGACGTCACGTTAACCCGGCGACCTCGCCGAACTTTGCGCCACATTAACATCTCGATTTACAAGAGTTTATGTACGTTCGATTTCCGTTCGAGAAACCGTTTTTAATCGAACAGCGACATTGAGAGTGAAGTCGAGCTACTTGGTAACTAACGTCACTAGTTTGCATCAGTTTGCATTAAACATTTTTATTTTAATTAACGAACACAGCTGTCCAACAAATATCCACAAAAGTATATATCGATTCTGTTGAGATGATTCTCGAAAGGGATGCTACACATAAATAATCGTTGTTGAAACTGATTTTATAATAAATAGGTCTACGGTTTAATATTTTCTACTGGATATTTTAATACCAGTAGATGACGTTTAAAAAAGCATGCATAATGCTCTTATTTTGCCCAACGGAAAACTTTCTCTTATACTATTTTAAACAATCTTCTTCCTATGTACATTTTTTCTTTCCTCTCTCATACTTTTCTCATTGTATACTCACTCACATTATTTTTTTTCTTAATTAAAATTCGTTTCTCTTTTCTACATCTTTGTTAACCCTTTCTTCCCCCTATTAGTCGCCTCTTACGACAAGCAGGGGATACTGTGCGCGTATTCTGATCCCCACAGCACAGGGATTAGATAATAGGTTATTAAGTATATATTTATTTTATAGTCGATTGTAAAATAATCTTGATGCATTTATAAAAAAAATATATAATTTTAAATCAAAGTGTATGTATGCACATTGTGATAACTTACCGTGTTGGATCACAGTCATGCATTAGCCATTAATACATGATAGCCTTAAAACTTCAGCACGAAATTACGAAACAATTGCCAAAACTATATTTTGAATTTAAAAAGTTCAGACAATAGTAAAAATAACTAATGCAAACTCTTAATTATGTCAAAATTGTAATTAAAATAGCTATTATTCAAGTTTTTGTGTACCTTATGCCCTCATACTGATGTTTGATGAATTTAGAGCCAATACTCGATCGATAATTACTCAGTTGATAAATAGCTTAATCAATTTAGGCAACGTGCCTTCTTTATCTTCGATACACGTCGTATTTTTCGTTAATTGTATCATATAAATAAGCTACTCAATTTATAGTACAATTATAGCAATATGTACACGATAAAAAAATATAAGATCCTTATTATATTTTTTTCAATACATTATTAGTATACTGTAACAGAAAGTATGGGAATACAATTTTTCACTGATTCATACATGTATAACATGTTACTTCATAAAAATATGAATCGTTCTTTCAATTTCTAATTCCTGAACCTTGAACTAATTCCTAAATCCTCCAACCTAAATTATAGAGGGCGGACCTAAACCTATAGTTTTTCTACATGGTCGGTAATTCAGAGTGTAAGACAAAGTCCTGTAAGATAAATGGTCCATCCTGTGCCTCGCTGATACACACAACGAACATAATAAATTATAAAAGGCAGATTTTTAAGTTGTACGTTTTATATCACTGATTTCTGTAGACAGATCTTTCAATAAGTTATAAAATAAATGTATACTTAATGTATCAATACGATGACGTTGATTAACATTTAACTAAAGTGAATATATAATATTAATCGAGTACAATTATTTCTAAACTTAAATATTGGTATTTCTTTATGGAAAAAGTGTGACTTAATCTGTCTTTCGATTCTTACATATTACGTTTAAATAAAACTCTTTCAATGACATGTAATTGTTTTCATTATCAGAATTGGGTATTATATCATCTAAATCTGTGTCTGTTTCCATTTCTGTAATGCTTTTTTGTGATAGACTTAAATTATTATTAACATCATGGAACTTTTCATACTGTGCTACATAACTAAATCTTTGCAATCTTTCTAAAATTGATAGTGAAAGGGCATTTGTAGCTGTTTCATACGCTTTTTCTAAGAATCCTTTGTAGTCAACTCCATACACTTTTGTCTGCAATAGAAATTGTTTATCATACATATTGCAAAATTTAAAAAATTATTGTGGATAAAACTAGATACTCTTTTAATAAGTTGACTATATTTATATGCCCGAAATGGTTTAAGATTTTGTTTTCTTAGCCAGGCGCAATCAAGTTTTTCTTCATTGAAGAATGAGACAAAGTAACTGACCTACAAATTATAATAATTTTAATATTACATATAAAACAACTATATTATACAAAATGCATAAACTTACAGGTTCATGGGAGTTTCTATATTGTTTATAGAATGTCAACGTATCTGGGCAATCATTTACTATACCTGGCCACCATGGAAAACCTTTGACACGAGCCCAAACAATGCTGCCTGCATTATAAGCATTATTGATTATAGTAGATTTTACAGCAAGAGGTATAGGACATTCTGGTATATCACAAGATGCTATTGATTTGTCTATAAAGTCAAATAATGATATTAAACATACACATCTATATCTGGAGTCTATATGTATTCATATGTAAGACACAAAGTTGTTCAAAAATAAATTTACGGACCAGAATTCATTTCACAGTACCATATATTGGGCACTTCTGCCGGGTCATGATAGTCATCAGTATATCTCCATTTTTTACACTTTTTTCTACAACACTCAATCCAGAGACCAATATCTCTCCTGGCCTGTAGCCAATGCAGTTGCCCTTTCCAATCAAGATTAGCATCACATTGAGATAATACTTCTGCATTTGGATTGAATACTGTAGAACAAAAATGTACTACTTTGAATAAAAATAAAATAATTAAAACTTCTGACTCATTTGAAGTTTGCATAAATTTTACTTGTTACAGAGAGATATCTATCAGTTTATAAAATGGCATTATATCATACAATCTTATTACAATATTTTCCCTTAATAATAACATACTTATTACAATTAAATTAACAGCTAACGTACACTGTTATACGCGATAATGGGTTAATTTCTCTTTTGCATCGGTATTTTTCGTTTTCGACATGTGTGTATACTTTGTATCATTCTTTGTACACCTACCTACAGAAGATGATTGTATCTTATTGTTTCCGTTATTCGATACATTTACAGACGTGTTTCCTATAATATTCTTATCGTTCTCTTTATCGCTTGTTTGTACTTTATTGTTGTTTAATTTGGTTTCTAATCTACGCTTTTGCGAAGGGTCGAATCTATTGCACTTAGACGTATGTTGTTTGCGATCTAATAGGTGGTCACTTCTAAGGTGTATGCCACTATCTTCAGTGTTCAAGCTATCTAATTCCTCATCGGAGTACTGTAATTTTTTTGGTCTTAAATCAAATTTCTTTGGCTGCTTTTTATGTTTTACTGGTGCCTTCGGAATTGATACAGGTTTTTCTTCCATCGGCGGCGTACAAAATGAGTTACATTCGTTCTCGTTAGACAGCCGTTGACAGGGCACGTTAAATTGCTGAACAATGGGCATAAATGTACATTCTTTTTGCACAATAATTATACTTAGATCTACGGATTGATTGTGCTCAGCATTTACATTTTTATGGCAAATGGAAATACAAATTTTAGTATTAATTTTTCAACAAATTTCGAAAATATTATTATTTTATTACAATACCTGTGAAAACCGATTATTCGACGGATTGGAGTTTTCTTTTTGCTCGAAATCATATTTTGTGAACAGTACGAGTGGTGTTCGTTTTTTCAAACTAGATCCTCCAAACAGAAAATTTTTACCCTGCATATTGTTTCGATATTATTGTTTTGTAATAGAAATTTTATCGCAATGTTAAAAAAAAAATGAACACAATCCTTTAGTATGGTACGAAAGTTAACACTGTGTACGAAACGGCTCAACGGTGTTTATATTTTAAATATGAGGACAACGCAATTTATCAGAAAAAAAATCACGGATAACTAAAAATTACGAGTGCACCAGAAACCCGCCACGTTTGTAATGAAGTTGCTCGTTGTTTTATTTGTTGCAAAGCAACGCGAACCAATCATAGATAAGATTTTAAAACAAATGATATACGCATAAAATGTGCCGATAAAAAATACACTTAAAACCTTTATCCTGTAAATGATATCGAGCAATTTTTATCTAATCCTTTATATTATAAATCATTTTATGAATATTAAATATATCGTAAAATGAAATAAAAAGATTATTTTAAGTTTCTTGAAATTCTACAATTGCCGCCAGTGATATCATTGGTCGATTGGAATTTCGTCGCGCGCAGTTTTATTCCAATTTGTTGGTTGCATCATCTGCGATTCAAAAAAGTGTCAGTTATGTTCGTTATGGACCTCTGAACGTTGTTCACGTACATCAAATTTAGAAAATCGTAATTGCATCTTGCACATACAAAAACTATACATATAATAGTAACCATATCTATTCATAGTATCAATCGATATACTCGCATCATATTTATTCTGGTGAGTAAAATTTCGGATTATTAAATAAGAGGTCCATAATATTTTATAATATGAAGCAAAATCGTTGCTAATGGAACGAAGTTTTTAATCACGAAATTAGTTTATTTTTGTGTGTAACTTCTGTTAACAGAACCGAATATTATAATACGTGATGTGTTTCGACAAATTAAATTTCATTAAACGTTTTATTACAAACCATACTTGTCAATTAATACTAATTGTTTTGGTCATTTCTGTTAGTATTCAATGTGTACAAATAACACAACGATTTTAAGCATTTACATATTTATATAGTATTATGTATATACCATATGATAGTAAAAAATGTTATACTTAACCTAATGTTTTTTTCTAATATTGACTTTATGTGATTCGAATAATTGAATTACGCTATTTTTTTGAAATTTGTGACGGTTTCATAGCATATACGATATTTGAAAAATTGTTTTTACACGATCAAATACTACTTCGTTGCCGAAAATTGCCGAAGCTACGTTCGGCTCATTCGGGTAGTCACATAGAAAATGGAGTTTGAGCAAAGCAACCAAAGCAGCTATTCGCCATCGTTGATGGGCGCACAACGACGGTTCGGAACTGGGTGTATCAAATATTTCTTGATAAACGTGGTTTTTTGTGCTTAATACAAGCAAAAACTACATCAAAGTGAAAATAGAACTGTGCGAAAAACGTTTAACGGTAAGTTTGTTTGCCTGGCAAGGCAATTAAGGAGGGAAACACAAAACGAAAATTCTGGGTATTGACGACCATCCGTTTACAGAACGCATAAACCATAGTGTGCGCATGCGCGATCGCGGGAACGATAAATTTACGCAGAGAACAGAGTATATATATGATTATAAAGAGTTCGCGGGACAAATGATTGGTTTACCCTCTAAAAGAATATTCCATTTAAAATTGCTAACGCAATACAAATAAAATTTTATGTATCAAATTTTCAGGTGGTAGTGCAATTGTCTTTTAATGCGTGATAAAAGATTATTTTCAAGATTAAGTAAACATATTTTATTTTATGTTTTGCACGTTCCTTTTTTTATAAAATTGATGTCACAGGTTAAAATTTTGTTTTCAAATTTTACATTTATTATGTAGAATTTATTTATATTACGTATTAAATATTATAGGAACATTGTACAATATCTTTACTATTTACATTGGTTATTTGTAAACACCCATTTTAATGTCATTTATTAAATTTTCACTTTAACATAATACATATTAATTTTTAATACAAATCCTTTAATTGTTTCCTAGATATCACAAGATGTCATCTGCACAAGTTGATCGTACTACTAAGGTAGGTCATATTGCTAAAAAAGAAAATGAAAAAGCCCGAAAGACATTCAACTCTTCTCATAAAAAGCACAAGCATGAGGACAATCGTCACTTTAAGTTTGGTAGGAAGCGTCTGCAGAGTTTTACCAGTAATGGTAAATTCTTTCCACCATATAAACGTAGAAAGAAAGAGGGTGCAATCATTCCACCTACAAAATTTTTACTTGGTGGAAACATATGTGATCCCTTAAATTTGAACAGTATGCAAGATGAGGAAATAAATAGAGCTATGAATGCTGTTACACCCAAGTCTAGCCCGTTACCCACACCTAAGCACAAAAAAGAAGTTATCGAAGTCATAATACCACCGAATATCTGTGATCCTTTGAACTTAAGCAATTGTAATGACAGTGACGAATATGAAAAGCAATTAATATCACCATCAAAAAAGGGCTCTAAACGGCGGAATAGAAAGAAAAAACGGGCTTCTTCTGGCTCAGGAAATGATGGAAGTGATTCAGTTGAGACTAAAAGTAAAGATTGCAATGCTATTGACACTGTGGAATCAATGGTGCAAACTGGGCCAGAAACTATTGAGACAGAACAACAACAAACGCAGTTGAACTCACCATCAACAAATTTGTCCAGTCAAGTTAAAGAATCAAAACCAGAAAGTCCACAAAAGGATAAGAATAAGTTGCGTTTGAAAGGCTTGGAGGAACCTAAAGACAAAAGGTTAAGGAAGATGGATATCAAAGACAAAATTGTTAGTCCTGTGATCCCTCAGCCAGGTGCATGGAAGCCTAGACCTCAACATCGACCAAGTCAGGATAAGAAAAAGAAACAATCTCTACCTAATTTTAGAGAGAAAGATGCACGATATCAATATGGCAATTACAACAGGTATTATGGGTACCGTAACTCTCATCATGAAATGGACACAAGACTGACAGTATTTGCACAGCGAAAACATCTCTTCATTGGGAAAGATGTATTAGACATTGGTTGTAATATTGGTCACATTACTCTTTCTGTTGCAAGAGATTTCTCTGCTCGCAGTGTAACTGGTATTGATATTGATAGAACACTCATCAATATTGCTCGTAAAAATATCAAATATTATGTTAATTGTGCACAGTCACCTGCTGGTAATGAAGACAGTGATCACCAGGATGTAAACTTCTTCCCAATGTCTATGCCAATCAATTATGGCCCAGTTGATATTCCAGGTTTTACAAAGAATAAGAGTCACAAAGGTTTCCCTTATAATGTCACATTTGTGCAGGTATTTTACTAAATTATAAATATGCATGAAATATTAAGAACTTATATTCCAAGAAGTCTAAACATGTTTATTTTTAGGGTAATTACGTGCTTGAGGATGATTCACTATTGTGTACGGAACAACCACAGTTTGATACGATTCTGTGTTTATCAATAACTAAATGGATACACTTGAATTTTGGTGATGCAGGTTTGAAGCAAGCTTTCAAACGCATGTACGCGCAATTGCGTCCAGGTGGAGTTTTAATATTAGAACCTCAAGGCTGGAGCAGTTATAACAAAAAAAAGAATCTCACAGTAAGTACTATACAGATTGGTTCATGCAAGTGGAACAATCTATATTTCTTTTCTAATTGCAATTAGAAAAAAGTGTTAGGAGAAAAGGATAGAATACAAAATACAATGATGTACTTTACAAAAAGCCATTCTTCATCTCATGAACTTTTTAAGCAAAATTACATTAGTACAAAAAATATACATCTTCATTTTGAAGAATGATGCAATTGTAAAGTATACATGCATCATTATATATTCTGAAAATATAGTTTCCTTCGATTTAATCATGAAAAATATAACTTGTTTCAGTTGGGTAAACCATTTTATACACCATGATTCTCATCAAAACATGCATTTAGTTTCTTGCAGAATGGTAGTAAATAAATCAATCCGTTCTTTTCTTTCAGGAAAGGATATATAAAAATTATCAGAGTATCGAATTTCGACCGCACAACTTCACGCAATATCTTTTATCTTCCGAAGTTGGTTTTTCCAAGTGCGAAGTTTTATCGATACCACCGCACCCGTCAAAAGGATTTCAACGGCCGATCCATTTATTCACCAAAGCTGGTTCATCGCCGGAAACCTCGGATAATACAGTGGCTAGCGCGCCAAAACGACAAGAGCGTCGGGACGAAGTGAGGAGGAAATTGGAGCAGAAGGAATACGAACAGAAGTTGTTCAAAAAAGAAGAAGTTAAAGAGGGAAATATGTCGGAGATCAGCCAGCAAAGCAATGAGTCCATGAGCCAGTATGACCAACTAGAAAACGTTTATGCACCTAGTACTACTCCATGCTACGATACGCCTGGTTACAATAGCGACAATCAACCACCAGATGCTTCCAAAATGTGTTACGTGGACGTCAATATGGAGAATGATAAAATGGAAAGGGAAAGCCAACAAGAATCGAATATAATGTCGGCAAGTACATTAGAAAACGTGCAGCAACGTAGTGAGACGTTAACAGAAAGTCAGATATTACGAAAACGAAGTATTGAAGCAGATAATGTTAACATGGTAGATGCAAAGAGGTCTAAAAACGAAGATGAAACATTTAGACTCACCATCAATGAGAATGAAAGAACGACGGAAGTGAAAGGAGAGAAAAGATCACATAAATTGGTTTCTATAAATGAAAATAAGTTGGAGAAGGAACAAAGGAGGGACAACGAATCCAGGGACAATTATTTAAATAGTCATTTAAATAAAGGGAATGATGCAAGAAGAAACAAAGAAGATTCAAATACGGGAGAATGGAAGGAAATGGAAGATCGCTCGAAGACCCCTTGCGAAAAGAAGCAAACGGAAAGGCAACGCTGTGAACAGACCTCGGACAATACGTAGACTCTTTCCAATCAGCCCCCTGCGTAGAACGTGAACGGTGCTACCATAATACAGGCAATTTGGACTATTTGGTTACCCATTTACTTGACCAACCTTTTTTTTTTCACTTGTTCTTTCACTCTTTTGTTTTCTTCATGATCATCTCAAGAGGGCAGTGGGTATTGATTGTTTTTTAAAGAAGTCTTAACGGAGTAAAAGTTTAAATAGATTTGTTTAGAAATACATAGTGATGAACAGGAATATTGAACGATACTATTCGCAATACCCGTGTATCCTGTTTCCAGATTTTGACGAGAACGTAATACAACCGTTCCACTGTTAGCACATAGTTCCATCACTTTTCATTCCTTTCCTTTTTTTCTTTTCGTTTCATTCTTTTTTCATTCCCCCCCTTTTTTTTTTAATTATACAGAATTATGCCGAATAAACAGATAGTTTCTTTTTGTAGGATACCTGGTGAGAGTTTCAGTGTAATGTAATTTGTATCAGTGCGTCTGAAATCGATCTCGAATATAAGACTATTTAATACTACTACTATTATATAGATATTATATGTGACGCAACGTGTGACGCTCCATTAGAGAATGAGACACGAGAAGGGATAATAAATGATAATATAATAAGAGCAGAAAAGAAAGGAAAAACGATGTAAAACCAAACACTGTACGTGATAGAAATTGTATCGCTTTTACGCATAGTACGAATGTGATAAGGAGATACAGAGTGCGTCTATATCTGGCTGTGCCTGAGCGCGTTAGAATGTTAAAACGAAATTATCGCGGAAAGATAAAGGAAGGTGGAATGGGCGAAACAAATTCTAAGTACGTGCCTACAAAACAAATGATACCAAGCATTTTGCAATTTTGCTGTACTATCTGAGCACGTTCCCGAATATTGCATAAAGGAGTTAATTGATCGAAGACTGACTTTTTGGCTTTACCATGTCTTTCGATGAAGTAAAAAAATGAAAAAAAGAATGAGATATAGAAGAAAGCAAGAATGTGAAATTAACTATATAATAAAAGGAAACGAATTCTTAGGTTGTGCTTCAGAAACAGGAAACTGCTCCGTGCTCGCGGTCCTACCGTTGCCATAATTATATTTCTTGCGTACAAAAACGTAATAAAGCAAGAATAAAAATGAAAAAGAAACGAAGCAAGACAGCTAGCACTGACAGTTTTTTTCGGAACTCATCCTAGATCGAAAATGAAGACAGAAAGGATATAATTGTTATTATTATTATTATTTTAATTGTACAGGAAAAATGGGTAGGGGTATTGTCTGCAGATTTTGTTTCCCCTTTAATTCATTTTCCAAATCGCAGACTGTATCCCTTGACAATATAACTTGCGAATTTTAATAACTCTCCACTCGTTGCCCGATTGAATTATACTGAATAGTATTGCGAGAGAAAGAGAGAGAGCGAGAGAGAACCGGTTAATTTAGTTTTTCTTTTTGATTACAGAGATAGTTGAAGAAATAGAAGAAAGCAGGAGAGAATGGAAGAATGAAAGAATTACGAGAGAACGCGAAAGTAATTGTATAAAGAGCATATGTGGATGATAAATCGATTAGAGAAGACTTTGCAAAAAGTGAGAGGACGAGAGATAGAGTGAGTAAACACCGGAAAGTGAGATGTCGATTGTCGACCCTAGATTGTAAACCTGTAAATTTATGTAATTTTAGAAGACCCGAGTGTATTGTTTCATATAGTTGTTATTTATTTATAAAGCCGAGAATCTTCGAATTTATTGAATAGAGAGTACGAGAGAATGTGTGTGTAAAAGAGAGAAAGAGAAAAAATCTAGATGATCAGAGTTGCCGAAAGTATTATTGTGTTGTTGAAACGTGGTTACACACATATACATACATACACACATACACACAATGAGAAAGGACACGTAGAATTTTTAAAATGGTATACTCGTGATTGTACAAAAAGTTCCTTAGAACTACAAAATGGAATGAAGAAATGAGAAGAAAAAGGAAAGTAATAGTAATAACGGAGATGAAAAAAAGTGAAAAACAGCACGGCGAAAGTTTCCGGAACACGTATGTACAAGCGGCTCTCCTTCTTGTATTATCTAGTCTGTATATCATTGAGGAAAATGGAATAATCACGCGACAAGTCACGTTATAGCTCGATATGAAATTTCATTCTTCGATACGAACACTTTCACACACGTTCCACAAAACGTTCCTGTTCGAGGATGTCTTATGCTTACCATCTTAGTTGGCCGCATTTTTGGTTCGGGTTTAATTATTAATTAGCATTTACTAGAGATTTAATTTCCATACGTTTGTTATAATTTGAACGTTGACAAAATTGATTAACGAATCGTTACACGCGAATAAGAAAGACAGAGTTCGATTAATAATTAAAAAACAAACAATAAGAAGAAATCAGTATGGTCATGATATTTCAGTTAATTGGATTTTCTTGCGATGCACACGGCACTAGTTATTGATGCTGCATAATAACGTCACGTGATAACTCCAGAAACTATTTTCGCGTTCCTGCATTTATTCGTTTTATAGTTGTTTCTTTTTTCTTGATCAAAATGTAAGCAGTATTGTTTGTTTTCATTATATTTTTTGCTTATGAACGTCTCGAACACGAGTGGGATCAATACATGATCATAAGTTTTTATCCTTAACTTGTTCATCATCTTATGCATTTTGCATATAAAAGATGTTTTAAAAGGGAACGTGTATAGTTGAAAGAACAATGCGAAGATAAATTAGCACAAATCGACTCCGGGCGCAAATCACTTTTCCATGTTATGTTTGAGAGAATGAAAAAGAAAATGAACCACTTAGACGCTTACCAGGAACACTCATAGTGTAAGAAATAGAATTAATAATAAAGAATCGCTTTGAGTCATACAGTTTGTGTTTTAGCTTACTTTCACGACATTAACGATGATTATAGAAGTTGTGAATTACGTTTAGGCTACGTTTATTGTTTGGTGGTAATGATCTCATAGTTTTGTATCTAATGTGCAGAATTTATTGTAATAAGATAGCTTCTCTACACTATTTACGATTTTATGCTAAAGATTCGGGGGATCGTTTGAATCCTTTTCGTTTTTATTTCAGGACGCATCGAAGACTAAAATTCAGTTCTGCCTGCGATCGTAACACTCTCTTTTTCATAACAATTACTATACATAAATCTCACTACACTTGCAGAAATTTGAACGACTTTAGGAAAACGGTCGCATGTTTTACATCTAATTTTCATTTAAAAATGTGATTATTATGAAATTTTGATGTTAAACAAAATTATCATCTTCACTTTTACAGAGTCACTTACAATGCGGAATGTAGGAAAAGATTGAAACAGTTGCACACTTAGTTAATGGTTCCTGTTATAATCTGTACCCTGAAATAGCTTCGATCAGACGAACCCACACGCAGAGAAAATTAGTATTTTAAAGCACACAGGCCGTGAAGAAATTTCGAACTCGATGCCATGGCAGTGACGATCCCGAGCGTAGCATGCTAACATGAGAGAGATTCTCGTGTTATCGCTTGCATCTACTATTAAATGTATACATATATAATATATATTATTATATATGTCTATAATATATATTATAATATATATTTATACAATATATATTTCTTTGATAATAACATATCCTTTAAACTCTGTATACTTTTATCTATACTTTATCAATTCTTTTTTTCTCTAGAAATGGGTGTGAACAAATGGGGAGGATCGACGGAGAGGCGTGTTGACCTGCAACAGCATTTTCTCTAAAATCTTTAAGAGACAATGAAGAAAAACAAACAAGTTGACCGTACTTCCGTAGTACAAGAGTGCATGTTTTGATCGTAAATATTCTTCATCTTCATCTCGATCTCGGTTTAAATCTATTTTTTGTCGCTTAAGATCTACCAAGGGGCGCCAGCGCCCCGAAAATTGGGCACGCTCCTGAACGTGCACATATTTTTTTCCTTTCTTTTTCTTTATACTTCTATTAGATACACATGTAACGTGTGCCTACTTATTATTGTTTTCATTACGCCTTTAATAATGTACTGTATCGTTGGTAACGTGATAACAATTATCATTTCTCACTGTTATCGTCGGACGTTTACGTACATACGTACAAGAAGGCGTGGCACGACAATGGCAAAACAGTTTAAGGAAGGGAAGATAGATCCTTGTTTTTCGTCGCTATTTTCGTCGATGACTGAAGTCTGAGATCTCTAAAATAGTCGTAAGAGGGATTCTGGTCAAAAATATTGAGCGTAAAGATTACGTATCGAAAACATCGTGTATGGATTATTAAATGGGCGAGAATGTTCTGCAGAAATTCATCAAATGTTGTGTTAGATGACAACGGATATTAACCCTTAATTACTGATGTCAGATTCTAATAATCCGATATAAATTCCATTTTGTTATTATGTTTTAATTATATGAACCACTCTCAGAAATTAAACTGATCAAGTCCAGGTTTTATAAATTTTTGAACTTTAACTTCAAAGTATACGATAGAATAGTACTTCATTGTACATAAACGTAACGATTAACTTTTCCGAAATCTGTGAGTTTTTGAGCAGATCATATGTATTGTTGCTACTATTTTTAGATAGGCAGCTCATATCGAGTCCAATCTTTTAAAATCTCTTTTTTTTTTTTACAGCGTAAATAATTAAGAGTTAACAAAATGCATCTACTGCATTTGTAGGATATACAACTTCAGGATAATCGAGTACTGTAGTGCAATATTTTCAATATTTTTTTGATAGATCTGATCTTCTCTTCGTTGAAATGATAAATGGCCTTCCCTGATATGTATCAAACTATTTCATCCATGTTGTCAGGGAGGACGGATGTTAATCGCTGGTTCACAAAACTGTACTTAAAAAGGATAAAAATGTACCTTTACGTTTGAAAAGGTTCAGCGACACGAACGTGAGGCTCCGAACAAGTGCGATAGACAGCTTTAACGCTCTTAACACATTCGAGAGTGGTGACCCACCGCACAGATAATTCAATACTCTGTTTCGCTAGTCACTTAGAGGTATGTATGTCAGATTAGTACTGCAAAAACAATTGCTGGTTTCTACTGATAGTCTTGTAGTAATACGTTGGTCTCAAATGTGTTAAAATTGAACTTTCTGAGTAATTAACGTCGAGCTTGTTATCGATGTATGAAAAGTATCTGGCAACTGAATGGAAACGTACCTAAAGATCGCTAAAAGTACCGATCCAGTTCAATTCTTTCGCTGATTACGAATTTCGTTGTACACGTCTCATTCAACTCCAGCACAATGATAAGATATACGTCTGTCACGTTCGCTGATTGGTATTAAAAAAAGTTTCATGACCTAATGGATCGTCGCGATATCCTGAAGATCGCACGATTAGTCTGGCCATCGGGCCGTAAAAGACAAAGGCAAAATTTATGGCAAATAGTAATTTCTCTGTTTACTCGTCGACTAGCTCCCAAAGCATGAGCGCAGCGTCGGTTCCACCGACTGTAACGACGTTCTGATCATTATAGAGAAATCTGGCACAGGCCACTAGAGAACTGTACACCTTTTCTTCAACATATTCAGCCTTCCCACTGGTACATGGATATCTAAAAAGTCTCAAGTATCCTTCTGCATCACCGCTGACCAACATGTCGTGAGCTGCTGACCTACTTGACGTAGTTAGGACAGTCGTTAACGGATAGTAACGATTATTCCACATTCCTGTTGACAGTATCGAAAAATTACATTTAATAGTCATAAAATTTTAATAATCTGACAAATTTCTTATATTTACCAGACACCATGTAGCCAACCATACAGTTGTGGGTGTACCACTTCACATCCTTCATAACTAATGGACTTTTTTCAGACGACAACGCCTTCACGTCCCCTGCAGGGATTTTTTACGTTATATCGAGTGTCAGTTTGAAAGTAATTTGTTTTTAAAAGTATGTAACGTTACAGAACACTAGGTCGTAGTCCTGTGTGACCGTCTGAAGAAATCTGCTGTCGGAACTCCAGTCGAGTTGCACCAACGGTTGCGTGCCGCGGATCTTGTTGCTCTTTTTGTATGAAAATCCATCCCTGGATACCCTGAAGAGGTATACGCTACCGTTTTGAGAACCCATTGCTACGATTTCTCCCGCTGTTTGATAGGAACCAATTTGTATCGTGTTATTTTAATTGACATAAGCGAATGTGAAAAGAAAAATGTGTACACGTGATTTGACAGTCTATCTTACTTGGATTATAGCCAATACACGATAAAGGTGAGCCACAAACTCTAAGGGTTGCTACAGCTGCTCCTGTATCCGCAGCAAGGACCAGTAGATGACCTTCGGATGAACCAGCGGCAAGTGCAACTCCGAAAGGGTGGAAAGCTATACAGATGCACTCAAAGCCAACCTAGAGAAAGAAGTTCGGTTGTTACAACACTGCCTGTAATAAAGTTAAGTTAAACATTTTTAATGAAGCTACTTGTGTGGTCCACAATAGTTTATGTCTCCGCCAAAGCGCAATATTCTTGTCATGGCCAGCCGTGGCGAACACCTCGTCATCAGGATGCACCGCAAGGCCCCACAACTGTCTTCCATGACCAAACACAACCTGATTGAACCTTCTCTGAAGAGATCCTTCCAAAATATTATTTCTGGTAGTTCCTACATAAATATTCCCGTCGTTCCTTCCCGGTCTCTGAGGATAGATACTCCGTACTCCTCCCACCGCCTCTGGCAACTGAACAACGCAAAATTGTGATTCATCATCAACATCATATTCGAGCTTCAATTAACACATTCGGGACCGATGATCCAACATATGAATCATGTAATATTTCATCCGCTTAGCCAATTATTCAACGTGCGAGTTATAGTAGCAGATACTGTAAAAAAATAGTCTTGTAATAATACGTCGGTCTCGAACGTGTTAAAATGTAGAACTACGACATACTTTTGTGTCAGTGATACGCTTGTAATTCTGAAGGGAATCCCACGCGGCAATTTTCCGGTCTTTCTCTCCTCCAGAGAGTAATGTTCCCTCTGATAACATAACGAGTGAACTAATGCCCTTATTGTGTGCTTCGAACTCCATCCGGACAAAATACGCGCCATCCGCATCTACGGAGTAGACGGTGATGAATCCGTCACTGTCTGCCGTAACGACATCTCCGTCCTGCTCAAACTGTATGCTAGTCACGTGCGTACGAGACGGCTTAAATAAGAAATTAGAATCAATAAACAATTCTGACGGTTAAACACGATTGTTTTGTTACTGCTTACAGGTTTGATGATGTCTGTCCTCTCGAAGAAACCATCTTTTCGTCGATTCCAAAAGGTCAGATGACCACGACCGTGCGTGATTAAAAGATTATCGTCAAGAGGATGGAAAGCTGCACCAGTTAGATCCTCCTGCATGGTCTGCAAAATTGTCATCGTGCATGGTCGTTATGGTGTATAATCATGAGGTTGTGGCATGCGCGAAAGAGGTGGGAAAAAGCTTACCGCCACTTTACCCAATAAATGGCCCCACTGCCATTGCCACACCGAGAGTATCGCTTCTCTGCCAGCGTCAACTGCTAGCACATAACTACCCCCGTTCTGTGTATAAACAATAGTATAGAAACATGCCTGTTACTACGTCTACCTGTAATGAAATGATATTTTACCAGCTGCGAAAACGCTAACGCGGAGACGCCCATCTGGAACTCTGTCATTCCAAACACGTATAGAGTGAGCAGAGTCTCTGTTGACCATATGCGGACGTGCGGTTGCGCTTTTCTGTGTCTACCAGCTTTTTGTCCGGATGCCACAAGTTCCCTGCTTGGGTGAACCTATATATCAGATGGATCCGTTAACTATCTTCACTACCATTGTCTACCTTTATTACGCAAGTTACTTTGCTCCCCTATTTTTAATGTTGTAAACGACAAAATATCAAGTAACTATAATACCCAGGGACAAGTTTAAATCTAAAAAATCTTTCATACTTAATCCTTTCAAAGGATTCAAAATTAAAAAATAATACCTCCATACAGGTGATATCTTCCGTGTGGCCCACATAGTGCCGTTGTGCATTTTCCTCTCTGTCGAAGAGAACAGCCACGGCAGCAACGTAATACAAGAGTTCTCCACTCGGCAGAACCCAGAGATTTCTTCGGGTATCGGTGCCCCGATATCCGTAAACCCATTCGAGCTGTAACTTTTTGTCCGGTGGAGAATTGTCCACCGGTGGCAGATGAGAAGGCGGATAAAAGGACCTTCTCAGTCCTCGGATGGTTACTCTGGCAGGCTCGTCCCGTAACACCTCGACCACGCTATAATCTGTTCAAAAACAGTACACAAAATAATGCAAAATAGTGCTCGTTTAATATCGTTATTTATTATTAGACAATTGGTGCAAATAATGGATAAGCGAAGAGAGCGATATGGAGAACCGTTTACTCGGACGACGTCTGAGTCGGGGGCGTACAAAGCACGTGGTCTGCTTTTGCTACGGGCACGTCTTTGCCGACCAATATCTTCGACCACGGCTGGTGGTCCTCGCGACCTGGATCTCCTCGCTGGTGATGCGGTCACGGCTCCGACCAGGCCAATCCCCGATCCGGTGCCCAGATAAAATGTATCCACATCGGCGAATTCGTTCCTTAGTTGCGAGAAACTTCTTACCTATCGAGAATATTTTTTAAAGAGGTAAACTAACAGTATAATCAAGGGAAAAAGGTATACTCCATACTTTGTATACCCTTTATTCAAGTACCTTTTATATCTTTTTCTCATTTAAAAATTCTTTTGTTCCCCAATTACAAAATCTAAAGAGAAGAATCTACAATGATAAAAAGAGGAAAATATGGTTTTATTAATTGAGAAGGCATTTTAATATCCTACACCTTTTATGTTTCTTTTCAAATGCGGTTAAACACTATAAAATGATAAAAAGGGAAGTATACTTTTATTAAGTGAAACAAAAATGTTTGGCTAGATGTGTACAGGCGTTAAAATGAATGAATCAGGAGATATTTTGGCCTCGTATCAGAATGGTATCACGAACGTCATCGTTAACGTAGAGGCCACGACACGAGGTGTGTACACGATGAAGCATAAGGTAGCCGAATGCTCGGTAAAGAAAATTGGTCAATTTGAAATTCATATACGGTCGTGACCTGAAAAGATGGATCTCTGACCTTTTTCCCAAGGGCCTCCGACCCACTTACATCCACCACCCTCGCCAAAACGTATAATCGTGTAATATGTTGTAAGGAAGAAAATTTAAATCAATTGGGAAGTAGTGGGAATTATTAAAATGGCACACGAAAACGACAAAACTACAATATTAATAGTATCTTTTATGTAATACATTTTTGCTATTATATCAATGAGATCTATATTTACGTAGATAATTTTTAAGTGAAATATCTTGCATTTGTAGTTGATTATTAGTAGTTGGTTATTTTTTAGGAATTTTCTTTCCAGATTACCGGTGAAATCTTTGAGTATAAAAAAGAAAGAAATTAATGAAAAGGATCCGAAGGGGAGTTAACCAACGACGACCCTATTCCGTTTACAGCGAAGAAGTCGACCCCAATATCGTCACGCTTCATTTCGATGCTTCTATCCCCCACCATCGCATGCATATTTATGGACAAACATTATTCAACCAGATTTTATAAGTACGATGCCGAGCCAATGTCTTCGATTTGCATAAATCGCTGATAAACTTTCAAGTCGCCCACGTTTCGGCCGTTCACGAATGTCGACGAATCGATCACGATGTACGTCATTCCCTTTTGACAATTTTGACTACGAATTCGTATGGTATTTTATGCGAATTTCCATGCTAATCATTCGTAACGGAATTACTTACCTCTTGACCTGAAACTGTGAACATCCTTTTGGCCCCATTCATCTTTAACACCTGTCCAAGGTCCTCCAGCACCTCTTCGAACGGTTGTGAAGTGCGGAGATTCAACAAAACCCGGCACTGAAATTTAATTTTATAATTTTCATTTACAAACATTTTTAACATATTTTAAAACATTTTTAAAACTAAGATACATTCATTTTCTTTATGGAGATATATTTTTAGGTACTCTATTTTAATCCTCTAAAGAAAGGACTACTGAAGCAACGAAAAATTTGTAATTACCTGTACGGTGTGGTCATGATTATTAACAATTCGTATAACACGCCCCGAAGAAGGTTTTCCACCACCAGGAGGTGGTGCTTCGTCAGTGATGGAAGCTTTCCTGCTGAGACTCGCCACCGCTGGTGGTCTACTTTGCCATCCTCCGACACCACCTCCAACGCTTGCTCCACCTCTACTACCTCCACCAGTAGGACTTGTATACCAGGTGTTGCTTTTCTTTCCATAGCTGGCCGGCTGTTATTTAAAATTTTACATAAAATGAATGAAAAACAAATTATACTAAAAAAGAATATTCCATTATTTTCATTTCTGAATTGCACTGAGCACATAACTGAAGTCTAGACATGAAAAGGACCAATTATATCACCAACTACAGAGAATAATTTATTTTTAGTGGAATTTAGAGGACCTGCAGCATGTCGGCCGGCAGCGATATAACTTCAAACGAATCACTCATCAATACTACAAAACTGTCACAGCCCTCCCAAGATTTTGGGCTGTAGGACTCTAGCTCGGAATCGCTATAGGAGTCCGCCTTGTCTCCGCCGGCACTAAAGTCCGGCTCCAGATCCGAACGGGACGAAGAACTTGCCGACTCAATGGTGGACCTAGATCACTATAGTCCAGCGCGTCGATATTCACCGTCGTTATGGAATGATTTTTTCACAACGAACAACCAACTTTTATCTCTTCTTATTCACATTTTTTTTCATCACTTGCTCACTTGATACTCACACTGCCTCTCCTTCAATTTTACTTTCAATTATTCCAATAATATCTATGTAACATGTAAAAAATGAAAATGAAAATGCAATCACAGGAATAATAAACGGTTATTCCTTCCTTTCTAATTATACAAATTATACTCCGCAGGTTGGAAGACTGATTTTGGTTGTGTAATCACATAAACGAAGTGGTTCGAACGAAAAAACACAGAAACTATCGTGGGAAACGTCGATATGACCTTGAGGCTTGCGCCTTATAATCGCACCAAGTAATAGCGAAGTGAACCGAGCGATCAGAAGTAAAAACGTGGTATCTAGAAGAATAGAGGATCGCGACGAAGGCTCTGACCACTATGTGCAACCTCGACTGTGTTCGATGGACAACTGGAGGCGGGGTGTGTGCTGCCCCATCGGGTTGGAGAACCAGCCCCTTGGCTGCAACATCCCCTACCCTCCCCCTCCGCTTACCTAGGAGAGCCATCGTGTCTCAAGGCCAAACAGCCACCCTGTTTGGCGGAGGTGCACACCTCGCGAAATAGTACGGCACCCTCACATATATATGTATCAGTACAAAATTGTACGTCAGTAGATGGTTTTTTGGTCTCACCTGTTTTATCTTTCGCATAGCGTACAAGGTACTTTATGACCGACTTAAAAGCGATCATATGATAAGCGCACCATTTTTTTTATCGTCACCTCACGTGTGTATACGTTCTTTATGTAACAAGGTCTCTTGTATCGTTGATTTTTTCTGTTCTAGTTTGAAGGTAGTTTTGCTGGTCCCGTAGTTTCTTGACAAAAGAAGATAAATTATGATGGATAGATGGAAATTTCGTTAAATGGTAGATTGATGGACACCCGGTAACGAAGAGACCAGGCTGAAAGCATTCTTTGGAATTAAGGACGCCCACACCTTGATAGATTAGGGTCCAGAATGGAAAAAGGAATCCGGTTTCTTTACGGAAATTAGTATCACGTCGCACCAATTATCATGATTGGTTAAATAGGGTCAATATTCAAAGTGAACCAGACAGAGCAGGGGAGAAAAATTAACGAAGCTAATAATCTTTCGTTTCTTTTTAGATCGTATGTATTGATTTGACTGTTTCGAAGAATCGATGTAAAAAATGCTTTATGAAGCAAGATTCTTTGCCAATACAATAAAATTTGGTAACAATAAAAATAATCGATTTGGATACCGTGAAAGGTAGATCGATCGACCAATAAACCTGAACTAGCGTTCATCGTCATACAGTTGCAATGCAATGCTAGCTTTGATGGGATTGGTATGATAATGGAAGCATAGATTAACACAGGGTGAAGGTCAAACGACCCTCTCATTCTCGCACACCCGCGAGCAACCCTTCCGGTAGTGCACAGTCTGTGACGTAAGCTTAACCCTTGACGGAGGTCGTCTATGTTTCCCATCCTTTGGTCTTGTTATTTTCCTAAAAAATAACTATCTAACAGTCACACAATGCAGGCATGTCGACTGGAGTTCTTAATGCAACCTTAAAACAGGCTTTTACAATTAGGTAGGTTTACTAGATGATCGCTGCAGATGCTTAATATTATCCTAGAGAATGTAAATTTCAAAATATCTGGTGTATCGATAAACTAATTGTTTTCAGAATAATGAGTACTGTATAAATTTCAATGTTGCCAGTAGAGACTCTCACGCGCTAGTCTCGTAACGAGCTTCATGAATTTCGCCCAAGGCTGCCGGCCTCTTTATTGTAACTATCTAGAAGGCCTTTCGCCTGGTCTCACGTGAAGCTATATAACTATGTTCCATGACGAGATGCTCTCTTACATCACCGCTGAATTTTACTCTTCGAAACCAGATTCGAAATAAGTATGCGGGTCAGCTTCGTCAAGTTTAAAATCAGAATGACACGCTAATCTATCATCTCGTTCATCGAAATGATCACGAAACCCCCGAGGTCCGTTGTTCACGAAAGGTTCTATTTATAAATTGCATTCTAAAAATAATCATTTTCTTCAATGTCGACAGAACAACGTCGCAGAAAGATTTAATCCTTATAATTACGGAAGTTTGTCGCTGAACGAAACCAAGGTTCACGAATATCTCGTGCTGTCGTTCACTAAACCGATTCTGGTGAACCTTACGAATCTAGTGGATACATTTTAAATATTCTTTCTTCAAAAAACACTCTTTATATTTACATAACAACGGGCATCGTGACTATTTCGGATCAATGTCTCTTTTAAATGGTGAAATATTTACTATAGGAAACTTCTTTATACCGCATAATTAATTTGTTTCGTGTCTTTTTGTAGCTCTACCAGAATTTTTCCAGAAGGAACTGGCCAACTTTACAATTTTTTATGTTTTAAGACACCTGTACAAGGCATTGCAACGTGTAACGTTAATTCGATGAAATGGGATAGCAGAAATAATAGAATTTCAAGGAACAAAAAAAGAAAGTAGTGTCCATTCACGAAAAGTCCAGTTGGTTTGCGTTGTAATTTATAAGCTGTGTACGTAAATTACGATTCGCGAAACAGACCGTAGTACATATGACTAAGTGCATATGTTGGTTCGCAAGGCCAAGGTCACGGTACAACAATCTTCCGGGTGGCAAGTATGCGAAGCCGATCGAATGGAAGGCGCAATGAAAGTACGCGTGGGTGCACCCTCTGGGTTCACCATGGGTGCTACAACCCTTAACCTTTTCACGCATTTATTCGGTCGTGCACCCCGTGTGTTGATACAAACTTCTGAGGCAACAACTGTTTTGCATAATATTTACACAATTAAATCAGTAAGTAGACTTTCCGCAGTCTTTCCCATTTTAGGTAAAGAAATAATTTAATATCCTATATAACTGTTTATCTCTATTTATTATAAAATATGCGATACGTAATTATTCTTTGATACCATGGACTAATTTGGTCACTTTTCAGATATTCAGAACTGATTTTTTTGTGGATCATCGATAATAATCTTCAGTCTTAACGAAAATGAAATTCACCACTTTCTAAAGTATGATAAGGATACCAGTTCTTAGATATTATTAAGAATATTTTGACCTTTATGCTTTTTCACAATATTAATCTTTCTCTCTCTCTCTCTCTCTCTCTCTCTCTCTCTCTCTCTCTCTTTCTCTTATATAGAGAAAAATATTCGTTGGACACATCCATATTCCCTATTCGCTAGGAATAGAGCGGAGGATCGAACTTAAGAATTCCTTCTATAAATCGGCACTTCAACTCGCAACATACTAAGGTGAATATCCCACTTGACCATTTACCTTGATGATAAGAGAGCGCAGACCGTCGAGAAAGGTCGTCTCGTTGTACTTCAACCCTTAACCTTTGGCGTCAAGTCATTGACTAGGAATTATCATTCACACAATATCATCAATGCAACACAATCAAATCCTTTAATTAGGAACAAGAGGTAACTATTGGTTTAAACACGTACGATAATTTATTTAATATTTCAATTCTGTATCATTTATTTTTTTGTGTTGAACTAACACAAGGTCTTTCACACAGTTTGAATGTTCAGAAAAAATGTTCATCAACCTACAGGTATCGAATTTGTGTTTAATAAAAAAAAGAAAAGTATTTTTACAACAATTTCTACATGGCATTCAGTGCATGCGCGGGCGACGATAATTGGTCGATGATAAGAACTCTTGCACCGATAAGCTGGTCGCGCAGCGATCGTAGGTTTAATTCGGCCGGACCGATTAACACGAAACATTTTTTTCTCTTTCGTTATCGTAGATCTCACGTGGCATATACATAACCCTGATTTTTCACGACGATCGCTGCCTAATATTAGTTTCGTGCGCGCCGTGTAAAAGGGTAATATAAAAGTTGCACATGGAATTGCGATGAAATCCGTCTGTGCCTTAAGATTTAAGAAACAAGTATATATTTTTACAGAGTATCGTTGCATCATATGGTCTTCGAATACAATGCAACAGAAGCATTTTACTCAGCCATACATGAATCACTTAATCTCTGATATATGAGTAAGACCGTGATGAATTACTTCAATTTGTACCCAGCTGGAAGAAGGCTATTCTCAACTGTTCCAAGTGTACGTAATTATTTTTCTTATGAAAGAAACTGGCTTCAACTTGTCCCAATTTTACCCCTTTTTAATTCTAATTAGAGCGAGGCAAACTAATTAGGGTAATGAAACAGTAATGTATTCAAAATTTGTAACTTGTGGAACAAGTTTCATAAAGCTGTAAGATACGCTTACAGCTTAAATTATGGCTTATTCACTGTAAACCATTGACTAACGCCACCGCGCATTGCAAAATTGTAATTTTTCCACCTACTTGAACTAACATAAAAATTTCACATTACTTGTGTATCACTCTATGCTTTGTTAGAACAAGATCAGGCGACATAAGGGTTGCTTATGCATGCGAAACGTTGAAATCGTAATTGACATATATTACAGGAGGTGCGTGACGAGCGAGCGTGCCGCACAGACCAAGAGAGAGAAAGAGAGAGAGAGAGAGTGAGAGGGTGTAACCGTACAGGGTAGTTGTCCTGCGAAGTTGTTCTGCGACAAGCGTGCAAGCGGAGTGGTTAAAAGGCAACGAGTGCCATACAGACGGGATGCCGCAGTGATTTACATATCGTCGATCGTAGTATACACGTCATGTGAGGAGAACGGGTGGTCAGAACTCCGAGTAGTATACGCACCGGTGAGAACGACGAATCCTCAAAATGCTACTCTAATCGACCCTTACCGAAATTCATTTGTTTCGAATCCGTGGCTCATGCATATTCAGTCGCCGACAACTGGGCGATAAATGAACCAAGCCATGGATTACAATGCGAACAAGAACACGAATCTGCGCGTTTCGTGATAACACAGTTCAAGTAGAAGGAGGTGAAAGAAAGTAGGTAACGGAGCAGTATTCTGGCCACTCCGAGTTCGCATTTACACATTCTCTTCTGGATCTTACGGATCGTTCGATCAAGTGTCGATACTTGAAGGGGTAAATCTAAAGACTTTTCCTACGATGGTATTTAGAAGTCGCGTAGATTAATCCTACATCTATTAGTCATTTACATCTGTAAAACCTGGTCCAATCACAAAAGAATACTGCTAACCGTGGGGCGCGAACAAAAGTAGAAACCACGATGAAATTCTCCGGTTATTAAAACAGTAGATACAGTTTAAGTTCGAATCAGATTGAACGACCGCGTAATTATTCGATATACTAAGAGTATATCGCCCACAAGATCGACGTAATAATCTCAATTAAAGTGGACTGCCGTCAGGCATGCACCCTTAGTTTGAACGAAAAAACAGCAATCACCTCAAATGAAGGAGCGGCAAAATTTACGAGCTCGTAGGAGTTCGTTTATCGTTGAAAATATATTTTTCGTTCGCCCAACGCCCTCAGCGTCATCGGATAAGTACAATTAATCGGATACACCAAGAAATTTGGTACACCAGGATTATGGTTATCAAAACTTTCCTGCTGGTCACACGTTGCATGAAATATCCTCGCGTAATACACTTTAAAAACACGACAACCATCGCTTTACCACAATGTTCCTTTGTGGTCACATATTTTCTTTGTTTTTTAAGAGCGTATTCGCTGTAATTTCGTGACGCATGTAGGCCAGATATGTACTTACGTGCAAAGTTTCTGTCCGCCGTTTAGAGTTCGTGACGAATCACGGTGGGGTGGTTGACACAAATTTCAGTCGACTCAACAATTATTTCTTTCGAGAACGATCTCGAGCACTGTTACGTCGTAGTATATCTTTTATGAATTTACAGGAGAGGGTGTGCACGGCGGGCGTTGTGTCGCGGGCAGCCAGAAAGAAAAGAGGACTCGTTATCGCGGCGAGGGTCAGCGCGATATGAAAATGAAGAACGGGGCTGAGGGAACGTGCGTGACGGATCGTCCCGCGGGTTCGAAATGTGCCAACAGCGATTAGAAAGAAACAATCGCGGCGATTATTCACCCGTGAAACGCTGCTTGAAGGATGGCGATTTATTGGCGACGCTTTTTATTGCTTACATTTCGACCGTAGAATTAATCACGATAAGAAGGAAAAACTGCATAAAATCCGCCGAGTAGAAAGTTTTGCAACTGTAGGTCGAAACGGCGTGAGTTACATTTCCAAGGAAAGTGTACAAATTCTTCCATAATAATTCAAGGATCAGAATATCTGTAAATATTCCCCACGATTTAAACCTAATTTTATTTTTCCTTTCCGTTACGAGTGAGACAATGTCTAGAGATATTATTGGCAACGAAATATTGATTTTGGACTTTTGGTACATATTTCTTTCGTCAAACTATCGAGTCAATTGTAACGAACTGTACCAGACAATCTAAGTGACGGAGACATCGATGCACGACTAGCCATCGTTCCGCATCCCTGACGCAGGTCCGGATTGTTCGACGTTGTCGTAGGAACCATCAATGACGCTCGATAAACGTTTGTCGCGCTCACGTGTGTACAGTGTTACATACGTTTAGGCAACCAGAGGTTTGCAGCAGTAATAAACTGTTACTTCCGACCGCAGTAGTAACGCCGTTGTGAGAGACGGTCAGAACATAATTGATTGCGTCAACTCATAGCCGGGTGTAATCGGTGCTATATCTTCCACTGGTTCCTCGCCACTTCCGTTACTTCGCGACATTAATTTTTCATCGTGTTATCGCTCCCGTGTGCGTCACTATTTCGTTAGAATTTCAAGTGCAGCTATAAATTTCAAAATATAACTCGTTACTCGTCTTCAACGCGAGGACTGAGGAGGTACGCTATTTTACATAGTATTACATTTTTTTCAGGCAAAGAGCGCGAGACTTGGAACAATCTCTTCGTGCAAACTTCTAAAGACGGAATAATGGAAACGCAGTTTGTGAATCGTCCATATGAAGAGAACATCGTATTTATTGATCCCTTGCGGGACTGACCAACGGTCAATGAGATACGGTCTCTCCCTTGCAAGCCGCCCTACGACTCGCAAGCCCTGCATCGGTCTCCTTAACGGAAGTACGAACCTACCCTCTCGCACATGCCGCTAACTCGCCGTGCTACAACGTGATTCATGCGTTCCAGGAGGAGCTCTACTGCGTGCATTACCGAGAAAGTAGCCAGTAGCAATTCGAAGAATCGCAAAAGTCAGAACATTGCGTATTTTCGCGCTCCAATTTTATTAAACTTTACAATATTCTTATGTGAAATGGCTGAACGAATGCTTAAAGCATAATTACCATTCTTTGGTCTCAGTGATAGGCCTTTTAATGCCGCCAGGACGGCATACAGAAATTCTAGTCCATATAACAAGATGAAGGAATTGGAAATTATTTGAAGACGCGATTGTTATCACGATGCGAAGGAAGATTGAAATAATGACTGGCCTGGTGGAATATTCAGAAAAGCATATAGATGATTCGAACGCATAGAATATGATAATAAGCTATTTAGCAAAACGGGATGGCGTACCATTCGAATGGGACCGGAGTAAGTAGAGAATGTGGTGGAGTCGAAACCAGCGAGACAAGAAGGCGATCTGGTGCGCAACCGCAAACCCAGTTGTCCAGCCCTTTTCACCCCCGTTCCCAGCCAACCCTGTGGCAATACTAGCTCCCACTTTCCATCCCTCTAACATGCTCTCATCCCTACTACGGAACCGCAGATTCACCTATACAAGACGTCGATCTTCCATGCCACGTGGCTTTGGTAAACAATGGTTGGATTACCTGACACTGAATTCTCAAAATTTGAATCGATGTCCTCGTCTATATAGTTTTACATAAGAATTATTTCTTAAAAGGATAATAATTATTGACGCAATTCAATACCGTTATATTAAATATTGAACTATTTATTTTACATTTTAGGCTGATACGATAACCAGCAACAGTATGAATCATGGAATAATGGTCAGTATCGATTAGACTTTCTAAGAAATAGGTCAAGGCGAACGTTGATCTAGACATTGGCCAGCAAGGATAGAAAATATGGGTCACGGGTATGCGAACACTGATTCTGGACTTCAATCGGCATGCAACGATAGGATCGTGCATAAGCTTTGACCATTTTGCTGGATTATGGGTTGACCTGGCACGAGACCACCGTCGATCGAAATAACGGATCGTACACAAGCGGTGGCAAGAAGGCAGAAACAGCAACGATACGATATAACGAGCGACCTGGTCACACCTTAGAAGTTAGAAATCAGGTTGGGGCGTGGGCCACCCCTCACGTGGTATGACGCAACGATAAGTGATATCCAATCCTCCCTATCGGCACCTTCATAAAAATAATGAACACTCGTGGCCTTCCAGGCGAATCGAGTTGAAAGGTTTCGCCGTTAATTGGACCATTTTTCCTGGCAACCAATCCTCCTGCACTCTAAAATCCCGTGGACGATCCCTTCACACTGTCCTTGTCGTGTTATACGCTTGGCAAACGCAACAATTAATGTAAGCACGTAACCCTGTGGTAAGAGTAATTATCGTTTAATATTTTTCTAAAGAACGATTAATATAGAGCAATGATCGTCGCGACCAACGTTCTTTTTAGGTAACTAGGCAGATCGGCGTTGCGTGCGGCCTGCTTAAAAGCTGATCTGGGCCAGATACACAGTGATTGTCGACGGCAATATACGCAGCTTTCTTATAAATCGCCGTATCGCAACCTGGCCAGCCCTTTTGAACACTCCATTGATATGTATGTATACGGATGTATGCACACGCACGTGTCCAACATACGTTCGAACCCGCGTTTGTAGAAGTCGCCTGGTGTTTTAACGTCCGTCCACCTTCTTGCGCAATATACTGGCTCATGAATATTAAGAATGTGTGTACAACCAGCGCTGGGGTTCGCTTTAATTATACGAACGATACACAGGCAACGTCGCCCCCGGTAGAGAAGGATATTTACTTTTCGCCGTGCGCAAGTCCTTGCACGTGTTGAATTATCGCTGTCGTAATGAGATCGGTTCTCTCGTTTGAGAGAGGGAAGGGGTGCTGTTACCTGACCAGAGATTTGATCTACACATACACGCGATCCTGTGTCTTAAGGACCTTATTTCTTCTTCGTGCAATGTATCAGATCGAACGACCCACTTTCCCGCTCATAGGCGATTAAGACCCTTTTTCCCCGAGCGATCTTAAACACCGTGCGTTACGACGTGATAGGGAAGCAGTGTTTTAACCCTGGCAATGTCTCTCGCCACTAATCGAGTGTATCCCTAACGGTGTTTCGTGATTTCTGCGAGATTTCATCTGACGATGTAATCGAGAAACATTTATAAATAGAAAGTTCTTTTTCTCCGCTTACCTTGAACGTTTTGTAGCTCGACACCACATACGAGGCGCCGTCCTCGAGCTCGTCCAGGGTGAGTTTCCTGTCACCATCCATGGAAAAGATGTGTCGCGCCCCTCTGGGCAGATCCATTCGCAGCGATAGTCGGTCCAGGAGTGCTTCCAGGGAACCAATGTCCCGCCCTGGCTTAAACCTGCAATGTACCACACCGATCAGAATCCACGACATCGTCTGTGATAAACTTCGATAGGGTCTTTCATATGTCGCTAGGAAGATCTCATTCATAGGCTAAAATCAAGGCCAAGGAATGGTGGACACGCCACCTGCACCCGGAATAGGTACTAGTGTAAGCGCCCACATTTGGTGCACACGATAACGACGAAACTATACGATCATCCACAGAGACACAAGCTTCTACGATTGGAGGCTTACCTGAATTCGATACCAGGAAAGTACGGGTCGCCATTTTTGTAGAATGTCACTCTTCTCGCCCTCCAATAGCCGAGGTTGTTGTATCTCGCGGGCGCCGGCTCGTGTCGGCTCTTAGGCCTGTGTTCCGGCTGCTCCGGAGGCGGCATGCGGGGACTGGAGGGTCTGCTCTGCCTCCAGAAGCCGGCCATGCCGCCTCCACCCCCACCCTCGTTCACAAGAACGCCGCCACCGACCGCCTCCTGCGCCGCTCCACCCTCCACTTCCACGTCCTCTTCCTCGTCGTCCTCTTCCTCTTCCTCTTCAGCCTCCTCGTCCTCCTCCTCCTCCACGTCGCTACGAGCGCCTCCACCAGGCATCGTAGAAGTCGTCGCAGGGGTCGTTGTGGTGTTGGTAGCGTTCACCGTGGGCGACGTCGTCGTCGTCGTCGTCGTCGTCGTTGTCGTTGTTTCCACGCCGCTAGGTGTAGTTGCTGTTACCACTGAATTCGTCGAGTCTTTCGGGGAGTTCTCGTTCTGCGCAGCCTCCTGCTCTTCTTTCTTCATTACACCTGTTTAAAAGAAAACAATGTCGTGGACGGACGTTAATGAATTATCTATGAAACTCGTGTCTTTCTCTAACCCCGTTCTTTATTAGAAATGAATAAACGCTACACGCATTAATTTATTCATATGATGGTACAGATAAAGCATATTTTTAGTTATGGGTAGAGAAATCTTTGTAGCGTGCTTAAATGATTGAAAAATACCTAGTTGTTCTGCATTTAATTGTTCTCGTTTTCATCTAGATTTAAATACAAATGTGAAGAAAAGCGAAAATAATAGAGAGTTTAGAAGAAACCGGCGCTGCAAAAGTTAGAGTACAATCGCTTATGATATCCAATGCCATAGAGCAGCGATTATTACGTGCCACAGGATGTTGCACCGACTTTTAACGCGAATATCTGATCGAGGTTCCCGGAACACAACCAAACGATGATAATCTCGTTCGATAATTAACTCTCTCACCTGGCTCTGAGGTAGTGGTCGCGCCGGCTCCACCAGCCTCGTTGCCGCCACCCACACTTCCGTCGCCTGCTAACTCCTCGAGCTGCCCCAGCCTGGAGCCGGCACGCGAACTCGACTGATTTTCAGCAGTGATCATCGGCACAAGGCCGCCGCTTTTCCCCTCTCACTTCCGTTTCTCTGGCTTTTCAACCGATTTCGATGTTCAAAGATTAACGAAATGATCCTATAGAAACAGGAATTTTTACTGTTATACATTTTCAACCGTATTTTTAATTCAGATTCACCCTTTTCGAGTTACGAGTTTTCGTAAAAAGATTCCAAGAACAACGTATTTCTTCAAGTATCGGTGAGAAGAGTAAGCTAACGCAAACAATAAGAACGAAAAATTACTTTAAGACGATCGTTATACCGATTAAGTGCAAAGGGTACATTTTACAAATGCTAATTTATGATTTTGTTACGATTGAACAGTTTTACTAACATTGTCGCAAGTTTTCCAGTGTAAACGTAATTAGTGAATAGTGTGCTTTAACTTCAGGTAGAGGCGACACCAAGGAAGAATTGCTTACTGCTGCGTACCTCGTGATCGACTGGCAGCCAGTGTTCTCTTCCGCAGAGTCGTGGTCTTCTCCGTAAAATTGCCTGTCAAAATTGATGGATCGTTAGATCTTTTTTCCCTTCCGTGAGAATTCAAGGCTCTCCTTTTTTACACGTACCGCCTCAACACGCGGTGGAGAAGCGACGATAAGAAAACATGTAAGGGCCTCCTCCTATATGCTGGGCTGAACGTCCACGTGTCGCGTGATTTGCCGGGGAATCTCGATCGATCTTCCTGCTTACGATGCACTTTTATTTTATAGCTGCAGTTTACTGCAGATCAATCGATCGTCCACTTTTATCTTTGCTTGATTAACGTGATTAATCGAACTTCGACTGCGTAAGTACGCGAATAAAATCCAACAAACGTCTTCCACGGTTCTTTCTCTCTCTCTAACGGTTAATGTTTTGTACTTGACCAGGAGCTTCGTGATTCAAGATTAATGCCACGTAATTACTTTGCGTTGCACCAGACGCTACACCTTGAGGAGTTAAGGTCACGAACTTCGCACAATGACTCGCCCAGGCGCAGATAAAACCTTCGAATACATAGACTATCCTACGCTGATCGTTGTACTAGCAATAATTGAGAATAATACAAGAATTTTCATGTTATTATTAATATATTAATATTCCGTTGCATACGGTGCTCATCAAAATTAACATAAATCGATTTATTTATATGTGTAGACGCAGCGTGGAAGTTTATCTCGAGCCAGCGGGAGGTACAGCAGTCTCTTCTACGCTACTACATTCATTCTTACGCACCAACAAATCAAAATCAGCCCTCCGGAAGTTCAACACCCATCGATCTATTTCACTTCAACCCTTCAATCCGCCACGGTCACCACGTTCATCACGATTCGTGAAAAAAAAAAAGAGAAATATAGAAAAATAATTATGCGTGTACTCGACTTTCTTGACTGCGGTTTAAAATAATATTCCACCTAATCCGTTTTAGATTAGAACCACCAATATCCACCAGTGAAAATGATAGATAAAAATAAAAGGAACGAAGGGAAAGAAGAACACCGTGACACGTTATCTGTTGGCTGATCGTCCATCGACACCGGAGCTCATTTGGACGCGCGATAACACCGTGCGACCGCGATGGTATACATATTCATGCGTCCTTCGACGATGGCGTCTCGACGTCGAGTGTGTCGCTCCGTGGGACAGCCACGAACCACGCTACCTCAGGCGCCGCCGTCGTCGTCGTCTACGTCGCCGTTCTCTCCTGTCCGACGACGTTTGCCGGCATCGACGTCCTGTGTCAGTGAACCGACGCCGGCAAAACGAGCACCGAACTTGTTGCACCGCGATCAAGACGCTACGCGCAAGCCTCGTCTTCCACTCGGATCATAGACCACTGGTTTGTAATCGATGAGAATAACATAAAAGATTAAAGTTTAAGATAGACAGCGTTTGCGATTTAAATAAAATGCATACTTAAACTTACAGGTATCTTGCAAAAAAGAAAAATAGATAAAAGTTGAAAATAGGCAGTACGTATAATAATCGAAGATTGAACTTGAAGACATTTCGTGCAATGCTGGAAACAAATGTTGGAGATTCGTGATATTTCGTAACATGTCGCAAAACAGAAAGTGGATTGAGAACATTGCACTGAACTTTGGAAAATCCTGAAGAGACTTATAGAGTACAATGATTTTGCGTGCAGAAGATTGCGATAGATTCTGAGAATGACCGCGTGCATTTGATACTTAGATTTCGTGTAGAAACGTGGCACATTTGCATATTACGCCGGTTTGATGCCCGACATCGGCGTTGTTTAATATACCGTAAGTGTTGGACAATTATAATCTCATCTGAGAACTTTTGAACCGTGTAACATGCGTCAAATCGACTTTGCCATAATAACGGGTACTGGACGCTCGGTCGAGTGAAACTTCGATAATTAGTAGCACGAAACGAAACATTTAACGCGGAATAATTAATAGCCTAAAACGTAAAAGTAGGAAGGAGAGAGTAGAAGTTTCAAGAAGTCTAAGCTGAAAGGAATCGGAGCTATTCAATGTACTCCATTTTTCTTCGAGTGCCAAGTATCTTTTTTTTAACACTCCCGCGACGGTTTGCATTTCTTTCGAGGTTGAAATACCGTGCTTATCGGACGGCTGCTAGGATGATTAGCTGCATGAAGCTTAAGAATTGCAGAATGCATGATATGAATACGAGATACAAACGGCGGCCGCTACGAAGGTCGAATGTAACAGGCTGTGTCATGTTAACGTTGCACATTCTATTGACGATCCCTTTGCATAAAAATTTGTGACCGAAATATTTCTTCGATTTTCAAGATATGCAACACGTCCAAGAATTTTATTAGCGTGATTCTGTAACATTCATCTAATGTTAGGATGCTGCTTAAATATTATGCTCAATATATCTGTACAATGTTTGATTGTGTATCGATTTGTTGTATTACAATGGTCATCTTTAAAACATTCCCTTCTAGACGTGGCGAGCAGTCGATACTTTGGTGGGGTTTGCGTGTTCACCACGGAAGGCGGCTGACCAGATTCGTTCCTCGACCACTTAAGTAATCGAGCGGCCGAGCGGCTCATATATCACGGTAAGCGTGAATCAGCAGGATTCGGTGAATATGTACCGAGTATCGAATCCCAACTTTCCTTCGGGATAGTTTGAAGTTCGTTACGCTTGTATCTGTTCACAGAGCTATTTAACAACTACAGAATAGAAATAAAGAAGCGTATCATTTCGAAATTAAAAGCATTGCTTATCCATGAACATTTCATAATTTATTATACCACGAGTTCATAAAGCTAGAAATAAGAGAGCAATTTTTATTTTTTCACAAAAAATGTGAAGTGCTTATCGTTATTTCTTTTTCATTAATATGTTTTATTTCCACAGATATAATATTCACACACGCACACAGGATAAAATTGGAAAATAGTAGTATTATACTGTGGAAAATAAAATAATTCCTGTATATTGAAATAATTATTGTCACACTTGAAATCTACCTGAATCTCGGAAAGTCCACAGAAACCAAGCAGGTCAACACGTTTCGTGTCACGGAATTATACCTATGTATACTCGAGTTAACGAGAGTACGATCAGAAAAAAAGAGAAGTTTTTTCGTCCTCGAAGGTAAAGAAACACGTCTCAGTAATTTCAAGCGATATGAAAGACTTTTCCGGAAAGCCACAGTGAAAATAGCAGACGAAACAACACCTCTCACGGTATCGACTTTACAATAAAACTAAAAAGACCTTTGGACGAAAGAATTAAATTTTTTAAGCACGTCTCCCTGTGAGATTGATAGGGGAACTGTTAGATCTTTAATGGCCTAAAGCTGTAAATGAAGAAAAAAGAAATAATTAGACTAATTTCTTTTTTCTTCATTTACAGCTTTAGGCCATTAAAGATCTAACAGTTCCCCTATCAATCTCACAGGGAGACGTGCTTAAAAAATTTAATTTAACCAGCGCTTACTGTTGGATAAAAAACTATAAAAGATAATTACTACCATTCATTAAAACCTGTCGTCTTATACATTTATAAAATACATCACCACACACATCGTGGTGAAACAATTATTACAATGATATCGTCTTTGTACTGTGCCATTTTACTCGAAGCTTTCACATAGTTTAGTGGCCTCCACTTATCCTGCTATCATCGCTGTTTTTCTTACTTCTACACATCTCTTGCGGCATATCAACCAACGTTGCCCATATGCCTTTTTATATGTACATACTATACAAAAATCTGCAGGTTTCTTTATTTAATGTAGATAAGTATTCTTAGAGCTCTTGAATTTAAATAAATGTAACGATATATCGCTTATACGCGGATATAAAGGAAACATAATACGGTGATATATGTATTTTTCTGAAAATCGGTGAGGGTGTCAGATCAAGCTGTTATCACACATGTGATTAATGACGCAACTATATGGTTATGCAACATATAGGTACGTATAGTTATCACTATCGTAATATCATTTAATATTACCAGGATTCATATAGAGGCAGTTTATCATAAGATCCTTATCGATAGATATCCAAAGACCTTGTAAGCCAACGTGACAAGGCACAGACGCGTCCACATTGAATGCATTTGGTTCCGAGAATGGCAAGATAAGAGTGGTACGTGGCAAAGGCATATTTTTCATCGCTCATTGAGGAAACATCATGTACATCATAAGGATTATCAGGAATGTTTTAACGACATTCTCGAAGCTAAAATTTGTTGTGATATTTGAATGAGTTTCATTATTAGAGCGAAGCAGTCCATTTTCGTTCTTCTGAATCACAAATAAGTCATGATTTATTAAAGTAGGTTTTTAATCTATTGTACTTCATAAAGCGTCCATATCTATCTCCAAAAAATTAAATGAAGAGAGAGCGGATCGTAATGATTGTTACTGAATTAGGTATAATTTTTCAATTTGACAACTTTTAATCATTTATAATTCTCTATTTAGTTTCTTTCAACGATGCATAAAAACTATTGCAGAATTTCTTTACGTGTTCAATTCAAAGGGCACACTCCTATTGAGTCTATTATGTTATGCGTGTTTAGGATTTCGTGCCGTGTTCTAAAAATTGTACAACACCGCTACGATAAAAATAGATCAAAAAGTATCGCATAGACAAATAGCAGAATAGAGGGAAAAAAAGAATATCGTATTATTTTTTTCCTCTTTAATTCGTCAATATAATTCATCATGTCTGTTATAATTCGATTTTAAAAAATGTTATAACAAAAAAGAAACGTTTAATGATAAGATTAAGCTATCTATATTCTTATAAAGTTTTCCTCTTCTTTTTTTGTAATTTAAGTTCTTTATGTCCAGTTAATCGTCGTCCTTTAGATAACTTCATGACTTTATGAACAACCTTTTTCCTCTTCTTAACTACAGGTTCCTTAACATCATTGTCACTTTCATGTTCATGATTTTGTTGAGGAGATTCGTCCTCGTTATTCTGAGATGAACTGTTAATGTTTTCTATTTCATCAATAATCTTAATCGATTCAGAAGAAGTATTCAGAAAACTAGTATTCATCTTTCCATTTTCAGGAGTTTCTTGATTCTTGAGAGTTCGAGTATTTGTATTCGTCTTGCTCCCGCGCTTTTTCCGTTTTCGCGTTTCAATCGGTTTTTCGACTTTAGGATTCTTTATTTTTCTTCGGGTCTCTGATTTTATCTTTTCACTATACAATGTAGGATTTCCTTTCCGTTTATATTCAGGTAAAGGTACGTCAAAGTTTCGTTCAAATACGGCAACAAAAAAACCGTTGCAAAGATCTATGTCGGAATTGGCATAAAGACACTTATCTGAACATTTGTACACTTTCGAACTAAAATTTAACCAGCCTTGGTTCAACAATTGTTTAACCGGTGCAAGCTTGTATGCATCCTGTATATTCTCAAGAACTTCATCTATTACTTGCTCATTTTCCTCAGGGTTCGTTGAACAAGTGCTGTAAACGACCTTCTTCACATTTGGGAAATTCAATAAAGCATATCGTAAGAGAAAAACTTGGAAAGCCTGCAACTGTTTGAGGCGCTTTGGATTGCATTTTTCTTTGCCATATATTATCTGTCTGTCCAACATGCCTATGATGAAAAACATATTACAAACTAATTACAAATAACTTCCATACTGCGATATCGACTGTATATTATTAATAATGTGCATAGACATTTCAACACAGTTCTAAAATACTTCACCTGAACCAGAACACGTTGGATCGACTAAAATATATTCGACGTTACGATATTCATCCGCTTCCAAAGTTAATGCATCTTTGTTAATGGTCTCAACGCAAGAAGCACAAGTTAGTTTAAGTTGTTCACACAAAGTCTCATATCTTTTTTTGTCAACTTCCACTGCATATACTTTTCTGCAAGCAGTTGTAGAGAATTAAACCAGAAAAATTATTTAAAGTACAAAAATTATTATATAATAAAATGTGTTTAAGTAGTTAATTTAAAAAAATATACCCAGTGTTTCTCATTAATGCAGCTACATGAGAAGATTTCATTCCAGGAGCTGCGCACATATCAAGGACTATAGATCTAAGTGGTGGATTCAGCAATTGTGATGGAAGACAACTAGCCTAAAAGTATAAAAATCAAATTAAAGAAAACGAAAATGTTCATTTTGCTATTAAATAAAAATTACCTTATCTTGCAACACAATTTCTCCATTTTTGTATCTTGGATGATCATGAAAATTTGTGTTAGGTGGGAAAACAAGTAATTCCGGGATATGGAAATCTTGGAGAAAGTATGGCTTTTGCAAACTTTTTACAACATTTAAGTGTTCTATATAACTCGAACATTTCGGCTTTAGAGACCATCCTTCTTCTTGGAAATAAGATATTCCTTTCTTTAATGCCAATAATATAGTGTTGATACGTACATATCTTGGTTTTGTTACTGAAAAAAATGAGAGCATGTTTCTTTAGATATCGTACAATTGGATGCTTAATTTTAATAATGGATAATTAAAACTCATGCTTTTTGGCTGTACTATTTATTATTAAATACATACTGAATCACTATATTCAATATTGGTATTGTTATATTCATATAATGATAATAGTAAAAAAAAGTATAGAACTATAAGTCACATTTATAGTAATATATAATTGTTACAAATATGTCATTAACATATTTTATATATTAGCATATGTATATATATGTAGCATAGTTAATTTTTTTTTTTTTTTTTTTATTACATTTAAAATCTTAGCATTAAACTTAATATTTAATCAATTTTCTCATTCAAGCTTTCTTTAGAAGGCTGATCAACAACTGTTTTAAATTCAGTTGCAGTATCAGGTTCATGAAATGCTTGATAAACATAACAAGCTATTATTAAATTTACTGTAATCACTGCGGCAAACACAGAAATGCAATTTGTTACAAATATATCTACATTAAATTCAGCCTTCATAACATGCTGTGCTCCAAAAAATGCAGCAAATGGTAGTGTAAACATAGCAATGCTATATAAAAATAGTCTCCCCAATACTGCTACAAAACTCATAATTGGTATTTGATCTTTGTTCTGATCAAGGGACAAATTTTCTTTATGATTTTGTTTCTGGTGATTTTTATGCATATAAGAGAATAATTTTTTGATTCTAGGGTGTCGGCTAGTAAGTATTCGGTTGTTGCGGATGATTAAAACCATCAATCCAGACTCAAGATCCCCTTACAAAGAAACTGATTTAATATATCTCAAATCTGAAGTTGGACGTGGGTATTAATTTCTCTATACATGAATGGCCCATTTCTGTAAACATAAATCATATTTATTGGTAAATAAATGTAATATATTTTACCTGTTGTATTAGGTGTCTGAAGTGCTTCGATCTCGCTACTATTGCTCAATGCTTCTTTAAATTTTTGTTCATAAGCAACTATAGTTTGGACAGGTTTACATTCACTTTTCAACACTTTCTTGCCCCAGAGCAATTCTGTTATCAAAACTTTCGCTAACCACGGATCCAAACGAGGCTCATTTACCAGTAGATTAATCTTTTTTATAAGATAATCTAATTGTTGCTCTTTTTTCAATGTATTGACGCATAAAGAGTATAACGCGGACACATTCTATATTTTTGAACAAAAATGAACGGTAATGTTATTATTTAACACTGATGTGTGAATAAATAAATTTTGTAACGCATAGGAAAGTACATGCATTTTCTTCGAAAACCACGTGTTTACGATTTATCGAAATGATCACAAAAAACAATCAAACTGTTCTTGAACTTTAAATACCTATAAGCTAAAAGAATTTTTGCATTTTATCGTTTTAATTATTTGCATCGATTTCAGTGATAAATATTAACTTACAGGATGTTTCTTGTCATAAATTAACTTTTTCAGACTGCCACCCTTCTCACGAACGTTTTCGACGATCTTCGCAGCGGATTTATAAAGTCTTGGGACTTTGACGGAATGCACAAATCCCGTAGTCATGTTATCGCATCAGAAGATAATACCTTGTAATATCAAACTTCGTTTCGATTATTTACTACTCAATCAATCACTAATTCTATATAGGAATGTGCCTCGTTTATAGAATATGAAGTGAAGAATCACATGTCCGCCATATTAGCAGGAAGGTACGTATAAGCAGAGAGGAAGTCATCAATTACGTTCTAGTATTTCAGCATACAAAACCGAAAAATCATTCTTTATAAAAATAACATTTCTTTTTTACTAATAATATAAATATTATGAAAGCATTGTTACTCTTAATATCGTTTAAAAGTATTCAGAAAATATTCGGTATTGATAATTTACTAAGCGGTCGATTCAAAATTCTCATGGAAGTTTTACGCTTCGAAAATTGATCTAAGATTAAGTTTTTTGAATTATGTATTACTTGTTAGTGCAAATTAGTTTGAAGTATTTAACGATATTGGGAAATTATAAGGTGTTGTGAGGAAAATAAAATGATATTCAAGAAGTAGCTTTCATAGTTCGAACATCACGTGTTTGATATCATCTGCAATCAGTTCACATTTGAGCCTATTTTAATGCACTTCGATCTAATCGCTAATTCATTAGATATTTTGTAGTCACGAAATGTTATTCATTGTTTTATGAACGATCAAATTTACGTACAATTATAAATATGACATTAGGAAAACTGTAACTACTAACGGTAAGAACATAAGTATTCAGATTAAACGAGATATCGCGTTGTTGTAGGTTAGATTTCGGCAAATGACGAACAGTGTATTTTTAATTTTATTCATTAACAATTTTTTGTTTTCTTTAAATATAAATGCAATTATATAATAACTAATCGCTATTTGTTGTTTCATTAGTGCGTACAGCTATGTGCGTCGTTGTTTCAGGTATAAAATACAAAGACGTAAAAAGATCTGTTGCAATCGTTTTATACAAAATGTACACATCAAATTGTCAGAATTTATAAATATCACAATTGATATAAGTGACAGCTTAAGTAATCTGTTTGATATGAAAAGTCAAAACTTATTTTTTAGTCAAAGCATAAAATATAAAAAAATAGATTTTTTTTTATACATATTTTAAAATATATAAAATGTATTATTTTTATTAGTATTAAATTCAATATAAAAATGATATTGTTTTAGAAGATTTGGACTAAAGGAGGAATTGAAAGTTACATCTCATTTATATTACTACAAAGGACACTTCAATGACTAAAGACAAGAAGGTTTTATTGCCTTGGATATAAATGTTTAATAGTGCATACTATATGTTATAGATTTTGTATAATTAATCATATATACAAGTATCACTCAAATGACCGAGAATTTAAAACATAAATTTTTGTCTTGTTCGAAGCACAAAAATTTAAATATCAAAATATGTAGTTTTTTTTTGTGGCTTATGTTCTATATCTTGTAGTTTTTGTTCTTAATACATTTTAATTTGCTTATATCATATCCGAGTTATGATTTTTTCCTTTTATGTTCAATTTTCATAGCTAAATAGTTAAAGAATTACACGAAAGAGTTAAAATGTTACACTATTGTTTAATGTATGTGTTGTTACTTATGTCCTATGATTCTACGAAACTGTATATTAAATGTATATTTAATCTTGTAGATAGAACATTGCTCTTAGATGGTGTTTAATTATTGCTTTTTTTGATTTCAGTTGGTCCTGCATGCCGTGCACTGCATCATCGTCTTGCCTAAAATATTGCACTGTATTTTTTCTTATTTTGCCAAATACATTATATACGCAATAAATTGAAATAAAGAATAATGGCTGCCTACATCAATCGTACAATGTCGATGATTGGAGGAGACAGCCACTTAAGGTCGACAGATGTACGAACTGATAATTCTCCCCTTCAGATTTTTGTCAAAGCCAAGAAAAAGATCAATGATATATTTATGGAAATAGAAGATTATGTGCAGGACACTGTAGTATTTATGAAATGTAAGTAATTTCATACAAAGTACTAGAAAAAGATTGATTTATGATACCAGACATTTATACTAGTATTTGTTTTGTAGTACTGCAGACAGAACGTAATATTGTTACTGCAGACGAAGCACAAAGAATTGCAAGCTATGTTGATAAAGTTCACGCAATTAGGGATGTACTTAAGAGAGATCACATGAAAGTTGCATTTTTTGGAAGGTATATAGTTAGAACTATAGCGAAGGGCTTCGGTGTAAATTGCTCAAATCTATTTTTCCTTTCAAGTTTTTGAGAAGCCAAGGCTTATTTAGCATCAATAAGCAACTTACACTGTTATCATGTAGCGTCAAAAAATATTAATAACTTAACAATTAAATATCATATATACAAATATTGCAGAACTAGCAATGGAAAGAGTACAGTTATTAACGCAATGTTACGTGACAAAATTTTACCAAGTGGCATAGGACACACAACAAACTGTTTCTTGCAAGTTGAGGGTTCAGACAATGGTGAATCTTATCTGATCACTGAAGGATCTACGGAGAAGCAACCTGTCCAGTCAGTTGGCCAATTAGGCCATGCTCTTTGTAAAGAAAAGTTATGCGAGAGTCATTTAGTAAGAATATTTTGGCCAAAGGAGAAATGTTTATTATTAAGAGATGATGTAGTGTTCGTCGATAGTCCTGGAGTAGACGTAACACCCAACCTGGATGAATGGATTGATAAACATTGTTTAGATGCGGATGTTTTTGTTTTGGTAGCCAATGCTGAGTCTACTTTAATGGTGACTGTGAGTAACTTAAACATTCTTTTTTTTTTAGACTTTGTGCTTCTATATTTCGATATATTTTATACTAATACAATGATGCGATTACAGGAAAAAAACTTCTTCCACAAAGTGTCTACAAAATTATCTAAACCAAATATCTTTATTCTAAACAATAGATGGGATGCATCTGCTTCAGAACCCGAATTTTTTGAACAGGTATATGTCACAACGGCTATTTGATTTGATTGAATGTATGAAGGACATTATTTTCAAAAATGAATCAGATTTTTGTCATATAAAATTATGTACTTCTTTTACTAAAGCTGGTACTCCATATTAAAATTATTATCTTCGAATTTACTTGCACATAAAAAATCTAATGTTATCGTGTTCAAAAGAATGTACATAACAAGCACAAATTCATTGATAATTAGCTGTATGCAGTGGCAGCTTTATTCAATTAATTCATATAGTACCTCATTTATCCTTTAGCTGGTCAAAGAGCAAAAAGAGGTAAGTTATTTTGTGTTGTACATTTGATTGTTTATAGTGAAATTTATGTTTATTCACTTTTTAATATATATACAAGTATTAATATAATAAAACTTTATATATAACATTTTGTTTTTCTTTATTCATATGTATTTTATTTTGATTACAAAAACAAATCTACACGTATTCTTACTATGTGATGAATATGATGTGCACAAATTTTGTAGCATGAAAAGATATTTATTATAATTAAATAATATAAGTTAAATTAAAAGAATTTTCGTTTAATGGTGCAATACGTTGCATTAATTTTGAGTTTGCGTCATACAATAGAAGTCTGAATATGTGCTTCTCGCTTTTTATATATTGTTTTTAATTGATTATATAACTTATATCTATTTACGTTTTATGTTTGCCTAGGTAAGAGCACAACATCAAGAGCGAGCTGTCGATTTCTTGGCGAGAGAATTAAAAGTTTACAGTCCTAAAGATGCCGAAGAGCGAGTTTTCTTTATTTCAGCAAAGGAAACTCTCCAAGCTCGTATGCAAGAACAACGTGGTCAACCTGCTCATAGTAAAATATTTGAATTCTGTGTATAATGATTGATATATGAATGATTTATTTTAAACACCCGTGAAATTATTTTACAGATGGTGCACTAGCTGAAGGTTTTCAAAATCGCTATTTCGAGTTTCAAGATTTCGAACGAAAATTCGAAGAATGTATTTCAAAGTCTGCTGTAAAAACAAAATTCGAGCAGCATTCCCAACGTGGAAAACATATCGCTACGTAAATAGTTTATTATTCATTTAGAACTTTTTAAACGTTTACCTATCACTGCATACAAATATCTTTTTTCAGAGAAATTAGACAAACTCTAGATGAAATACTGGATAGGACACAAAAAATGAAAAGTGAACAACTGCGCGTTAAAAAGGATGTTCATGATAAATTAAATTACACGGAACAACAATTAATGTCGCTGACTCAGGAAATGAAAGATAAAATTCATCATATGGTAGAGGATGTAGAACAAAGAGTATCTAAAGCTCTGAGTGAAGAAATTCGTAGATTAGCTGTACTTGTCGATGAATTCAGTGTTCCGTTCCATACCGACCCAGTAGTTCTAAATGTATATAAACGAGAACTTCATACGCATGTAGAAAATGGTTTAGGTATTATCATTTTTATAAATTAATTGCACAAATTTTTTATTGATGGTAATAATAATCTTATAATTATATAGGTTCCAACTTGAGAGCAAGACTCAGTACCGCATTGGCGCTTAATATCGAAAATTCGCAAAGAGAAATGACAGAACGAATGGCAAGTTTATTGCCTGATAATAAGAAGCAAATGTCACTGAATATTTTGCCGAGACGTGAGCCATTCGAAATTTTGTACAGATTAAATTGTGACAATTTGTGCGCAGATTTTCACGAAGATTTAGAGTTTCGATTCTCCTGGGGAATCACAGCCATAATTAATAGGTTTGCAGGAAAACAGGGAAGAAAGTTAGCAATTGCTAATTATCCGCAAGAGGTAAGACAGTTTATCAGATACTATAAAATATTTTTGTATATAACAGTGTTACTGCTTAATCTGTTTATAGATACCACCTACAATTATGTCTCCTACAGACAGTATGGATTCTGTAAAGTTTGTATCAACTACTCCAAACTATCAACCAAGATCAGACGATTGGTCATTGGCTACCAGAATCGCGGTAGCATCTATAACATCTCAAGGTACCATGGGAGGGCTCATAGTAGCTGGTTTTGTAAGTACATCACACGAATCATTCTAACACGTCATAAATCAAATGCTTCTAAACATTAAAATTTTTTTCTTAAGATGTTGAAAACAATTGGTTGGAGACTCATAGCTGTTACCGGTGCTATATATGGTGCATTGTACCTTTACGAACGATTAACATGGACTAACAGAGCGAAAGAGCGTGAATTCAAACGACAATACGTATCTCACGCTACAAATAAATTGAAACTTATAGTAGATCTTACGTCAGCGAATTGCAGTCATCAAGTACAACAGTAAGCTTTAGTTTCATCTTAATTCATTAATTAAATAATTATTTTTATTTTCAGGAAGTTACTCTACGTTATTTTTGTACGATTGCAGAGAGCTATCTAGCACTTTTGCACGCCTGTGCCATTTAGTAGACGAAACAACATCCGAAATGGACTCCGATCTAAAGAATATCGCAAGTACAATACGAATACTTGAGGAAGCAACCAGTAACGCTAAAGTTTTGCGAAATAAAGCTAATTATTTAACGAACGAGCTCGATTTATTCGATGCGGCATATTTGAAGTCTTTAAACTAAACATTGAACGATATTGTTTTTAGGAAATAATATCGGGTTACTAAAGATCGATGTTCAAACATCATTAAGTGTTTCAGAGGATACATCCACGCATGCTGTGATTAATTAATACTATGTATCATATTACTACTATACCAATAAACGCATGCCTGAACGTATGTTCTGAAACTATCACTTTTGCGTATAGAGGGAATGTTTTCACAAAAAACTTTTAGTCTTAAATGCAGACAACGTTGTCTTTTCCAAATTTGTTATCTTCGACTTTTAATTAATTTTTTGTAATTGAAAAGCAACAATTTCTTTTTAGGAGAATTAGCACACATAAAAAGAATCTTATATGGTTAGACTGCCAATCAACTTTTGAAATTATTTTTTTTTTTTTTAATGATCTATTTCTGATATGAATTATGCTAAGAAGAGATACTTTTTGCGAATAGTGAAACAGTGTTTTAACAAAAAATATTGCAAAATACGAGTGCATAAATAATTGATTTATATTCCGATATATTAAAAAAAAAGATAAGCGAATCTTTTTTATGTAGCGAATGAAATAATCCCATCTATTAGATCTGTTAGATTATATTTATAAAAGAGCTTATGTTATTATATTAATAAAAGATTGTTTGTTGAGTATAAGAATTACGTTCGTATTTCTCGATTGTTCCGTAGGCATACTAACTTGAATTAAGAGCAACATTATTTTAGCGTAACATCACGTAAAATATTGACCGTGAATAAAACACGTGACTAAAATAAACGTAACGTCGTGAAGCATGTACGAACTTAACAGAAATGGCACAGATATGTAATCACGCGCGTATAAAAGAATATAATAATGTAATACGATTATTCAGTACAGTAAGTACTTTGTTTCTAATGTCATCTGAATAATTGTCGATATCACGTGCATTTATGATCTTCATTTTAACTAGAAAGTGTTCACTAACCTAAAAACTTCAACAGAAGTTGATCTGATCGGACCACCCGATCCAATCTCAAATTTGAGACCGATAATTTTCGCGATACCTAAAAATGAAAGCAAATTGGAGAGAAAATACAGAAAGGCCAGAGAAGACACGCAAAATTGGAATCATAACTTCTGGACGAAACATAACACCAGTTTCGTAGAGGTACAATTAAAATGAAGAGGAATCTTTTCGAAATTTTTACAATTAATCAATAAAAAATTGTAGGAACGCAAGCAATTTCAAGAAAATCTAAAGAACATAGGGAAGACTTCGATCACTGCGGATGATATGTCAGTATTTTATAAGGATTTTTTAGATAAAAATTGGCACAATCATTTCAATTACAATATATTGTGGTACAAAAAAAATGTTAAATTACTGTTCCTTGAGATGGGGGTAAGATTATCTAAGTTCAAGTTTAGATAATTAACAACATAAATTATATGTTCGTTGTATATGAACAGAATATTATTATACATATTCTCAGTGTGAGTCTATATTTATGCTTTATGTGCAAAGCTGTCAGAATTAGAATACATGTATTATGTGATATGTACAAGTAGTGTCAATTATTTATTAATACATAACATTTTATCGAATACTTGTTAAATCTTCAATATTTAATATATGTCAACATTTATAATTGCAATTAAATTTCATCACGTCCATACTACACAACTATTTATTGCTTTAAACAATTCTCATATTATTTTGACATATTTGATTTTTTAAGCAACTTATTTCATGTTGTTTTCTTTCAATGATCAGTGCCATGTATTTGTGTTGCTGTTTCTCACAGACAAGTTTTCGATGATAATTTTTAACAGACTGATGTAATTTCTGATAAGCAAATTTTGCAATTGCAATAGCTTTCTGTTTTTCTTTTTGCAAATTATCTATTTCAGCTGTAAGCATTTTACATTTGTCACATTGTGTTAAATATACCTTGTTTAATTTACTGTCAGTTTCATTTAATGTTATTTTCAAAGATTCACTCTTTTGTTTTTCCTTATGTAGTTCATTTTTCAATTGATCAAATTCAGAAGCAACTTGTTGAACCATTTTCTCAGTGTCGTTTAATAACTAAGAAAAATAGATATTTACTGATAACAGATTTTTATTCGAAATAACATATGTAAATTACCTTTTTCTGCTTTGAAATCGTTCTATTCTGCTCTTCGATAATTGTTTCTTTTATCCTCAACTCAGACAAATGGTTTTCTTTAAGATTTTCTAATTCCTGTTTCAAATATTCACAACTTTTTGTCTCTTCGCATAAACACTGTTCCAAATTCTCTATTCTCGTTTCCATTTCTTTTATAGTGAATGTACTTGATTGCAGTACATTTTTTATTTCCGATAATTCAGTATTCTATGGATACGATTTAAATAAGTGTAAAATCATAATTTTGTTTTTGTTTTGTTCAATGCTTACATTTTCAGACAATTCTTTGTCTTTTTCTTGTATAGTATGTTGTTGATTATTACATATGTTAGTCACTTCACATATTCTCCTTTTTTGTATGTTAATCACATTTGTAAGTTCTAAAATCATATTCATGAATTCTGCTCTCTCTTTACTTAAAGCATCTTCCTTCTCCTTTACAGCATGTTTCATTCTATTCACTTCCTTCTCCACTTCTTTGCACCTTGTATGATTGAAGCATGTATTTAGTATCTGAAGTAATTCTTAGATTACATTTTAAAGGAATGAGGTTTAATGTTCGCATGAAAATTATAAATATTACCTTTTAGATTCGTCCTCCGACAGAGATTGCAACTTGTTTCGTAAATCATCACGTTCTTTCAATAAAGCTGAATTTTTATGTGCAACGTCAGTTGTCTGTTGCTGTAAAGATAATTATTCTACCATTAATGAAACTGATTTTCTCCACGCGTACATACTTTTAATCTCGCGATTTCATTCAACAATACATCCCTATCTGCTTTAACTAAATCTGCTTGATCTTTTGATCGTTTCATTAAATCCATTGCAACTTTTGTTTGTTCTTCAGCAGTTTCTAATGCTCCTTTTAAGCAAGCCGCCCGTTGCTCATTATCTTCTTTTAGACAGTTTATACTGCAAGTCAGAGATTTCAATTTTGCCTCAAGCTCTTTTGTCAGTTTCTTCTCATTTAAGAGATCCTATGAATTATAAGTTATGTGAATTTAAATTCACATTGAAAATAATTATTTTTAGTAAAACCTTTTGAATTTCGTCAAAGAGTTTCCTATCTTTCATACAAATGTCTTCTATATTATGAACAGTATTTTCCAAATCATTTTTATTATTATTATTTATTTCTGTTTGAGACTTTCTCTGTTTCGGTGCTTCGTATTGTGTATAATCGATGCTTGTACTATTTACTTTTAATTTAGTATGATCATTATCTTTTGTAGGCATGGTTTGCTCACTTTTCTCTTCGTACGTGTCAAGTATTTTATCTTTTGTGTTCATTTTATAGAATTCTGAACTTAAGTTTATTTGGTTAGATTTACTTTCTTTCTCTAGATCTTGCGATTCCTTACTAATTATATCATTTTCAACATATGTACTTGTCAATACTTGTGCATCATTTTTTAAATATGTCTGAGCTAGTGGAAAATTTTATATTAATAATATGCGCTTTTTAGGTGAACTATTAACATTAAGAGGCTAAAAAAATATTTATACACTGTAAACTTGATTTTTGTTGAAAGTATAATTTTCAGAACAATACCATGTTAGAATCTGATTTTATCTCACAATGTCTTATAGAAAATAAACTTTTTATGCAGAAATATATTCACAATGTAACAAAATTTAACTTTGGAATTGCATAGAAAAAGAAACATTGTCAGAAAGAATCTGCTGCAGTGGATAAATACTTGGTCAATGATTGTACCTTCGGTTAATTGTGTATTCTTATAAGAATGCAATTTTCTGCGTGTTTTGCACATAGCTGCATTACATAGTACCTTTTTTTTTTTACTCTCATACGATAGACACTCATCGGTACAATGGAGTTTGTTGCATTGTTCTTTTAAAGATATGATCCGATGGACACAATGACAACATCTATCAAGATTATTATATACATTGCACTATATAAAATGCACAAATTTTGCGTCCATTATCATTTCTTCAATTAACATATATTTATTTTTTTAATATGTATGTACTTTTTTACATGTTGCATGAGAGTATGAGCCATACTCTTCTTCCATTTTTTGCAATTTAGAAATAATCACGAGCTGTCTGTTCAGGGCATCAAGTCGCGCTGAAATACTGCACATTCCAAATTTGAGTCGATACCTCTAGAATATTTGTCATAGTATTAATTTATGTCCTTATTTGTGAAGTCTAAAAACCTGACATTTAAATTAAGTGATGCACTAAAATAACGATACATGTGAAATTGCCGGGCATCTGTCCCGTGCAGATTGTGTTCTTTTTTGTTCGAATAGTCTTTCGATTTACTCATTAAATTACTACATTTGAAAATTTTATTTTGAACAAATATTATGACATCCGTTTGAGAAGCAACAAATTAAGGAAAAATAATATACATAATGCGGATAATGGTAGTGTACGATTACCGATTTTTGAGAACAGCAAATATTTTTAAATACCACTATTTGTGAAATGTTTCGTCGCTATTTAAAGTTATTTAAGCAGACGAGATCGCGTTATATATCGTGGAATATTTTGTTCCTCTGGGGATTTGGATTGTGGATAGCTCTTTGTACAAGTAATACGTATTACTCAGACATCTTCCAAGATCAAGGTAAACATCCCCTTTTTAACATGCAATGTATTTATTTAATTAATATTATGGCTTTCGCGTTCAGCTGCATTATTTTATTTACAAAATTCAACGTTTGGAATTGAATATAATATTTCGATAAAAGCAGAGGCTATAGAAGATATGTTATACATAACAACAACAAATTATGCTACCTATAACTTCATACTAGTGCTAAAAGCTATGCTCCAGTTTGTTCATGTATTTATATCCACATCTTTTATAATAATTCTTGTCTATTTACGTGAATACATAAAAATATGGATTAATGTGTAAGTAAAAAAATATTTATATTATTAAAATATTATCGATAATTGTATTTCTCAATTGTATTTGTTTTTACAGGATATGCGACTTTTCCACAGTTACATCTTTTTTTACTATTTTTACAAAAGGTTGTAAAAACAGATACGAAATATTTAGTAAAATAGAAAATGAAAACGATTATACTATTTTAAAATCTGAACTGAGCGTAAATTCTGGAATCACCGGGGAGCATTCAGAAACAAAATCGTGTGACAATGATAAAGGAGATCAATGGTCTTTGGAACAAAAAAATAGAAATACATTGAGCGTAGATGTACATATTGTACAAAGTGAAATTATTTTTAACAGTTATACACTGTTGCTTCTCAACAATTGTGAACTTCATCAATATTTCATTAATCAGTTAGTGTTAAAGAATCATTTGTTGAATAGTAAGTATTTAATGCATCAACCTTCGAAATATACAAAACATAATATAAGAACATCTAAAAATGATAAAGGAAACGATCATTACCTAACAGAAAAAGTTATGCAGAAAGGCATTATTAGCTCTTCTCCAGAATTTAAAACATTCCTAGCAAATTTTAAAACAACGCAACTTTCTTATTCATGCGCATTAGAAGTATCTACAAGTTATATTATTCATATAAAATCAACTTAGATAGTCATTTTACTTGAGCATAGTTTGAAATAAAATATATTTTCTTATACTATTTTATTATTATCATAATTATTATTATTATTTATTATCATATCAGAAACGATATTTAATTCTTTTCCTAATATGACTAATGTTTCAAATTATATTGTTGAAATGTAAAAGTGTCACAATTTGTTTAACATGAAATTCTTATTTATTTCCCGTGGCGTCATCTGTGTAAAGAGTACGGAAACTGATCTTCAAGATATGAAACAATTTGTTAAGGACTAATATAAAATAATACGAAACAAGCAATAAATAGAACATAACCTTGCTCTTTCCTCGTCTCTTATTTCCTCTTCTGTTGTTTCTTGCATTATCTTTTCTTGAAAGTGCAGACAAAGGTATACAAAATGTTAAATTGCAATAGATTATCAGCAAAGATTTATTAAAGAGCTTGAACGAAAGTACTTTAGATGGCACTGTTTGTCCTTCCATTGAAATGACGTTTCTATGGACACGTTGTCACACGAATCGCCACACGTTTCGTTTGTGCGCATGCGCGTACCAAGGTGGCAATAGATTTTTGATTCGCGTGGAAGTAAGTAGTACTGTATTTTGAAGCAAATTGACAGTAACAGAATAAAGTATACGGAAAATGTCCGGAAAATCAAAAGCATTCACTAAAGAGGAAGAGCTTCTTCTTCAAGACTTCTCGCGAAACGTGTCAACGAAATCTTCAGCATTATTTTATGGTAATGCATTCATCGTTTCAGCCATCCCCATCTGTAAGTACATAATTGTAAAATGTTTGTAAATGTAATCAATTTCGCTATTCTTTTTGTCTAAATTTATGTATTCTGTAATGAATTTCAGTATAAGTTTATATTATGATTAAACGAGAAAATATATAATTAGGTAGAAACCATAACTTTTAGAAGATAACCTCTGTCTTTTTTTTTATAGGGCTTTTCTGGAGGATTCATTTGATCGACATCTATACCAATTTAATTTCTTTTGCTTTAGTTACGTTAGCAAGCACGTATGCTCTTGCACTTGCATATAAAAATACAAAATTTGTATTGAAGCATAAGGTACGATATACACTGGTGACAAAATGTTCATGGAACAGAACGTTGCATTAATGTATCAGGATTTACTGAGAAAAAGATATTACAACTTCTTTATAATGCTTTTATACAGATTGCAGTGAAGAGAGAAGATGCGGTGACAAAGGAAATGAGCAGGAAGTTAGCAGAAGATAAAAAAATGAGCAAGAAGGAAAAGGACGAAAGGTATGAAATACTATTGAAATATATAATTTATTAAATTTATATGTAAAACTAAAATGTAATATGGTTGAATTTCTAGGATTTTGTGGAAGAAAAATGAAGTAGCCGATTACGAGGCTACAACATTCTCAATTTTCTACAATAATGCCTTGTTCTTAGCACTTGTAATTGTATCCTCGTTTTACATTCTTAAGACATTCACTCCAGCAGTGAATTATATACTATCAGTAGGCGCGACGAGTGCACTGCTAGCGCTACTGTCGACTGGATCGCAATAAAATGTACACTATATGGTATGGATGATGATAATCATTTATAGCACCAAACAATTTTGTGAGATTGCAGTCGTGTTGATGAGTGAATGAGTACATTTAATAATAAAACCGTTTTTTATTTATAGTAAACTGACTGGTCTGCGTTATTTGATCTACCTCCTTTAAAATGTATTTTTATCCACCCGTAGATCGGATTGTATACCATAATGTAATAACGTCATGGTATATTATGCGTATCTTATATTTAGTTGCACAGTGAATGATTAATCGCATTACATCCGCATTGTTCGCTCGGTTACAGCTCTTGTCAAGCTGCCCAGAAAATTACGATTGAGAAAATCAATGGACTGCGTGTTTATTATTGAACGGATTTCACGATCGGAAAATTTGTCGTTTTGGCAGGACAGTAAAAGCAATATTTGTGATTTACGTTACATGTACCGATAGCAGTATATACTTCGAAATATAGTTTATCGCTGTTTGCAAGCAATTCGAATATTCTCGTATGTATTAATTGAACCGGCTCTATTGCAGATGACGAATTATAACGGATCACAGATTGTAATCCATTATACGCAGCCCAAGTCGGGTCATTCTAATGCTTTATTTGCTTGTTTAACTTGGATTCGTGCCAGCCGCACAATCCGTCGAAGGAAAATCTCCCGCCAAATTGTACATTCTATTCCTGGGCAAAAGTGAAAATACAAACATTTATACGATACTGAATGTTATTATCACTTGCATCATGCGTTGTGTAAACATCATTGCACTTTGATGTAATGAACAATTTCATTGAGCATCTACTCTATGAAATGGTATATGTTACAATGGTTGTATTTCAATGATGTAGGATTTACGGATTTATGTTTATGGACCTTTACTAAGCGTTTAACTGTATAGATATCACAGAATAACCCTGAGCAACATGCTAAGATTTTCATAATGCGAGATTCTCGTATTGGCACAATCGTGGGCTATGCATTTGGCAGAGGCGTATCAATTTCCCAGTTTGATTTATACCGCTGTCTGATATTTGCGTAATCCTGACAATTTTCTTCGAATAAATTGGCTTTCGATTATTATACTGAAAATATTCGACGGAATTGGAGCTTGCAGAAAAACCCTGAATTCCTCAACAACCAGACTAAACATTCGATGGTCGCTTGGGACTGGTAAATAATAGTTTACAGCGTTTTACTATGTGACGTGTAACTCAACTATATGCATTTTGGATCTCCTCCAAAAACGTTGATCCGTCGTTCTCCAGACAACAACTCGTTGATTATTGCGGTTAATTCTAGCTTGACTCAGTTTCCAATAACATTTCATCGTTAACAACTGTGTCATATGTTTTATCATAAACCACGACTATGTTGAAACATGGAATTATCGTAAACGAAATTTTTGATAATAATATAAAGTTTTAAGTTTTTTAGTAACAAAGAAACGAGTCCGTTAGCGTTTAAATATTTTATGCGCTGTTAGAACTCTCTTTACGATCGAAACAATTACATCATTTACCTGGAAGACAAACTGTTTCAAATCCAATTGAAATCGGTGCAACCAATAATAAATTTGAATGTAATAATAGTTAAGCATGAAATTCATTTTGATAAAAAAATTTAAATGTTGAGTCGTCTAAATGATTTGAATAGTGTAAATAGAATACTATGTTGTAGCCGATATAATAGAGTTTAGTACTTGTTTACGAAACGTAGTTAAGTGATACATACATAGTTGATTTAGACGTAAATTGTTCCTTTTGTTTTCGAGTCATACCGTGAAGGATTTTGTCTCAATTCCAAATCATATGTCCTATACCTAGTTTACTATTGTATGCTTGCGCGGTTTTAATGTTGTTTACGTTACTCGCAACATTTTCATTCTCTATTTTCGTACTGATTCGTACACAACAATATCGTTTTCCCTTTCTGAAGAAGATATACTAGGGTCGTCCACACAGTCATCTCAATGAACCAGGTTCGAGTAAACATGTTGCTCTAACAGACTTCTAAAATTAAAAGGAAATCCATCTCGTTACATTGCTATGTGTCCTCTTCTGCTATACAACTTCAGTTCCGAATTATTTACGATGTTCCATCTCTTTTCAACCAAGAAATTCCACGTCTGCAATATAATCCGTTTATAACAATCGTAGTCATCCACAAACGATGAGATTTTGTATTTTGTTTCTTAAACGGTACAATATTCTGCAAATTATGAAATTATTCACATTATCTCTAATATATTTTCGCGATATAATTTGATGAAATTACCGGAATTGCAACTGTTCAATCTTCGAACTAGTCAAGACTTTTGGTCACGATTTTTCAAATAAATCTAAATCAAACTTCTGCAAAGTTTACGTATCGTTTAAGAATGAAAGATAAACAAGAACTGACGTCATCTGGAGAATACCAAAAGAAGAAAAAAGGAAAGAAAGCCGTAACACGTAGTGGTAAAGGAGGGGAGTAGCTGGAGCGTTGAGGATGAAAAGACGTCCCTAATTTCGAGCCTCGCGGCACCGTCTACATCCCAGAAATAGCGCAAGCGCCTTTCCAAAAGCTTTGAGGTCCGTGAAGAAGCGTATAGGAGCTCGCGATTGGCTGGAGGTAGCGGGGTGCGGTTCGGTACCGTCACGCAACCGCTATATCCTCCTTTTCGAATATTACCGCGGCGATAGCCGTTCCTCGTGACAGTGTTTAACAGACAGTAACCATACTACCACGTTGTAATCACATAGTAGAGGGCCGCTACGACTTCCGTTTCCCTAGTCGCGATTAACTAATACTTTGTTCTTATTCTTCATATTTTCTGCGTCGAATTTGATCATTTAGCCAGTGTTTCTTCAGTTTCCTTTCCCGAATAAACTTGTTCGTTAATTTAAAAAAAAAAAAAAAAAAAACAAAGTAAAAAGAAAATCGCGCCACCATGGTATGTTCTATTGATGATATCGTAAGTCGTCGCCCTGGTAAACATACACGTTTTCCTCTTGTATATTCTCTATTATTTATTTATCTTATTTTTTTCTTTCTCTACTTCTCTCTTTCTCTCTAATACACCACTGTGCCTCGTCTTATCTCTGTGATTTCTTCTCATTCTTTGCTCTTCTTCGCTCAATACTTTGTGGTCTTTGGGTGAACTGGAATTTCGAATGTTTCTACTGGGAAAGCAAATACTGTTCGATGTAACTTGAGAATCACTTTAAATTCGTACCTGGATTCCGTAAAAGCGATGCTCTAGTTATTCGGAGCAGTTTATTCGACACTCGGTACATCTTAATTACACGTGTTAAATGTGTATCACACAGTGCAACAGGTGTAAATTGATAAAAGCGATGTTCGAAATACCGATTCCTCCAGTTTTACCACGGTGCCTTCTACCATTGCCTGTACCCATAGTTCTCTCTATTCTATTTATTTATCTTCTCTCCACACCACTTCTTTCCGTACTATCTTTTCTGGCCTGTTCTGAAGGACTTTTGTTTTAGTATTTTTTTTCTGTTTAAACGATAACAGTGGTTACAATCTAACAGTGAATCGGGAATTATTGGATCAGAGATGCGAGGTCCTGGAAACGTGATTGTTTCTTACACGACGAACTTCCTCGGGCCTTCTTTTCCTCCTGTGGATATATTATTAATTAAAATATAATTAAATCAAATGATAGTAATAACATATATGCATGTATAATACATAGAAACTTGGAAGAGTTGTAAACATTGTTGAATGAAACTTAAAATCGACAAGAAGAAGGGATATGGCCCGATGCCTGACTATTCACAACTATTTCTACTGCATTCAATGTTGATTGTCGCAAAACTTGATACAAGCTCTTCAATTAAATTAAACTGCAACTATTGATGTCAATCGAGTAACAATAGTATATAATTATAAAACAAATGATATTAAATTGCATTAAAAATAGAAAAATGCACGAATTTTCTGAAATATCACTATTTAACCATGCACGCCTTCTTCAAAGTTTCTTCGATTGATCGATTCTCTTCGAAATAATTTCACTAGAGTAGCAGAATGTCTTTTAATGGTATTTAGACTCATTATAATAGCTCTACCATTAAAACTTCTCTTTCTTCCTGTTGAGTCAGAAATGGAATTTCACTTTCCTCTGTTCGCAGGCCGACGAACTTCCCCCTGAACAAATTGCTGGTATGTATAAGTTTGCTACCAAAACGTCACTAATATTCCATGGTTACTAATGTAGTGCTACAAAAAACAAATGGAATTAAGCAAATAATACTCTTTGACCGGTTATTATAAATTGAGTAACAACTGATTTCTCCAAAGAAAGCTTTGTGCCATTAATATAAACGTAGTCCAATTAACCAAGCCCAAATTCGTTGAAAGCTTGAAAGTAAAAACACATGTACAAAAGTACCTGTTGGACTATGGTATCGCTCAACGCACCATTCTTGGCTTTCCGGTATTTCAATCGCGTCGAAATCGTATCGTGTTTACTGGACGCCGCGTGCTAAATTTAGCAGAAGCTCGCTGTTTCTTCATCGTGTTTCCCTTTCGGTTTCCTGACCCTTCCGCTGGTGAACAGGGGGCTCGTTTAATCGTTCCGGATAATCTCGCGACGGTGTGTTACACGGGGCAACGAAGGTCTATCTTTAGGTGCACCCTGTCCATCGTTTTATGTCGAAAGCCAACTGCGTTTCGTGCGAGAAGGAAGAGGCTTCTGTTCGATTGCCAAACTTATAAGAAAGAAAGTGCCTGGACGTCGTCTAATTTCTGCATTTATTGATACGTGACATGACGGCAGAAGCAAAAGGTTTGGTGTTTATTGCAGAGGAAATCCGTACGAATCCAATCTTCCTTCTGTACCTTAAAAAAGTATAATCGTTATCAAAATATAGCCAAAATAATGATATTTTGTTTGTAACTGTTATAGACGTGTTCAATTTACTTTTGAATGCAAGAACAACCGATTGACTAACTTAAAATAACATTTCATGAGTTAATTTTTTTCATGCCGGTTACTCTTCAATCAAAGAACAGAATTTTATTGTATAATACCTTGATGCTTTGATAAATTTATTTAAAATTTCATCGTTACTCATGACTTCCGTTTTCATAATTATTTCGTTTAAATTTGAAATTTTCAGAATTATTGTTAAGTCTATCATATACATTTAACTTCAAATTTAGTTTACTTTTTGTTTTATGCCTAAATCTCTTCAGTATAGAGATCTCGCAATTGAAATAATATACTGTGCTGAAATTTAGAAATCTGTTGTTATTTAAATGCCACGAATGAATTTTCTAATGGTAAAAAATTAAAACAGATGCGACGAATAAACGGGTCAGATAAGTTATCCGAACGTCACGTTCTCAGAGTTTATTTGCGCTTCGATTCAATCGAGGGCAGCCGGCACAGACTGCCTATGTATAGCTACAGAACCGTCTTCGGTATGATAGCATGAGAGAAGGTATCGCGTGACTATTCAATCGCAGGGAAATCGGATTGTTAAAAATAGAGGAAGACTTTTCCAGTGGGATCAAAAAATAGAAACTCGTAACGGCTCACTGGTTCTAAGGTGCAAAATATACATGCAACAACCCTGAAACAAACTTAAATCCATCAACATTTATCTTATTCTATTTCTTAACTACTTTGTTATATTATTTAACCATCAATTTTACTAAATCAGTTTGTATTTTTTTTGTGTTACTAAAAACTTAACTTATACAAAGGGAAATGTTTCTGATTCTGATCTTCATATCGCAACGTACAATGTTTTTTGTATACTGTTTTTTAAATTAAGCGATCGACTAATTTTGTTCTACAAGTAAGAAAAACAGGCAAATTCTGTTAAGGAAATAATCGTCAGCTTTTTGCAAGACTACTTGAAAACATACTGTCGCATAAATTACCGTAAAATTTCTTCACGCCGCCAGTCGACAACGATAAATAAACGATCTAACCAGTGTGAACGATGGTGCGTCAAGCCAAATAAGCTTCGAGCCAGAATCGCGAGCGAAAGGGCATTAACATTGGTTTCTAAATCCGTAACCGTATCGTAGATAGCTTTTAACACGTCGAAACACCGCTTAAGACCAGAATCCTCCTGTAAAATGTTCTGCTCTCATTACCTATTTCATCACTTTGATAAAATAAAAAGAGAAGACAAAATATTCTCGAATATAAGAAAAAATAATCATAATTCTCTTTTAGTCCTTCGCAAAGCGTTCGACAGCTTCGATAGAGAAAAGAGTGGTAGCATTCCAACTGATATGGTGGCTGATATCCTCAGATTGATGGGTCAACCCTTTAACAAAAAGATTTTGGATGAGCTGATTGAAGAAGTGGACGCTGACAGTAAGTAGAATAAGTCAATTACTAGTTAAACATCCGTATGCTAAGTAAAATTTGTTCCACTTCAACCAATAAACGATCTGTTTGAAGCTAACATTAATTTACAATTTACACTTAATTAATAATTTAACAATTTAACAAACGCTAAATTATAGTGGATTTGTGGATGAAATATTTTTTCTGGTTGATAGAATCCGGACGCCTTGAGTTTGAGGAGTTCGTCACGTTGGCCGCCAAGTTTATCGTTGAAGAGGACGCAGAAGCTTTGGAAAAAGAACTTCGGGAAGCTTTCAGGCTTTACGACAAGGAAGGTAAATATATCCTTTTCTTATAGTTTATTCAAACGAATATCTTCATGCCATGAAATAGTAGCCGTGAAATAATATCTTCGTATATATCTATAAAATTGAGAAGAATGCGAAAAATATAGTGAAAAAAGTAAAAAGATATATATGACTTATAAATATTTTAGTTTTTTAATATTTGGTTGCCTTATCTGAGGATGTTTCTCCAGAAATGTATGTGAAATTTGCTTGTTATTGAAGCGTTCATTTTCTACTGTTTTTCTAATTCGATTTCACTCTTTCCCGCAACTTGATTTTGATGTAAACTTTTGATGTATCTCACTTACATCATTTGTTTCCACATTTTTGTTTAAACGTATATCTATTGAACAATGTTGCAACACAAGCAGAGTGTCTTCGTGTAATTGTATAGAATTATCATTACATTAAGAAAGTAGGCTTTCAAAATTGTTTTTCTCCACAATTTTGTTGTTCTTCATTTTCATGTTATTTTGATTTCTAAAAGAACCTGTAATTTACTATGAATGGTCGCCGAGCACTCTGCATATCGGTCGGCTGAGAATAGCCAGTTCCCCGAAATTGGCCGCGTAAAATCGTCGTCCTTCACCCGTTTTGTTTCGTGAGAATAAAAGTCAACTGAATTCGAGAAGTCTCACGCCCTCGGGATCACGGCCAAGAATCGCGCCTATTTCGTCACCAAAATCTCCATGAATTACGATCGAGCCAAAGACTTGCGGACGTGTATTAATGCGACTGCTCGTTCGCTTAACATTTTCTTCCTCCACTTCCATTGGTAGACGGACATTAATAAATCATGTTTCCCGATTTCACCGTCGGAAAGTAATAATTGGTGATCAAGGTGACTGATTATCATGAAGTCCAAAATTAAATGACTATTTTCGTTGCAGGAAACGGCTACATCCCGACTACGTGCTTGCGTGAAATCCTTAGGGAGCTGGATGACCAACTGACGGACGAAGAACTGGATATCATGATCGAAGAAATCGACTCCGATGGATCTGGCACCGTTGATTTCGATGGTAAGTTTAATGAAACTGTTGCTTCATTTTATAAACTATAGATTATTAATTCGCGCTTATTATTTTAACACCATCATAAAAGCGATGTCTTGAATCCCTAAAACATGCGAAACTATAAATGATATCAGAGTATAATTAATAACGAAACAATTACGTATTTTAAGTATCGATAGAAAATCTGTCGACTCTCTAATGATTCTATATTGTACAAACTATCTGCACGCTATTTAGTCCTGTTCCAGTGACGATACAGAAGTCTTGGTTTTAATTTCCTATCTCTTTACTGCGAAATCGGATAATGCGCAAACGCAATGTTGCACATCAAAAGAAAATTTATCTCCTTGTAGCATTGCCAATAACCGCAGAATATGTAGAACAGTAAATAACAATTCGATGGCATTGAAGTCAAGAGAGAATATAATTGTATCCTCCTCTTCTATCTGCCTTAGATGAATTGTCTGCAAATTGGCTATTTGTTAATTCTTCCTTGGCACGTCGTATTTTACATGTCTTCTAAATCACTGAAGTAATTCATAAGCCACTAAACTCTTCGTAGGAATGCCTAATTTAGATCAAAGATGAAAAAATTAATTTCGTTACACTAATAGATCTACAATCTGCATTGATCTTTTATTGATCATTTCTTAGACGAAATATAATTACTTTTATAAATATAGTTTTATACATATCTAAAAGTACTACATACTCACATTTTCTTTTTTCGAAACTAAACATTTATTTTAAGAATCACTATTTGTAAAATTGCCAATTTTAATAATTACAATTTTTATTTCAGAATTCATGGAGATGATGACCGGAGAATAAATCAATTTGACGTGTCGATGGCACCAGTAATCCGACTCAAAGACAATGCAAGTGCGACGGTCGCGTTCTATTCTTTCAAACTAAGTATCTCTGCGTGTCTTTTAAAGAAAAAAAAAGAAAAAAACAAAAACAAACAAAAACAAACAAAAAAGATTAGAATGCAAACGAGAATGGTGTCTGAAAGTGTGCAAAGATTGTTTTTTAACGCCCTGACACGTCTTCATCGATCGTCGAATCTCAGGACGATTTTGTACATGGCTTCAATGTCACAGGGTTGACCTCTTCTGCAGGTTTCCTTTTACCTTAACAAGTGCCGCAAATTAACTGTTGTACGCGAGTCATGATTATTATTATTATTACTACTATTATTATTATTACTATTACTATTATTATTATTATTATTATTATTATTATTATTATTATTATTATTACTGTAAAAATAACGAATCACAGGTTCCAATATTTTTTGCATCATGTCTGCTAAATTTTTCATGGACAGTATTTATTTGTTGTTAATAAAATACTATTGAAAAAAGTTTGAGCTTTACTTTTCTTAACAAAGGTAACTAAATCAACGATTCAGTTACAAACATAATATTCTAGGTGATAAGGTTTAGTAAATCCTATTGATCGCCTAGACATTTTATTTCTTTAACATTTGATTCATAATCACAATGATTTGAGAGTTCTCAGTAATTGACGTGTCGTAAATACAACATATAGTATAATACTTTTAAAAAAATAGAGTTGTTAGCAATAGACTAGAAAAAGTTCGATAACTATAATAGTGGCACTAATAAACTTTGAAATTTCGTCGCGACAAATATGTTCTTAATATTCTACGATCGCGCTTGCTAAACGAATATATAATTTCATTCAAATACATGCATCAACGCATTGTGTTCAAGAAAGAGAATCGAACGTAAGTTAGGTAATAACGTACAATTTAGAACGCTACACGTATAAACATGGACTAGACTATACAGCTTACACAGATAAAAGACTGTCACTCCCTTTGATTAAAGCTATAATTTTTCACATTTTCATGTTGAAAAATTTTCATAGAGAACTTTTACAGATATTCCACAACTATATATTTAAATTTCTTTTTAATATCATACCAGGCTGATAATTTTAATATATTTTTAGTTGGAGATTTTATATCTGTACTATCAACCTACTCCATATAAACTAATTTATTTACCCATATCAGGATACTTGGAATGATTCTATATATTTCTAATGGTCCTCATGCTTAGAACAATAAAAAAAAAAACTTTCTTCCTTATATATTATAGATATATATGTGTATAAATAAATAAATATATTTTTTCATTTATATATTTATACACAATAATCACTAAATGTTGATCTATGTGTTTTTTGTCATTTTTTTATATTCTTTTTTTAACTAGAATAAATAGTATCGTTTATAATAGAAAGTTAAAAAGGGGAAAAATATAATCTGATGCGCTTAAGAGTTCTGCGAATCGTGAGTATGTATGTGTGTGCGTTTTTGATATATATTAAGTTAGCTGAGCAAAATATATGCAAAATAGAAGTATTAGAAAAATAAAGAAATTTTTTAATTGGATAACCTGATTCCTCGTCGATCCTCCTCATTGTACGTATCAGAACTTTCTTACACAAGAGTTTGCAAATCATCATCCTCCAAACTTTTACTTTCGGAGGGTGACATTAAATGTCACATTTTAAATAAATGTGGAAATTCATTGCTAATTTCGCGTACAGATTGCTGGTCTTCTTGACTCTCCCCAGTCTCCTCGCAGAATATTCTGCAACGCAAAACATTTTTGAAAGAATAGATAATAATGTACGACATATAATTAAGATGTACCTTGTAAAACACTTCAACAGATCTTCCGAGCGATACTTGTGCTCGTTGTAACTGGAAGTACGAAGTACTCTTCGGCATAGTTCCAAGTATTGTCTGCGCTGTAAAACAGTAATTACATCTATTATTTTTTGCTTTATTAATAGCAATTAAATATTGTTGTCATCCTTCAGTACCTTATCACCGGGAAACATATCATACAGCTGGCGCAAAATTATATCGATTAGAACCTTTACGTCATTTGTATAAAAAAGACCTGCAGTAATGTCGTTGCTGAACAGATCGATAAACAGTTTTAGTACAGAATGTGGTGGTGGTGGTTCATGATCGAATATTCGCACAGGATCCTCTACAACAAGATCACAGATTCCGCGGAACTTAATCTTAATTCTTATAAAATATACTTCGCTTTTTAAGTATATATATTACCTTCTCTATTGAATAAAAGTAAAATCTTCTCAGTGAAATTCTTGGCCACTGTTCTTTCCTTCAATGCGTTCAGAACAATGTTTTCGGAGTTTATGAATTGTAAATTATAGGATAATATTAAATTTACAAACAAATCTGGAATTTGATCTTCCAAGTCCATATCCGGTGGATTCTCAATCAAATCCAAAATGAACGCTATAAAATCCGGACCCAATTGTTCTACAATAAAGATTGTAATTGACTCTATGATAGCCGGAAAGAGAATCGTGGACTTTAATGCAACACACATGATGCATTACCTACTTTACTCACCCAAATGTGTAACTGGCATAGGTTCACCCATTGAGAAAATCATAGTAAGTAATAATGAAGAGTAATTTAATTTCGTCACGTTTCTAGGATTACTTCTCATATCTCTGTTTGAAATACGCGAATTGCCAAGTTAATTTGAATAATTGTACAAGTTAGCAATTTATTAAATAGTACCTTGCTAGTTCCATAGGTAATATACTATTTAACATTATAGTCAAGATCACAGAATCCAGACTACACATTACTCCAAACGATTGCAAGAGCAGTTGTCTAATAGTCCATCTTGGTTCCATTTGATAATATTGTATTAATATATTAACGCCATCATATTGATTCTGTTGTAAAACGTATCTAGATACATTTGCATCCGCATTCGTCTGTAAATTGAACTTGCTATATAAATGATTAGAGTATAGGATAATTTCTTTTGCTAATACAATAAGATATACCAATATAGATGTAAGTTCCTTTATATAGTCAACAATAATAGATTCATCCTCATAAAGCATCCAGTTTCTCTGTTGAGAGTCTTCTTTGCAAGAAGTAAGCTCTGTAAAAATTACTTTCAATCTATTCGCGTCATACGTCTCCTCTAAACTCATTTGCGACACCGTGAATGGCGTTTCTAGTTGATGTAACAACGCATCAAAATAATGGCTGACATTTTGTGGCAACAACTGTTGCAGCCCAGAAACAACAACCGTCACTGCTACCTTTGACATTTCATAACTTAACTGAGTATTTCTACGTACTTGGTCAAGCAATTGATAAGCCGTATGAGAGTTAATATCACATAATGAACTTTTCTTTTTCATAGGTGAACTAGTAGGAGTCTGTCGAGTGCTACCCTGAGATGGACTCTTACGAATGTCCGCTTGAATTTTTTGTGTCTCAGAGGAAGACTGACACGGAAAAGATTGCATCCTCTGTTCACTTACAGATACATGCTGACATTGTGGAACAACCTGTGTTTTTTCCTTCTCACTGTTGCCATGCACAGTTGTCTGTGCTGTCATGTATGATGTGTTACTCTGAACAGTGTTAACATCCCCCTCTTGAGTATTACAGACAGGTGATGAGCATATTTCTCTAGTAGGCGTGCTACTTCCAAAGTCTGGAGGCACAGGAGCTTGCTTTTTATGTTTTCTATTTGACTCTGCCTGTTTCTTTTTCTCAATTAATCTAAGAAGAAGATCCTGTTTATCTAAGTGCAATCCAGTCTGTTTTTTAGTCTCAGCCTTTAAATTATCTATACAATCCTCTAGGAATTCAATCAACACTTGAGATGACACCTGCAAAGTATTAAATTCATAACGATCTTCAATTAATTGTTTTCTTTATTTTATTAACAGACCTTCACAGTTGTCACATAATTCGAGGGAATATATCCAATCTGGCCATCCTTGTTGACGACCTGCCACCAATTCCTCTGCTTGGTATTCGTCTGATATAGAATAAAATAATCACCTTCTTGAAAGCTAAGTGTTTTCGCAAATGTGGCTTTGAAATCGTAGAGAGCTTTAAGCACTTCATAGTTCTCTGCATGTATGAAAACATTGATGTCAAAAATAGTTTAAAGATATTTACAAGATATTGCGGAATTTAACAGTTGCAGAAAGATCGATCAACCGACTTACCTAACCTCATGGAATTGTCACCCATGATCGCTTATTAAAATGGAAAGTGATGTTCGTTCCCGTGGAGACAACGCCCAGGTGAGAAATAAACGGGCGGAGAATTGCCTACCACCGCTCACCAATTTCACTTTCATTCGTGCTCAACATATTTCTCTCTACGGTGTCCTTTTTTTTTTTTTTTTTTTTGTCAGCCAACTATACATATAGATGAATTCGAGAGGACTCTCTATGTGTGTCGTGAGATTGGCATAAGCCGAATGCTGCCAGATTGCAGTAGCAATACGGTACGAAGAATTTCCAACGCATGGGCAGATTAAAATGTATACATATGTATTTATATTTCGCATTGTAGTTCGAATTCAACGAGATTTTTCTTAAACACGTTCGAATTAGTTTAAGTAATGGGAGCAATCAATTCTTTAAATATATCATTTTGTTCGATTCAAAATTATAGCAATTTATAAATTACATAGATAGGTAGTTACGTATCAGCCATGTATCAACCATATGATCTTTTGGTTAACAATTGAATAGAAATATCGAATAAAGGTTATCGAACAACTATCAAACAATTTATTCTCCTGTGCGGAAATATTAAGAATTAGCGTAGAATTTAAATTTTATCAAACCACGCGTATATTATAATCCACTAGAATTTCTCAATAATAAAATTATTAATTTGAAGCTGAAGTATAATTTTTGCAATGTCCTTTAACCTAAAATAGAAGCGTGCGATATAGAGGAAATTCTAAATCGCACAATAGTTTAACACGATAAAACGCACGAATTCCGTGAAAAGCGATGATTTGGGCTCTATCCAATTCCAATTATAATGTTTTAATATACATATAATATAGGTATTTCGAACGTTATTGGTAAAAACAACAGAGTAAGCTGAAAGATACTAAGAGTGATAAAGTAATCAATAAAATTAATATTTAATATCGTTAGAAGAAATTTATATAGTATTTTGCTCGAGCCTGTAAGCGGACAAATTATTTGAATATAACTTTGTATGTTTTAGAACTTGTAACATGAATCTGTTAACGAACCTGGAAAGATCATTTAAGATAACAAGTACGCAATGCACTGCTTCAAAGATGTGATTGTAAACAAATATCATTTCACAATAATACTTACAGTAGAATTTTAAATAACTTAATACTAAAATGATTAATACAGTATTACTATATACTACTTAAAGTAAAATTTTATACACTAATATAATACGAATAATAATTTACACGTCCAATGAATTCGTTACAAAAACGTATGCTAAAATTCGGGAATCATTTTGACAGAAGTAAGTATTTTTATATCTCACAAAACGTAACTTGAACATATCATAACATTATTTTATACTTTTACAGATATTATATTTCGTGAATGATCAAATACTGGAATGACATCAAGTTTTGAACATAACCTTCTTTGTTTATGCCATACAAATAAATACGTTGCTGTTTAAATTAAAGATAATGACATAATGCCTGATTCTTTTTTACACACTTGCAAAAGTTATGTTATGTTAATTACAGTATTTGATTGAAACAGTTGTCTGTCACGATGCCAGGCAAGATAAAAGTGAAAATATTGGCAGGTCGGAACCTGCCAGTGATGGACCGTTCTGGTGATACTACAGATGCATACGTTGAATTGAAGTTTGGGAATGTAACATACAAAACAGATGTGTGTAGAAAGTCGCTGAATCCTCAGTGGAATTCAGAATGGTATAGATTCGAAGTCGATGATTCTGAACTACAGGATGAGCCATTGCAGATCAGACTTATGGACCATGATACATATTCTGCAAATGACGCGATCGGCAAAGTTTATATAAATTTAAATCCGTTATTATTACCCGGTGTTCCTCCAACTGTTAAAAATATTTGGACATTGGAGGCTGTGATGAATACTAATACTGGTTCTCAAGGTGGTACGTAATTGATTTTTATATTAAACAAGTTTCAGACAAGTCTAATAATATTTTATTTTAGGCTCTGTTATGACTGGGTGGATACCAGTGTACGATACAATGCATGGAATTCGTGGTGAAGTTAATATCATTGTTAAAGTAGAATTGTTCTCTGACTTCAATAAATTCAGACAATCCTCTTGTGGAGTACAATTCTTTTATTGTAAATATGCAGAATATTTCTTCATAATCAAGTGTGGTCATTCTTTTAAACTTATATTACACAAGATAATGTTCTTTCAGCACCAAATATACCTCATGGATATCACACACAAAGTATACATGGTTTTGTAGAAGAACTAGTTGTTAGTGATGATCCTGAATACAAGTGGATTGATAAGATAAGGACACCCAGAGCCTCAAATGAGGCAAGGCAAACATTATTTTTCAAATTGAGTGGAGAAGTTCAAAGGAAAATTGGATTAAAAGCTTTAGATCTTGGTGGAAATGCTGTTATTGGGTAAGTAACATAAGATATAACATCAGAATAATTACTAGGAAATATTATATTACATTTATCCCTTATAATAATTAGGTATTTGCAAAATTTTGATCTGGAAGGTGAATCTGGTATTGTAGCCAGGGGTATAGGCACTGCTGTTACGCTTGTGAAATTACAAGATGCTTTAAGTTTTCCATCAGACAATATAGAAGAGTAAGTATATGTGATATTGTTCATTATGATATATTTAGTTTAATATCTCATAGACGAGTTCTGCATTAATTTTGTCCTAAACCTTGCAGTCTTAAACCTTCCACCAAATGCTTCTCAATGTAGTGTTAGTAATGCTAAAAATTTGTCAAAGTGTTCTGTGTTGTGAATTATAATGCTGGTTATTTAATCTGAACAATGAGATGATTGTTCCATTGCACACTTTCATGTAGAAGAATATGGTTTTTTATATGGCTTGTTATTAATTAAATGCATGTACAATGGCTCTAAATATTATTCTTCAGTAAAAGTTATATACTTTTTAAGTAAAAGCATTAATTTTTTCTTTTATTTTATTTTAAATGCTAATATTAATTTAACGAGTAATTGATGCACACTAATATATATTTATAATTCTATTTCCAAACAGTTCAAAGTCTGATGCGTTTGTGTATAAGTAAACAGAACAGTTTTCAATAATGTTTCATTCACAGTTTATCATTGGCACATATTTCAAATGCATTAGATCTCATTTCAGCTTCTATGCATTGGGTGTCCTCCTTCTTCGGTAGTGAAAAAAAATAATTCAGATACTTTACAATTTGTTCATCTTCGTATCTTGCTTACATATTATTTGTTATTTATTTCAATGAAGACAGAACTTCATTTTTTGATGCCTTTTAACAGTGTACAAATACAGATTACAATAAAAGAATTGCAGTAATATTTTATAAAACTTCTAATCTGCATATCATTTTTCTAGGACACCCGGTGTATATAGAAGCTAGATCGAGGTCCGATGCGCGTGCATTAAAGCCAGGACGAAGTTCGTGTGTATTGAAAATACCGTGGAGCACTACGATAGACTGGAAATAAACTAGGTACGCTACACGCGCATCCAACTTTGATCATTGATAGTATACAAGATTTTGGAAATTCTGATATACAAACTAATTAGGTATTTTTCTTTTTATCCACCTGCATGTGTCCATATAGGGCATTCTTTTCACAACACAAAGCACAAATGGACGGTACAGGACTCGATGAGAGTATGTCGCTGTATTCCGTTACTCCCACATATATCCCTGATCCTGTTTTTATGGGTATGCAAGTCACGCGCATAAAGCATAATTTGTCGCATCGTTCGAAAGGATCAAGAGGTCCTAGACGAGTTGTAAAAAGATTCGAATGTCCGTGTCGTGAACTTAGAGCTGTTAGAACAGTTGTTCCACCAAAATCTGGTGGTTTAAAAAAAGCTGCTGTTTCTTATCCAATTTTAACAGAGTCTGTCGTTCAAGATGCGTCTATAAGAATAATGTTGGCATTGGAAGATGAAAGAGGCGAAAGTAATAAAAATATATTGGGTATCCGAAAGAATTTAAGACGATTATTCAGTTCTAATGATGTTGAAAGTAATTCTCGGTGGAACAGTTCAACTAGATCCTCTGTTGTGAGTGTACAGTGTCCAAGAAAGGGGAAAAAGCTTAAAGACGATAAAGCTGAAAAAAGTGCGACAGCTTTTTTGATCAAATCTTTCCATAACGTACCTCTGGAGAATGTTAGGGAGTATGAAAGGGAAAGCCAAGAAATAACAGTAGTGTCTAATAATATGAAAGAAGACGATAATATAGACGATCGTATCAATCGAGAAAAGGAAAAGGAAAATGACATTAAAGGTGAAATTAATGTTGTTACAACGAAAGAACAGACGAAGAAGGAACATGATTCTTCTTTCGAGGAAAACACACCTAGTTCCAATGGTTTTACGGATGAATCTTCGGTCGATAGCGCCAGTTATAATATTTTGAGTGACTTAAAATTTTCAAGCTACGAGGAATCGGCAACGATTGATAAATTTGCGAAAAAACTTCGCAGGTGTGAGACTTTTCCTCTGTTGAAAGCAAAGCCATCGCAGATAAAATTGCCAAAGGCGGACAGTGACACGTATCCTCTTTACGAGGAAAATGTTTCTCTTCCGCTCAACAAGTGTCTTTCTATGAATCAAATATCAATGATTAACGAAGAATTTGTTACAAGTTCGAAAATTTTGGATGAAAAGTTTGTCCAAACGAGTACGCAAACAGAACTTAATAAAACTGTAAAAATTGGAGAACCCTTACAGACACGACAAAGCATCGATAACTTACAAGATTTCAATCTTCCACTTGCCACGAGCACTCCGCTAGACATCCAATCGTCCTTTTCCTCAAATTACCAACCAGCTGACTCTTTAATTGCTAGTGCAGCGGAGAAGTTAGCTGATCTCATTGCCGATTCCAAAATATATGACGAATCTAAGAAATACGATTCAGCTCTTATGATAAAAGAATGTGAATGTACTTCAATTGATGCGGACAATACGAAAGATGATTATATGTCTTGTGGTGATGATTCTGAGATATCGGTCGCGGCATATTCTCTGCTGCAAAATGCAAGTGATACCGAGAATAAAGATAACATTGTAATTCACAGATTTAGAGATACAAGATTTCCTTCTGTGATTGAAGAGGTAGATGAAATTTCTCCGAAAGAGTCTTTTAAAGATAAAGAACGCTCTGAAAGATCGACTTCATTAACGCCATCACTCCAATCGTTACAACACTATCAATTTCCTACCGTAATATCCAATAGAAAAGAAAATATCGATAGTAAAGTGACATCAGAAACTGTATCAAAAACATCGTCTAGTATTGAAAGTTTAATACAATCTTCAGGCAATGAAATATTTGATATAGAGCATAAGAATAGGCAACGCCGTATGCTAGATTTAATGAGAATAATTGATACGAAGATGATGGTGCATCGGTCTCAATATAATAATAACGAATGTCGTTATAGGAGGAAAAAACGAGATAGGCCTTACAGAAATTTTCGTCCTCGTCATTTACGGAAGAATTTGTACAATCAGTATCTGAAGAGATGTATTAAAAATCAGAAAAATGCGAGAAATGTTATGCGCGTGTCTTCGTTTACCAAAGACCTTTTGAATGAATCCATGTCAGCATTGCACACACCAGACACCTCTTCCTTTAATTCCTCTCTCGAGAGCATAATTATTCATGATACGTTAATTCAATCACATTTATGCAGAACAACCGAGTCGTCTCATTCGAGGGCTAATTTCATCACCAAAAGATCTACAGTCGATGCTGCATCACGCGAGATCGCTCCGAAAGAATTAACTCTAGATACCCAGAGCAGCGATTCATTTAAAATTGATAATAATACCATAGAGATGAAGCGACTAAAGCCTAAGAAAGATACTAACCGTTCACAATCATCCACATCTGTAGATCATGCGGTACATGAGGGTCATAGCATTTGTAATATAAGAGAAACGTCTGATCACGATGAATCGACTAATGATACTAACACTGCTAATATCACTTACAACTCGTGTGTGTCCCGCCCTTCCCTCGATCATAGGCAACAAGATGAGGCGTCTCTAAGTCCATCTTATCCGCTTCCGGCTGTTTCTCCTATGGTATCGAAAGTATGTCAGTTGCCTATGACTAAGGCACAACCCACCGTTTCATTGCATCGAAGATCTAGTGATTCTGATTTGAGCGTTACTCCGAAAGGTGAGTTTACAACCTACAGTATACTGATTAAAAGTCTCTTGTTAAGATCAATAGAATGAATGCAGAATACATTTACCTTACAATTAAATTAACAATTAAGAACAACTAGTAACGTATGTTGTAGGAAATTCATTTGGAGGAAACGATAAATCAATGACTGGGTTAATAAAATCATCTGCTGTGATAAGAACTATGAATCAAGATGCATTTGAGATGCTAGAATATCCATTCATTACGATGCAACAGTATCCGTCAGGATTTATTTTGCATATCGGTAAGCATTTTAACGTGTGGACACTTTACTCTCTTTTACATTTTTAATCATAAATCGTGTACCTCGAGACAGGTGGTCTTGTAAGCTCAAGATCAGTTAAACTTCTCGAAAGGATTAGCAATTTAGAAGAACCCGAGAGTCGAGATGCTTGGTGGAAAGAAGTCAGAATGGAAGTTCGGTCACATGCCAGAGCGTTAGCGTGTAATGTAGTTATTGGTTACAGAGAAGAAACTAGCATTTGGTAAGAATTTAAACACAAAACAAAAAGTAGAGTTCTTCTTGTCATGCTGTTTCATTTATTATTAATTTTTTATAGCGATGACGTATGTGTGTTGAATGCATATGGCACTGCGGCGGTTATCAATCTTCATAGCTCAACTCAGGATGTAGACAATGTTTTTATTGGTAAAGGACAATCAGGCTCCGGCGGGAATGCCGGAGAAACAGAACGCGACAAAGCTCAACAAAAATCGGCGCCTATAAAAGTAGAGAAAAGCGATACAGACATACCTGTGCCGACAATGACAACTCAAACGGGCAAAGTGAGACATATGTCGGAGAGCAAGGATCACGAGGTTCAGTTTCAAAGCAAATGCAGTTTTTGTCATCTACCGTATAACGAGTCGAGCGTTCCGTTTCGTGTAAATGTCTCAAAGTGTACAATATGTAAGCGAGCTAGAGTGCCAGACATAATGTTTACCACCATAGAATTACCGGAATATCTTCCAACGACGGGACGAGGATGCATTATTCAAGCCACCGTGTGTAAAACAAAGAAAGATCTTAGGGGTGAATTGAACGCCAAGGAGATATCCGATTGCTTGCCATTTTTAGAATATGAATTACACAGTTTACTCTTAAACAAACTAAAAGTTAAGGGAATGAATGCAATATTTGGTTTGAAGTTACAAGTCTCTGTCGGAGAACGATTAATTATTGGTATGGCGGTGGGTACTGCTGTCTTTTTAACCGCGTTACCCACACCTTCTATACCACAAATTGCTTCTGGAAATTCTTGGCATAAGGAGGAGCAGTTAGCCGAGATCCAAAAGACTTTAGTCGAAACTGTCAAACAGAACAGAGAATTTTATCGGCTCAAGCCTGTTGGGGTAAAAGTATATCATTATTTCTAATCATTTTTTAAATTGAACGTTATTAATAACTTACTTACTCGTTACAGGATGTTGAGAATGGACGAGTCACAACTTCAGATACCGATGAATCGGACGATGACCTGCCGGATTTGGATTTTAGTGTAGGTCCAAGGGATACCTGTGTATTGGAGGTGGATGATATCGAGGATATGGATAGGATATCGTTGTTAATGGACGACAGACCTCCAGATGATTTTCATGTAGTAAATACTCAAACGATTCCTGGATTGGACGATTTGGAAATTGTGAGGAATTTACAAATGTTTACTCAAATTTCAAGAACGAAAATTCCCGCCGGACAATTCGCATCAATGCCATCAAAATATTTTGCTAGGTTGCTTCAGGTATTCTGGTTTTCAATAACGACTTACATAACAGGATTATATTTCTTGAAATTAACTTATCAATCTCTCGTGTCAGTCTGTATACTTCAAATTAAGAAGAATGATTCCCTGTGCATTGTGTGACATGCAATTTAAGTTAGCACTTCCTGAACCAGACGAAATACAATTTACGGTAATCGGTATGGCCCTCGGATTGGGCGATCCTGTAAAAATAAATAAGACTAAAAAGAAACTGATGAGCCATTCCATGAGTAAAGATCAAGTTAAAAAATCAGGTAGATCCTTTATTTTTCTTGTAATAAAGGAATATACTTGGAAGGAATATAATTAATAGAAATATATTATATAAGCAGATGACAGTGATATGATATTTAATCTTGATGTGGATCATACAGAGGTTTCATCGGACAATGCATCCAGCAGTAATATAAATTCTGCTACTTTAATTAATGCACTAACATTAAAATCTCGTACTCGTTCTCCATTGCGATCCAAAGTTCACACAACACACAAACATAAACACGTAAGTATATATTTTTATGATTAAGCTGTTCAACATTAATTAAAATTGATTCGTTCATTGTAGGTGCCTTTAAAGGGGAGATACGGTGTTGACATAACACCTCTGTCTTACCTACCGGGTGGTCGTATAGAAAGGTATTTGGGAAACTTAAATTTCTTTTTTATTCGTGAAAGCACATCCATCAGAGAGGTTTGTAAACTCCAATATAACTACAAGTAACAAAATTGGCAAATTAATTCAAATAAATAAACTAGTATCTACCATTTTAGAACGGTGGTTTAAGTGGATTTACTCACAGTTTCGTAACAGAAGTTCTAGCAATTGTCCGTGCGCACATTACCGCTTTGGGAGGAAATGCAATGGTAGCATTTTTCATGACTAAATGCGTGCTTCTTCACAGCCCACACAAGAACCAGGTACGTGTAATATTTCTATATTGTAGTTTTCTTTGCAGTCCTTGATACTGCATTTGTTTAATTTCATGCATTTTTTGTGAAAGGGCGTGGGAATAATTTCCATTTTTTACTATTCATTATTCATTTCTGAAAACACATCGATGCAGTTGATTTGACCTGTAGTTGTATTGTATTGAATGCAAATGTATAATTCCGTTCAAAGGAATATTATTAAGAAAAATTAATTGTAGGGCCAGTGTCTGATAAATGTCGGTGGAGATGTAGTATCCGTATCATATTTCGCGGATGAGAAGCATTGTGGTGCTTCAAATTGCTGACCCCAACCTCCACATTCTGCGCCTCCATAGCTACAGCCGTATTCCGAAAAGCAACGTCGAAGATTCGACTTTTCGCTGATCGACGAACTTCATTAGTCATCTTTGACGAAACGTATCCTGTTACCCTGTGATAGAATAGGGCTTGTAAATATTTAAATCTGTAACATATAAATGGCGTAAGTAATGGTAATTCGATCGATGGACATAAAGTTTGCAAAACTTTGTGATCTTAGTCATGCGACTTTATCTAAAAGTAAAAGCGATAATTGTGTCACGAGACGCACACACTCCATTAAAACGGTGTTCTAGGAACAATTTTTAAAAGACTCTAAAAACAGCTTCGGTAATTAGGTGCCTTCAGAATTGCACGATAAAGTTTGCGGACAATTTTTTCATTCTCAAGTATTCAGTTATTTATTGTTGCAGGAAGACTATGATTCAGGCATCCGAATAAGAAGAATTTAATTTTTTTTCGATTATAAAAATAATTTTTAAAAGGTAGATGTTCTTTTCGAAGGGTAACGCTAAGACTCGGACAAAGTATGGTGGTGTTATGGATAAATGTTTGTTCCCTTCATAACATTACAAGAAGAATCGATGTGGATGACCGTAAAAATGAATTTGTCGGTAAACGTTTAAGGCAATGTCACTGTAGATATTTAGAGTAACGAAAGAATTGTAAAAGTGTTCTTTTCATTTGTGATGAAGAAGCAATTCATATTTCGCAACCTTTTGTCCTTCTAAGGTTGCTGAATGTTTTTTGAAATTCAGCACCTATATAAGATGTACAAAATTTAGATTATTAGGTAGAGTATGCCTTGAGAAGTATCTTGTACATTTGGATTGTTATGCATGCGTCTTTAATTCTTTACACTTAATTGTTTGTCGTTAATTGTTCTGATTTGCCCTTAACGATCTAATACTTATCGTACGAAATCCTAACTGTATAATGTATGTGCATTGTAAAATGGGTTTGTATTTTATTTTTACACAGTCAGTTGTTCCTTCTCTGTTACAATATGATCAAATAAAATTGTCATCTAATTGAATTTCTTTGTAAAGTTTTCATATCGAAACAGCCTATTCACATTTACCAACAAGAAAGAAATAATCGCTTTTAAAAAATTTTCTTCTTTCAATAGACATAATAAAATAAACAATAAAATTGCTCCTTATATTTCATATCATCAGCACGACAGAGTAGCTTAAGAAACAAAGTGATCGTTAGATAGTAATGAAATAAAAGAAGATGTTTCTTATCAATATACTTAAAAAGAGAAAATAAATTAGTGCTTATCCACATGATTACGGCTTTCAGTATAGTTTATTTGTAAGGAAAGGGAGGAAATTTTTTTAAGCAGTTTCTAAAAATATGAAGAAGCCGCTGAATACACGAGTAGTCCATCGCGATTTTAATTAAACACCCATGTTACGCTCAGATTTAATTATCGGACAATGTGAAGAAGAATGCAACTTAATATAACGCGAATCTAGATGAGTATTTCAAAATGGTATTTGGGAATATTTTTTTGTAGCTTGACGATGTAGCGATGAGACTTGAACTGTTCGGTTCCTTCAGGTGTGAAGCATTTCTCTTTGAGGCGTTTAACGACGCCTGCCAAAGCGTAGGAAAATGTGATCGACGTCCTGCCTTTTAATGCCGTTGTCTAGTAGCGGGAAGCTTTCGTGGAACCCTATAAAGTTGTAATATCGTCTTTGCATCAAATGTCACCTTTACCTTCTCCACCTTTTTAATATAAAAATTTTAGTACTGTCTTATGTTTCAACTTTTAATAAAAGCACCTGTTATATGATTTTCCTTATCATCGATGTAACTCTCCATTTCCGAACCAAGTTCGTATATCCTGGAGAGTGCAGCGCACACCTTGCGGATCCTCGGAGGTAGGTCGTCCAAAAATCCAGGATTGCATTGGGTTGGTAAAGCTGCCAAAACGTTGTTGTAGAACACAGCCATCGTCGTTATTGAAAAGAGGATCAGGATTGTTGAGCTCGTCATCCTTCAAAAAAGAGTAATAATCATTTTTAATAACAAAGTACAAAATTTACTTAACTGTTCGAAATATAGAGAAGTTTTAAAATTTTAATTCAGGAATCAGGATCAAAATATACGTGTTACATTAAACGATCGAATTTTCTTTATTTCTAGATTCCAATTGCTTCCGATTTATGGTTGTAAAAAATGAGATTACATTCTTTATCTTGGTCGAGCTATGCAGTTGATGTATAAATATTTCATCAATTAATTAAGCAGCGAATGCGTAGATTGTGAGGAGTTTATGTTTAATATATGAAGAGGTGAAGAAAGTTCTAAGATTAAAAAAGAATAAGAAACGCACCTTCAGAGACAAGAAAATAAGCTCATAATTTATGAACATGCTATAGTCTGGAGGGAAATCAATTTTCTAGTAACAAGTATGTTGTTAAACACGACTATCATAAAAATGTGCAATGTGTCACGTTTTTAATGCGTCCATCCAGCACTGATTGTGTGATACGAGAACCAGGGAACTCCTTTTATTCTGAAAATCTCGTAAAAATGATAAATTGTATTTTAAAAAATATTTTTGATACGTACAAGGTATTATCCAGATATTACAAATTAGAATACTGCCAGTATATGAATAGTTTTCCCAGTCGTTGTATAATATATAATTTGTTATTAAAGGTTGATAGTAAATTTCGAAGTAAAAATATTTGCCCCGATTTAAATTCAAAAAGTAGAAAAGGAGTCCAAGGAAGCGAAGGTTCCAATGCAAGACATGCGAGTGAAGGAAAAACAAGTTGCAGGGAAATATCATTGGAAGAGGATCGTTCAGTGTTTGTTGGTGTCGCGAAAAACGAAAGGAAAGTATTACATTACACAGGACGGAGTCGGAATATCGAGTAAATAAGACACGGCGATCCGAATGTGATCCAAGAAGTGAGCTCACACAAAGTCAGGAAATCGTATTACCGACGTTACGTGACTCGAATATGTAATGGTTTTCAGTCTGTTCGAACTAAATATAAAGTGGACACCACAGGAGTTAAATCGACGTCGAAGGAAACGGACGAACGAGGCGTGCCTCCATCCTAGTTGGTCGCGAAGTACCTTAAGAATTCTGGTTGAAACTTACACGCAAACTGTTAAAGGGTCGTACTGAGATAGCTGTTGCTGCTGAAAATTTTGTGACCAACTTTGAATGTTTCAGATAACGTCAATTAAGGTGTATATGAGAGTTATTGTCAAAAGTTCATTAATTCCACTGTGAAAAATTATTAAAGTTCAATTGCGGTGTAAAGCCGGAAGTAATAAAAAGATTAGTAAGAACTACGTTCTGTAATAAGGATGAAGCAGCTTGTAAATAATTAGAGTACGTATTAACAATTAATTACCGAAATGGAATTGCTTGGAATTACTTCAGTGACCTTGTAGATTCCACCCCCGGTGCGAGGCGAAGAAATTATTCTTTCTCACTCTCCCCAGCTTGCCGTAACAATTAAACTTATATGATATCGTTTCTAGTAATCAGGTTCATTAATTGTCACACTAAAAATGCGTCAACTTGCCTATAAAAACTTGCCTATAAAAGCTCGAATTCACGACCAATGGTTTATTTATAATGATTATATTAATATCGGGAATCAGTTTATAAACGAAACAAAAGGAGTGGAACAAAGTTTATTTAACGGAAGAAAAAGCAATTCCACAAGGAGAGCTACTTTCACCGGTGGTGTGGCTTTTATAAATTTCAATTGGTTTAGTCGCTTTCACGAATCTTTTTCTATCTCATAAAACTTCGAATGTTACGTTCTAAGCTCGCTACAAATAAAATAATGGGGATAATTATATTAAAAGTCTCTGAAAACCCGCTTCCAGTTAATTTAATTCGCAAGATACTGAGAAAAAAGTATGTAGAAGCTGGAACATTTAGAAGATTATTTGTGATTATTCCCTTTAAAAATATTATTAAATACTATTTCATATTTATTACAGCACCGTACAAGCGTACAAAAAGAACCGTATACCGTCATTTATTACTTAACATTATAGCTCCTCTTGTAATGTCGATGAAACGAAGCACTGCACGCCTAATGAGTGACTCTTATCCCTTGCTTCTGATTACGGGTAAAAGTGCATGCAATAGTTTGACTGTCTACGATTTATCTCAATTTCTGTCTCAAGTTATTGATCAAGGAACATTTTGACATTAACATAAAAAGAGTTATTTAAGTTTGCATTTCTTTTTGACATTCTGTATTATGCTAATATTACCGTTTTTTTTTTTTTTTATCTATGATTATAAATATTTAATTATATGACAGAAATATTAGAAACAATAGATAACCGATCGACGTAAGAATACAGGCAATATCTATTCCACTTTACTATTATGTTAACAATACTAATTTGTTTAACAAGTGAACAACTGCATAGTGGCAAACAACATGATCACTAAGATTGACAAACAGTTTCCGGTTCTTCTTCCTTTGATCATTTGTTTATCATGATTTTACCCTACGCTCTGTACTCCAATTCCATTTAACAATTATCCTGCACGCAATTTCATTGAAACATAACGGTCTCACGATTCTGTGTATTCCCCTTAGACGGTTAAAGTTCTACTTAGTTCGGAAAACAACAGGTGTTTGTCTTCTAAACACTTTAAAGCGGGGAATGATTAAATTTGTACGAAGAGAAGGTGCACGGAGGTCCGCGAAAATTACTTAGCACACAAGAGTTCCACGTAGGACCTATGCAAATCTCGAGAACGCGAAGATGTCTGATGGCCAACCTTACGGCCACCCTCACGACATATCGATCAAGAAGCCGCAGAGATATCGTTCGTTGGATTCCGAGAGGAAATGAACGTCAGTTCTTAATCGAGTTTGTATCTGAAATATCGCTGCTTTAGCTCTCAGGTGCCCCCTATTGTACGGTTGGGAAAGGGATGATTGGAATAAAGAGGAGAAAAATGAAAGTCTAAAAGGAAGTAGGACGAAACTTGGAAAAAAATCTCTGCCGACCCACATATTTTAACATAATAAAATACTATATACGTGTGAAGAAATGAGCTTCTTAGAATAAATTAAACAAGAATATCAAAATTAAATAATATAAGAAAAAGCTAATATGTATTTCCAAATCAGATATAAAGAATGCATAAAAAGATTGTGAAGGGAAGATTTTTTAACACGTGCAATCTTTACTAATATCGTTAATCTAATATCAGGTCTAATCCTACGTTTAATGTTTTCAGCGTTCAAACTGGAAGCTTTATGAAAGATTATACCAATATAATCTTTAGTAAGGAATTAAGCTTGCATTGCCTGACTTGGAAGTTTTAATCGTTGTAATGTAAAAGTTTAGGGTGGCTATGCTACTGATTGAATTTCGAATTTCCCTGGTGGATCCCGTTGTAAAACAAAACTTGTACTAAGAAAATTATAACACGCGTGTCGTTGAGAATTTGTTGAATTTCTTTAGGCTAGCAAACATTTTACGCTATTCCTTCATACCTTCCTGCTAGTACAAGATCGCAATGCAAACCATCCCTTGGAACAGAATGTTCCGCAAGCGGTTGTTGACTGAAATTATTGCTTGGATTTAGAACGAGTACATTTTTTATCTGTCACATAAAAATTGTGTGTATGCCTGCGATATACCTTCGGAATGACAAGTAACCGATGTAATATATCACTGTGTTTACTAAATAATATACAAAAAGTCATATGTAAATAAGTAATAAAACGCTCGATGTAAAACTAATGCAAAGTCTTAAAAAGAAGATCAACAACATGCTTCCTGGTAACTTAATCAAAGTACTTGAAGAGATATCGACCCGTAATTCAATTTAAAAAACTGATTAAAAGCATAATAAGGACTCAATAGAACAACGTGACATGGTTTCTCACGCAACAAGTAACGAACCTTAAGATTCGTCGAAATTCTTTGCCTAAACTTTCTGTCACGTTTATCAATAAGAAACATCATTCTTCAAAACCCAAAATTTGTAACATTACGTCTAAACAACTTTCAGCGTCCTAATTTATATTTATATACCACTAAAATGAAAACCAGCACTAGCTGTTGGAGAATAAAAATACTAACCTGTTGCCTGTTTGCAAACACGGAGATTTCAAGTCGATCCTCGTTCGTTACAGAGACCGTAACGTAGACGATTCTGATGGTCGTTGTATTCACGCGTTATTTACTTCGTATTACGAACGATGATCGCGAGCAAAGGGGTAGTTAATGTACGTACATCGGTGGTAAGATCCAAGGATACAATGATAGTGGCGAGATTCGCGAAGGATCAGCCCTTAAATACGCGCGGATCCTACGGCCATGCGCGTTTTGACGCACCAGGCGAAACGGTACACGTAGTACACCCTCTCATCACATGGTTGATGTACACTTTCAATTCTCCTGTCGACATATTGAATAAAAATTTCATGAAAATGTTGTTGGTTGCGCAATGCAGAGGTCCTCTTCTTCTTGTCCACACTTGGCTTTCTTTCTCTTTCCTTTTCCATCCATTCTCTTGCTTAAACACGCAACCTGCGAACAAGGTTTTTAACAGCTGAAGTAGTTGCTACAAACGACAAAACTTTGGGGACTAAAAGGAACTTTTTACCTGTACTTTTTTCACTGGTTCCCACAAGACTTCTTTAATGACATCTTTTCTATTATTTTTTAAAATTTTTTATAAATAATAAATTGTTAATATTTGTTTTTGTTAGATGTTTATTGCGTTATTAATCAAAAGTGATTAAGCAACTTATTGACGAAGTAATGCGTTTAACGAGGCAATAAAAGTCATAAGAATTACCGAGCAATAAAACAATGGTAGAAATTATTGGAACATTAAAAGAGTTCGTGGAATTTGAAGAATTTTGACATCCTTTTTTTCTAGATTATTGTTCGTTATTTTCTGAGTGTATATGTTTTTTTTAAAAAGACGTTTTCTTTATACTAATAATTCATAACACAATTAGCGAATAGAGCAGACCCAAGTCAAAAGTAACGAGCTAATTGTTTAAAAATGTATTTGATTACAGATAAAAATAGATGAAATGTATTACATTATATATTAACATTAATATATATATTGTTAAAATGCATATTGTCCATACTTCTTGCATAAATACTATTGATATATTGATGATAAAATACTGCATATACATGCCTTTTTGCACTCGTATGTTCCTGAATTCATTATTATTCAAGAACAAATTAATCTTTATCTACATGTGTCATAGAGACTAAAAGTGAGCACGCAATATTTGTATTACAAAATCGTCGATAACAGTAATTTACGTCGCTTCAACTGCACTTGTGCGGTTATTAGCGATGAGTACTGTAAAGATTGATGATCTGTAATGGAGTAATTACTAGCTATTGAAGAGTGTTCTCTCCTTTATGAATTTTAATATTCGTAGCCATTTGTGATATTTGTTTAAATTTTCACTCAATGTTTTATCCACGTTATGTACGATAACATTGAGAGTAACAGGAACATTCAAGAAACACGGTAAGTGGTTTTTACTCTATTCACTAAATACGGATATTAAGAAGATTTTTCATGATTTTGGGTACGCACCATCAGTCACCCTCATCTTACCATAACTCGTATCACAGACTTGGCTATAAAACAGTATTTTTTACGCATACCTCATCAAATTTAGGCACAATTTTGCTTCACTGTTTTTTATAGTACAATTTTTTTTTTTGAATTTTTCACCTGTGCGTTTCTTTCAAAAATTTGCCATGCATGTGTTTCAAAACATTCTTCTACACGTATTATCTGTAAAGTAAATTTTGGTTAATAGATTTCAGTAAAAAAATGAAAAATTGAAGTTAATTACACTGAAAAAGTGAATGTGAGAAGAAAATAACTTTCATATAAACAAAATGTAAATTCTTCGGTAAGATTAATGGTCGGCTAATAATACACTAATAGGATATTTGTCTCAAATTGAAAAAACAAATAGATTTTCATGCAACGCTGAATATAAATGAATAGTTATTCTAAAAATACTCCAGTAACGTTTCAAATTAATTGTAATAATAAAGGAGAAACAAAACACGCGCAAAATCTCTTTGTCTTTTGCGGACAGAAACGAAAATACATAATATATATGCGATTACTCCAGTAGTTAAAATGTTTATATGGTTGTCCACATATCAAAACGTAAACCTTTGATAATTTTCCAGCGTGTTGGGTGGTCAAGATGGTACTCGAATTGAAGAACAGGAACCATCGAAGCAAAAAATGCGAGATGAAGTCTGTCCGTTGCTGCGTATTTAAATCTGCGTAGGAACAGCATTTTTCAAATTTAACAGTATAATCAAGGAGAAACAGTAATCTCTATGAGTTGAAAGTACTTTATGTGGTAAAAGTTACACCTAACATAGTTTAAAATAGCGTATTTCTTATTAAATAAAAACTCAAAAACATTAGTCCAAATTAACACATGAGAAGCTAGCAAATGAAATCTTAAAGATAACAAGAATTTTTTATTAAATATGGACATTAATTAAAAATAATCACAGTATTCCTTTTTAAACAGAATTCAACGACCTCTAGGTTAATCATTTGATGGGAAATGGATGTATCAAGTGACTATGTCACTTTAAAATATCATTCAATTTGAATACAATTGCGACAGTTCTGTTTTAGTACGTATATCGATAGTGCTTTGGACAAACCCGTGATTTCTTTTCAAAGTTTGCTTCGATTTATATTAGTGTTCTGTACAAAATTCAAGTTTAACTGTGATGGATTACCTTTCAGCGATATTTTAAACGCTTTTACTTTCGTTTAAGGGAGATATTACAATCTGCAAAACGTGTCGCAAAAACGGACAGCATCACCTTGTTAATCTGTTGGTCTGTAACAAAAAAGTGGTTCTATTAATGTTTTCTTTAGAATTTTATTTGTTTAGAAAAGATTTTAATTTTCGTTGGAAATATATGCAAATATTTTTCCTTTTTTTATAAATATTATATTTAAATTTAGTTGTTCTAAGAAGAACGGTAGAAAGAACATATTATTCATTTTACTGTGCTATGTATCCATTTCTATGCAGTGACAAGGATGAAACAAACCTTGTCTTATTTCGAAAAGAACATAAAAATTTTACATGAACGATAGACGATATCTTATTACTGTAACTTGCCTTTTTTTTAAATATATAAGACGATATTCGTTGTATAGTCAATAGATCTCGATTCGTAGAAAATCCATTCGTAGTACTTTTCAAATTCAAAAGTTGTAAATTGCCAAAGAAAAGGAAGTAAAACTTAATCATCGACTCACCTACAATTCAAGGGAATTAAATCAAAATTTGAGGGTGGGAAACAGTATAATTAGAAAAGGTATTGGTCTTTCCACGTCCACCGTGTCAGGATAATATTATCTCTTTTGACTAAGCTTTGCCAAAAATAATTAGAATATTAGAAACGTCCATTCTGCTATGCCCACACTACGGAATTTTTTTAACGATCGTAAAAATTCTGGACACTGACAAATTTTAGTTTACGTCGGAGTGTGAATGAACTTTTCTTCGAAGCTGTTACATACTCACTCTTCTATGTCTCAGATTTCAAGCAACATGAGTTTCCAACCATTAATGGCTATCTCGAAAGATCTACAAAATAATGATGAAACAGGTAAATACTTTTTCGTTTCATTTCTGTTTTTCTATTTAAATTTAAATGGAAAAACGTGAACAAAACTCCAACCAATTATGTAGTAAATACATCTTAAGAATTCGCATGGTTCATCTTGGGGAAAAGTTTCTTAATGTGTCTTGGATGAATTTTCAGTATCAAGAAAAGAAAGAATTATCGTTTTTATCATAAAAACAAGAAAGCATAAAAACTACTAAGTTATTATTACATCTGAATTAATTTCGGTCAGAGCTCAGGTGTTTTTTCTCACAATTAAAGCGCGCACTTGCGACGCATTTTATCGCTAATTAGATTTCTTGATGCTCGAACATTTTCGTCTTACCAGACGCGATTAACGTAGATACGATAGGATAGCTATAAGGTTTTCCGTTCCGCGAACGTCGAAATTTCATTGTTAGGGAAACCTACGGATAGCACCCATTATCCTGATCACATTATTTGACGCAGCTGCTATTTTCTAAATGCATTCGCAACTATTAAATAATGAAATATAGTTAAATGCACGAAGAGACAAAGTATTTTCGTACACGAGACACTATAAATGAAACGATACAGTACTATGCAATTTCTACGCAACATCGTTTCGATAAGAATAGTGATTTTAGAGACAGTATGCATTTATAAGTATATGCTATACCAGATAATAGAATAGAAGAAATTTTTCTGTTTAGTATTTGGGGTTATTCTCTGAGGAATTGTTTAAACTCCTCTCTTTTCAAAGTTAGGTAATCAAATTTGAAACAAAAGAAGAAACACTTACATTCTATTACTTATCTGTTTCATTAAATCGTTAATGCATCGTTAATAAAACATCAAATGACTTGTCGTTCGTTATTTTTTACTTACTTCAATTAGGCTGGAGTATCTAAAAACAATGTTTTTAGATAAATTTACTTTAGTATCATTATGTTGCATGACAAGCAAGATGAAAATAAAACTTGAATTACTTACTCTTAGCGGTGTCAGTTACAAGGTATTAAGGGTTGTTTTTATACTATACCTGTAGTTGACGATATACACGAAAACTCAAATACGTGGGCGACATGTTAAGGGGGCGCTGGCAACATAGGAAATTACTATGAACTTGGTACCGGCGTCTCGCGTTGAATTATTCATCGAGGAAGAAAAAATATCGCTAAGACAATGATTCCAACACGGGACCTTTAAATATTCATGAAACACGACCACATAACGCAGATTACAGAAGTCAACATTACCTTAACATCCCGCAATTCAATCTCTCTACGGCCAAGTTCGCCGAAGACGAGTGTTACACAACCATAAACCACGTTCGTGATCGTATTGTTACATACATAAGTACATATCTCATGATTTTCAGATAAAAGGATATGAACTTTCAATTCCAGTAGTAACTTTATACTTCCAAGACTAATTTGAATACTGATCGATAACTTTCGTACATAAGAAACTTTTAATTTAATTCTTAATAGAATTCCTTCTCTTTGCTCAGTGTGTTATGATGTTTAATATGCATAACTATTTATAGCATATTTAGAATTTGTACTTGGTCAGAATGATGCCAACAAACGTTCCTCCATCTATAATTATAGAAATTTCAATAGTCGTTAATGCTCCGATACCGAATGTGTTTCACATTTATATATAAAATATACTCTCGGACAATGAAAGACACTATACTTGAAGAATTAATTCCTTCAGACCTGACACACATTATAATGTACACTGGTTTAGAACTTCAATATCTAACTTAGAATATTATAGTTGTGACTACAACTATACGTATGTCCTAGCTTTAAGCATATTTTTTATAAAAAGTAGTGTAATACCTCTATCTGTTTGATTTTATTCGAAGCACATGACATTATTGGTGATGCATCAAATGGCGGGAAATTAAAAAAAGAAAAAATCAGATCCGAAGGGGTTAATTATATTGTACATTGCAAAATGTCAATAACTTGGTGTGAAGCAGTCGATCTCTAGCGAAGTAATGACAAACTTACATACATTTTTAAATGTACCAACAGATGGCTCGCTTTACGCATTCTGATTACCTTCTAGACATGTTTTTAACATTCATCGATAATCGGTATTATTTATTCTGTAACGTCGTAATCATTTTCTTTATAAAAAAGAAAATAGCTCATAGAAATTGTCTATTATATTGTGCGATCGTTTTCTTATAGATTACATCGTCAATCCTCATCATATTCCCTGTCTGAAATATGATGAAGCTTACAAAGAGTCGTTGGAGAATCCAGAGAAATTTTGGGGAGAAGTCTCGCAATGTGTGGATTGGAGTAAACCTTGGAGAAAAGTGTTGGATAAATCTAAATATCCATTTACAAAATGGTGAGGTGTTTCTTTCTTATTAAAACATGTTAAAAAACCACTAATCATTAATTTAAATTTCTTGAAATATTTTGAAATTTATTATGAAATAAAATGGAAATAAAGAGTACCATTTTTAATGAACTTATAGGTTCATCGACGGAGAACTGAATGCCTGTTACAATGCGGTAGATCGACATGTTCACGCCGGAAACGGAAATAAAGTAGCACTGATTCACGATAGCCCTCAAACGTCATCGATTCAAAGAGTAACATATAATGAACTTTTAGAAAAAACATCCTTATTAGCTGGTGCGCTAGCTGATATGGGCGTTCGCAAGGGCGACGTTGTAATTATCTATATGCCGCTCATTCCTGAAACCATAATGGCAATTTTAGCAACCACACGTCTTGGAGCGGTACACTCTGTCGTATTTGGCGGTAAAAATGTTTTTAAATTTATAAAAATAATGTTCTATCAAATCAGTACAAACAAACAATATAAAGTTTCTCCTAAAAAATCTGTTTCTTAATCTTACTTGGAAGATTTAGTTAATAAGAAACATTTATCAAAGGTACTTAAATCAAACCCCTAACACACTACAAATGTACAATAGTTACTATTCTAAAAAATATAATTAATCGTTAACAATAATTAGAAATAGAATAAAAAAACGTGAAAAAGGAATTTATCTTAGGTTTCGCTGCGAACGAATTGGCTACCAGAATAAACCATGCGAGACCAAAAGTAGTGATTGCGGCCAGTTGTGGTTTGGAACCGTCCAAAGTCATTCAGTACCATTTTTTATCTTTTCTAAAATTTTAACGCATTAAACACATTTATAATCATATTTATTTTATTTCGAACCAGGTACACAATTATGCTGAACGGCGCCATGAATCTTATTTCCGTGGAAAAACCTCGGTGCATCATATTTCAAAGAAAAAACATCTGGCAAAGCCCTCTTCTAGAAGACCAATTCGACTGGGATGATGTGCTAAAAAAATCAAAACCTCATCCTTGTCAACCAGTTGAGGCAAACGAGCCATTATATATTTTATATACCTCAGGGACAACAGGTAGTTTTCTATAAAATTATAACAAAAAATTATAATTGTCAATATTAATCGTTATTATTTCTTGTAAGACAGAACTAGCTTTGTCAGAGGTCGGAGGTTACACTTATAAAACCAAAATAATGAAATTTATTCTACTTTAATGCGATAAAAAGAATTGCCTTTTACGCAAACTTGTCAAGATCGTACTATTAATAACATTTCAAGTCGGGAGCTATTATTAATTTTCAATTTTGAATTGTATATTGCGATTGTCTCTCACCTGTAGAATAATTTAAATTATACACGATAACACTCATTAGACAGTTAATTCAGCTGGTTTCGCGTATTTTTTAATTTTACTTTCTAAACGTAAAGAAGGTTCGAGTAGAATATTTTTTGTGGGAAACATCGGCTGATATAATTTATATTGCAAAGGAAGAATATTAGAAAGAAATTAAACCGAAATATTTTACTAAAGGTCAACCGAAAGGGATTTTGAGAACAATCGGTGGACATTTAGTCACCGTTTGTTGGACGATGAAAACTGTTTATGGCATGGATAAGGATGCTGTCTGGTGGGTGGCTTCAGATATGGGTTGGGTTGTTGGACATTCTTACATCTGTTACGGGCCTCTGCTCTATGGTGCCACCAGCGTGTTGTACGAAGGGAAACCTGATAGAACGCCTGACGCAGCACAATACTTCAGGTTTAAACATTTGACGTAGCTTCTTATTGAGTAGCATATATTCTTTGCATATCATTACATTTTTCCTATCTGTCTGGTGCTTTTGTTACATTTCTTACGAGAGTTTATTCCCATTGTGTCTTTTATAGGGTTATCGAAAAGCACAATGTAAACGCGTTATTTTGCGTGCCCACAGCACTTCGCGTTATAAAACGTGCTGATCCAGATCGATCGATAAGTACAAAATATTCTACGAAATCGTAAGTTTGTTTTATTAAATTGTACATCATATTTAAACTGCGTATTTTATGCAAAGCCCATATTTTTATAGGAATATATAGATATATACAATAATATAGTATAATGTAAATGTAATAATGAGAAAATGTTATATTTGCATAAAATCTGCAGTCTAATGATATTTTGATTAAAGTATACTATTATTTCTACAGTCTAAAAACTATATTCGTGGCCGGTGAATTTTGCGATTACGATACGAAAATCTGGGCGGAAAAGGCTTTCAATGTACCAATTCTAAACAATTGGTGGCAATCAGAAACGGGGCATCCCATTACATCACTGTGTTTAGGATATGGACATAATCCCAGTTTACCGAAATATAGTACTGGTCTTCCGGTTCCTGGTTATCACAGTTGGTTTCACATTTTATTATGATGGTGCATTGTTAAAGACAGTTGTACACGAAAAAGCTTTTCTTTCATTTAGTTGACATTTTGCGGGAAGATAATAGTGAAGCGGAAGCCCATGAAATGGGTAGAATCGTTATAAAGTTACCATTACCACCTGGCTGCATATCGACTCTCTACAAAGCCGATGAGAGATTCGAGGAAATATATTTCTCCACGTTCCGAGTGTGTTTCGTTTTTGATGCTAAAAACTTAATTTATATATATATATATATATAGACTTAACAAACTAAGTAGACTTAACTGTTTTGAAAAATAGGGTTACTACGACACCATGGACGTTGGCTACAAAGATGAATTCGGATATGTTTACGTGATGGCGCGCGACGACGACGTTATAAACGTCGCCGGTCACAGATTGTCTACGGCTGCCTTAGAAGACGTCATCATGGCACATCCCGACATCATAGACGCCGCCGTAGTTGGAGTACCAGATCCGACCAAAGGAGAAGTACCTTTATGTCTTTATACGATGCGGCAAGGTATGTCTAGCCCAAAAGGTCATCATCAGACTATACGTCTGTGCTGCTGAAAAATTAGAATGAATGCATTAATTCTATTACATTTATGTATGTGTGTAGAAACGCAGAAAAATGAGAAACAAATTAATGATGAACTGGTAGCACGAGTCAGAACTTTAATCGGCCCTATAGCGTCTTTTAGAATAGCTGCTGCCGTAAGAGCGTTGCCTCGAACACGTTCAGGGAAAATAATCCGTAAATCTATCGCCAATTTGGCGCGTTCGAAATTAGTTAAGGTAACGAAATATACATATATTTATTTGATTGCCCAATACTAATTTTGCAAATAGAAGAAAAAATATAAACATTTTCTATTTACAAAATATCATACGAGATAATATAATATATTGTTTATTCGTTTACTATTCGGTTGTATTTCCAAAAATCTATCAAACCTGATTTGGTGATAATTTTGCAGGTCCCTTTAGATAGGGCCCTTTTAGATAAAAGCAATACTTTCAAGAAGCATTTTCGATTACTTGAAAATTAAAATCAAAAATTTTGCAAAAAAAGTTTTGCTACTGTAATGTCGTTCTCTATGTTACTGTTGCAACGTAGAATAAAGTTACAGTATTAGTTAAAACAAAGCGGAAATTATCCTTATTTCGAATAATTGCCTTCCACTAATGAGATAATATTTTTTGCAAAATTTTAGGCCTTAAAATGTTGAATCACCAAAAGTCTGTGTAAACATCGTTTTTATGCAAAATGATAGACTATCTTCAAAATTTCAACCGGGTTTGACAGGTTTTTAGAAATTTTGTACAATATTTGTCAGTTTAAAATATTAACTTTTCCATTCCTAGATTTCAAGTGCAATAGAGGATGCGTCGGTATATCGTGAAATTAAAGAAGTTCTTCAAAAACTTGGTTACGCTAAATTAGCACCTGATCCTCAATGATAAGTATATAGTTATTTTTATTACAAACGTTTCCATAATCGTATATAAAATGTAATAAACGTACGTGCATGGTGTATAATGAATACATGTAGGAGAGAAACGTACATAAAAAAATCTGATTAATGATTGATTTTATTGATTGTGCTGAAATTTTGAAGATCATCGCTGCACCGTCACTTTCGATTACGTAAACAGCAAACGTAATCAAAGTCTAAGTTAATATAGTCTTACTCACCGTTAAGCGTTTGCTGTAATTGTAACTTTAATTAAACAAATGTTATGTTTAAATAATAAAAAGTTAAACCAATTTTGTATACCTATCTAATATTAGAGAAAAAATTAAATTGATTTTATAAAATCTATATCAACTAGAGGTGTACGAGAATCCAAAGATGTTGGGAATCCAGTGGATAAAACGGATCAGATTGAGTCAGGTTATCCGAATGATATTTCTGGCTTTATTAAACACGACCATGGTTTCGAATGGACTTTTTAAAAAATCCCGACATTCTTGGGTTGCGAGACTCTTTCGGGTACCTGATATCTAATATCAATGTGTATCATACTTCCTAACATAGCTTCTAACTCTGCATTTTACTGAAACTGTGGTATAAGAGAAAAAGGAAAATAGTAAAGCTCATTATTTTTATAATGTTCCAATGGTAATAATATTATTATTAACAATTTAAAAAATGTAACAACCATAGAACGTTGCCGAACAATTTATAGGAATAAAATTAATTGTTTTCTGAAAGCTGCTTTTATTGGTAAGCAGGTTTGACACGTGAAACGTGAAATAAAAGATAATATTAAATGTAAAATAAATCAGAACAAATTATATAGTTGATTTAGTACCTATGGAGGCTAATAGCAAAAACAAAAATAGAAGCAGTAATATATGTAAAGAAAGCACTCACAAAAGATCTGCTTTGAAAATTTTCTATATTAACTTCCTTTTTCAGTTAAATCTCGACATTAATTTCTTTTTATCGCATATAACGCTATTAACTCATCGAAACTTTTTCTTCAGAAGCACAGTGTAAGAATATTTGGTGTTTATAAACACGTAGTACATCGATACAATACACGAACCTTGGCGCCGTCAAAAACACCAATCTTGTGTTAACATAAAAAGTACGTGCAAGAAAAAAGCAAATCAACCCACACATATAAAGTTATCTCTTATCAAAATTAGTAGAGCACTGCATTTTTTGTTGCAAATTTGTTTTTAATGACAATGTAATAAGAAACAGTATAATAATATTAATAATAATATTAATTTTATAATTATAAATTGTTGTGTGTAACACTATCTGGCAGATTTAATAAATTTCTGTTTTTGTTTCTTTTCTTTTTTTATTCCTTCATTTCTTACCACCAATTTAATAATAATTATTCAATAATCACATAATAATAATAATAATAATAATAATAATAATAATAATAATAATAATAATATTAATAATATTTTCCTTAATTTTTATTTTTCGTAATCAGTATCCTCTTCTTTTACGTTATCATTAATGTCTCGCACCTCAGAAGAATAAAAATATCGTGTTTTACAATATTAAGGAGACACTATCCGTCATTTGATCATTAATCCATTTGTAATGAACTCAACGTGAGTGCTGTCGTTCAGCTTATCTAGTTAGAAGGAACACGCGCTCTTGAGTTTTTTTTAGTGGTTTTGTCTCCTTATCTATATAATCAAATCTATTTGCTTCTTTTTTTATTTCAGGTTATAAATACCCACCCCCCCTCCCTCCCCCAGTAACCCCCAACCCCGGCCCAATTGTCTGTGCATACGATGTATGTGCTTTTCTTTGATGTAGAACTTTTTTTTGCTTCTTGTGTAAGATGAGTGTATGTTACATTTAACAGTGGTTCGCGAGTAATCACGCTAGTTCCGTTTTTTCTCGTGCGCGCGTACTGTGTTCGGCTTGCGTCTCTTGCATGTATTCTTCATTTATCAAAATTGATTATTCCCAATCTGTAGTCACAGTTGTGAGCATCTTTACTCCACCACTTTCAGCACCTTGCCAATTGCAATAGTCTTATCTGAAAGCCAATAAAAACGAACCAGTTAGAACTCGAATATCAACAAGTAAAAAAAATTGCAGTAATCAATTTGTAAGCAGGAAACGAATAAATACAATCTACGAATCGTTGTATGCTAGCACTAATTTTGGAACTGACTTTGGGCATTCATTTAAATATACTAATATATAGACGATTGAAAGTAGGACATAGAATGCAATAGAGTAATGTATGAGAACTATGTTGGCATTTACAAGTATAATTTAGTACAAATTCAGTTCAACATAATTTTTGTCAGAATTACATCTTCACATTCTTAGTAATTGTAAGGAAAAATATTTAATTCAAATCCGTTATTTTAGTACGTTTGATACTTCTAGTGCAAATATATGAATATGTAAATTTATAAGTATAATTAGAATTAAGGTTTTAATATTTAATAGTAAAACATGTTACTCACTTTCATCCCTAAGGGTGAAACGTCCCATCTGTGGAAACAGTTTAAATCTTTCAAGGCATATGACACCTGCACATTCAATTCTCATTATTGCCACTTGATCCTGTTTAACAAACCTTGGCCTGGTTTTGCTCTTTTCCCCCGTTTTCTTGTCGACCAAACAAATCAATGCTTTCACTCTGACTTCTTCTGCCGCACAGTGAATGTGCATCACAGCACTATAGCCGGCACAAATGATGCTCTTATGCTCCAATATAACAACTTGAGCATCGAACACTTTCCCTGTTTTTATAGGATTGTTACTATCGCATAGAACAAATCCGGGACTCACGTCTTCTTCTTCGATGCCTTTTAACTTGATCTTTACGTTTTCACCGGGCCCAACCGATGTCACTTCTTCGTCATCGGACCACAGCTGGTCTACTGTCACCGCCGTCTAATAAAACATACAAAAATATATTAGAATAATTGATTAGATTTAATAATTTATTTTAATTCAGTTTTATATATATTAGGTAAACAAATGTTACAAGAAAATAGGAGATACATACCCTATTAGGCATAACAAGTAGCGACTGTCCCTTCTTAGCTTCTCCAGCTTCGACCTTTCCCATTACCACTGTTCCCATGTCCTTATACTTATCAACGATTGGCATGATGAAAGGTCCGTTGTTTTTACGATTAAGCGAGGGTAGAGAATCAATGAAGGATATAAACGGCGGTCCAGTATACCACGTACAAAGATGTTCTGGTATCGGATCTTTTAATCCAATACCAAGCTGCCCCGAGACAGGCATGAACGTAAGGTCCTTTGCAGGATTGAAACCCAGTTTACGAAGGTATGGCAGTATTTTATCCCTGCATAACGTAACAATTAATTTAGCAATATCTTTTCTACACAGTATCCTAGAAAACATATTATTTATCCACAGTATATATTATGAAAAACTAAATATCAGTTAAGACACTTTTATATCTTTGGTTTAGAACGATATTAAAAATATTTTAATAAGCACTAAATATAATTTTTCTATGGTTAACATGTATTTTGTGAATGATATTAAAAAATTACATGAAAGAATTACTTATTATCATTTCTTTCGACGTCTGGACAATATCATAAAGGGTAAAATAAAGGTGTTTAATATTTTATTAACCTCCTCGGAGACCAGATGCTCAAGTAAGAGTCGAATGGTGTGTTAGACCTATAATGAGGAAGGATCAAAATAACTCGGCATTCGATCTTCGAGGGGTAAGACAGGAATTAAAAAGAAGGTAATACATTAATCGATAAATATACTTCAATTCAAATGACTATATATCGATTGATAAAGATGAATTAAAAATGAAACCATAAAAAACGAGCATTTCATTAATACAGTATACCTGCACTCATTATATCTTCTTTCATCCCATTCAACAGTTGGATCATCCATTTTATTCACTAGCACAACCAGATGTTTGACGCCAGCAGTTTTCGCCAGCATAGCATGTTCTCTTGTTTGACCACCTCTGTCAAAACCAGTTTCGAACTCTCCTTTCCGCGCAGAAATGACTAACACCGCAAGATCAGCCTGTGCTGCTCCACCAATCATATTAGGTACAAAACTCTTATGACCAGGGGCGTCTAATATTGTGAAATGCTTTCTTTCAGTTTCAAAATACGCTCTACCGACTTCCACCGTTTTTCCTTTCTCTCGTTCCTCTTGATTGGTATCTAGCGCCCAACTCAAGTACCATGTTTCTCTACTTCTTTCTTTCGCTTCTCTTTCATATTTTTCTAAGGTTCTTTTATCGACCATTCCTGTCAACGCCATTATTTGACCACCGATTGTTGATTTACCTGCATCTGTAAATGTATATCAGAATGGAATCAATTTATTCTTGTTATTATTTATATTTTTTATACATACCAACATGTCCTATAAAAACAACATTAACATGCTCCTTTTTACTCTTAGTATCCTCCGTCACTTTAACAGGCTTTTTCTTAGGTATTTTAACAACCATTTCTTCATCTTCTTCATTTTCAGCCTAAAAACAGTCCAGATAAACAAAGCCAATCAATCGTAAGTAAATAATAAACTGTTGAATTAGTAAATCACCTATTCATAGTTGTTCTTTAAACATTTTTTTCTTTAAGCTTACATTGTCTTTTTTTTTTTTTTTCTTTAGAAAAATATAGTTTTTCACAATTCCTACAATGTTGAAAATAAAGCTATGCTGCTATTAAATTTAAATGAACCAAAGTCTAAACAAATTCCAGCTATGTATGTCAGGCTATTTACAAAAGCTTGAGCATACTTCTTCATTCTCAGGTGTTAAAAGAGGATCGCCATCTACTGCTGCTTCCTCCCAAGAGTCAGCTGGTTGATGTTCGGGGCTGGTATTCATTTGATCTGTAACGTTCGGAGGTGGAGCCCCTCCTCCAGCAGGTGGTTCTTCCACGCGACTACCCACTGGATCTGGTAGAACCACTGGCGTAGTATTGCCTGAAAGAGACATTCAAAGACTTGAAATAAAATTAAAATATTCTACATTAAAATAAAAGTAAAAAAAATACTTTGTGATAATTTATAAAGTTAAAGAAAAAGAAAAAAAGATAATAAAAGCACTTTTTATAAGTCATATTGTTTGACCAAACTGTGCATGAAGTATTCATAAATATCTTTACGGAATAAATTATTAATCCTGTCATATTATATTTATAATTTGCCAAAGAGTATAAATTTATTTGTGAAGCAAAATTTGAAACGCTAAAAAAAGGTAGGTTATATATATAAAATTATAATGTGAAGTTTCTAAAACATTTTAAAATCATAAAAATATGTTTAAGGATGTCTATGCTATTCAATAGATATCAAAATATCCAATTCTTTCTTGAAAATGTAAATAGGCAAATTTACTGATAAAATGCTTTGATAAATATTATAGAATTATGTTACTCAAAACATTTTTTAGAGTTCTACATTAATAATATTTTGTTACTAAATCTATAATAGCTTTTCTCATCAATGTAAGATACTTTTATTAAAGAAATATTACAATTGATACACATATATTGTAATCAATAAGGGATCCACACATTATAGCTTTATAAAAATAAACATTAAATTATACAATTCATTTTTAATATATTTAAATTTCTAACTTCATGTCCTTAATTGCATAAATAAATTCTCTGAATTTAGCATCAGTATAGACATTGCACCATATTGGGTTAACGTTAAAAATATATGTACCGTAGTTAGACATATTTTGTACATTTGTCCTTTGTTGAAACAGATATTGGTAATGTCAACTTGTAATGACATTAAAGACGTTATGCCAAAATCAAAGACTACCTATCAACTTAAATTGCATACTTAGGAACATTTAGAAGATAGAAATGAGTACGTGAGCAAAGTGAGGAGGGTTAGCCGCAACAGTAATATTATAGATAACTTACAAAGGCAAGAACTATAATTCTATCTGTTTATATTAGGACCCTGTCAATTGATCCAAAAAGCGTAATTCATGGTTAATTGAGTTTTTATCTCAAAACTAACCATGATGTATTTCAGGAGGCATAGAAGTGGTTACAGTATTCATCATGACAGCGACATTGCAGGAACTGTCGGCCGTGTTACTGTTCTGCGGTGAAGAATTAATGCAGAATGAAGGCACGAATTCCGCAGCGTTTACGTTCAGAGTGGAAAATTTGCTCTCGATGGACTTATCCTGTGGTGGAGCGAGGTCTCCGTTATCCGCCTGCTGTTCCCATGAATCTGGTGCTACACTGTTCGCCATATTTATTAGAGTTCAGTAGTCGAGCCGGCCTCGTGGATTTAATCGAACACGGTAATCACGCTACGCTACGTGCAGGATTTCGTTTAAAACCTCAATTACAATTGGGACGGGGTTTAAAAAAATAATTATTTATGATATCCGCGCACACACCGTACACGCGTATCGGTACCCCGCGTGCGACCCCCGTGGTCTGTTTCGTTGTTCTACTTCGCCGGAACTACAAACATCAAAACACCAACTTTTAACTCGAGAATGTTCCGTGCTATTTAATCGCGCACACCTGAATTACTGTGATCGCAAATCAAAAAGAAAATAAGCGGTGCAAACCGCAACAGCACAACAAATGACGTTCTAATTTTTCAGCTCGATTTTACCAAAATAGTTCTAGTCATACGATTATGTTGGTACCACGAGGTCCCATTCATAACCAACCAAAAAGTACACAATACAATGGAAGTTTCCATAAAAAATTCATACAGAAATGGAACAATTGCTTCTAACAATTTTACATTTTATTAAAAAAATATAAGACTATACAAGATTCCTTTGTATGTTATATTTAATTAATTTTCGAATGATAGAGAAATTATTGAATTATTTACGTGCACAGAGTAGTCAACATATATTTACATATAACATATGTTATAAGTAATCTTAACTTTTTAACTTTTATTTTATATTATATATTTATTTATACTTATATATTTTAAATATAAAGAAAAAGTATATTTATATTTTTGTATCATACATAAATAAAATATGCATATAAATTTATTAGACTATATGTTTAGCTCACAATATACAAAGTAGTTAAAATCAGAGGACTTTAAAAAAATTATACAATATGACTAATGTTTTCTTTTCTTTTTCTTTCTCTTATTTGTTTCACTTTTAGCATTATCATCGGATCCTTTCTCTGTTACTATCTTTCGTTTCGACCCTTCTTTTGCACTTTCTTCGACTATAATCTTGCTGGATTCTGCAGTCGCTGCAGGTACACTGAAACCAGGGATCTATCCCCACATAATTGCATAAATATTTAAACATATGAATGATCTGATCTAATAAGAATTTTTTTATAAAATTTTATGATCTACTTACAAATGGTTTAACCAACTTAAATATTAATTTCTCGTGTTGTACATTGGATCTATCTAGACTTATTTGTACTATAACGGGATCAAAAATACGAAAAACAATATTTTTACAAGTTTGCGAATGATCTTCGCCATTATACGTAAATGTAACAGACGATTCTTTGTTTTCATTCAAATATAATGTTCCCTCCAAACCATACTTTGGAATTAATATCTGCAGCGCGTTCTTTCGTACAAAAAGTATATATCCTTCTTCATCTTGAATTTTTTGTCTAAAGAATAGCTAAAAAAAAGAAAACAAGAAATATTATAAGTAACATACATATAATCAAATAATAAAGTCATAATCGAGAGTATATACATGTGTATTTAATGCCACCGATGCTCGAGCAGCATACTGAGCCATTCTATTGCGATAATTCATATTGTGACAAAGTTCATGGTTTTTCTTCTTGTCTAACAAATCGGGATAAGTTGCATCCGTCCCAATGCAAACTGCCAATAAACGATGAACCATAACGTCAGCATATCTACACAATAAAATGAATAAATGCAAGGCTTAAATATTATATACATTTACATAGTAGTGTAGATTTTTCTACCTTCGAATCGGTGATGTAAAATGCGTATAAATAGGACACGCTAAACCATAGTGGTAATATTCACTTGGTTGATGCATCCCACTAATGAAATATACAGCTTGCATCATACAACGCGTAGCAAGTATTCTTAACATGGTATTAAAATAAGGGTTGCCTTCTTTGTGACATTGATCTAAAGATTGTGCTAATTCTTTGCCGCTGTTAGTGTTTATAACGAAACCCTAAATAAAATTACAATGAAAATAATTTATATATTGTTCAAGTTTTGTTTTGTTTTACTGCGTTCCTTATACCTGATGTTTTCCGGCTTTTATAAGGGGCTCAAAGTTAGAAGGTGGTGGTTCTGGATGTCTCCTCAATACAGCACATTCTGGAAATTCTTCTACAATCTTTTTTGCAACCGAAATATTCGCGAGTAACATAAATTCTTCGATCATAGAGTTGGTTTCTCGCAATTTTTTAACTTCCACCTCGATAGGATCGAGTGTTTCACTGTCAACTTGAAAACGAATTTCTGGAGATGCTAACACTAATGCACTATAATAAAAAAAAATTATATATTTTTTAATATAACAATTATTTTTATGAAACTACTTTACTTACCCATTTTCGAGACGTTTCTTTTTCAACTTTTTCGCTAAACTGTTAAGAGCTCTCAATGATTTTACGAGTGAATTTTGTTGGGACGCATCATCAATCTTTAATTGAGCTTCATCATAAGTCATAGCAGCTCGCGAACGAATTACAGACTTACAATATCTAGTATTAATTACATTTGCGTCTCTATCCATCTCCCATATACAAGAAAACGCTAATCTATCTTCATTCCCTCTCAAAGAGCAAATATTTGAACTAAGCAATTCTGTAATTGTTAAAATCTTACATGGTACGATTGATTCGATAACTTTAATATAATAAAATTAAAATTATTTTTACCAGGAAGCATTTCAATCCTTGAATCAACCAAATATACAGTCCTAGTTCGTAACGCTGCTTCTTTGTCCAACGCAGATCCGGATCTAATGAAATGCGTTACATCCGCAATGTGTACACCTACTTCTAGATTACCATTTGGTAGATCTCTACAATGAAGCGCGTCGTCTATATCTGTACATCCTGGTGGATCAACTGAACATACATCTAAATGTCTGAAGTCTTCTCTTTGCATTAAATCCTAAAAATGATATACACATTCAATTTTGAGTGCAATTTTAGGAAAACTATTTTTTCTTGCATTTTAGAGTTTTGTGTGATGCTAACACAGCATAGTCCGGCGATTGTCTAATGAGAAATAGCTTTAATTCTCATTGTCCGGCTACATTGCATTAGTATCAAGTAAGGCATCAGAATCCAAGAGAATGTCCATATATTCATACGTACAACATCTGTAATATGCCATGGCATTTTCGGTAATGAGCTAAGAACAGCGTCAGAAAATCGACTATGAGGAATATCATGTTCTAATAGTATTACTTCGTTTTCAGTAACTTTATCTCCTATTTCACCCAACGCACGTACAAAATGCCCAAGTGGATATCTAGAGTTACGTGGCCACGAATCAATCGCTACGATAATTCTTTGTTTACTCAACACTCCATATTGCCTAGTCTCGATTCTTATTTTAGGTATTTTTCGTTCGGCTGGGACGAATAAATGTCGTACATTCTAGACCAAAGTAAAAGAAGATTGTGGAATGCAGCTGGTATACGAGTATAAGCTAATTATGGCAACTTCCTCAATCTTTACCCCTTCTATGTTACTAGGCTGCAATATACCACAATATTGTCTCCATTTTCTTCTAATAATACCAACAATCTTGCCAGTAAGTGTTTTTTGCATCTTGTTTGACAAGATAAACTTATCTAACACTTTCTCTGTTTCTAAAACGTCATTAACATCTGCCTCTTCTTCATCTTGCAGTACAATGTCACTGGGAGATGACCACTGATCTTCTGCTAAGAGTTCTACTGCCACTGTATCACCATCAACAACTCTGTTAAGGTTACTACGACCTTGAATAAAAATCTACAATATATGACATATGTAATAAACATTATATAGATATTCAAAAGGTGGAAAACAAGTATTTACAGATTTGTCGAATCCATCCACATTTACAAATCCTTCAAGGAAATTTTCCCTTGAAGCTACGAATGATCCTTGCAAAAGTTTTCCATTTTTTATACCATCATGCAACTCAGATGGTGTAAGATGACATGGAAAAAATTCTTGACCTTCAGATCCTGTGTTATAATTCTTCTTGCATAATTTATCAGCTAAATAACCTGAGTTATCTAGCGATAAAATATAATCCTCCACTGGAAAATTAAATTAGTATAAGTTTTGAAAGATAGGTTAGAGTTTTTCTGAGGCTACGAAACAAGAAACATTACTTGAAATAGCTTGAATCTCTTCTATTTCTGCTAATTCTCTATTTCGTGTATCATCTGTTAAAAGTACAGTTTTAATTTTATAATCATCTAGATTCAAATGTGCATTATACCATTTTGTAGCAACTCTAATGGCTCTATCATTTCTGTCATTTGCACTTTCACCAGGGTTACGTTCGATATAAGTTTCTCTATACAGAAATAATGAAAATCAATTGGTATCCATACATGTGATAGACCAGTATAAGCATAATCATAATGATAGACAATATAAGCAAAATACATTTAACATACTTATGATGTTCATTAACAAATATATAAAATCTCCTGCGTGTATTACTTATAATATCCTTTAACTTTTTATATACAGCAGAACTTCGATGTTTTACTTCTTCTAATACTGTTTGCAAAATTATAACATTGCAAATAATATCCTCTTCCAGAATATCAATCTGAAATTATATATGTTAACATTTATAGAAATACGTTACATTGCGGACATTAAAAAAGTTTGAATGAAATTATATTTACTTGATCTAGAATAATATTAGTATCCATCAATAGATAATAACGTCCAGTTATTTTCGAACTTTTTGCGCTAGAATCTTCATCATCTAAAAGCACGTTACATGTTTTATATGGACACTTTTCACAGATTTTAGAACCGCAGTGAATATCATCTCTAAGGTAATGCTCCCGAACTGTCTAAGAAAAGTAACATTTCCACTAAATTTAGTTTACATTACATTAGTTTACATTAGTTTACATTAATTCGGAAATTTTCAAACATTACGTATTAAAATTTATAGCAGTTATTATAAGTATTTTCATTGTGTTTGTAATACCTTAAACACATTTCCTCCTTTAGTTTTCCTAAAGAACACTTTCGTCGTCAACATGTTATTCGATTTTATTCTCAGAAAGTACCTGAAAAATCATTTATGTATTAATTTGTATAAAGAAACGAGGTGTTTCATAAATTCAAATATGTATGTATATCAAACAATTACTACACGTGTGTTGCAGGCAGAGCCTCCATAAAAAGGTAAGTCAAGAAAGACAACTGAATGGTGTAAACAATAGTTTCATACTGATAATCTTAACAGACTTAAATTTACTATTAATATTTTTAAGTATCGAGTAAGATGTTTAATTAATTAAAGTTATAATTAAGTATTTTATGCATGAAACACGAGAATTCTCATGGTAAAAAATATTTTTTGCTTTCCATTACTATAAAGTTACAAGGAAAAAATCTATAAATTACGTTTTGTACGTATTATATTTTTAGTAATTTTTTAATAGCGAAGTATTAATCGCACATATAAAACACAAATTTAGAGTTACAATTTCGTGTTATTATTATATTTTTGTATAATAAAATAAAAACCAAATACCAGCTTATATAATTTATCCCTATATCTTTTTATGCGAGGTATGCACATTTTGGAATAATCGATCGATCGAGAATAAGACAACAAATATTTCGACTTATCGATAGAATGAGCATTTATCCCTGCACTTGCAAAGAATGACAGTTCTATGGGCAAGTAGTGTATAAGTAGGTACGTGCGAGTACTTATTTTGCTGTCAATTAATCCACGTGATGATTGAAAATTTATGGTTATTTTTTTAATTTTTACATCCTCGATTTCTCAAACGTGACTCATAGTATATTTATCATCTTTTTTTTCGTTGATGCTACGATTGGGTGTCATTGATAATGAAGGGAAACCGATTTGCGAAAATATATGTGCAAACTGAAGGCACCTAAAAGCACCTAAAGTGATTCATTGCTGCAGTATGATTTGTTCACCGTAAGAAATTTGTCGAAGAGTCGGAAATGTCGTACGAATAACGTGACGACGTAATCATTGCTTGACATTTTGTATTTTAAAACCATTCTCAACAAACAGACCGCAGAGAATTCTAAAATTACGTCGTGCATTACGTTTCGACGGATACCATTAATGGAATCATATTTACCATTATCAGAAGTCGAATAGGAATGTTTATTAAATGACTTCACAACAAGTGTAACCAATATTAACGACGCAATGGAAAAATTTGCCATCGATTTGGACAAAGTTTTGGACGATTTTGAATTTAATGAAGGTAAAAATTACTATTCAATCTCATATATTTTTGTTCTAATATACATATTTTTAAGATTCTATAAAGAAAGAGAGAGAGAGAGAATGAGTTGGAGATTTTGTTCTCTTTAATAGTGCTTTAAAATTTCTTTAAAAAAAGAACAGTTTTTAAGTGTTATAATAAAAGAAAAAAAGTAATACCTTAAGGTTACATGAACTGCTTTTTAAAGAAATAACTTAATTTTTTAGAGTATAGTACATAAAAAGGTTTGTTTTATGATAAATGTCAAAATATTATTAGTTACATATTAACTATTAATCTAATGGATGCATTTTTCAGATTGTGCAGAACAAATAGCATCTGTTAATCCTTCAGCAAATAATGCATCATCTTCTTCAGTTAAATGTAATCTGGAACCAGCTACATTAAAAACTTATAATTATCTTCTAATAGAACCAAAAAAAGCAAACAAGGAATTTAACATTATATTGCCGGTGGAGAGACACAAGGATTCACAGCAAATAAATGCAAGGAATAAATGTGTCGGTGAAGAAGATATGATTTCTGACAATCTCGACCATGGTACAGAAGAAACAATAACAGAAAATCTAGATGCTGTGACTCAATTTTATTCACAAGAATGTACAAACGACAGTATATCAATACAGAAACAAACTGTACCATCTTATGACTCAGAGCAGGTTCCTTTGACCATATATAACGATATATCTCAAAAATTGGTTAAAAGACAGCAGAATGGCAGCACCAGTCCAAAGATTGATAATAGGTATGATAAAAAACTCAATCAATTTAACCTGAAGCCTAGTGTTAGCAATGTTTTCAGTAGCCTGAACGAGTATATTAATGCTCCACCTGGAAGTTCGGATTGTATTCCTTCTATGTTAGATGAACGGGAGACACACTCTGATTTAGATTGTAAAACTATCTATCATGGAAGTGAAGTACCTCAGTTAATTCAGACTGCTACTAAAGATAAAGATAACGATAAAAATACAACACCTAAACAGTCAATCAATATAACTGAATCAACTAAAGAAACTTCTGTTCCAATTCATGATGTTACAGTAGCCATGACATTGGAGCTACCTGTTACATATGAAACTAGTTTGAAAGAAGATCTTACAAGGAATGTTCATATGACAAATTTTGAAGCATCTGAGAGTGAAACAGAATTCTCTAAAAATGTTCAAGTAGATCAAACATGCACTATATTAAATAGTAAAACAGAAAATGAAAACCAAAAAGCGCGTAACTATAATTTTGATAATGTAAATCAAAAAACTAATGCCATGTCTGAGTGTATTGACACTAAAATCCATTATAACGAAAATGAGTCTGCAGTACAATTACAAGAAAAATTAAGCATGGAAAATACTGGTACAAATAACGAACACGAGGATAATGTAAATCCACGCAGTAAACTAGTTGGATTTAGTAATACTAGTGATATATCTGAAGATGAATTAACCAAGTATTTAACTGAACTAGAAGAAGAGGAGAAATTAAAGGAAGCCCATAACGAATATGAAGATATTACAAACATAATGCAAGATATTTCTCAAGATCAAAAAGATAAAAATAAGCAGAACATTACGATTTTTACAAATACAATTGTAGAATCGTCGAAAATAGCAGAACCACAATTAAATGAAGAAGCAGGTACTGTTTCAGTAATTGACTATGAAAAAGAGGATACAGTCAAAGAATTACCGAATAATTTATTAGAGAAAAAAAATGTACAGCAACATGATGATCAACTGAATGAAAATATGCATATAGACATTTTAAATAATCTAAGTAGTAAAGATTTAACATTGTTACATACATCCAATGTAGCTAAAGATGATAAGATAAAATCAGATGAATGTATGCCTAATGTAAAAAGTACTAAGGAAAACCAAGAACATTCAATGTATAGTTTAAATATTAACCAGGGATCATTCAATAATAGTAAAATCGAAATACCATTGAAAGAGCAAAAAGGAAGTACTGTACAATATAACCAAGCTTGCGAATTAAAAATGCCGAGTGATAGTACTTCCGACGAAAAGAATACAGCAACACTTGAAATAAAAGTATTAGGTGATAAGACAAAGCATAGTGATGATGTAATGTCTACATCTGTAGATGTTTCTATGAGACCAAATGTAGATGATACTAGCGATGATTCAGATAAACCTGTTCGTCCTCAAACATTGGACATTGTTTTATCCAATAATAGTAATGAACAAATGCTTGGTTCTACAAGCGATACACCGTCGGGTCAAGTGCAATCAGACATTGACGGTATAAAAGAAGAGCAGGGATCTTCACCAGATATCTTAGAGAATTCTATACCAGAATCTAGTACAGTTTTAGGGAAACAACCACCATTCTGGGTGCCCGATAGCGATGCGCCCAGTTGTATGCTTTGCGATGTTAAATTTACAGTACTCAAAAGACGACATCATTGTCGTGCGTGCGGGAAGGTGTTGTGTAATAAATGTTGTAATATGAAATATAAATTACAATATCAAGGAAATATTCATTCACGTGTTTGTGTCTCCTGTTATCAGCTTCTTACTACAGGTACAACTTAATTTAATATTGTTTAAAATATAATATCAGTGAATGAAATTTTTATCTTTTAGCTGAAGCAGAACAAAATATGGGAGAATGGTCTTCTGGTTATTCTACATGCATGAATAACAATGACATCAATTCTCCTCAGGTATGTTGGATATACACTATTTTATAAAGAATTATTGTGCATTTTTTATGTATGAAACGATAAATTCTGTTAAAAAAAAATTAACAATTCTGTATTCCTATAAGGAAAGTGCTTCAAGTGTTATTATTGATCTTTAATAGGCTTTTTAAAGTTTTGAAAACTCGTCAAACAAAGTGCACCAATACTCATCCTTAGGAGTATGCAGTTAATAGTTTACAAAATACATTGTAGGGATTCCACCACAGAATCTTTAATTATTAAGATATCTTTTTATTTATTTTCTTACGTTTTTTATTTGTTTTTTCATATTTTTCTTATTATACATTTTTTGGCGAGTTCTACAAATTAGTAAGGGCATGTTAATAAGTGAAAGTAGCACTTTAGAAGCTATTTTCGTTAATATAAATTATGTACAAGTAGTAGCTTGCCATATTTGTATCAAGATAATACAGCATTGAAATAATTACTTTCAATTGTTAAATAGTTTTTTGTTTCATTAAAATCTGGTTCAGTTTGTAAAAATAACAAAATATTATACTGCTAAATCTTTAATTGTGAATTCTACTACATTCTTATGAATCTGAATATTAATAAATTTTTGTTTACCATAATTTCTTAATTTTTATCGAAAAGTACACATTTGCAATGGAAACTTGTAAGACACACTAATATTTTATATTTGATCGATTTTTATCGCGTTATTGTAATAACTTATTTTTGCCCTAACTTAAAAGATTATTGATTATTCGCAAAATTTTTTGATTTAAAGTAAATGTTAACTTACATTTTTATTAAAAGCCATTGACTTTTCGTAAATTAGTTTACATATTAGTATAAGCCTTGTAATCACCTATAACAACTTGTTGAATACTTCTTTCTTATTATTTGAAATTGTTTTAGGAGAGAATATTAATTTGATATTAAAATTTTATAATTTTCTTCTTACTATTGAATAAAAATATATCTCCAATGTTAAAAATTTATTGAATTGTTAAAATAGTAAATTTACACAGTAATGCATTTTACCTCTTTGTATTATGTTACTTGTATATTATAGAAATTTCATATTTCTTTAGCCAAACATTGCAAAACATAAGGCATGCGTTTGAACTGTAGCATTATTTGTGAGAAATTACTTGCCTGCTTTATTCTTTTAACAGTAGTTAACATCCAGTAAACACAGAAAAGTTCCATAGTTTAATTTAATTATATTTTTTAAAAGTTACATTAACAAACAGAATAGTTGTTTGGAATTTTACATTTAAGTTTTTCCAAAGATATATCTTGTTCGTTATTTAATTGGCTTTGTTGTTAATATTGTGTTCATCTTGCTTAAGTTTTTCTAGGAATTTTTTTATAAATCATAAATATATCATTTTTTTAGCATTTTAAAATTACAATAAATTTTTAATTAGATTATTAAATGAGAAAACCTTGACTGGGGATAATTTCACCATAATCAGTAAAGTATAAGGCATCTGAAGGTATAATCAATAGAAATGTAATTAATAAAAAGTGCTATGCTGTAATTAATATGCATGATCTGTGTTTGCTGGATAAAGAGATAAGTGTAAATGTTAGGAGTATTCAACAAATGGTTATAGGGGAGACAGCCTAACCCAAATAATCCCATGGAGTACTGTTCAACTATACCACCCTTGCAACAGTTAGCTGGCGGATTGCCTCCACCCCCTACAGTTATGGTACCCGTTGGAGTCCTTAAAAGGGAAGGTGGTGCGAAAAACCGGCCTGAAATTTCAAAATCTGTTATGTTCAGTGATGGTAGGTAAAAACTTTACATAATTTTATACAATATGTAGACTTGTCCAAGTCAAGAAGAATAAAGTATATAATTATAAAGAGTTCATCTTTGTTGTGAGTAAATATTTCAGTTTTTAGATATTTTATAAATGTGAAATTTTTTATTTATTTTACATAAGTTATTTTTGCTTAAACAAGAGAACTATGCTTTGCACTATAAATAGCTTTTTAGTACTAAACAGATATAAATTACAAAAATCTGCAATTTGTTACAATAACTTTAGACTTTACCCTTTAACACACCTTGTTCTTATATTTTTAGTTTTTTGAGTTGAAGTTATTATCCTATGTCCGATGCATTATTATTTTTTATTTCTCACATTCCTCTAACTATCTTACCCTTTCACTGGACCTGTTCCTTCCTGTTTGTTTTGGTTTTATGCACCTGTAACTAAAACACAGGAATAAGGCCTGGCTGTGACCTGACAGAACTAGACATGTCGTGGGACTTGAAACCGCCTTATCGGAAATCAGGAAGCAAGAGGATACCAACGCCAGGCTCGTCTGTGCCAAGTACCTCTTCTAAGAAACAGAACTTACCACGTTTGGACCCCATTACCGAAAGCTATGTGCCACAGGATCCTAACGCTCTTCCGCCCACCGTAACGATACATAAAGGACGTAAGTAATCTTAACTACAAGATGATATCATATCATAGTACTAATGCTGTGTTACATAGATTTGTTGAATTTTACAAAACAGAAGTATCTTACCATCCTGTTACGGACGAGGGTCTTCTCTACAAGGCGTTGAAAAACGAATGCGAAGCACCTGTAATGTTTGCAATTAATCGTAATCTCTATGCCTACGTCAAGATATTAACTTGTACGTATTAGTTAAGAATGTACAAAATATCTCCGACTTAAAGAAACTAATAGTAAATATTGTGTGTCATTTTTAGTAAATTGTTGCACGAATAAGACGTGTTGGAACGTAACGTCTAAAGGATTGGATTGTGTTGGACAAGATGAAATAATATTATTAATCGAAGTATTGCCTGAAGAAACCCGTGTACCTAAAGATCTTCTACTTTTTATTAATCAGCTATTCCTTGAAGCTACTAAAGGTATTATTTATATTTTATTTTAATTAATTTACAATAATTCATTGCAACATTAATGCAGGGAACACTGTAACTGAACTGGGATTCTCGATATATCAAGGAGGAAATTTTTTGGATTCCCGAGAACACGCAGGATTCTTGTTTATTCGTCGAACATTACAATGCTTGCAAAAAATTATATTACCTCCTGCCCCCTACCTAATTGGTCTTCTAGTTCACAGGTCCGTTCTTTAAACCCTGCTATGGTTTTAGGCATTTTCGACCTAGTTATGTTCTCGTATCGCTAAGGAACTTCCTAGCTTCGGGAGAAATATACAAAATTTGCTATTATTATCCACTTGTATCAAAATTATGTAACATAATTTACATATTGACATTTCATTTTGATCAGAATTAAGAAACTTTTTGAAAAATTGCGAATATATTGAGATCGAACAAATTTCGGAAATCGTAGCAGTGTTAAGGCAGTGTTGTTCGGGAAAGGTAAAAGTCTTTAAGTCATTTATTCAATTTTCAAGCTTTCTGTAACATATTGAAACGTATTACTTTGCGTATGATGATGAAAGTACAATAAATGTCTACAGAGATGACTTTTGTCTACAGAAAAGCAAATTCGAACAGCATTGACCTAAAATTATATTTCATTATTTTTCCTATTGAAATTTATACTTTCTGTCCGCAGATGGGAAACACCGTGGGCGAAAGTGTTCCCATTGCGTCTCGTTTTACGGCTCGGTGCGGAGTATCGTTATTACCCCTGCCCCTTGTTCTCTGTTCGGTTTCGGGATGCATTGTACTTTGAAATAGGGCACACGGTAATGAAAGTTTTAGCGGATTTCCGAAACTTTGCATACACGTTACCAGGCGTAAGAGGACTGACCATACACTTAAGGAATAGAATGACGGATGTAATGTTTCCGAGGAATCGTTATGACCAAGTGATCAAAGGGTTGAATAATTCGAACGACCACGTATTAGCGTACGCTTCGAATTTTAGCATTGCCGCGGACTCGCATTTAGTCTGTATACAAACTAATACCGGTGATGAAAGCAGTTATCAAACACAGGCGATAAGCATTAATAATAATCCGAGAACAAGTACGTGTTTATATTTAAAGCGGTCCGCGCGTGATCAATACTACTGATTAATCTAATTTATCTGAATAATATTGTTAATCCACTTCAGTTCTTTAAGCTTAATCTTTCGATATCAATTCATAAACAGATTTGATTAGAATTTATATTTTATTTTTTAACAAATGCAATATAATGATTCATCTAATACTGATCAAGTATTATTTAGACAGACACAGTATTATTAATGAACGATATTGAAGGATCGAAGTTTTAGTATCGCAAAGGACAGTTACAATATTATTGTCTATCTAATCAATATTATAGATCGTGTGTGGGCCACGTAAAATGTACACGTCATTTCACTGAATATTTTTAAAGTAATATAATCGAGGAAAATATAAGTAATTATATAATACAGTAACAGGTACGAGTTTCATCGTTATTAATGGAGCATTGAAATCGTCGATGGGTCTCTCGGCAAAGTCAAGTATAGTTGAGGATGGTTTGATGGTGGAGATAATGCCGGAGAAAATGGAAGCCTTAAAAGCGGCTCTAAAGAACATGCAAGACTTTTCGATTGGTTGTGGTCGACAAGGTGCACCGGAGCCAGATGAAACGGTGAATATAAAGTGGGTCGACAATGACGTCCAATTCAACTTAGGGTAAGTATACGTACGATTATTATAAAATGTCTACATGAGCTATCTATTCAAGTTTATTATTCAACTTTAGAGTTAAAAGTCCCATCGATGGACAACCAATGGATGGTGTACCCTCAATTCGAGTGCACAATGGTATTGATTATAAGGGAACGAGTAGATTTATCCGGTGGACGGAAGTATTTATTATTAATGTATGTTTAAACCAGAATACAAATAAAATTTTCTGTTGTTTTAAATATTTAAGGATGTATAACATTTATATATCTTTTTCTAAAGTCTGATGATCATCCAAACGGAGTATACGATCCAGTGGATATAAATAAATTATCAGGAAATATAGCGAAAGCGACCTGTACAGCTTTAGTGAAATTGCTGGATCTATTAGCTAATGCTGGTTTAACGAAACTTGGTGTAAGAACAACTATTCATCCCGATAATGTAAGTTTACTTAAACAAATTTTTAAATATTGCAAAATATAAAAAATATGTAACTTAATCTACCTTAAAACTCTATCTTATATAATCTGTGTTGTCAGTTTAAAGTAATCTATTACACCAGGAAAGAAATGTAATTATATTATAATGATATTAGGTGGGTTATGAAGCCGGTAGCGAAGGTATGAAATTGCCCCCGATCTACATGAACAGTTTGGACAACGAATTAATTCAAGTCTTACATAAAGCGGCACAAAGTAGTCAAGATACACATACTGTGCTTGAATTAATTTTTTACATCCTCGATGATTAAAATCCTAAAGTTCGTTCACTCCTATTTTGTTAACGATTTTATTAATATAACAATAATAGAAATATACATAAAGGTCGGGATGTTTTTGTACACGCTCGATATGTACAATTAAAAGATTCGTGGAACTACTGAGAAACAGATCTTTTGGGCAGAAAATATTTTCTATTCGACTATTAGCCACATATATAGGTAACAGAAAAAGCTGCGCTTATATTATAAACAGTATATCGAATTATGTCCGAGAATATTAATCCTAATAAGTGATAAAGGAAGGAAAGTAACGAAGTTTAAAGATAGATAGTGGAATTTACTTTAAATTATACTAACTTTAATCCTTTGGGTTTTTGAGCTCGGATCTGTTCATCTTTTATGAAGAGGAAACGTTGATAATGTCACATTGTTTTTGTGTATGTTATATATACATATAAATTTTATAAAGAAGAAACTTTGACGGAAAAATCTTTTGCGACTAAAATCAAAACGAAAGGTACCATTATTTGTTATTATGTAAATATATCTGTTTTGTTGTTATTCGTGTAATATGTGTATAATAATAGTTAATATAGTACTTCTTTGTCAAAAGAATATTAAAAATGCTAATGTAATGAATCGAAAGATTTTTATTCATTTTTTTTGTATTATAATAAGGAAAACGAGAGCTAGAATTTTTAAAATATTTTGAAATATTTCAAGATATCTTCTCTTTTTACATAGATACCTTTATTGTTTGTAATATTATGAAAAAGTTATTCATTTTAGTATCCTAAAAACATTAATCATGGACTTATACATTCAATGCTAACTTAAGTTTCACAAAACAATTAAATCGTATACACTGGGTCAATATAATTTACATAAAATTGTGTACTAAAAAAATCATTGGGTTAAAATTTATTTTTTTTACCTAACATAACAACTTTACGAAACACTGCTACTTTTTTTTATATTGATTCACATTTTTCTGTTTTGAGGCTGATTATTTTCTGTATAGAAAAAAAACAAGACTTCTGATATTTCAATAGAAGAATTCTGAATATGGAAATATTTATAATACAAATAGGTTTTCATAGTTGCTATTAATAATGTGTAAATAAGCGTAATATATATATATATGCACTTTATTGTGATGTTACAGATTTTCTTTTTCAAATAATTAACAATAATTATGATGAGACATTGTTATATTCATATGATCTTGTTTTATATATGTATGTATATAACTTTTTTTGTGCTTGTTTTATAATATTCTGACAAGTTAGATTACACTACAAAATTTGATATCTAACTGGATGAATGGTAGGTACACAAAAACAAGCTTTGTAAGTACCAAAAAAGACTTATAATAAGAATATTCAGTTCTGGTTAACAGGATGGAAAAAATCACAGTTTTTTCTAAATATTGTAACCAATGTGGTTGTCAATGTGCAAATGTTTATGTTTGTTATTAAAAACTTGAGAAAAAGAGGAAGTTCATTCATTTTATGAACGATAGAATTTTTGCTTTTTATTGCTTGACATTGTAAAATTTTTCACACAAAATCATTCAACATGGTAAACTGAATATAGAAATTATGCATATTGTAATAAAATAACTTGACATAGTAAGGAATTGTATATATTAGATTTAGAAAATATTTAATTTGTTAATGTGCAAGATACAGCTCAAACCAACAAGAAAGTTAACATTTGTAATTCAATAGAACTTGGTGATCTAAATAAATAAATAAAAAAATTGTGTGGGTGGACCTTCTGCATTTATTGTTTTCTTTTAAAAGACGAATGTGGAAAATAACAGTCTTTTTCAAACATGATGTTTCTTGTGTGTGTGTGTGTGTGCGCGCGCGCGCGTGTGTATGTTTATTTAACAATAATTCAATTAGCAAAAATATTTATTTACACATATACTACTGTTTGTATTCATAAATAATAATAATAATCTTCATTTGTTATGAAGCGATCTGCAGTCTACTGTGATAGGATTAGTGCGATTAGTTAACTACCAAAACAGAGTGGTTGATTGTTAATCATTCTTAATTGTTCTCGCGCACGTGGGTATTAAAGTAAATCGATCTACATCGTTTAAGTTGCGGCGCGCCAAGGATTGAGTGGTAGAAAACGAAAATAACTATAGTACAAATTTGTATCGGCCTTATTCTCTGATGTACATTGAAGTGGAAAACGTGAAAGAATTTTGAGTAGATTCTATGGGGTCACTTTTGATTGACAGTAGTAGAATTTCTGACGAACGTGTAAGACTGAAAAAAATTCTCGAAACTACTTTCTTCTAAGTAAAAATTAATAAACTGCGTACGTAAGTTTTACTATTGACAGCTGATATGATATGATCATGGCGGAATCTACGAAGCAGACGGAGGATGATAAAGTTAAGTGTAAAATTTTAATCGTCGGGGCCGGAATGGCCGGATTATCCGCTGCGAATCATTTATTGAAAAATCACGAGACAGATTTTCTAATTGTCGAAGCACGAGGTCGAATAGGTGGTCGTATCGTTGCTACTAAAATTGGTAAGGTTCTACTTAACCTATTTCTTCAATCTTGTTAATCATTAAGCGTTTGATTTATCGACTTGATTTTTCATTTTAATCGACCAGCTATCTATTGTCTCGAAATGCTTTTTATGTATAATAACATATACTCGAATTGTTACATTCTTATATACATACATGTAGGTATATTTATTATGTTCAATCGCTGTCACAATTATAGAAAATAATTAGTGTGTTTACCACTTAAATTCTATTACATTCGAATTGATTCGCAGACAGAAACAAATGAAGCACAACTTGTATTAAACTGGATATTCATATTCTAATTGAGACTTCAATTTTACTTTCAAAATTAAATTTTCAGTCGAGATTAAGTAATACAAGTTGACATTTCAATACAGGAAATGAAAAGGTAGAATTAGGAGCAAACTGGATACACGGGGTCTTAGGAAATCCAATGTTCGAATTAGCTATGGCTAATGGATTAATAGATATCGTACATGTACCAAGGCCTCATAAAGTTGTAGCTGCGATGGAAGATGGAAAACAATTACCCTTCCCAATTTTACAAGAAATTTATGAAGCTTATGTGTGTTTTCTACGAAGATGCGAGGAATATTTCTTAAGTAGTTATAGCCCACCAGACGGAATAAACAGTGTCGGAGAACATGTTGCCTTAGAGGCTCAGATTTATCTGTCCGCCTTTCCAATCGAGGAAAGGAAAGTCAGGCAACTGTTATTTGATTGTTTACTCAAAAGAGAAACCTGTATTACTGGCTGTGATAACATGAAAGATGTTGATCTCTTGGAAATGGGTTCATACGCAGAACTTCAAGGTGGAAATATTAGTCTTCCTGATGGATACAGTGCTATATTGGAACCAGTTTCTAAACACATACCAAAAAGTAGCATTTTGACCAGACATGCTGTTACTAAAATTAGGTAAACTGTGCTTGATATTGGTTTTTTATTGATATCATCAAATTACACAAATTTTCACACCAGTAAATTAATTGTAGGTGGCAAAGAAATAAAAGTACGAACAGTGATAATTTTAATAATTGTTCTAATACAAATCCATCTATTGAAATACAGTGTGAAAATGGAAAAACGATATTAGCTGAACACTTAATCTGTACATTGCCATTAGGAGTACTTAAGGAGAAAGCTAATGATATATTTGAACCATCTTTACCTAATTGCAAACTTGAAGCTATAAGTAGACTTCTATTTGGTACTGTAGATAAAATATTTTTAGAATATGAGAGACCATTTTTGAATCCTGGTGTGTCGGAAGTAATGCTTTTATGGGATGATACAAGACTGTCAGAAGAAGAGATGCAAGATATTAGTAAAACATGGTACAGGAAGATCTATTCCTTCACGAAAATTTCAGAAACTCTCTTGCTAGGCTGGATATCAGGAAAAGCCGCCGAGTACATGGAGAAATTAAGCGGAACTGAGGTCGCGGACGTATGTACGACAATATTAAGAAGATTTCTTAATGATCCGTTTGTACCAGCGCCGAAGAATTGTTTGCGTACCTCATGGCATTCTCAACCGTATACACGTGGTTCATACACTGCAATGGCTATTGGTGCAAGTCAATTAGACATCAATTGTTTAGCTGAACCTATAGTTCAAGAAAATGATCCTTCAAAAATTTTAATAGCATTTGCAGGTGAACATACGCACGCTTCCTTCTATAGTACGGTACACGGGGCATACTTAACTGGTCGGACTGCTGCCCAAACAATTTTAGAGTTGAAAAAGAACGAGAAGAATTCGTTGAGTCTGAGTTGCGAAGATACGAGCGATCTTAGTTCGTGGATACAAGGAATTTCCTTAAATTAATTTATTAAGAATTGTTCCAACAAAAAGCCAATCGAGGAGTTGTCTTTATATCGACATTTTCACACAATTGAGCACAATTTATTATTGCGCGTATGAATGATATTTTACACACTGTCGAAGTCGACGACAATTGTGATTATAGATGTTTAGTATTAACGCGAAATCTTCGTGACGCGTAAACTGTTTTAATTTTGTAAATATTATAGCGAATTGTTTATATTATGTACATACCAATGCCTGTTTAAAATTTTAAGACCTCGTAAATATGCATTTAACGATTTTTACCTACTATCATATCTTTCTTTCTTGAATAAATCAGGAAGAAATGATGGTTTCAGAAATCGTAATCGCGAGACGATGCTTTATTTTATGGAATCACATCCATCACAAAAATTTTAGATATTTAAGGCTGTTGAAAGTGCTTTTTATCTTTAAGTAGATTGTTTCAGGTTGTTGACTTTTAATTATGATGCATCGAATTGATTTCTATTCACAAAACAATAATTAAATGATATTAAGATAACATTATCTTAATACTGTGAAATAATGAAATTAAATTTGTTTACACAGAAATTTATCGCTAATACTATCTACGGCACTAATTATATGCTGTATTTATGTATGTATTATTATACATTCAAGTTGAATGAAGAGAATTCGTAAAATTTTGTAAAAATTCCGAAATTACAGATTTCTCCTTCGATCGAATTTCTTTCATCTCTTTCTTTCAACAAAGTGCATTTTATCTAGTCATATTCTGTTATGCTAAATTAGCTAATTATTAGTTCTAAATATACAAGAAAAATATCCATGATCTTTTATGATCTTTTTTTCAGTGCATATATTGTATTAGGCAATTGTAAAGTTAATCAGTACGATCTATCGTATAAATTAATTTTGCATATCCATTTGTAATCAAGACAATAGAAATAGGTGATTACAAATTGTGTTTATGATGTGATAGAAGTCCTTGCTATATTCTTTTTTTATATGTATACATTTCATATTTTTTGAACATTTTCATTTTTATTTCAATTTACAGGATATCAAACATAAACATATATTTATTTTTCTGCAACTGCCACTTAATGTTACTCGTGACAACGCAAATCTAAAAGTAACTAATAAAAACAAGAAAAAATGTTATACTATGCACAGATAGAACAGTAATTGAAATAAATAATTTTCAGTAATTCTAATCAATTATTTTATACTATAAATTTACCCAAGTACTTATTGCGCGTAACGGAGAAAAATATACGTATTTTCATTTGGGTTAAGATAATAGGTGCTTAAAAACATTTATTATGTTGCATAACAAATTTTCTTTACTAGAAGAATATTTTTGTTTTTCGTTTTAGCGCAATACATTTGAAAGTACATTATTTGCCAGGAAATAAAAAAGTTAAAAGAAAGCCGAGAAGATTTTGTTTAGAAATAAGCAATAACTTTATTGTTACAACAATTTGTACATTTATTGTACAAATAAATATAATACAGTGTATTTTTTAAGCAATTATGGCAATTAATTAATTACGTACATGTACATAAATTCTGCTAATAGAATTTGATTATAAGACGTAACTGTACATTAATTATGATAAGATATGGGTATTAATTTGAACCATGCCTTAATATATAAACGTGTTTTAACTTGATTTCTTAGATAATTATACAGAAAAGAGATTTATCTATTTATGGACTTTTATTAGATTGTGTTTATCTTTTTTCAATGTAAACATTAAATCATGATTAGAACATACATATTGATATCAATCAAATTTGTTAAGCTTTGAGAAATTCATTTGATACATTGCTATATTAATTTATTTATAGCTATTTAAAAAATGTGTCAGAATTTTCAAGAACAGAAAAACATAACACAGTACTTAAATGTCTTTTAATTCAATTAACTTAAATTATGCCTATATAAAATATAACATAGTGAATAAATTAAAAATGTAGATCGATTATTCAATTACATTCATTGCATGCACCAATGTAATTGTAATAACAGGAATACACATGCGATAATGTATCTTTGTTCATCTGTTTTCTATTACAGAGTAATAAAATTTTGTTTACTTCCTTGTTGACAGTTGAACACTTCATCTAAAGGTATATCGAATACCACAATATTCTTCTGACTTTCTACAGTCAGTACTATCTAGTTTGAAACAACTTCACTTCTGTACCTTTTACAGGTGTATAAATCTATAGGTAAACTGAACACACTTATAAAAGTTTCATATTTGTACTCCTAAGATTTTAGAAATCGTTAAAAAGATTATAGGTCGTATTCTAGTAGTGGAAGACAAAGATTAAGATATACATTATAGTCTAGCATCTATACAACTATCGTCAATACTAGTATTCTGCCTTGAACAATCATTTACATAGAAATTTCATACATTTCATCTATGTTCACACCATCTCTGTATTATTATAAAGGACAATTGAATATATTTATCTAAACATATATAAGAAAACTATCTGTTAAAAAATGCTTTTGAAATAGAATGTTTGCGTGGTGATTTTGTTGCTTCACAAGAAGAGAATGATGTTTCACTGCGAATGAGTTCAGAAGTAATATGATAAAAAAAGAACACTTTTAGATTAAATTAGAACACTCAGGCAGTAACATGTTCATTATGCCGCTAGTATTTTTAATGCTTCTAGGGGTATAACATTAGATGTTTTTTTAAATAAAAAAAAAAAACTGTTTTAATTCTCAGATATTAATCGAACAATGTAAAACTTAGCAGTTTCGGCTGCGGTTATTTTTTAACACTTTATGGCAACTACTATATGGCAACTACTATATAGCAACTGATCAGTGAGTTAAATCGACTAAAGAATCGATGTACTCTGATTCACACTCTTTTCAGTGTGCTCCCACGTTCGAACTTGATCAGTCAGATTTAAATTCTTAGAAACCTCGTTATTTCGTACCATATTAATTGGGGCTAACAACTTATCGTAGAATCAACAGAAGATGACCATTAAAACATGATCAGATCACTTTAATTATTTTTGTACTTTAATCGAACGAACCTGGTACCGGTGCAGTTAAATACAACAAAAATAATGTATATATATATATAGAACAATAGAATAGTATATATGTATAGAACCATCGAGGTCCTTTATTGGAGAATGAAAGATCGATTGCTACAAAGAGAACAATATAGTAGCAAACACCGTGTAATACTATGCGTTATCGCTGCTTTCACAGAATCATTATGGTTACTAAACTTTGCCTTGGACTTTGAAATTTAAAGTTCGGTGGGGAAGTGCAACATTTTATGATGAGCAAAATTGAAGAAGAAAGTGAATGTCTATCGTTTCTGACAGTATTTTAAGAGTTTTGTCGATTAATATCAGATTCAATCTCATATAGACGTCGTAGTATGGTGATCAGCTCCGTTCTGAGACTGTGTGCTATGTGGCAACGAAGCCAACTCGTTCTTGCTTAAGTAGTTCACGATTCCTGCTCCAAGGGAATCGCCCACCACGTTCACCGTTGTCCTACAGCGATCACTGGAAATCAAACAGTTAACATTTTATATAAGTCTAATGTGAACTTGTGGATTGAATGGGTTTCAAGGATTTAAAGCCTTCTGAAGGTGTATCTTCTCTCTACTATAGGGAAACTATTAACTATATTACTATAGGAATATTTACAGTAACCAGTCAACAGCGATAACCAAGAAGACGTCGTCAGCAGGAAGGCGAACCGTGTCCAGCACCATCACCATCGTTACCAAACCTGCCTGTGGAATTCCGGCTGCTCCAATACTTGCGGCAGTTGCTGTGATACTAAACAGAAATTTCAGCATAAGCTACAGTATTTTTTAACCATGCGAAGCAACTTTGTTTTGTGGTTCTATCGCAAAAAATTGGATCTTTTGTCTTTTGTTTACCTGACTGCTACTAGCTGCCCAAAGCTAAGGCTAACTTGGCGTACTTGCGCAATGAAAATTGCAGCCACAGCTTCGTATAACGCAGTACCATCCATGTTGATAGTAGCACCAATTGGTAAAACAAATCTGGTGACTCGTGGATCGACGTTATTTCGTTCTTCTAAACAATTGATAGCGATTGGTAGAGTGGCAGAACTTGAAGACGTACCAAATGCAGTGACCAATGCTTGGGCCATGTTGGATATGTACACATACGGATTTTTCTTTGTTATTATAAAATATAGTATAGGTAGAAGTATGAAACCATGTATAAAGAGGCCTAATAAGACAGTGAGGAAATACATTCCAAGCTGAGCAACTACTTCGTCTAATGACTGCATTTCGGTAATCTTGGCAGCTACCAAGAAGAGTACACCAATGGGCGATAACCTAAAGAATAAAAATTCCGTTACTAATTATATTATAATTATAGAATTTATTCTTTTATCACAATATTGAGAAACACTGAATGTTTCATAAAATATGAACTTACCAAATCACCCAATGAGTAATCAACATCATGGCACCTGACAAGGATTCGAAAAAGATGAGCAACGGTTTACCCTGTTGTTCCATTTTTCCTAGTGTTATACCTAGCACTGTGGCGAATACAACCAGACCCATGATGTTGGTCCCAGAGACGCTTTTCTGTACTGGCTCCCAGTCATTCATGTTACCTGTTTCAACAAAGAGTGATATTACACTATTGTGCCAAGTTTTATAAGAAATGGCGAACAAGAATATTTTATGAAGGTATTATAACCTGGTGTACTGTTCTCTGGTTTCTGCATTTCTGTTCTGTGCTGAGAGATACACGCTTCAACTAAATTTGGCGGAAACATATTCCTAATCAAGTCCATCAATGTATCGATGGTCGAGACATTTTGGGACCGTTCTTTCGTCTTAACCTCTGGATCGTTTCCTACACCCGGCTGAATAGTGATTACCAGAATGATACCTGAGGACATCGTTCATTTTTCCAGCGCTGTCAAAATTATTCCATACTACTATTACATTATTGCTATACCGCTACTGTAATATCACTATATAACTCTGCTACTATATTACTACTATTAATATACTGCGGTATCTTCATTATGGTAATTTGGAGTATCACAAATCCCTCGCCTTTACTAACCTAGAATAACGGCGCTAACAGTGGTCACCATGTAATAGACAATAGCACGAGCACCAATCTTGCCACTTAATGACAAATCAAGAGACCCGATAGCCGAAACCAAGCTGGATATAATCAACGGCAAGATCAAGCTTTTCAACATCCTCAGAAACAGATCTCCAATGTAATTGATGTACATGATCTCGCGTGGTGTCCATCCTTGTGTTCGCGTGTTCCTAAGTATAATACCGAGGATCACGCCCCCGAATACACCACCAACGGTTAAAATAGTCAGTGCATTGTGCCTGAGACATGATCGAATTTTCTCCTGCCTAGTCTTCGGCCTCTTGTTCGGCTCCTGAGGGTAATACGAAGTACGTTCTGTGATCTTGCACTGTGCGTCCGATCCTGACAACGGCGATCTAAAGTAGAAGAAAAAATGGTCCAAGAAATAATTTATCAAAAGATGTGGTGTAAACAATACTCTAACTTTAAAGTTTTTTAAATAAAAGCAATGTCTTTTCGACATGTAATTGTATACCCTTTTTTATTTCTCAGCTGAATAAAAAGAAGAAAGGCATATACGCTGAGGAGTCGAAAAGGCACTTGAATATGAATCATTTTCTTAACCGTACGATGTAGAGGACGTAGAGGAATGCAAATTAATATAATCGAAGACTGCAACGTCTCGCATACATGTCGCCCTTGATTCTCTCGCATGCATACATAAATTATCACCAAGAAAAATAAAATTTCTTAAAAAGAAGCCGCTATGCCGAAATAAGATCATGTGCTGCTTCGAGGGGTTAATTGCAAGAGTTAATCCTTTAACAGTGTTAACGAGTTTGATAACTCGGTCAGATCGACTAAATAGTTAATGACAATTGACTAGACGACCTGATTATTAAAAAAAAAAAGATAAAAGCGAAAAACTGTATTATATTCTGCACAGGAAACAACAATAGTTTTGTCATCTAACTTCTTTACATATCTCTTTCTGAGAAGTGGTTGATTCATTTGCGTGGTAACTGGATGTATCTTTGGTCTGTGAGTAGTTTCAAATTTTTGTCTTGTTTTCTTTCTAGCTGTGATCTATCATTGTAAATATAAAGAATATAGCAGTACGCAATATTTTTTCAACTAAGTTCTCGATACAAATTTTCTTTCGATTTAAAACTTTTAAAAATTCTTAATAAAACCTCCAATACGCGATAAATGTTGCTTATTAGTCATGATTAGTAAAGCGACAAGACTTTCATCTGACTAAGTGCACATCAAAACACGATGTTTGACAATAACTTCGTCTAACTCTGCCATTATATCCCTGCACACGCCCCACTTCGTCTTAATTCAACCATGCACGAACATTTGATTCTAATCGAATAAAAGATTCAATCAACTGATCTGACACATAGAATTACATGTTACTTAAACGATTAAACGATATTTGCAACGATCACCAGACGAAGAATCCTCTATATCTCTACGCATCTAACTCATCAAAAATATATCGATAAATTAGGATCCATTTGTAATCTAAAAGATTATACGACACACAAATCCCTGTGCGGTGGGGATCAGAATGCTTGTCGTAAGAGACGATTAAAAGGAGGAAGAAAGGGTTAACGAAGATGTAGAAAAGAGTAATGAATTTTAGTTAAGAAAAAGAATAACGTATGCAAAGATGTTAAATGTAAAAAGTGTGCAAATAGAATGCATGGAGTGAGTATGTGATGAAAAACGTATGAAAGAAGAAAGAAAAAATGTACATAGGAAAAATATTTTTCCATTAAAAAATATTTTCCTGGCATTAAAAAATCCAGAAGAAAATATTAAACCATAAACCGTATATGGCATTCAATACATAAGGATATCTTCTGCGGTAAATCGAATCTTTTCTCTTGTAACGATCACGAGAAACGATTAAACAAGCCTCGATTAAGATTTGTCTCATATGTTTCACAAATTAAATGCAAAACAAAAGGCGACCATACTTATCGTAACCAATCGGTCAGATCCAGGGGTCAGTAATCTTCGTTATGATTCGATTGTGTCTTTATGAATGACCTCGCATTAAGTAGGCCTTAAGAGAGCTGCTGATCGTACATGAAAGTCTTGTCGGTCACTTGTTGATGACCTTGTCGTCGCGATACGTCGTTGTCTCTTTAGCCTCGTTTTCTGATCGTTCTAGCCCGATCATGCGTTACAAAATTCTTAAATATCAATGATTTTCTGTTGATCGTGTAAACATAGTTTTGCAAAATTTGTCTCTTAATTAAAATTTTTACGTTTACAAGTTCTTCCTTCTTATTCCTTTTATCTCTTCCCTGCTGAACAAAGATTTTATGCCGATTTTGTATCATGTTAAGTATATATTGTATATTTGAGAAAGAGAAATGCGAAGATTCTATATACATGAAATTAATATAAAATTTGCCGAATTCTAACACCTTTGTATCGCAAAGAGTAGAACACGACATGTTCAACTAACAAGGTCTCGCCAACGTGGAGCATTTTGACAAACTGGCGTCGTTGCTCGGGATTAATCTTAACTGGCCCGGCAATTATTAAATTGTACTTTCACAGTACGGCTTGTGGAGCAATTGGTCAGATCGTCGCGAAAATTTCAGATTGGTAGCAGTGCTTTCTCATCTCATTTGTTCCGTGATCTTCGATGGGATCGTATTGGATGCTAGTAAAGGAAACAGGTGACAGAAGTGAAAGGACCGTTTAGCATAATATTTGGATGGTAGATTTATATAGGTAATATCATTGAAGATACTTAATAGATTTAACAGATGCACTGGCATTTCAGTTTCGCAAGTGTATCCTTTTACGCGAATTCGCTAGCCTAACTGTGTGTTGCAACTAAGTTATACGAAGAGGAAACTTTATCCGCTTGTCAATGTCGCCTTAATAGATCCGCATCACGAGCGATTTTGATGCGAATCAGTAAATCCGAACAACCTGGAAAATCTTCAGAATGCTTAACAAAAAAGTTGAAATCATTCGTTAAAGAGAGAAACCTGCCAATCCAAAAGAAGGTTGAAGAGCCGAATTCAGAGATCTATAATCGGAAAAGAAATCAACAACAAATTCGAAGGCAAGGATGTGACAACAGTAAGTAGAAGGAAGAGGAAACGTGATACGTACAGTTCAGTGGCGACTTCCATGATGCCCGTTTGGTGTGCTGATCTACGTTTGCGTGGTGTTGGTATTCCGACGAAAGACGGTGGTCACCCGTTCGCACAGAGCGTCACTTCCGGTTAGCCGGAAGCGGCCGCTGTGTGTGTCGCGCCCCGAATGAGAAGGGAAGGCGGCGGTGGAACGAGTTCGAAAGGGATCGATGATGCCTGATCCGGTGATCCGCTGATCGTCGACGATGCTATTAGTCCCGGCTTCTAACTTCTTGGACCGCTGTTGCCATTAGAGAAGAGGAAAAGAAAGACCATTAGAATATGATTGCAACACTTAGTTACTGAAACGATATCGATGTATATGATGAGATGTAGAAGTACACAGGTGTAAACCACGCGATGGTGCACTGGTACTAAGTATGTGTGCACTGGTCCTTTCTTTATTTAATGATTCGTGATACTTCTTCCAGACTATCAACTTTCATGTGTTCCTCATATAATCAACTCGTAAAAGACAAGTATAACATGTTCAAAGGACTTTTATTACTACTGGAATAGTCCAGAGTACACCAATTTCTATTACGTTCCCACCTCTTAAAAAAAAATACAATAATTATAATTGTAAGTATGGTAACTCCTCATCACCCCAAAGTTTATCTGTGAAAGCTTTAAAGGTTGCCACGAACCAGTGACAGCAAAGTCAGACAGGAAAGGAAAGCAAAGACGGGCAGAGAGCTCGTGCGGTATAAACACAAAAGGAGAGAGCGAAACGAAGTCAGGTTTTAATGAAAACGTACGTACGTAGTTAGGTGCTCATGTACGAGCTGAACGTCGATGGGTACTCGTGGTCAGGCCAGGAGAGGATGTGTGCTGATAAAGCTCTCAATCTGTGCCACCTTGGGTGGTACGATTAGCTATGGTGATCCCCCTACGACGATCTCTTCCTGCCGTGTTGGCCTATCATCGTCAGATACATTACAAATACGCGCAACTACGACCCCATTGGGAGCACCGGGTTACGCGTCTATTGTTTGTCGCCTGCCCTGACTCTCTCGTCTCTGATCTGCTCTTTTTTTCCCTCCCTTTTGCTCTCTCGCTCGCTACCTCTCTCCTCGAATCACCTTCCTCCGATCATATACACCGATCCCTTCCTTCCACAATAAAGCTCCTCTTCCTCCGGCGTCTCTTTCCGTAATGGGATTACATCGATAATTAGGATGATGATGATGACAACGATGATGGAGTTGCTGGATCTTTGATCGGAACAGCGCGTCGCGTGTATGGATCTTTCTTCAAGTTGGATGTTTCTTTATCTGCGAAAGAAATTGATTAAATAAACTTTGAGACTTGACTTTTCAGGAATTTTTTGGGAGGAAATTGTATGGAACAACTTCAAAATCTTTCGATGGATTAATATTTTTAGGGTTGTAAAAAGTTTTTTAAATTTCTATCGTTTCTTGATATACGAATATCAAAGAGAACGCACGAAACTACAATGATAGCGGTCGTGCAAAGGGAGGACGGAAGTTGTAATACTTAGGAGCGTTCGTCGTTGACAGGATGGGTCGAGATGGGTCAAGTTTATAATTAATTTCATTCAGATCTTGCGCTGGTTTGAATAAGAAATTGCCACTCATAAATTTACAAGCTTCACGTCTGAGAAGAGACTCCTGCAATTTGTATAGTTATTTTTTATTCTATACGCGACGGCACACAAAATACGAATCAATCCTACATGGAATAATTCATCGTTGAATGCAGATGGATCGCCAGACCGATTGCAAATAGGTCACTTTTACTGTTTCAAGTCAAGAGGAAGAAAGCTCTAATAGATTGTTCGTAGGATATAACACTTTCTGCTCTTACTTGTACCATTCGAGTATTTCCTTTGTTTGATAAAACCTGAAACTGAAGACTATACTTATACATGAAATATATCTGTCGAAAATGCGTTATTAAATGTAGTATTTTTAATAGAAAAAGTTTTTTTGAAGTAAGACATTCCTCTCTGTGGACTTTGAGCTATTTCTGTGGTTTGTAATCTATAGAATTTACGAAATTTGGAATCCATGAGATCTGTAAACTTTAATTTTGATCTGTAAAGTATACCAACGATGAATAACAAATTAAGAAAATAGGAACCATATTATGGCGCCACAACATCGAGAAGAACATTACTTGTTCGCTCACGAAGTTAAACAATTATATATTCTTTTGAATATATATGCACGATTAGTCAGCAGATGTGCATTCATTATGTGATCATAAAGCATGTTTATACAATTTGCATAATTCAACAACAGAAAATAAGACAGAAAAGATCTCGAACGATCCTATTTGATGGCAAGGCTTTTTCAAAGTAAACTTACGAACTTATACGTACTAAAAAATTACAAAAAACTTGTCACCGCCAAATTTAAATACGATAATATTTTTCATCATAGGAAAAAAAAATCACAATTCGGCTGAACAACGAACACGTAAAGGCTAATTTACGTGGATCGGCTTTAAACTGTTGTACGATAATGTTCATTCATTTATACTAGATAAAATAGCCCCACAACCACAAATTACCGGCAATTTAATGAACTATTATAGAACCAGACCGTGACGCAATCAGCTGATGATATACAAGTAGCGATGGGATCGAAACGTAGGCGGAAGCTTTGATTGTCCTTTTGTTAACGTTTCTTCGTTTTAAGTAAACGGTTGATTGGTTTACAATTAACATTACACGTGCTTAATCCATTGTTATATAACACAGACAATGTGCAAGAATTTTAATATGAAATTAACAAAATATTAATCAAAATGAGTTATGAAGGACCAATTAAAGTCTTTTCGATGCCACTTGACAGATTTGAAACGATGCTTTGGCGGGCAGTAGATGTTGTAGTTAATCAAATGAAGGGTGCTTTTGTCATTACGTTATATAAGAAGGTATTTTCATTGTTATGTTAACCACGCGCGAACGCATTATTATCAGTTTTAATAAAGAAAATGAACTAGTCCTACTAACGGTACGTTTAACTAAACAACAGCTTGTTACCCTTTCTTCGTTACTTGTAATTACATATGTAGATACATCGGTAAATTGTTCGTCTTGTTACCAAATTTCGGTACTAACAATTTCCATCTCTTTACTTTTGAAACTTTAAATTTCGTTCTTTTTATTCTTGCGTAATGAAATTACATCTTGCGCGTTTAGAACTGCAATGTCACAATGCGGTACATCCTTTTCAAACTTCATCCCATAATTCTTGTCAAATTAAGAATCTACAAAACTTTCAAATACTACAAAATTGACGTACTATATTTTTGTTAATTAACGGTTGTTTAGAACAATAAGGTTTCATTTTCCTATAAACCTTAAATCAACCAATTAAGTGCAATTGTAGAACACTATAATCTTCAATTTTATACGGTTATTATCAACGACTTAACGCTCGTAACCGAGCAACATTCTTAAAACACAAAATCATTTCGCTAAATGACGAATATAGTGCGAGATATGTTACCAAATCAAGGTCTCTCGTCAAAGTTAAATATTGTAGAAAAAGATTCCAGAAAACGACACCTTTGATTTTCTATAAATAACATCAGGAAAGGAACCTGCAAAAACAACTCTATTCATTAGGTCTAATGATCGAACAAGTATCGATTTATGTGTACCAAAATGTTTGGTAAATTTTCGCCTTTCCCAGCTATTAAAAGATATTGATTCATTCAAAAGATTTGCATAGAATTAGTGAACTTTGCCAAGTTACTATAGTATTAGTTTAGTATTATAATAATGGTCAATGTAACAATTGGATAATTACTGGTTAATATTGGATGGAATTCCCATACATTTTCGATGCAATAAAATATGAAAATAAAAATTGTGAAATTCTCTGATCACCAATACACAAGATTTATAAAGACGATGAAATTAACATACGCATCAAGGAAGTATACAGATCATTGAGATTTAAGAACGCAGTTACATTCTTATGCAACGCAAATGTAAATGATACTAACTTCATGTTTTCCACGGGTGTTAAAAAAGATTGCAATAAAAGTTCCAAACATAACATATACAACCGCTTTTCTTTCATCATTAAAATTTTATTCTTGCTTAATTAAAACTTTTTTTCATTTATCAATGAATATTTATTTTTTAAACAGCTGTGACAAAGAATGCCGTTTCATAAATCAAGAGTTGTCGCGTTACATAAGCGTAGACGGTACAGGTTGTGATGAAAAAGTAAAAAATAAGGTGTAAATAAACAAATAACACAGCGCAATAAACACAAACAAATACATAGCTTCAAATAAGTGTTCGATAAATAAAGCCAACTATTTCAAACTGCGACTTAACATAAGTGATACATGTCTTCTTCATTCTTATGTAAGAAATATTAATAATTTTCTAACAGAGAGAAAAAGTGAAAATTTATTTTACCTTTTGCTAAATAGTTAAAAATATGCTGTTGTTAAAAACCAAGTGTTACATAGAAGAGATGACGGTTTATAGTGGTCTGTGAAATTGTACCCTGCGTAGATTATTGTTCAAAACAAATGCACTGCCAACAAAGTTGCAAATGATTTATGCGAGAACCAATTGCCTGCGTTCAACAATAAAATTAATATGCGGTAAGAACATGTTCGTTCAAATGGATAACATGTTTGAATAGATGATAACGTTCTACTAATTTTATTATAGTATTGTGGCATTGTCAATAATTATTTATCGAAAGAATCACATATTTACCAGTCTTAAATTCCACACTCTGATTTGATGCTTTTCTATATTAAACAATCATTGTATTGTACGTTCTCAAGTTTACCAGAATAACCTAAAAAAAGTTCTACATCCTTTATCGATTTTGTATCCACGTGTTTTTCTATCATTATTGTATTAAATATTTAATGATGAATATAATTCATAAAGCTGCATTCTACATAATCTATCATTAGATTATTTAATTGATCGTCATCTGAAACAACTAATTATCATCTGAAACTATTAATTATAACCGTTACAGGTGTGCAACCCCTATAATTTTTGTCACAGTCTCGATGTAATTGTCGGTAATTTAAAATATTTATCTCACTCAAAAGTAAATTCATAATCGGTGATATTCTTAGAATCGTTTACGTAAATATCTAGAAACAGACATCTTATAAACCGGTCAGAATAAATTACGTAATATATACGTGTTAAATGTAACAGATCAAATGAGATGATTTTATCTTGCACTCGTATTTTCAGTTTTTTCCTTTTCTTACAAATAAAAAAAAAAAAATGACTACGAGAAATATATCTTCTTTTCTGACTAATTTGTTTAGCGTTATATCTGTGACAATACAGTTCTTCAACTGTACACATGAAAATTCTGTTCTGAGAATAGAATATAATGTAATGAAATAAACTTTGAGTAAAGTCGTATATGTACTAATGGTTCGAATGAAAAATAACTAACTAAAATATCGTAATTATTGTTCGATTAGCATTAATGATTTTCTAACATTTTAATCAGTGACACATGTTTATGTAATATATTATTGTACATCTTTTAAATTTGTTAAATAGTCAAATTCTATTCTATAGTACACTATATGTAATTATAAAGGAATTAGACCCAATGGACAAGCTGTGTAACATGTACTTAAAGTAATAATGAAATTTCTTACTTGGAACTTTTGTCGATGATCTGCCTCGATTTGTCTAATTAAAACAAAACACTTTGCATGCACAGTAACTACGCACTGATTTCGTTCGCGGAAAAATGCATTCTCAACAACAATTGTAGTAATGTATCATATAAACTTAAACAAACCAGTATTAGCTCAAGTAATGAAAAGAACAGAAGGGATGTTGCAGATACGGCGACTCACACGTTATATCGCGCCTTCGTGTATACCGTACGATGACAGTCGCGGGACTGTGCTACAACTAGAAGCGTGTAACTTGAACCAAACGTTCGAAAAGCGCGCGAGTGGTTGGGGAAGCTAGAAAGAAGGGAGTGCAAAGCGAGTTTTATGAGTCCTGCAACCTGATTGGTGCTCGGGTAACTTTGGCCGCCGCCTTGGCCAGTCGTATGTACCTACTCGAATCAAAGTTCCACCAATTGATGTACATCCTCTACGCAAAGGCGGTAAAAACTATAAGGGGATTGTATCTAAATTTTAATTATCTTCTTAATTACGATAACGGATCGTGTAATTAGAACTAATAAAATGTGTGGGAGACATATAATAATAGAGAATATTTTTATTATTCACTTTTTTATTCGATATTTGAAATGGATACAAATATTTATACTTGAAAATTATATTATAGAGTTAATTTGCAATATTCTGGTTGCAGTTTAAGGTTAAGAGCGGCAGTGCCAACAGTACTCAACCAGCTGACTAATTTATTTTTGCTAAAACGAAAGTAAGTCATTGATTCGTTTTTGAATTTATTAAATATTAAAAAGACGAATATTTCTGTAGTCCTTAAATACATTTACCTACTACTTGTAATTTGTAAGAGTTCATGAGACATACAAGGGTGTAAGTATAAAAAAGGTGTGCCTAATATAGGATGCATTGCTTGAGATAATTCTCTATATCTCAATTCCACATTACAAACAAATGACTGTGCTTCTTCTACAGATATTGGATTTATGCCTGAAAAATCTGTAACAGTTAATTATAAAAATTTACAATGATCAACAATGAAGAAAATATGTCCAAATGCATGTATTGTCATAGAACAGATTTCTTTTATCTCCTGTATATGTCTCCTTCAGTCACTCTTACATATAATCTCTTTGCTAACTTCTTAGCCTAGTTCGAGATAGGCTACAATCGAAGGAACAATCAGCATTATGTCGCCCGCGACTTTCAACAGGCTGTACTTACATACCAGATTAAGGTCTAGTGGTGATCAGAGAACGATTGTAATAGATATTTCGTATTTTGATGAATAGGCGTTATAGCATTAACGACATTCACGGGATATCATTAAAAACGAATCGCGAGGTATGATCTTTCCTCTCTTCGTTCCTTTAAAATTTTGATACACGATTTGAATAAATGCGGCATATTTACCTGATTTCCATCCATTAAAATAGAGCACTGGAACACTGTAGCTCATCGACCATAATACGTGATGTTCTGTAACTAATGGTTTCTCGTTTGGACAAGTAGCTTCGAATGGGTCCAGTTTTAACTCGAAATTAAAATCATCATCGGAATCGCTATTTGCTAATGTCAAATAATTGTCCGTATTATTACTACTGGAGATGTATTGCTTTCGTTGTCGAGCAACGTACGCCTCCCCTGGCACATTCTGCAAACATTGATATTTATTTGTTTGAATTATTTTCTTAAACTTATTTTCTTTTATTGGAATATTGAAAAGGAGTTGAAAAATGGCAACCACCTTGTTACCTCGAAGTTCCCATCCGTCAGAGATTTGATTTGATAGTTCTACAAAACTTTCAGCGTTCGCAAGAAATTCGTCCCACGTTATAGTACCCGGACCATCCATTCCTATTTGTCAAACCAAATAAATACAATAAAAATCATTTTTATAAAAAATTTTATTTCATCAATGCGATGTTTTCTACTTTCGATCTAATAAATTCACATTACTAATGACAAGAATACTGTATAGAAATGATATTTTCTACCTGTGTACATACGTATAAAGTACTGTGCATTTAGCTTTGAATTGAAATCTTAGACGTTACATTGGGTATTACACAAACACTGGCAAGTTTATTTACTAATAAGCGATAAAAGTAAATTCTAAATGAATAAGTTCCTTTATATACATAGTTCTACGAAAATTGTACGTAAAAGCTATTTAATTGAGAATGCAATTACATGTGAATAAAAATCGATTTTTTTTTTTAGTATTCAATATTTTGTAATCGAATTTATTAGGTACGAAACTTCAAATTAATTTATAGCATATAGGATAGGTAAATACGGACACGGTTCTCTATAAGAAAACATCATTTGAAATAATTATGAATTTTTTATTTGTTTGACAGAAATCAGTGACACATTAACTCCATGTTAAAATTGAGAAAGGGGAAGCTGTACACCCATAGGAATGGCTTGTCTCTTTTCTGTCCGACCCCTCGACGCTCAGTCAATTGTCGGCTATTTTGCATCGGCAATGTTCGGCGGTACTCGGTCATGTCCGGTTATCCCCGCTATCGGTAACGTGCGCCGATAGCTTGTTTAATGTACACGTGTTGTGTACATGCAGATAGACCCCTACATACAACGATCGACAACCAATAGCATGCAGAGTTGTAAATAGGAACGTATCAACAACAGGTACCGTTATATGAATATATTAATTTTCTTATTACACACTTTTAATAACGTACAACTTAACAAATATTTTACCGATAATATGTATATTTATTTCTTCAGAAAATATTAACTAATTAATTGTAAAAATTAATAAACCATCATGCTTTTCATGTCAAAATTGAAAAAATGAATTCTAAGCTTCTGAAGTACATAGGTGCGTACATGCATATACTTCTTAATATTAATCTATTGTTAGAAAACTAAGAATCAAAGTTTCGTATAGTGTATTAATAAAAAGAGCAAAAAACTAAAAGGGCAAAAATTAGGATAGTATAAAATATTCTTATTGAAATTTAGACCATTCGAATAAAAAATTGTTATTATCATTTCATAAGTGTAATTAAACAAAAATATGGAAACCACAAATGGATAATAAAATGGAGCAATATAAGTTAACTTACGTACGGTCCTGACGTGAAAAGCAAAGGCTGCGCGCGCAGGTTTATACAGTGTGGAGAGAATAAGGACAGATAGTAAGAAAGAGAGCGAAAGAGATAACCAGTGCTTTCCTCATTGTATATGTGTATACGAGAACTGCACGTACGCCTTGTATGAAGTACACTTCTTCACAACTTGTACGTGTTATACAAAAATAAGTTCATTCGTACCTAGTGTACGTGTGTAAAAGTGACACTGTGCTGCGTCCTCGTTCACTACTGGATAGGTAGGTGTGATAGAAGAAAAAGAAAAAAAGAGTACAGAGTAGAAACAGAATTATCTGCACATAGATCGACGAAGAGCAGAACGTGTGCATCAGGTCGTCGACGTACGAATCAAGGATTTAAGAATTGGTAGTGTCACTAAACTGAACTTCACGGCCAGGTGAAGAGTAGGAGTATGTCTGCTTGTCTGTCTATCTGTCTGTATCTTTAATGAAGCGAGGCGGGACGAGGTGAACCACGGTGAGGTGAGATGAGGTAAGGTGAGTGGTGAGCCGAAGCTAAAGAGAGTGAAGTGACCGAACGCAACTTTGGTATCGTGGTAAGAGGACGCGTTGTTGTTTGTCGAATTATAAGGACGCCGTCGCGCAGGTTTCGATAATAAGTGAAAGAATTGAAGAAAACGGAAGAAAGGACGGAAGACAAAGTGAACTGTACCAGGGGGAGAAAGAAGTGCGAAGTCTACGAACGATGACGACGCGCGTTCGTTCCGCGGTCATGCGTCCGCAATTCGCCAAGCCATGATGCGGAGTATTGTATCTAATATAGGCTGCTGGCCGCGGCTGTGGTACGACGTGTTCGTGACGTGTGTGTGACCGATAGAAAATAATTTTGCGTTTTAACCTGTTTCATTTTTTCTGTTAAAACGTATGTGCGCGTTTCGCCGACTGTTCTTTACAAGTTGAAAACGTCCACGCGTACATTCAGTTCTTCCTTTTCCGCGTTAGTGAGACTTACGTCGGTGTCGGACATTACTAGCTGTGAAACGAAACGGTGGTTCTGTTTACATTGGAAAAATTGACAGTCTTCGAGAATGTATGCAAAGGGGAAGGGGTCCACGGTACCCTCCGACTCTCAAGCGAGAGAAAAGTACGTATTATTTCGTATTAAACAGTATAGTGTCGTATTAAAAGAAAAGAAGTAGAAGAAAAAAATTGCCAATTGATCGACCAGTGACTCCATTTTTTTTTTCTTTACACCGAGCGTGCGTATATGTAGGTATTGGTTGCTCCGAAACCGGGGAATCGGATTCGTCAAATAATTTTAGGGTACTGATTACAATATACATGTACATTAATTTTACTTTGAATATGAAAAAGTTTGTTCCCGATGTTAATATGAATTACAATAAGAATATTTAATATATATTACAAAATTGCTTAATCAAATAATTTGATTTAATAGTCGATCTATTTTTCATTAATATTTGAAGGTAATCGTCATAAAATTATTCTTACGAAGTTAGTTTCGAGTAAACATTTATGAATCGAACTGTTTACCTGCTAGCCTTCTCTACAGCCTGCTTTCTCGTAAATTCGACTGAACCGTATACTATGACTCACTAGAGTCACTTATCTCGTAAAGCGGACCGACTGGACGCCATGTTTTTATCGTTTGCAACCAAGAAATAGTTTACGCAAAATATTAATATAATGACACTTTACGAGACATCATAGTTTTGCTTATACGATATAATAAACATTAAAATAATTACTTCCTTTGCTTAATTCAAGCTTTGTTTCTTTCAATTCTACAAATGTATGCTGCTCGAAACATATAGTATTAAATTTGTTGCATTAAAAGAATGTGTACATATGTACTATATTGTCCATTTGCTAAATTGATACTAATAATAATTTTGATATATATGTATAATTTTATTTAAATAAATATATATATAGTACGATAAAAATATAGTAACATATTCTTTTTACAAATTTTGCTGTTCGAATTTAGAAAACATTTATAATTTTTCAGGTTAGCCTTGTATGTGTACGAGTATTTATTACATGTTGGCGCACAAAAAGCAGCACAGACATTCTTGTCAGAGGTAATTATTTAAAGTTGTTGTGCAAATTCAATGAAAAGAAGTAATAATACATTGTTACCATAATTACATGCTACTTTGTTATATAGATACGATGGGAAAAAAATATAACTCTCGGTGAACCACCTGGATTTTTGCATTCTTGGTGGTGGTAAGCATTATGTATTGTTTTATTTCATAATAAAAATGACAAATTTAAAAAGAATAATAAATTTTTTTAGTTATAGTCTTAATATTATTGAGTGTAATGTATAAAAAATGTTCAATATTTATGAGCACACAAAAAATAATATTATTTTTAAACATTTTAGTGTATTCTGGGATTTGTATTCAGCAGCACCAGAACGTCGGGACTCCTGTGAACACAGTAGTGAAGCCAAAGCTTTTCATGATTATGTTAGTATAATTTTATGATATTAAAATTATGTATATTTATGCTATAAATGTGTGGAAACTTTCTTATACAATATTCTTTTCTGTTGTTAGGGTTTTGTGAACAGTGGTTATGGTGTTAATGGCATTGCTCATGTAAGTTATGTTATCTTTATTATGATATCTATTAACTGTTAATTTAATTTTTGTATTTCATGTTATATCAATTAAAATTTGAATTAATGATTTAATTTCAAATACTTTCAATTTATAGTTAAATTCACAAAGTAAATAGCACATGTAGGTGATGGAATTTTTGTTAGAATTTGTATATGGTGACATTATTGGAATGATGTTTCAATTAATTATAAGATGTTTAAGTTTGACTATTAAATAATTATGAGATAATTGCAGAATGCTGGTCCAGCGCCTTCCCCCATAGGGCAAATGCCACCCAATGATGGTATGCCTGGTGGTCCAATGCCTCCTGCTTTCTTTCCAGTAAGTTTTCTTTATATCTTTGTATTCTTCTCTCTACCTCTTTCTCTCTCTCTCTCTCTCTCTCTCTCTCTTTCTTAACAATTTTAATTTCATTTCAAGTGAATAGTTTATATTTAAAACATTATGGAGTGTACCTAAATCATTTGTGTTTATTTACTTATTTCGTAAATGAGTTGCTATGTTCTATTTTTATTATCTAAACACAAGAACAAAAAAATTTATAAAAATATCTATTTCCTATAATAAACATTATAATTCGTTAATTAAGTGTAACTATGAATTTACAAATTTGTTAATTAAAGCTGTATAGAATAATTAATGAGTTACCATGGAAATATATCTTTTTTATCTATGTTATGTACATATACACCTACTTTGTGTATGTATATTATGAAGAGGAGAATGAAGAAATGAAAAAAAATGTTTGCTATATACACCCATATAAGAATATTTAAGTTTTACAGAAAAGAAAGAAAAACAAAATACAATATTTCTACTCTATTTTACAAGATGACTCATTAAAAGATTATGAAATTATTTCACTTTATAATTTAAAAAATAATCAACAGAATTCTATGAGTCATTAAAATTTTTATTGTAAAGAAATAGACGTATTGTATATAGACACATATCACAAGTATTTATATGTATATACATAAATATGTATAAATATCTGTTATCATTGTTATGCCTAGTTACAATTCTCATTCATTACAATTCTGCACTTGATTCAAAGCTCTTAACACTTCCTCAAATAATTTAAATTTGTTATGAACTCTAAATAGTAAACATTCAAAATATTTTTATATATTGCTATTAATTTAAATTGTTTATTAAGAATATTCAAGCCACATGATTTTGTACTATCCTTATAGACTAATGATAAAATAAAGATATAGTAATAGTCATTAAACTAATTATATATGACATAGTAACAAATAAAACTACATTTTATTGAAACAATTCTATATACTTAATTACTTATGTCTTATATTCATACAAAATTTACGGTACAATACTCAATTTATGTATAGTTAAACATTGTAGTTTGCTGGTGAAAACTATTTTGTACTTATAACACAGTCCTACGCAATTTCATTCATCTGGTTGCTGTAAAATGTACACAGTGTTATTGGGATATACATTGGTTTTGAAACAAGTGTACATTCAAATATAAGATTCTCATGCCATGCTTGTCTACACTGTATCTATGTACTTATTTTCTCTTTGCTATGTATCTAACACTTGAATGTGCGTTCCTCTACCATTTTCACTGTCTGATCTCCTCTTTGCATAAAGCAGGTCTCAGAAATTTATCAGGAAAAATTTTGTATAGATGTTAGAGAATAGTTTTAGTTCTAATAATTTTGTACACAACAGTAGGTTTATAATTAACAGTGTTCTACCTTGTGCTGACTTAAGTCTTTTATAAAAACTTTACGATTATGTTAGAAAATATTATTTTTCAAACTATACTCATAAAATATATCTATTCTTTCATTTTAATTATCCATGACTGATACACTTTTCTATTTTAATATCGTAATTTCAAATCTCAACTTTGTAAATGAAAGCATGTATTTACAATATTCAAACAATATTTTTATTTATATATAAACATTATATTTCAAGGCTAATCTATATTTTATAAATCTTTAACAAGTAACACGTGAAGATGGTGAATGTCAGCTAAGGATACACTTTTTAAAATATCCAACATACTTAACATAAAAGCCTGCTTAGATAGTAGCCTAGTATTCAGTAAGAGCGGTCCGCGAATATACTAAAAACAATGTTTTTTAATGTGACCGTTTTTTATTCTATGAAAAATTAATTTACATATATACAAATATATCATACACCTATTTCATATGGTATAATAAATATACCTTTAGGAATTGAAGACACTGTACTCTCTAAGAACGTATAGGATAATTATTTTACGAGAAAAAATATTCTCGTTGACCGCTTCTGATGATATCGAAAAAGCGACATAAGTAGGTAAAAAGATTTCTAGTTACGCATATATTGCCTGTCCGAACATTTATTACTTTCCAAGTTATTTTAAGATAATATATATGATCCGGTAGAAATAACAGTTTTAGTTTGAAATATATCTAAATAATTTTTTTTAACGATTTAACAATTATTTCTCTTTATTTTTATTTCATGTCTAAGTTTTGTTTCAAAGTAAAACGGAATATCCTCAGACATTCGATATCAACTATAATTTCTGCGCGTACAAAGTTGTAATTACGAAATAACTATTTATTTAACTAAATAGGCTGAAACAAATCCGATCTTTTTTCTGATCAGAAATAATATTTGTAACATTGTTTTTCGTAATTATAAATTTTAGATTTTTAAGGTGCTGACCAACATAGTATTAACACAATCATACCCAAGCCTTCTAGTCTAGCTGTTGCCTGGATCGCAGTGTTGCTACATGTCTGTCGTTTGCGTTGCTTGTTGCAGAACAACTCGACAATGCGACCATCTCCGCCCACACACCCCTCATCACAGCCATCCCCCCAGCACCCCCAGCCACCCCCGCCCCCACACTCGCAGATGATGTCCACTCAGGTAAGCCTCATTCGACACATACACTATCACTCATGGAGAATCACTCGATCCGCTCTCATTACACCATATCATATCGTGTACCTTATGACTGTTTGCTCGAAATCGTTCTTTCCCTACCAAAGTTATTTCTACTCTACAAATTTTTAAACCCGTCGTTCACAAAGCTCGATATAGAACACAAAGTAGGACTCTATTACAGAGTTTAGTTGGCTTAGGCGGACCACGGAAGCACAGATAGACTTTCTGCACTTCTCTTGTACACTGAAATATATTGATGATCAAGACAAGCAATATTTTACAACATTGTATTTTATACTTAATATGTCAAAAGAATTAAGTAGTTTTTATTGAATGTGTGTATAACTACAAAATTCAAAGGTAAGGAAGAGGATTTCTTAATGTTATATCGTGTCAAATATGTTAGCATTTATTGTTTCTGTTTTTGTAAATGGGTGCTTATTTTAAGGTAAGATTTGCATTAAGTGTATTTTGTACTTTGATTCACTTTGATCTGTTCATAGTTAAATATGAACCCCTACTCTTTGCAATCCTATGTGCACATTAACATGACACGTTCGTTGATAGCATTGTGATGATATTCATTAAATTGCATATTGTTATATGGCCTAATATGTGATCAATTGCTTGTTGCAGCTGCCTGGTTTGTCAGTTTTTTGATGTATAATAACTATAACATGTTGTGGGGTTATTTAATTATATTTGAATTCATCATTTATTGAATTTGCTTAATGTATAAATTTCTCACTTGTTACAGTTCATGGGTCCTCGGTATCCTGCTGGGCCAAGACCCGGCGTACGTATGCCACAAATGGGAAATGATTTCAATGGGGTATGTATAATTATTTTATTAATATACTCAAACTGTTAAATATGTGTTATAAATTACAATTAGAAGCAATTATTGATGCATTGGTTTTCCTTTTATTTAGCCCCCAGGACAGCCAATGATGCCAAACAGTATGGATCCAACTAGGCAAGGTAAGGGCTCAGTTATATGCTAGATTCATATTGATTTTTTTTTTCTGGCATTGATAATAATTGCGAGAGGAGAATGGCATAGACGCATGCATACCAAAAACCACACAGCAATAAATAAATAAGTAATTATTAAAAGTGGATTGGATTGCTGTGATGTGGAGTGGATTGGTTTTTGAATTGTCTAGTTACGTGCAGTGGGCGTAGTTTTCAAGTTAAATCCATTATAATTAGTATTTCATATTTTACATAATTCTGTGCACAAGTAAAACTCTCTTGCTCTTTTCTTTTGCATTGAAAGTAAAAATATAAATTTAATTAGCTCTTAAACATCTTAATAATAATGTAAAATAAACCTTTTGTATATAAAGTTCTCCACAATTATCTTTGTTGTTTAAGAATCTTTTACTTTGAAAGCGTTACTCAATACTTTCTTTAATCTATTCTTCGCGAACTCTTAGATGTAACACCAAATATACGTTTCTATAGTTTTACTGTCTCATACAAATAAGAATATCAGCAAGAATCCTAACACAAAAGTTTAGAACTAAGTTTTGTTTAAACTAGTATCTATTTCCGTACAAGATAATTAATTTTTCGATATTTTGCTGTAACGATATATACTTTCACAGTGTTAAAGTAACATTTACAAGTTTATTCACTATGCGACCACAAAGTAACTAGACCTTACCGCCATCAACCTGACCTTACCTACCTGCCGTACTAATGTGTGCTCTTGTGTTCCTCAGGCGAAGCTGGAGAGTTTGTAGGGTGGCAAGGTAGGAAGCCAGCAACCAAATCACACTCACATGACTTAGTCAAGCCTAACTTTTATTTTTTCTCCTGCTCGTTAAAAAATTTCTGTTCTCACTTTTTTTATGAATAAAGTGCACTAGCTTCGTTTCTTTATACGATATTTGCTCTGATCTTGTGTCTAGTATGTCAGTTTATTATATTAAAGAGTAATATATTCAACTTCGCTATGAGAACAGTTTTTATGCACAAAAAATGCTCGCATTGAAGAAAATGACTATTTCAATATATACTTATGAAAAAAATTGAGAAAAATGGTTTTTGTAACGTTATAATTTCTCACTGTTTGTAATACAGTGAACTTGTGGCTAACAAAATTTACCCATTTTTTATTGTCATTGTTACTACTCATTGCAGCATAAACTTAACATGTACTAAGAATCGTAACACAGTTACTTCCTCCCATTTAAAACATAAAATTTTTAAGAACATTATTTTTTTGTGGTTTTGAAAGAATACTGTGTTTCTTTTTATAACTTACATAAGGATAAATTTACAATATTATACGATTGGTTTTATGTCGTGCAAACGTAAATATTGCTGTATGATACTGCAAACCTATATCTGACCAGGCATCAATTGAATGATTGTCTTGTTTGTTATGTATCTGGTACATATTGCACTGTTTACATATTGCACTTTTTATTGTCAAGTTTGAAGCTCAGAACGTTTGTGAAAGTTACACGGTAGTGCTGTTTTTCATCCTTCGCATGAGCTTTATTACTTCATTAATTTGTGTAGATGCGAATTATCAATTTGGCATGTCACCCACTTGCTTTACTATTATATAATGACTTCGGCAAAGCATGATTCGAATTTTTTTTATTTCAGAATGTAAGAAACGCAAACGAGAAAGCAAAGAAAAAATTCAGATAAATCTATTTTAAATCAAGATATTTTACAGTTACATGATTTGCCGTTGATCCAAAATGATTCACGATTAGCATTTAGTATTAACATGAAAGCTAGAACAGTATCAATACTTGTGCCTTTAGGAAAGTGCATCAAAGATTTTTTTGTTCTTAGCTCCCCCAGGTATGAATCCCATGAATCCAAGGATGAATCCTCCACGAGGACCGGGGATGGGTCCAATGGGACCCGGAAGTTACGGGCCAGGAATGAGAGGACCACCTCCTAACAGTAGTTTAGGGCCAGGAGGCCCTGGAGGTCCTGGTATGCCACCAATGAGTATGGCTGGTCCAAGTGGTAGACAACAGTGGCAGCCAAACACATCAACGGTACAATTGCAATTTGTTCATGTTCATTTAATTGTGATTTCATAGTGAAATTATTTTATTTAAACGACTACATGGCTTCAAAGATGAAAACGCAACGATACCGTCATTTAACAATTATATAATACAGAATACAAATAATTAACTTTAACAGAAATATGTAATCTCTCTAAAGATTAAATAATAGATTTATTCAATGAATTAAATTCCAGACATGTGATAAGAATATTTTATTACAGTCTCTTGGGAGAATTGTATACTATATTCTAACAGGTTGAACAATATATTCATATGTAAATTGTAATAGTATACCCATACGGTAAAATTTTTATACAATTTTTTATTTTTTTCATTTTGTAAATGATATTATTAGTTAAAAATTAAACTTATAGTTCAGAAAACAACTGTTATTTTAGCCAATGAATTATTCATCATCATCGCCTGGTAATTACGGAGGACCACCTGGTTCAACAGGTCCTCCAGGCCCAGGTACACCGATTATGCCTAGTCCACAAGATAGTAGTAATAGCGGCGGCGAAAATATGTATACCATGATGAAACCTGTACCTGGAGGAAATATGCCTGGTGTAAGTAATTGTATAATAATTACTTTTTCATGTATAAAATTTAAAATATTTAAAAACTTTTACATAATTGTTTTTTACATTTATAATTTCGTTTCATTATACACACGCAGTAAATACGATTTATTATCAAATAAATATTCCGCTAATATTGTTTTATTCAATTTATATCTGCTATTAAAACATATATAAATGTAAACAGTAATAATTCGTTCGATTTTCTTAGGATTTTCCAATGAGTGGTGGACCAGAAGGTGGTCCAATGGGTCCCATGGGACCAAACACAATGGGTCCTGTTCTGAATGGTGATGGCCTTGATGGAATGAAAAATAGTCCGGCTAATGGCGGTCCTGGAACACCACGGGAAGACAGTGGAAGTGGAATGGGTGATTATAATCTGGGTGGTTTTGGAGGTCCTGGAGAAAATGTAAGTATTAGTAAGTTTTTTCTAACGACTCGTTATGACAGTCACTCGACGTGTTAATATGGACTTATATATAATAATTTTTAGAACTCATTTTACTTCTTGGTTGGTAGGAACTCAAAATATTTTATTATAAAAATAATAATCTAAAGAAAAGATTAATTTTTTCATCATTGAAATTTTTTATTTAAAGCGTATAAGTCCATATTATAACTGATATTTCTTCTAATTATTCAGCAATTAACAGATATAGGTGCTTTCATCAATGCGTCAATTAGTTAATTGTTTCATTACAAAATAATTTGGGTTATATTATATTACATCTAGAGGGCTTATCCTCAAGCTTACTTCAACCACCTGGTTAATGCTTAATCTAAAAAGTATCAACATTTGACTTTGAAAATTCGAAACGTCCTATTTAATCGTATAGGCTTCTTGGGAAATTTAATTTAGAGTATCCATTTGCATCTAATATCGTTGTAACTGTTTGGCTCAGATTGTGTCTAACTATTATCATACTAACAGTATGACTAATACTAGAAACATAAAGTGGGTATAAAAATTGTGAAACATTTGAAATAAATCTTTTTTATTTAAAAAATAGAAACGTCAATATTGAGATTAATTAAATGATTTTTATAATTAATAGTTTGCTTATTTAAAAATTAAACCCAATAAAATGTTTCGAGCTTTTTTACCTACTTTATATCTACAGAATAGTATCAGCAACTTGCATACAATAATATACAAGATATTCCGTAAGGTGTATCGTATATGATAACATAGAGATTCTTATGTTAAGGTAACGTTTGATAATATTTACTTATTAGATACATTAATTTTAAATTTGATTTTAATTGCTCAAATTCAATATATTAAACATAATAAATTGAATCATACGATTACAAGTTATATGTCGTATTATTTTATAGTTTATTGAAATTCATATTTATATTTCATTATTTGCTCAAATATATCTTTTAAGTTAATACAGAACATATTTCTTAAATGAAACTTTAAACATCATATATTTATAAAAGGAAAATTTGAGTTAGAAATAATATCAAGTAAGCTAGCAGAGAAAGCAACTGGGCCAAGACACGGTATAATGAGCATACATGAATAGCGAAAAGATCAACAAAACTCCACGCTATGATACAGATCATTAAATTACTACAACTATTTCAAATAAAATATCATTTCGCTTACAACTAAAGAGTCTCTAGCTATTTTTTCAAGTACGATATGCTTTACGGGAAATTGTTTATAATATAGCATAATATACATATAATCGAACTCTCTTTCACGAGCGCGCACATACGTATTCCTTTTTATATAATCTTACGTTATTATAATCGGATTATGTGAGTACGATTCTCAACCAAAAGAGTAATCAGTAATCTCGCACGTGCAACTTCTGTATTCCCGACAGTTTTTTTAAAAAGTCAAGTCATCTTGGATCCAGCCCTGAGTACGTAGATGCTGTAGATTTCCCGGTTAATCACGCAATGTGGAAAAGGATCATACACAAACCCTGAGTTTTATGTGCATGTGCGATCGTCACGTGGTACGCGGTTCATAACGGTTTCGTCAATGGCTCAAGCACTATTGTTCGCTCGGCAAGATAGAGAACGAAAAGAGAAAAAAAATACACGTACACATACATTCGCGTCGACGCATACCAACGTGCGTTTGTTAATTAATCGCTCCTAATCAGTTAGGTTAGCATTTAAGTGCTCATTACGCTACTATTACGAAACTATGATACTTGAATCATCATTTATTACAAGCGGGCGCGCAAAGTATATAAATATTTTAAAGTATATATATATATATATTGTATATATATGTATGCTTTGCTAAATACTCACAAGGTTGCAGATAGGATTTCATTACTCTTTTTCCTTTATTCTTATTTTTTTTATTTTTTTTTTATCTTATTTTATTTTTTTTTTAATACGATTATTTTTCTATACATTTTATTAACGACAATACGATGTCTTTTTTATCGACTCGTGTCAACGCCAACGTCTATTTATATTTATTTGAACATTAGCTTGTAAGCAAAGGTGCCTGAAAAACACGAACTACTGTGATTATCAATCGCATAATTGTTAATCGATTTTTAATTCTCTTTTCTATTCTGTCTTGTTTTCTTTTTTATTTTTATTTTGTCTACTCAATTTTTTTCTTTCTCTTAATTGCACTGCTAGCTCGCTGCTAGCCAATTGGCTTATTTTTCATCCCATTATAGAGTTAGGATTCTAAACAGCATTAAGTTAGAAAACAATGTATGTTACAGTATGCTCATGGCAGGTAAGACGAGATAGTCGTTTAAAGTAAATTTTGTTTTAACCTCGCGACGAAGCTTTTGCGGAATGCCTAATGACTGTCTGATTAATCATTTCGAATCCTAGAAAGCTGGACGTGCTTGCAGATACTTTCCTAATCATTCGAAACAAATTTTCTTTCGATAAATTAACGAAACTCTGTAATGAGGTGATTAAATCAGCCGAACTCAGACCGAGTCCCTCCACTATTTGCTCAGAATTCACTTTATTCATATAAAAACAAGTTTTGCGCATCATCTATTCGCAGCCATTGAAATCGCAATACTTCGCACACATATGCTCGACGACTAATTAGAATTAACGGATAAGACCTTTTTAACTAGTGCCTTTTTTTTTTAATGAAAAATATAAGTACCATCGTTTATTTTAATGTAAAACTCCAATATCATGGTTGCACTGGAAGCTGATAGCACGTACAAATCTAGTCATGCGATTGCACGATCGAATACTTTAAAAAAATGGCGGTTCTCAATTAAACCGATTTTATCGACTTATGCGGGTTCGAGCATAACCTTATTTTATTATACACGCTGCATTTTGACTTTTGTCATGTCGTTCCAGCAATAATATTTTTTAAACGTTAAATATTTTTAATTATTCAGGTTACTTATTTTGCGAACAAGTTCCTATTAAATACTAATTTAAACGAAATGGCATCGGAAAACATTGTGCAAGTTCCTCGATTATCTCTTCTAACGGAAACTTATATCGAACTTTCTGTTTAAACGTCGTTTACTTCGGCGAGTATTGCGAGGCGAATGGTGTTGCGATTAACTTAATAAAAAATACTTGGGGATAAAGGAAGATGTTATATATATAACGTACGCATGGCAATAGACGATATATATATAACGTAATTATTTTTGTACGGAATAAGAGTCATAGACGGTGTAAGTACTGAACCTACATGAATGAGTGTAACAAAGATAGAAAGAAAGAGGAAAAAAGGAGATATACGGGCCGATAATGGAGAAATATATCGTGCGAACCTCCCGGAATCCATCCGTCCGTAATGGTTATAGGTCAGTACCGGACTATGCTGTGCTGCTGTTAGTTCTGTGTTTTAATTAACTTAAACTATTGAGAAAAAGGTATTGATATTGAATTATGTAAAACGATATAAGAGAGAAGAGAGAAAGAGAGAGAGCGAGAGAGAGGGAGAGAGAGGGAGGGAGAGAGAGCGCCAATTGCGAGTGCATGCTCTGAGAGCACCGGCAAGATTGATTATGGTCTCAAGATTTTTTGTACAATCATAACCTCTGGAGAAAGATTCATCTTTTAGTGCTACGTGCCACGTCTAATTGCCACACTCTTATTTTATTTTTAGTTTTACTGATATTCTCATTTTACACGCGCGCGCGCGCACACACATATACACACTCGTACACAATGTTTTTCTTAGAAATACATTTCATTAATATTTATGACGTTACTATTTAATAACATCTGTTTTTGTTAAAGATGACGATCATTAGGAACGAAAAATTTCGCTATACCGAACGTAACTATAGTTACATAGCTACTGGGTGATGATGATCAGAAACAGTCGGTAAACACTAGTCGGTCGATATACATATTGTGTTCTGCCACTTCTTTTGCTGAATTGAACGTGCAAAGTATCGAAAGACAACGATTTTTTGCCGTGAAAGAAGACTGTCCTGTTATTTTACCTCTTAATATTTTGTAAAAATGTCATCATAAAAATGTGAACGTTGCTTGCCGTTGTTCCAGAGTATTCACCGTGTTTATTAAGTGCGTACTTTTAATTGGGGAAAAGCAAGCACACACACTCAACACACGCGCGCGCACACACACACACACACACACACACACACACACACGTACACACAATGAGAGATAACAAAATATCCATTTGTACCAACTTTAATAACGTTTAATCGGTGCGAGATGTCGACGGATGTCGTTTTCAAGTAAAAAAAAAAGAAATAAGCTCTATATAATAAGATCGTGTGTATAACATTCAGAGGAGAAAAGTTCAAGACGGGAAAGTTGGTAATAATACGCGATTCGAGTTCAAAATTGATAACGAAAAACCAAGCTAAAACGAAGGGAGTTAAACGTGAAAAATTGTTAACTATGATAAGAGCAGTAGTAATTTTTTTCATTGCTTGTAACACGACTCGTCGTCGTGCGCTGTTGTTAGAGAAAGTAATTTCGAGATATCCAGACAGAGTGTGCTTCGATCGAATATACACACACACACACACACACACGCACATATATATATATATATATATATATATATATATACATATATATGGCATGAAGCGCACCACGATGGTACTTTAAAACAAAATCGTCGATTTACTTTTAACACAGCCTCACGTTGTAAGCCACACAAGTGAATGGCGATCAACATTACATTTATTAATATATGCCTAAGCCAGGGGAGATCGAGACAATAAATGTAAAACTGTTACACTGAGAATACTGCGTTTTTCTTTTTTATTTGCGTTCAAATCCGCAGGGTGCTGGCTATTAGAACATTTATATATAACTATCTGTTTCTATATGCATTTTGTTACTTCTCTTTTTTCTTTTTAACGCGGTCTGTCGATTTAAATCTCCTCCTTACATATATATATATATATATATATCCGAAACTCTGGTAATCACATGTAACTTGTGTTTCACATTGCGTTAGGTCCAGATATTGATGCTGATCGAACGAAACAAATGGCTTTCGCTTGATCGCTTTCTATCCTGATGTTTTTACGTTGGTTGAACTCATCGGCTTGAATTAATGATTCGACTCTAAGATTATTTCAGTTGATATTTTGATCAGAAAGTGTGGTTTCATCCAATGATGGTTTCGTTGAAAACCGGTGCAGTTATTATACGTCTTTTGTCTTTTTTTTTTCTTAGCCTGTGCGACACCTGTTCTAACAAACACGAATGAAAAACTGTTAACATTCGTTGCTTCTACAGCAAATATATGTATGTGTAATTGAGATATCTGTCTTAACGTCGCTTCACCATGGTCCACGTCACACAAGTTGCCACTAATATTAACATTGACATTTGCTTACATAATTAGAAACAACAAACTCGAAAACTAACAAAAAGCACGTACATAAGCTGCATAAGTATGTTGTAAATTAGGATCTCTTTCTAATCGAGATTTCAATCAACTCGTCCGGTATCTCATACAAGTTATAATATGCTACGAGAATGCTGATATATACTGTGGAACACAATGTTTGTGATATACTTAACGATTGTAATGCGATCAGTCAATTTAGAAAATTTTCGAACTCGTCTAGTGTCTTTACATATGAATAAAAATCATAAAGACACTAAAGAAAATAGTGAAATCTGATAGCTGTATATAGTACTAGCCTGTACTGACCTGTAGCACATGGATGCGTGAGCGCAAAGCGATTGGTGGATTGCGAGATCGTATCGAGACACGATTCAAACGAAAAAAAAAGTATAATTCAATTGATCAGCAAAGAGTGAAACAAAAATTATTTTAAGAACCCGTGAGGGATGACGACACGTCGAGTTTCTCTGTTACAATTTTTTCTTAATCTCGAAATAAGAATTTTTCAATGTTGGTTCACTCGGTGAGGTGTGCGTGAGTGGGGGGAGGGGGTGCAAACAGCGCGCACGGAATTGTGCAAGAAATTTTTTACGACCGTTTTTTTCTTATTTCATTTATTTATTTATTTTTTTGCTCGATACGGGCTTCTTTTTTATGTAACGTCCATGTGTTGTGGGTCAGAGCGCCCTGGGAGATGTGGAGCCACACTTCTCTCTTCTTCATTCGCGGTTCCCAAAATCAAAACCAAGTTTCTTCCTAGTTCTGTCATATGTATCCCCTCTTTAAGTTTTACGTGTCACGAGCCCAGCCCCTTCACGACGCACCGTCACCGCGCTGCGCAATTATTTTACGCAGCATGTCAGCGTTTTCTTTACCCTGAGATTGTTCATTTGGGATCAACGAACTGCGATGAGTTTTCCGTCGCAACATGAATGCCTTTCTAACATCTTTACCGCCACTGGGTTCGATCAGTTTTCTTAGTTTTCAGAGTACTTATCATATAAAAAGGAAACCATCTCAGCTCGCTGATAAAACGCTGCAAACAGTTCAGAAATAAGATAGGCAAGGTATCGCCTAATGGTGGACTTGCCTGATCTCTTACGTGTAACCGGCCTGGTGTTGGTTGATTCGCAGGATCAAACTGAGTCAGCGGCCATACTCAAGATCAAGGAGAGCATGCAGGAAGAGGCGAAGAGGTTTGAAAAGGACTCAGATCACCCCGATTATTACATACAATAACTCTTCACGAGTCGTTGGGCTCCGAGACCAAACTAACGTTATAAGAAAAGCAAATCAATCTTCCTTTCTCTCTTTCTCTATCTTCACTCTCTCTCTCTCTCTCTTTCTCTCCTTCTTTGGATCCGGAACTCTCCTTACTGCACTTATACTCCATACTAATTTTCCATCTTTCACCAAGTCTCCCTCTCCTTCATCTTTGAGTCAAGGCATTGAATAAAACGTGCAGAGAGACAGGGGAAACATTTTTTTTTTAATATAAAAAAATTAGAATTGAACTCCGTGAGAAAAGTGCACAAGTGTTATTTCATACAGAGGTCAGAGAAGAGTCTTTTCTACCTCTACGAATTGAGGGGACCTCGTCCATAATTCTTTCGTCCTCTCCGAATCACGGAAAGGATATAAATCATTTAAAGTAGGAGTTATGAAACTTTCAGAGAGAGCACGGTTTCATGCAAAATCTTTCGTAATTTCGCGTTGACGTACATTCTTAGAAATGATTCTGTACATATACACGATCATCTCGAATCATCGTCGATCGATGCCATTCGTTTCTGCAAGTGGACCACGGGCTTGTGACACTTTGAACGATCTCAAACATTACTCAAAACAAATTCGAACGTCTTGAAACATAGAAAGCTGGCAAGCTATATAAAAATGAAAAGAATTTATGTAAATTTGATACTACATCATTGTTAAAAAGTCATGTTTCAACTCTCGAACTTCTTTCAGTTAGAGTAATATTTAGAAAATTGATTTTTATTTTATATCAAAAGAAATTCAAATACCCGTTGCCATTTGCAGGTCATGCAAGTGAATCTGCTTTGACGTCGTTTTTTACTATCGAACGGTAATTACCCTATAGTCGCCTATATATCGTCTTCTACTCTCTTAGGGATTTCGGTTTTGTTTCCTAAAAAAAGAAGAAGATTAATAAGTGCTTCCTCATTGGATCTAAGTTAAAAGAAAACACTATATTTTTTGTATAGTTCGAGAAACGTTTAAGCAGTATGTGTGATGTTTTTATGTACGAGAGTAGTAGTCGCTTCCTTTTTCCACTAGTTCCTTCTTTGTTTCGATTTAGACGTTTTTATATTATCATAGTGTTATACTGTTGAGCGATTGTTCGCGATCTTTCATCGGTTTCCTCGGTCGTCGGTGCGAATAGTTTCAGCGTATAAAAAAACCAAAAACAAAAACGTAACTGTGATAAGAAAAATCTAAACAAAGAAACCAATGAAAATTACGTAGTATACTTTTGGTACCGTGAGTTCATTATGTCTTGAGTATTGAACATAATCACCTTTAGTACACATATCGAGTGTACACTCGAAAGAACGCCCCTTTAATACACATATATGTATATATACGTACATGTACGTATTATTTTCGGTAAAATCAAATTTGTTGAGCAAAACAGAACATGCTTTATTAATTCCAACACGTGTTATTAGAAATATCGGTTTTAAATGTCGATTATATGAGATTTTCGATGTTTCCAAGTCAAACGATCGAAATTTTTTGCGGAATAATATTCGAAGCGAGATCGATCGATACAGATACCTTGGCACAACGAGTTTCGAGATTCTCGAAAAGGAAACTTGTCGTGACTGTAACACCATATACCACTTTAACATCGTAGGTGATTCATGGAATTTTAGAGCCTTGAAAAGCATTTCACAAATCTTCTATTCGAAATAAAATCGTATTTCATTGTACGAATCATCCATGACTTTATTATTTATAATTGTTAAGAAAATATAAACTTGTGTCTGGTGTTGACTTGAAAATGTAAAATTACTTGATAAATAATTAGGCGGACTGGTTTCGATCGATCACGTGCAAGATTGTACGTCAGCGCAACAATTTGTGAGCATCTATAGAATAATACCTGTACTCGTCCTTATGGCATCACTCTACAGTCAATCTGTCGGTTATTCCTTCCGAGAGAAGAAGCGTCGATATCTTCCACAAAGTTACATGTAACCAAGAGAATCCACGAAAATGGATTTGTGCTTTTTTTCCTATCACTACAAAGAATGTGATTTTCAAAGAGTCCCGATAGATGCTAGTGTTAGAGTGACCAACGATATCGGTATTATCACGTATGAGAGGCAAACAAAAATACGCTCTTAATTTATTTATAGGAGAAAATAAGGAACATGGTGTATATTACGTGCATCGATCATTCAACGTGTTCTGTATACACCACATTGAAAGTCGAACGAGAACACATGAAACGATATAAAGAAATCGATATGAAATCGATAAAGAAAGTGAAATGATATAACGTCGAGTGGTTTGTCGATAGCGTTGTTCATATCGATACATTTGCGTTTTGGAAGGACTTCACGGGCATTGTTAACGTTCGAGACGTTGCAATTTCAATCGTTATTGCACAGAGTGAATCGGTTTTTATTTAACTCGGGAAACGCACAGTATCGAAAGGTGTTGCAATAACGTTTTTTTGAGGAAAAATATCGAAACGCAAAAATTTGGTTGTTGGCGGAAATCCACTTTCATTATCTGTCCGAACGAGGGGAACTCGATCAAATGGTTCTCGGGAATACAATATTATATCCCTTTCCTAGGATTTAATCCGCTGTAGCGGAAATCCGGCCAGTGTGCGTCGATAGTACACATTAGACGAATTTTCATTCGAGACGATCGTCGTTTGTCAATTACGGATAAAGACGAATACATGTATGCGTAACTGCCAGTGTTTGAGGAATTTTATTTTTTCCCCTTATACGGTATCGTTTCTCTTTTTAAAAAATTTTTTTTAATTGTTCACAATATTGATGTTACGTTTCTGTTCAATCGAAATTTTGATACATTCGATACACGAACAAGCCTATTTTTACGATTGCTTGATGACACGCAAATACGAATCCATTCAAAGACGACCAATTACATAACGAACAAACGTGAACGTAACAAACACAAATAACGAAACTGGAATTAAGTTATCTGTTATTTGAAATCCGATCCTCGTTCGACATAAGATTTATATAATCCTGGTTATCGTGGAATCACGGTGAAGCGCGATCGTGCCACGTTTAAAAGGTGAAGAAAATTTGGCAATCCGTATAAGTTTTACGTTCACCTGTTTAATTTCCTCATTGGTGTCTCGGATCCGGGAATGGCGGCATGTACATGCATACACACATGTATACTATTTCGGCATCATTTAACGTAAATGTGTAAGTTGTACAAATTGTCGAGTGCAATTCGGATTAAAATAACCTATACGATGGAATACGGTGTTCCTGCTAATTAAGCGAAACGTCAATGAAGTATCGAAGTCCGTTCATTATAGTTAGAGATGTTTTTGAATTCGGGTAAATTCTTCTTTTTTTTTTTTATTTTATTATTATATTGGCGAAGGAACTGAAAAATTGATAATTGTATATGGTGATATTTTTATAAAATTCTTGATTTTATATATATATATACTGTTTTCTTTTTATCCGAATTGAAAAATGTGTCGCGTTCGGATCTCGATATCTTTCGAAACGTGCTGCGTTATACTTTAATATATATTTAATTTCTTATAAGGATCAGGTGTTCGCAGAAAATTCATACGTTCTTTGTTATTTTCTATCCATCCTTCGAAACGAGTAGTTCGAACGAAATGGTAATCTTCTATGACATGGACAAATATTTCGATCAAATTTAGACCCTAAAGGAAATTTAGAAGGAACGTTGCGTTTAAGGATAAACCAAAAACTTTCGGATGAAAGCAGTACATAGTTTGTATTCGATCGTTTTTTAGCGCAGAATCGATTTTAAACAGAACACAAGTTTAATCGATATATCGAGAATAAGAAAAGATATTAGTATATTGTTTAAAACGAGAGAGTTGAACTCATCGTGATTAGAGAACATAGTAGGAAAAAGAAATTGAAATGGTATTCTGCGTACCGATATTGTGCGTTGCAATCCTAAGATAATTAGGAATTTATATAAGGGTGTTAGGTTGGCAGCAAAACGTGAAAAAAAGAAATTCAAGTGTGTGTAAATTATAATATCGATCGATCGTTCGACCGATCGATAAGAAAGAATTGGAAAATAACGGAAATCGATGAGCCGCCATCGCCCCCTCCCCGAATGTTTTTATTGAAAACTAAAAACGTAAATTTCGTTCTGTAATTATTTACTTGTACGATGATTGTAACACTGACATGGGCTGTACATCTTGCGGCTGACCTCACGTATTCTTTAAATTCACGCATAATTATCGACATAATTATAGATACCTATTACAAATATAGCATTCAAGTAGCAAGTAATAACGATAAAATAATGGAATAAATGTCATCTATCCTACTAAGTGTCGAAACCATTTTCTCTGTCACAACCTTCCGTTCGTGTTACTGAGATATCTACCATTCATCCTGAAGAAAATGTCATCATTACAGTTGAAGACTCCAGGCTGTTCTTTATTTTCATGGGTAAGTTCGACATACATTCATTCTATTTTTATTTAATGAAGAAACGATTTTAATTTACTATACAAGAATAACAGAAATAAAATATATATATAATTTTAAATAGTTATTTAAAGGTGGGATGAATGCAGATTTTCTAAATTCATTGCATGACGTGCTGCGTAATGTGACGAGATATATAAATTGAAGGAAAATGTAATCAAAATACATACTTAACATTCTGTATGGTAAAAAGTTTATTCGGTTCAGTCATACGATGAAGGTTAAGTATGTGAGACCATCATGATGCGGAGTACGAGTTTTCTAGAATGCTATGTGGTTAAACTTTCTAGATCTCGTATAGTATTGGGTCATTGTTGGTGGTTTTTTAAATAACGTCAAGAGCTATCACTTCTTTTCACAAGACGACTACTTCAGGAATCAATGACCTACAGCGCTCCAAGCGGCAAACTTGATACAGCATTCGCCAGTGTCGTAAACATGAACGTTCAAAAAAATTGGATACCTTTCTTTCTTACAATTTTTTTGCATTTAAAGCATTATAAGGTATAAATTAACTGGTTAAATCATCAAGAAATTGTTTGTTGAGTTCTTTATTTTTATCGCTACACGTTAACAATTTTTTATCCAAGACAAAGATCACAGATAACAAATTTTTTATTTCATTATTTGGTTAAAAGTTATGACTCTAATTGTAGCACATTTGCAACGATCATAACGTATTAATATTTAAACCAAAAATACGATTCGTACGCCAATGCGTAGACCGACAGGTTGCTGTTCCACATTCTTCTTTGTGCTAAAGTGGAAGGATGTTCAATGAGTTGATGGCCTTGACCAACTACTATGTCGACGTGCATTTGCGGAAATGTCCTGGTCTCGCCTCACGAGATCTTTCTTCGTTGTAGCAGGTCATCTAACAGCTGTAAAAGATATTCGTTCAATAGAAAATTGAATAATGATATTCGATAACAGAGAAAAGGAAACGCTCGACAAAATTGAAGAGTAAGTGTAAAATAGTTTAATCCAATTATTTATTTTATTAAAATATCAATAACTATATACGTATTGCCTTTCACCCACGTCATCAGAGGAAATCCTGATCCAATCCAAGGAAATCCATCAAATTATGTTGTATCTGGAAAGTGATTATTATACTGGAATGTTGCGACAGTTACAAACGGTAATCATCGACAGTCCGTTCGAGAAGGACACCAAGGTGCTTGTATCTTCGTCTCGTACGATTGCTTCCCGCTATCTTCACTTCTATCTTGAACACAAGTGTACGCATGCGCCACAGATCACGACGCGCCACAACTTCAAATGTTATCTGCCCTTTTCAAATTTTCGAAATTTGATCTTTATTTTGTTTCACTTTCAAATCCAACTTATAACTTAAATACTGGCGGTGAAGTATGTGTGTCTAATGTTGAACGTATTAAAACATTTGTTATTTAAAAATATTAAACTTGATGATTTTTTAGATTTTTAATTTTTTATATTTAAATTAAATAAATGTTAATATTTGTAAACTCGTAATATATATAAAAAATGCTTTATAAAATAGAGAGACTTCGTGGTATGTTGGGGCACGATTTGACGGGGGACGATTCCTGCATGCCTTCGGTGTGATGAGTACGGGATCGAAGGCAGGTGGCTCTTTATACCATAGCGCGAGTTCAATGTGTTCAGTTTTGCTATGACTGTCGACTGGTTACGAGACAACTCCGAGGAAGTACTCCTGTTTTGAGTCCTATTCGTTGCGTTTCTGTGTCAAAGAAGAAAAAAGGGGATATCACAATGGAATTCCGAACGTTTGTTGTAAGTGGACGAAGTACTCTTTTCTTCTTCACTATTTCACTTTAAAAATATTTTATAAATTTTAATATATAATTGAATGTTAACTATTTCTGTATTGTTAACTATTAATAATTATTACCACACTATTAATTATAAGCCTAACACTTTTTATCGATAGAAAATTATTTACGTACAATGTAATCTAATATTTTGATGTGAATTATACATAATGGCGAGGAGTAATATTTTTTACACCATTTGCCATCGAAATTTATCATACATAAATTTGTATGACCAAATACAATTCTTAGCGGATCAAAAGTTAGATATACATACTCGATTAGCGCAAATCGTAAGTCAAAGTTAATTAAATTGATTACAACAACGCTATTAGATACTTATTATAGAAATACCCTGCATTCAGTAATCACAGGGAACCGGTATAAAGTAATCCCGTTACGCAAATGCGTAATAAACGTTGCGAGGGGAAAAGTAGACTTTTTTATCATTTTGTATACCGTTTCATGTCGATAGGATTTGAAAAAATTAATTGAACTCAATGAAAATGGTCGTTAGTAAAGCCAACCTATATATTTAAAATCGATTGCGATTTTACTTCACATTAAAAAGTAATTTTCATAATTATCAATGAGAAACCATAACGAAATTTCATACTACTATATTTTGTATAATCTCACAAGTAATGATTTTGAAAGTTGTTGTATTAAAGTTGTAGCAAAGTTGTATTAAAGTTAAAAAACATAGAATTAGAGAAAAAGCGAACAATTACTTGAAATTTCTGCAGTAAGATGTCTCTTTAATCACACAACCCTTGTTGAAAATATTTCCTCTTAATTCTCAAAATGAAGGGGACACTTGCGTCGACAGCTACACGTAGCACCAACCTAGAATTTACTGTGAATAGCTTAGCACTTTTGCAAGTCGTAACTGTATCAAATCACTGATAACTATTTTCCATTTTGGTTGCATCGAATAAACTAGAACAACTAATAAAAGAATAGAAAAATCTATCCGTGCATAAGTAAAAGTCTTAGCCTGGTAAGAATCGAATATCATTTTCCTCGGATAATATATGACACACAATACAACTGTTATACACTTCTTCATTTACAGAGGATGACCATTTTTTAGTCTTACAATTCTTATGCAAAACCTTAATTCTGTAGCTTCAATTACCACTTCAACTGAAACCAATAACCACCTTATCAACGTTTATGACTACTTCAATCGACTGGAATCGAAATAAAGTGCCTGAAACAATACTTCATACACCGCGGACTTGAAAATTCACCTAACAATACCATTTCCTATGCAATTCCAAAATGTAGCGGCTGGCGGACGTGCACGCTTAGTGGGGCAGTCAACATACAAGACTATACTGCCGGGTATTAATAGTCCGTAGAGCGTGGACCGAGTACCGTTAAGGCCGAATACGATACACCTCGGTATCTCATTTAACGGGGTATGCCTTGTAAGAGCGAAATACATATATACATTTGAAGAATAATCGACGGACAAGCCAGATTAAACAACGTGTTGTTTACAACTACTATTTGTTAATTGTATGAAACATTTGTGGATTGTTTGTTCGCATTAGAGTAAGATGTACATTTTATGAATGAGTTATTCGATGCAATAGCACCTGCGTGGCTGCAGTTACATCGCATAGATTAAGTAATTAGATTGTTTGCGTTGACTAAGCTATAGGAATGAATTAATGAGGCTGGATGCCTCGAGGTAGTGGTAAATATGCAATCGGGGAAAAGTAGATAAAATAACAAAATAATATATGAATAATAATGAGTAAAATATTCCATATTATGAATGACACAAAAGCAGAATTGTTGCAGCTAGACGAATATATTCGAACGTAAAGTAGATTAGCGTAAGCAATTATGCAGGAAGTACTTCATGTAAAATTATATTTTTAGGCGATACTTTTATGCATTTCGTGTTATGCTAATGAATACACCGAAACAAAACAATCAGAATCAAACGACATTGATTCGACGACGGAATTGAACGAGTCTCCAGAAGGATACTACGCCTTCATAAAATCGCCGAACGCAGAACCGCCCAAAGTGAGACCGCCACCATATATAGACAGCGATAAAGAGTGCTATGGTAAGTATTTCAAAGTTGTGCCACTTTTAATGTCGTGCGTCATCGAGGACAAATTACAATTTTTCCCTAATTAACTAAAATAAATGTGAATAAATTTCAGACACCGGAAAACAAGGCAAAGGTTTCGTTTCCATACATAATATCTGCGGTGATCTTAACAAGGGTTACATACCTCGGAATCCAATGAATCAATACTTCAATGGCTCATCCTACCCTTTGTAAGTATGGAAAAAAATTAATTAACTAATTGACTTTCTTCAAATGTTTAATATGTTTATACTCATTTTTCTTTATATTTTGTAGCGCCTTGTTGAAGAATCACACGTTGAAATTTTTGAGCAAGGCGTTGCCTATACTCAAGGCTGACGATTCTTTGCCAAAAGTCGCCACAGTTCAATCTTATTCTCAGAATTCGTAAGTAAACACGCAAAAATCTAATCATTTCGTTAGGTTTTACAAAATATCTTCACCATTTTCTTTTAATATCAGTGTCGACACTGATGAGAAACGAAGTAGAAGTAAACGGTCATCTGATTCCGAAAGTGTATTGGATACTATCAGGAACGGTCGCAAATTCTGCGAGAACGGTGGAGGAGTGTAAGTTACGAAACAATAAAATATTAAATGTATTAAAACACATCTAAACTATCGTTTCATTTCTTATTTATCAAAGAAGAAAATGCTCGTATTACTTATAGGAAATTTAATTTTTATATATGACTATAATTTTTTTTATTCCAAAGAATTTGCATGTTGTACAAGGCTATACAAGGCGAACCATTAGCTACTTCAGCAGCTGAACGCCGTGACGAACCCTCTACACCCGAATACCGCCAACGAACGCCATCACAGGAGAAACCAGAGTACACCGGCCCACCCACTCCTTGTCCAGCTAAAGTGGAATATGCGACACCAGTGTTCGCTAAGAATTATCAAGGGGTTTGGCGCTATGTGGTTCAGATTCCTTACGAGGGATACTTCACGCAAACTATTGAAGTTACCAGATGCATGTAATATGCACGGAATACTTGATTATTGTAGTCATTATTGTTAATATTATTAGCTGATTAATACTGAGAAATCTTCCGTAGGCAATCAAGGTGTCACTACCTAGATGGTGGTTGCCTATCATCGCCAAGATGGACTAGTTTACTGGTAGCAGAAATTTTCTATCCTGATACATTCTTAGAAGAGAATCAAAATTCGAGGATCAATGGCTTAAGAGATCCGGCTGGTTCACCGCCACCTGTTCACGATTTTCAGAACTATCAACAGTATTTGCAGAAGCGGGCCGGAGAGAATGAAGCGCGCAACAGTGGCTCGCAGCATCATTGCGACGGTGTTGATGAAATGGGTTGCTTCCAGGTAATCAAAAAAGATACTTTTAAATACAATAGGTATACAAAATAAGGATTAAGTGTGATTGAAAGAAAGGAATAGAAGTTAGACTGGACATCGTGAAGAAAGAATGGAAAATGGATTTGTGTGATGCGAAAATGTGAAAGGATGAAAGAAGATATGGTCGCGTTTTCGTAAATCAAGTTTGTTTCTGAACGGTAGAAGATGAAACTAACGAACAGCTCTAACCAATTTAAGTTGAAGAATTATTTTGAATAATTTTTGGACTACATATTTGCGTTTCTACTACAGGTGAGATTATATTATGACTGGTTCCTGGTACCAGGAAGCTGCAAGTGTTGGCGCCCCGATTACTTCAACCGTTACATCCGTCGAAGTGGGACTAACGTTGAATTATAATCGATGCATCGCGTGTCAAACTGCACAGACAAACGAGGAGACGTATTCGTGATACATTCAAGGCGATAAGCCTGTCAGATTTCGTGAAGTAGTCTTGGTACCTTGATTAACTCTTGATCAAACTACTATTTGTCTCATGACTAAACGCGAACACTCCTTTCACTGGACAAAACATTATAATGAGATATTATATATTATCATAACACTTTGAAGATTATTTTTTCACTATGGTTGTAAATAATCTTCGAATAGTTGTTATGTATAAACGAAATGAGAAAGAAAATGATTTTCTGGCCGCGATCGATATACAGCTTTAATATGTATAATTATAATTATTATATAATACTTTACTATGCAGCACTAAGCACCTTAAGACTGAAGAGTAAAACGCACGCTGGTGGAAAAGTTTGCTTCAGCGTGGGTTATTACGACGTATTTTTGTTGTTTTAAATAGTTCAACATTTCATAAGATACGAAACTATGTTGTACATTTTTTTATCGATTGAAATATGTCGTTTAAGTAATGCAATAGAATGTTAATAATACTTTTTTATTTCAAATTTTTTTATTTTGTTATTTTACTCTTATCGGATATTTGATTAGCTAAGGAGGTACATTTGTATTTTCTTATCAATCATTTTCTATACACACGAATACATTTTTAGGACTTAACGCAAATTTTTTTTAGAGAATGTATCCATATAAAAGTTGTATGTGCTCTAACTTATTTCTCAGGGCAGATTGAATTTTGTAATAATCTTGTTACGTATTATTTCATACTGTACTTTTTAAATATCGTTATGTTTGAGTCGACGTAAAATCATACTTTCTATTTTATAACTATTTATTATGTAAGTAACACAATATATATATATATATATATCGTGTAATTATAATATATTTTCAAAACCATCTATACTCGAATATTTAGATAACATAAATTAATAAATTATCGTGGCAAAAAGGATCACTTCGAATACCTCTGCCGTCAGAACAAGAACGTAACTTTTACTCGAGCAGGTCTTACCCTTCTAATTCCGCGTATTAACAGAATTTCCACACGCTACATTAGATTGTTGATAATCGAATTTGCACGTGAACATTCTCTGTCGATTAAGTAACGCAAAATTCGAAAGTAGTCTATGAATATATAAAATACTGCGTTGCTCTGTAGATCGTAGCTTGCCTTTGCTGTAAGCTTCTCTCTTTCTCTCTCACCCAGTTTTTACTTCTCTTATCTCACTCTACAAGTTTCATGTAAGAAAATACGGTAATTGTTAGCGTAATGTCTGCATTGTGTATCTTAATTGCAACGAATGCACAGAACAGACTAAAAACCAGCAAGTGTGAAAATTGTTTACAAATGCTTCCCAAAATTCGCAGGCAACCGTTGCCGTTTACAATGCTACACACACCGAATGTAGGTATTGCTTGGATCAATACTTCGGTCGCTGAAAGACGAGGCGAAAGGTAGTGGGAATGGTGGTGGTCAAAGAGAGAGGGAAACCGCATGGTGTCTGCTGAGCATAGTTATCGAGCGATTTCACTTGTTATGGGGTATTCAAGTTGAAAAAGTTGGGAGATAATTCGTCTCGAATCTATTTTATCATCAAGCATAAATAATGACAAAGAATTAGTTTACGTAAAAGAACGGTTGAAGATGACCGAAAAAAACAACCTTATTAACTGATTAATTGACCGGCCGGGTAGACTTATCCCCACCTCTGTTACTCCTCTTCTAGCCCTCCAGTCTTTATTGCTCCAGATTAATTAAGCTCGCTAAAAATAAGATTTGAAAGTTTAGGTTAACATGTTATAAGACTTATTACACTCATTTTTTCATTTTTATACACTGACCGGTGTAAATACAATAAACCGGCCAAGTTTGCCTGAATCACGTTGCCTCGTACATAATAAAGCATGTTATCCACGTCTAAATAATAGCTTGTAACATAATTTCACGTGTATACTTGACAACGATGACAGCGAACCTTTTTAGATGACCAAGATAAATCGTTTAATTTGATATTACTAATTTTCCATGATGGTCGGTGCATGATACAAATTCAGTACTGACAAATCTTATTGCATCGATCAGACCTATTCTATGTGCATTGACATTGTAATACGATTCAAATTTGATATTTAAATTGTAACTACGAATAATCGGTACTAAAATTTTATATCGCTATTAAAACTAAAAAATATCGTAGGTTTAAGGATTAACTACATCCCCCCTAAATCTTCCGGATGAAGAGAAGTTGCGGAACACGGTTCTGAGAGCGATACACAAATTCAATTGACCGTCCGATCGCTTGATCGGAAGCGGCCGCCACGCGGCCGTTTCGAAGATCGATAGAAACACCTACTCTGCGTCAAATACATTCTCCCACGTGATTCAGTGCAGCGCGCATATATATCGCAGAATACGTGCATATACACGTATACGAGGAACAGTGACGGCGTCGGCTGCTGCGCCAGCTGAAACGGAATAGTGGGGATATGCGAACGTAGACGGATCATACAACGGGGAATGTGACGAAGAAGCAGTTCAGTGTCAGTCGACGGTGGAAGCGTTGTTTCGTTGCCGTTCGCTGAATTTTCCGACGAACGCGCGGTCTCCGCTTTTCGCTGACACAACGAAAGTGAAACGCGCGACGAACGAGCGCACAATTAGGAGAACGATCGACCGGGACTCGACGTTGTTACGAACACCGCGGTTCGTTGTCAGAAAGAACAGCCCCGTTCGCGCACGACATGTGGCCGTCGTTTCGAAGTAATTCGAGATTCCTCACTAAAAATATATTTGCCAAACTATCTGAGCATTGCAAAATGCGTATAATCAAAGATCAGTGATGTTTCAGTGCAGCCCAGTCCTTTCCCGGCCAATGCCAGTGACGACGCGCTTACACTGCCCGGTATTTCGGACATGGTCATGATACTATGAAACATCGTGACATCTTCTTCTTATCCAGGCAATCTTTCGGTTATAATCATATCGCGAAATCCTCGTCAGATCATCTGTCAGTCTGTGTAAATCGCCTAAGGAGGCTAGTGCGTCTCGGTGAAACACAATTCGCGCATTGTTGATGTTTACCATGATTATTAAATGGATCCTATTGTAACGATCGATTTATTAAAAAGACAATGGTTGACAATGAAATTCAGCCGAGGGATTTGTGGTTAGAAATCATGAAGAAACGTTTCTCGAATCGTGTACTTTATCGAACACGGTAAGTTTGGAATCGCGAGTGTGACGGTGGCGCGAGATAGCTGCCGAACGAGAAAAATCATTAGTGTCAAATTTCAATCAGGATTCATCCGTGTCCCATTGCGTCGTCACGAATCTGCAGCGATGCATTATCCGCCGTGCAACTACGTGTAAACGTGTAAAAGACGCACGAATGATTTACACCTACAGCAAGTTTTATTTTATGCGAGAGGCATAAACGACGTACAAGAACAATCACAGCTCGTGAGCGAAGTATGAACATCGTTTATCAGGTAGGTTTTAATTGCTTGGGATGAATGGCGGGGTGGAAGCATTTACGATTCGTTAAATCGATAGTGACGTCGAAAGTGAATTAATCGATTGCGGAAACCTGTCAAAATCGAATGGGAAACGAACTTGTATTGTTATAATTTGATTTGTGCGTCTAAAAAATGATACAGGTATACATATGTTTGCGTCGATTAATCAGCCGGAAAGGTTATGATCGCAGAACTAGTTCGAGCGTGGGTGTTAGTCATTTTTTCGTCTAACCAATTAGAAAAGAAAGACAAGCCGTGTTAGAAACAATCGGAACGACCTCTAAAACTAAACAATGCCCTCTGGTAATAAAAAAAACGTGATTTCATCGGAAAGTACACGGGTATTCGCCGGTGTTGAGTGGCGCCACTAAATTGAAAGGGTTAACAAAGGGTCGGTGAATTGCTTGCTGCTTTTCGTGACCTACATACACTGCCAAAGTTGATACTGCAGCGAGTGATGTATGTCTGTCATGACGCTGAATCAAGTCTAATCAATCCTTTACTAGACTACTTGCAATCCCTTGATTCGATTATGTAATATCGTGCGTGCTGAAATTCCGCTTTATCCTTGCATGCTTTAACGCGCGACTGATTTTCTCGTTTGTTTTTTTACTGTTATTACGATCTCTTTCGTAGCATATTTCGGCCAATTGGTTGAAACGTGTTTAGCGATGCTATTCTTACGTGACTCTTGTTCAAATAATCTGATTCTAATACTAATTATACGCGAGACTTAACTTTATAAACGAGACGTCAGGTAGTTATAAGAGTAGCGGTACCGAATATATAAAACTCATGTTCGTTGTAGATTGTCTCAGTAGGAGTTGATATTTGTACGGGGAAATCTTATCTCGCAGTTGATAAAGGTAACATATTTCGGTAAGTATTTAGAAAGTCAACGTATCTTCGATTTTCATAAGTTTTGAATACGTCGTAGAAATCGTTATATCGAAGATATATTTCCTGTATATATTCCTATATTTGTAATTGCCGCACTCCTTTAACTTTCGAGATGTTCGCAAAAAACAATCGTTACCGATACGATGAATTTTGCTTATAATTGTACGTCTTGTATTTTTTTAAGGTATTTTTTAGTTACACTATACGTGTATATATGTACACGAGTGTGCGATAATTGAATTCAAAAAAGGTAAACATTCAACAAATGTCGTTGATTCGATTCTTGAATAATTTAGCAGTCGATCGTCATATAGAGCACGTACTGGTAACAAAAAATACTTGATGGAATTTTTGTTCGTGCAGAATTCGCTTTTGCGTAAAGGATTTTTTTTATTGCGAAAATGTGTTCAGATGTTTCTAATTATTCCGTATTTCCTTCTATATAAATTACTATGTTAATTATATTAACAGATCATCGTTTATCTTAATCAATCGCGAATTTGTGATTTTCAATGACGGGATAAAATAAACATCTACTTTCCTCAATTTCGACTTTTACGTTGCATCGAGAAATAATGACGGTCTTGTATAAAATACGGTTAATTTACATTACTTTATTTTCTACTTTTATTATTATTACTTATCATATTAGGAACATGCACTACTATTCGCATAAATTCATTATTATCGTACCTATTTATTCGAGCAAAGATCTTTTACTACTATAAAATACACCTATTACCGAAATGTTATTTTCTGCTTTCAAGTGTTTCTATTCTCATCGAAAGCAACGAAATTCTATTTTAGAAATTCAATGAAAGTTGCACGAAGCTCAGGATGGATCCCGTTTTAAAATGAACTGAAAACCCTGATACCTAGATCTAGATACAAAATATGTACAGCCAATAGAAACATAATATACGCAACACACTTCTCTGTTTATTTTGAGGTAAAATATAAATCAAGGAATTTACTATATAGTACACCGTCTTTTGTAACAACATAGTTTCGATTATACGGGAATTCTTTGTTTTCTCTTGGAAAGTTTCAGCGTTCGTTTCGAATCAACTTAGTCAATGTAGTTTCTTTATTTCCTTTACCATGGGAACAAAAGTCTCAAGGAACAGCGAACGCAAATTCGTTTGAGTGAACAAGCAATGCACGTGAGACAATTTATTATCAGATGATGCTTTTAAGTAAATATAGACTTGCGTAAAAATAATAATTACATAAGTAAATGTAAATATACACCAGTTTTTCAGAGATGGAGAAAAGTTCTAATTACATTTTCTTTTTGTCAACGTTTATCATCTTTATAACGAATGTCTTTCTTATCTCAATATTTCATTTTTACACTCGTCTTATCATATTTCAAACATCGATGCAGACAATTGAATCTAATATTATATGCCATCCGACATATAATATGAGTATCGTCAAGAACGCACTGTTTTCAGAAAAACGTTTGTTTGATTCTCTCTGCGTCATCGATAATAAATTAACTCTGCATTAAGGTATTATATCAATAGAAGACAGATGTTTCATTAAATCTGTAAAAAAATCGAGACAGTAAAAAGAGTGAAAATATATCATCTTTACAATATATTTTACAATATAAGAATATTTTACAATATGAAAGATCAATTTCAATTATTTTTACTCTTATGGATATAATCATACGATACTCCCGAGAAAGAGAAAAGAAATCGTTCGACTGGCATAAGAGGTTTTAGTCAATTCGTTAGGTGGAACCGGAAGTTAGGTGTTAGAAGACAAATGTCGAAGAAGTGTCTCCACGATATGCTGAGGGAATCTCTGGTTGAAATTGTCTTCCTTTGAAATAGGTTTTTACATTTTCAGCTTATCATTGCTGCTTATCAAAACGTCATCACGTGACAAATCATAAAATTTCATTTTTAAACCTTTCCTGTTGCATTGCAACGTAAAACTATAGGCAGTAATATAGATACAAGTAAACGAAAGGTTACTATTGGTTGCACTGTTTGAGGTAAAAATTTTTTTTACATAAAGGTATCCATCAGAAACGTAATTACGATGTGTACGATTGTCACTTATTAAATGATTAATATAATTCAATCCATTATAGTAACGGGACTCATAAATTCTATAAAAATTATGCTTCTTGAGATGAAGATGTACACCTGCATTCTTCGCGATACAGTTAAATTATTATGGCTGGACGACCATCGAAAATATCACCGTCGTGTCAAGTACGTCTCGCGATGAAATTAATAACGCGACGATTTTTCTATATTCAGCCCAAAGGAGCACCCAGTATCGCCGGATGCATATATCTTATCGTTTCCTCTTTAGAATGGCATTGGTACACGAGAACATGAACTTCCCAATTTTGTAAGCTCGTTCACTTGGAAAGTATCTTGACCAACAAGTAAAACCAGTAGAAAAGTATCTGGAACTATATTTGTCACCTAATTTTGCATAATCAATGGTCCACCTGTATTTTATTTCATTTTACAGACGACTATAAATCGTATTTTTTCTTTTCAGGTTCTAGTATAATGAAGCCATCCATGAAAATGGGGGCGATAGCCTTGATAGGTTTGTTCCTGGTGTTCTACCAATATCATTTGTCCACTGGGGTACGTTTCGACCAGATGACCGACTTTAATACGGGTGGTTCCGCGGAAGACAGTCCTGTTCTATCTCAGGAGGACGTAGAACGTTACGTGAGGACCTCGAAATTCACGGAAGAAACGGTAAGCCTACGTACATCAAAGCTTCTCAGCGTGCTCGGCTGTGGGTTGCTCCTTTAAACCGTTCGCCCTTCTATTTGTAGATCAAAAGTGCCGTGCGTAGGGTTCAAGAAACGAATGGACTTAGTCCAGACATGGCGTCGACGCTAGTGCAAGAACTGGTGAATCATTTGCACAAGAATATCTTCGGACCAACCGACAATTCGAAGATATCGCGTGCCACCCTTTCACACGCTGAATTCGGTCGGAATAAAACGTTGAACTGGCAACAATCGTCGGACGAAGCTCTGGAACCGCTGTACATAATCACGCCGACGTATCGCCGGCCGGAACAGATTCCAGAGCTCACCAGGATGTCGCACACTTTGATGCTGGTAAAGAACGTTCACTGGCTTGTTATCGAGGACGCGACCGTTGCCACCAAACAAGTCACGAGGTTGCTGGAACGAACGGGATTGAAGTTCGAACATCTGACTGGTAAATCGACTATATTAGAAACTGGAGCGGAATTAAAGTGATTACAAGTATAGTCCCAACGAAATTAGTTAACTGTTAAAGGACAAGTTTCTCGCACTTTCCTATCACATAAAAACCTTTAAAAACATTTGCGCCGAGTTAAATACAATTTCTTTCTGAGCTTTTCTTCCTCTAAAGTGGCACACGAATAGCGCAAACAGAAGGTTTAATTAGTTTCTATATACTTTTATATTATTCTATATTGTCCAGAATAAATTCGTGTATAAATTAGAACTGGTGATAATACTATTCTAGAAATTTTGCATCGTGAAGTAATGAGAGAAGACGATTGATTGTCGTCATTGAAAACCGGCTGTAAATAGTTCCCGTTTAAAATTAATTTGATTGATCGATTTGATACCTTGTCGGCGAATTAATTGGAACGGTCGCAAAGGTCTCAATGAAAAAACGTTATATTGATTTTATTAGCTAAGCCGGGCCGCTTTTAAATACGTAGTCGTGTGTGTCCAACTCTCCCAAACAGGGAATCGTGTCTACCTTTGTGCGAGCTTATTTATATTGGACGGTGACACGGTGTACATACATTTCCCTATTTTACTCCTTAGCCCCGATGCCTGAGAAGTACAAGCAGAAAAAGGGTGCCAAGCCACGTGGCGTGTCTAATCGGAACCGTGGCTTACAGTGGATCAGGGCGAACGCTACCAATGGCGTGTTTTATTTCGCCGATGACGATAATACGTACGACATAGCACTTTTCGATGAGGTATCAGTTTCACGAACATGAAAGCAAATTTTTAACTACTATTAATTTTAAATGATTAAACTAGTTCAGGATTACAGAGAAACTATTATAGAAATGCAATGTATAAATTACAGTTACGTAAAACGAAACGAGTTTCCATGTTTCCCGTGGGCTTGTGTACGAAATTCGGCTTAAGTTCGCCTATTATCAAGAACGGAAAATTCGTTGGTTTCTACGATGGCTGGATCGCCGGACGAAAGTTTCCAGTCGATATGGCAGGATTCGCTGTGAACGTGAAATTTTTGCACGAAAGACCAAACGCTACGATGCCGTTCAAAGCTGGCTATGAAGAGGACGGTTTCCTGAAAAGTCTGGCGCCTTTAGAGCCGAAGGACATCGAGTTCCTCGCTGATAATTGCACCAGGGTGCTAGCGTGGCACACGCAAACCAAGAAGAATGAACCGAGTGCACCTTTAGACATGAAACTCTACGGTGAAACGAACTTGGTCAAATTGAAACTGCAAGTAGTATGATGTTAAAAGTCGATTACGACTACGACTGGATTTCGAGTTCAATCTGATTTTAATCATTCATACGTACGACAAACAAAAGTGATTCAGTGCCTGAAGTATCGTAAAGTACGGTCGGCGATAGCAATGCTTTCCTTTCCTCCTTTTTTGTTCTCCAACTTCGACAGAATTCAGAGAAAGACTATAGTTTATTTCAAATTAATTAGATATTAAATTGTGAAAAACATTATTTATAAGTAATCTTTCTAATGTTGCTACGCTCGGGGTTATTTGTTCGTTATTGACCTTGAACAATCAGTAAATTTGGTATAAACTATAGTTCTCTCTGTAGCTGAGAGGAAGCTAATGCACGAAAAAGATGATAATCAATCTAATTTTATTATAACAGTATGGCTCTGTACCTATATTGTGCATCGTTATTTTATATATGAACGTTTAAGTTTTAGTTGTTACGATGATTAATACGTAAGCCTGTAGGCCAATGACCAACTAACGCGGGAGAAATGATTCGATTACAAGTTCGTTGGCGCAACGAAAATTACGATAAAGCAGCAGTGGGATGTAATGTAGAAAGTCTTTACTGTTGAGTACAATGTATTGCATTATCTTCGGTTACGCGTTGCAAGTTGTTTATTTTTAATGTGTTCTAAGTCTGATATGCAACCAATGAATCTACATTATTTCCCTCTTTTATTTTTAGATAAGAGCCATACGCAGTAAGAAGAGTTCATTTAAATCTCTGACGGTATACCATCATTGAAAGTTACCTTTTGTACTTATTATTCTACAAATATTATTTCAGAGTATATCTCTGTTACAGTGCAATACACGTATTCCTGTCATGTATCAGACAACGAATGTACATGAACCATTTCGTAAAATAGCATTTATTTAAGTATAAAAAACCTTGAAAATATTTCAATGGTTATATTTTTAAAAAATGTATTGTTATAGTTAGAATTCTAACAGTTGTCATTCTTTTAATACTATTAGTTTAAGTTACTCCCATGCTTGTTTTAAGAACATCGCCTACGTGTATATATTATATAATGTTTCCTAATGAGATAGCCAGCCTTTAAAGGAATAAAGAAACAGTGAACATCGGTGAAGGTAGATGTTACACGCACCGACTTTTAACGAACTCTGAAATTACGTAGAAACTGATAACAATTGTTACATAGTTCAAGGCAGGAAAAATTTCGGTCGTCGAACATGAATTCATATCGAATGCATGCATAGGTAGGAAAAAAATATAATGTAACGAAGCATTTCAAAAGATCTATAAACAAAATAGTACAAAGGAATGTCTGTTCGTTCGATTTCAAACTTATCAATGAAAATCATTGATCGATCAATGATAAAACTCAAAGGTGAATATTAAAATGTCCTTTTGAAACTGTAATAGAACTTTTGAAACTGCATCTTAATAAACAGCATTGTTTACCAAAGTAATGCAAGTGATATAGGAAAAAAAGTCTCCAAGTCGAATGGAGATTTTTCTGTTTTTAATCGTCGGAAGACGTTTAATCTTTCCGCCCTTGTCGCACGAAAAAAACAACTCTGGATGCTGTACGCATCCGGTATATCATCTAGTCCAGTAACATTAAAGTAAACATTACAATATCAAAAATGTATTATATAGCAGTGTCGAGCGAATACAATTGTACGATATATATTTTTCTTTTAAATATGCAAAATGGACAGAACTTTTTTTTTTTACTTTTCTCAAATATTCAACATTGACAATTTAATCTTTGAGGTATTAACTATAATCATACTTGTATTAGCCAGAGTTTGACGACACGTGCACATACATAGTTTCGTGATAACGTTTACGGGCACAATGTGTAAATTGTTAAGACGAGTCGAGTCCGCTGTTTCCAGCAATCTGCCCAAACACTAATTAAGCGGAGATATATCATGAAAGCAATAAACTCGTTGTTAAATAATAGTAGTTTCGTGCGAATCCCAATGATTTTAATAATCGTACAAAAAAGAGGTTATACGTTTAATTTTTGGCAAAGTAACAGAAAAATTAAAATGTGTTCTTAATTCCATTCAATTTTACCGCGCTTGGTACTGATCATGCTGAGTACGAACGTGCTAATTTAGTTTGATTTCATTATTTCCATTTTCAACAGTTTCTGCTAATACATCGTTTTTCTCTTAAATTCATGTTCATTACAACTATTTTTAATCTACGAAGCTACCTATTACTGTGAGATAAGGAAAATTGGATATTTAATCTTCTTGATATTTATAAGCGTCGAATACAGTCAACAACAAGCGAATACATTTTTACAGTCAAGCGTTAAGCGTTACCTATAACCTATTTAGAAGCTGCTTTTTGTCGAATATTTGTGTTAAACAAAGTAAGTAAAAACTTGGGTAAGTTTTAAAACTTTTTATCATGTGATTCCAGCAACATTGATATAAAGCTTGAACTAATATGATCCATTTATCATCGTCGTAACGAAGAAGGTAAGTTGTTTCTATGTTTGTCAAAGTTACATCGATCTTTATGATTTGCACTTTTTTATTCAATTATTAACTTTTGTTTAATTAATTAATTGTTTCAGGAGCATAAACCCACATTGAAACAAAAGGTTGGTGGATTACAAAGATAACGTACATTAAATCATATAATTATTAACTCATATTTTCACTTTATAAAAGATATTTACAAACATATTTATATATATATACATTGATACAGTATGTTTAATCGCGTATATATTGCAAAAAAGGCTACCTTAAGAACGATTATTGTACACAGAAATAAATACAAGTTTTACAATATCCGCAGTTTATTAAACAATATTTATAATTGTCAAATTTTATCATTCTTTAATTCACCAAGAAATCCTTTGAGGATGAAGTTGATCGCTCCAATAAAAGGTTTTACTGACAAAAATGTAAAATTGCAAAAAATTTACTACTAGCGTAGTCATTGATTCTGCAATAAGTTGCCATTTTGTTGGTTTTTTAATGAAGAAACGGTAAAGTACATATGGAATGATAAAATAACGTGGTTCTATTAGTAGTTGAGGAATGAGTACTATGCAAACCATAGAACTATAATTAATTCGTGTTGTAAACCTTAAATGCTCGATTCCACGAAACTGTGTGTACAAAGTGAACGAGTATACTGGTACCAATAAATATTTAAACAGCCTGTACTTTCCCATAAACTTGTTCCAAAAATAAAATACATAATGCCTATTGTCAGCCAGCATGTAAGGATGGACGTGCGTATTAAAATAAATAATTATTGTTATCAGTAACAAGCTACAGCTTGCGAATATCCAATGTTTGCTAACAAATTTAAAATAATCTTTCCAATAAATAATCATATATGGCCAAGAAAAGCAAAATAGAAATATAGAGAAGTAAAACAGTTGTGGAACATGAATAGTGGGAATGTGAGCTGCTTTGTCCCCAACTACAATTCCTTTGTTCCAAATAACAAAGATAACAAACAGTACGCATACTGTAACATATGGAATCAACTGTACACACAACTGAATAATGAATATTGCAAATGATTTCCATCCATGATATGTTTCTTCTATTATTTTTTTCCATATCAACTAAAAAGAGCCAAATGATAGCCGTATAAATGTCAAATAAACTTAAAGATAATAACAACAGTAGTTTACTCACTTTTAAATAAGATACTGAACAATATTCTTGATTTGAAATTGGTTTACTCATTTTATGTTCTAGCAAATCAAATATATGTTCCACAAAAATAAATGCGACCCAAATAATATTTGTCTGACGAATTAACATTGACAAAAGACCTGTACAATATCGAATCACAGCGCTGCTCTTTTTAAAGTTCAATCTAGCATAAATTGCAATTCATCATTTATTATACATACCTATAAAAGATGCGAGTTTCCATTTTCTATGCGAATGTAATAATAACATTAACAATACTGCATTAATTGACACAACATCTGTGTAATATAAAAAATGCCAGAAAAATAGTGGTGGAAACAATGTAATATTACAACTGACAATAAGCTTTATCCAACTGCTCCATCTTTGCTTCCAATAAGATATTGAAATTTGTTTAAGAATATTGTACGCAAGATAAAGATTCAGAAATGTTCCAAGCAAATTTATGCATCTCATGTAAAAAATGTTACAGAGGCTTAAAGGTGACAATATTAAGGTTGTAATTATGTATAATCCAGGTAAAGTGGTAATTTTGGGATCCCACTGCAAATAATATATCCCACAAATGTAGTTTGTTAAAATACATTACAGTACACTTTAATACTCATCCAGGGTGAAAAGCATTTTATTTTTCGAATAATTGGTTGGAACAGTATGCGTTAAAATATTATATTACAGAAAAAAGAAATTAATTTGAAAAAATATTGAAACATACCTGTGAAAAATTTCCGGCGCAATACTGCAGTGTCTGAGATACATGAAAAACCTCATCAATGAAATAATAAGGTTGCACATGATTCAGATATATAAATAATGTTAAGATGCTCAAACAAATTAATGATATCAAAATTTGTTGTGTATACTCAATCACTTTAGCCGAAGACAGTTCCATCATTTCATTAACGATATAAAAGAACGAATTGAAATTGACTTTTACAAGCGATGTTGAAAAAAAACGTTTGTGGCAATGAACGCTAATAATTTCTACAAATTAATTCACTTTTAATCAAAAATATTCATTTATTATATTATATCATTTATTTCTACAAGTATCAATGTAAAATTTATGTTGTCAAACTTTTTAATAATCGCACTTTACTCATCAATTTAATTTCGAAAACGCACGATTAAAAAACATGTGGTACAATAATTCAGAATACTTCGCGGTTGACATAAACATGTGGCTACTAGGTTGTTTTTCCTCTGAAGTTAACTTTAAATCGAATATTTCAAATTAGCGACCTAACATATCGATTCATGTTAAGATAAGAGAGTGCGATAACAAAAATATGGAGAAATGAAACAGTTAAAATAGTATGCATTTTATTTAAGAATAAATTAAAAGTTTTAAAAATTATTTTGATGTCACGTAAGTTATAATGAAAATGAAGTTCACAATAATGTTGAAGTAAATTAGTTTATTCTTATTTATTCTCAGACTTCAGGTGAAACAATCTGAGTAATACTGTTTTCCATTTGTCTGTAGAAACGTTGTTCAGAATACAAATATTAATACTTTATAAATAAATAGATTGCAAATAGCAGGTAAATTTGCTCTAAAACGTTACACTTCTTACTTAAGTATCGTGCTTAATTTCTATCTTTACCAACAAAAATTTAAAAAAAGACGGGTATGTATATGTCGTGTGTAGGCAAGAACAGATAATGCTTCCCTCGTTTCCTATATAATTTTCTTTAGGGATATGTCGTACAGGAATTAAAAAAACAACATATTCATATATTAATCCTTACAAATATTTGTAATTCAATCACAAAATTTTAAATTAAGATAATATATATATATAATGATAATACAGAAAATTTTAGGCAATTGTACAAAAATGTCCGAAATCATAAAATTAAATATTCAAATAAAAGTAAAACCGAATACGATTCACTCTAATATCGAATGTTTCTATCAATTGGATCGGTACACAGTCTCTATTCCTTTTATGATTTTTTTTAGCTCCCAAATGTGTTTAGTATACGCCCTTCAGTTATATATTTTGTGTACAATTCCTTCTCGATGTATCATTAGATGGAGCTTATAAATGCTATGATGTATCGGTATAACGCATATTAATGTTCAATTTGATTCTACTCTATTCGACGATTTCCTGACCGTTCAGGGAAATCAATCCACACCGTATATATCGAACTTTATGGCATTTTTCACCTGAGAATAATTGCAGGATAAATTGTCAATGCACTAAATTGTAAAATAATCGAAGTTCCGTTAAAGTACAATGCACGAGTGTATGTATGTATGTGTATATGTAAGCAACATCTCTCACGACTGTTGTAAATGTAAAAAAACACGACCTTTTTATACATATAGATATTGTACATAAAAAAGACATGTAGGCAAACTGTCTATATCACGATGTGTGTATGCATACAAGAATTTGTATATTTACGTATGCACTGTACAAAGCTGAGCATCTTCTTTTGTTGGGTTCCTAGTGTTGTCTAACTCCTTAATTAAAGGATATACTTAGTAATCTCTTTTTACTTCTCTTCTCATTTTCTTAATCAGTCTAAAGCAAACGAAGCGTAATACAGATCATACGTAATTCTAAAGACACAATTTCTTGAGAAAAAGAGAAATTTCATCTTTGAGCTTCTATACAAGTACTTATACTTAACAAAGTACAAAAATATCCTAAACAAAGCTATAGAATTACCATTTAACTCATTCTCCTCATAACAAATGTAAAAATTTGCGAATTTCAATCGAGAATGAAATAATGTTATTTTTTCTATACTTGTAAATTAAAGCTATAGTTAATGAGAAACGAAATTTCTAGTATCCAAATGAAAACAATATTCTTTAAAGGCGTGAAGCTGCAGTCAAACAATTTTAAGTACAATGTTTTTATATCTGGAATGATTAAAAAAATTTTTTAATAAATTATGATAAAGTATATAGTCTTTTTTGCAACGATATTGAAATCAGGATGTTTCGATTATTTTTATAAAATTTTAATGTATAAAAAGGAAACGAAACTGAGTTACAGAATATTTACGATTAAAAAAAAAAATCACTTTTTGATGTGGCCGTAAAAAAAGTGGTTAACTTTTTAATTCATTGGCGTCAGGAAGTATTAAAAAAGTATCAAATTATAAAATGTCGAAGATATACTATGGAATTTAATATCTTATAAATTAACATATCCGAACGAACGCCTCGAGTTGCTACACAAATTTTTCAACCATACTTCCTGTTGCAAATGGATTAATACTTAATATTTTCTACATCTCCTAATAACTCTTCATATATCACACATTACAAGAGAACTTCGTGAATTGCAAAAAAAAAGAAAAAAGGAAAGAAAAAGAAAATAATATCAGAAATGACATCATCGAGTAACAATAATTTTCATGTAGCACGCAAACATTTTTTCATTATTATTTAAACTAATATGTATACATACTTTTTTACTTGCAAACTTGTATTTTCATCTCGATAAAAGCAATTTGTCAAGCTCAGTACTATGAACAATATGCATTTTAAAAGGGAGGATTTATGATTCTTCCTTCTTCTTTACGCGTAATCATAAGTTTTCTTCGCGACGCCCGAATGTATAACTGACAAATGGCGAGAAATGTATAAAACAGTATCTTTCAACTCACTTGGCTACCTGAGATATTTTGTATCTTTCAGTCGTTAAAAATTTTCTAAAACGAGACATTAAGGAAAAGAAAAGGGGGACATACACTCGAAAGTACACACGCTGAACACTGAAAGCAATATCTAGAAAAATATCAAAAAGGTATATGCTTATAGTTTTACTCAATCTTTTGTCTCTCCTATTGAAACTTAAAACACAAGGTAACTAATACTTTTGTACGCATTCGATTCTAAATATTGCTTTTAATGTTTTCAATTTCTTATGCGAGAAACGGAGAAATAGTGAGAATTTGAGAAATAGAGAGAGAGAGAGAGAGAGAGAGAGAGAGAGAGAGAGAGAGAGAGAGAGAGAGAGAGAGAACGAGATTGGAAGAGGCATGTTCTTGTTTTATATCGAGTAACAAATTGTATAATGTCATCAGCACTTGTGGAATGCCTGCAGTCAATGTGATTTCAAATACTAAATACGTACGCTAAAAAAAATTATATGCTTCATTTCGTAGAGTTACACAACCATTTCTTAAAGAAATATCAAAGAATACTAGTAAATTATTTACACGTTTCGCATTACTCCGTCGATAGAGGAAAATCTTTGTAATATTAATAATAGATAAATGTGTGTGAAACAAACGTACAAGTAAAAAATATGTTTACACCATACACTGAGCCCAAACGCGTTCCAATTTCAATATTACGAGCTAATTATAAATGAAACGATTCCCTTTCCTGTGAGAAATATTGTATGTATAATCGGAGCCTTAAACTTGAAAGTACTTTTCAAGGTACACAAGACCGGGTATCAAAACAAATATCTTAAACTGAAATACAAGTTTGTGCAGATAACTAATAAAGAGCACTCCTTAGGAACTAATTGAGACTTAAGCGTTATTACCGAGATCTGAACGTACAATCAACTTGTAAAAATTAAGATTATATGTACAATTATTTTAAGAACAGGTAACCCTCAAATAATAGACAGAGTTAAAAATAATCCAAATTTTGTTCAGAACAATGTTTTGTCGCAAAACGAATTAGGGAAAAGAGAAAAAACGGAATTCTATTTTATACATAAAAAAAGTGAAGAACAAAATTATCTTTTGCTGAGATTTTACGATTTTTGCGTCTTTGAATTGTAGTAAAGACATGGACAAAAAATCATACATTTGTACATGCTTCCACCACCACAAGAATACCTTATTATCAGAAGATTACCTGTGAGGCTAATAGAAAATCTTTTCTTAATTCTTAATTCATTGCGTAACGAAATTCGTTATGATGAGAAAAGAAATAAATATACCTTGTTTAATTTATCTATTATATATAAAAAAATATATTAATTATGCTAAAAATGAACTAGGAAAAATGCTTTTGTTTTTATAAAATTCTTCGGTTTTGTAATAGTCTTTGTAGTTCATGAATTTGTAAATACTGGAGTATTATACGTCACACTTTATACAAACAACAAAAGAATTCACTTTTTCCCTTTTTGCACAAAAAATTTGGTTACTCAATGAAATTAATAGTTATGAAACATACATAGGCGATAGAATTATACTATAATAGAAATACATTAAAAGTATTGAATTAATCCTATTGACCAAAGGCCGATATGTAATACAAACGTCACAAATTTGAAATTGTGCCTGTACATGCTATTCTAGTGTCTGTACATTGCAATAATACAATACAGTAAATCAGCTCGATATGAATCGCAACATAATTTATTGTAGTTTCATTGGAATATATTCTTTTTTCGTTATTTTCAGCGTAAATTATATCGGATGGATCGAATCACGTAGATAATTATATACAATTTCTTTTTCTCTCTAAATCATAAATAGTTAACGGAAGTGTTGCACATTAAAGAATAAAAAGTAATAGCACAGAAGTTAAATGAATCTCGGATGGACCTAACTATATGGAATTTCTATAGAATTAATTTTTTCCCCCTTTTTTTTTTTAGTTCCAAAAGGAGAAAAAAGTATATAGGAGGGATGCATTGAACACGCAACTACTTCGGAAAGAAAAGCAAGATAAATAACAGGCAATGCCACAGAGTGCTCTCCATATGGTATCCCTAATGAATTATTGCTCTTTGCATTTTTCGAAATACTCGGAACGCCATATATATATATATATACCTAAATGTTGTGTAAAAATCGCTTGATCGAAAATCAATCAAACCTGTATACTGTTGTAGATTTTCAATCGTTGGATGCGCGATTGATCTGACACTGAAACCTTTGCAAAAAGTGTACGTCGACGGAAAAGAAAGTGAAGAAATTGCAAATGTGATTACTTCTGGTCGATAAATTCGATTTTGACGTATAAACGATACCGTTATCAGGAGTCCCGTAAAATAGTTGTCGCGTGTGAAACATTACGCATTAGTAAAACTGTATTGTCGTTAAAAAATATTATTTCCTCGGATATATTTGGCAAGCATGCACTTCTCCGTCTGGAAGATCAAATCTTCGTGGGGCCTCGATTAAATAAAGGCTAAATCGAAAAATTAATGACAACTACGAGAGGACGGTTCGTACTCTCCTCCAACATTGTGACTTATTTCTTCTAGTGCTCCATCCAAATCCAAACCCAGAACCAATGATAACTTTATTAAAGTAAGTGAAGTTATTGTTGTTGCTGTTGTTGTTTCCATTAACGTGGCCAATGTTTGTATTAAGATTGGCCAAGTTAACTGCGTTCAAGATACGAACAGCAGAGGAGAGTCGTAATTTGCTTGCCGGAGAACTGAACACCAACTTGCGGCTCTGCTTATTGTTGTTGCAGCTGTCCCCGCTACTACTAGCGCTATGACGATCGCTTAATTGTTTTGCTGTATGGGAATATTCAGTACAAAAAGATTTCGCCATTGATCATTGCCGATACGTTTGAGACGATATGCCGTTACCAGGTGTCACGTAATCTCCGATCATCAAGCTGGGATTCACTGGATAATGTGAAGTATTGCCAAGGACCAGCGATTGCTGGAAAGTAACACCAAGCTGTAGCGCGAAAGACACGCAGGCAGGCGTACATTTTAGTATCCTTTTGCATTAAACTTGTTAATCAAATATTTAGCGAGCTATTGTTTACTGCAGATTGTTCACGCACATTGTACATGAGTAAGGGTGCATAATACACATCTCTTGGTACATAACTAGTTCCGTATTTTAAGAGTAGCTCGCTCGAAAACTGATTAAGAAATTTGTACACTTACCGTAGCGGGAGATGTAAACATATTTGGAGTGATCCCACCACCTATTAATTGCGCTGCTTGCGTACTCGTTGCTGTACCTCCTACACGCCCTCGTCCTGTACTTGAGATTGAACCAGGATGAATGTTTGGCTGGCCTCCTAGATTAGATACACGCAACCAACAAATAGATACTTCACGATGTTCCTAAAACGAGGAGGTCTTCTCACATGCCTTCTTACCTATCGCAAGTAAATTACTCGGATTGACTGCTGCGGTCGCGTCCATAGAAACTTCACCCAAACCATTCACAGACATTCCATTAACCATATTCACTGCTTGTCTAGCACCTTGTGCATCTAACGTTGTCCAGTAGGACTCACTAGGCGATGTATTATTTAAACCGGGAGGAGGCTGCGCCGCTGCACCTGTGTATCTGAAGTACGGATTCTTCAAATCCAAAGTATTACTACTGCTCTCCATATTCGTGCCTTCTAACTTCAGTTCTATTGTCACGTCATACGATTGTCTAAAATATTGTTTCACGCCATGTTACATGTACATTCTATGTTAATGAACATTTTGAAACGTTGGGACTCTTGATTATGATAACTATATTGCTTCACCTTTTGTTCGCAACAAGAATGACTTTTCCAGATAATAACTGGCCACTTTTACAGAATAAAGGATTTTCCAAAAGACAACGGACTTGATACCAATGGGTAAGAGGTTCCGTAGGCGCTGTACTTAACCAAACCTGTTGCGTCGATCCGATAAATGCTACGTCAAACCAAAATGCGAGGCCATGACAAGTACCACTTTCCAATATGTGAAAATCGACATCGATTTCTAAAGGATACATAAAAAGAAATGTAATATACATACAATGACCGCCAGAACATACGTAATGCGCAAATTTTCACCTATTTTATGTAAATCAGTCTCATTAGCAGTTTGAAAGTCTACAATGTGTCTGATAGATTTAGCCATACAAATTCTTATATCAAATGTATCAACGATTGGTTGCCTAAAATACTCTTTGATCGCATTGTTTCGCATCGCCGAGAGATCTACACCGTGGAAGCATGTTTGATACCAAAAGTTAGCTTTGTTAAATTGTTCCATGTAAAGATTCTCGTCAGAGAACGGGGCGATGTGAAGATCCCCTCGGGAAGGAAACATTCTACCACCTGTACAATACATCATTCGATCTTTGTTACAATAATCAGTATAATAGAATTCAAATAAAAAGTGATGGAAGAATATTTACCCGGGGCTAACCACTTTTTCGCATGAAGATACGTTTCAAGCATTCTTTCATTGTACAACATGTAGCCCATGGGTTCACTCACTATGCAATCTACTTTTTCAAGTAAATCAATTTCCTCTATCTTACCAGCTATGACAATGATTTTATCCGATAAATTATTTGCAGCAACTAATAGTTCTGCATGATTTGCCATATTACTAGCTTCTACTGCATATACTTTCTTTGCACCGGCTTGGACTGCAAAGAATGATAATATTCCAGAGCCTGCACCTACATCGAGCACAACTTTATCTTTAAAATCAGATAGATTCCCTAGAATTGCTCGCTGGTATGTACTAGTTCTAATGTAGTCTTGCATCATGTTCTGTTGCTGAGAGAGGTAGCCATAGAACTGAAAATATTGCATAGCTGAAGATTCTTCTGTCCGTTCATTAAATGCAGATACACCTTTGCCATTCTTCAGTTTTAATATTTGTGAATGAAAATTTCTAAAATCTGAAAAAATTAAGTTACCAAGAATAAAGTAAACTGTATCAGATCTGTATGGCTTAAATAACACGAATATGTTTCTTGACTCACCTGTTTCATTGGCAAACGTTATAAGTAAACTATCAGTATCAAGTGTAAATACGTAACTTCTGGATGAAACTCTGGAACACTCGGTAGTATAAGTTATGGGAAATTCCAATAATGTAGTTTTATCCCTACCAATTGAGTCTCCTAATGTCAAATAAGAACACAGCAAAAAAGATGTGGTTAGATAAATTAGAGTAGAATATTTTTAATAATATGTTAATATAATATAATTATATAATTATTATAATTAATATAATTTTTTTAGGGCCAAATAAAATAATTGGTAAACAATTGGGAAAATATTTAAAAAGCATTAAATACATACAATAATCGTACAGTATGTAATTTCCTTCACTGAAAGTAATGAACGCGTAATACATCGAATGTGTATAATCTTAAACGAAGAAATGTCAAAATGTATTCATTAACAAAAAACGGAATATACATAGCAGAACAACTGTACCGTGAATAAATATTGTGAATTATCATATAACGTTTAAGGTAAGATAAATACATCACTTTTATTGAAATCATTTGTGTAAAAAATTTGGAATATTTACACACAATTTTAATCAGCAATGATATTAAAAAAAACTGTCTATAAATTAAAAAAAAAGGATTACGAAAAAACGTTTATTTCAGTATGGTTATGTTGTCTATTCCTTAATGACGCCTAATATAATTCGTAATTGATGATTTAGCGATAAATTGATACCTGCGAGAAACTCAACGCTGAGTCCTTGCGGATCGTAATTGATATTGAGTGTGACCGGCTTGTTAAATTTCGCTGTTGACTGTCCATTGTTTGACAAAGTCGATACTGTCACCGCGCGAAACACCTTCGCCATTTTTAGACACCGCGTGCGTATTGTACGCTGCAGTTCTGTAATCGGTTCTGTCGCACTTGCCACTTGTTTTAACGTCGTTTCCCGAGGAATTGCAAGTGAAAAGAAAAAAATACGTGGTATCACCCCTCCTAATACAAATCACACGAACGATAGACGGATCTTGCTTGAAATTGCAATTTTTCGCGTTCGTACACCGAACCATCGACTAACCACCCCCGGCGCGTATTACACACGCGCAGTAGGGTTACTACTACACTGAATATATAGTTAATTGAACTCTCTAGATTCACAATGGCCATAGAAGATCACTTCTCGGAGGCTGCTGAAATGCGACTGTTGCGCCGACGCGAATTTAGACCTAATTGTAAATTTAACCCAAATTTTTTTGGTTAAACACAAATTTCTTCTATAATTCGCTAATACTTTTTTTATTATTCGCATTGTCTGCGTAATTTACCTAAGTTTCCGTAAAAATAGACTATTATATTACTATTTCCCTCGAAAAGAGATTGCAGAAAATTTAGTTAGTCTGTTACCAACTTAAAATTGTACCAATATACAATTATCGCATATTAAAATATTGGAAATGTATAAAATGTAAGTGACTTTAAAATGCTTAGCGCGAATATTAATAATGACAAACTGCCACGTTTTTATTATATATTAGATTAACAATTAAATTATAAAACTGTTAACAAAATGGCCGCCGACCAATCGAATGTTGTTTTTAAACGTTCAAGTAAGATCTGGAACCTGATTGGTCGCGAAGCCGCACACTTGGAAATTTTCTATATTTTACACAACGGACCTGTGTAAATCACGCGCACACGATTAGTGGTGTCCGATACTCTAATCGATAAATACGAGTCGGACAATAACTCGAAACTCGAAGGCTGACGGCGTGGCTGATTGCTCTGTCCCATTTTTGACAGTGCATCTGAAATATTACACTTTCATACAAAAATGACTGCTCACGACCAAATGCGAGCTATGCTAGACCAGTTGATGGGAACTGGACGGAATGGTACGTATGATTTTTTCTTCGAACAAATCTGAATAATCTCCATAGCGTTACTATTTACAACATACCTGAAATCTTGCACAAAAATACAAGATGGTGGCTTACATCTTACCATTGCATATGTACTGACTATGAGATATTGTTACTGATGGATGTATCATGAATTTTAGGTGAAAATAACAAATTTCAAGTGAAGTACTCGGATCCAAAGGTCTGCAAGAGTTTTTTGCTGGCATGCTGTCCACATGAGATTCTATCATCAACAGTGAGTTTATTTCATTTAACACATATTGAATATCGATGACATACCATTGGCACATTTGCGCTATAGTAGAGCATTCTTGTATTCCCATTCTGATTATTCGTCACGTTAATCCAAACATAATCAGACATCGGTAAATATCCCTGTTACGTTTAGTTGTTCATTATTAGTTTTTTATTTTTTTAGTTTGTTCTGGTTACACGATTCAACAGCTTTCATTTTGTTGGTAAACTTAGTTTCTTTTCTTTAGAGTATTTTCCTTTTAAACATTGCAAAACGATAAATCTTATCAACACTCATACATAATGATGTTTATTTGTATAATATTTTTAACTTATTAGGAACAAACCTGAATTATTTGTATAAAAATTATAACAGTTTACTTATATTCTATGTTTGCTATATGTTAAAAACATTTTAACACAAATCCAAATAATATACATATATATATATACATATTCATGCAACAAAAGTAAGAAGAAACGCATTTGTCAAATTGATGTTAGTTTATTTACATGCACATGGCTCGCAACAGCTGTAGGTACATGTTTTATCATCAGATTTAATCAGCTTTTTGGGATTATATAAATAAGTAATGCATATCGTTGATTACGCATATAAATTATAAGTTATTCTGTTTTTTTTTCAAAATTAATGGCTATACTAATTTAAGTGAAAGATAAGTGATAATTTAGAGAAAAATTAGGTCTGTAGTATGCATATGTACACAATTAAAATTCAACGAAATATTTTACACATGTTATTTATAAACAAGTGCAACGCTAGAAATTTATTTATGTTATTAGATATTGTAAATGTAATGAAAAGAAACTGATACGTATACATATTTTACATTATATATGTACACGATAAACATTCAGTACAATAATCTGCAATATTATTATGCAAGGAGCCTTTATTTTACCCATTGTTATAAAAACCATTCTAAAATCATTTATTTTTTGATATAACTTATCTTCAGTCCAACCTATTATCTTACTAAAATAAAATGAAGATTTTGTAATATTGCAATTTATGCATAGTATTAATTTGTCCTGTTTTGGATCGTGTAACCATAATAAATACTCCTTTATAATTACATCAAATGCAATACTTGCCAAATTGTTTAATGACAGAAGTCTGATTATTTGATATTTTTTAATATTAAATTAATTGACTATTTTTTATTTTAATATGATAAAGTGAGTGCTATTTTTATGTTATACACGTGTATGTACACTTACAAACTTCATTTTAAGCATTTGTATAATAGTTATTCTATGATTTTATGTATCATAAAAGAATGGTATAAACTACACTATGCATATAGTGCTTTTTCTCACTGGTGCCAATCGGTCTGATCGATTTTATATATTATACCAAACAGTTAAACAGTATACATTAATTTTTGTTTTGTATAAATAATAGGATGATACTTGTGAAGAATTGATTCTGATCAATTCACACTAGATAGGCGTTGAAGTGCAACACGGGGCAGCAAATTGTAATACATAAGGAGTTACCACTTAGATTTTTGAAAAAGAAAGAAGTGTGATACTGGACTTTTAATTTCCAGCTCAGAATATTTATTTTACTAATTTTCTTAGGAGATATAATACACAAAAAGGAATGAAAACGTCATAGTTCAGTACAATATCTTATTCATTAAATATGAATTTTTTGAGGGTATAAATAAAGGTAAAAATTGAAATACATTGTCAAAATAAAGTTAAAATCTTTTCATAATAAACATAACAAACATTTTAGCTGTTTTTAAATTAATCTCACTTCTTTCTTTTATTATACTTGAAAATGTTTTCAAAGTAAAGCTACGCTTATATACACGTTATGATGACCCCGTACAATCACGAAATATAGGCGTAGGTATAATCGCGACCGACACAACCGTAAGGTTTAACGTACAAGTAAGTGTTCTACCATTGCAGTGAGAACATAACTTTCCGTACGATCATAATACCGATCATATTATTACTGCTTCGCGCATTTCTTTGTCATCTCGTGCGAATTGGTCCAAAGGGTGTTTGTTAAAAAAAAAAAATAGAAATTTTTCTTCGACTTTCTAACCGGCCAACTACTTGCAGTAAGGCGACATTACAAATCTTTTTTCGTATGCTTAAACTTTCCGCAGATTTCCATAAAAAATGCAGTTATACGAACACTGTGTTTTCAGCTCGAACAAATTGCACTATCCTTCGAGCGATATTAAAAATATTCTTAACATATATAGCTGGCATACATTTAATGCGGCTAAAGTATGTATGTCTGAACAAGGATCAGAGATACTTTAGCTATTCGATTTGACGGTTTCGAAAAAGGCAATAAACATAAATAGCCTACATTTTTAGGTGAAAATTTGTTACTATAAAAGCATAAAGTACGCGTCGTATAAAATGCATATATTAAGATTATTTATTGCTTCACATGGTAGGAAATCAGCTGAAGTTCTTTACTAATTCCTATTTGTCATTATTGTTCACTGGAATTGTTTCAAGAAATAATATTTATTTTTTTGTCTTTAAATAATGGTACAACATGTGAAAGTATTAGAATACGTTCAGGGATATTAAAAGGAGACTTGCAACCTAGCATTCGGTGCATAGGGGGGCATCTCTTGTCGCAGTTAGCAAGCACCCTTTTAGATATCTCATATACTCAGATTTACCGCGGAACAATTGAGAACCAACCATTTTTAGATACGAGAAAAGAAATAAAACGAAGTATTTAAAGATTAATTTGAGAACAGATAAACAAAATTTGTTAAGAAAACAACGAAAATACTTCTGGCAAATACTCGCGAGAATGACGAATATACCAGTTCACTAATACCAACGTACCTACAGTTCTATTTCCAGAGTCTCTGGAAAAAGCAATTCCAATCAGATCCATTGTACAATATTGTTGCGAGTATTGTCCGCTCATATGTCGTGTTGTACTTGTCGCTCTCACATGCGCGTTACTGTAAGTACTGAAAAGCGAAGAGGACGTACGTATTACAATTCTACAATTTGATTATCTCTTAACATAATTCAAGTACTAGGTATATTAATTTGATTAATAATATATATATAAAGGCGGGCGATTACCTCAGCCCCTCTACCGATCCGACGGTGGCGAGGCTGAGTGTCGAATATTAATTCCGAGACCCTGAAAGGCCTGTATAATGTTGGTGAGTAGCGCCATGCTGATTCTCATGAGACGTCTTATTGTCGCTTCTTACTAATAATGCCGTTTACGGCAGGTAGAAATGAAGTTTACTTTGAAAGTATGTGTGAAAATCGTATTCATCCTCGGAGATATAATGGGTACAGGAAATGAAGCAGTGATCTGTAAGTAAAAAAAACAAAAAAAAAACAAAAAAAACAAAAAAACAAACAAACAAAGGAAAAAGAAATAATGCGAATTGCCAAGAAAACTAAGTTTATAGCGAGTTCGAGTCTCTGAATTATAAATGTTTTCTCGACAATCTTAAACTCGTTCTTCCATGAATTAACATGCAGTGAAACTTCGATCAGTTATTTCATGAAAATTGATCATAAGGTATACGTTGTTGTATCGGACGGCTCATCGATTCATTTTTCGATTGGTAAAAGATATACAATACTGTTTTGTAACATACAGTTATTCTTTTACATAAGTTTGATTATTTAAAGAAATGTCCCATCGAGCTTTCGCTATATGTTAGTCTTGCGACGTTCGAGACCAGACGTTAATATACTCCAGTTCTTCTTTACATTCTTTCATTTCGAACTTGTCGATAGTGTCGCTAATCGTGTAATATTCTACATGCCTCGCCGTAATGGAGGGCGGATATGTACTATCGTAACGCGCACTAGCTACCCTTTTAGTTGATGCAATTTTTGGTGCATCGTTAAATACGCACACAATTAACTTTAAATCTCCGTTTTATTTGACAATTAAAAATAAGAAGAAATATTATAAGATCGAGGGGGAAATCGTGCGTTAACAATTGAGCTTTTATTTTGGCAATTTGCAAAACGATAAAGATATCCATGGAAAAAAGGAAGTGAGAAGTGGCATGAAGCAGTGAGCGAGAGAGAGAGAGAGAGAGAGAGAGAGAGAGCGAGAGAGAAAGCAAGAAAGCGAGAGGATATTTATTTAGGGGAACTGTACAGCGTGCCAGTTCAATTAGAAAAATTTCCTTCAGCATTCGATGTACGTATTGAACTCGTTTTCTAAATCGTTTAGAATTGTTCCACCTATGGCAAGTTTCGTGCCCTACCGTAAATAGTATAATAAACCAATTAGGTTATAAGTTGTTTCATAGACCATTGAACATATGAACTTAAGGTGTGTGCTGATTGTAGCTTCATTGCCATCGCATTGTCGTGTCAGGCGGAGAGGTGTTGCCACTCTGTAAGTGAACATAACAAAATATTTATCTGTAAATTGAATTGCATTTTTTCTTTGTCCGTGAACCAGAGAAAAAAAAAGATAATAATTTCTGTCGAGTGTATGCGTATGTACGTGCATATAAAAATGCATATGGATAAATAAATATATAACAATGCATTTATTTATCCGGAGAATACATTATATGTACACGTACATATAATCACTTTGTAACGTTGCAAGCGCGTATATACATATATATATATATAGATCGCAAGTGTAATCATTTGTAAGTCGTATCTTAAAGAAAATGATAAAAGAAGAATCGTAAGATTCATACCTTTCTGGACAATTAGGGTTTTAATTAATTTCTATAGTTGTTGCCTTCGCTAGTTTGAAATTATTTACTTGATTATCAATTTTAACCAGTTTAGATTCCAGAATACCCAATTGAAAAACCTTGCTCTTGTTATATAATAATTCATAAAACAAGTCGGGAGGGTTTATATATATATAAATATTAAATAAAACGAATGAGGCTTCTTGGGATTAAATACAATAATTAGCTAATATCGGATGATTTGTAAATCGCAGCGCATGGACCTGGGAGAATGCCCCCAGATTCACGACTTGGCCCTACGGGCTGACTATGAGGCTGCTCAAAAGAAGAAGGACCACTTTTATGACATTGATGTAAGTATCGTTTTTGTGATTATGGACGGAATAAGAGTGTCGATGTTAAAAACTATCATGCTTATAGTTTAAACTTTCCTATCTTCTTCCACGTTTCAAGGCAATGGAACATTTACAAAATTTCATCGCCGACTGCGACCGCCGTACGGAACAAGCGAAGCAACGACTCGCGGAAACGCAGGAAGAGCTCAGCGCCGAAGTAGCAGCGAAAGCGAATAACGTTCACGTGCTCGCGGAAGAGATCGGCAAAAAGTTGGCGAAAGCCGAGCAACTCGGCGAAGAGGGGTTCGTTGAAGAGTCTATGAAGCTCATGGGCGAGATTGACGAGCTACGAAAGAAGAAGAACGAGGCTGAGCAAGAATATCGAAATAGTATGCCGGCGTCCAGCTATCAGCAGCAGAAATTGAGAGTCTGCGAGGTCTGCAGCGCATATCTCGGTATTCACGATAACGATCGACGATTAGCCGATCATTTCGGTGGTAAATTACATCTGGGTTTCATCAAAATCCGCGAGAAATTGGCAGAGCTTCAGAAAACGGTGGAGGAGAGACGCAAAGAAAAACGCGAATCGTTACTCGACAGACGCAGAGATAGAGATAGAGACGATCGCGATAGAGATCGCGATGGAAGACGCGGCGGTGGATTGGGTTACAGGGACAAAGATCGCGATCGTGACCGTGAACGTGATCGAGATCGTGATCGCGACCGAGACCGTGACCGTGACCGCGATCGCGATCGTGACCGTGATCGTGATCGTGAGAGGGACCGAGATCGTGAACGCAGAGACAGGGACAGGAGAAAGTCGCGTTCTCGAAGTCGCAGCCGTGGAAAAAGGTTGGTTCGAGTCGATCGATAGTTAGCATCCTGATTGTTCGTTTCACGCCATGTCGATCATTTTCATATTCGATATCATAAATTTTGTTGGTGCTCGTAGATTGTCCACTATCTTGTTAACTTTGAAATTATTTAAACGTTTGGAAAATCGTAGAAATCAATGGGAAATGATGACCGATACCTATTTATTTTTACGCAGAACAAAATCGTAGTTGTCGAACAGTAAAAGCGATCGACTTGGAATTTCTAATATAAAAATCCAAGTGTTGTAGGTATTTTGTTATTTAATTAGAATGCTTCGTGTGTTCTAATTGTTAAAGATAATTGTTTTATTTGTTTTAGATCAAAACGTTCACGAAGTAGTAGCCGTAGCCGTCGATCCCGTTCTCGTCGTAGCGGGTCCAATGATCGAAAGAGATAAAATCTGTTCTTATTTCTAATTATGCTCAATCATTTTTTCTTCATATGAATTCTCACGTGCTTATTCGTGCACATTATGTGTAAAGAAAAGAAAAAACGAAAAAAAAAAAGAAAACCAAGCTGAACGTCATTATTTCCAATAGAGATCTTCTTCAAGAATTTACAAACTAAGATTTATACATTTAGCCGTCACACCTTATTGGAAACACCAATATTTCGGAACATATTTGTGTAAAACTAGGCGTATTCTCCTGTCATATGTAAGTACAGGATATACTAATATACTTATTCTATTTGATCTTGATATACCGATTATACTTTTTAAATCTAGTTACTATTTCGTGTATATAAGAATAGTTCAAATGTAACTCCATAATAATTGGAGATGTTACATATTTATAACATGATTACATGATCTTATGTGATTATTATGTAAGTATAAAAAGAAAAATGAAGGTATGTTCGAAAATATATACGTTTAAATAATTATTGTTTTAGACACTGCAATTATAGATTTTCTTACAACCTTACTTTCCACAAGGTAAAAAGATCAAATCATAAATTCTTGTTCTATACAACGATAGATAAAAAATTGAAAACATGGCATAAGAAAACAGATTTACATTAAGAGGTTTAACGGTATGTAATAAAAGTATGTAAATAATACTGTTTTAAGAAGGGATATTTATTTCGTCAATGTTTATTTCATGTACATAATAATTATTGCAGAGCTATTTGTACATACAAAAGTTTTGCTTAAATTTATATTCAAGGGAAGAAGAGAGAACTTTGCTTATATATTCGTATTAAGATTATTTACATTTTATTAATTTTAATAGTCCTTGCATTTTATAAGAAGTTAATGATTTCTACACATACTCACGGCCTTATAATAAACGAATCTCAATCTACATTATCTTGAAAAATTAGTTTTACGTATCCTGGTGTCCCTTCGAGGGGGACTGCGCAAAACGGACAAATTGCAATATAACCATTTGTACCATGTGGAATTGCAACTTTTTCCCAGTATCTGTAAGACAAAAAAGTACAACATTCACAAATATCTTACTGCATCTGGATAAAATTGTACAAGTATTACAAGGTGTACGTTCAAACTAACTTGACAGTTTTTTCTGTAGCCATATGCCCACAAGGCCTAAACGCATAAGTAGGTGGACCACAGTCGACGTAAAATGCAGGTTCTATTCCCATTGAAAGTTTAACTACTGAACCAGCTACTAAACACATTGGACATCTTCTTGTGGCTTTGTCTTTTTCTTGACCCCAATCATGATGACCTTGTACATGGCCACATTTCAAGTAAACATATGGTTGCTGCTGTGTGGAGTCTGCGGCTGCTTTACGTGGTATAACTAATGTATTTAAGCCGACTGGGCACTGTGGTCTCCCGGCATTTATAGCATCAACCAGTTCCTCCAAATCATGCTTCGTCTATATAAAACATGTGTACAACTTTCAATTTCTAGTGCATGCAGGAACGTGAAAATGATAGATTATTCGTTCAGCGTACCGGTGATTTCGCTAAACCTTCGGCAGATCTCCAAAGTAACGTAGCACCGCAAAGATCGATAAGTGTTCCATCTTGCAAAATATTGTTCTCATCCTCTACAATATTTCCTTTTTGTTGTGCACTACGACTTTCTCTTAGCGAGAAGACTCCACCGCCTACGCTGACTTCTCTCCAGAAGCCACACTGTGCCTCACCGCCACAAAACTGACCCCGCGGATGCATTATTAAAACTCCGTTTGTCGTGAGCCCGTCGATCTCACGACTTTCCTGCCACTTCGTTGCCTTTTCCTATATCGATCAATTTTTGTGTTTCCTTATATATACCTTTTTTCTGCTACATAATAGTAATTTTATACAAACATAAGATTGCGGCAGAAGTATTGTCTTGTTGTAACTCGATACATTTAGTGATGGCAACGATTGAGGTTTATCGCTCTTAACAAGGATGAATTTCTTAATCTTCTCTCATGTATTTCAAGCGAACAGATAATACTTCTGCACCAACTATAGCTCTTTCGATATCATATGAATCATTCGCATAGAAAATATTAACACGTTCGTTGAAGATGTTTGTGTGTAATTTAAAATAAATAAGTAATAACTAGGCACCTTTATGGTCTCTGGTCGACACCGAACGTGTTAAGCAGATATTAGAAATAATAATTTTGTGTAACGTGTAAAGAATCCTACCCCTAAGAAGATATTCCTTGAACTATCGAAGCCTGCAGCATATATTCTAGCGATTCTAGGATCTGATCGATCGGCTAGAATTCGACAGGCAAACCTGCTAATTGTACTTTGTGCAACGCGTCCTTCGTTAGAGCCATCGCTGCCGCCTGCACACGTGTCCATGACGACAAAATCAATTGGAGATTCGGAAGACCGCCCAACCTGTATTGCGTATACATATAATACATCACTACATGTAATGGCACGAACAAGCGAGAGAGCTAAAGAGGAAAAGTACAGACTAAAGTAATCAAAATAATGTTAAACTTACCTGAAACATGTCAGTCCCATCATCTTCGGTATACTCCACGATAACGGCTTGTGTTCGATTAAGGGTGTAAGAAATTGAATGTTGTTTCGTATTAAGGATAGCCTGAGAACTGTGAGGCGTTTTTACGATGTAATGTTTACTGCGCTTCACACCATTTGGTACGGGCCTCTTAAACAAAACGAACTTACTTCTTCTTCTTCCTCTATCTCCTGGTGGGAGGAATCCATTATATCTAGAAACATTATTTAATTCGTATAACTTTTTATGAATTAATATACATCATTGTAATACAATAGAAAGAGATTGATCTCTTACCCTAGAATAACTAGCTCTCCATATTTTACTAGCTGTTTTGATTTTTCATGACGGTAACTATGGGACCTATGAGGATTAGCATGTGAATGACTGTGATTGTGTTTACTGCGTGGACTATGTGGTGCACCAACTGTCTCTCCTTCTTCCACAAGTAATGGGCTTTCACTGCTACCACCGTCAGATCTGGAAAAACATAATTTCATTATGTATTATTGTTTGTTTATAGTAGATATCTAAAACAATAATTTTATTATACAATGTGGTTAAAGAGGTTTCAAAGAATAAAATGACCATTACTTTTGTCTTTTTGTTTCTGAACAAGTTGCATGCATGAGATATAATACCTACATTGTTTATGAATCATTGTTTATATTTTTAAACACGAGCATTCTCTACTTAAGAATGATAACACTCTGAATGGCGGAATTACATCAAATTAAAAATACATAGTCATTGTACATAAAGATAGAAAAACTAAGTAAATCTTTCTTTCTCTCTCTCTACAAATATATATATGCATACATATAATATATATGCGTGTATGTATATATATGTGTGTGTATTAGGTGGTTTATAGTTTAAAGGTGGATGTCAGTAACGTAATTATTGTAATTCAAAATATAGGCTTGTTATTTTTAAAATGATAGAAAAATAACAATGTATCTCTAAATTTAGTTTATAAATTACAAATGCATAATATGTATTTATATATTATTATTATTATTCTGAAATTAATCTTAAGAAGAAACCTTTCTAAGAAATATTACATAATTTAAGTTGCATTAAGAAAGGTTTAAAAATGAAGTTAAAAATAGAATTTATTCAGTCACCTATATTTGTGAATCTCCGTTTTGTTCTTTTTTTTCTTTTCGATGTCCTAGATTATGTAATACGTAAACCACTTACTTACCGCGAAGGGCATGGAATACGTTTAGTTACTGGCATCCTCCTTTGAGTAAAATTTACACAGATTACTACTTCCACTGTACTTCAAAAGATACTCATAAGGATAGACCGTCTTAAGTATCTTTGCGAAGTCGAGCAAACATGAGCAATTGTAACATGGGATGCTTGTGAATTGGTAATTATAATCTGCAATAAGAAATATTCAGTGTAATAATATCACTACACTTTGTCATATATTTTAACATCTTTCTAGTTTTCCTAACAAAATTTTGATCCAATTTACTCTTTTCATTTATGAGGAGAATAAATGATCTGGTAATTGTGGATAACTAAGACAAGACTTGTTAAGTTAAAGTAAAATTTATTTTTTTTTTTTTAATTACACATATTTAGTTGTAACATCGTATATTGAGGTTAATGTGTAAAAAAATTGTCTGTTCCTATAAATAATGTACTTGTAAAATAGATAATGACCAAAGTAGATTTTTTATAGAAAAAAGGTATGCTTAAAAAAAATAAAATTTATTTATCATCAATGTTTATTTAAATTACAGCAGCAGATATTACAAGCAAAAAATAAAGGACAGCAGATATATATAATGTTTTCTGAGGAGACCAATGTGAGACTATTTTATTGTTGACTATTTTTTATATAATCTCGTTGCATTGGTCAAACAATTAATTTTTATCTTATCTAGGTATTCATTTTTTATCAAAATACTGTACGCATTGATCATATCAGTATGTACAAGGTATAGATTACATTAAAGATTATTATAACTTAAAGCTGATGCATGCATAATTGTTCAAATACTTATTTAAATGATACGTGCTTATCATTTAAATAATCCAACTTTCAGAATCTGTTTTTTTCTTTTAAAATGAATATTTAATCGCATTGCCTCTATGTCACTAAAAAACTTAAATCTAATTAGTTCTAATTTACTTTACCATTCTATATTCCATAAATGTGTGCAAACATTTCATTCTAATACAGTTTTAAATGTTTGCCACTGTATTAAGCATATTCTGTTTAATTTTTGTATAAAATTAATATAAGTTATAAACATAACATTACAACTATTATGTAAATGTTAGAATATCCTTAATTATGTATATATTTGCTATCATAATACATACACACCTGTTTTTCTTTTCTTTTTTTTTTTTTTTTTTTTTTTGATAACAAGACGCTTTCTATGAATCAAAAATATTTATTGCATTAAATTTATAATATTTTCATCAATAGGAAGCTACATTTATTCATTCTCTTTTTTTCTATAATATATAGATGCTTCATATAGTCACCACGAATACAGAAATTGACATTAAACAACAAATTTAAATTGTAACCTATGAGAAATCATCAATATTGCGTATAAACCGATAGAATTTACTTCTCGAAAAAATACTTTTCAACCGACATTCTATACGTTAAGAAAGAAAAAAAAGTAGTAATATGTAAATATTTGTTTCGTCGAATAAAATATTAAAAGAAGAACAACTTAGAAAGGCGGACAAGAGAAAAGGAGAGAAAAGATAAAAAGAAAAAAAATAGAATGCTGATCGAGCACGATCGAAACGCAGGAAAATTACAAAGTACAAACAACGTTAATTAACCTAGGCATCCAGAAACGATGGACTATTTACCGTATCACCATGCTGAGCTCTGTGTTCAAAACGGTTTCGCTGCACGTTCGAGGCACAGCAACAACAGTCAGCCGATAGTTTGCACAAAAACTAACGAGGTATAAAAATTCATTTGTCCACTGTTATGTCTTAATTTAATTTTCCATTTCTAAATTACACTGCGTTACTATGTTCATGATATTCCAATAGTTTCGCGATGATGGTCCTGTTATTCATGATTACGGCATAGACGGTTAAATGCTAACAGGAATAAGATCGCACTAGTCGGAGTAAAATTGTATCGATAGAACTGCACGATAAACGAGACACCGATATTTTTTGCCTCCCGATAATCGTTGGACGCACCGATTATTTGTGTGTACCTCATATAAACTATACGCATCGGGGCAATCACGAATCACCACCGAAGAGTATACGATGAGTGGCAACCGTGACGAGCACCAATGTAGAAAAAAAAGTCCCTTGTTTCTTAGCACGATCTAACGTCTACTTGTTACAACTAATGTGGCGGCAATTTCAAACCAAATGCGAATTTGATTTGAAATCGCTTCTTTAGCGATCTCGCAGATATACACACAGCTATACGTACGTTACTTCTTTTTTAGCTCTATTTATTGATCTTTTATATGGTTGCTGGAGTGTCCAAAATTGCCCCACGTTTCCAGAATGAGATGTATCGACAGAGATTCACGTTTTCCGTAAATTGAATGCTTCTATCTTGTACTTTGTTGTACATACTCGAGTCCAATTTCGGAGGTAAATTAATCAATTTTGCAGTACGTTCTTGGAGCTGGGTTGCTTAAGTTGAAGGAACAAAGACAGGGCAATTAATATGACATTGATTCGTTTTGCTTGCAGATAAGGATGTGTGACGTATGTGGATTGACGTATTTTAAAAATGTGGCACCGGCACCGGTTTGCTACTTTACGTCGTTGTCGATAAAGGTATACGACAAGTTTCGGCACTTTTTACAGAGATGGCGCCATCTGTTAGTTGAATTTACTTCGCTGTCGATAATGATGCGCGACCAGTTTGAGCACTTTCTACAGAGATGGCGCCACCAGTCTCTCAGCAAATTACTTCGCTGTCGGTAATGATGCGCGACCAGTTTGAGCGTTTTCTACAGAGATGGCGCCACCAGTCTCTCAGCAACTTACTTCGCTGTCGGTAATGATGCGCGACCAGTTTGAGCGTTCTCTACAGAGATGGCGCCACCAGTCTCCCAGTAATTTACTTCGCTGTCGGTAATGATGTGCGACCAGTTTGAGCACTTTGTGCAGAGATGGCGCAATAGGTAAGAAAAAAAATTTGATTTAAATAGATTGTAATTTAAATACATGAATTAACATTCTGTATCAACAGATACATGTTCTGTAAAAATTAGTTAATTGATTGTTAAATTTGTTTTGTTGAATTTAATGACAATCAATATAATACCGTAGTAGATTTTGAGATATTTTCTTTCTTGTTAAATATAAAAAGAAAGAACGTACTCACTATACTCACGGTAGTAATAAATACTTTATTTAAATCACATTGGTCATTTTACCTTTAATATTTAAAAAATATATACAAAAGTATTTACAAAAAGAGAAACAAACTAGCATTCGTCGCGTCAATGATATAGTTGATAGAAAAATAAATTCATTGTTCTACTTACAATCAGGATGAGAGAAGCTTAGCTTATAAAATGCATTATTTCTAAACCAAGAAGAGACGTGATATATTTAAAAAATTGTCGTAATTTGTTCCGTTAAAACGATTCGGAAAATGAACACAATAACTTGGATACAATTGGAGGACATTATCTGAAAAGTACATTGATATCATGTGACAAGAATCATCTTAATTATCGATGAAGTACGAACCTCTCATAGTTTAAGATTTGCGACTTGGGGCGGATTTATATTTGTTTTAAGACATTGGTTTATTCATTTAAATTAAATTAAGAAAAAATATATATATATATTTATATACATATACACTGTCACTCAAAGAAAGAAAGAGAGACACTTGCTTAACTGTAGTGTTTAAATGCTTCTCACAAGAATTAGGAAACTGTTTCCCGCATAATAACAGAGTAGTTTTGTATCTTATATGCAGTCCCCTTATGCCGCATCGAGGAAAAAAGGGAATTTAGAATATAGAATACATAAATCATTGAAAATTTGCTGCATGTGTTCTCATTTGAGCGGCAGTGTACGTCATGAAATTGACAAGCATTTTCGTATAACGAAAATTTCACCCCGCTTTTCTCAATTAAAAGCACAAAAATTTGTACAAAATACTTATTTAAGCTAAGCCATGGAAACAAATTAATACACATTAAATGGAAATGTGGTAACATAAGTGAACTTAAACGAAACCCGTTTTTGTTCAACATGAACGAAAGAATGTTTAAAGCCGTCCAGGTATTTCAAGGCGAGTTTTGAAATTTATGAGCATCTTAATTATGAAAAGTTTTTACTTTCATAGTGAACAATTTGAGAACTTGTTCATCTATGAATTCCCAAAACGTTCGCCTATTGTCATGACCCTGGAAAAACCTACGTCAATAAATATTTCGAACTAGCTACCATTTTCTTACTCGGACGTGGTACATTATAGTACATTTAACATACAGCTGAACAACGTCGTTATCATTCACATGCATCGATATAAATATATCCTTTTTGATTATCTCTCGAATCGTTCTGCATTTGAATTATTGTTGGTAAAGAATGTCATATTTTTGGAAATACTTTTATCACCGATTACAAGACATTATACTTTCAATAGATTGTACACCCTTTAGAGCAGCGTTTTCCAAACTTTATCGTTTAAAAATCATCTCGCCTATTTACAATATAAATATTTCTCGTAGGCGAACAAGACTTGGTTCAGTAATTACAACAATAGAGTTCCATGTAGAACACTATTTTCCATGCAAAACTAATATTTTTACAAATTGGAAAACGCTGACAGAGAATATTATTAAATGCACAGCGTTAAGTATAAAGCTGTTCTTACACAAGTATATACTAGTTATATAAAAACATTTTCAGCTTCCTTGCATGTAAAAAGATGCTTATTAAAATTCGTTTCTCCGATTTGTAACATTTCTGCGTATCACGTAGTCGATAATCGAGTTCACATAGTATGATTACAAACATACTTGACGTGTAAGCTCGATTAAGTACGTTGAGGTATTCCGCATAGTATTGCAGTCATCACCCGTGCTTCTTCCTCTCGATTCTTTGGTTTTTCAAAATTTTCTTTGGTTTTCCTGCCGTTCTTCCGTATATTTACGTAGATACCTACCTAATGTATCACTTTTTACACAAACCTCGGATCAGTTTGCATGTCATCAACGATGATCATGAGTAATCGATTAAAAGTTGGTTCAAACCTTCAATCATAGACTGGTTTCCTCGATGGAATCTGTTTTTTGAAGTCGCCGCTTATCGTCGATACCTACAAAGTATGTTGTGACAAATCCTTTCGGTTTCACGTACGTCTCTCCTCGAAGGTGGCACTTGACACCTTGCTGTTCAAGGACTGCCGCGGTTTCTGTCGTAACCTGTGTAAGTAGATTGTTTGTGAAGTAAAAAAGATCAAAAAGTGAACTACTTGTATATGTTTTGGTGAAGATCCAATTTGAATGAAACCTGTATTTTTCCTGGAACACCCGTCGTGTCCATCCTCGATGCCATATTCACCGCATCACCCCAAATATCATATAACGGCTTATGGGCACCTACTACTCCTGCTGTCACTTCACCATGTGATATTCCGATTCTTAATCTAAAATAACAATTTTATTTTCGCAAGTAGTTTAGATAATTTGTATAATGTGAGTACGCACTTGTAAGGTTTTGATGTGTAAAAAGATCTCGCCTTCAACTTATCCAGGACTGCCATCATCTCAGCTGCAAAGTGGGCCATAACTTTTACTACATTGTCGTTACTATTGTCCTCGGTTTCCGAGCTACGCATTGAATCTCGACGACTAGCTTCTAATCCACAAGCTGCCATATAAGTGGTGCCTAATAAAATTATGAATAGTTTATGGTTCATTCCCATAGTATGTATCTGAAATAATTATTTTGATTTAACCATTTACCAGCGATTTTAATTTTTTCAATCCGACAGACGAAACGCGGTTCGAATAATAACTTGTCAAATTCACATATGATCTCATTCAAATCTGCTAAGATATTACTTTCATCGATATATACGTCCGTTAACGATGCAAACATAACAGCCACGTTATTATGGGCTTCGTGATAGGGCTCAGTTTCTTCCGTTCTGTTCATGTTCAGGTAGAATTCGGCTGTGTATAATTTTTACAAAATATAATCACGCTGATAGTTTATTATACTTTACTGTTACTTACGAAATTTGACTTACCAACGTGTTCTGGCAAGATGTTACGAAGCAGAAGTTTATTGGCGTTTCTAGTATGGAATGCTTCATCTTGTTCTTTGGTCAATTGACGCTTCCATAGATAATCTAATCTGCTCAGGTATTCTGCCTAAAGAAATGTTCACAACAATAACGACTAATGTGTTACTAGAATACCAATGAATTTGTTATTTAGGATATACTCACCTGACGATCAATCAAATGTAAAGAAAAGGTAAGAAAAACTATGCTCAAAATGTGAGCTACCCTTGGTTCCAAGTATGGGTTCCATCCTTCACCAGACTATGAAAAAAAATAATTACAAATCAAACAGATTCGATTACTTCATCGATGGCAAATTAAAAACTTTGGCTGAAATTACCTGAAACAAATTTGAACGATATGCCGAAACATTCCACGAATAGAAAGCCATTACTGCAATGCCTATCACTAATTTCAAGACATAGTGAAGTCTCAGAAACAGAAAGCTCGTCAGAATTGCCAAGGAGCAAGTTTGTGTCATTTGCTAGAAACAAGTATTGTACAATATTAGAAATGTCGTTCTATATTGTTGAGAAATTAAAATAAAGGGAAATCTACAGCATACAAGTACCTACTAAATAATCTTACCCAAGGTGTAGCCACGCAATCAAGTTTTGAGGCACCCGGTTCTGTTACACTAGACGTTATATTGCTTGCGTGCTCATCCTCATTCTTACATTCGAACTGAAATCATATAATTAAAAAAATAAATAATTTAATAATAAATAATTAAATCGATAACTTAATACTTCATATATATTATTTTCTTTTTACTATCAACTTACAATCATATCAAACATGGCACATGCTGCTAACATTATCGTTATGACTAAATAGAGGATTGTTCTGAGAAATGCGCTCCATACAACCTAAAATATATAGTATAAAGGACCAATATAAAAATATTAAATAATCATATGATAAATTAAATGTTGAATTATACTGACTTTTATGCTAGTTTGGTACAGAAAACACAATAATTTATTGCGAGGATGTGGAACATTTCCTTCGTGTTCATCATGAGGATCCTTGTATCGGTTCCATGCAAAGTGCATCCAAACTATCGGCATTAAAGCAATTAGAAATAACATCGCTGCCGCGTAACTGATTGCTGTGCTCAAATGCCATCTAGAAGTCAATTGGACGTTATAAATTTATTCGATTTAAATCGCATTATTAAAAAATATCACGAAGAAAACATACTCGGAAAGAGAGAGCGTAGGTACCAGGTGAATGAGTCCCATGAAAATCAGAACGAAAACAGCTGAACTAATGTAAAATTTAAAAAGCGGATCAGGTTCCTTCAGGAATGGTATTTCCCAATTCCACTGTTGAAACGTTAAAAATAATGGATTTATGTGTTCCCATTTGCACCATTGCCTAAAGGGACATCCAAAAAATATATCCTTTCGTAATTCAATATTAGAACACGTCAAAGTCGGCTTGAACGAACCAGAGACAGATTACTTACTCCCACTTAGTGAGAGGCATTTGTTTAATGGCATTCTCCATCTCCGCATCTGCGGCTTTCAGCATCAGATGATAATCCCGTAGACAAGAATCCATAAAGTGCGTACGTCGTCTACAAGTGCCAGCGAATACGTCGACGTGATTATTCATAGTAGCGGTAAGCCGTCTACTGTTCTTAGTGCCTGAATTCATGCTGTTCGCTCTGACGTTGTAAAACCTCACGTAATGTTTGTTAGCTGCAGGAGGAGGAGAGTCCGGAGTCACGATTGTCAAGGTGTTCTCGCTGTTCTGCAACAAAGTTCTCCTGTCAACGTTGCGAAATACTCGATGGGAAGTTCGATCAATGATTAAAAAGTTGCGTCAGTGGCGTAGGAATTGCTCGAATCATGTTGCTCTTTTGAAGTGCAATGGTTTCGTTATGACTTCAGCTATTTGAAATACATCGCAACTATGAAAGTGATGATTTCTAAGTAAAACCATTTGTTTAATAATAATAATAATAATAATAATAATAATAATAATAATAATAATAATAATAATAATAACAACTTAAAATGGCAATAATTCAAGAAACAATCTTTCAGATTGTTATTCTAAACGTGTAACAAGAATATTTTTTAGGACTCCTATGGTGAAATCACTGTGCTCCAAAAGCATTAAATATAAAAATAACTTTTTAATTTCGTTTCTTTACCAAAACGGGCTTCCTACGCCACTGGGAAATACGCACCTGCGTAGTGGGCGTGTCGGGAATTGAAGGTGTGATCAGATAGCTCCGTATTCTATATTTATTAAGAATCTCATCATTCAAGGACTCCACCGGGACGCAATCATATTCGCTGGCATCTACGAGATCCAGTGTTTGTTGCGTAATGTGAACCTTGCCGGGTTTTCCTGTTTGCTCCATTTTGTTAGCTATAACAACGTCGCGCGACCAAACATCGTACTGCCACTTGTTGGCACCTAGGATCCCCGATATTATGTTGCCCGAGTGAACACCTATTCTCATATTTACATCTACACCACTCTCGCGACGTACTCTTGCTCTCACCTCTTTGATAATCTTTATCATATCAAGTCCTACAGATGGGATTGATTATTAAATTTGATTTTTAATTACATCAATTAAAATGTAAGATGCAGATGCATATACCAAAAGTAAATATTTACCTAAATCTACGCAATTTTTTGCGTGCTGAGAATTCGGAGTCGGTACACCGCTGACGCAATAGTAACAGTCGCCTAAGAATTTGATACGGAGAACATTGTGCCTCTCAGATGCCTCGTCGAAACTGCCGAACAGGTCGTTCAAAGTTTCTACTAGTTTCCGTACTGGTAACGTCACAGACAATCCGGAGAAATTCACCACGTCAGCGTATAAAATGCTAACATTGTTATGAGTCTCAACGCATAAATTACTGGAAAGCAGTCAATAATATTTATATTGCAAATCTACGATACATCTTTATTATTAAAATTATGGAGAAAATAAACTTACTTGCGAGGTCGTCCTTTAGGTGGAGGTTTTTTATGCTCCTCTATGAACCTGAAAATATCTCTGAAGTCTTTCTTGATCTTCGCAGCTATATGTTGCGGTAGTATACTCCGTGTGAGTTGTTCCTAAACATTATTATTGTGTTTTATGATTAATGTCCTTGACTTGTATCGTTCTAAGAATATCAGTTGTTGAATGAAACATACTTCTTGATCCTTTTCATAGTTCAACCGCAGCGTTGATTCTACGCACTTTCGGCGATCAAGGAATGATCGTCTGATAACGACTTCATTCATAAATCTGAAGTACAATCCGAGGCCATTTACGCAGGCAAAGTATATGGTGTCCGTAATGATCTAAAAAGTTCACAGATTTAAACATATTTAAACTTTTTCTTTACAATATAACAGAAGAATCCAATCGTAGATCAATCAAGTCACTTGTATTCAAGCGTTTCAGATTCAAGTAACATAATTAATCTGAATGAGACATTAATAAATATTACTCTCAACGCGTTAACATTACACGACTACGTATGCGTGACCAAGTTAACTCGAATAATTATGGATTAAACGTAACGAATACTAATTTTAGAACGAGAAAATTATTTGATCAGTTGGTTTTCTGTTTGTCTTGAACAGTCTGCTGTTTGAAGGCATACTTATACGTTTTTCCAACGATTCTGCGTCAACGAACAGCGGATGCATGAGACTTTACCTTCGTGGTATAGTCGAACGTGTTTCTGTAAGTGATTAACGAGAGAGTAGCCAGGTAGCATGCGGTAGCAGTGATCCCAAGTATGAAAGCGTGTAGATTTTCCGTGAGAGGTAAAAACACGTAACAAGCAAGCAGCGCTTGAGTCGCGTATGCAGGCCTGCAAAGGAAAAAAAACGCAATTATTACCTATACTTACAGTTCTCACATTTCATACATACGTTACATACATTTGAGAACATAATGGAGGTTTTTAATAGTTTAAAGACATCATTAAGTATTAAAGTATAAACAGGAGGCTCTTCTAATATGTTCCTCTAAAAGTGAACATTATTCATGTAATGAACAAAATTGGCTTTATAACTGTAGAAGTGATTGCGTGTTTCTTAGTAAAAAATTAAAATCATACTCGCAATTAACCGATCATTAAATACGATCCATTTCTAAGAAATACGTATTAGCCTAAGCTATATGTTAATTAACAGCTATTGCGTTCTCCAATTCTCACATCGGTAAGTACACACAGCGGGAATAAATTGAGAAAAGAAGAAAAGTGGAGGCAGGAATAAATGACGCGAAATATCAAGATTTAACGCTAGCAACTTCATTAACTCGAACCCACTGGAATAATGAAAGATAACGTTTCGCGATGCGCTAAACTTCCTTATCCAGAATATATATTTTCGGGAAAAAACTACTACATTTTACTGACAATTTAGTTGGTTAAACGAGAAACGATCGGCTAGGGAATTATCGCACGGAGCCTGTTGGAAAATTGTTCGCGCGTTCGAACGGATTAATATCGCTGAGTGGTTTCCCTATCTTTCGTAATTGCGGTTTCGAGGAAGTAAAACCAAACCAAAGTATAGAATGCATTACAAACTGGTCTCGTATTTAGTTCTTAAATAACTAACGAAACAATTGAAAGTAATCATTGTTATTTTCTTCACAAAGTATGCGCGTAGAGAGGACGATATCGATCGGTTATCCACCTCTATTCGCCATATAAATTCGAGCTGTTCTTTGCGTCAGGTGATACTTTTGAAGCTTTACAAGAAAATGTTAACTTATTTGCAGATATTTTTTGGATGCTGTCCGAATATTGTTCATACATTAGAGTAAAGTTTTGAAAAAAAACAAAAAAATCGTAGAAATAGAGTCAAGGATTTGTTTCGTAATCCGGCAATCAATTACAATGGAATTTTGAAATATCCTTATGAACAACGTCAGTGAACGTTGATCTGTAATTCAAATCTTTTCGGTATAAACGCATGTTTTTAAATTGTACAGCGCTAACAATATCTCCCACATGATTACTTCACAACTGTTAACTGTACCTGACAATATTGTGTCATACCAAAATGGCAACCAATTAACTAGTACTATACTTGGATACTCATCGTTCACAGAGCGATATTATCGATGCATTTCGATATCCAAATAATATCAGCTCGTGAGTGAATTCAGTGAAATCACAACAAAGCTCTTTGAGAGCTATATTTAACATAACTAGTAAACTGTCCTTTGAAGTAAATTTCAAATAAAACGCTTTAAATAGTAGGAAGTTGTTGGCAACGAAATTGAAAAATAATTCGAAGTGCAAAGATTTAAAGCATACGACTTACATTTGGATCAACCTGTATAACCAGATACAGGAATACGCGCTATACCACAAACATAACAGGAGAGCGTCGAAGGTCTCCTATGATAATTAAACAGCGGCCTTGCCACGATTAGCCAGCAACTTCCCCGTGGGTTTCCTTTTTTTTTTTTTTTTTTTTTTTTTTTGTCCGCGTTACCTTATCGGTCGTATATCGTCGGTGTGCATGAGGGTGTAGTACAAGGGAACGGCCAGGTCGCCGATCACAAGTAGCACCACGATCAAACAGGACAGCATGACCGGTAGGTAAGTGTTCCTGGCGATGATCTTCGATCTGAACGAGAGCGCGATTACCGGACAAAGTAACGCGCTCACCACGCTGTAAACCACCACGTCGGGCACACAGTTCTCGATGCTGACCTAAAGAAAGAAGAGAACAATGCGTCAGTGTCTCGTCTTCCCATTTGGTTAGAGGTGTATTTTTGGAAATACCAAAGTATCGTTGCGCATGGTGTACTCGTCATTTCTAGATACACCGTGTACGTCTATTAATAAGAGCGAAATGAGTGGCCGCTTCTTGCCAATGGAAGATTATCGATTCGACTAGAAGTTGCAATTATTGCTCGACCGCGCAGAAATTATGGTAAATGTACATAGTATTCGTGTATAGTAACTTCCTTTAGTGGGATTTGATAAAGATTAATACTGCAAAGCATTAATAGATGCATACATACGTGTGTATAATTGAGAGATATGTGTTATATAGTAAGGAATGCATCCATATGTGTATATTTATACTACGATATTTATATTACATAGTTGGAATAGTTCTAAGAAAAAAAAACGGTAGATCATTCCTAAAACTTGTATATTAAAATTCATTGTTCAGAAAATGTGCGTCGTTAAATTTGATAAATATTCATCTATTTGTTTTTTTAGAATAAATAATACTTTTATTAATAATGCACCGTTTGAATGCGTTGAAGTACTATACCTTCGTAAAAGTACGTGTGTGTTACTACCAGATGCAAACCAATTCGCAGAATTCCTCGTACACGATAATGTAATTAGAAACGAAAGAAGAGACGTTAATTAACGCGATATATTCCCCATTGGCGTGACGATTCGTCGTCTTTTAACTGGTTACGCACTTCGAAGAGCAGTCTCATTGTTTCGCGTTCTGTTTCGCTTACCATTGTAACCAGAATCAAACAATACGTGGTTCCGAGGGCCAATTGCAGGAGGACGAAGAGCGATAGATAACCATACTGAAGCCTCCACTGGTAAACCGTGAACAGCTTCTCTAGGCTCTTGTATTTGAACTGTTTCTGAAAGTGAAAGCTCACGTGAGATTATGTATTCGACGTGTGACGGGATCGTTGTTTGAACTTTCTACCCAAGCTAACGATCGTCATCGTCGTCACAATATTTTGGCTACTTTTTTGCTTAAAATACATATTCTTTACTTTGTACTTAAAAGATATGAACAATTAAAAATGAAAAGAACATTTTTTTGTCGCTCTCGACGAAATATCGTCTGTAATTCGGTTACAAATATTGTTCGACGATTAATATCGCTGCTTATAATGTTCGGAAATAAGAATGTATACGTATGCGAGATTATTTATAGGGTCAGATTCGAGAAGATTAATCTCAAGTACAGGAATAGTACTGCATTTGAAGAGTGAATATTTATAGGGACGCAAGTGTTCCATTACTGTCGAGCATCGTTTGTAAAATAAAAACTGTCCGTGTACTTGTGATAGATGAGCAAATACACAAAGAAGGAGAAAACAAATACCACTTTAAATCAATGAGATTATTGATTCGCAGAAAAAATGGCTTTACATCCTTCTTCAATGGGAACGATAACAATGAGCCATCTTTTTTTTTCTTCTTCTTTTGGGAAGAGAAGCGTGTCATTTATATGTAACAGTTTTAAGATCATACGCGTACCCGTTACACAGCACTATCTATTTCCTCCTCAGATAAACTTCAAACAAGCGTTCTGCCCTCGATGAGCTCACAATATGACAATTAACACGCGAGTACTGTAAAATTCCGATCGATTCGGGACAAACGCAGGAAAAATCCTTGGACGCTTACCTACGCTCTATCCAATATGGTATCATATTCAATTGCGTCACAAAAAAATACACTATCGTCCGATATTCACTGGATGGAATTCAAAATGAGCACGAAGAACAGTACATCGAAGGATCGAGGATCGTCACTTTAAATCACACCTTCGAGTTTGAACGGTGCCTCCTCTACATCTTCGATGATTCCAAACAAACTGTACAATCTATGGAAGAAATCAATTTCAACACCATCGAATTCTACACAATATCATGAATGCTAAGATGCGTGTACGTAGCCTCGCGCGATTCAACATTACACGAACATTCCACACGGATTCATCGTCGTACGCGATCGATTAAGAACGGGAACGAGCAAAGAGAAATTATCTCAGCCACAGTCTCATTGATAAAGGGTTAAGGAACCTTCGGTTACTCGACGCGCGCGTATCTCCGGTAGCCACCGGCTGTCTGATGCAAAATCGACGCGTGTACGGTGGCTGACGTGAATTATGCGGCTCGTAAAGCACGATAAAAATCGGGGACGAGTATCGTGGGGCGCAGCCGCGCCTCCACGCCGCGTCTCCTTTCCACGGTTCCCAGTTGCAGGAGAGCACCGGGTACCCAGAGCCAGGCGGCTCGTCGGACTTTCCATTGGGAAACGAACCGTGTTCCCATCTGCATTTCGCGCGTGCGTTTCGACGCCGCGAACCTTTCGTCCGGTCCGGCGAATATTGATCTTCAATCTCGAACTCTCAGGCCCGAGACTACCTTTTTCTCCTTCCCTTTTACACCTTTCCTCTAATCGTCCCAATACGCGTAAGGTTCGATGCTGAGTTGCGGTCTCGGTTCTGAACGGATCGACAGTGATAGCACGAGTTGGATTGCATGTATAGCTAGGTAGCTAGCGCAAGAAGACACCTTTGAAGTCTTTGGGGGAAGTTAAAAATCAGATATTTGATTTTGTTGGTAATGAAAAGAAATTGATTTTTAATCTTTACCCTTTGCGCTCGAGAGGCGTCGCTACGACACTCTGGCGTTTCATGCGACAACTAAGATATTCTTATTTCAAATTTTTTCATGGACCCGGCTGGGTCTGCGTTCCTAGCGTTAATTTGAACTTTACGGTCATACCGGTGAGAACATTATCTTTAAAGTTGTGGAGCCCTATAAATATGGACAGCGAACAAATCAGTTCAAGTGAAGGCGAATTCGATTTTTCGTTGCCGTGCATCGATGAATCCCGACTAAATGGCACCTCCATATTATTCTGAAAGGGGCCTCGAGTTGCCAGTTCCCCCGAGCGAAAAAGTCCTCGAGTACAAAGGGTCAAATCCATGATATTTAACATTTTCTTCTCGCCATTTATCATATTTCATAGTTCTAACAGGCATAGTTTTCTTATTGAATCATGATATTGGTCTAAATGAAGATAGACATTTAGGTAATGCCAAATGATACGTAGAACGTTTCTGAGATACTGACAAATGTTTCCTTTCCCTTTTCGCTTAATCATACTACCGTAACGAAACTCGTAATTAAGTTTCAACGTTTTTCTTGCAGTTCAGTCTAAACATGGGTAGCGACAATTCTTAAATAGAATCGATATTGGTGAAGAATCGATAGATCAGAAAATATTTAGCATTCCTACGACCGGGAGATTAGAAGTTTCGATAACATGGTACACCGATAACGCGAGCGCTGCAAAATGTTTTGAAACTTTGCAAAAAGATAAGAATGTTTAGAAAAAAAAAAAATCATTTATCTGTTTTTCTAAAGGAATAACGTTACGAATAAATTCTATTAATTGACGCGAGCCTAATTCCTTGATACATAGCAAACTTCCATAGGAGAAGTAAAAGGACAAAAATCCGTAAGATATCGTAAGATAAATAAAATTTCTTATCGAGATTTTTCTGCAATCGTAGCAAGAATCATCTTGATAGTACTTTTTCGAAATTATGAAGAACTCCTACACCAATTCACTTCTACGTATCGTTGGATTAAAACGAAGGACGTGATCCAGATTGAATAAATTTTTCAATACTGTGATTATCGGAAGCGACTGTTGGCGCAAACTGGATATTGTAACAAATAGCTGATTGAAAAAATGCAACTTTTCCTTGTAATCGAATCGTCGAACGAGAAAAAACACTGATATAACATCGGACTGCTCTTCAAAAGTTTTTTCGCGTAAACGACTGCATACAGTTGAAAGTTATCGAGATCCCGGTTGGATAGATAAAACCGTTGATAATCAATTATTGCAACTTCACGGAAATCTTGGCGACGTTACCAGATAGCGACGACTTTGTGCACGCACTGACTCTATCGCGGTCTCTTGATCCATCTTAACCGCGCGTAGCGTTTATAATTCAATTATCGCCAGCTCCGTGGACGTTTCGCAAAAAGCGTGTGAAATATCACTAAACGAACGAAGACGTTTATCTATGATTAGAATGATACGGAAATGAGCAGAATTATCTTGCGACCGAAGTGTACAAGCGAGACAAAAAGACCATGACGCGAATACATTAGATTAAAATTCGTACGGTCTCGGTTGTATCGCGAATCAATTAATCCGATTACGAAACAACGGCTCGTAGAACATTTTTAGACGCAAATACAATTAACAATTTGTTCCTACGAAATGTGCTTTCATGTAAGCTCAATTAATATCTTCTGATTGCTCTTGGGTTCCAATGAAATTCAGCTAACGTACTCCAGGTTTAATTAAATCCGCGTGGCGGCATGGCACATGCTAATTATTATCACTACGACAATTAAAATACTTGCGAGTTCACTCTTCTTTTACAGAAAAGTACTTGATTGCATATTCATTGATCTGCGATAAAAATGCTTTTTCTCATTTCAATGTCTTTGATACGTACTACTTGTCTAAATCGAATATCATGAATACAGACTGCAGATTTTTCTGTAATTACAGGAATTTTATACATGTAAAATATGCAAAAACATAAATATCCAAAGATGGATGTTATATGTGTATTGAACTATTCGCACACAAAGTCAAACAAATCTGTATTTAGTTTCTATTTTTTTAGTTCTGCTCGTGAAAACAGAAATTCACATAAGCATCCACACTGTAATCGTAAATCTTATCCATGACCATCGAATAATTGTTCCACTCACTCGCAGGTTAGCCCAGGTCCATTCGTCAAGACTGTTCGGCGAGACGATCCGGGCATCGTCCACCATGTGCAAAGAATTCAAAGAGGCACGAGCGACCAGTTCCACGTCCATTTTCCTCGAGACACCGATCTCGAGTCCGATTCTTCCTTTATCTTGTCGATCAAAGGGTCACTATCACCGAGGATGACCACGACGACGCTAACCACGACGGCGACGATAACGATCTCACAACTGTTCGATCCATCGCGGCTACGATCCGCGGCTATACTGATCCGTACGTGAAAATGACTCACCCTGAAGCTACTCTCTCGGTACACTGGCAGGCGCTTTACATTCTGTCGTGCCGCCTCTAAGCACTACCGTTAGAGCTATATAACGTATTATCGTGATAAGAGAAACGGGCCACTCTAAACTCGTTGCCTGCTCTCTCTTACACTCTCTTGCCTTCCTTTCTCTCTCTCTCTCTCTCTCTCTCTCTCTTTCTTTCTTCTACGTCTATGTTTTCTTCTTCAATACAGCGCAAGCCGACGTTCAGCGAACGTGAGCACACTTTTTCGGGCTTCCAGCCTTTCAGAAACGCACGATGTTCCACTGGTTAGGAGATGAAATGACCTGTTCGTTGCTTGCGGTCTAACTCATTGCTTCATTCCACTAGTTTGTTTCTCTTTTCACGTCTCACGTCGATACTTGCCGAGTTTCACAGTTTGGACTCTTTCCGATTCGGCGAAACCTCCCACGTACGTGCTTAATTGGTCTCCGTTTGGCCGATCATCGTTCATCACTGAAAATAAAATGGAGGGTATGAGTTTTTGCGAGGGCACGATCACTTTTGATGAGTGGAATAGTATTGCAGTGGCGAAGAAGTATTTTGATTATGTCTACAGATGTAGGAATTGTGCAAATGAATTCTAGGCAAGACATGCCGATTTTAACACCATGTCCATTATCGTGGCAGACGACTTTCCCTAACGAATTCACGTTTGATTCGAAAGAATGCAGACTCATTTCGAAATTTCATCGAATCATGTTTCATCAGAGGTGATCGTTCAGAATCATTATTCGTTCTTCATCGATCTCGATTCTCGGTGCCAGTTCCTCGGTAATTTGTCGACGTTGAGATCTCGATCGGTTAACCGTGACGTATATTTCATAGAAAGACAAATATCTGACTCGAGTCTTAATGATTGTTACATCTTATAATCTTTTCGTTACTCCAACGACACTATTAACTGTTTATCAATTGATGACCCTACAAGAATTTCCAACATTTATCAATAATCTGAATCTAAAATGAAATAAATCGTATATCGAAATAAATAATGACTCTGAATGCACAAAATAAAAAGCCAAAGTTGAGCGATCCGATCCACGTTTCTAGTGGCTGGTGTCGAACGTGAAAGTGACATTTACGAGCAACACTTGGTCATTGAGTCTGGCAGGTCACGCTTGAGTACCCTTCGCTGCCGCAAATAATGTGTGCATCCATGAATTGAAGCCTTGTAGATAAGCATTATGCATTATGTGAATACATAATGTACTCTAGTTTGCATCAAGTTATTTACCCATGCCAGTTTTTCTTTTTCACACGTGGTTCCGTTGCATGAAAAGTAAATAAAAAAGCCAATTTGAAATCAATCACGAAACTTGAATTATTGAGAATATATACTAGAAATACTAAATGCATCCAAGCATAACGACTGTAATAGAAAATATAGGAAATTGAAAGTAATTAATTTTTAAAAACCTAAGAAAAATTTTCTTATCGAAACTTATACCCGGAAATGTTGCGAGTAGTACCTATTTATATAAGGCACCCGATAAAAAAAAGGTGCAACTATCATATAAGCTGCGATTAAAGCCTTAAAGTGACAATTAACGCTAGTACTTATAAAAATCGTCGTACAGATATAGGGGATTTACTAGTGCACGCATGAAGAATCGCAAATCGTACACACGGTGACTCGAAAATGCAGCGACCTCCCATCGCGATTGCAAGGCAGACGTCTTCTAGTCGTCGATTCATTAATTACATATTGGTCTAGCATCTTCGCATGTAAATAAAGTAGCAGACACAGCATCACACGCCACCTTCCGGATGTTGACGACCAAACTCGACCAGATCTATTAAACAAATGGTTGTAGATAAATGGATACGATTTGCTTGCTTGATATCTTTCGTGTTGACAAATAAAATGTGGGACAATGAATCGATTGTTACACTGTTTAAGATGTATAGAGGATTGTTTGTCCAAATGATTTCATCGCTCGATAGTCGTCCAGCGCTTTAAAAGTTACAACGTTTTTATGCAAGTATTTATTCTGTTTCTTCTTCGTTATTGGTATTCTATTCTGCTTTCGGTAGTTGTACAGTATACGATTCTTTCCGCTGTTAACATTTAAATTAGTTTCTAAAATTATCTGTAAGCACGAGCATTTAATCTACTTCTAAAATGCAATCTGTACGATGATCATAAAAAGTCGAATAAAGCATTATAAATCAGTGTTCCATTTCATCCATCAAACTTTTGTTTGAAGCATCGACGGTCGATTGATAATAACGCTGTTGATTAACAACCGAATAATCAAGTAATCGATTGAATCACGTGATTAATCGTTCCTCGTGAGTAATTATCGTGTAGAAAAAAACAGTGCCTGTATTTTTCTAATTTTATAACAGGTGCAAAAAGCAGTTACAACATCAGGTTGGCCGTGCAGATAATCGTTTTGCCATTAATGAGAAACGGTCGTCAACAACTCATGGTGAAAACCATGCCGTTGAAATATTTTTATTTGTGTGTGAATGTTTACGTCAACATGTAACAAAAGATGAAGAAAGTGAAATGAATAATAGCAAAAAGATACGAACATAGGTGATCAAGTATAGCGTCAGTTTGACCAACAAAACAGACAACACCCCTAATAAATCAGAAATAAACATTTTGAAACATACATAAGATTTCAGTGTTACTAGATTACCACAATATATTCTTTTATATATTTAATAAATACATTGGACTTGAACAGTGCTTCACTCACCGAAATTATTGAAACAATGCCATCTCCCATATCATGCTTCCAATTTCCGCTAAACTATCCACTATAGCGCACACGACATACGGTTTCACTATGTAGACACGTTGTTCGAACAATTCATCGATGGATCGTACGATTTAGCCGTGTTCAGCCGTTGCGCGCAATAAGCCACTTTCGTCTGACGAAACTTTCCACTAGCGATATCTCCATGAAGCATGGTAAGCTCAACAGGCCGACACAGTCGAGCCACGGACATGGGTCGTATACCTACGGCTCCTTTTCGATTCGAGTCATGGTGGAGATCCCAAGGTCACTCACCAGCATCAACCACTCGATGTACGTGCATGTACAGGGTGTACAAAAATTTATAGACTCCTCAAATAATAGTTTCAACATGTCCACTTTGGATATTAACAAGATGCACGATTTTTCAATAATTTGGGCGAAACACATGGTTGACCATATTTCTCGTACAAAGAAGCTGAAATTTCAAAGTTCAAGTTTGCAGGATCATATTTGTCAGTATTTCTCTCGTTTGTAATAATATTTCACTTTTAAGTACTTTTAAGTAAATAACATGCGCCTGATTATTTCCAAATAAATTGAGATTTTATTTTCAAATATCCAGTTCTCAAAATTCTTCTCGCTCGTTCATCCATACCGTGTATCGTAAATAAAATTTCAGCTTATGCAATTGGCATAGCGTTTTCTAAATTGAAGAAATATGATTTTGACGAGTAATTTAAATAACAAGAATATAGATCGTTTGTTGTTAGTTTTAAAAGACACATAAGACGAGGTGTATAAGAATACGTTAAAGTTTCGGTACACTGTATATACAGATGCGTATACCTGTGGGTATACACACATTCAATTATCGATGACTAACTCACCCGGCTCAATGGCACGAAAAGAACCTCGATAGCACTTTATGACTTCCGTCGTCTCACTGTTGGAAGGTCGTCGATCGACAAGTTTGTAGCCCTCAACAATACGTAGACACGAGGTATCATCTGATCGTAAGACTAATTATGACGGTATACGTATATATATTGAGAGAGAACACTTTCTCTAAACATGTTGTATACTTTAAAAGAAGTGTACTTCATATTTGAATATTTACGTAGATATGTGAACGTCCACTCATTTCAAGGATTACTTCGATCACGTGGTATGGAAATTGGTTCGGTCGATAATGACGAATTCTTTCTTCTTAGACGAACATGTGCGTTGAGATTATCTCCTAATATCTGATTATTTTTCATGTAATTTCAACTCTTTATAATTCAACTCATGTAAAATCTGTCCATGTATTTATACTCATATTATTGAACATCCGCACTGAAGTGGTATTTCTGTTTACTGAATATGAAATGGTGAAAACATGCCGTACTTCCATTAACTCGTTGCTTCTTATGTAGACTGAAGTCATTTTTGAACAGTTTAATTTTGAAACACATGTGTACACCTGTGCACCTATTAATGTGTAAGTGATCGATATTACTTCATTTTGTTTCCTGGTCAATCGACTTTGTCGATAACGATGAACTCTTCTAATTGTTTCCAGAGGTTTGATCTATACACTTGTTAAAAGTAAATAAGCAAATTTATAAATAAGTTAATCTAATCTTTATCATTCATTTAATAAATTTATCAACTTGTTTATATATTTATTTGTGATTTATAGAATATTCATAAAAATAAATTAATAACAAATAATTCAATGACACTTGTCTTGGTGTTTATGATGATTTATTATAAATTTGCTTCTATTTGCTTGGTTTCTATCCTATTTTGTATTATTGGATTTCAGAAGAGTGATCAATTTGTTGATCAAATTGTATAATGTACAACACTGCTTCAAAGTTACAAATTGTTTTCTCCTTAAATTCACTTTGGTAAACATTCAATCGCGTATAATCCATTATTTATATAAGTTTCTCATTAATCTTTGCACAAATAACTATGTACGTATATCTTACTCTTCACAGCCGGAAATTGAATACTCGAAGTTAAAAAGACGAATGTTCGATAATTATCTAAAAATACAACAACCCACTGGACTTATCTTAGATTTTTAGATAAAGTATCGATAGTATAACAAAATTCGATATTCTGATTGCACAAAACGACAATGTACTTCAAATTTTACGATCGATGTTACAAATTTCATTTCTATTCTGTTTATACATTTTTGATGCACTTTAATTAAATTACTGTAGATCAATGTAAAATTATCTGGAGTAAAGTTCTTTAAACACTTTGTTGTGTAAATATATACATTACGTATATTTAATACATAAGTATACTCACTAAACAATGCAATAAATTATGTTTATTACATAATAGGTTAATAAAATTAATAAACCAACAACAAATCGACTAACACAATTTAAATGTTTTCCCAATGATTCAGAATGGCAATATTGAATAAACTGACAAATCTTTAGTAAAGCTACGAATTCAAGTTTATACCGATGTAAATCTTTTTCTACCAATATAGTCTGGTAATCAAAAGAAATACGTAAGCTGTTTGTAAAAAGGATATAGTGCAACAATTTTATTTTTCAAATAATACATTTGTGTTTAATGTATCCATGCAGTGTATGCTTCATGCTATATGTAACACTCTTAGTTACAAATAAACATAGAAACGCGATAACCGAAACATTTGTCGTTTCTGAATATAATAATCACTTACGCCTAGTAACAAGTATGTGTATCGTTAGATTTAAAAATCACCGATTTCCGTGATTTGTAATAAATTAATTATATTCGTTTAACCATACTTGGAGCATTTCGACCTTATATATAAATCATTTAAGAAATCTAAGATCACGTAACAAGTTTTCATGCATTTATTTAAAAAAAGCAGAAAAAAAGGAAAAATTCAGTAGACTAGAATTTCATATAAATTGTCCAATCAATATACATATATATCCATATGAGGTGTATTGTAAATTGAAATTATTTCAACATGTAATATCATGAACCATGAGCACCAAATAAGATTCCATAAAGACCAGCATTCTATTACGTTTATTATTTAATTAATTACACTTATTGACTGCCTGATGTACGAGCATAACAAGAAAGACGATTCCCCACAATGATAACAATATTCAAATAATGGACATATATATATGTGTATGTATAAAATTGTTAGCTAGTAATCAGCACTGTAAACCTTAACTTGCTGTAACTTAAAAACATAAGATGTATCGTATATATAATTTTCTTTGTGGTGAAAATATCTTTACCTATCAGTCTGCATATTCCTTGCAAAACAACACAATCACGAGTAGTAAGTCCATACCAAAATCTAAGAAAATATACGTTGAATATTCGTCACGACTTCTGCTGGAAGCTCAGCGTATACGGAATTCCATTCATTTGGAAAATCTCGTTGAGAGGATTTGATAAATTCCATAATAATACTTTTAGCCTCTATACGAAAAGTATAGGCATATAATGGAATATTGCAGTAATTTCACATTTTTTATTATATTGAATAATAAAAATGCAACGTATGACATACCATCATCGGTGGCTTTATCTTCGTGTAATACACTTACTGCAACTCTGAGTAATGTATCCATATAAGGACGTAAAATGGAATGACCAGCTTCGTACAATGTTAATATACTTTTAAAAACTGCTTTATTTTCTTCAAAATCTTCTTTCAACGGCAGTTGCTTAACAAAAATTGGGAATACTTGCTCGAGAGGTATTCCTAGATAATTAGTAATGATAAGTCGTGCAATAGCTCCTACTATGTTATCTCTAGCTCCCACATGAGATTCTTTACAGATCAGGTCTGACAGAACGTTTAAAATATCAGTATAATGTCTATTAGATAGTTGATAAGGAAAATATGAAACAGCGCAAGGGGAAATTTATAATAAAAACTTTTAAATGACATATTCAAAGGATACAGATAGACTGCATCTTTGCCATGCAATGCGAGTTCACCAATACCGTATATTGCGTTATTGCGTACTTCAGCGCTTGGATCATCCGTAAGTTTCAAGAACACAGGTAGAAGTTCAAATACGAAAGTAGATACACTATGTTTAAGACTCGAGAAGCATTCTGAAATTGTGCCAACTGCGAATGATCTTTGAGCTTCGGATTTGTTCTTTTTCTAGAAAAGAAAAAATAAATTCGTAAACACACGTTTTGCAATAAATGTGTAACCATTAGGACACAATATATGAAATGTCAACTGAATAGTTTTTAGTTTTTAAATTCAATTTGAACAGATAAAGCCATACCAATCTTTCCAAAAGTATCGGTAATATAGTTAGGAAATGAAGTTCAAAGTCCTCGGGTGGTATTACTTTCCCGAAATTAGCTAATACATCACCCGCACATTCTATCAACAATTCGTCCTGTTCAGCTTCAGCATCAAGATCTTCCGCTTCTTCTTGATATTGGCATGCCGTTGCACCTATCGTACAAAACTTTTTTCATAATTAACAGTTTCTTTTAAGTTTCAATATAATTTGTATTTAACATTTACCTAACATAACATCAGTGACACTATTTATTATAGCCTCTTTATGACCTTCTCCAATAAGGACATCTGACTTTATTTCCTTCAAAAGTTCTGTGTAAGCGTCTAAGCCACTAATGGCTACTGTTCGTTCAGCACCCAATCTTATCAATTCTGATAATTTTGGAATAAATACTGACAGAGCTCTTAATAACGCTTCCTTCCCTTCGTTGGTGTTAATTTTCGAAAAATTAATACAAAACTGTAGAAGAGCATCAATAGAAGCTTTACGGATATCTTCTTGTGGATAATTGATTAATTTTAAAGTTTCCACAAAAGATTTTTCAAGAAAAGGTAAAAATGCTTCTCTAAAAAATAAAAAATATAAAACAAACAAATACATAAAATAATTGTAATTACTGTAATTTAAAAAAGGATATTAAAATATGAAATATCTTACTCTGTATGCTCTGCGATTTCTTTCAACGCTAAAACTGCTTCTTCTTTTTCTTCAATGTATGCATTCTCAACGCTATAACCCGCTACGTCATCGTCGTCGTCATCATCTTCATTATCTGTGTTCTCAATGTCTTCTTCTTCGTTTTCATTTTCATTTTCACTGAGATCTTCGTAGACAGGAAAGGCAGAACTTTCATCCTCCTTAAAGTGGGGCTAACAAGAAACATAAGACAAGTATAAATGCGACTGATATGTTCATGCACTAATTTTACGATTTACATACCACTATGCCTTCTGAACTCTGTATACTTGTTATTAGATATTCAACAATTTCTGGCAAAGCACCTGCCATTTCTTTCTTCATTATAGTACTGATCGAGGCAAACAAACCGTAAAGTGACTTTTTCAAATCCGGATCTTCTGTCTCTTTCAATAATTTCATTCCGAAATTGAGAGATCTACTAGCCAAAGGTGCAAAATTTTTATCGCCTATCGTTCTTGCAATTACTCCCAGAGTATCTGTAATACCAATTAACTCTATTAATGAAAATAACAGTAAGAACTTAAATAAATTTTAAGTATCTTCCATATACGAACCAACTGCTTGTACTTGAAGACACATAGTATCTTCTGTTTGCTTTTCTGAAAGATAACCATTAAGAATGGAAATGATCTTTTCAAAATATGGCAACATGTGTTCTTTACTTGCCATAGCAGCTGAGCCTATGGCACTCAAAGAGAGTTCTCTGACATGAACCGGGGTATCTGCGTTCAGAATTTCAAAGAGCCTGTCCATTAAAGTTGGTAAATATGGCAAAAGGCTTTCATTCAAATTTTCACAAAACATTTCCAACGCATAGAACATACGATCAACAGATGGTGGTTCTTTCTTGTCTTGTTTAATATGCGCGCATATTTGGCTAAGATATTCAAATAATACTGGTAATAACTCTGATGAGTATCGAGAAATATCTGGTTGTAAATGTTCAGAAAACTGGCCGAGTGCAAAAAGTGCGGCATTACGTACTACAGGGATAGTATCGGTGATTCCCTGACAAGTGCAACGCAGGAAGGATTCGAGATATTTGGTACGAATATATTCTGAACAACCTTCTGCCAATACTGCCATTGCTAGATATGATGCTTTTTTTGCATACACATCAGTACCTTGAAGGCTGGGTTCTATATATCGTAGCTAGAAAGATAGTATAAAAACGAACTATATATATTCAACATTGAAATGATATTGGACATGTACAATGATATAACAGAAATTATTAGAAACATATCGAACCATACCAACTGAGGAATTAGTTTCTCAGGTGGTAAATTGAGCGCGAGTAAATCCAACGTTTGTGTAGCACAAGTTACAGGTGTATTGTCCTCGTTATCACCACTAAAGTATACCTCATCATTATCATCCTCAGGTCGTGTAGACATAAGGATAAATAACATATCTGTAAAATTGTATTAGAAGATTGTATCTTTATACAACTACAAAATAATTATATAACTCATGCCCCTTCGATGGTAAATAATGTTGGAAAATTCGCAAACTTTATGTAGATCGCACCACTGAACTAAAGAGATCATTATATCTTACCTAAAATGGGCTCAACAAGTTTGTGCTTGATTATGGTTTTCTTTTTTGTTCTAGCTAACCAACCAATAAAGTTAACTGCTTTAACTCTAAGAGCATCATCTAATGATTTGTTACTAGCAATAGCAAGGCACATATTGACAAGAGGCTTAATATTGGGGGCTATCACAGCAACTGCATTTTCACACAATTCATCTAGTACTTCAAAACATTCAATAGCTTTATCCTCATTAGTAGTAGTAAGAGTCTGTATTGTGGTCATTATTTGTGGCATCATTTGATGATAAGCATTTACCATCTACAGGAATAATTTATCATTAAACATAGTTAATCATATATTTAATTAGCATTTAATCATAATATACAACTTACCATTTGATTATCTTCAACTAAAGGAACAAGATTTTGCATTATTCGTATAACATAATATGCAACAGGATTTCCTAAATCATGTAAACTATTCAGGGTTTGTCCTAGGAGGACTACGAGTGATGCAGCATGTGTATGGTATGCATCCGGAGCAATTTCAGTCATAATCGATAAAGTATAGGTTCCCAACTGTAACAAAATAATATTTTACAACAAATGAATTATATATACATCTATTTAAAATACCTCATTATTCTTTATACCTCTTTATCCATTAAGTTTTCACTAGTAACTAACTGTTGGACAAACTGCAAAACTTCTGGCCAATCATTATTAGGCAATTCGTGTTTTACAATTACACCTATCAATTGTGCAATTGCATTCTTTACAAATTTTTCTGGTTCATTCACTAATGCCTAAAAAAAATAACTTGTACATACATATTCAACATAATTCTCAATGTGATGTTATTTACCTGTAAAATTACGGCCTTAAATTCACTGCGTACATTTTCTGGTAATTTTAACCAATGTTTTCCTTTACTGTAACGCTTTCTAAGTAGTACAGCTGCATATTGTCTTATCTAAATATACATTATTTCTTATTATAAAAAACACTTGATACAACTAAATCATTTATGCAATAAAAGTAAAAACCTGGCAATTTAAGGATGATACAATAAGTTGATACAATGCTGGTGTACTTTCTGGTTTTTTGAAAGCTTCTCTAAGTTCTGCTGTTCCCTATAAACATTCAATCAATGTTATATCTAGTTACATAAAGTATAAAATTCTTTCCATCGATTTAAAAATTTTGCTATGATCACTCTTATTCAATATGTATAAAGAAAGTTAAAGATTACTCAACATGCATAATAATAAAAAATAGCACATAGATAAAGGTACTGAAAATAAAGAGATTATGAAACTAATTAACTTTATACACATAAATTATAAACGCAAAATAACATTTTCTGTTAAAATATACAATGTACATTAGTTAAAATAACTTAAATCTAGTTTTAAGTGGTTATTGAGAGGAATAAACACGTGTTTTGAATATTTGAGAATTTATTTCAACTATCGAATGTCATCTTTTTGAATATACCTGTTGTATCGATGTGTTATCGGCTACAAGTAACTTCAGTAGTATTTCCTCCATTGTGAATGCAATATTAGTAAATAAAATATGTGTATTTGGCAGTATTTCCGAACAAAATAGCCGGCTATCTACTATCGCTTTTCTGACCTGTTGGTGATGTCTCCGCACTATCTTAACGCGCATGCCCGACTATATTCTAATGTATAAGCTGTGAACAAAATTTCTTAAAATCAATTAAATTCCATCGAAGGTTAATTTGAAGTCAGTTAAACAGTATTGCTTTTAAGAACACAAAAGTAAATCTGCCCGTAGAAATAATAGCTTCAACGATACAATGAACTTTTTCCTTTTTAAACTGTAATATTATGATTTCAGTTGAAGAAAATTACTTAAGCGACTGTACAAGTAGAGGGCACTCGAAGTATTGCGATTTACCAAACAAGTATAGATTTCTTATTTCAAAATATGTTAAAAATTTTTCCTTAAAATATATATCTCTTTAGAATGTTATACACGTTGATAGAAGCGAATACTAAATAGGGGCAATTGCGGAACTGGCTATCATTTAAATATGCGAATCATTTATAATGAACTCTACGATAAGAATAAAACGATTTAATAAGTAAATGATATCGATAATAAAAGTAAGTAATTGCAAACAAATTAATTCCATTTTTATAGTTATAAGTAATTAGGATTGAACCTTTTTTGCTTTTAGGTCTGTGCAGTGTAAGTCGCAGAACATTTGTTACGACTTTACCTAGTCTCGCATCTCGTCGAGCAGTTTATTATTTTAGAGCTAACCCCTTCCTTCTATACGTCCCTCTCTTTCTCTGCTCCTCGTTTACCCTTCTTTCTATTTCGTACTCGTTCTGTTGCTTCCTCTCTTTTCGTGAACGCTTCGATACGGAGGCGTCTTGAGATAATGCAGTCTCTTGAATTCTTTGGATCATCGTTTCAAAAATCCACGTAAGGGTTAGTTTATGGGAAACGGACCATTTTTGATGATTCATAGTGTAATTTATTACCCTTTACAGTTTTCGTCCCCGGTTTAATTTAACCAAAATTTTACTCAATTTTAGACAACCTTGAGGAATAGATACTCCCAGCTGAGAAATTAAAAATATCTCAAAATTGCTCATAGAGAACTTATCTCTTATAGTTCAAGAACCGGCACTCATCTTGAACTTAGGTGTGTTGCAAGTGGCTCATCGTAATTATTGCTATAAGTGGCTATTCATTAATTGAAGTACAGCATTAAGAAATTTTTTATGGTAAGATAGATATGGTCCACGTTTTTAAAAATATCCGAAAATTTTGAATATTTTATTGGCCGATACTACTCAAGACGTTATTTAAAAAGAACAAAAATTTGCCGAAAAAATCATTGAACAGTATCGTATTGATTTATTGCGCAAAAACCATAGCAAAAAATAGAAAGAATATTTTCTTTTCTTAGAAAGGGAGCTATCGCAGAAATAAGAATACCGTGAACTACGGCCCGAGATGGCCTGTCAACGGCAACATTGAGTGACTCTGCTTGCACCTCGTGCATATTCGTCGTCTGGCTTATGTGCATTCCGGATCACAGATGAGAAGTGGCTCCTTTTTGTACCACTTCAGTATTTAGATCGTACGTTATTAATACGATAAAATAAAAAGTAAATTTAAAAAATTATTACAAATTGAGTTTTATAAAAAATTTCGATGAACGATAACATGGTAATCAATTCATTATATAGGTACTTAACATTGGGACAAATTGAAAAGAAAACTTCTAAGTGCCTCCTTATATAGATTATAGAACAAAATTTTGCAATTGAAATGGTAAATCTGATGTTCGAATAAAGTATACGCAAGGAAATCAAGTGGTTGTTATCCGCGTGACGGACAAAAGTTCGAACTTGGAGTTAGCAGAAAAAATTTTAATGTGAAATTAATGTCGGTTATGAATCTGTTTCGTGTAAGCCGACACCAAATACGATCCACCATCTCGTATAACGAGATCCTCTAATTTATTACATAAGCAATCTCGCGCCTCTTGATTCTCTACGTCGATTCAAGGAAATCATCGATAAATAGCGAAGAAGTCTGAATCGACGGCACAAAGGATCATTTATCTGTGAGTGAAGACGGTGCAATGAAATCTGTAGCTGAAATTATATTCAAATATTGGTATGTACTAACACAATGTATTTTATCACAATAATACAACGTGTACATTGTAAATATATTTACTATATACTTGTAGGATATAAGCGGAGATTCGGAAAGAAATTCAGAGAAGAGAGAAGTTAGTACACTTTCCTTATACTAACAAACTCTACATTTTTTATTGTTGTAGTTCTCATTCGCATAAGGAAGACCGTGTGGAACGAATGTACTCGTTTTGCGTAAATCGAGGGAGTGAGTGTGTATACTTCAATTTAGAGTCCTGATTCATGCGTCCATTTCTTAATCACATTCTTCCTTGACTCTTCCTCAACCGCGATAACGAGAACCGGATCAAGTCTCACAGCTCTATTTTCGGACGTGACAACCGGATCGATAATCGAGGACTAGAGATTTCAGCGAAAATGTGCAACACGTGATTTACGAGAACGTCGGTTAAAAGGAACTGGCGGTATTTGAACACGTGACACGAACGAATGCCTGAAGAAACTCCATATTACTCAAATAAGTGTATCTTAGCCAGCCCGAAAGAAACCTTCGACGTGTTCTCGTCATTTTTATGGCAGGGACGAGCAACAAGATGTTCCAATAGAAATCTGTTATGCATTAGAACAAGCTACTATCGTCCACGACCATATTATCCTCTTTTATAACCTTCCTGCAAAGGATCTTGGACTGTTGGCTATTCCTCCAGACTTTTAACGAAACAGCAAAATCTTTGCTGTGTTCACCATTTTTTTCTTTTTTTAGTCGTTTTTTTTCGACGAAGAAAAGAAATAAAGAAGTCTGAGTAAGTTTCTGACATTGTAAAATTTGATCTTCTTAGTTACATGATATAAATGAAGAACTATCAAACTTATAAACCATCTAAATGGAATTGTTTCTCGATAAGAAGTAGCTAAAATTGAATACTTAAAATGGATAAAGGGTATACAATAAGAAAAAATTCGTGCAAACAATCGTACAGCCTGATAAAAAGCATTATCACGTTACGCGTAATGACGACAAGCACCAAACCGTCTGATGAACAGAGAATTCTCGGAATTGGTTGAATTGCAAGAAGCAGGGACTAGAAGAGTTTGGTGGTATCAACAAATGCTTTTGCCGCCGCCACAAAATCATTGATGTGACGTCACTATTATATAGCACATTCTGATATATCATTAGAAGAATCTGTCGACATATTTTAAAACCATAACATACTTACCATCATCGTCCGTTCAAATGAGGTGAGAATGCGTCAATGAAAATCAGAGCAACGAAAGAACTTTCTTCTTCTTTTCCTCTTTCTTAGCAAAAGAATCGTTTAATTCTACATTAATCTTTTGATTCGCGGCGGAACGACTTAAATTAGTAACATTTATTCTTATTATAATTATAAATATAAATAGAGGTGCTTCGATGCACGCTGTTATCGAAGCAACTATTTAAAAAAGTGATTTCCTTCTTCCCTTTACAAATGAAATATCCGAAACACTCGAATAGGTCTATTTGCGATATGGTTCATAGATTTTACTATTTAAATTCTTTTTTTTTTTAGGACACTAGATCATCGATGTTCCATCGACACTGGGCATTGCAATAGTACGTTGTTTTTTGTTTCTTCTCGGATCGTCACACGTTTCACATACTGTACTTGATCTGATCGTAGTACATCGTCGTGGGCGTCGTTGTCGCCGTGTGATGAATATTCGAGGAAACCGTGCCAGGTATATTCGATATACTCAAGCCACCGATGTTGCTCAAGTTTAGCGAGCTTAAAGAGCTTAACGAGCTCAGGGCAACCGATCCAGTTGGATGGCCAAAGTAGGACGGTTTGCGGTCGATGAGTCCACCTCCAGAGCTATTCGAATTCGAGTTTGAACACTGCATCTTTATACCTGAAACAAAAGTAAAATAGGAAGGTAATAATTTCCATTACGCTTGAATTTGTTGAACTTCTAAAGTTTGCCAGTCAAATTAAATCAAGTTTTCAAATCGCTGAATTCTTTACGAAAAATTTAAACAGAAGACCACACATGAAGCGACTGAGGGGAAACGAAGAAGAAAAAGTGAAAGACCTCACGATATGGAATCAGTTCTTGTATAGGTACGATAAATCTAAAGCTCCAGCAACTCTTGAGTAGTTCTTCTTCAAGTACGCACTTCACTCGTGTCTCGACTGCCGCTTTTGTCTCTCTACTTCCCTCTTTTACCTATACATTTTCTTCTCAAATTCTGCCTACGTACATTGTACATCTTTGCAAAAATATATATTACAACAATAATAAGAATAAAAAGGGAAGGTAATAAAAAAAATATAAACTTCACCATCTCTAGAACGTTCCGTCTATGAAAAGCAATACCAATATACCTAGAATAAATTTCAAGGTAAAAGTGAAACGATGTGCAGTCAAAATGGGAATGCATCGGCTACACGGACAAACGGTGCGATTAAAAAAGATGTCATCTTGACGGCAATTGGAATTCAGTTTGATTCCAAATCGAAGACAAGTGTAACGAAGGTCTTATACGAGCGTCGTGTGTGGTCTCAATGGCAGTGCCGTTAGTCAAAATCTTCCTCGACCTTCCTGCCATCAACGAATTAAAAATTTTCTGGCTTGTGTCAGACTCTTTGCTCTCTGCACGCGAATTTCTTCGTCTCTTCCTTTTCTCTTTTCCTTCTTCTTTTCTAACTAAGCACGCGTTCGAGCGTGCTGTTGAGATACAGAACATATATGATTGTAGGCTGTGAAAGAAGAGCACAGAGAAGCGGTTCCCTGGGCGAATATCGGCGGCGTTCGTGCCAACAACGATGCCATAGTCGTGGAGTAAAGAGATCGGTCCAGAAATACATCCCGAGAACCGGGGTGGAAGAAAAAGAGAAAGAGGAAAACTGGGGCCTACCGTGGCGTCTGCGGATTGATCTCGTTTACACTTTACTGACTGAACGAGGAGGAGGAGGAGGAGGAGGAGGAGGAGGAGGAGGAGGAGGAGGAGGAGGAGGAGGAGGAGGAGGAGGAGGAGGAGAGGGGGAGGGGAGATAGAAGGGTGCGTGGGTGGCACGTTTTATCGATGCCACGGTGTATCGAGGTAGAGAGAAGGAATAGATTGTACTTATAACAGGAGTGCGCGAACGGGGACGATATGTTGATCGACGAGATAACAAATATCGTCGTTTCAGAAGCGACCTTATCAGGAATAGATTAGAAATTTGTCTGAAATTTGTTTCCAATACAAATGTTTTATACATTACAGTATTCTTTGTGTCGCAGTTACAGGAGTGATCTTCCTCAAAGTTATCCTAATACGTGTACCAATCCGAAGTTAGTACTGAAATTTAATTAAGTGATCAAACCTGCATTTCTTTAAGAGACAATAAGAATGATCGTACAGTGATCTATATATTAAAATTATCAATGCACACGTCTAATAAGTATAGAAAAATACTGTTACGAAATTAGTTCTTAGATAATTGAATGAAATACCGTTAGAATTAAATAAGATATCATTGAAGATTAAATACTATTTAACAATACTGCCAATCTATCGTCACGAAAATAAATCTCGATCATTATAACATTCATTGAGACTATGAAACCATAGAGAGAATTCGATTTCACGAAGAATTAATTAATTTACTATAAGAGTTGGATAAAAATACTGAAAAGAGATATTATTTAACGAGTTTGTGGATCGATTGTCATAGAGATAGTCTTTGTTTATCACAACGTTCACACATTGAGACCGTGGAACCGCAGATTGAAGTCGGTTCCGCGGAGAGGTTTAATAAACGAACGGCTAGTGTTTGAGGTAGCCACATTCGATGTACATACTTAGATTAAAGAACATCTTGTTTACGCCACTTGTAAATGTTTACGCGATAAGCGATTTGAGACCTCACTTACCAGGCACGCGACTACCGGTAACCGATACAAAAAAACCGTGTATTTTCGTTCTCCACGATCATTTGTTTATCGCGTGATCGAACATAGTAAGCTTATGCATTCACGAGACCGTTTCATTCATAAATGAAACGAATAGGGAGGCATCAACAATTCTAGAGCTGCGATAAAATAGTGTTTACTTTTACGTTAGTGCCAATACATGCGTTTTTCTTTATCGTGTTATCTGTACCCGATGAAGTCGTACGATGTTTTCAAAAATTATTTCACGTGTTCATATAGGATAATTTTTTTAATCCTTTGGCTGACAGACTTTGAGACGCACCAGTTCTACTATACGGTAGGAATTCATTCGCGATGTACACCGTGAACGGTGAAACTTTTCGTCAGGAATGCATTTCTGAGAAAATATGTTCAAATAATACTACGTAAAAATAAAAATCTTTATAATGACGTTAATATGCATATATTATGACACACTTAGATATTCGAAAGTTTAACGAGTGTGTAATTGCTGCCTCCATGTTAACCGGTCCTGGGCCTCCACGCTAAATTAATCTAAACGGGAGACGCGTCGAGATTTCGTGTCATGCCGCGTTACACGTGTTATGTTACGAGTTACGAATTACGACTTCTCGCATGGGCGTGACAGGAATGTCACCCCGGCTAATAGGTGCTGTCAACTCTGGTGATTTTGTGTCTCTTGGCTCTGCGTACAGAACCATATTTCCTACGGTTTCATATTAAACGCGAACTGTCTTTTAAAATTTACAAGCTCAAGGTAATATCTTTTTAAATTAATAATATGTATAAACGTATAAATAGTGCAGATGAAATTTCGTAATACTTGGACGTCTATCTTTCAGTTAGATTTTAAATTTCTAAAATGTTCACTGCAGTGATTGCAATCGAATCGCGTGATCCACGATTTTACCGTGATCGGCGTTTATTCGGCCATAAGCTGTCTGCGATTTTCCACATGGCCCCCAATCGTCGTGAACTATCATTGTTGCCTTCAACTCCGTTTAGTCTGAGCATTGAATTCTATAAAATCAATTAGACTTATCTATGAATGCGCCAACCATTTTGAACCACAATAATCAACCGTACCTACAACCTTCCTACACTTATTATCGTTTCAAGGGCAATCCTTATTTCATGCACGTTGCCATTCCAGTTACTCTAGTGTACGCAGGATGCGTGATTAGAATACATTGTAAACTTCGGTTGAAGTAATAGAAAACTTGGAGTTAACCAGAATGGACCATTTCTAATATGATATATTTATTTATTGTACTTTCATATTTGATATCGTTTAATAACTACCTAGAATACGGTGAAAGAAACTCACCATTATCTGTCACAGGTGTTTGGCAACCGCTGTGAGGTGAACTGACGTTTCCTACGGGACTGCTGTTCCCAGTCTGTTCCGGAATACTCTGCATGGCGACGTTCACGTTGCTTCCAGTATTATTGACTCCTGCGAGGCAGTAACCGACGTAATAATCCTGTCCAGGTGCTTGGGTGGTAGGTGAGGGATTGGACGGGCACTTATAGGTCATCATAGTCTCGTTCTCTTTGTAAACCGTTTCTGGATGATGCTGTTGATGATCCTTCACGGAGAACCCGTCCGCAGCTCTGTATGACAATTGTTCTTGGCTCCTGGTTGCGTATCCAGGCTCACTTTTAAACGCTACCAATTCGCCGTTTCTATAAACCGATGGTTCTCCAGTTTTGTACGTAACTTCCGTCGTCTTATACGTCACTTCCGCTATAGGTGGGGTCTTGTACGTGGTCTCGGGATACGCCCAGTCAGCGGAGACTGCGGCTCCAGGCGCGTACATGGCGTACTCCTGGTAATTCTGGTACTGGTTTTGGTACCCATTAGCGTACTCCATGCCGCCGGGTGTTAAGTTCTCGTATCCAGGCGTTTGAACGCCGACTGGACCGCTACCAGAGAAGTACTGCGGGTATTGAGGCTTTAAAGCTTGACATTTGCGACGGAAACCCCTTGGTCGTCGGCGAAAACTTCCTTCTTCGAACATGTACTCCGTGGACGGATCGATTGTCCAGTAATGCCCTTTCCCAGGCCTCCCCAGACCTTTTGGGAGCTTGATGAAGCATTCGTTCAAGCTCAGATTGTGACGCACCGAGTTCTTCCAGCCTTGGTAAGCGCCGCGGAAGAAAGGAAAGTGTTGCTGGAGAAACGAGTAGATTTCTGAAAGGGTTAATCGCTTCCCGGGACTTGATTGGATCGCCATTACGATCAACGCTATATACGAATACGGCGGTTTCTCCTGGCGTCGCGCTCCTGGCTTCCTCGGCAACTCTGTGCTGGACGGATTGTTACACATCAGCGGGTCCAGACTCTGGTCCTGGTTTAGATTGCTGGTCATCGACAAATTCGTCCGGGGAACTACGGACGCGGAGTTCGAATGGGCCACAGAGGACTGGTCTTGAAGATGTAGACCAGAGTCAGACGACTCGTTTTTCATCGTGACTCTCGCCTTATCCGCGGCACTTCCGCGTGGAGTCGACGGGACGATCACTGTCTGATCCATTGAGTCACGCGACAACAAACATTCTAAAGCTGGAAACCTAATTCCGTCCACTTCACTGCAAACAAGCACCTCCGAAAACCTAAACTTCTTATACAGCCTGCACAAAACTACACAGTTATCCAGTAAACACAGCAAATTCCAACCGGTATATTATTATTTATAAAAATTGTCAATGCAGTGGCAAATAGAATGCCCCCTTCTTGTCCTCGCTTGGATCACTCGATTAACTTCTGTCACTGGCAATTGAAACCTTTCCAATTCATTTGATTCGACGGTGCTTTTGTTGTGTTTATATGCCTCGTAGCATTAGTCGTTCCCGCGAGGGGTTCTGGACGAATTCGCGTACCGGCCACGCGTTCCGCAACGTAATCACAATAAGGAAGAAGAGGAGATAGACCGTTATTTACGCGTGCCCGCGATGTAAATTGTTTGCACGGCAGCCGCACGGTGGGGTTAATTATTTAGACTTGCCGTTTTGGTAGACGTTGCGCTGATGCGCCGCTAAGTGTTTTGGGATGACTGGACCTCGGGATCGACTCTGGTTGAAGCCGGTGGAAACTTGGCGCGTCGCGATGACGCGAGCCACGCCGTCACGGGCCAGCCTCGTCTGTGGGAGGCGTGACGAACCCTGGCAACGTGTCTCGACGGTCTTCATTGGTCGACAATCAGCCTGCGGTACCAAAGCCCGCGTTCGCAGCCAATAGAAGGGTGGCTATAAGCTAAGCTGTCACGCCTGACTGTAATAAGCTCTGGATACAACGAGGACGATTAGTTAGGCAAGCTGCGATCACTCCACGAGAAATTATGGTGAAAAAGATTGCATAACATTCCTCGCTTCCATTGTTCCAGTGGCATTTCGTTAGCGATTAATTGATTTACATATTGATGAATTTGGCAAGGACGATTGGTTGATCATGAATGAGGTTTCCATGATTCAGAAATCGTCTACTCTTCAATTCGTTTAATAATTTCTTTGATTGAGCTGTTTGTTATCAATATCTGAATGTTGAGAAAGGACGATTTTTCGTATTCCAACGTTTAAGCGTTATTATTGGTGGTGGTTACATCAATATATTGTTTACATATTTGCCTGTGAAATATCAATTGTTAATGATTCTTATTTATGCGCTTTGTTTAGTTTTATATAGTAACAAGTACTTTATTTCTTTTGCGGTGGACAAAAATTAATAGATAATATTGTCAAACCAATGAAGTAGCAGAGCTATATTTTGAAGTAGAACGGCTACCCCAATGGTTAATCCTTAATGGAAAACAAAAATATTAAAAACTGAATTAGATCTTTGAAATTATTTTTTTTTGAACATAAGTGAGCAATCTCAAAATATTCCACCATTTTTGGAAAAACCACAAATTTAAGAATCAAAATATTATATACCTGTTGTTACAGTATCTAAACTTCGGGTAAGGAAAATTGGAGGTAGATCTGTCGAAGAATTTCTTTGCACGGGGAGCTGATTATTTTCTAAGTAATTTTAGAAACAATGGAAGGGTTTCTTCGACGTTTAGTTTCAATCATCTTTGTCTGTCCTTTGTGAAAATTTTCATTTGTTCAGTTACCGCAAAAGAAATGCAGAAATTCAGAAAATCTGTAAAAAATACTGTATATTATATCATGTGTTTCGCCCAAGAAAAGAAATATTAAGCTTTATATAATTAATTAACAGCTCATCTATTGATTGTGTTTGCAGTTCGAAATATAGTCACTTATTTCTTAACGGGGTCTTCAGATAAGATGGTTTGCAGGCCGTAAATTTTACAAATTTTGGGATTCGCGGTTGCAGATGGTATGAAAAAGCTTTGAGAAACGATTGGTCCACCTGTTGGCCAACGAGACGTTAGAATAACGCTCCGCCCGAGTATAGAACCGCCCTCCGTTCTCCGTTTCATGCCTCTCTCGGAAATCGCGTATCATCGATTATCCTGAAATTAGTGCCCATTATTTCGAAATTTCATACGTGACGTCAGTTTTCAACACAACTTATATTGTGTCGGTAGAGAACGTCCATTCGTGAAACATAATGCCAGGTGCACATCAATTATTCCCTTTTTGCTTTTGCTGAGTAGATTTAGCGAAGTAAAAATTATTAAATGTGTCATCAACGTTCTTATTAAAGATTATAAGCAACGATCCTTGAGTGGAGTGGAGGTAAAAGTGACAGTGCAAGTACTTTGTTCTTTCTGTGGCGCCATGTCTGAGTGCTTGAGGATGCTCAATAGATGAGATTGAGCTAAGAACAAAAAATGTATCTTATCATGTAAAACTACTATCTTGGTTCTGTGCGGAAAAAAATTTGCTTTTTAATTACTTATATTTATTATCTATAACTATTAAATGCTTCATTAAGTCAATACAATAAAGTGTTCGCTATGTACCTATGTTATAAATGCTCCATTATGAATCGTTTCACTCGATAACATGCGATATTGTTTTTCTATTTACGCAGCCTCAAAGCCCTGTTATCACAGAGTGTTTCATACCGCGGCTAAGTTACAATGATCGGCTTGTCAATTGACTCGTTGGTCGCAGTCGATCAAATGAAAATAGTTTATACGTCGAAGCACGTGACGAGGTATCGAGTAACTGGTCCCAAAAGAATGAAAGAATCAGAGCTTATCAAGTATCAGTTCTGCGCGCTAGACTTATCATTATTACCATCCTCGAAAGACTTGATCCATATGCCTCTATTGGTATCTGCGTTTAAATTTGTCATTGTAAAAACGAATTTAGTAAACTATAGAATTAATTGTCCGTAAATAGTATTAAAATTACTATATCTACGCTCTAAAAGTAGAAACGTATAGAAACACTAATAAAAATGGCGCTACTTAACTAATCATAGATATAGCCACATTATACCGACTAATAACAGGCATCAATTTACTAATCCAAATTTTGTGACTATCCATTAAACAATTCTCGAGCAAGACACTGTGGGTAAAAATATATTAATGCCACTAATATATATATCTATATTAATAACATCAAATTTAACATTTCAATAAAAATGAAATAAAGCCTTTCCTTTGAGTTCTCGAAAAAGCAACAGAGCAATTATTTAATGTCATCCAGTGCCTGCTCGACAATATCGTACGTCCTGTGCTCTCTATACCACGAATTCTTAAAGAGTTTGTTTGCCTTACAGCGAACGATCCGACGAAAGAGAAGCGTCACGGCCATCTTGTCTTTGCCTACGAGCTGAAACCCTGCAGCGGATATTCGTTGCTCCGTTATTCCAAGTATTTCTTCTCATTATACCTATTTCTTCTATAAATCTAATAAGCATTGACAGGATTAGCAAAAATATAAGACTTCTGAAAAGTATGTGATTGCTGAATGTAAAGATAACAATCCTTTTGATTTTATCAGAAAGATAAATTATGATTTTCTTCGAATTAATCGAGTTAATTTGAAGTTACAAGATGATTAGTCTAAAGACTTGAAATTTTTATTCGATTCGAAATTGAAACATCGGTGAAAATTGTAATACTCTTTCAAACGTACGGGAATACTTGGCAGCAAAACTTCAAGGGGTTGAAAGTGAAGTGCTCGTCATTTTTCTTAGGAGACCACCCTCCGAAGATACTGACGCTTGAAGCAGTGTTTACCATTTTACTACCTCCGAAAACCTTGCGCGACGTTTTCTGCGACAGTTTCAAGCGGTCCTTCAGCCTCAATGGTCCTCGAAAAAAATACTAATTGACTTCTTCTAGACATCCCAACGAGAGAAGGAAAAAGTGGGTTAAGAAAAGATGTCCTACTTGTACCTATTCTACAATCTACACTTATCAGTTCCTCTTACTACGTTTTAAACAAAAAAATTATTTTCTACAAAAGAATTCAATAGTTATCTTTTTACCATTAGAAAATAAACATCGTCTATCTGTATCGTGTCCTTCCAAGGTTTCGAAACAACCCTTTCCTCCTCTTCCAACAAACAATGCGACATTCGAGCTGAATCGCGACAGTTCCGGATCAGTTTTTTTAAGATATAACGCATGTCCGACGAAGACCACCCGAAGAAAACCCGCTCTGGTTGCACGTGTTCCTCCTGCAGGAAAACCGCAGACCGGAACCAGACATTGCTGTTAGCTCGTTTCATGTCACGCTACGAGCTTTCATTTCCCGTCTGTTTACATCCGGTAGCGTTGGTCATTTTGATTCTTCGAGTGATTCTTGCCATCTAAGTGTGACCAGAGACGTACTTTCTACTTCTTCTTTCTTGGCGACCTTTTGTAGCACATATTTTCATATGGTGCTAAAAAAAGGAATCAAGTAATTCCTTCCGTTTATGAGATTTAACAACAAGTTAATTATCGTTTCACTCTAGTTGGTTGAATAGTTAAGATATGGTACAAATTAAATTCCATGTGCACTGTTCGAAGATGATGTATTGCATTGACGACTACGATTGATGGCGACTTGCTCCGGATTTTGTTGTAAGTTAAATGCATACAGCACACCTATTTGGACGTCGTTAATTAATATATAAATGCTAAAATAAATACAATAGTATAGCAATACATTTGTAGCCACTGTATATTTTTTACATAATACCTACTAATAAATGTCAGTAAACTTTAATTGCCATCGAATGCATTCATAAGTAACTATTTATATGCCTAATTTTCTTTACAGATCAAATTATTTTGTGCAATATTAAACTTATATTACCAGTTCGAAAATTGACTTCTTTCCCTGTGGATTTATCAATTAATTATAAACAGACCTTTACATGAACACTTCAGTGGCAGACTTCTATTTACTTGACAAATGAATAAAATGGGAGGAATAGAAGATGGACGCTCTTCTTCCTCTTACGAATATTGAACGATTTAAAAACAGATAGCTTTAAACGAAAATGCTAATTGTTTCATGTGATATTCACAAGTTTGCACGCGATACTTCCGTTTCGTCAATTCCTCGGTGCTTTACGCGATCCGGCTGCTCGACGAGGCCGAAGTTAGAGTCTCACTGCTTGTGGAGAACACGTGAGGCCCTGACGGCCACCCAAGCGGCCATCAGACGCGCCGACGATATTCTCTGTTTACACGATACCGTAATTTTATACCGCTGATCGTGGATGCACGTTACGAGCCCTACGTTCCTGTCGCATCTTCGGTCTTATGCTCACCGGCAGATCCATTCGCGTACCTGTACAAACCAACATCGATCATCGACGCATGTACCTCTTACACGTGCCTAATACAGTACTAACCATTTTGAAAAGTACGATGGATTCGAAAGAGTGCAATGAAATTATAAATATTATACTTGTCCTAAGTTTCTAAATGACACTAAATTTACCTATCAGTTATAAACGTGAGCTAGTTTTGATTGAAGGTATACATTAAACCTTCAATTTGGTATGCATGTATACAAGATTTCTTCATTTTGTGTCAAAGTAAGTACGCGTTAAAGTAATACGTATAAGCACCAATATCAAACAAAAACAAAAGGTCTTTCCGCTTATAAAATTTACTTCAATCGATCGACGTTTCAATATCCGAGATACCACTGAATCTGTTAACAGATCATTTTGTATAATGCATCTCATTACAGAGTAAGTCTGATTTCCTATAACTGACCGCAAGGTGAAAACAACTCGGCTTCCTTTAAGGAAACGGATATCTTTTCTCTGGTAACGGGTCCCTGTTTTGATTGGGTCTTAAACTGTATTCAAGGCAAACAATCTAGTCCCTTTCTCTCTTTTGTTGTGCCTTATCCCGGCCGCGGGGGAATGCGACGCCCAGCAAATGGAAGGGGTAAAATGGAGCAGCACGTGGTTGCCATACCCAGCGTCTCGTATTCTTCGCTAACCCGAAATTTTCAAATTCATTCCTTAGTTGTGTGTTCCATAGCAGAACTTTCATTAATTTTTTTATAATAATAATACTATTTCTGTACTTCGCTTTAATTCTGATATTTCTAAACAAATTTTGTCACCTGAAGCATATATAAACTCTGCTGAAACATAATTAGAACGATTATAAAATACTAAAAATGTGAAATGTGAAATTCCAAGAATGTAGGTATGTACATCAAGACACAAGGTCCTTAACTCCATGGCGACGCAATTTTCCCACAAGGATTCTACAAGCGTCGCGTCGTCGCTGCAGACAGTGGGTGGACTGTTTTCACCACTTCAGAAAGTCGAATTGCCTTCAAGAGACACGACTAGGGGGCGAAATGTACACGGTGTCTGGATAGGAGGTCGTGAGCAAATCATCCACGGATCGATCTATCCAGAAGCTCGTAAATTTCTGTCGTGGCCTGGCTCGTCCTGGTTTCCTCGAGCACTGTATAATACCCGTGGATTTCTGCAGTCCATCCTTGACGTACAGTGTCTGGATAGTGTTTCTTTTGCGTAAGATCAGGCTCGTCGTTGAAACAGCCGAAGAGGGACGAAGAGAGAAGACCAGCTCTCAAAATAAGACATGTTTATCCGCTGATGCTGCTATTTTGGAAAGCGCGCAAGTCCCTCTCCTGTACGTGTAAGTTTCTATCGGAAACTCCCCTTGATTCCTTGCGATACTCTATGAAATCTCGGGTTTCACGGTTGGCCGATCAAATAGCGCAGCGATTTATCGATATCTCTCATATTTACTTTGCCTGAACGTCTACTTTACTCCTATTGGTGTTTCATCTGTTTCTTTTTTTTTTATAGCTAATATCTATATAACGTTCAATTATTTAGGAAGATTTTAGTTTTTGCAAGACGAGAGGATTGAGGTTAGGTTAGATTAGGTTAGACTGATACCTTGCTTTAGTCCACGAAATCTCGGGTTCCATGGTGTCCGATCAGGTGGCGCAGTGATTTATCGATATTTTGTACAATTCTTTAAACTGAACACGTTTAGTTAATTGGCTTTCGATTTATTTCTTTCGTAACTGATATCTAACATTCGGTTAGGCGTTTTTAATTCTTGCGAGGTGACGACGTCAACAAAACGATTTGTTGTATCGACAGTTGATTATTTCGATTATTGAAGCTCGTTCGAGGCAAGTAGTAATAGCGCTTATCTACGAATGAGAACGCCTTCCCGCTGCGTAGAAATTTTTCACTAACCGGGACCGCACCCCCGTGGAGATTGGTTGTTTACGCAACGTGTGTACCCCACTTAATCCGGTGTTTTACTATTTAGATCTCGACTATCGTAGGGGGTTGTTCCGACACGACCTCTCCGATGAGATTCCGTGGTCTCGGGTCCTTGGACCCTTCATTTTTTTTTCTCACTTGTCTTTTCTTTTCCAGCGGAAAAAAAGCTGAATTTCATTCTACAAGTAGCGTGTGTGGTAGTAATTTAACCGTGTTACAGTTGTGAAAAATGACGAGCTTAAGAGGATGTAAACAACAGTAGCAGTGTTTCATATTCTAGTCCAAGTTTTGTTTCAAATCTACAACACAGAAAGAAATGCAATTTTTAAACATTTCATTATGTTATACTATTTTGCTATTTATTTTCTGTTGCAAAATATACTATTCGAGGACCTATCCAAACATATTCATTTTTGTATTGTACTATGTTAAGAACAAATCCGTTAACATTTCCTTCACTTTCACATTTTTCTGTCGTATATAACTATTTAATGCAAATCATTTAACGTACCTTTTTTGTATAAATTTTTAGTCTTATTTTGAACTTCAGAATACAGCGACAAAGTTTGTACGGGAACTTCTGGTTCACCCTGTATATATAAAAATTATATACTTAAATATTTTAATTGTCAATTAAATGACATACGTTTTATTTGAAATATAGTTATGACAACACTTGATTACAGTGATTAATCATCGCGTAATATCGTTTATGGAAGCATTCATGCTTTTTCATGATATAATTCAAAACGATTTATTGTTCGCACCACCGCAATGTTTAGACGATTACAATCGACTCTGGTGCCGGACGCTTTATCTCACGTCGTTCCCACCGTTATGACTAATATTCCTTCATAACGTCGAAATAACAGTTCCGACGTGCTGAATACAAAACGAACAGCAGGTATCGCGAAATCTACGACATAAATTACCCATGCCTGATATGCCTTGGTCGTGTTCGTTCGAGTTGGAACGAAGAGCGTTACAGCTGCAGCCATCTTGCCAGGTCGACGTTTAACGGCGTCGTTAAAAATTAACGACCGTTTGTTAAAAGACTCGAGCCTACCGGAATAGAAACCGAGAGTCGTGAACGTATACGCTGCCTGCGTTACGAGTCGATGGTAACTATGTGCGATTTTTCAATTCATGAATTCTTGGACATCGGCTGAAAGAATATTCAGAAGTGTTGATGGATTTTTTGTTTTTTCATTCACAGAATTATTAAACGGTACCACCTGCAACATGATAGACCAAATAGTTGAATTTTTTACTTTCCGATAAAGTAACAAAAATGTATTGAAAAACCATTTCGATTTCATCAATGAAATTTACTTTTACCCAAATGTGTTTTGAACTGTATTATTTTTACAAAAGTCTTTCGTAACAGACACTTATTTAATTATATAAAAAATACATTTAATATACATAAAATCGATTAAATATTTATCGTGTCACATTAAGGTAAATAGCAATTTCTCAACTTCATAACAATTTTTACAAATTAACAAAGTTAATTGACTAGATTAGAAAAACGTGTTATACCTATAGTTCAATCATTTGAATCAAATGCTTCTATATTTCGATCGCGAATTGAACGCCATCTTCTAAGAAACTTCTCCAATGAACCGGATGTAATAAATCTTAACTTTTTCTTCCACCACTTGCTCTTCTTATCGATGGAAATCTTTAAGACAAGTTTTCTGCTTGAGATGCTGGTGGTACGGTGACGATGAAACTGACAATACTTTTACCGTTCCCTATATGTTTACAAGTCAGAGTATCGTTACGAGCATTCGGACGTGAACCATCTGTTTGGACTGTCCAGCGAGAAGATGATACCAAAAAAGTATCTTTTCTACGTTACCCTTTACGTCGTAGCAATTCTTCAAGAAAACATATAGTATTCTTAAAGTAAAACAATTAATTTTGTTTTATTTTTTCACATTTCCATTACTTTTCTATGGCAAAACAGGTACTGTTGTTTTTCTATGAATCATATCGGACGTGAATAATGTGAATACAGATTTTGACTTATATTCCACAAGGTACTGAACAACAATATAAATGTATACTACATTACTATTTAATAAGCAGTGAAAAATATTTAACTTTTAAAACAAGTAATTAATTTCACCTTTCTTGGTGCAAATTCGAAAAGATTACTTTTGTATGATCATATGTTGGTACATAGTGATTTACAAACCACGAAATTAAGTCATAGTTGGTAAAGTAGAATCTGATTGATAATAACTATTAAGTGTCGATAAAGCAACTTCCACGTACACCCATGAGTTTACATGCAGAAATCTACTTTATCGACAACTAAGGTACTTAAAATTGTTCATTCTCAAATATCACTATACCATAGATGTCACTATATATATTAAGACAAAAAGCTAATTCAATCAATAATCAAATTGCAACAATATTTTCAATATATAAAAAATATTCAAGTGTAACATCAGTAAATATTGAAATCTTATGTGATTTAGAAAGCACAAAGAAACAAGCTTGAGTGCTATTAAGAAACAAAATACAATTTGTTGTATAGAATCGATTCACTCTTACTGCGCCCATTCGAACAAAATTATGTTTCGTAATTTCACCTAAAGTTAAATGATACTTCACGTAATACGCGAAGTTGAATCCTTGAATACTTTAACCCAGACTAAATAAAAACATCGTACAAACCCTCTGTCCCAACCTGTTCACCGACTGATTTCGTATATTTTCTGAATCAATATTGAACCTTTCCCGTGACCTTGGCACAACAGGTAGGTTAGTTAAAATCGAAACAAGTCTTGCTCCTCACTTTTTCCTCCTTACATCTCCACAGATTGGTCGAAATATGATCATTTATTCGCTATATCAAATGTACGTCCTTCAAAATCTCTCGGCTTAATGATCGATGGGTCAGTCCTCAATACTTGACTGTCCTTAATCTGCGATCCAATTTGCATATCAATAGAAGTACAGTGAGTCGACGAAAATATTTTTTCAGTTGCCCAGTTGCAAGTTCGCTTATTAAAGTAACCCTTTCTTCAATTCTATCCGTCTTCTTTTCTCCGCAAATTGTCAAATGCGATTAAAAGATCTCCTTTGCAATAAGATCGTACAACACTGTAACGATAACACCATACCCGTTAAATAATCTTGTTTGCATTAAAATAAGAGCCAAGTACTGTTTAATATTAATAGACCATTCAAGAGAAATAAAAATAATTTATTTCTATTTAACGTGGTATCTACTTACTTTCCACTTCGTTTTTCAACTTCCCTCATTGACCGTTTCATCGTTATCGCGCGGAGAAAGTCGTAAAATTGTGAAAAGCTCTTCCATCGATATTGAAAACGCTCACTTCACGCCTCAAGAGTTTCATTCTGACGTGAGGGGTAAGATGATTCCGTAGGTAAGATTGCCAGAAAGGTTGCGGTGGAAAAATAATCGAAACGTATGCTGGAGCCGTCGCAATTAACATAGTTGGCAATAAAATGTGAAACATACGACTACACACGTCATAGTTAGTCTAAATATTCGATTTGGACCGTGCCACTTACGAATCCTTCGAGTATTCTCGCTCTTGAGTTAAACGTTGCCACTTAAGGAGCGAGCTCGCGCCATTTTCTGCTCTGAAAAGGACGACACATTTCTCCTTTTATCGAAAATTATTCTACAATGCCGAAAAAGAATGCGATTCTTACATATTATCCAGTTTTCTATTGTCTATTGTGTATTACGCTTGTTTCGTGACGTGTATCTTCCTTATCAAACAGCGGCCAATTTGGACATCCGAATTCCCTCTTCGGTTAAGCGGAGCAATGGAGAACATTTGTTTCGGCTTAGAAGGGGGTCCACACCCTGTAGGTGGTTACCACGAGAGAATTTCAACCCCGACCATCTGGAACGACTTAAAACATCGTGAATGAGAGAGAAAGAGAGGGAGGATATCCTTCGTCGATGTCCTTTTCTTTGGCCTCGTGCCCTTTTCGTGTCCACCGCTGCAAATGTATGTACGTGCACGGAAAGGGACCATTCGGATATCTAAAAGAACGGTCAAGACTAGGCAAACTCTCTACTGACAGTGTGGCTAGATTAACTCGTAAATGGTTGTAGATTAACCTGTGGATTATGGATTCCATGTCAAACAAGACCACCAGTCGTTCACTGGACAAAAGGAGATAATCGTTTGGCGGATGATGATTCGTGGATCGCCATTTACCGAGACCTACATCAATCCGTGGATTAAATGGCTTTAGAAGAATAACGCCACCAGTCGACCCGTCGGATAATCGTCTTCGTCGTGGAGTGCGATTTGACAACTCTGAATTTTGACTTTCCACCTCTTCAACGGGACTTCCCTACAGGTAAAATAAAACAATGTACGTACATCTAATCCTCTTACAAAATGACACTCTAAAAACATTGTTTACTACTTAATGAACTTGGGTAAACCTTCGTACAACACAATCGTTCTACAATACGGTTTCGATATAACACAAAACGAATTAAAACGTGTTATAGTCGAGTGAACACATTTTTCATTCGCTGCAACATTTATAACGCAAACTTAAAACTCGTGAGTTCTCAGGGAAGGAGTTTCAGACCATTCTTTTCAATATCAATAATTCAGAAGAGGGTAAACTTAGAATTCTGTGAGTAGAGTATTTCGTAAATCGAATTACGAGAGATTCAACGACAAATACGAAGGAAATGAGTAAGAGGAAACGTGACGACTTATATCGAAACGTTTTTCTGAGGAAGAGGAAGGAACGGAGGAAGTCCGAAAGATCCGCGAAGAAGACGGAAGAAGAGAGAAGGAGAGAGAGGACGGCCGGAAAGAACGCGGAGAAGGAAGAGGGTTCGATGGCGAACATCAAAGGGAAGCGACAACGGATACGCGTAAACCTTGGGCTGCGAATGTCGAAAAACCGACAGAGCCTCGAGGTAACTGACGCGTTCTTGGGAAAACTCATCAAAGAGTCGTGGATGGATAAATGTAACCGGCCGTTTAGCGCGAACCCCTCGCTAATTTTAATTGCCGGCTGATTTACGTCTCGATACCCGTTCCTTTTCGCTCTTCCATATTTTTTCCAACTTCGCGCCACGACGATCCCCTACACTGCTCTTCGTGCTTTCAGTAGGCATAGGGATTGGAAGACGCGGTCAGAGAGTGGTCGTGAACGCGGCATTTCTCATGGAAAAAGTGATAAATGTTTCGAGAACAAGCGGATACGGATTACCGTGATTTGTCGGTACTACGAGGCGATGATTAGTCACGAAATTTAATCGCAGATGCCGCGTGCCTACATGCGTGATCTGATGTACGAAGCTTTCGTTAAATCTTTTATGAGTAACGGATTGTTGTAATCGCAACGAGCCTTTAATTGCAACTGAATTTAATGGTTTCATTACTGCATTAATGAAGAGCAGTGACAGTTAAATTATTGTACGTATTTATATAAAATATTGGGTTGGCAGGAAAGTATTTTCGATGTCAAGTTGAGCGTAATTTTTTTTGTAGCTGTTACTTTATTCTTTATGTAGAAAAAAGAGTAACAAATGAGGGTGGAGTGGTGCTACTTACACAAGATAGAACATGTCTGCAAAAGTGTAGAATCCACAAAAAACTTGATATTATACCTGCAACAAAAGTATTGTAGTGTAGTAGTAAGTAATGAAAAATATTAACTATAAAAATAGAATTTACCATGTAAATAGAAATTTGTATCATTTCCTCCCTGTATAATTCAAATACATACGCTTTGTAACTAAGTTCCGTTTTCCTTGTACGGACTACTTTACTTTTCCCATGTATTTAAGAAGACACGGAAGCAACCTAAGTGCGGACGCAATATTCAGTTTGGTTTGATGCCACAGTCCGTCACCCCTGTGGCTGTTTTTACACAAAACAAAGAAACCCATTCCACAGCGTCGATATTTCCTCGTTCCTGTCGCAGTGTTCTCGCTTCTCGAAAGGGCGGCACTTCGACCCCACCCAGTCACCCTTTACTTCGTCGATCCGCGCACTTTCCTTCGATCGCGGCACACGGAAGTTCAGGCCTTCGTATACGGACATTAGGGGAGTCGGAAGCATCGTTGCTATTGGTTCATCGAGCAAACCTACAATTAGAATGCCCTAAAAAAGGGCATGACAATGTTTCATTCTTTTTTGTTGTTCTTATAAATGTTGTATAACCAATCCTCTAATAACATTGACAACGCAATATAAACTCCTTAAGACTCATTTTACCATAAACATTTTAATCATAGTTTTCAAATTCAGATTTTACTCAGATTTCGGGGGTCTCTGGTGAAGCTCCCAAAGAAGGAAAGAAAGAAAAACCGTTAGTGCTCGCCAACATGGATGGAGAATGCCGTCTTTTGGCCAGACAGCGTGGCACCGAACGTTGTCTATCCTCCTTTTTTTTCTCGGGCGTAGCAATAAGGAAGTGGGCCCGCTCCTTAAGAAAACAGAGAGCCGCCAATATCGGGCAAGGCCCCTGTCGGCTGCCTGAGAAAACAGTGAACCGTTTTCGTCGGAATCCTGTCGAGGACTTATAGCTTTCCGTCATGAATGAAAACCTGGATACTCGCGAGCCATCACGAAAAGCGGCGAGACCGTTCCCCGTGTAGCGGATACGGGCAGAAATATCTCCTTTGGGCCGTGTTATGCTTGGACCGGTGGAACTTCTGTACTGAATTAAATATAGTCTATTTTATTCATGGATTTCTTAACAGACAAAAATAATTAGATATTAAATAATAGTAGAATAATTCTTGTAAACAATCAATTTTTAAGACTTCTCTGGTATTATAAAATATTACTTTATATAGAAATATACCATACCTAGAAGATTTTCTATAATTTAAAGCGTGTAAAGCGGAAAGTATAAAAAACGTGTTAATCTAGCAATCTTTTTACTCATTTTGTTAATTTTAGCCTTTAATATTTACTGCAAAATAATAAAAGTATTCGAGTACGAAATGGACTCGCGTCCTTCTACTACAGAAGGATAGAAAGCCGAAGCGATCATCTTTCCGTGCCGTTTGCAGCAAGACAGCGTGGCACCAATGGCCAGAAAATGCGTTCCGTCGTACAGGGTAGGCGGTGACCGCTTAATTAACGGTCTGACGAAAGGCAGCGGCAATTAATACGATACCAGTTTCCTTCCAGGCTCGCCGGGATCCTCTGGTCCAGCGTGCACGTGTGAAATACTACAGGACGGTATTTGTCATGGCTTTTTGTTACGCGGTGTCCTTTTCGGAGTCTTTCGCGTCGTTCAGTTGTAATAACACGCGAAACAATACGGTGATTAGGTAAACAAACAGTACCAGGTAGTAAACAAGGCATTGTTGACTAAACAAAGTATTGACGTTGGATGTTATCCGTTTCAAAACGATGGGTGGTTGTTTCCTAAGGATTTTGTGGATGATCCTAAAAATCATTAATACAAAACAAGTATAGTTATTCTATAAATAAAGTGTTGATTATATTAAATTACATATGAGCCGTATATTTTGAGAATAGCCTAAGTAATTATACAATACTACATCATTAGTAAAACATAAAGCTCTTATTTCATACAATTTTATTGCATAATATACTGCATATCCGTCTGAAACTCTCAAAATGGGACTTGAGCCACTTTCAAAATAAAAATTTGTATCATTCTATTAACTAACTAATTTTCGTTTTACAAAATCTTAGCGACTTTAAATATATTATTCACAATTTGCTTCACAATGAAAAGATAACATAGAAATAGAAATATTAAAATAGTTAGCTTTATTTTTTTTTAAATAGACAGACTATTTTTAAAATAAATGGCTCGTATATAGAAAGTGAATTGCCATGTTACAAGGGGTCATGTAATTAATTTTGCATTTTGCACGCACCTTATCGATCTCAACCGTAAAATAGAACTCGTTATCGTAATTCGAGGCAACGCCAGGTCTTGCCTTCCGGTATAACGAGTTGCGCGCAACCAATGGAAAGTTTGGAGAAGGTGCAACGCGGTTACTGTGTATACCTTTCGAGGTTTCGAGCCCATAATGGGACTTAATGGAGCTGACTGTCAGCGCGGAGTTTCTCCTTGCCTCGGTAGCGGTCTGTGACTGGACATAATGTGCCTGGTAGCCATACTGTCGCCGTTATTTGACAGGACGTGTCCGCGTACACGTGGACACACATACAGATGATTATTTGCGTCTTATAAGTTGTACGTATGAGGTGGCAGGAACGTGATGTTCGAAGAAAGTGTATGTCGAAATAGTTAAAATTGTACTGTCAATTTAAACGATAGTGATTGTAGCACAGCGACACGTGCATCTGTAAAATGCGTAATTTGTTAATTATCATTTAGCAAGTATTCTATAAAATAGAATAAGAACAGATATAGGTACGTAAAAGGGTTAATACAATTATTATTAATTGGTAGCATTGTTGTTTTTGCCTGTTGTGCAGTTTTACATTTGAGGACATATTTTCATTTGTTGGAGTCCAAATTTATTAACATCGAAGCTTCAGATCCTTCCGGTATCGCAATTTTTCCCGATGACAATCGAACAATTGACGATTCTTCTTTTTTTCTAATGATTCTTCGGCAATGTGTGTCGAAGTCAAGCCATCCTCAGAGGGCTGCTGTTTTGACACGATGGCACCTTCGAGGATAATCCTTTAAACGACCTCGACGGGTGGTCCTCGCGAGTCACCTTGCTCTAGGACCTGCACTGTCGCCTCTGCCTCTAATCCCGAGGGCCAATCCAGCATACGAGCACTTCCTGCCGTTCTCGAGGCCAGTTAAGTCTGCGGTTAATCCTGTGAAAGTCTGACAGTCCCGTGCTGTGTCCAGCTTCTGTGTACTTTTGCCGAACAAACGTATCTGAAAGTATCAGGACTGATCAGACTACAGAATTTGAGGATATGAAAAAATTTCTTGTTTTTACAGCGTTAGAAATTTTTGTTACCTTTATCACAGTTACAATTAATCACATTAATATGGTGTAACTGTTCATAGACATGTGTTTCATGTACGTATATTCCTTAACGCATTCGCATAGGGAAACGAGAATTCTCGTTTCGCGGCATAAAAATGTCAATAAAATATATTAATTACAAAAATAATAATTGCAGTTTTAATACACACATGTTAAAATATCTTTAGATCACTAAAATACCCCGATTCATATGAAAAGTTTGTGAAAAATAGCCTGATGCGAATGTGTTGATGCAAAATTTTCTACACTCTGAAACACAATGCCATCATTGTCTTCGAGAAAATATATACAAATACCGTTACAGGATATAAGCATACGAGCATCGTATAACCCGATATTCGAACAGGGATTCGACTGTCAGCTGCAGAATCATAGAAACCTGTGAAACCTTGGATGTGAGCATTGGGTCTGGTTCGATAATTGGAGGGCCGAAACCTAGAACTCTATTTTTAATACAATCTCACATTAATCTTTCAAATAAATTGCCATGTATATTCTTACTTATGAAATATATGTTATCAATGAAAAGTTAATCGAACGCCCTTGCATAAGTTAAATGCAAGTATTTGAAACTTATTTCGTTGAATATTTTGCTTTGGAGTATTTTTCCTTATTCGTAATATGTAGTAATCTGTACTTATCCTTTACTTAAAACGCAAGTTCAACAAAAGAAACGCGCAGAAGGGTAAATGGACCAGGACAATAAGGAATTTATCGGTCACGCGGTCCTTTCGGGGCTCGTGTCTTCTCCGGTGGAACCTTTTGTCTTCAATTCCCGGCATCCGGTTCCGGTCCTTATCTTACGTTACACATGTAACCTTCTACGCTATTTGGCCCATTGTTGGCCACATGTGCCTCGTCTCAAGAGGTTTGCTTATGTTGGCCCACCTAACATAGCAAAGCTATACCGAGACTCGAGTGTAAACTCCGCCGACAGACCAATCCTGGAATTCGATTGCATCTAATCGTTCTCTGGCAATGATATGACTCTATTTAAGTAACCGCGATATGTTCACGGCAACGCGAATATCTTCCCCTTCTGCTCTCCTAAAAATATGGCGAAACATGGAATTACTGCAACATTCTTTCAATCACAATTATTGTACTTTTTCTTTATAATTATGAATCCCATTAAAATTTCAGTGGTAGTTCGATTGACAATAATAGTTTTTTCTCTTTTACATTGGAAAAATCTTGATCGCATGATTTTTTAGGCAGGTATTTTGTTATACTTACAAATATTATTTTTAAGTAATCTTAGTTTGTCACCATTACTCATTAGTCATCATTACTTCTTTTACTCATGCTGGACTCCTCACCTTTCGACTCTCTTCTCAACCCTCTTATACCGCCATAGCTCAAAGTTCATTTCACCTAAACCTTTAAATAGCCCTACTTTCCTACATTTTGCCAGTCTTCATTTTGTCACGCGCACCTCGCAAACTTGTAATTCGCGTTTGAAAGAATAGAGTATTGTTTTTTGCGATTCCAATTCTCTATAAATGCATAAACATTTACAATCTAATAATAAACAACGTTTTAATGCAGAACAACCTATTTGTGACCCGCAAGACTGCATGCACCTATATACGAGATGTGACAGAGAACAAGAACTCCGCGAGATTCGTGATCCCGCGGTTTCCGGATCGACAGAGCGGACGATGTTCATCCGCGCATGAGTTTGAAGCTCTTCCAATCTCGTATAAATCTTCTACCACCGACCGTCGTGTATTCCAGAATCCAGTACTTTACTTGAGACGAAGATGAAATTAATTCCTGGTTAATCTTCACAAGATGACTATGAAAAATCTCGTACGTTGTCATAAATCAAATCCTTTATTATTCGAGTGACGTTACTTTCTATTACCAATTAGTGTCACGTGTAACAGTGAAGTCACATACCAATGAAATAGATTTTCATTTAAGGTCTACTTCTATGTAATTAATGACCTTAGTGATAACTTATAATGAAAATTGTGCTATAGGATGTTTACTTGCACCTAAATTAAGTGTTTTGAAAAGTTAGCACAAATTTTTAAAGTTTTTAAGAGATTCAGTAAATAAAGGGTTAAGACGTATAATTCCATTTTTTTGTGCTGACCTGTTAAAAACAAGTTAAAAAAATTGCAATCGCCAGGTCCTCTTTCGCCAGCCAAATATCTCCTGATCAACAATTGGGCGACACAATGACTGGGCCGAACGTCAAATCCGACGGAGGCTGCCGATCAGTCAGCGACGTCTAATAAACGAGTAAATAATTTCGGTCACGTACCACTAGCGGGTACCTACCGTCACAATGGCAGCTCCTTAAATAGGATTATATTAAGCTGTTTCACCAGCGATGAATGGCGAGTCAAATGGAGGATCGTCGAGGATGTTTTGGTAGGCGCGACTACGTGAGCAGTCGATGGCAATGCCGATGCTGTGCCACCTTGAAGCGGTGTATACCAGTACCACGAAGAAGAACGCGAAGAAGAGGAAGAAGGTAGTTGACAGGTGAATGGTCACGGGCATCCTCGTGGTCCCTTGTCCGCGAGTTTTCCCACGTCCTGCAGGACACTGACAATCGGTGTCCTTTCGTTCCTCTTTTCTTCCTACTTTTCACGCCCCTTTCTTAATCCCCGAAATTTTGCGCAAGCTTCGTGTAAAAAAGATTATCGTGTAGGTGGTATTGAACGACATCATGTGCAGAGAATGCAGTGGATACGTCTTTTGACCATTTTAGTTTATAATTTGTGTAATCTTGCTATATGGCACTAAATTTTCAATATTCTTGAGGATTGTAACTGACTTCATCGAATGCGAATCAGTCGTTGCGCATTCTCGAATATCGTGACCACAAATTAAACTCTGGACGTTTCGAAGAAGAGGACAGTATATCGAGGTTTCATATATCAGAGCACCGTGCACCGTTAAACTTTCATTTTGCACCATATTCTGTTACTCATTTGCTCGGACACGCGCGTTCCGATTGAGCCGGGGTCCATAAAACAGAAGCCTTTCATCGAATACAAGGCTCCGTCGCGCGATCCGAAAATTTCGACGAACTATTTCCGAGTGACGGCGGTTTTTAAAAAGCCCGCCAATAGGAGATCCTCGACAGTCGACCTGTCGTTGGATCGCCGCTCTTTGTCGTGGAATTATTTTAGCGGTCGATATTTCCATCCGTACTGCCACCTAAGCGAGGCCCCGAGCCAAAGTCAACAGAGAGCGACGGGAGCGTCTTCCTCCTCGCTTCCTTTCACCCCCTTTCTTTCTGTTCTTCTTCACCCCGTGCTTCACTTCCAGAAACAAGACAGAATTTGTGGATCGTGCAGCGATGCATTTTTTCGTATATACGAATAACGTATAAGAAAAATATCGTCGACTGACACATTTCGATCACACTAACCCTTTGGTCTATCATTTCTTCTGTAGCTACTTGTAGTGCAAACATATAGCGTTAATTATACGCTGCTTCACGATCACACTCTGTAAGATTTAAAAGTTTTATACAATTTATATTTATAATAACATCGAAGCTTACGTATATTAACACGTTCCATGCCACGTGGAGCGTATACGCAAACTTGTAATGTAAACTCTTCTATACTCTTTTCTAGGTAATTATAGTCTTTATACTATTGTAAAAATATAGTACTTACATTAATAAAAACTTTATCTTTCATCTGGACTACAATCTGCGTTATGAACGTAACTTGTGTTCATAAGACAAAGCAGCAATCAAATTGAACAATTAAACTTATCTTTCTCTTCTCTTTCAAATGTAATACTTCCAATGAGTTATAGTACGAGCAGATCGTAACAGGAATATCATTTCGTAGTTTACATGCATCGTTTCCGAGATTATCGTGATTAACGACCGACCGAAATATCATTGCATTTTGTCGCCAGGTAAATCAGCTGGTCTCTGAAAATAAAACGATCCGCAATCGCGGCGTGACGCAACACGCGAAACCGCGTGTTCCGATTTTCCATCATACCTCGAAGCTGGGCGACTCCTCGAATCCGTTCCCTCTATCGGGACGTTCATAAATCGGTCGTTTGCCGTGTTTTTCCGCGCGTACAGAGAAAGCAAACAGCAGATAAATCAACGATAAAACGTTCCATCGATCGACGAATCGACCGGAAGAATAATAGTTGGCCGTGCCTCGATGATGGCTGCGTACTAGGTGCCAAGCCGTCTAGTTATCCGAAGAAACGTCGAAATAAAAATAAAAGCAAACGCCTATGCATTTAACAAGCTTTCGTGAAAATCGTTTCATAGTTTGCGTTCTTTTTTTCTACTATTAATGCTAAAGGCTTCGAGACCCTACGGTTCATGTCTGAAATCGAGTGAATACTTTAAATTACGATTTGATTGAAAATATTTTATAAATACCTTTTTCTTTTTCCACGGTTTTTTTTTTGTAAAGATGTAGTATAGTGATATATTGATTCGAAAATGATGAAGATGGCATTAAATATATCGCTTTCTCGGTCAACAGTAGAGAAGCAATGCGTGTATTCTTAACGCCGAATCGTGAGTCGCAAGGATGCGAGTCAAAGTGATTCAAGTGGCCGGGCGCGAAGGCAAATATTTAACTGGGGACGATGAATTCCATTGTGGAATTTCACGCTGGCCGCAGACGGCACGGCACCATGTTGCAACGACCGTTCATGGCGTCACGAAATAGAAAAATCCCAAAATAAAATCAATTCCTAAAAAAATTCAAATTTAATTAGAAATTCCATCGAACCAAAATAAAAAGTGGTAAAGAATCATCGTGAATGGCGATGAGCGCAACTTTCCACTGGCAAAAGGAAGGCGATTCGACAATTCAGGGGTAATGTATCGAGCCGATTATTTATACTATAAGCAAAATACCCCGGCTCCTGGACACTTGGCTGCGCAGCGTTCGGCCACGGTACTCGTAATTCGAACGGGGGATCAGTCGCGACCGCCGCGACCGCCGCGCCGGTGTGCTGGGCTGTCAGAAAACGAAATACCATCCGGTCCACTTCGAGCCTTCCACTCGAGGACGGTATTATGAATGAACCCCGAGTAGGGAGAGAACGGGTGCAGCGAAAAGAGAGAGGAGCGAAAGATGGAGAGAGAAAGTGATTCGAGTCTCTCGAGCCTCTCCAATACTCAATGGAACCGAGAGAAAAATCCGTGTGGTCATTTTTCGATCGCACAATAAGGCTGACTGCCCGCCATCACCTCGTCCGTTGCTACCTCGTCTCGCATGCTCTTGCGTTTTCATGTTGCTGCGTCACAACAGTGACACATACTGGCGGGATTCCTGACCATGTACTTGGTCAGGCATCACAGACAAGAAAGATATTCGATGTGGCTTTACAATGAGCCTCTCGGATGACTAGCATCGAGGAAAAGGCCTCCGTGGGTCGTTATTTATGCGATCTCATTCTGAGACGAGGCGACACGACCACGTCCCGTAAACAATGCGATCTTACGAGGGAAGAATGTCGACTGATTCGATTAACGGCGATGATTGGTTATATCGTGGCTTTGGTCCGCGACGTTCCTTTGAGGCTTTTAAGCGGCAGAGAGGTAAGCGAAGAATGGCTGCTCCATAGACTATGTGTAACATTCTGCTGTTGATCAACGAGCATAACTGAATTTGCATTCAGAGCAATTGGATGAGTATGTATACATGCTTATTGTTAGTGTTAAATTATTTGGCAATTTTCTGCCACCCAGAAATCGTAAATTACCGGAAATGGTGGCGTGGCACGTAGGAGACACTCAATACCAAGTTGCTTCGATCACGAAGCTTCCCGATCGATCACACGACTTTATGCGAAAGCGTGATCCGGACGGCGTTTCGAGAATCCTTCGTCGATCCATCGGTCAAGTCGTTGACATCTTGACGAGGCGCAAGGAACGTCTGGCGTCACGTAAAAAAGCCGTTCGTCTTCAGGAACGCATCCACCCACCGTCGACAGGTCTGACGCCTTCCGAGGGCCTGATGTGGGGTCTCCCGACCCGCGGGCTATACATAGTAAGAACGACTAAGCTGTTTCGTCTTTTGAAATTTAACTGCTGTTAATTGTGATCGTCTTGGTTAATTTCTGTAATTAGGTCAATTCATGGCTTGTCATTCTGCTTACTCAACAAGATGTTGATTAAAGCAGTCATCCCTTTTATCCTCTCGATGTTACTATCTTGTCAAACTTAAAGATTTATTATTTCTGACACTGTAGACGTGGTGTAATTAATGCTTTCACGAGTCTGTTTTCGTCGTCAGGAGCAAATTGTTGGGTGTTAACGAACGGCGGAAGCAATTCTTAGTTACGATCCGCCCACCAATTTTAGTAGAACGAGAAAGTGCCGTCAAGTAGATGACCCTTGTTCAGGAAGTAAATGATCGAGAAACCAAACTCCATTTGTATAAACACGATCATTTGTCTGGTTGTCAGTTAGTAGTTATCATTTATACTAATCTAAAAAGAAATATAAAATTAATTATTATAATTTAGAATTCAAATTTCCAATATTCAAAAGTTCAAAATTGGTAATAGTTAAATTTCAATTTACATCATTAAGAATATCTTTCAATGCTTGCATTTCATTGCTTGCAAGAAACACCTTGCATTGCTTGTTTGTGTATACATGTATATAATTTGTTTTCAATGCGTAGAAATTACAATTTCCATGGTTGTCACCCCAATAGGCGCTTCCGACGGTTGCAGCCGACTTCCTCATATGAAAGGGGCAAGCAGTGGCAATGCTGGGTGGTTCCGCTATCAAATGGTTGAACGCCTTCGAAGACGAATGTCTCTTGTCTCTCCCCCGTTTTCTTTTTTCCTTTCGCCGTCACTCCCTTCTCCTTCTACTTCCTTTTCCAAGCCGGCAGCTTTCAAGCCCCATTACCATCGCTTTGAAACACGCCACAGTAGTCCGATGATCTTTTTTATTGCTCTATTATTGGCCACGGCTCGAGGCTCTTGTAAAAGATTGCCGAATATTTCGGCAAAAAGCCGTCTCGTCTTGTCGTTTTGCGCCATTGGCTTCATAAACTTCCAACCTTGCCAGTTTGCACAATCTTACCGTCTTAATTTCACAGTTTATATATCTTCACTTAAACTAAACACGAAATCCTTTTGCAATCTAATTGTACGTCTCCTGTACCGTTACATCTTTTCTGTTTGCATTATTTTTAAATGCAAGTCTTTCTTATTGTAGACACTGTTTTATGAGATCTTGGTTAAAGTTGGGATTCCCCGGCATTTGCGAAAGGATCGGCAGAAATACAACTGACGCCTTGTTTGTTGACGTATCGACTTTTCCCAAAGGAGATCTTTGATTCTGATCGATACGGAGATTCACGTTGATTCGGGTTATTAGTGGAGTCTCTTGAGCCCTCTGCGGGCGTACGAAACGCCTGAATCGAGATTTAAACAAGCGTTAGGATTAGAGAGACCAGTCCCGCTTCTACATACACCGCGTTTATCAACCGCGCCTTCTAGTTTGCCTGAAATTGATCTTTTTATAATTGCCCGTCGCTCGCCTCATGATTCCCCGAGCAATTATTATTTCAAACTAGCGTGCGCTATCTAATTTTCTTGATCTTCGGATGATGCGTCTGTCATAATATGTTCTTAATATTCAACGGGCGGACCATGACAGGTTGCGTTGTGTCAACATTACTCATTGCCAGCATCAACAAGAAACAGTTACAACTTAGATGCGCGTCCAAGTGGATTGTGCATGATATTGTATCAACGTTAAATGTACTGATTTTATACCATTGTTATGATATCGTGAAAAATTTGTCACTTCATCAATAGTTTAATCGTATCGATTGATTATTTCTGTAACAAAAAGTGCACTGATTTTATATGTACGTCTTATGAGCTGCGTACTGATTTTATTGTTAATTTTCAGACAATGACAGTTTATTATTAGATTTGAAGAAGAACGTGCGTATATGGGCAATAAGAGGATGAAAGTAAAAATCAAAAGATGAGGCGAGCAAAGAATTGTTCAAAAAATAGGATGCTTTCTTGATGCGGGACGAAGATTCGCCTGCTCACAGCCTACGTTTAGTCTTCAAAGTGTACTCGTCAGACAAGAGGAAGTGCTTTTTGTCCTGCCTCCGCGCGTCCTACGCGTATATTTAACTTGGCATACCTACTTCAACACCTTCTGCGCGCAAAGAATGCTGAATTCTTTACCTCCTTCTATTGTCCAATTCTTAGAATCGCTCGTTTTTTAATTAGAAGGAAAATCGGAGTAGGGTGGGGAGGGGATTAGAAAAAAAGTGCGATACCTTGCGAAAGTTGACTCGGGTCCGCCATTCTGGAAAAAAAAAATAACAGGTTTTATACGATTGTAAAAATACGCAACGATTTTATGGAGAAAAATATTACCGAAGGTTATTTAACGACTCTGATCCCGTTCCTGGCCTGATTCCGTTTCATGTTATGATCGTAAATTCGAAATTGCACGATTCCGTTGCACATACGGCAGAGAACCAGGCATAGTTACATTTGGTCACGTACTGAGAATATTTTGTCAATCGTCAGTTGTGCTCGTTAGCGGCATCCGTCAGAGTAGCGGACAAGTCTCGGCGCCTTGACTTCTCGAAATAATCACGTAGTCGCATAGAACTCGCCTTTTTCTTCTTCTTCTTTCATGCTCTTGTTCACTGGGACGCTGGCACAGATCTATCATGCCGGCTGGATTAGATGCAAACGCGGACCGTACCTGAAATTCATGTATACAAGGGTTAGATATGCGATTTTCGTGGTTGCGTCGTGGAAATTGCAGTAAAAAAAATTTAAAAATTATTGCACAAATGCATGATTTGTAGACTTGTCGGCGTGGGTATTATGGTATTAATCTTCCAGCGATTAAGATATTAATTACACGCCAAAATATTTAGGATCAACAATGAAACCGTGGAAAGTCAACGGGTAAATATGTGAGTAAATAAGTAAGATGCAGAACACGGCCACGATACTTGAGATAGTTGTTCGTTCGTTCAGGTGGTTTTTGCATGAGAACACGAAGCGGTGCTTGGCCGCTGTTTTCAGAATAAACTAGCGAGCTTATACTCATAACAAGAAAAATATTAAATCACCGTCATCGCCTGTACGACCCTATCTGGGCCCTTATCTGTGTACCGCTTCCTTGATAGTAACCGTAACAAAGTCAAGAAGCTTATTCGCGACTAACCCTGTTCCGATTATTTTTACTTCCACATTGAAATATTAATACATAATAAATTTACATGGCCGATTATTGCTGCCAGCTACGCGAGCGTTTGTCACCGTCTTGAAAAAATACCAACCAGGATAATTCGCGGCTCGTAAAACACTTACATCGTCGCGCGTAACGCGGCAAATTAAAATAAATCTTGAGACGTTCAAGCTCACGATTGGTAGATCGTGTTTGTTCTCGTTGAAAGGTACAGATGTAATCTTCTTTGTCGTGTATCGCCTTAATGGATTCATGGAGAAACGTTTACCAGTTTATTCGTTCCCTTTATTCGAACCTAGCCTACCACAAATTTCGTATATTTCAGCGATTCCCGGTTCTAGATTCTAAGCCACATCAATGACGCACCGATTGAGCCATTATGACCGTTGGTTCATAATGCTATTTCGATGATAGGACGACCTGCAGGCCAATCCGTGTTCTGTTCTCGTTTTCTACCGTGACACCGCAGGAGGCACCGTGTCTACAACAGGCGCGCGTAAGGGCACACACCCAGACTCCGAGGGTTGAGGAACGCTCGATTTACCGTGAAATTGCTGAATGTAACCTTATGTACACTCGCCTCCCCTCTGTCAACGCGATGATCTTTTTCAGGGGATTGTGTTTGAGCAGCAAGGAAACGGTTCATAATAATTCGTTCTCGATTAATTGTTCCCTATAGTACCTATATCTTTTTATTGGAAACGAAGTTACTATTTTTCCGCATGGTATTAAATTTTACATCAGTAGAAAATTAAAAACAACCCTAAGTATAATCGATATCTAGTAATATACTATTCTAGTCTGTGAAAAATTGGAATAAATACGAATTAAACTCGAGAAAAAATTCAAATTTCTCGAAGTTTTTTACGTATGATTTTGTAACAAGCATAACGATTTGATCCGACGTGAAAAATCCAAGTCGATTGAGCAACAACGGCGGAGCCTAATCTACCTTCTCACGGGAGCAAACGCCGCGTAACTATCGGGACGTGGATTCGAAACAATCAGCTCATTGTCTGCCTCTCATTGTATATATTTCTAGGCCGGGAGGATTGCATCCACGGGCCCGAAGGTGGATCCGCGTACAATGCGTACGCGTGATGGGCGCGCAACAATACAATCGGTAGGCGACAGGGGTATATCACGCGCACCACTGGCCACCAGCAATGACTTAATGCTATTTGGAGTCCACGGCCTTCTCTTGCACGCCATTATGCCTCGCGTGGCGGGTGCATTCGTCCATGAATGCCGTAACACGAAGACCCAAAGAGAAACACCGACAAAACGGAAATGTTTACAGCTTGATAAGCCGCGTTTGGGACGAACCTTGACCGGCAAAAAGCGAATCGATTTTCTTAGGAAGATGCTAAACCGCATAACGGTTCTTCTTCATGTGACTTGTAATTAATTGTTTTAATCTGTTTTAGGTGACGTTGCATCGTTCGATTTGGTTATACAATACAGTTGATTCCACAGTTATAATCCATATTATTTATAAACTTAATATCTGGGATAGTAACAAAAACAAAGTACAGGAAGTTCATTTACCAATGAGAGTTTGGTAGAGATGCAATTCTGGGAAGAGGAGTCCGTTGAACGGTTTAATGGCATTCGGTGTCAGAATTTCGTGGGACGTACGTACGTGTAAACAGGCACGGTGTCGGGCAACGTACCGTACGGGGGTTGAACACCCTAAAATTAGCCCCGGAGGCGGGACGCGACGCGTATACGCGAACGCAGTTACGTATCGAACGCGGACCCACACGCGTGGAGAGCGTGAAAAAATGCTTACATTATCATCTGTAATTTCGTAAACAGACCACGGGTAGTACGGGGACTAGGCTTATGGGGACCCGTTGGTGCACTCGTTGCGGGTGGCCTAAGGAACGGGACCGTCTTCCGTAGTGGATTTCTACTCTGGGAAGTGGATCTTCTGTAATAAAAAGTGCCAAGCATTACAATTAAGAAACCCACATGTACCAACGTGTTAATGAAATGGACAATTGTGTACATATTTCTACTTTAGACCAACGATAATGAAGAAAGAGTATAATTGATTTTCATTTTAAAAAATGACATTCTGTATTACACATTCCAATTGACTTATCCAATAAAACTACTAAGCTGAAGAAATTAAATATTGTTTAACAACAATTTGTAATTTACAAAACATACTAACAAACGCGAGAACTGAAACCGTTTCATTCACATGATCGCCAATGTTAACCAATATAACCAACATGGGAAACAAGTATAAAGTATTTACGAGTGTTGCATCACTCGATGAGACTGTACCGAGCGCGACAAGGATCGGTCTGTGTGCGGTTAATTAATTGCCTATTTTAAATTTGAATTACCATGTCATAATAACGTGTCACGTGTCAGGATGACTCCGGGCAACAACGTTATGGGCGAAGGATATAGACGCGCGGAATAGGTACGCTGAAAAGGGCGGGCGCAATGCGGAAACCAGCAGAGACATCGATATATCGATGTTCCTTGGTACATTTGTAGATGTGCCAATTAAATTCGAAATTACCGGGGAAAACGAGCATATTGTTACCGTACCAGTGGCGTACCAGTGTAAATGTGCCCATTAACGTACTCCTGGGTACATTTCCCGCAACCGATTTAGCATTTAACGTCATAATGACGTTTGCATTTTCGACTGGGTACCGTTGTTTACTTTATTTCGAATTAAACCGCGATTAAGTGTGACCCGATCTACACGAATATCCATATAATGATCCTTACGCTTCATTCTCCACTTAGAAACTATCAATCGAAGCACAAAAGTGTATCTAATTAAAGTTAAAGAATAGAAAAAATAGATTAATTAGAATATTTAACTCTGATTACGGCAGATTAATATCCACATGTAAAAATTCGCTCGTTTATTTTAAACTAAATCAGTAGCTAGTTATTTCTAGGGTCAATCGCTTATTTTCCTAGAACCAGTATCAAAGAAGATGTTGCGAAGCGTGATGCAAAACACGAACCGGAACGAAAATACGGCTAGTTTCCATTTCTTATTGGACAGTAGTTTTACGGGCTTCTCTACGAGAACGAAATTGGACGGTGCCTTTAGTAATAACTATAGCGATATTCCAGAGGCGAGTTTGGCCCGGGTTCGACAAATATTTTTCTCGACAGAGATACGCATAACGAACCTGGCCGATGCTCGCGCGCCGATAAACCGCTTTCGAGCGATTTTCGCTACCACGCGATGCGCGGGCGGTGATGGTGCTCGCGGGTAGGGCGATGTTCCACATCCAGCGGCTATCGATCTGTACCTGCGGATACCATTGGAGCCCGTGGTTCTTTTCTATACCGATGCGAACCAATTTCCATCGGTCCATGCCGGAACTCTGCTTTTCTCTCTGTTTTACTTTTGTTTTTTTTTTTGGTCCACCTTTCGCGTTCTTTTTCTCCTATCTGAGAATGACACAATTGAATGCACGGGGAAAAGGAAAAACCGCGAGAAGAGACAAAAATATAGATGGTACGCGATATTGTAACTACCACGTACATCTGTAATTGCCAATTTTAACTGGTACCTCAGTTCGTTTTTCATCTCCTCAACTCCTCCATTTAGTTCTTTTTCACCAGTTCTTTTCCGTCTTTCTAGTTACCACGAAAGCTTTTTCCTTTTACCCTTTGGTCGATCGGCATCGTTGTGTTGGACGTAAATGAAATTCTATTTATCCACCGCTTGCATACGGGTAGCTTCTTTTTCTGTGCGCCTCCACTCGTTCGCCGCAGTACGACGACACGACGAATTTCGTTCGTTCCTGTAGAAGTTTATTTCATTGTCAGTGGACCAAGCACATGATTTTGTTGACTTTTATTGCTACTTGAACTTTAGAGTATCTGTTTATCCTCCTATTTGACTATCTTTTTAAGAAGAAATGTTTAACAAGCGTGTTTTTATTACCTACATTATTTATTCAAAACGGTAGTGACAAAACTTGTATGTAGAGTACAAAAACCTGTTTCAACAAAGTGAAACGTTAGACTTTGCACTGGATGTTTATTATGTCTAACCTAACATAATGTTTATTATGATAACCGAAGCTAGTTTGAATCACTATTACAATTAATTGATGGGACCTGAGCTGTGTGATCGTGGAATCTTAATGAACAGAATGTTGCATTCGAATAGCTTGGTTGCAGTCACTCAAAACTTGAAGAAATGTAATGGAGAAACTAGGTCGTAAACAATGGGGTCTCAAGGGATCCATGACCGAATTCTTCGTATTCGTAGACGCTTTAACCAAGTTGCTTGAATTTTGATCCTCATATGTACGTTTTCTTGTCGAACTCCTTAAAAAAATCTAAGATCCTCCTGCGATTTGAAAATCATGGAATTTGTGTCTTGAATGATGATCTTTTCATCAATTTTAAATAAATTTCTCAAACAATATACCTACATCTTCTAGCTCTCTCCTTTCTTTGAAATTTTGCTCATCTTTGTGATCTTTATTTTCGGAACCGATCACGCCGTCGTCGTTTATACAAAGCGGGACAAATAGATTTTACAAGCAGGCAGAGTGGGAGTTGAGCGAGGAGGAGCTACGACTGCGACGATAGAAGCCGGCTACGTGTATTGAGGTTAGGTCACGGCACTCCAGCAACGATTCCAGTTTCGCGTTTTGCCGCGGGTCTCTGGGAAACGCGCACCTGTCGTCTTTCCCCTGGACGAGCAGACGATGGCAAAGCCCCCTTTCTCTCCCACTCTTCTCTCTTCGCGGTACACTCGTTCTTCTCTTTCCGCTCTGCTCCTCTGCGCGTCAGCTACTACCTTGCTTTCCCCGCCTACCGCAGTATGTTTGGATTTTTACATGAAAAATATTCGTACAAATTATACTGGTAACATTTAATCGAAAAACTCTTATACGTCATTCGCATACATTTTTCAGTACACATTTATGATAATAAAAAGGTAGAAACTATATATCCAGTTGTATAGTTGGACCGCCATGTTGGAACTTATGTAATATTGCAAGTAAATTCATTATTGTTAAAGTTTATATGTACTTCTATTATAGCAAGGATCTAGATTATTTTAGGAAAATTCAATTGTAGAACATTAGAGTAGTAATTAAGATAATCCTAAGATCAACATTCCAGCTACCTCTGATTCTATTATAGTCTATTAAGGCAACAAATTAAATGGTCGGTATTTCAATCAACTTTTGGTCAGTATTTTATAGGGACAATTTAGATTGGTTTAGCTAGTTAAATTAATAAACGGACAATATGAAGCAGAAAAAACACAGTACTAAACCCATTTCATTATAGACGCATTGTAAATCGAAAAATAATTAGGTTCAAATTAAAGGATACTGACCCTTCGCATTTAAATACTGACCACTAAAATACATGCCGTCAATTAATTGTGCCCTTCGACAAGTAGTCCCATAGCCTAACTTGAATCTGTCATAGTTTACACTCGTTTAGGGTTAAAGAGATTGATAAATAAACAGCGAGGGAAAATTTAAAGCCCCAACCTACTCGAAACTTTAAATCTCTCTTTTTATTACAAACCGTTCAAAGTCCATCAATAAAAAGAGATCCATTTTATCGTTCGTTTATTCGGTAAGATAAGAAATCGTTACTGTTCCCGTTTTAACCAGCGATCCTCTCTGTTGCGGTTTTTCCGCGGCGCGATTTCGTGAGCCCCTTGCCGGAGGAACTACGCGCAGCGTGCATCTCATTGCTTTGGTTGCTTAGAAAAAAAAACGGGTTACGCGTAAGTCGGAGACGAAGAAGGTTTACGCTGTCGATTCTCCTTCTCTCTCCATCCATTTCGTAGAGCGTACTGTTTGTTTAAGTAAGCCGGCGGCCAAACTTTTTTTCTCTTTCGTTCTCTCCTGTTTGAAATTGATGATTGCACGGAACCGCTAATACGGCCGCAACGGTTACGCGGGAAGAAACAGAGGGAAGAAAAAGAAATGGTGATACGGAGGGGTGGCGGAGAGGAAAGGGCGGTGAAAAAGAGCGAACGAGAAGAAAGCAAGACAGGCGGTTTGCAGCGGCAACCATAGCGTGCGACTGATGTTCCTACTACCGAAATTATCGTCATATAGCCGTGGTTTTTCCGTCTACGAGATGTTTACGCCACACGTGGGAACCTAGCCGCGATGCCATCAAACTTTCCACCCGTTTTTACGAAAGCAATGTTTTTTCGTCTCCCCGACAGCTGTTACACCACCGTGATTATCAAAGTATAGTTCTTCTTGTACCTATAATCTGTCGCGTGACGCGTGAACGCAATTACGTTAAATCGTAGCACGTTAATCGCACATCAGGTAATAATCTGCTAATTGTTCAATGTGCGTAAAACGTGTTCGCAAGAAAATTAGGCATAAGATCATTTCTACTGCTTTTCCAAAGTGGAGCTTTTGCCAAAGTATGACGACCATTTAAATCAAGTCTCGAATGAAGGTGGAGACGCGACGTCTTCCATAGCGTATTTGTACGCCGCAGGATGGATAATTTTAAGTGTTTACCGTGGAGATAGAGAAACGAGGGCCCGATGACTTTTGCACCCTTGAGTTCCGTTGCTCTAAAATTGCCCCTGCCCGGCTCGTTCGGTCGCTGCCGCTACCGCGTGTGTTTGCACGGTTTAGAGGCTAATGCCAGAGCCGCACCATTCCAAGAGTTTACATTCCGTGCAAATACCACTTCTGACGTCCGTCACTTTCACCCGTCGATCGCTAATTCGATTCCACAGCCTTTGATAAAGTGGCTGTCACAGGCAATTAATAAACCTTATTTCGAGCTGCTGTTAATTCAACTGGCGTCACATTAGCATTCGCACCGTCGATTTTCGAAACGGTTTTAACTAAAAAATATGAGCGTTTCGTTGGTATAGCAACTGTACACATTCTTGTCTTTAGATTCGAAGTTCCTGAGGTTTTCTTTATCCTAATACACTGATCGTTAAGTTTGTATCGTGTTTTAGTTTGTGAAGGTGTATCTAAGGTCAAAATAAAAATTTGTTAGTTCGATCAATTAAATCATAATATATATCATTATATATATATATCTTGGAGAAAAATTTGACTTTAGTGTCAGACATGTACCATTAACGTGATGTTAATCCGCTATTATATGATTTCTTCAATGTTTGCACCTGAAACTACAACCATAATGTATTGTGGTTCGATGGTAAAATATGTTGTACTATTTAGAAAAATAAACTATTTTTGTTGTACCTACTATAATCACCGAGTACTATGCCAATGAGGGAAAAGAAAATTGTCTTCACTTTTGTTATCTACTTTCACAATCTGGTACATAAATGAATCGCACTGCAATGAAGGGTTAGCGTGTTAGGTATAGAATGAGAGTATGATTGAATAGGAGGTTATCTAAGTAAATGGATAATTAAGAATTAACACGTTCCGTGTCGGACCGATTTTTAAATACTTTCCGCTTTACAACTAAATAGTTTTGCTTCTGGCATATACTTTACAATTTTTACAATACTGTAAAGACCGCGATTATATACGCCCCACGCGGCACGGAACGTGTTAACATTTAAACTTTGAATTTTGAAATTCTGAAAAATATATGGAATTTTGCTTAGCGTAATAGCCAGAATTGGGATGGAGGCGCCCTGTATTCTGGAACAGGGCACATGTTTACCTGCCAAGAGATCCTCGACCCCGGGTTTTCCATAAACTAGAAGCCCTAAGGCAGGAGGTACGGAGTGGAATAGACCGACGCGTGCTCGAAGGGATTCTGCTAACTGGTCTATAGGTATATATACTCTATCTTTCAGCGAACTAACGGATTGGCGGCACCGAACGTTCCAAAGCCCGGCTTTATCCGGAGCACGTGTTTCAGCAGATGCAGTTAAATCCCGCCTCGGGCGAAAACCACCGAACAGCCGAACCGAAACTTTTACTTGCTGCTAAATCATGCGACTGCTCTGCTCGTTGCTTAGCTTTTTCATATTCATCATTATTAGTGTAGCAAAATTAGGATATTTTATAATTTCCTTGAAATCATCCAAACTGATTAAACTGAGCAAGGCATCGAGTTTGAACGCAGTTAATTACACTTCACTATCTAAAACAAAAAAGGAATATCCTCTTTAGACATTAATATTGGCCACGAATAACATTTAATATTAATATTCATAGTATTAGCAAGTGGTAACACAGTAGAAGATAATCAAGAAATTATAACTACATTCGGATTGAGTTAAAATCTATCATTTTTCGAAATTTTTCTCTGTGAATGGCATGATTCAAACTCAAGGTAGCCAACACTGTACTCCATAACGAAAATTCCATCGAAGTTACGTAGTCTTCGATGTCGTTCGATCATGGAAATACCTCTCGGAGTCGTTCGGACGATTGTAAGATATTCTTACCTTTCCATTATCGCCCACGCCGATGCGTCCGGGGAGAAATAACGCTTCGCAGATCGGAACTAGAAATAATCAGGATCGATCTCTGTTTAAGAGAAGCAACAAAGTGCCCGAACGAAATGCAGCGTCCGCGCGTACGAAGTGAGCGTCTGTTTGAAAATTTTGCGAAGCTTTTAAACCGGGTCCACCGGATTCGTATTATTGTTATCGCGATCTCGACGATGCGCCACATGGTTTTATATCTGCCCCGCGTATTTTTTCCCGCAGTAAAGTCGTACGGTTTATTAATCCGATTCGGACGATTGTTTGATATTTTTTTTGTATATCGCGCTCCCGTCCTGTTGACACGGGCACACATTTTTTTCGAACGGTAAACAATGTTTCATCGTTACATGCGATGACGGAATTAATTCTAATCGAGCCACTGGTAATTAGACGAGCTCGTTGCTTCGAGGACAAATGTACATAAAAACGAAAGAGAATACAACAAAATGTACATATTTCACTTTTAGACGGGCGGTAATTTTATACGTATTGTATTGGCTGATGATGTATCAAAAAAAGCGGGAAGTAAGGAGTAACATTGGATGACCCTATAATTCGCACGAGATATGTCGCAGAAATAACACTTGTGTTTTCGTTGTGATTCATTACGTTTATTTCGTAAGGTTTCGTATTCGCACGACTCATCCTACGTTAATAAGTTTTCGATTATTATTATTAATACCAATACGTTTCTGTATATATAGATCTGTCTATTTATACATATATACCTTTATCTATACATCTTATATGTATATGCATATGTATGCACGTACATGTTAATAATATACACGCAGAGATCTATCTACGATGCGATTCCGTTTGCAATCGTTAATTATTCACATGATCCGTTTTTAATAAATATATTATACGTCAATTCCCGTCGAACGACCAATCTCGTGCAACCGAACCACGCATCGGCCAACAAGGAATGGTTACACGAATAAATGCACAAATGAGACATCAACTTTCGTAAAATTACTCAACTCACTCCTCCTATCCCGGAAAAGATCACATGACATTTTACAACGAATTTTATCACTCTCGCCTCCTTCCACTGATTTAATTAGAAGGAAACTTCCAGCATTTAGAACGCAATTTTCGTTGTAAAAACATACGATACGATTTGTGAGAATTATCGATGAGATTTACTATTCTTCGATCCTTAACCGAATCGAAAAATTTTCCTACAATTATTACGTCATATAAAATATATAATAACGAGCAATTAATTCTTGATAGTTATAATTGAAAACGCTATTACGAAGCTGTTTCAATGTAGCGTCCGAAATTGAGGTTCAAAGAATTGGTAGATATTGAGAGTAGCGAATAAAAAAGAAATTTGGTTTGTTAAAATGACGTGAATTACATTTTTGTGCAAGTAGAAAGTATTTAAAAACTGTGGTCAATAACTAAAATGTTTATGGTTCGAGTGTATTATTAATAGGTATCAATTTCAAAAAGCATATCGACGTCGTAAAGCTAGGATAACCTTCTGCGATAGTATGCATTGATGCGTGTATTCTTTATTTCGGAGTTAAAATATCGGTTCTTATGACACCATCGATATTAATCGTGTCATCGTGCCGGAAATGGATGATACCGACATGCACACACACACACGTATTTCCCGAAATATCTTATTTCCATTAGTAATTCGCTGCCGATTTACAGCGTCGCGTGGTTTTAGCACCGTGTGCATTTGCGTGCATACACGATTATAGTAAGAAAAGGAATTTAGAATCGGACGAATTACCGTAGGTCAGCATAGAGATCTCTCTTTGTTTGCTCAGATGACACGGTAATCGTCATTGATATTCACAGCTATTTTCACGGCACATCTCGCGTCATTCGCCCTTACGAATCATTAATGTGCACGCGTAGTCGATCCAGCTTTTCTTCGATGCCTTCGATTATTGTAAAGTAGTAATCCGCTCTTGTGGTTACACTGTTCATAGCGTAACAATTTTTAGGACGACTTTAAGACGAGCAAAATTGGAAGGATTGAAGTTGAATTGAAATGACGGTTAAATGAAAAGAAGGCAAAACTTCAAGGAAAGTGTTATTTGCTGAGGCGTTCAATTATGTTCGTTCAATTATCGGGCTGCTCGTTTCTTCCACGACCCGTGGAAGGAAACGGCGCGAGAGAAATCGTCCCGTGCCAGCGACGGTCAATTTGAGGCTATATGTCAGTCTACGAGTTCCTTCGACCACACGCAAAGTACACATATACCGAGTGTTTTTTATATTCGTACGGTAGGACACGTGTTAGCTGCTCGCAATAACGACTTGAAAATGTCAAGTGTCCGTCGGACTTGCGCTTGCCGGTTCGACCATAATCGTTTTTCGTTCGTGTTACTTTGAAGTTTCGATTGACATAGGATCGACACGTAAGACTCGATAAAATAAAAAAAACATGTCGAACTCTCGTTCCACTCGATCACCGTCTATATGATCGAAATAGAAATCAGTGAATGCTGTTACGCTGAATTACTTGAACAATTCGCGACAGAAAACATCCCTGTCGATAGAATCGTTAATAATTCTCATCTATTCGTTAACATCCATTGCTGCAGTTACAACTGATGTCGTGGTGTAAACCCACAACCAGTTTGTTGTTACAATCGTTGCGAGCAATTAAATATCTACAGTTTCACGGGTTGAACTTCGAAGAGCTGTTATTTTCACGCCATTTTTAATATGGATTTCTAGACTTATCTAATTCCACTCTTTGGCGAGCTCTTCTGTGCATGGGATCCACTCTTGCTTCACATAAACCAGACTGGGGTCGTAGTGTTCCGCATGGTGCTCTTCAAGGCCTCGGTGATGAGGCCTTGAATTTCGGTATTCTCAGTATTTGTGCAACGTGATTGGTAGATTGCCGCTGGTGTTTACGGTGTTGCAGTCTTGGTAGTATCGGTGGTACAAGGGCGGAGATGGGGCTGCACTCGACGAGAGTGGAGTCGGTGGGCTGGATCTGGAAATGCGGACAGACTTTACGATCAATACCATTACTTCTTACCCTTCTTCCGTAGATCAAGATTTTCAATATTACCATACTACAAACCATGTTAAGTTGTACATAATTGAACATTATTACTTTTGTATCTTACAAACTACCAACCGATCGTATCTCTTCTTGTACTCCAACAATACTATAGTTAAGAAACAGATTTCTAACACTGAATGGAAACGATAGCAGCACAAATATGAACGGAACCTGTAAAGCTGACAGCTCGGCGATTGAGTATCCTGATAAATAGCTGCTGTGTCGGGGCTAGCCGCCTCCTGGTACCATTGCGAATGTCCTGCTGTATTGTTATGGTTTCTCGAATTATATTCCGCGTGATCCATTATGTAACCGGCTGTGGGCGTGCAGTAAGGCGCGTACATGGTTCCGGGCGGTGAACCGTTGCTCCTGGAGACAGTGCTACCGTGGCCGTACGCGGTGGTCGCCATCATTGCCGCGACGGCAGCCGTCGTCGTGGTCGTAGTGGTGCATACGGACGGTAAATGGTCCCTGGACACCACCCCGGCACCCATCGGCTCTCTGCTCGACATAATCGAATGCGAGTGAGGGTGAGGATGCTGAAGACCGTGGGGATGGTGTGTATGATGTTGATTCTCTCTGGTCATCAAGGCAGCGCTATTCTCTCGCGTCGTCATGAGTGCGTCTACGCTGAAGCTGGTGGGGTCTAAACCCATGGATACATCTTGGATGGTGTCTTGATGAACTTGATGGGCTTGGTGCACCTGATGACCCAGAGTAGTCTGTATAACACTTTGCCCGCCTATTGCAACGGCTGATGCAGTCGTCGTTACCGAAGCTTTCGTGTCCTGAATAGGACTATGAAGACCGTATTTAGCTTGTACAGCCATACAGTGACTCCCTGCATCGTTTACTGGTTCCCTCTTCGGTTTACACAAAGTCGTCTCCATGGTACCTAACTTCTTGGCAGAGCTATCCGTCGGTGGTGAAATGACAACGTTATTAGGTTTCGTTTCCTCCTGATTACGTTGCTTCTCAGGCACTAAACCTTGCCGTTTCAGAGCTTCCTCTTTCTCTTTGAGCGCGTCCTTTTTCTTAAAACGCCTACGACGTCTGAGATAAGAACCGTTATCGAACATGTTGTAGCTGTCCGGGTCCAGAGACCAGTAGCTTCCTTTTCCTGGCTTCTTGTCGTCCCTTGGTACTTTCACGAAACACTCGTTCAGGCTGAGGTTGTGCCTTATAGAGTTCTGCCAACCTTGCTTGTTTTCGCGGTAATAAGGGAAGCGTTCCATGATGAATTGATAGATGCCGTTCAGAGTGATCTTCTTATCCGGCGCGTGTTGTATCGCCATCGCAATCAGCGCTATATACGAATACGGAGGCTTTACCATATCTTTGCCAGGATGGTGAATGTGTTGCTGAGTTATACCTGAGACCGGATAACCTGCTGCCGTCGCATAGCCACCGTAGCGATATTGTTCATAGTACCCCGGGGCTGCACCCACACCCGGATACGATGGGGTTCCCATTCCAACAGGAACGGCTGTTGCGTGCCTATAGTATGCATTCTGCTCACTGAACAGAGTATGCATTTTGTACAAACGAACCGGTGATTTCACTCGACGTACGGCAATTAGTTTGAAAAATTGCTCTAGCGGAGATCCAACGGCACCTGTCGTGGAAGAATCTGTGTGACAGTATATATTCCGAGCTTATCAACGGCAATACCTATAATGGTGCTTCAAGATTGTTTTGATACAACGATTGACATTTTCAGTACCTATCCTGAACAATTTGCATCTTCCTGGGTTCTTATTTTATCTCCTCTTAGACAACTTCAGTTTTCGTATACAAACTCACTCACTGATCTCAATCAGTCACTTTGATCAAATCACACTTTTTCACAGCCCGACGAGTCGCATTCGCGATGCAGAAAATTTCACTACGAAAGATTATCGGTCGATCGGTCGAGATACGTCTGGCAGTCGATCACTTAACTTTCGATACGGGCGAACTGCGGCATCGTACGGCTGGTCGTTCCATAGATCGTTCGTCGCGAAATTATCAATTCCGTCGGCGTAGAGACGGAGGCCGGTGGTTTCGTTTACTCGTTAGCCGTTTAAATGGTGTTTTGTTGACGCTCACGGAATATCTCTTCTACTCTGGTGCGAGTTACTCGCGGTAGGAAGACAAGCGGCGAGAGCGGTGTGAGAGAACGAGGGTGCATCCAGTGGTCGATGCCAGGGCTAACCCGTAAACCCGCGTGCACGCGTATTATGATACACAACAGGCCGGAGTTTACTCAACCCCGAGTAAAAACACACTGGGGCCTCGGCCTCGCGAGCGGACGAAGTGTTCCGAGTTGGGCAGCACGGCTGCGCGGGCTGTGCGTGGCGCCTCTCTTCGAAAAATCAAGGGAACCCGCCACAGCCTGCCGCCTATTCATCAAACGGGCCACGCGATTGGTCGTACGCGATCATGTGACTCCACCTACGGGCAACGACCAATCGGAGTCCGGTTATTAAAAGGAGAACCGTGGACGCCTCTACGGCTACTTTGCCAGGAATCCAGTGACTGTACTAACCTAGTCACGCCCTCGCGGCTCGCGCAGGGCCGACGCAACAAAAGCGAGACAATGAGCGTCGCCCCCGTGCGGTATACTGTGCTGTGGTGTGAGAGCGCACGCGAAATTTTTCCACGCGCGGCTTCCCGTCCGTCGGACACTTTTTTATACGAGACATCCGTGAAATCGACGGATTTGACAGGATCGAAAAGTTTGCGGTGGACCCGTTGTTGGGTTTCTCTTCCTTTTTTTCCCCGAGGAGTCACAAATTTTGTAACGCCGTTCGGTTTGACAATGGAGTCAAAGTATGGAACGCAGAAGGTGGCGAATTTAGAAGTGATACCAAACGACTACGTGGGGTTTTCATCCTGATCGTTTCGCGTTTCCAATTCATTGGGACCCAACAGTGTTAATTTTTGGTAAACAAAGTGAAAATTTTCGTACTACATATTCCACGGGATTTGCAACTGGTGGTAACGATCGTTTCAATATACTAATTGTTATTATCAATTGGCATTGTATTCACATTTCCGTAAGCGCGTAATATAGAATTCCAAATATTGGTACTCATTCAGTTCTCGCAAATAAATATTGTCTCTTCGAATTTGTACTGTATACCTTTAACTGATTAGCACAGAGTAAACTTTTACTTAAAATTTCAAACTGATAGTTTTACTGCCATTACCCGGAATGATTTCGAATAAAAGAGAATAGTAGTCGCGCGTATTTCATCATCGCTCGTCTACAGGACGCGAAGACACTTTTTGCTCGATAAATACAGATAAGTGTGTAATCCGTGGACGAAGAAACTCGAGAAACTCAGGACGAAAAGGCTCGACCGGTAGAGTTATATAGATAAGGAAGAGACATCACCTTCTTATAGACGTTGGATTCAATTTGGCGTCTGTTTTTCCAAGGGTTCGACTCCTGCTTTGCGAAAACACTCGAGAGGACACCTCGGCTTCCATCTTGGCGTTTCCTCTGCTACTCGTGAATCCTTCGAACTCCTATCCAGGTTCTCAAAACATCTTCGATCCTCGTGATGTTCTACTTTTCCATTTTCAGTTCCACGATCACATTTCATAACGCATCATGTGCGCCAACTGTCACAAATTTATACATTCTTTAATTAATAGATTTCTTTTCTTTTCTTAGCGAATAAGTCACGGCTTTAAACTACTAAATGTTATTTATCGGCAACAAAATCTTGATTTTCGATTTTTAGCCTTTCTTAGCTTCTTCGTTAAATGTACCAAACAATTAATGAAATCTGTGTTGCCTTTTTTTACAGATCGTAATTATCATACTCCATATAAAACGGTTTCCAAAATATTTCGCATCCCTAAAATAATTAATAACTCTAATGAAGACGATTTGAAAAACTTACTTTACATCTCTCCCGGAAATGTGCGCGCATTCTGCAAAGAGAAAAATCGATGACACGGCTACGGTGTCTAATTTTCATTTAAATGAAACAACGTTCACTGTAGATGTTTCGATTCGGTCCCTTTCTCCTCTTTCTCCCCTTTCTCGCCACCCGCGGGGCTACACGGAACGCTTTCGAACTTTCGACCAAAGTTTAATTGTCTTTTGCTTGCGTTCTATCTAAATTCGTCGCTCGCCGCAGCCATCGTTTCTCCAGCGTTTAATCCATTTGATAAGACCTTAGAGTGTCGCAATTTTTTCTTCTCTCAATTTTCCAGGAAATGATATTATCTGTTCTTCAATTCTGCAAAATAATTCGAATATATATTAATTATTCGTGGAGATTAGCATAATAATGTCAAAATTTTCAAATATCTTCTTTAGTAAGTAAATACAAATAGTATAAACCCATTGGAGCGAAATTTTGATGAGCTTCTTCAATTAATATAGAAACAAGAATGAAGCACGCAAAATTTCTTGAAATATCAGGTGAGAATATAGGAATATTTTAATTTTGAGCCGCAAACCCTATCGATACTGTTGAATGTAGCGAACAAGAAACCGGTATTGAAGTAGATCGATAATAAAAACAACAATAATTTCTATCCTCTCCTTTGATGTTGACTCGTCGACAAGTATACTCTCAAGAGATGTTTAAGAAATTTTGAGGTCTTTCCAAATAAACCACCGCCATGACCTATCCCATGCGATCGGCCGGCGTGGATATGGCTACGCTTTTTTTGCCCGGCAGAAACAATAAACCGGGAATTTCGTGGCCTCGCCACATTGCGTCATGGCTCCCGCCAAAGAAAGTACATTTTCTTTATGACGCACGGTGTCCGCGAATTACGAAGAAAAATGTTACCAAGTGCTTCCGTCCATCGCCATTATACCTCGTTTTCAACAGTTAGAACCTGGTTTGGAAATGAATATCCTGATATTCTTACCGAATTGCATTATAATCGACATTTTTTTATAAAATATACGTAAGGACACTACTAATTTTCCATAAAACTGACTTACTTATACAAAGAAACGTTGCATTGCTATACCCTAGCCAACTAGTAACAAACGCCATTAAAATGGCAGACTAATCGAAACTAGAGGCGGAAACGCGGCTCTCTCCTATTTTTATCGCGAGGAGAAGCTCGTACGAAAGAAACGAGTCCACATCGAGGCGTGTATCATCCGATCGGATTAACCCGAGGAAGTCTCTTCGGATTCCGTATGCTTCTTGTCTGCTTCCAGTGTTTATACAACGATGAAATTTAATTCTTGAGACCGCTGAACTCAGGAACTCGTGTAAACCAATACTTGCAGACCGAGTAGTCGACCACGACGTTTTCGGCGCAAAAACCAGAAAGAAAAACTCGAGTGAAAACCGTTCGAATGAATTTTTCTTCCTGTGCGACCTTAAACGTGATGCACGTCCAATTGACTTGACGCTTTGATGGATGGAACGAAAGACCGTCTAATAAACTGCTAATTAACTCGATGCAAATTCCATTCTGAATTAATTGGTAATTTCCTTTGCTGAGTAAATGCCTCGAACTTCTTTGGTTTTCTAATTGTTTCCCTATTGATTCTAACAAGGAACGAACTCCAACTCTGAAATTCAGAAAATAATTAAATTTTAATGATATATAGATCATATGGACGTAGACATATAATATCTATTACACTGTATTTAATACAAACATAAATAATATCACTATACTAAAATGTTATGTATTTAGTAGACCAAATTCTATATTATCTATCGAATAATTCGAATATTTTTCACTTTGCACATTCGAAAGAGCATCGTCTGACATTCCTGTACTACGCGAACTTTCATACAGTTTTAAAGGTTCCTCCTGTTGTTTGTCTTTATAGCAACCAGTAATTCTGCATCGTATCTTCCACAAGCTTGTAACTCGTCCGGGTTTACGCTGCACCGCGTTTCCGCGGGTTTTCATGCAGGAAAATATGACGCTCGCGCGCGCGCGCGCCCGATGCGATCCGCGCATAAAGATAACAAACACGTCGGTGCAACGTGTCTGCAGTTTCTCAAATCCGCTAAGAGAAAAAGGTAATCTGGTTAGCATTACCACTTTCCTGCGATATCGGGACCGGATTTTTCTTGCCGGACTTTGTTGCGAAGAGAGAGACTCGATCGTGTCAACAATCGAACGATTGAAGAAGTTCGATTAAAAAAATAATCCTTCTTCCTTATGCCTAGGAGTGCCTAGATGGTGTTCGTTGAATGTAGTTCGATCAAAGTTCTGTAACAATTTTTTACGTATGGTGAAATGATATTTCTCCTTTTAATATTCTCAGTATTCTAACTATTTGGGTTAAGAAATATTTTATTACATACAAAAATTTGAATTTCTGCATTAATCTTCATTTTATCCCAATCAAAGTTGCTTCTTAAAGATTTTGACAATCTCTTCATTTCACGAAAAGCTTCTAACACTTCGGTAATTTTTGCAATGTCTCAGCATTCGATCGACCAAACCGCCAGCTTCGGAATCGACAGTTTTCCTGTTAAAACGAGAAACCTGCTTCGTGCCGATAGGATTGAATCCTGGCTAGTACGAGGGTGCGAAGTTGAAAAGGATCCAGGCGGAATTCAGGCGGACAATGCGTACCGGGTGGCAATTTCACGCGACACGTCTCACCATCAGCATATCAATAGGCCAGCAGGATTATCTGGATGTGCAGTGATATTCTGCGGTTGGCTCCGTTAGATAGGGTTGCGCAGTTTCGCCTGCACGTACGTATTCTGTCTAGCTTCAGTTTTGCTTTTATTGTCTGCAGATTTAGTCGATTGTATCGTTCGACTATTTGTGCGGACACAGCGGAGTTCAGTTCATTATTTCCTCGTTAAATCGTAGATGGTAAACGAGTTAACTATTGGAGAATGTGTTTTGTCACTGACTTTAAGGATGTGGACATTGTCTTATTACAGTGTTATTGATCAGTTCGTTCGATAGCAGGTGAATTTGTGACTTATTGGGGATTGATGATGTACACCACACCTTTGGCCTGGATTACATTTAATGTTTATATCTATGAATTCATAAGTTGTCGATAAATTGGTGATTAATTGTTCATGTTTTTAATTACGTTTTAGTGATTAATTGTATATATTTTTAATTACTTAATTACTTACTTTAATTAAAAGTTAAACAAAGCGAATATACAACTTACTGTTAAAGTTTTATCGATCCATTATGATGTATCAGTTTATATTTATATTATTTCAAAGTAAAGTAGCTTTATGCGTGTCGAGTTGTTTGAAGGAATCACGACGGGCCCGCGTTATTTTGATTAGGGCTTAACAACATTATAATGCGACCGATTCACCTCGGGTGAAAACAAACGCTGCGAAGTCCAACTTTGTCCCCTTCTGGGCCCTCCGTCTCTGCCACGACCGCGAGACGTTTATTTTTCTTGAAAACGTATCAGCCGCATTTCCTTCCTCATTGTCTGCCTTAAGGAAATAAATCTACTGCCAGACTGTCCCGAGCCAGGTCGTTTCCTCTTGTACGCTTGTCGTTCAACATTCTATCTCTCTTGTGAACTACAGGGATGAGTTATCTGCATTGAGTAATCGAGCAATCGGTAATCATCAATTAATGAGCAACAATTCTCCGCTACAATAGTTTGAATAAAAAGCGGAGTATAAGTAATGGCGATAAAGATGTTACTTTGTCATTTGGAAGAACAACATTTTTAATGAGTACCTTGTTTTTATAGTCGTGGAGGAAAAAGAACGGGAAGCCGGAATTCTGAGAAAAGCGCCAAAAACTCGGTTTCAACTCTACGTCTGTGCGCAGACGAGAACTTGAGGGTGCTCTCACACTTTCAGGCGTGTAACGTTCCAGAAAAGTAACGTTGCACGCGAATAATCCAACGATAGTGGAACACAGTGCATGATAATAGACATAGAGAAGAATAAATGGCCAAAGCACCAGTTTCCTCGTGGGCGGGTAACGCGGCTAATTCCGACTGTTTGGTTAGCAAGCATTTAAGGTTTGTCTTGGCTGTTGCTTCGTGTCTTTTAGACAGCCGATCTGTGTTCCGACCAAACGAAACGGAAGCTAAACGCTCTTGACGAGGTGACGAGCCGACGACTTCGTCGTTCGACGTCCTAGCCTCACTTTGGCTCCGTATAACCAATCGTTTGGTCCAATTCGCGGTTGATCCAGACTCGATTGTTGGTGAACGAAATCTGATGGAATGTGGGTGAATTATACGTTTTGTAATCCTTGTGGAAACTGTGTTTGAAGCGTTGAAAGTATTTTTGAAACTATATCGTATGAATTCGTATGAAACCATCGTACAAAATTTATGTTTAATCTTTCAATAAAAGTGACACGAAAATAAACGCGCACAGAAAACTTTGTTTCGTTTCGCTTACCCAAAGACGCTTGGTACCTGAGCACTAAGTAGGCACATAGGTATCCCGACACATACACATGTAACCGCGTGTACACGAGACAACCGCAACCCTCTGCGATGTACAAAAGATTTAGAGAAGTTGCGGCTGAACAAACACCGCCGGCGTAAGCGCACGTTCCTCCCTTTAGCTTTTCCTGGTGGAGGCACTCATAAATGCCTGTGCTTCCTATATGTCTACCCTTCCCTGATAAGGCTTTTCTTAACAGCGCCTGCCAACCCTTGTGCATCATTTGGTTCATCCATTCCGCAATTATTCATCCAGTGATCCAGTTTCATGGAAAAAATATAGCATTTCTTTAGAAGGCGTTAAGATATTTTGTGTGGAATTAGGATGCAAATTTTGTATTACCTTCTTGTTAAATCGAATAGCCTTCCATATTTATGTTTTTGCATTATTGGATTTTTTTTCAGTTTTCAGTTCATACAGAGTCCCCTTGTGGTCTTCAAATTCCAAACAAATTACAATGTCGTACTGCAACAAAATTAGAAAAACAGTTTTATATTACAATAAAATAAAATATTATGGAAAAATAGTGGGATGATATTAGATATATGAAGTGTTCAAATGATAAAATATTCGAGTGTTTTGATAATTGAAGTTCGCGAAATAAAAATTCTCCTATATTTTGAAACGAGTATGCAGAACAGAAAATTTCGAGTACTATTTTTACGTTGAAGATTCATGAGTTTTATTATTACAAATTTTGTAAAACATGTTTGTATAACAAGGATGAGTGTAATGAAATACGATTACATAATTGATGCAATGCAATTCCGCGCGAATAATTTTTCCATTTCGCTTTATAATATTATCCTATTTAACATATAAGAAACATAAAACGCAAAATGGAAAATTTTAAATCTGAAAATTAGACCAGAGTGCTTTTTTATGTAACAATTTATATTTAAATCACAATATAAAAATTCTTCACCAAATAAAATTTCAATTAATTCCAACGAACCATGTTTCGTGTTATAGGAGAATCGTGATACGCGAATTTATTAGTGTTTTACGGAGACTGTATTAAGAATATCGTGTTACAGGGGTAGTGTCGTAATTTACGTAACTATACATGACTGTACAGGAGTGTTACACCTTCCCAGGAACCTTCATCGCATTACAATCTCAAATCTATAACTTAAAGCCACCCATCATTACCCCGATTTCAACCCATTATTTCTAAAATTTTCCGACGTCCGTCTCAAAGTCAACGGCTGAATAAAATTAATTTTGTGCCGCAACGTCGCAAAAGAATTCAATAGGACGTACCATAGTAGAGCACAGCGGACCTTGCAGAGATAATGGCATCGAGCTGAAAATGCGACGCATGGAAACGATGCCTGTTGTTATTTTATGGGAGCGGAATACCAGGCCGGCGGTGGGTCCTCTCGTTAAACCGATTTGCACATCGGATGCACTCTCGATTCCTCGAACAGCGGACAATTTCACAGGCCTCTATTTACACTTGCTACCACCACCGCCGCCGCGCTGCCTACCCCAACTCGTTTACGTATTTTCCTCTTTCCCGTAAATACATTTGCGTTGATCTGCTTTCCGTTCTACGTACGCGAACTTTGTACAAGTGTTTGACATTTTTTTCGGTTTCCGTGAAAGGTAGAATATTGTAGAAATACTTTTTAATAGAACACTGGACTGAAGATCGCGTAGGATTGAAGATTTATATAACGCCATTGTAACGTAGTACATGGATAACGTGATTGCTCAATTATAATCTGGTACAATCAAATCTTTATCCATATTTTAAAAAATTTCCAATGTAATTCATGACTCAAAGATTTTGTCCATAATTTCACAGTCATTTAATTCTCCCCCTGACGACGTCTGTCACAGTCGTCGGAATAACGAAAGATATTTCATTCACGGAACGTCAAGATTCACGCGTCGAGCCGCGTGTGCGTTCTGTCGTGGCCGCGAAGAGGAGGGAGTAGTTCGCTCGCTCGTCTAGGCTGAGTGCTCAACACGGAGGCTTCCCTTTCGCGCTGACAAGATGCAGCCTGCACTCGAACGTCACGTCACCGTCCCAACGCCAGTCACCGAGGCCTTTTTCTTCCCGTTTCCTTCGTTACTCGCATAGTCGTTAGAAACTTTAAAAACGCGCCTAACCTGCTACTCTCTACTTCTGAACGAATACTCTACGTGAAGTACGATTGCCCGAGAAAAGAGTTTATCAACTTTTAATCAATCTTTAAGAGATTAATTAATTTGCGTATATAAAAACATAAGAAAAATATTAATCTTTAAACAATTAATAATTGAAGATTTTAGTAGATAAGATAAATATTATCAACAAAAAACCCAAATAACTCAACATTTATATCTTCTAAAGTTTTAATTTCTTCGAATATTTGCATGCGATAAAAAAAAAGTAGGAAGAAGTCTATATCGTCGCAATCGATCAAAACAGTCACGTTACACGGTTTAAAGGGACCGTAATGAAGGATGTGCGGGACTCTAATCCGCGGTACATCGAGCGGGAATCCCTCAGCTGTAAAATATCCCGTCCATTACCGCAACTTTGCCGCGGTGCTAACCGCTCATATACATATCAAGCCACGTCAGCCGAAACATACCGAAGTCGTAAAGCTCCCGGTGCACGCGGATGGACGGAAAAGAATCCCGGTGCCTAATTCGAGATGTTTACCCAAGCGGTGTTTCCAGCCCTCTTAATTCATACCCAACGCTGTTGTTGCAGCTTAGCCAGCGCCAAATTTATTAAAATCGTTACCGACGCCGCCGTTCAGCGGGGGCAACAGAGCAACGTTATTATTATTACATCGCTGATACGACGGAGCAACACCCAACACCTCCCAAGTTCATGCCATCTTCTTTAGTTGGTGCTCCAATCGACGAAAGATTGCTGGAAATAGTATCATCGTTGTCAGAAAATAGTTTGAAGAAAAATATTTTCAGCTAATTATTAAATAATGTTTCAAACAAATATATCGCTATCTGGCAAACTTTATAAATTTTTTACTCATAATTATAATATCTAATAACGAATTACCACATGCTTCCTTGTAAAAAATTGTCGATAAAAAAACGATCAATGGAAAAATATAATCTTGAAACCTGGAATGCGAAGGACCACCGTGGTGGATATTCGATTGAACAGTTCGTATCCCTTTAGGAGCGTGACAATGCGTAGAAAATGCATGGACGAATCAACGAGTATATCGGCCATTCAGGTGGTCCGGTCGAAATCTACACGTGGAATGCACACACGATCTTGTTGCACTGAAAAGGATCGAAATCCTCACTCAATCCTCTTTGTCATTATATTCGAACGTCAGCCTACAATTTCTCGGTCATTTTATCGTTTACTCACAATAGGACTCGTGTCTTCATCTATTGGGTCCAATATCGAAATATTCGTATCGAATTCTGTACTCACTTCTCTATTGTATAACAATCCAATTTATAATTTTTTCATCAAAAATTATTGGAGCTGCACGTGTGTCAATTTTTAAGCATTTGTAAATCTAGAAAACTTTTTCATAACTTTAATAATCATTAGAAATTTAAAAAATAGGAATATTAAAGGTATGTACGTGCCAAAAGTATAATTAAATAATGAAAAATTATAATTTATAGAGGGAGTAATATAACTGAAGGTATTAAAACCATTGCTAGATAAGAAAAGGGATTTTTCATAGATACAGACGTAAATCTAACACTTGTTGACCAAAACATGCTGGGAAAAAATTTCTAAGTCGGATTTACTTGATTCGGAACGGTGAATGCGATACAAATTTGATTCCTTTTGTGAGCCAACATACCCTGACAACGTTGTTGTGAAATCCAGGTCTTTGGATTTCAATGTACTCAAATCAATGCGAATAATTCAGTAGAATAAAGACCCGAAACCAAATTATTACGCTTTTATTACAGTTACTCTTCATCAAACAGATCTTAAGAATGTTAAAATTATAATTTCTTCTGAATCAAACAAAATTCTGATTATATCTAAAGAGTTAACATCTAAAGTAAAGAACCAAGTGTCAGAAGTCAACGCATCAGATTGCAAAGGAACTATTGAAATCGGTAAATGGTACTAGCCAGAAGAATTATTTTTCAACCCAGACCGACAGGTGCAATCGCCTTCACCTGTGGATATTATTTCTGTCAACGTTGCCCGTGTTTATCCGCATACATATTTGACGAACTCCTCTCTTGCAGGTCCAACGTCTAGGCCATCGTCGGCACAGAAGCATAGGGAGTGTGTTACCTGAAGAAGCAATCTCTGTCGTATGAAATAACATTTAGGCCGGACTGGCTGGCCCACTACTTTCGTGTCTGTCTACAGGTATGTATACCTGGCGCACTGTATTACACCAGCTTCTGTGGGAAGGATATTCTGGAACAAAAATGATTCACTCATCTTACCACAGACTAAATTCTCGATTAATATGTTGTATGCTTCCTAATTACTATATGCACACTGAATGAGAACTTTTTGAAACACCACGAATTCAAGAAGTATTTCTTTGTACTACACACTGTGTGACATAGTATCATTGTTACCGAAAGTATTTTTATATGTCCACGTGTTCATTCAATTGATAGCTCTCAAGACCACCCAGTCATGGCATATTGTTACGGATACCAAATACCTGGCCCAATCTTAACTTTGGTTGTCTCTATTAGTTCTGGTTTGTATCTGCAGGAACCTTGTAAAATGTTTCCTAGGCACTTTAAATGTACATTTAACATGCATTAAATTTAGATGAAACTTCAACATAAAAAATTTAAAGCTCTTCACTTTTCAATTAAAATAAATATCTGTAAAAATTGTACCTGAATTTTAATTTGTTTATATGCATATTTATTACTGTATATCAAATCCAGTAACAATATTTAACAATTTTTCCAGCATGCACGGATGAACATAGTTTCCTTCTCTTCTTTCAGTGTAGACAGCAACAGTAGCTCCGTGGAAAAGAGGGAGCAAAGGATACGAGAGTGTGAAAAATAATTTCCTGCCGCTGATATGTGCCGGATCGGTTGAGGAGAAAAGTCCTAGCCGGGGGATATCAAAATATTATTCGAGGGTTGCCTAGGGTAGCTCCGCATTCTCGCGCCATATAAAAACCGTGCCGAAGCCAAAGTGGATGGTTATTGCCCTCAACCTGACCGCACAAGCTGGCACGCTCGTTTACCTCATAGTAGATATACGAATTTCGTATTTGTCATCGATTTCGTGTTTGTCCATGTGAGGTTTATTGTTCCATTTGACAAATTATTGTATCTGTTAACAAATAGTACCGCGAAAATAATAACAATATATATTTCTTCCTTACGTAGACAGATTTCATTTTTATATACTGTCATATACTACTCAAGAATGAATGAATAAATTAATAAATGTGTATTCATTCTGTATAATTTCTAGAATTAATATTCTCAACATCCTTCAAATACATTGCTAACGCGGTATATATTAGAAACTTGAAAAATCTATCCATCAATCCCAGGATCGCACGAGAACTTAGATTCAAGTGAGTGCGCGAGCGTACGCCCAGTTGGGAAGCGTTGCATTCGCACACATGCGCGCACAAGTACAGCAAGTACTTACAATTAGTACGGGGAACGCAGCCCCAAGCCGTGAGAGACTCGGTCGATATGTGGTCACAATGAAGGGTGTGGCGTTCGAGGACCAAAAGCTCTCTCCTGTCTGCTTTATCCTACCATTGGCTGTTGCCAGGTGTCGAGAATGGCGGACCTTTCTTGTGTCGGCCCTCCAGCTGCTTTTAACAACACTTCACCTCTCTTCAGCAACGCCAGTGAAGGTTTTACGTTAATTGCGACACGTGGAGTGGGAGGAACTTTCCGATTTGTAATCAACACGTGACAAAAGTGTGTTGTTGCGTCCTCATACACTTGATCTTCTTTAAAAATATGATTCTTGCAGAGTTCTTCTACTCTGAAACATTGATTGATCAAAGAAAGTATTGTATAATTCTACCTTTCTTAATTTAAATAGCCTAACTAATATTTTTTTAAATTAGCAGGGGAATATATATATTATTAGGGGAATAAAACAGTCTAATTTTGTTTAAGAAGTAATTGTGTAAATAATAAACTGGTTGTTGAGAAAGCAAACGTGTAAGAGGAAATGTTTAAATGAATACGTTGCAATTTTCGTGTAAATATGTGTAAGACAGTATGGATAAGCTTCTTGAGATCTCCTAACTTCTTTCAAATCGTCTACTTGCAGTGTTGATTTGTCAACTTCTGGTAATAAGTTAGATTTTTTGGACTGCTCGTAAATTCATTCAAAAAAACGGACTTCCAAACGGATCACCGATTCAGACAGAAAATGACGTGTATTCGAGGTTCTTAGCGAGCGCCACTTTAATGAAGACACGTGTCGCGAGTATTTTAGATCGTCGTTACACCGTGCCGCGATGACGAAGAGAACGACGACGTTCGAGGAAGATTGATGAGGTGTGTTTACCGCTAACTAATTCCCGTCTGCTGCCAGTTCACAGTCTGGCTAACTAACTTTTGCTCCCGGCGGAAGGAGCTCAAACTTTGCCCGGCAAATTGTTTGAATTCCACTGGAGTGAATGATAAAGAAATCGATGATATTATAAGAAATACGTTAATGTCGTTCAAAGAACAATAGCATTAACAATTTGAAATGAACAATTTAAAAAAGTATAGAAATTGCAATGGAGTTTGTTTTGAAATTAATTTGAAAATAAAAGTTTAACTCTAAAGGCCATCTTTTAACAACTTCGTTGCCAAATGCATCACTTATGATATACATAAATCAATATCAAATGCATATTTATAGTTATACATAATATGCGATATGTATAATACGTTTTACAAAAGTAATGATTAATTTTCTTCGCACATTTTCTTTTCTTTTTCCTCCCCTATGATGTCATTGTTTTTCGTGTTCCATTCGAGGAATCTACACAGCTTCAGAGCTTCCAGCCGATGATGGTTTTACTCAACTTCCGTTCGCCTCAAATGATAAGCATTATTGGTAAAAGCTGACGTCCGTTGGTTCACAGAATGATTTTGCGAAAGAAGCTGATGCTGGACGAGGAGAATATACATGGTCCGAGATGAAAATGTTGGCCAGCCGTTCACTTCGGAGGTGGTTAACGAAGCATCACCATGGATTAGGCTTGCGTCAAGCCACAAAACCAGCCTCTTCTCGCGGGGTTCGGCGTACGATGAAGAAACGGAGGTTATTCCTGGTTGAACAAACACTGGAATGGGTCGCGTGCGCCTCCCACATATTTATAGATTTTATCTCTCTTTGACTTCGCCGAGGCGAGTAGGCGTTCGTGTACTCGCGCGTACAGCGAAGGGAATGAAAGGAGGGATAGAAGAATTCAGGACGGGTAGGGACGAAGAGGTGAGCGCGAAAACTGGGAGAAAATCTGTGGTATGCCGGTGGAAAGATGAAAAACATCGAACGAAATGAAAGAAGGAAACGGAAAGACTTTGTAGATCGGAGACACGAGGCCGCTTTCACAGTACAGGAGATATTCCCTACATCACCTACCCTTTACTAATGTGAAACCCGTGATATCATTTATAACTCTTTTGCTTATAATAATTATTCGAAAGAAATTTCTGTTATTTTTGTTTCAAACAAAAATAAATCAATGTCTTGTTTGCAATCGTGAAAAAACAGAAAAATACTTCCAATCGAAAATGTTCAGACGCGTCTCATTATTTATTCAATGCTCTTTTCAATAATTTTCGCCTGTCGACGCACAATATGAGCGCAAACAACCATATAGAGGCGTAGGGGAGGCGACGGACAGTTGTCACAAACTGTGAATGGGGGTATTTTTCACGAGCCGCAGTAGAAACGGAACGGACGAGAACTGAATCAGCCGATTGTTCGATCGTTTCGCACTGTTATTTTTATAATTTACGGTATCCTCGATCCTCCAGTGGTAGTTCTCGTGGCAGAGCATAGTGTTGTTTTTATTGGACGCGTTTAGGGAATGGGATAGGCGGTGGACAGCGAATGGAGAAAGGGACTGGAACGAGAAAAAGGCGGCCGCCAACGGTACAGAGAAGGGAAAAGAGGGGGTTTGGTGGAGACCGATGGGAACAAGGTGTTGTTTCATCCCTCCCGGCAGCTACGTCTATTCTATTTAGCAGCACCTACGTTCCAGTGTCTGAATTGAGCTAGAGCCTAGGTTAGGACGGCTCGGGAGGACCAAAGATACGTCTAGGGGATCGAGGTGGGAGAAAGAAGACGCGGAATTCGAGGGGAAGAGGGGAGAAACACGAGGGTGCACGCTACCACTAGGGGTTGACAATACCACAGTCATCCAATGTTATTTCAGTACGAATTTCCCCTTCCAATCCAATATCTCCTTCCTTATTTCGATCGTCTTCCTCTGTTTCTCTCGCTTTTCCTTCGTTTCTTCTTTTTATTATCACCCCTTTCATTCTTTCTTTCGCTCTTCTTCTATCTGTTACTTTCAACCAGGTCGAACCTGTTTGCCCATCTTTATTCCACAAGGATGCATCTATTCCATTTTGCTATATACATAGTCGCCAAAGACGACCGCGTCTTGCATTCGCAATTCGCAATTATTATCACTTTAATGGATCCTATTTTGATGTAAGATTTATGGTAGCCAGTAATGTCACTTTAATTGCATTAATTATAGCAATTGGATTTGTGGATACTTAGACATTTAAGAAAAACTAAAAATCCGGAAAAATATAAATTGCATATGCATACAATCATATAGAAAGCAAAATAAATCTCTATTTAAAAAATATGTATCTGTTCTTTGCGTGCTATAAGAATTTTCGAGTCAGTTCATAGACATCTAATGTATGTTAAAGTGTGATCTGCAGATTTTCTAGAACAGTCGTCACCTGATTGGTAACTTGCAGTTGCGTCGCTGATTTTTTTTTTGAAACTATGAAACTCACAATCCTGAAAATTAGGCGTCACTCTTCCGGATTGGAAGGAGGCTTCTTTGTGCTTGAAATATACCCCGGGATCCTGAACGAGTGGCATCTGTAATAACAACGTCCGTTCTTGTGGCTCTCCCTCTACGTGCTCCGTTACGTGCGCCGCTACGTGAGATGGATTTCTGGAAGTTCGATCGACCGTGATTAAATACATTCATGGGGGTACGTTAATCGGGGAAGGAGGATCATTAACAATAATATAATAGTTTCACACAGATGATAAATCCTTTGAGCATGATAAAATTACAAAGCTAACAAAAAATCGAAGAAGAGAGGAAAATAGATACATTTCAAGAAGAAATATTTTTGTATTTGAGAAGATGCGCGCAGGATATATAATTCATTTAATGGTTCAGCGTAAGAATGATGAACTTATGAATGAAGTGGGTGCAGTAGGAAGAGCTCAATGAACTGAGTTAAACACAAACTATGAACCATGGCATTGTTTGGTTATTATAGCAAACCTAACACAACATGGCTTATTATTTGTAATAAACAAATTGATTTTATTGTCTGCTCTCAATAATAATCAAAGCACAGTTAATACTTAGGAACGAGCTTTACAAAATATTTGTAAACGTTAAATGGCTTGTAACTATTCAGTCCAGCTTTCTTCTATATTTTTCTTCTTTTTAAAATAGGAATAAATGTGCCGAAATACATTGCTAATTCGACATTTATACGCATACTATGTCAGGCATACTATGCGAAGTCGATGATTGACAATGTCTACACGTATCTTGTACACTGTACTGAAGTATCACTGAAGAGAAAGAGAAAGAGATGGGAGATCGCTGTCACCACCTTCTTAAAGCCAACGAAAATATTATTTTACGTAAATATGCGTCCATTATGAATCACTTTTATCTTGTTCTTTTCACACCATTTAAATGATAGAGTTGAAATTATCATCACCATCGTCATGAATTTCAATAGCAGCAGTTCCAACCATTTTATAAAGCAAACACCAAAACTAAATAAACTGATTGGCAGTTAGGGAATTTGTATAATAATATTAGATGATAATGAATGATAACTATTTATCAATAATAGTAAATTGAAACCAACAAACGTATTTAAAATTTCATGGTATATATTTTAGAGATAATGTAGTTCTTTTCGTAAAAGTTAATTTTTACTTTAAACATATACTTACATTTAGGTAAAGACTGTTTTCTCATAGCGTCTTTCCAGCGAGATCTGCAAATACAATTACAATATAATTAAAATTATCGAAGAATTCGCAATATCATTGAGTCATATACTTCAAAAAGTATGAACGAATAAACGAAGAAGTGATCCATTAGGTAGGGAGCTCCAGCTGACACACCCTGACGCTATCAAAACACGCCTTAAAACTTATATTCCTGCGTAATAGAGTAGTAGTGGTGGAAAAACTGCGTACGTGAGATAAAATAACAGAGTGTAGTTAACAGGCTTGGGTAAAAATATTCAGCCAGCTTCCACCACCTTCCTATCCCTCCCTCTTTCTCTTTCTCTTTTCCTCTTTCACTCCCTTTCTATTTTTCTCCTCTTACCGGTTACCCTTTTATATACTATGATTACGATGAAATTTTTCTACGTATCACTTATTTTCAACGTAAAATAAGATACCACTATTGATTTTACCAAAATTTAGTTATTCCCGAAAACATAATTTGTAAGATATTCAAAAATATGTAGATGTTTGTTGATATATATATGTACTTCTTATCGTATGCGACATGTATTCAAAGTCTGAAATATATAAAAAAGCATTAACTTAAAAGCATTACATAACTAATAATTAAAAAGTTATGTCTAATAATTAAATTTTATGATATTAATTTAATAAATAATCTCATAACTATTAATATCATGGCCAATTTTAAAATTGGGTAACAAATTAATTAAATCAATTTATATAAGCACCAGATCATAAGGTATGTCCAAAACAGATCATAAATTTACAATGCTTTATATGAATATTACCTATCGTCGATATATTGGAACTCTCGTACCATTTCAATCTTTCGCAATGTTATCGACTAAAACTAAATGCAGTAGTGGTAGTAGCTCAAGACAGAGCATTGTTTATAATTCTCAACACTAATTTATTAAATATGAAATAAAGAATACATGTAAACTAATTGGAGTATGCGAACTTCTTCAGAAAGCATCACAAGAGCAGCCACTTGAAGGCGCTTTTTATAGCTCACAATACTAATTTACGCAGCCATATTTTAAATACGTACCATTAATAACGAAAGTTTTATCCAATGATTATTATCCAATGATTATTCATAGACAGATAGTTGATCCAATGTGCACAGATTAAAGAAACTAGATAGCAGAATAAAAATAGTAATAGAATTAGCAATAGAAAGAACTATGCAGTCGATAAGCAAGCTAGCTGACATACCTTAGAGAAACAACGACACGTCTGCAGGTATAGAAGAATAACACACATTAACAAAGATCCGTACGTACTGCGAATGTTACCCCCACTCTGCTTATACATTCCGTTGAACTACTGCCCCCACTCCGCTACCACTACAAACAGAGCACCAATTTCAAATTTTATATGATGCATAGGTACAAAAACACGAATTGCACGTAAAATCATATACTCCTCGAATATAATCGAAAAATTTGAATTATTCTCCTATCATATATTTAAATATTAAACACGTATACCATACACATCACGATTATATGTATTATTTTGTTATTTACATGATTGAAATATTGAATTGAAATATATAATTTGTGTCACAAAAAGGAATGTAAAACAAAAAAGCTATCCTTCCCTCAAAGTGAAGTTCACGAGTCGAAAGAATGAAATATATCAACTTACATTTCTCCGAAATTCGTTGTAAATTTATATAACAAACTAGTACACTACCTTCGATAAGTCATATTTTTATAATTTTTTATAATTTTAATTGTACCAAACACTTTTTATTTAACTTACAAATGAAAATTTAAACAACAATGAGAGAAGACGTCGCGTCATGACAGCACGAATAATAATACAAGAAATTTGAATTTAACGATCAAATGGTTGAACGTGATTGGTTGAAAATATTACGCAATCTTGATAATATATTATGGTCTCCACAACAACTTTTGCAAATGAAAATGTTTAAATTTTTACTTACATATTTCAAAAGAAAATGTTGAATCATTTTTCATAGAACACTATACTTTTGTTTTATTTTTTAATATTTGAAACCCATGACATACAATTTAATAACATTTATTAAAAATTAAGATTAACAGACTTACGAAAGATACACTCGCAATGAAAGCATAGAAAGAAAGGAGAAATTAACCGAAATTTTTTCGCTTATCGTAAATAAGTGATCATGATTGGTTGAATTCAAATACAACTTTTTTATGAGAAGGTGCTATCAACCTCTTCTGAAAAAAATACCTATTATAATTTAGATATATAGATACAAAATATATTGCATACTCTCAAGTTGTTCTTAGAAAATTTGTAATAAAAATTGAGAAGCTAGTGCCTAATAATAACCAATATGTAATAATTTATAGTAAATTTGTAATAATTTGTAATGAATTTATAATAAAATTGCAATAAAGTAGGTACATTTTATCATGGTTCTCACTAGTAAATTTTACATTTAATAATTTTTTTCAAATAATGCGCGGGTAAAATGATTAAAATATTGCGATATTTTAATATAAAATTCTGTTTTGTTTAGAAAATGTTATTAATTTAAATCATGCATATTAATATATGTATATTGAGTGATTTTGATTTTCATTCATAATGGTGTATTGTTACTGAATATATCAATTGAATTGTTTTTGTCAATTTTATATTATAATATATACCCAGTATATTTGTTTTTGTAATGAAAAATGTTTGTTAATGTATTAAACTAATCAAGAATTTTAATTATAATAAAATACATGGAATAGATTAGAGAGAGAAAAAGCTTTTCTAAAAGCAAATGATAACTTATGACTTCAAGCGACGACTAATTTGTAACTGTAAAAATCAAATCGCAATTGGACTCTATTTATTACATTAAATCGTTAAAGTTTGCCATTATATTTGTATTATTTAAGTACTTAGAACGAATTTCAAATCACGAGTTGTATACTGTTTGGCATGTATTAATGAATACATGTACATACATGTACGTAATTTCGAATAGACTTTCACAATCATGCAAAGTTTCATAATTTGTTCAAAACGACAGTATACCATTTCGCGAAATCTTTATGGATTCTTATTTAAATACAATTTGTACAAAAAAGAAATATTTAATACTATATCAACAAATACTAATTTTAACAGTCAAATAAATAGGTTATGTTTTCCACTACCAAATCAGGTAATTATTTTATTTATTTAATCCTATATCGATTACATGAAATAATAACAAGAAATACTATTTTAGTTTGCAAAGAAGCATAAGGATTTAATCAGAATACAATCGTTACTTTCGAAAAATCAATTTTGTAAAATTTACTATTTCCCAAATTTGTGCAATGCAAGAAATTTTAGCACAACTTCTATTACCCGTCAACAATCTCCAAATAAATCTACTGAGGATTCTGGTAAAGATCCTAAACGACCCAATGAGTATGATATGGTGGTTATAAAAGGGTTATTATTCCTAGTATTAACATTCTCGTTGTATTCACTTTTATTCTCCACTGATGATATGTTGGTAAGTTCATAACCAAATAATTATTGGTTTAAATATTTTTCTTGCAAAGTTTTTATGAATTTATAATAGACTCACAGAATGACTTGGAATGATTTTATAAACGAAATACTTCTAAAAGGACAAGTTAAAGAGATTGAAATTTATCCAAGCCATGTAAAAGTTGTACTAAAGCCAGGCGCTACATATAAAGGAAGATTGTTGTTTAGTAAGCTTGATCTTTATGATATTCCTGAAATCAAAGATATAGAACAGAAGATTAGGACCATAGAAAAGCATATTGGCATTAAAATGGGTATGACTATTGATGTTTAAAATTTTCTACTTTCATTTTTCTGTTAAAATTTATTATAGTAATTTTTAGAGGATGGAATTCCAATTAGATACATAAAATTGGAAGGTGCGATGGCTATATCAGAGTTGATGTCTATGCTAGTACTACTTAGCATGTTTTTCTTACTCTTTACACATCCAGCAATAAAAAGTAAATTTAATATCTTGACTGATTTGAGAAAAGCAAAATATACATTGGTGGATCCTCTTGCTGGCAAGGGCGTTCGTTTTAAAGACGTGGCTGGGTTAAAAGAGGCCAAAATGGAAGTTATGGAATTTGTTGATTACCTTAGAAATCCTGAACGATATAAAAAGCTTGGTGCTAAAGTGCCTAAAGGTATCTTAACTATCTACAATTTAAAAACCTATAATATATTTCTACTGCAAGATGTTTAATTTATTTTCAGGAGCTTTACTATTGGGACCACCAGGATGTGGTAAAACACTTTTAGCTAAAGCTGTTGCAACTGAATCAAATGTTCCATTCCTGTCCATGAATGGATCTGAATTTATTGAATTAGTAGGTGGAGTAGGTGCTGCACGTGTAAGAAATTTATTTGCAGAAGCCAGAAAAAGGTTTTATTAGTCTTTTTGTATCGCATATAGAAAAAATAATACATACGCCATTTGTGAATACCTCACTATATTTTCGGGTTTCTTATTTTTACAGAGCTCCTAGTATTATTTATATAGATGAAATCGACGCGATTGGCAAGAAACGATCCGAATCATACGCCCATTTCAGCAATGGTGAATCTGAACGAACGTTAATTCAACTTTTAGTGGAAATGGATGGAATGACAACAGTCGAAAATATTATTATTTTGGCTTCAACAAACAGAGCAGATGTTCTAGATAAAGCTTTACTAAGACCTGGTAGATTCGATAGACATATTTTAATCGATTTTCCTACTTTGGAAGAGAGAATACAGATTTTTGAATATCATCTTCAGTCCTTATCATTGATTGGTAAACCATTTCAGTATGCTAAATATTTAGCCCATCTTACCCCTGGTTTTAGTGGTATGTACAAAACTGAAAAATTGGAAAGAAAAATAATGAGAGTCCACTTTTGATGGATTTGAGGTAAATGTTGCAGTTCATAATTTTGAAGATGCAATGCCTATTGAAAATGTATACCTAAAGTAAACACTAATAGTAAGTTAATAGCAACAAGATAAAGTGTGTCAAATAATGATAGACCTTTAAACTTAAGTTCAACCAAAATTATAGGTAATAAGAATGTTCACAAGACATATGAAATTTAGTTTCAAATCTTTCCGAAAATAGTAAAAATTTGGACTGTCATCGTTTTTTTCTTCAACTCTTCAATTATCTCTTCAGTTAATGAATTGTTTGAATTTTTTTCCCCTCATATACTTATTTTCAATGATACTTTATAAAGGTGCAGAAATAGCAAATGTTTGCAATGAAGCTGCATTACACGCAGCAAGTGAAAAGAAGGCGAAAGTCGATAATTATGATCTCATGTATGCTGTTGATAAAATATTAGGTGGAACAATAAAAAAATCTAATACATTAACACCACCTGAGAAAAAAGTTATCGTTTATCATGAAGCCGGTCATGCATTGGCGGCTTGGCTATTGGAACATGTAAATCCTCTGATTAAAGTAACAGTAGTACCAAGAACAAATAAACGTTTGAGCTTTGCTCAATATTCTGACTCAAATTTAAAACTTCAAAGTTTGGAACATCTTTCTGAACGTATGTGTGTGCTGTTAGGTGGTAGAGTTGCAGAAAATATAATGTTTAATAAAATTTCAACTAGAGCACAGAGTGATTTGAAGAAAGCAACAGAAATAGCGTATCACCAAGTTCAGCAATTTGGAATGAGTCCTTCAGTGGGTTTAATATCATTTAATAAAGAATTAACATCTATGGTAACATATACATACTACTATTTATACTTCAGAAATTACTGTTATATTTCAAATTGAAATTTATGTTTTTTATTTAATTTGTTAATTAGAGAACTAAGAAACCGTACAGCAAAAAATTGGGAAGCTTAATGGATGCAGAAGTACGAAGAATAATCACTGAAGCATATAATACGACAGAAAAGTTATTACAAAATAACAAAGATAAATTGATAACAGTACGTATAATCATGAGATACATGAAGAAAATTGTAGATATCTAAGAAAGTTTCCATGGTTTTTGAATCGAACTTTAAAATATTAATTTCTTAAACGCATATTGAATCATTTTGTTTTGGAAATTTGTTTCTAATATAAATAACTTTTTTAAACTGAGGTTGAATTTTTCCAATTATTTTTGCCTTTAAAAGTAATACTTCATTAAGATATAACCTTTTAGCCTCTTTATCTTTTCCTTCAAAGCTATAACTTTTTAATTATAGTGGCTGAAAAATTGTACAAAGTCAATTTAATACAGTATGCGTCTTACATAATTTTTTGTTGATCTATTCTCGGAAGGTTAATTTATTACAGTTCAGAAACCATGTAAACTATTGAGTAAATAATAAATGAAAAGAAATATTTTTATCAATTTATAGTTAGCCGAAGCACTACTGAAACGAGAAACATTAACATATAAAGACATAGAAGCATTAATTGGACCACCACCTTTTGGAAAGAAGGACCTTGCAGACCTAGAAGAATATAATCCAGGTGTAGAATGAATAAACAACAATAAAACATGTCACATTTCGGTAAATGTATCTGTACCATATTAATTAATAATAGAAAAATGATTTTAATATATGTTTTATTATGTCAATCTGTAATACAATCCTTTTGTGAAAGGTATGTATAATATTTACTTTTTCAAAAAAACAAATTACAATGAAAAACTAAATCCATAACTTTATGTGAAATAGTTTTAAGTAATAAGAAACTTAAAAAACTGCTTTGGCTTAACATAAAATCTTATTTTTCTATTATTTAAAATCATTTGCGGTAAAGAAAAAAGAAACGTGTAGAAAGATGTAAATGTGTGTACATATATATAAATTATATTTAAAACAAAACTAAAATATATAATGTATTTATTCAAGAAATATTTCGTTAGAAGATTTAGCAACAGAAAATATAAACTATGTTATAGATGATTAAATTAATGAATATGAAAAGAATATGTACTTTTGTTGTATTTTCACTGTTTGTAGTATGTTATTTTTTCATAATTAATGCAAATAGTTATGAAGATTTATATTTGATATATAACATTAACTTAGATATTTCATCAAAGTTTACATTCATTTACAAAAATATTTGGACATCAATATAGATTCTACTCTGTTAATGTTCTGTATTTTAAGTAAATACAAATATCCTCATTACCTATTTTTTATAAATTGAAAATAATTAAACAATACTTAAACACTATATGTCTAAATTGAGTTTGCAAACACTATTCGTATGCTTTTGTAAGAAATGGAAACGTATATTAAGCATCCAAATATTTTTGTAACATAAAAATTAGTTATTCCTTTGTTTCCTAATCAATATTTAAACTAAATAAAACAAATTTTTCACTTTCATTACATAGAAACTACATTGTAGCATAGTATAATACCTTCTTTGTTCTTTATACATTTACTTAAAATACATAATATAACAGTCAAATGCATATCGGCATTCAGATATTTTTGTAATCGACTATATGTAAAGTTCATTCACTCTTTTTGACAAGTTTTAGAAATTAATATGAGTAACAGTTATTAACAATAAAAATGAAAAAAGACAACACTCTAAAGTTACACAAGTTTTGAAAGATATTAAAAAACTTTTTAAAATAGATTTAGTGGTTTAAACGTAATATATCTATATCATATAGGAACGGTTTTCACTGACTCAAAGTTCAATAAATAAAGACACTTTTGATTTGTGCTTTCATAGTCTTTGAGTACTGATTCTGACACTATATATCACATTTTAAAAGTAATTGGAGCTCATACGGGAACAATAAGGTCTTTTATAACATCATTCAGTGTACGTTCTAAATGTGATCCACTCCAATAAATCTTACCACATTGTTCACAGACATAAAAAAGTTGTACATTCTTTAGGACAATTATCGGTACCTTTTCAATCTGTATTCTTGTTCGATATTTCGTTGTACACATTTCAATGTCTACAGAATTCGTGCTTAGTAGCCACGTACGATCTTCTCGTTGCACATTGTTCTGTACAAAGTCATTCTGCCGTAAACCTTTCGTTTCATCTACGTTAAAGCCGTTTAAAACAACACGATAATTACTCTGACGTGTTAGTCTGACATGACTGAAAAAAATGATATAAGTTTATTAGCGATTTGTTTTGTCTTATATTTAGAACACAGTTTTAAGACAAAGAAAATTTTCAATAAACCTTGTAATAAGTTTGTCCATTAATAACTTTGGAACTTTCGCGAATTCATCGCTATTACAAGCTTGGCATCGACTAAATATGTCTCTTTCCGTAACTACAATTCCAAAATGCGTTAATACTTCTCGTAACTGTGCTTCAGGAGCGTCAGCCAGCACTAAATAACACTCTTCAGCAGGTATATATTTTACAAACTGTATGAGATAATTAAAATAATTAATAACCGCCAATATCATTTTCTCACTTTAAGGAGGTATTTGTTCGAATTGGGTAAAATAAACGACTTTTTTGTATTCTATGTTAGCTAGCTAAAGGTTCTAGAACAGATACGGGAAAAATTTTAATTTACTAATCTTGTTACTTCAATGAAATCCTCACATATATTGTCATACCTCATAAGATTTATGGGCAAAGATTGCCCATGCCTATTCTAAAGTATTTTCCAAAAACAATGTTTGAGAATAAAAGATACAAAATGTTAACAAAGTTACACAGGTTTCAAGTTAATATATATCAACATGTAGATATAAAAATAACCTGATACGAGACTAAATAAACGCGTTTTTTTCAAAAGTACATTTCAAGTTAGTTGACATGATTTCTCTGAAACTAATAAGTTGATTAACTGACATTATACATATAAAGTACTACTTACACAGTAAGTACTTATCATTATTTAATATTATTGCGTAAATACATCAATAAGGTATCAGTAAAATAATGTACAGTGATTGGCATAAATATTCAATCACCACTTGTCAGATGATGTAATATTTATTTATGAAATGCTTACATTTGTCTTTATAATAAGTGGTAACTGATATCATAATCAATTTTAACATCACAAAAATATTCGAACATTCAACAAAAATGACCATTATATATTAACATTAAAAATGTAGTATTTATTCACATTGCCATTTTGTTTAATTACATAATACAAATGTATTATTAAATTACATATTCTTGTTTCTATGTCCTATTTTCACTCTTAACACGTGTGACATCAATGAATGTTATCATTGACATCAAACTGAGAACATGAAGCAATCCTGAAATTTTATATCTACAACTTCTGGCGATCAGTTGCTTAATGGGTCTCAAAGAACGACCAAAGTGTGAAGTATATGGCGATGTCTAAATATTGTGCGAATAAAAACAATGTCTAAAATTGGATGTGATTTCAGTTACCATTTATTATTAACAAAAATGTAAAAATTATATAAATAAATGCTATATTCATAATATCTAAAACAAGTGTTTTAATTTATCAAAAAACAGAAACTCATCATTATATACAAAACAAAAATTATAACGATACTTTTATAAACGAGAAGAATTCGCAAAAACTGCTTATTTTTTAAACATTTTCAACCAAATAATTTTCTAAAATCATAAACTTACTTTTAAATATCCTTTGTTACGTATTAAAAATGCCCTATTTTCACGCATTGCAAGTTTGGCAGACTGTTCTCCACTTTGATCGAATGCTAGATGAATACAATCACATCCACACAGTCGTAGTTTGCTTGCCAATCCACCTAACGTGAAATCGCAAACTACACGCCATTTATGCGCGGGCACGTATTTATGTTTCATTATTTGTTGATGCTGCTCTTGATCGTTACTTTTATAATTTGTATCTTCTACAGGTTTTGTTGTGTTTACACACCTATTCTTTAGTTTGTTAAAAGAATGTTTATTTTGGAACTTTGGCTTCCAAACATTTCTGAATTTTTCGGATACAGGATTTCTTTGAAAATTCTGTTGTCTGCCATTATTCTCACCCTCAAATTTAATTACGTATGGCTGTATTAGGTATAATACATACATAAAGAAGGTGAACTGAGTAATAAATAAATTATTCACTAATTATATAAAAGCCTGCCTTTTTTTGTGGCCTCCTTATGTTTTTTTTTGGCGACTGTTGTCGAATATGTTGTACTTCCATGCAAACATCAAAGAATGGTATATCCAAATGTTGACACTGATTTTCTAAAGTTTCATATATTTCCAATAAACAATACGCATCCAATGCTGTGATAAAATAATATATAATTATTCCACTTGGCTATGTAAACGTATACTATAAAAAAAAATTACTAACCGGCATATGTAATTTGACTTTCTCTTAAAGGTCTCTGTTCCCAGTTAGAGAATTGGTCAGATTTATTTAATTTTTGTCCAAGACAAAGTTCTACGAGTTTACTCAAACTATTTTTGGCAAAGTGTTCATTACTTTCATGTGGAAATACAAATTTATAATCATCTACTAATTTTCTCCACAAATGGACTATATCTATATATCCTTCTCCACATGTTTTTACTTTTGACAATGCAGGCAGACTACTACGTAAAACTGTCATATCTTGAGCTATACCAAATCCTGTATTGCACATTTATGAAAATACATATAGTAATGAAACTTTATTTTGTATCAATTTTTAGTATTTAAAAGTATTTTAAGTTATGTAAAACCTACAGGTAATTTAATTAAATAAAATTTACCGAGTTTTAAAATACTTTTGTTCTCAAATAGAGTCAAGGCTAATTCAACCCATAAATCATCTAATTGATTTCCCATTGTAGTTACATCTATGATATATACATTTGTTTTAGTAGCTATTTGTATTAAAGCCAGTTCTGTTTGTTTTATACCTAATAAACAGAATAAATTGTATAATTAGTTATTATTAGAATGCAGTTGAAGTGTTAAATTAATTGAAAAATATTACCAAAACAAGGTTTCCATTCTGAATCAATACCAACAATAGAGACATCTTTCAATCCAGTATCAAGAAATTCTTCGAAAGTATGAGAATTATTTACTACTTTAATACAGTGTCTGGATAACTTTAACTCGTGGTAATTCGTGAATTCATCATTTTCTTCCCAATCATTCATCTTGCTAGTGGAAGCCCCTTCATTTATACCTATAATAAAATTTATGAATTAACACATAATTACAGTAGTACAACATTACATACTAAATGAATATATAAAATATATTATATATAAATATATTTGTATACCGCCGCACTCTTTTTTCTGTACTCAGAACAAATGATGGCTATAACCGTGGCAAAGGTTATTTTATTTTACAATTTCGTAAATTATTCCTATAAACAAAAGAGGATTACAGTAGTCGGGAGTTCAATGAAAGTAACTATAATCGTAATTCGCCTATACATCACCAAAAATTGGACGACTATAGCCGTCGTTTGCGGCAATGGATTAATGTGCATTTTTGCAATCGTGTTAAGGAAACTATGTAGCAAGAGACCCAAGTATATGTACAATTTTTAAAGCAACACGATTAACCCTATAATTATTACATTTCATTGTAATGACCTCCCGCTAAATCATTTTTTTAAACTAAACGCCGCTATAGTTAATTTGTCTTGCATTGAAAAGCGTGTATGTTGTATACGTAGTTTGGAAATCTCTCTATTTCAATTCATATTTATTTTTTCATAAAATGCTTTAACAATAGTTTAAACAATGTGGTTAGAAGTGCTGTGGCTAAATGCATAGTTGAGAATATCAAAACATCGATTGCGATATTAATTTCGATTACACGTTAGTTAACAATATAACTCATATACAGTTTATCTACTTTGATTATGAAAATATGGTAAGTTTTTTAAAAGAATAATGTAATAAATATGTCTAGTACTATATCATCTTTACCTTCAATTTGTTCCTCTTCATATGTAACAGCCCATGGCCATTGTTCTTTAGGAATATCAAATTTCCTAGCCCAGTATAAAGCTTCAGTCGCATCTTTGGCATTAACTAACATTCTTATCATACCAAGTTGCAGTGTTTTATCACTCCCTACTGCTTCTTCTACCATTTCCCTCCAACTGGCTGCACCTTGATTAAAAAATCAAAGTTTTATACATACTGATTGCAACCTGAACCATTTAAGAAATAAACATACTTAAACTACAATCCACATAACGCTTATGTATGAGGAAGTGTAAAGCACCTTCGCACCGTATTTTATTTAAATTGGGACAACATTCTGGTGGAATATTATATAATTTTACAAAACGTGCTATTAATTTTTTCAGAGGTTTTGTTTGCATTGTATGAATCTTTATCTCTGGTATTTTATTTTTTCTACAATGCATCAAGATTATTATTTTGCTTAAAATATTATTGATAAACTATTGAAACTTACTGAATTATATTGTTCAACATTTGTTGTATGTTATTGTTAGGTCCGATTAAATTATCCAAGTACAAGACTATGGACTTCTGCAATTCGGGGTATCCAGCTAAAAAATCTTCTACGCATAAGTATTTATTTTGCAGAATTAGTGGCAACAATAAACATTCTGGATCTGAAAAGTGTTCTTGTAACTGCAACATAATTGTGTATTGCGCTGCTTCTTTATATTTCTTTTTTTCAATTGTTTGCTGCAAAAATATAAACTATATTCTAGAGTAATGAAAAACTTTACTAAAAACTGAAATTGTTGCTAAAGAATTATACCTTTATTATACCAATAAATTCTTCTTTGTGTTCTATTAATTCATATGTAGTTGTAACCATCTTAATGAATTCTGTATTATTCTGTTTAATAATTAATCGAAACGTTGCCAATTTTAAATCTAAGACTAAGAACTCTTTATAAATGTCTTTTCTTGGTTCCAACCATTTCATGAATTCTTCAATCACTGTAATTCATGAACATATGTATATTAATTAATATTACATTAACATTTGCACTGCTGATACACATGCACAAGAAATTCTTATACAGAAAAGAGTGTAGAATAGACATAATATAAAAAAATACATAAAATATCTGAAGTAAAGCGCACTTTATAATATGTAGAGGATAAAAGAATTTTCCATCAATATATCATTTCCTTGTAAAAATATTAACTTGCACGAGAACCTATAGTTTCTTATTATCATATCAGCTTTATAAAAATTTGTACAATAATACTAATACTCTAGAATAATAAAAATAAAACCTGTTTTTGCCAAGGATGAATTTGATTTTATATGTTTGAAATCTGATGTGTTTATCAATATTCGTAATGTGCTTAAATATGGATTTGGTGCACTATCGAAATAATCCGTCAATGTTTTGCAAACTCCATCACACTTTTTCCCTGAAAAAACATGTGACACATGGATTAATAACAAAATTATAATTTCGTTACTACATTATAACTTGTACTTACATAAGGACCAAATATGTTCCAAGGAATTTAGCCATTCTTTTGTGGCATCGTCTATACTCGTGAAGAAAGTTAAATCTTCGTCATTATTCTCAGAAAATTGAATTGCTGATAAATCAACGAGTTCGTTTTCGACGTCGTCTGACATTGTTTGCACTGATATATACTAACAGCGAGAGTACGAGCTTTATAAAACAGATGATAAATATAATGTATTATACGCTATTTCCACAAACTGATGTTTGAAATATAATTCAATCCCTATGATTTTATAGTTTCACTAAGCCCAACCAAAACATGCATACTTCACATAAACAACGACTTATATTTTGCAATCATGGACTTGAAACCAATGCTGTCCACGGGTGGAGCCCCTTACGCGGTTTTATTCCCCTCCATGAGTCTTCGTTGTAGGAAAAACTTAAAAACAAATAAACATACCTACTTCTCTTTTTCTATATCTCATTCGTAAAAAAAAGAAACAAACACAAACGAACGAAAGGAATGTACCTGAAGACTCACATACTGCTATTTGTACCTTACTTAAACATACCCACAGCGTTGGCTTAAATTACAATTTAAGAAAAAGAAATTTATTTTGTGAATCCGTTCATTGTGTCAAAGGGGGAAAGACGAATTTTCGAGGTTTTCATAATCATGTAAGCCAGAATAACAACAATAAATTTCCCTACAAAATTAAATTTCATATTTATAATTATACAGAATGATTCATTCATAATCAATCCGTGCTTACAAGTACAGATTAACACTTTATCGACCGAGCGGTTTTTCTATGAATCTGTGACTCGACTACCGGGCGCATTTTTATAAAATGGGTAAAATATAAGTAAGATGATGCATATTTTCTAGAACATCGCATTTTTTCACTTTTTAGCAAGGGACAAAGCGCTGATTACACATCGCAATATGGTTATTTTCATATAGGATGCTAATTGGCGGGTCCGATAGATAACGTTAGTATAGTTAGGACGCCAATTGGTGGGTCCGGTCGTTAAAGTGTTAATCACTAACCACAGTCACCTGTCGTACTGAATCCAATAAATTGATACCAATGATGCTTTTTGTTTTATGCTGAATCGCATATTTATGGCAATAACTAAAAGAGGATAAAGCGACGGTAGACTGTGTGGTAATTAATCTGATTTTCTCGCACGCGCAGTTATGTTCTGAATGGATCACCCTTATGTCAGACAAGTTTAAACGGAATTACTTTTTCATTTCTCTTCTAGAAATCTAAAAAAGATTTTACCAACAATAGTATCAAAAAGGAATCGTGCGAATATTTCGCAAGCAAATAAAATTGTTGAGATGATTTCTGTGTTAAATCGAAAATTCTTCTTTTTAGAACACGTGGTAGACTTTATATTTTGTTTATGATCAATCACTGCTTATTGTGTCATCAAACAGGGAGAGCGCGAGTGTAATGATAATACGTAGTACGGAGTTCGTGTTTGATGAAGTTGGATTGATTATCCTTGAAATTCAAGTTTCATTGTTCATCGACTATTTTAAACATGATGAAATACACGTTACCAGAAAATTGGATTGTAGTAAGCTCGAAAACACATCCAAACAGAATATATTATTTTAATGTCAAGACAAAGCAATCCTCCTGGAACGAACCGACAGCAGATGAGATAAAACAAGTATTATTTATATTTTTTATTTTTTAATATTTATAGTGTTCATAACTGAGAAATCAACAACAGTTCGTTAATATTTTTGTAGTTTCACATATTTTAACCTACAAATATTTATGAACTGTATTTAGGTATTTCATTTTCCATATCTTTTATACATTAGTAGTGTTTCTAAGTAATATAGTTATAATTGACTATCTCATGTTTTATATATAATAAAGTATATATTAAAAATAGAATAGTTCTAAGTATTATATATTCCATAGGTTCAAATGGAATCAAATGAAGCTCCGAAAAAACATAGAAGATTATCACAAAAACGCAAAATTAATCAGATTCAACCTACCACACCTGAATTTAACATGCCTGAAAAAGATACTTCGGCAAGGAAGAAACTAGTTGCCAAAATGTCCGTTAAGAAACCACAAGAAAAAAATAACGAGGAAAAGGAAACACCACAGATGAAAGCTATTCGTGAAAAAATGTTAAAAAAGAAAGAAAAAATTAATCTGAAAACTCGAACTTCCAAATCACTTAAGGATATCCCAAAATCACCAGTTCCAAAACCTGAAAAGACCGGTCCATCGGCACAGAAACCTGACATCAATTCAAATATCAAAACTGCTTGCACACCACAGATGCAGGTACTTATAGAAAAGATTTCACAAAGTAGTCCCAAAATAGATAAGACAAATGAAGAGAAAAATAATACAAAATATGATCAAAGAGAATCAATTAAAAAACGATTAAGAAACCAAGCTACAGATAATCAAACGAGTGCTTCTGGAGTTTCACTTACTTCAGATAATAAAAATGTAAGAGAAGAAAACAACGGTCTGAAAAATGGTTAGTATATTGTAAATACCAGTTATGCTGTATTATCCTTAGATATGTTTTGTATATGTAGGAATTGGTTTAGACAGAAATTCACTAGATTGAGACTTGTAGATAATGCGCGCTTATATTTGACAGGTTCTCAAAGCCATTTTTCTCGGAAGATGAAACTTTATGTGCAAAAACTTTATTTCAAATTATCGTTAAAATACAAAAGAAATTAATTTAAATTATTCTATGTTGCAGCAACAATGGAACACAAAAATTTAATAAGTAAAAGGAAAGGCGAAGAATGTGAATTACTTGCAGTTACGCCAATAAAACGAAATCGAAAGTCTTTCACAAAAAATTTAGGAAAAGAACGCATGAAAAGATTGAGAGAAAGCTTAACAGTACAATATGATGATAGCGCCGAAGATAATACCTTCAAACCAGCAAATACTACCCTAGTAAACTCATTTGGTAAATATAATATTTTTTCAATATTATAGTTTTCAATATTACAGAAATTAATTTTAACATTTTATTTTCTGCACAATTGTAGGAGAAAAGTTTCCAACCTACTACAAAAATGCAGAAGTTCGATTGACACGTTTAAAAGACAAAGTTATACACGATAAATCTTGTGTTAATACAAGTGTACATACTGATGACAACGAGGAAGTTGCAAATTCATCTAAAAAATCAGTAATAACGATGAGTGATTTAGTAAATCGGTCTAATAATGATTCATTGGATGAAGAAATGGATTGGGAACCATTGGAAGATGAAAAAATTACGTTCGAGGTAAATACACTGAATTCACTCACAAATTTTGATTTAAATTTTGAAACAAAATGCTGAAGGATTATTAAATATTGGTTTTTTATTTTTGTAAAAGAGTATATACATCAAGTATATAGTATCTATAATTATAAAAGTATTGTAATATTTAGAGAATGGAATAAGTCTAGCTTTTCATTTCTTTAGATAAAAGTTAGAATTCTGTAAATGTTCTGCAATAAGAAGTTAAGTTATATTTATATTTTATTTAGGTTCAAGCAGTCAGGACACAGCTTTGTACAGAGAACAATAAAAATACATCGTACAATATACCTAGTAATACCTTAAAGTATCCTTTGATACCAGAACAGCAAGCAAAAAAGCACTTATACATTGTTGTTGATACAAACGTATTTTTATCAAATATTGATGCTGTTGAATTAGCTAAAGAAACCGTTTTCAAAACTTATGGTCATCCATTAATTGTGATACCATGGACTGTTATACGTGTAAGTAATTGATTATTACTTTCTTTCAACCTACTAAAAATCTTCAGGTTACAATTCTTTATACATCTTTCATTACAGGAACTTGATTATATTAAAGACGATTACGGCAAAACAAAACCAACAATATTATGCGCGAAAGCAAGAAAAGCTGTAAATTATATTAACAAATTATTCTCTTCAAAACATCCCCACATAATAACTCAAACACCGGAAGGTGTTGCAAAAAATAAAGAGAAATTTGCTATTGACTGTCCAGATGATGAAATTCTACAGACTTGTTTAGAAATTCGAGATTCTGGAAAATTTGTAGTAAGTTTCTTATTTTGAATAATTTAAATTTTCATTCTTGATCTTACTTTATTTATAATTCAGGTTTTATTATCATATGATGTAAATCTTTGTAACAAAGCAATGATTTACGATATTGTGACACTTGGAAGAAATGATCCCTTTGAAAAAATTGACTATCTTAATGCTAGTAGTTATTTAAACGAATCCCAATCTAACAGCGGAAACAGGGAAAGATTAAGTTTGAATTCTACGTCGATTTTAAGTGAAGAACAATCTTTGTCAGATGAAATATATGAGGACATAAAGAGCATTGTGAGAGACTTTCTAGCAGTGGTATGTATAAAAAAAATGTGGTACACTATAATAGAATAATGTGAGGAAAAGGAGCATGAGCGTAAAAAAACCAGTGGACATCGACAGCTTGTAAATGGTTTTCATGAAGAAAACGCATTTATTCAAACCATACAAAAAATTTGTTCACAGATAGTTAGCAAAGAAATGCATGCACTATATGGAGAGAGTTGGGAAAAGCATGTTCTTATAAAACCACCTTGGACGACTATAACTGTTTTACAGTGTGCTATAAAACATTGGATAGCTGCTGTAAGTGAGTCATTCCACAGAAAAGCAGAAGTTATTTTGAAAGATTTATTACAGATATTTAAAAGTTCATCTGGTAATTTCGTTAGCTTTATTTCAATAACAAAATGATTGGTATTATTTAGGAATTTATATTACTAGTGCATTATAAATTTTGTTTATAGGCGAGAAAACTTTGAAGGAAAATAGTTTTATATTAGACAAATGTAAGACTTTGGTCCAGATGATTGATATAAGTAAACATCGAGATTTGATGTTACGAGTTCCCAAAAAAATTGATGTAATTAATTTCAACTTTTAATGTATTGCCGTTCTCTTAAAATATTTAAAAATAATTCATATTTATGATAATATCATTTTCTAGGAATTGAAAGAAAAATGCCAGGAGTTCGAGTTGCAAATAAACGAACGAAAGTTATGTGAGGCAATTGGAGTTGAAAATAATATTGAGGATCACGAACGCAGGGCACAAAGAGCTTTTCAGTATTTTGAAGCGGCATATGTTTACGCTCGTGACATGTGGTAAGATCTAGTAATTTCATTATTTCAGTTACTATAACTAATAGTATAAGTTTACCATCAATATAGTTTTGTTCATAACGGTGTACAGTGGCCTGGCAGCTGAAATAGTAGGAATGCCTTGCAGTTTCCATTATAACCTTCCAGATCCACTTCCAACCATAGATCATGTAAAACAAATAGAACCAGATCTTGCATTAAACGTAAAGAAATTATTATGCAGTTTAAACGCGTAAGTTACTAAATTATATAATTATTTAAAAATTATTTTGTATTTCCTATACGCATGATTACACACATGATTTATTACAGTTTAATGGAAGAGGTTAAAAATTCTTGCCCTGATCATCAAACATTAATGAATTTACATTCGACATTGATAACGTTTCTTCCCGAGACTGCACCAGCAGCGATGAAACTTATCCAAGATTTAACGCCCCTTGACATATATTGTTGCGTGAAAGGAAAGGAAGATGTGTTAAATAGAGGTCTGCGTCAGTTACAAGAACTTAATACTCATTTCTGCAGATTAGCAACCTATAGATACACTTAAACGTATATTTATAAACTAACTAAAATAATTTAATTTCTTATATTCAAGTGTACTTTCATTTTCCTTTATAAAGTGTATACACAAGTTTCAGTTCTCTCAGTAACACTTCAATCACCGCAAATGTATAGTATAACTGTTGTGGTATCAGAACAGTGAATGGTATGTCTTTTTAAATAAAGTATAAGTACTTTAAACATTTTTATTAACAGTTTCATATAATACAAGAAGTAATTTTTGTACAACGTGAAAAATAAAAATGCACAGCCAGAATAGCAATCGGTTAAGTTGTGTTCCCTGGCAATCTTTGACGAAACAATTAACAGTGTTTGACAATGTTTCAACGTATGAACATCATCTTTACATAAATTCAATTTCTATATAGCTTTGGAAATCCACCAGGTGGTGGTTGTAGCCAGTTCTCTTTCGAGTAAGAAGTGTGCTGCGTCTCGATCACGTGAAACGTGTAAGCATGTCTCGACTTGTCGCTTTTGTTCGGATATGAGAAATGCACTACTTGCCCGTGAATGAGGATGCAGGTCCCTTTGTTAACTGGTACCGGTCGAAAATTACTGAGCTGATAACAAGGTGCAGCGCTGTCGTAGATCAACAACTCATTGGAATCTGGATCCTTGTTCCTCACATAACGTCGGTGTACGCCGCTTTGATGAGAACCTGGCGCGATCCATAGACAACCATTTTCTTGAGTTGCATTTTCTAAAGCTATCCAGAAACCAACTAGCTTCATTGGATCGGTGTATAAATACGTAGCGTCTTGATGCATAATTACTGCAAAAATGTTTATTTATATTTTATCGATAAGTATTAATTTAATTTTCAATGGGTAGGACATTAATTTTTATATTATTTTCAATAATGGTAACATGACTTTAGCGTGACATCTTACGATACAAAAGTTTATACTATTACTTCTTTATTATACTTCTTTATTATATTTTAATTTAAAATTGGTAGTTCTTATATTTTTCAAGCTTATAATAGTAAATAGCTTATGGTGTGTGATTTTATTTTGGCATAGTTGAAAATTAAGTACAGTTTAAAAATAATTATAGAAAAATAATTGTCTTACCTTCCGATCCGATTCCCGGATTTTTATAAATGTACATTGATTGACAGACAGCTGGTTCTTCGTAATCCAATTGAAAAGCTGCTTCCTTAACTCGTTCGTCAAAAGTGTACTTTTTAAACGTAGGGTGAAGCCAGTGGAGAGCATGACCCACCTAAAATTTAATAAAAAAGAGTAAATTAACGTTTGCATGAATAATTATTGCAATTTGTATTAGAGTGGTCTTGTGTACGTGTTTTCTTTTTTTACCTTATTTAAGGACACTCGAGGATGAACTTTGAATTTTCCATTTTCCTCAAGAGCTTCGGATTCGAAGAATACGCTGATTTTGTTACCGCTGTCCAGAAAATATTTATCCTTGTTCTGATATAATCAAATTCCAAATTTAAATCGTTCCATCAGAGATATTTACTAAACAAAACATGTTGTTTATTTAACGTATATACCTGTTGCGATTCTATCGAGTTGAAAACTTTTCTCTCGCTTTCCGGTGGCAGGTTTTTCGTGAATTCTTCACCGCAAAATTTGAGCTCATCGATCTCCTCTGGTTGAAAGAAATCCTCCAGAACAACAAAGCCATTTTTCTCAAACTGTCGAAAACATTTTGTATCAGTATTATTTTACTTTTACGATTATTTAAAAATTCTAACTTCGATCAAGAAACTGTTTTTATTTTATTTCATTTCGGTATTCATTTTTTATTGAAACAAATAATGATATATTCAACGCTAAACACAATCGATGTAAAATAATTTATTTTTATACATAAATACATTTAAGTATAAAAATAAAAGATTGCCTATGCGTTGCGTCAAATTGATGCATCAAAGTAAAAATATACCCTGATTAAGTTCATTCACAAAAATAGACGCAGGATCGCCCGATTGTTAGACACAACGTGATTCCGCATACTAAAACGAGTACACGTAACGAAAACATTTTTCTTTTCACATAGTCAAACTATATTGACCATACTGATCATGAATACCGACTATTCATATTTAATACTGACCACTAAAATACAAGCCTATAAACATTCCTTTGAACATTTGAACGATGTAACGAAACGTAACGAGAAATTGAACGAATTACGGTTTCCGCAGTTCGTTCCCCTTCGAGAATTTCCGTTTTTCCTTTTCCTCTGTTACGCACCCAATTATTCCGTGAAATTTGCTGGCCCGTCGCAAAAATATTCCCTCGATATCATCCCGGAGGATGAATCAGGTGAATGAGCGTGAATCGTCTGGCTGAGAATAGAAAGGCTGGATGCGTGGGCGTTCATTATTCTTCGTGAATGGACACCGTAGAGCCTTTCGCGCTTCACGGGTTCGCGATCCCAGGTTTCATGTGGTCGATAAACGTCAAACTAACGGTCAGACCTCAGAATCCGACTGTTCTTTAGCGAATAAATTGTTTCCGGACTTTCCCTCTGTCGACGAAGAATCTATTCGATAATGGTCACGCTTCAACCCTTTTATCCAGCCTTAAGGGACAGGCAATATACTCGATTCCGTTTCTTTTCGTCGTTCGATCGCAAGTACAGTCGACTCTCCCATAACGCGGTACGAATTAATCGCGTTATAGGAGGGTTGACTGTAATACAAACAGTCTTATTTATCTTTTTTAATAAAGCGTGACATGTAAAATGTTTCATCAAGCAAGATATATGTTATAACGTCATATTAAATAAAAATAGAGAATTGCTGGTAAAGTACCTCGAGATAAAATTAAAATTTGTATTACTCAAAAAGCATGTTGTACGCCATACTTGGAATAATTCCAGATAGAAAATTAAGAGGAAATTAAATAAGATTATTTTTTGTCCTTCTACTTTACATCTCAAAAAGCGACAAAAAATCGTTGTGGATGATGAAGATGCCAGATCTAACTCGATGGTCTAAGCCTCTACTGACTCACGATCGATGTTTGAGACGCTTGTTTTGTGATCAAATATCTGCTGTCGGAAGAGAGGCGCGAAACCTACAGATTATGGGATCATAGATCAATGCGTGGAACATTCTGTGACGATAAGTTATCACTTTTAACAAACCCCTACTCTTAGTAATCACCGCTTGCCTAAAAATATATAATAGCTTGCCCTAGGCTGATGTTATTGTCGATCGTCTTCCAGAGTGTCAAATCTTTTTTTTTTTATGTTGTTTGGCCATTGAAACTCAGATCTCTGTTACAAAAAACAAAATCAACATCTTGGAAAAAAAACATCTTTTGGAAATGAATTTTCAAAAATATAATAATTTTTATAAGATAAACATGTTTGACTGGAAAACAATTATAGTTTACATTAACACTAACAGTATTATCTCACTCTCAAGTGTATGCTTACGTACGAAAAAGGAAAAACTAGAGAAAGAGGAAGGAATTTTTAATGACGAGACGTATATAGAGCAGAGAGTACACGCATTGCAAATATTTTGCTTTGTAGAAATTAATCGCTGTTCGTCGTCTTGTCGCAATTAGATATGCGTCACGTGACACCTATATTCTTAATTATTTGAGTCAAACTTTATTTTCATATGTACGATATTATGGAAAACTTTTCTTTTCCCCTCAAATATTTATTATTACGATGCCCAGTATAATGAACAGTCTGGTAAAAAACAAAACGTTTCATTAATGAAAAAGATAGTTGCGTGTATAGTTACTAATTTATTTTATAAAAATCATTACCGATCCCATTAGTAACCTGTTAATGAAATTAGCTTTTTCCTTTCCCTTCGTTAAAAATCGAGGGATTTCTTTGCTTGAAGATCGCGTGGGAGGATCAATAGCGACGTACATAATGTGTCGGTCTCCCTTGGCCATCTAATCGTCATCTTAACCGGAATCTAAAAATGGATTGCCGGATTGCAGGGTCGAAAGATGGCCGTGGGAACATCGCCGTCATCTGTTTCCTTACAAATGTCTCAATCGGTAAATATTTTGACCAATTGCGATACGATCGTTCGAAGTATTACAAGTATTGAATATTAATGGAGCGGTAAGACAAGCTAGTTAGTTAATTAGCAACAGTTTGTTTGATAGATGGCAAAGTACATGACTATATTTCGCAATAACCAATGCCCTGTTAGTGTGATTTTTATATTTGATATCTTATATTTGATATTTAATATTTTATATTTAATTATTGTGTTTAATATTACGTTCTTATATTTAGAACGCGGTCCATTGCAGAAGAATGGCGACCCCTTTGAAGCGATAGGTCGGGTTCGATTATGTCAGTCTTGCACGATGACGATACCGGGCATTGGTCTCTCGATTCTGATTTCGTCGCTTCGAACACAGAGACTCACTTTTGGCGAGCCCGTATATAGTGACTAAATCGGTCATTGGATCGTTTAACGCGGCAATCGCAATCAGTCCCGCAACCTTTGATTGTACAATTAAGGATTGCATCAAGTCGCATGTTACGATTGTTTGTCGCAATGTTACTTGTAAACAAGCCAGCGAACATTTCGATGCTAATGATAGTGGACGATCCGACCACTTGAAACAAGATTTGGGGGACGTCCATCGTTTTTTCTACTTCGTTTTTATTTCCGACTGTGATTTATACAAATGGAATAATTTACGATGAGTACAGTTCTTAATTTAAGACACAACGCACAAGTTAATTCAAATCGAAGCATACAAATTTCAAAGTGTAACATTAAACGCAAAAGTAATCGCTTTAGTAACACATTTTAAATAAGGAACGAAGGATCCAAAGAAACTATAGATAATTGTTAAAACAATAATTGTTATGTCAAAAATAGCTGTCAGAATAGCGTGGTCGAAACGCTGCTAGCTTTCACGTGGTCGCTACTTGTGAGTACGACATTGGACCTTGACTTCTGCTCGAGATAAGGTAACGGTGTCGTAAGCGGCTAACTCACCTGTGACCGGATGTCCTTCATCCTATTATGTCCGTCACAGCCGGTTTCAGACTGGTTGGTTGTATCTGTTGTACACGGCTGAGCGAGTTCGTACGCCCGCGTATCTTCGCGACTGATGCGAGTGCTCCTACCAAATGACTACTAAGCGCGCCTCGGTGGCTGATGTGACGACGCGACGACTGAATCGACTCGACTCGTTACGATACAACTCGAGCCGGCATAGACTCGAACGTAGTTGGGTCGAATTCAAACGCGTTCGCGCCATTTTTGCGCTATCTCAACCCGCACGCGCCGAAAACGAACTTTCGGCGTAGTTGAGTCATCGTGAATCACTCGAGTATTTATGACGCGATTCAGATGATTCGGAATCCTGTGCAAAGAGAGTCTAGCTTGTGTAAACGAAATGCTGCATTGGCATTGATTCTTAAGAAGTGATGTTCTCTTTGTTGAAAGAAATTTTAAGATTAAAATATCAACTTGTGAGAACATGCATAGATTCGCCATTACCGTAACCTACTGACGCACTGTTTCCTACACAATTAATTTGTTCAATAAAATTAATATAATATGACATATATTCAAATACATATGAAAACTGATGTCATTAGAATTTGTAATTATCTTAAATTATTCAATAAACCTTAACTATATATATAATAATAGTCTACTGTGTTGTGACTTTGGTTTCATTTTTTAATCTTGATAACGATGTCGACTAGCTTCAATTTCTTTCACGTTGGTTTATGTTGCAAAGTATATTGTTGGAATAAATCTTATTATTAAATTTTCTTCTGTTACCCATTGCGCCATCTCTTCGAAGAGCATTGAAACTGGTCGCACATCGTTACCGACAGCGACGTGAAGTACTAAACAACTGGTGGCGCCATCTCTTCGAAGAGTGTTGAAACTGGTCGCACATCGTTACCGACAGCGACGTGAAACACTAGCAACTGGTGGCGCCATCTTTGTACAAATTGTGGAAACCAGTTGAACATTAGTTTAAATCGTCTTTGGAGAGATGGCGCCACTTAGTGGCCAAGTTCACTCTCTGTTGATACAGATGTACGACCAGTTTGAGCACTTTTTACAGAGATGGTGCCAGCAACTGTTTAGTATTTCCATTATAAATAAATAAGTATATGATGATTTTATACAAATAAAAACAAAATATTTGTACCCTTGTATGAATATATTTTATTATACCTTTAAATAACACTTATCTTTTAAAATTTATGGATTTTTGTGTTTATTATAGCTTTTTTATTACGTCTTCTATAATTACATAAGGCAGAAATATATATACATAAATTTACTAAAGCATAAAATACATTAATCATGAAAAGTAAATGGTACATACCATTTATCATCCAATTCAATATATTCTTGTAGATCATAATTGGTTCCGAAATGTGAATACGTAAATAATAAACGATATATTCGTATTTAAGTCGATACAATCGCATTATACTTAATTTTTATTATATATATGTCAAATGTGTATACACGCCGTTTATAAAAAAGCGATACTAGATTAATTTTTTAAGTACCTACTGTTTTACTAATATTTATATTACGAATTTATATGTATACGGAGAGAATTTTGCGAAACGTCATTTACACGTGATGAAAATCGGTACTCGTAGCAACACCAACAATTATAGATATTTTTAATAATGTACAGGAGATTGAAAAACAAAAGGAGAAGAAAGTTTTCCCAATGTTACTTGATATTAAAAAGATCATGTGCATGGCGTGTCGAAGAACTTCGTTTTTTTATACGAATTTAGTTAGAATTATTCGGCAAGTTCTCAGTAAATGGCAGTAAAAATGGTTTCATATATGTAATGGCCTGATTTTTCGATTCGAAGCGACGTTTATTTATCACGACCCGGTTCGCGTGTAGAACTACGTATACGCCGCGACAAAACGGTGACGACTATATTCATTCAGACTTGTCTTAAGCCTTATCGATTTGCACGAAGTATTAGAGCTTCACGTAGTAAACTTGGTTTATTTCAAGCAGCAACGCTAATCGTCACGTATACAATCTTCGTAGGAAAAATCTCTAATTTGTCAACAATAATTGCATGAATCATCTTACCAAGTAATCATCTTGTTGGTCATTTTTGTTGACAGCAGTGTGGCAAGAGTAGACAACAATTCTTTGCCATCTTTGATGTTGGAACTGTCATTGTGCGATTCGAGTTTCTTGTTTTTGCAATTTCTCACGCAGCGAAAACCGGAAAGAAGAATAATTGATTCTAATTTCTCATTTTTACAAACGGTGTTATCTGTAATTTCAGTGTACCGAGAGTACGTAAGAGGTCTGCGAAATTTTTATTGCGTGCGATTGTCTAAATGTGTTAATCAATGAATGAATAACCTCTAAAAAAGAGGTGTCATATACAGTAAATATTTCAATATTTTTAATTCTTACCCAAATAATACAAGTCACTATGGATATTGGATTTTCATCGTACCACAATGGTGGCCCCACAAGGGAACAAGATTTTGGCAGGTTATCTCAGACCATTGGTACATCAATTTTAAAAATATCCCAAAATGGTAAGTGAATAGATTCTGTTTGTATAAAGGGATTCGATGCTCATGTGAATTGATTTTCGACAGTATCTTCCATGCAAAAGATGGTCAATCAATTGGGTAGCTCTACAGATTCTCAAGAGCTACGTAATCAGCTGTAAGTTGTCATATAATATTAGTTTATGTGATCGGACGTTTCATACAGTGTGTTTTTTAGACATCAAATACAACATTATACACAACAGCTGGCAAAAGATACCAGTATACATCTGCGAGATTTAGCTATATTAGCTAATAACTCGGGATCTACCAGTCCTGGAGAACAAAGACAACGTAAGATGCAAAGAGAACGTTTGCAAGATGAATTTACAAGTGCATTAAATTACTTCCAAGTTAGTTCCGAAATATATTTTATTTACATAATTGCACGTATATAAATTTACATATAAATCTAATTGCTTAGGCTGTGCAAAGGCATGCAGCTTCCAAAGAGAAAGAAATGGTTAGAAAAGCCAAAGCAAACGCAGGTATTACTCCATTTGGGGAAAAAAAACAGGAGACATTAATAGAACTGCAAGATAGCAAAACTCAAAAACAAATACAGCTACAACAATTAAAAGAAGAACAAAACTTGAGAATGTTGGAAGAGCAAGAAGCTAGTATAAAACAATTGGAGGTAAATTTCTTTGTTCTAACGATCTTATCAAATTCTTATATCAATACTCTAATGATTACCTTTGCAGAATAATATTAGCGATATCAATCAAATCTTCAAAGATCTTGGTGCTATAGTATATGATCAAGGTGAAGTAATAGATTCCATAGAAGCTTCTGTTGAAAGGACAGAAGTATCTGTCAGTGAAGCTACTTCGCACGTTAGACAAGCAAGTATGTATCAAAATAAACTACGCAAGAAAAAATGTATACTTGTTCTTATCGGAGCAGTTGTACTGTCCATATTAATTGGGATCATTGTTTGGCAGAGCTCTTAAATTGTTTTATGTTTATGAATAATACTCTCGTATGAACAGTATGATATTAAAGACATAGTTGCATTTTAATTGCAAAGTACCATACTTGGTCAATGTATTTTTTTTTAAATTTCCTGATTTAATTAAAATCGCTTTATGATTACATGGGAAGCATAGTATTATCGATAAAACAATCCATACAACCGTAATGGAATAAACTTGCATCGTACTATATCTTATTAATAACAATCTTATAATTGTGATAATAAATGGTGCGAGATCTATTTTACAAATAAGATGTGCAATGGCAAGTCGAAGGCTGCCCAGTCCATTTGTACGTTTCATTACTCATTATAGTGCATAAATACACGTATAAACAAGTGTGTACATATATGTACTCATAGATCTATTCATGGTATATTCATTATTAATATTCCACGTGGTTTTATGGAGTATATTCAGAGAATATGAAGATTTTAAATGATGCCAGTGTGCATTTTGAAATCTGAATCGTGTGTAAATCGTGTGTGTTAGTATGAAATATGTGCGTTGGTATAATCATTGTATAGTATATAATTAAGTTTTGAACGTCCTATAAAAGTTATTTGTAGACGTCATAATAAAAGATTAATAAGGATATATGAAACAACAGATTATATGAATAAAAATTCAATTTAAGCTAATGTACTATATTTAAGAATGTTGATTTATTTTAATCAAAATGTAATAAATCGTATAAAACTAATTACATATAACAGGAAAATGTTTGTTGTATGATTAATATATTTATTTTTAAAAATTATTAAACTGTTTTAAAGAAAATTTTTTTTTTTTACTTTATTAATTTAATATAATAGTAAAGACATGTAACGATACTTCATTATTAGACAATTTCATATGTATCTAAAATTTCATTTTTTAATATTAAAGCGCAACATATCGTTTCACATATATCTAACTGCGTACACTACTATCCATCGCCACCTAATACGCCACCTAGGTCGATTGTCTGTAACTACGTTTGTGTCATTTGACAGTTCACAACAGTTCGTGCAAGATGGAATTGCATTAATTATTTTATTTAAAAAAACGTTAGTGCCGACAAGTTAAATACATCGAAATAATAAAAAAAAGAAACGTAATACGTATTGGATGAGATGTTTCACAATATAATGTTGAAGTACGTCTTTGTTGTAACCGGAATCATATTAATATGTTTATCAGGATCTGAGGTTAGAATATTGGTTTATAAAATAATTAAATTTAGTTGCTATCGCAGACATGTAATCTGTGACATAAACGTTTATAGGCGCAATACGATGACAAACGATGTAAATGCATTTGTCCTAGCCTTCTCTCCGTTATAAATACAACGCAGTCGTCCGAACGAAAATCATATATTATAAATGTTCCACCTTCTGAATGGTAATCAAAATTCCTAATACTTAATTAGCAAACTTAATCCCACGTGTGTAACATATGTAAAATCAATTCTGTGTCATATAACTTTATTTAAATTTTAATCCACAGTACCTGCGAAAATGTTGTCTTGTCGAAAGTAGGGGATCAACTGAAAGGTAAAGAAGAAATTTTTTGTTCACGATGCGATTGCAAATATGAAAATCGGAACACCACTATAATCAAAGTAAGTGTTCCATCATTTTATCATTTCAGCAAAAATTTTATTAAATGATTTCTTTGTTTAGATTGTGGTGATACTTGTTATCTGGATCATTTCTTTGTTAGTAATTTACATGTTATTCCTAATTTGTTTGGATCCATTCTTGAATAAGAGAATCCATAAAGCTTCGACAAATATTGGTTATCATGAACACAATAATGAGGAGGTATGTATGTTATTTATAAAGTATTTTACTAAAGTTTTGTTATAATTTTTCAAGACCTCTGTTTGTTTTTTCAATATTTTGCATTAAAATCATAGCAAATATACAGACATAACCATACGTATATTATAAAAAAATTAATAAAAATTATGCTTCTTATTGATATAAAAGTATCAACATACATTTCATTGGATCCATTATAATTTACATTAATGAAAACAAAAACTAAATGAATTATGATAATATGAATTATATATTATTTGAAAACTAAATTAATATGTATGTAATAACTGTTTGAATTAATCTTATTTCGATAGGATGATTCTTCAACAGCTCCTGGATCATTTCATCCTATGGGTGAAAGGGGTAATGTTCTAAATCGCGTTGGTCATCAACAAGATAAATGGAAACGTCAAGTTCGTGAGCAAAGACGTAACATTTATGATCGACATACCATGCTTAATTAGAATGTACAGTTTTCATTTACAGAAAAGATAAAATATTATGATTAACAATACAGAGACTGTGACATTTATTTGACGGCATTTATGGTTTTGTATATACTTTCAGATTATTTTATTTCTGAGTATGGTGAATTAATTACATGAAATAGTCAGAAATAAATAATTGATTTATTCATAATTGCCATCACTTTGGGTCACATATATTATGTTAACATTGCACCAGGTACATATATAAATAGTATTTTTTTAATCTTCCAAATCTAATGTATCAAATAATAGAGCATTAAAATATTATTTTTATTGATCAGTGCATAAATATTTTTATGAAACATTTGTTTAAGAATAAATTGAAATATTTTATAGATTGTTATTTGTAAATTATTAGAAAGAGCATAAATGATTTTAATCTATAAAATATTTATTTTCTGTTATCCAATTGCATGAGTATTAAAAAATGATTGGAATTAATTTATTTAATCTATATTTAATCCAAACAAAACAATTCAACACGTAATTAAATTTTGTTTGATCATTTTAATTATTTTAGTCATTAAAAATTTTTGTTATTGGAATTGATCTATCATTTGGGTACTGTAGACGAGTCGTCTTGCTTCATCGCTTTCTCAAACGTGTCTTTAATAGTATCGTACAACGTTAAAACTAATGCTCCACCAGTACCTCTAAGAATATTAGAAAGTGAACCTTTGAAAAAGGACCCAATGCCTTCTATTCTCGCTGTTTTAATCCAACAGTCCAATGTGTTTTTATACATGATATCTGCTTTGCGAAGTCCTGATTGCATCATCATACGTCTTCTAACTGTATCGAAAGGGTATGATATGATTCCAGCCATCGTCGTTACTACCTATGAATGATATAGCAAATTGAAAATTGGAAAATAATTTTAAATTAATAAATAACCACTAACTTGTGCAATTAAAAATGTAATATGTAAAGGAGTATTTTTTGGATCGGGAAGCATTGCTTTTGTAGTATCATAAAAGCCAAAATATGCTGCTCTATAAATAATAATGCCTTGAACGCTCACGTTGAAGCCACGATATAAACCAAGAAAGCCATCTGTTTTGAAAATTTTCACTATGCAATCACCTAGACCTTTAAATTGCCTTTTGTCTCCCTTTCCAATATCTGCGGCTAATCTAAAAAATATACATTATTATTGTATTGTTTAATACATTGATAGTGGATATAACATATGTGTGATAAATTGATGATGAATTTAGAATTTTCTGGGACAAATATATCATATGTATACTACAACCCTTCTTTTGCTAATTGATGCAATATTTTTCTTTGGAGAAATACTTTTCTAAGTAACATGTTATATTAAATTGAATTCCATCTGTTAATATGTTTTCTTTTTTCATTTAATAATATTCTAATTTAATAACAATTAATGTATTGATACTAAAACAATGAATACCTTGTGCGAGCAAAATCAAGTGGATAAACAAATAAAAGAGATGTTGCTCCAGCGGCACCACCGGAAGCTAAATTCCCAGCGAACTGTTTCCAAAATGCCTCTTTTGGAATACCTTCCAAAAATATAGCTTTAAATTTATCTTTAAATGCAAAATTTAATGCTTGAGTGGGAAAATACCGAATTACATTGGCCAGATTCCCTCTCCAAAAACTGAGGAAACCTGTTTCTTTGGGTATACGTACAAATGCATCCATCATGCCTGATATAATATTATAATCCTTGTAAGAATTAGGAAAGATTATTTTTATTCTTTTTTTAAGAAAAAAAGAGAACATACCTTTGTACCGATCTTCTGGTCTTATTTGTTGAGAAGTATGTTGTACTTGGAGCAATAACTTTACTCTTTCTAATGGTGCAACTGCAGTTTTTGATACAGCTGCAGATATACCACCGGCTAAAAAGTCAATCAAAAAAGATCTGTATGTATCCATATTATAAATTCTCAAGAGACATATGATACATTTTCAAAGATAAATTCTATTGTATAAAGATAAAATTCATTTAAACTATAAACCATGATTTTAATGTAATTTCATAGATTAATTGTCTTCATAAGTTCATTCTACAAATATATAAACTACATCTCTACACAATATAACAGAAACGCGACAGAAGTTTAAATAAATAAATACATCTGACACGAGTCTCGTTTTACAACGTTTTATTTTTACAACTTCTATTGTTTTCCGTTTTTTGTTTCCGGCTTATAATAATTGGGTGGGTAAATTAATACATAACGAATTTTGATTTTAACATTTAATCGCTTTGCGTAAAATTGAATCTTTTTCTTTTCATTAATTTAAGGCGTTAAATTGGTCATACAAATTTTGTCATCGAAGCTCTCAAATACGTTTCAAGAATTATAACTATCATTTTTTTTTATTCGTACAAAGGGTATTAGATCACAGTAAATTATAGCTAAAATTGACGCAAAATATATTAATGCATCTTCCAAAGAAGGTAGGAAGTATATATAACTAAATTATCAAGTAAAGATATTTAAATTTTTAGGGACTAGACATAGTGGATCAACATCTAAACCACATTGAACAAATGTTAAATATTAGCACTTCCAATTCTAAAATGCTCATACCCATGAATATCATATCAATACAGTTAGTAGGTATGTATAGCATATTCAGAGGAATGTTTCGGCACATAGTGGTAAAGTTATATATGTATGAACAAAACTGGACCATCTTTGGTCAATACGAGATTCAAAAAGATATATTTGCATTTATTTCCTTTCTTTCTAAGTGCATAAAAAGCTAATTAATAGAAAAATAATAAACATATAATCTTGGTACAATTTTATAACTTATTTCATTACATAAAAATAAAAAATTGTACTATGATGAGCCTTTAATATTAATTAAATAAAATACACGTTCACTGCCTGTATAACTTAGGCATTCACTGTTAGTCTATTGCACACCATTGAAGCAATAAAATACAAATATTGTGCAAATATATATTCACAATTTTATAATCTATTTCTCGAAAACGTATACCGATTTGAATATATACTTTGTTTTTAGAAAATACCTATTCAAAATATACCTATTGACACTAATCGAAAGTGATTTGTTCTCTTTAATTGATTGGCAGTGAAAGTACTGAACCTTTTTTTATATCAATGAAACATCATTTAGGTTAAAACTTATAGATTGACTCTAATATATGCAACAGCATATTAAAACAAATGTTTATATCAAAGACTCGTTAAATACTTAGTACGAGTATGGATGTGGTCAGGAAGTATTTAAAATGCTTGTACTATTTTTTTAAGCAGCATGAACAGACTGAAAACAAAAATTTATAATTAGAATTTTTTGTACCCATATAGTTTAAACATGCGAGTCTCGGTAATTAAACGTACCTTTGCAATGTCCACACCTGTTAAATTTTTTACCAATTCTGGCACGCGTGTCACAATATTAAGCACTTCTTCGGTTAATTTTTCTGCTCCGATAACACCGTTTCCGCTAGAAACCATTGTTATTTTTTTTGCTTGTGACAAAGGTGCTGCAACTTCAGCTGCGACCTATAAAATGTAATGATGTATAGAAGACGTTTGTATCATTTACAAAAAAAAAGCTTTAGTTTATTATTGTTCAATGCATACAAAGTTTATCTAAAGAGTATTCTTTGTACATGGAAATATAATAATCTCAAGGAAACAGTCATTTGAATATTGCACAATGGCTAAGAGTAAGATGTAACCAACCTTTGGAAGGGTGTCGAGCATCATATCTATCATAGCAGCACTCTTGTACTCGTTCCATGCGGCAGCTTTCTTTGCCATTTGTTCTGCTTCTGCTTTAGCCTTTGCTTCAATAGCGAAAGCTTCTGCATCACCACGTATTTTGATGGCTTCTGCTTCCGCCTCAGCCTCCATTACTAGTCGCATTTTGTTAGCTTCAGCCATCTTTTCTAATCTGTCAGTATTGACATTCATTATAACAACATTTTATTGATTAGTTTTCTCAATACGATATACAACTTACCTATATTTTTCTGCATCAGCTGGACGTCGTACAGTTGCATCTAATTCTCTTTCACGTCTCATCATTTCTTGTTCTTGGACCGCAATTTCTTGTCCACGTTCAACTACTTTTATTTGCATTTGTTCTTCCATGATTCTTTGTTTTGTTTTTGCAGCTTGTAATTCGAACGCCATTTCAGCTTCTGCTTTCTGTATTATAATGTAATAAGAATTAGCAAAGAAAAGACACAAGTGTATAGTCATTTAAATCAGGGATGAGCCAACTTTTCTCACTGGGGATCAAAGTTGAAAATTTAATTATGTGGAGGAGTCACTTTTCGCTTGGTGAAGAATGAGTTGCTCTCAAACCTTATTTAAACAATAACGAACATAAAGAAACCTACTTTGGTTTGCACTTCAACATCATACGCGGCTTTCTTTAATTCGAAATCTCGCTGTGCTTTAGCAATTTCCGTATCGTTAAGGAAACGAGCAGCCATTCTTTGCTCTTCAGCAATAGCTTCGCGAATCTGAGCATCTCTACGAGCTTCTGCTTCTCCGATTCTTGCGTCACGCTTCACCTCAGCAGTTCGCGCCATTCCAAGGGCTTTCAGATATCCCTATAAATAATCAATAAATATTTAATACAATATAATCGCTAGAAATGTTATGCTTCCAGTACAAGGATTTTGTATGATGACATTAATGTTAGCATTTTAATTTGAATTTAGCCTGAATTACACAAAGGCAGCATACAATAAGAATATCACACATATTTGAATAACAGAGATTTGCGAACGTGTACAGATAATATGTGCTACCATTGAAGCAAGCACTTGATATACGCTCTAACTCCCTCATTTATTCAATTATTAATCATTTGTTCTAATATTGTTTGTACAGCAGTGCATCAGCATTATATGTAGTGATAAAACAAAATTTGAACGTACCTTTGCCCCCTGCAAGTAGCAAAACAAAAATGTATTCAATATTTACAATGTACAACATTAGACTACATTAAACTCATATTAATAAAAAAATATTGCTTATAAGTATCATATAACCATTTAAAGGGGGACTTTTCACATCAAAAAGATTTTATGTAGATATATCATATTCTAGTGTTTGCAATATAACTTTGTACTTTTTGCATGAAAATTCTTCCTAAAAAAATTCTTATTTTCCAACATAAAACGAATATTTTTATAAAGGATTAACTTACTTCCTCGTCTCTAATATCTTTTAAAGTGTAGGAGACAACAGTAATCCCCATGTTAACTAAGTCACTGCTTGCTACTTCAAAGACTTCTTTGCTGAATTTCTTACGATCTTTATATATCTCCTACAATACAGAAACAAATATTAAAAAAATTTAATGTTTATTTTCTAGTTAGAGACATTTAATAAAATGTTTTTCATTATACCTCTACAGTCATGCTACCCATTATTGCTCGTTGATGTCCCTCTAAAGTTACAAGTGCAATATTATGGATTTCATCTTCAGTTTTTCCAAGAAATTGTTCACATGCTGTGGATAGCATTTCTTCATTTTGTCCTTGTATCTTGACCTATACACACATAAAGAAATTCTTATTTATTTGATTATGTATCAATACTGTATGCTACTTGCGTACAGTCAATAGTTCTCTATATATCTGTAGTTTATATATTTATGTAGAAAATTTCAATACTCAACGAGACATAGAATACATGTAATATCCAAAAATATACAAAATATTAAAAGTACATGTTATAATATCCAGTTGAATTGTTTTGATAAAACAATTTTTATTTAGATTTCATTTTTAAAAATTCTATGTATACAAATATTAATTTGCACAAATAGTTCGATAATCATATTACAGAATTAATGTTTTCTATTACCTGTGCAATTCCTGTTACAGATATTGGTACACCTTGACACGTGTATACAGTTGGGCTTTCTACTTGTAGAGTCATAGTGTTTAATGAGATTCTAAAAATGCAAAAGTTATTCGTAATAAACTTTAATTAAACTTTTAAATATTAATTATAGAAATACCTTTTAAGCATAGTATAACAAAAAATTACAAATATAATTACTTACAATGTAGGATTTTAACTTTATAAACAATTAAACAATTTGCTTACTTTTGTACTTGCTGGACAATAGGCCACACAAATACTCTGCCACCAGGTACTAACAGAGGTTTGCTGTAGCAACATCCTTCAAAAAATAAATAAAAAATGTAAGTTTCAAAATAATGAGTAAAAATTTCAATATACTATAGTTTTATTATTTTTTTGAAACATTTTAAAGAATGAAATACATAATTGAATCATAGACTGCATATATGAACACTCAATATATTAAGTTAATCAATTCTAATTAATGGCATAATTGATTTTTCTACTTTATTAGTAAACTTCCAAATCAATTAATTTCCAAAGCGCTCCTCCCATGTAAGCTTGCTTATGTTACGCAAAAATTAAAAGTAATTAACAATAAACATCGTATACAATTTATATAATTACCTGATACTACGAGAGCCTCATTCGGGCCGCAAGTAACGAATCCGCAACTCATATTACACGCGTAAAGAAAAACAATAGTTACTGCAAAGTTTAAAGGGATCGAATTTCAGTGTAATCCCTCTACAATCAATTTACGTTGCTACGATGTCGTCATTCTGTGGGTCGTATCAGAGCTTATGCTGAGTTTACAATAAACCCTGATATATAGAGAGATTCATTTACGACACAACCGTGCGTCCGAGAGGTCACACGGATTAATCACTACACACAGTCAAGCATTGCACTGCCCTCTACGAGCTATTACTAAAAATATACAATTTCGATGCACGTAGAAGGTAAATGTATGAACGCTTATATGGTTATCAGAATTTAAGAACTCGCATACCTATCGGGAACTGTGTAGGCATTATCGTATATAACCTGCTGCCAGAAATAAGCGATTTTAAAACAAAAACATTTTTCTTTGTTACCACATTTAAAAATTGACGTAGCTATCAACATTTATGAAGTACAATATAAAATAAATTATTGGGTTGAAACATATTTAGTTTTATTAATGCTTTCCCAAACGCCATCTGCTGGCAACAAATGTAAATCCAGTAAAAATAAAATAGTCATACTCGTACTCCAAAAGCATTTTTATATTTTAAAAGCATTTAAAATATAAAAATTTCCTATAGCGAATGTATTTCACGATTATAATTACATTTCAATAAGAAATTTTTGCAACGAGTATCAGTAGAAGAAAAATTTTTCATTAATAATTCATTAATAACACTGAAATGAATATTTTTATAAATAAAAAAGTTGCGTGTGCAATAATTCTTATTTCTTATATTTATATTAAAAATAATTCTAAAATCTTCTAAATTGTTTCTTAAACCTTTCATAGTGGTAGTCATCAGTTGCTTTTTCACCATTGTCTTTTCTTTTTCCTTTGTAATCGTCTTTAGGAGCTGTTACTTTTTTCTTGTCATCTGTATCTTGCCTTGACTTTTGAAAATCTGTGTCTTCTATATTAACTGAAATAATATGTAAAAATTATGTTTATTGGTTATATTAAATAATTTATAAAATGGATATAATTAAATAACTAAATAAACAATGTACATCTATTGTGTTGTACAAAATTCACAGCCATATTTGTTGGTACAAATTGCGAAGGACCATCTTTCTTCCTATGCCTATCCCAAAGCAATTTTAACTTGGCTTCTTCTGTAGCTTCAATGTTACGAATTTTTGCTCTGTAATTTTAAATGACGTTTAAATGAAAAATATATCTTTTACATATAATATGTCAAGGAAAATCAAGTTGTATATGAAAAAACTTTACTCAATTCCAAGATCTACTTCTGGAATACCAGACAACATTTGATTTGAAAGCATTTCTTCGCTTCTATGCGCAGAACTTTGTCTCAAATGCTCAGGTACTGCTTGCAAAGCTGCCTCTTCTGGTGAGCAATAAGATCCTTTATCATTATTAGTACCATTTTCTGTTTTTCCTTCTGTTTTGCTTTTTCTCTTTGATAATTCTTCTTCAATATATTTTACCCTGAGGAAATTAAAGCAAATATTAATTATTTGGTTAATTTTTTAAATATACAATATTTTAATTTTTACATTTCCTCATCTTCGTCTCGTTTATTAGTTTCTGCATTAAATTGTGTCCCAATTCCTGTTTCATATGCATCATTTTGTTTTAATTTTGTATTTTTTAGTGCAGCCATATTTACCATTCCTCCAGTTTTTACATTAAAAGGATCTGACTATGAGAAAAGAAATTTTCTAAAGAAAAAGAATAGCTTTAACATATTTTATTTGTTAATTACGGTAAGAAATCTTACTGTTATTACGTCAGGTGTTACATTTTCACCAAGAGCTAATCCAACAAGGTTTACACCTTTTGGTCTTTCACGCAGTTTCTGTATAATTTTCATTTCTTCAACTTTTTCTCTAAATAAATATGTATTTTATCATAATTTAATATTGTCTTTGTAATTAATAATTATGAATGATATAATTATATTACATCCACTTATTACTGAACCATATAACAACTATTTCACGTATTTGTTATTGTCATTTACCTGACAGATGTATCTTCATTTTCATTATCATCTTCATCCGATGAAATCTGTCTTTTCCTTAAAGGTTTTTTCAGCTTCTTTTTAAATTCTATCTTCTTCTCCACTGTACTAGTCATCTGTTTCAAAGCAAAAAAGTTGGCAAGTAGCATATATTAATTTTTATAATTTAGTACTAAATTTTGCAGATATAATTTGTTATTATGTATAAAGTAAACTAATAAAATTTATGTCTTACATTGTATGTTTCTAATTGTACTATAAACGTAAGTTACTATGTTTGTAAATGAACAATGTAGAGTGATGAAAAACTACAAGTTAGCATATGATATGAAGTGGTAGCACATTTTAGATGATAATTTAGATAAACAAATTAGGATTTAGAATGACATTTGTATTCCATAAATTGTACATTTACTAGATGCGCAAGTTAATTGAAATTTTCAAAACTCGCAGTTCTTTCTTTTAACATCGTTAAAAGCCAACAGGTAGATTTCCCATCTAGAGTACACTTTTTTTATGATTATGTTACACGTGAAAGTTGCACGTGATTTATGTACATCGATGCCAATTTAAATTGTTTCGCACAGTTTGTTTTTAAAATATGTAATTCAAACTAATATAAGAGTGAAAGTTTTTGTACATTTCATTACCATGAAGAATAAACCAATTCGACACAAGGAAGGAAATACGTTTCAGGTATAAAGTGTATGGAAATAATTCCTTCACGTGAAACTTTTTCCAATCTATTTCATCTGTTTTAGTTTAAAAGATTTTCTGAGAGAGTAAGTGAAATTGACGTCGATGTATTTCATCGTGTCACTCATCGAAATGAGGAGAGCAATGAAGATGTCGAGACGTACTTTTATGAGACACTTCAAAAATGGAATTATCTTAACCTTACAGAGGGTTACAGCAGTTTTAAAATGAAAGTCCGTAATATTGTTACACTGCCGCAATTGGTTAATCAAAAACAATTTGTAATAGACACGTTAATCGAGTACTTGGAGAAGAAAGATGTTTTATTTCTTGAGCCAATTTTAGAGTGAGTATCACATTAAAATTTAAACGCAGCGCAATACAGATATAAATATAATGTAAGAGAGTTTTTAATAAGTATTTTTTGTGTAAAACTTTTATTACAGATTGACAGTGGCTATGTCCAAAGATTTGCAAAAAGATTTTTATGAATACTTTCCTAAATTTTTAACTGTCATTATTGATTTATTACAAACAAAAGATGCAGAACAAATAGAGTATACATTTACAGCATTAGCTTATTTGTTCAAATTTTTATGGAGATATTTGGTTAAAAATGTTAAAACTGTACTTAATCTGTTGTTACCATTATTGGCAGATACGCAACCACCTTATATAAACAGTTTTGCAGCTGAAAGTTTTGCATTTGTGGTCCGCAAAATTAAGGATAAAGATTCCTTCTTAAAGACGGTACTTCATATATTGAAAAATAATCCTAATGGAGTACCAGGATGTGGTAAATTATTATTTGAAGTAATATCTGGTATACCAGGACAATTTCACTCATGTGCAGAGCAAATGCTGTTATTATATTTCAATGCACTATGTGATGAATCTCTGAATCAAAGCCTAATGTTCGATTTACTGAACGAAATCATTAATTGTCTGCTACCGAGCATAAATTCACAGAAATCTCAAATATTCTGGTCTGTACTCTTAAATGTCATGGACATATTCATTGAGAAAACTAAACATTTCCAACCAAAAGCTGGAAGAGTGAAAAGTTTGATTTTATTGATGCAATTATTGAACACAGTTATCAATTATAAAAATGGAAAAATGGTTATAAATCCTATACCTTTAATTAAGAAATTATTACAAATTTTAGACACATTTGGAAATGAAAGTGATGTGTTAGAAAAGACTATAAATGTATCAGTTGCTATACTTTTGGCTGACCATGTTAAATTAATGCAAGAAACAGCTAGTCAAATATTATTAAAAGTTATGTCTGTAAAAGATATTACATTGTTGTATAGTGCTGTTGAGAGTTTAATCCACTATTCATCGTTTGAAACATTAGTATTGCCACACATAATACGACATAGTATTTCTATTGGTTTCAATGATAATACATTACAGTTATTTACCAAAATAATTAAAATGAAAGTTCCACTATGCTTAAATGGTATAAATTTAAACAAATGGACGAAATACATTTTGGATATACGAGGTGTAAAACCTAATAGTATGAACTTTTTCCAGAAAGAGTTTCAAGCTCTACTGGATGGCAATGTGTCGACAAACATATTAAAAATGTTAATTATCTTGCCGCACTTAAAACCTTTACCAGAAGAATTTAAAGATATCTTGAAAAAGGGAATATTGTCTCTATATAAGCAAATATTAATTACATGCACAGAAAATAAAATGAATAAATTATGTTTGACATTCCTCATAGCTTTAGAGTCAGCAATTCATATTTTTGAAACAGAAATCTTGCACGAGTTTCTAAAAACAAATGATGTGGAAATATTTGATTTAATTATGAAATATCCTGACAATAGATTCATTTTGAACGCAATTGATTTATATCTAACTTACTATGGCACCACGAAGTATCGGGAGACATATGTGAATCAAATTTTCTTTGATAAATTAAACAAAACTATCGCGCATAAATTGAGTTCACCTTTCAGCGAAGTGCGTTTAATAGTAACTCATTTATATTCTCTGTTTTCTGATGTCAAGGAAATAAAATTGTCAATTACAAATGAAGAAATAGAAATGACAGCTATGACACACATGTTCTTAGCAGAATGTGAACCTATAAGTGTGCAAAGTTATCGAAGCAAATTGCTACATTTACAAGCATTGTCATTTGATAATAACGTGGTGACAAGTTTAGACGATAATTACCACGAATTCCCATTACGGTATTTGTTAGGAAACCTCTATATAAATTTTTCTTTATTATGGGAACCTGTCAGCAAGACCATAGCTACATATGCTACCAAAGAATGCGAACAGTTTTGGCCTATATTCTTGGCTGAATTGAAAAGTAATCAGGATGTAATTAAAGATTATAAACCATCCTTTGACTGTGAAGTTATTTCTGAAATAGAGAATACGATACAAAGAAGCAATGACAAACCAGACTATGAAAATCATAAAATTCTTTTATGGAAATCTATGACAAACTTCTCACATTTTTGTGAAATGAAAAACAGAGACATAACGGGCTTGTTTATCGATTTTGTGAATGAGAACTTTTTTAAGTCGAATTCTGAGGATGCTAAATGTTGCAGCATTTTAAAAATTGAAGAGTTGGATGCTGCTGATAATATAATCGAAAGTGATGCAGAAAATGAAAGTGATAACGTAACTGAAGAGAATGCAGAAAATGAGATAGAGAGGAAAGAAGTAACCCTCTCTACAAATACAAAATTGCAACGAATAAATACAGAGTTTAAACAGGCAAATAAATGTGTACTAAGAAAAAATTACAAAGTACAACTTCTAATTGCTCAACTCAATATATTCGAAAAGATAACGAATCCAAGAATGTTGTATAGGGAATCGGAGATTCAGAAAATTTATTTGGATTTGTTGTCATCTAAAAATTCTGATATACAAAGAGGTGCTTTAAATTGTCTTCTCACCTATAAGTATAGGTATTTATTACCTTACAAAGAAAATTTGCTTAATTTAATTAACGAAAAAAATATGAAAAATGAATTAATAAGTTTTAAGATTGATAAGGAAAGTAACATGATACTGGATGAGCATCGTAATGATTTTATTCCGATATTGATGAGAATAATTTACGCGAAAATGGTTACAAAAACAGGAATGCGAACTGGTGGCAAAGCTGGTGGAACTCTAAAACGAAAAATAATTCTACGCTTTTTAGCTGGAACACAAGAGGACGAAATGATTATATTTACGAAAATGGCATTTAAACCTTTTAAGAGATATTTGTCTATTGAACTAAGCAAGGAAGTAAACCTGAAACAACTCACGCACGATATTATTAACACTGTGGATTTGAACAATGTTATACCACCTAAACGTTTACAGAGTGCTGTAAATTTACTTGGTATTTTGATAGAACAATTTGGCAGTAAAATGACAAAGAAATTATTACCTTACTTACTCGATCTTGTAATATGCATTTTGGCAGAAGTAACTGGCATTTTACAAAAATCGGATAAAGTTCACACTGGCTATTTAACATCAATTAAAAATGTAAGAACAAGTTGTATTTTGATATTAGCAAGGTTTTTTGGCCACTATGAAAATTATGAGTGGAGTGAATACGAAATAGATGCCTTGTTTAATGTAGCTGTATTTCCATGGTTAGAAAAGTTACCCATGGAGGGTATTCACAGTCCTACACCGTTATTGAAACTACTTATGGCCTGGAGTCAAAACTCACGTTATTATCCGCTATTTATAAAACATCGTGAAGACAATAAGATTGTTCATCCTCTTCCATACATAATGCAACTTTTATTAAGTCCAAAAACTCATATATCTGTAGTTAATGCTATTCTCGAAATGATTGAGAAAATGGTAACATTGCAAGACTATGGAAAGATAAATGAAAATGATATGGAAATTGACATGCCTTTTGTTCCTTTAACACCAATACTTAACCATTTACTTGAAATAAACGAGGAAGCCTTATCTAGTGGCATTAATTATGGGTCTGTCATACTTCTACCTCACGTATTTAGTATTTTGGAATTCATTAAAAACAAGCTTGAAAAATCGAATAAAGGGATAAATAAAACTGAATTAGTAATTTTATCATGTATTTCGGAATTTGTCACAGATCCGGATGCGTGTGATGTACTTCTTACTCTTATCTTACCTATATTAATTAAAAAGGCCGGGGCAGGAGAAGAAGAAGAAACGATTAACGAATTAATTACAACTACAATAAATCTTATAAGACAAGTAAAGAATCCAACAATTCATATGCGTGCAATTTTACCTTTATTAGATACAATATCAACAGTTCCTACACGCAAGTTACTCTTGGAACTCTACAAAACTATTGTTGAAAAAGCTCCAGAAGATTGCTGTAAGAACTTGATGAACAATTATGAGTTGTTAAGTGCTGTTAATGCATGGGATCGTAGATGGATTGATCAACCGGATTTCCAAAAAAGATTGGACGCATTTTCTGAAATTAACAACGCGATAGAAAAGGATGAAATTACATTAGAGTTTGGTGTGGCAATTATTTATAATTGTTACTATTTTCTTAAGAATGAAGCAGACTTAGCAACAAGGGATAATGCAGGACAGTGTCTTAAAGTTCTTGGTTGTAAATTGGCAAAAGAACATAAAGAAAGTACTGCAGATAGACGTTATTTAATGGATGACACAATTTTGGCACTTATAAGGAAAGGGATTGCCAGTAAAAATGAAACTGTTAGACTTCAAACGATAGCTTTTTTAGGTCGCATGGCTATGGAATGCCCAGAAGTGCATCCTGTTTTACGAGATTTATCATTGCTAACTAATAAAGCTGATCCAGAAGTGGATTTCTTCGAAAATATGCAACACCTGCAGTTACACAGAAGAGCTCGGGCATTGCTTAAATTTTGCAGTATAGCCAAAACATTGAAGAAAAATCCAAATCCAAGAACATTAACGCAGTTCATTCTTCCTCTAGCTTCTTCATATTTATGCAATGAAGCTTTCATGCAAAAAAACAGTATTATTGATGCTGCGATAGAAACAGTTGGCATTATATGCAAACTTTTACCATGGCATCAATACGAAATCATTTTGAAACATTATCTAGAAAAACTAAGAAGCTGTATTCAATTCCAAAAACAACTTGTTAGGATTACTGTTGTTATTTTAGATTCTTTCCATTTTGATATATCAAAGTATAAACCTGTAGAAGAATCTTCAGAAACAAATAATGCTGTAGAAATTTCTGAAAAGCAGACAATTTCAAATATAAATCAAGAAAAAGAGGAAGACATCAATGAAAAAAGTAACGATAAGAATATGGAAAATGAAATGGACGAAAAATTAGAAGCTTTAAATTCCGAAAATATAGATAATGTCATGGAAATTACGGAAAACACTGAAAAAGAGGAAGTACCTGTAATAGAAAAACAAACCGTTCTTTCGCAGAATGGTGCACGCCGAGTTGTTTTTAGTATATCGAAAGAATTATTACCACAGCTTCATCGTTCCATTATAGCAAGAACAAATCGTGAAAGTAGTCATAAAGTTAATAAAAAAAAGGTTGCGATAGACAATGAAGAAGAAGAATTAATGCGAGTTCCTATTGCGCTTGCTTTTGTTAAATTACTACAGAAACTACCGGAACGAATTTTGGACACTAATTTACCAGGGTATGTATATGTATGATTTTTGTATATGAAACTAATGAGTAATAAATAGCTATAAAAATATGTTATAATTGTTCCAGAATTTTCATGAAGTTATGTACATTCTTGAAATCACGTTTGGAATCAGTACGGCGGATTACTCGAGAAATATTACAAAAAATTATGATAACTCTAGGTCCAAAGTATCTTCATCATCTCTTAAGAGAAATGAATACTTTATTAACAAGAGGTTTCCAAGTTCACGTTCTCGCATATACAGTACAATCAGTGTTAGTTGCTCTGAAACCATATTTTCAGAAATTTGACATTAATAACAACCTTGGAAGTATCCTATCAGTGAGTAGTATTATAAATATGTAGTATTGATTATTTGTTGCAAGAATGACACATTGAAAAATTTGTTGTTTTCGAATTATTGGTACAAAAAGAACTCTTGTTGGTAATTTATAGCACCCAAATGTCAATGTTATCATTTTTTCACCTTAATTCAAACTTATCAATCTAGTATTTTATTTTATTTTGGAAAACCATAATTTTCGTTATGTCATTGTTGTAGCACAACTGTTGTGTATAAGCAATATCAGTGTTTTTATACTCGCTATATTAATAGATAATACATCATGCACTCTTTAATTCACTAGGTATGTAAAGTAGATTTATTCGGGCTAACAGCAGAAGAAAAAGAAGTAATAGGAATCATGAAAAACGTTTCAGAAGCAAAATCTACCAAGAGTTTCGATATATTTCATATATTAGCACAATATATTACCGAATCTTGTTTAGTGGATCTAATTTTGCCGTTAAAAGAAGTGCTTGTAAAGACGCATTCGCATAAAACTGTGCAAAAAGTAGTGGAATGTTTAAGGAATATAGTATTAGGTTTAGCAGATAACACCTTCATACCATTAGAACAAATGTTAATATTCCTTTACGGTATTGTTTCTGAAAGTATTCCACAATTCATGCCTGAACAGAAGGAAAAACAATTTACAGAAAAAAATGTAGATATTCTGACTAGACAGAAACCAGATTGTTTTATCATACCTCCAGAACCGAAAAACAAAATGGGCATAAAAGCTACTTCAAAAATGTCGAAAAATGTAAATGCTCATGTGATCATAGAATTTGGTTTGAAACTTTTCCATATTTTGTTAAAAAGAGACAAAATATCAAATGCAGAATTCAAGCCTTTTATAGATCCTTTTGTACCACTTATTAGCGAATGCTTAAAATCTCAACATGTTAAGGTAATTCTACTTTATCATCATTAAAAGTAAAAATTAAAATGATTTATCTAATATAATAATGTAACTCTTTGTTTTAGTTAAGTACTCTAGGTTTACAGTGTCTAAATTGGTTGCTCAAAATGGATTTATCTTCAGTACGAGAAACGATCTCTGATATATGTTCGTTTATCTTTAATATACTGCATAAATACGCTGCAGCTGGTTTGAGCAAAGGAGATAACTTTGATTTAGTGATGGCTGGTTTCAAATGTATGTCCGTCATTGTTCGTGATGTGAAACACTTTACAATCAGTACGGAGCAGTTGAAAATCCTCGTCATGTATGCTGAACAAGATATGCATAACAGTGATAAACAGGCAACGGCTTTCGGCTTGCTCAAAGCAATAATCTCTCGAAAAATGATTCTTCCGGAAATGTATCTCGTTATGGAAAAAGTTGCGGCTTTGAGCATTACATCTGAATTGGAACACGTTCGGGTACAATCCCGTTCTGTTTTTTATTCTTATATAATGGAATACCCTCTTGGGAAACATTTGAATAAACATATAGCGTTTTATTTGACGCAACTCAGCTACGAAATGCAACCAGGTCGACTTAGCGCTTTAGAAATGCTTTACAGTATTGTTACAGGATTTCCAATAGTAAGCTTCTTTGTTTGTTTTCACGAATTACTGAAAATCTGAATTTATTCGGTGATTAAAATTTCAGAAAACTTTGGTCTTGAAGTCGGATTTGATATTTATAATGGCAGGTGCAAGGTTAATAAACGATGATGATCCAACGTGTCGCAAATTATGTGCTAAATGTATCAAAGAAATGATCACACGCGTACCTTACAATAAGAGGAGTAAACTTTTCGATATAGTTACAGCATGGTTAAAAGATAACAAGGTAATTGTTATCAACTTCTTCGATACAACATTCATCCACCGCGTAGTGTTTTATAATAAATTATAATTTGTTTGACATAAACATTTTACTAAACATGGGCCTAGGCTATATGTATGTTTTTAGAGATTATTAACTTTAGATGATACGCGGCCATAAAAACGTATTCGGTTGCTGTCGACTATACTTGACTTTAGTTTGGCTGTAGGAGCGTACTTAGTGGCTGCCGAATATAGTTGATGATTATATCGAACAAATTAAAATTAAATCATGTATTATATATAACTTACAAACTATAAAAGTGATACTTATTACTAAATTACTTTATTTATATGTTATTTCAGGTAATGCATCGAACTTTGGCTGCACAATTATGTGGTATATTCGTAACTGTGGAGAAAGATACTTTCGAATCTCGTTTGAAAGAAATATTGCCTCTCCTTTTAAAACAGTTCCACGCAAATTTTGATGATAGTAATAAACCTGGCCGTTTTGTTAGATTACATAGGGAACAGGAAACACAATTCAAAATACTCAATAACATCAAAGATCCAGAGAGAATGAAAGATCATCATATGTTTCAAGTGCTACAATTGTTACTGAAAATATCGGCCAATTGTACAACATTCCTTAAAAGTGAGGAATATGCAAGTGCTGCTCGTTCTTTCGCTGGTAAATTTAAAATTTAATATTTAAGATTTAATAACATTATCTGGATTTTATTTTTTTAAACTGTTATTCTAAAATAGAATTCTGTAAATTTCAGAATACAGTCAGTCTTTATTGGCACATCCTCATACATGGGTCCGTTTAGCTGCCTCTCAAATGATTGGCTTTATTTTAGCTGCTCTCGATATCGATAAGATTATAGACGTTTTGGAAAACCCTAAAAATCATGAAACGGAAATCAATTACATATATTCTGATCCTGCCACTGTTATAAGAAGTTTAAGTTTAGATTTAGTGGCGCAATTGCAACCCGATACGATGGAAGAACTAACTGAACAAACTGTTAAAAATTTAATTTTCATAGCGAGAATTTTGAAATCTATGAAAATTGTAAATACAATTGCTAGCGATCAACTTGATGAGGTGAAAGATAAAGATAAGAACCAATTATCTCTTGCTTGGTTGGTTAGAAGACTGAGAAAGGCTGTAAATATAGAAATAGCCCAAGCTCCTAAATCAATAACAGTGGTACTTTATCTATTATTATTTTTACATATATATGTATAAAGAGTCTTCCTGTATCAGGATTAGTAGAAAGATACTAGTATTTGGATAAAGCAGTTTCCGCATAATTGAACATTCATTTTTTAACGCTTCATTAATTTAAGTAAAGATTTAAATAATTAACAGCTGCCTGAGTATTATAGATTCTATACATACATAAATAAACTTTGTGACAGTTATATATATTATATAAATTTATTAATATATACAAATAAACTGTTATGATTAGAGTTATTTCCAATTAATTAGAGAAAGGAATAGTTTAAATATTAAGCTATTAGGATAAGGAAGGCATTAATTGTCTTTTTTGTAATATTATTATTTAATAGTTAGCATAAAAATTACGTGCTTAATTTTTTTTTAGCGGACTGCCTACTTCAAATGGGTTGCCGGAATTGTAGCCACAGTACCCATGGAATACTTAAACATGGTACTTTTTAATCTGATGTCACCAATTGTGCGCGAAATGTCAAATACAGAAGAAAAGAATATCGTTTTAAGACGGTTGGCTAAAGAAGCAGCTATGATGATTAAAAAACGTTTAAATGATGAAGAGTATTCTAGACTCTTGTGTCGAATACAACAGAACATGGATATTAAGAAAACAGAAAGAAGAAAACTGCGGACGCAACAGGTAGATTTTTCTGAATTTGGTAATAAGAAATGACAATAAATATACGAATTTTTTTATTGCAGTTTGTAACGGATCCAGAATTGACTGCTAAACGTAAAATTGCGAGGCAACAAAAAAAGAAAGAAGCTAGGAAAAGAAAATTGGATGCAGTGAGAGGGAAAAAAGTAGTGAAGAAACGTCCGAAAGAAGAAGTTGATTTGGACATTATATAAATTTTTTAACTAGACCTAGTTTTCAATGTAAAATAGTTCAAAGGAAATACGGTTTGAAATATTGACTACAGTTTTAAAATATGCGAATTGTAGATATGCGATATCCGTTATGCAGCATGCATGTAATATATTATATTTTTACAATAGAATTATGTAGAAATATGCAAGTAAATATGCACATATGTTCTAAGTACATTTGAACCAAATACTTATATATGTACATTGTAATAAAATGCGAAGCAATTTGTATTTCAATGACAGAATTGATAATCAGTTTAATTTACATAATAGTTAAAAATTATTGTTACAATCATGAAATTTGTTCAAATGGTATTGTAGAAATTTATTTTAATTTATTCTTGAAGGTGAATACTATCAGTTTTCAATTTTTATCTTTGGAAAATGCATATACTACGATTTATTATCATATATATCGCAGGTATTTCCAATCCTCTAAAGAATTAAACCGGCATTGTCACGTGGGTATAATAAAAATTGTCTATGAATGTTTCATGAGTTACGTGGTCATGTTCGCTTTCAACCGAGCAGAACAATTTGTTTAATTATATCCCATTGAAGCATTGCCAGCTTAGATTCAAGTTTATCGCGGAGACACTGCGTTATCAGCAGTGATTAGACACAATAGACTGAAACTACATTTGGGACTTGAAAATTGATTTGATATATTAGTCGTGAACGGGGAAGTCAGGTCTGCTCCATTTATCATCCACGAGTTCATTCATCGTGTAACCAATTTTAGTTCGAACGCCATAGATTGCTGGAGTAGCTCGTACGGTTGTGTGCTCGAAACATTCGAAAATGTTCGGTAGTGTGACATTAGCGTTAGTGATGGTGATTGTACTCATCATTTCTTTGATAGTTAAACAAAATTCGAAAAACCAACCGCCAGGTAATCGATATTATTTTTCTTTTCGATCGAAAATCATACAAAATTAGTGTAACAATCATTAAACTTATTTAACGCAACTACGATGATAACCTTTAATTTTTTTTTATTGAAACGATCCTGCTTGATCCTTGCCCGAAATACAAATTTGAAAATTTTATTTTCAATATCTGAAATGATTACGTTCAATTATTTTTCAAAGATACTGTGATTTTGAATTAACGCATTTGGAACCACTTATTAATTCATAATAATATAAATTTTAACCCATCCGCAACGGTGTGAATCCTGCAAGCGGTGACTTAAACTGCAATACTAAGTACTTCGATTGTGGTAGACGAATCTGGGTGTTCTATTCAGGTACAAATTATTGCTTAAGATTAGTTGTTTGTTTTCTATAACTAACTCTTGTAGAAAGTACTAAAATTAATTGCATACTAGTATTTTTGTTTATGGATATCACCATATAATTTAGTGTCGTGAAAATAGCGAAATGGTTCACGTACCAATATATTATCCGTGAAATTGATCAGGACAGTTATAACGTACTACATCATCCGATGCAAATGGGTTAAATAGCATTTAAAGGAACAGCAGAATAACAACAGAAAAATGGAGGAATAAGAAATACTTAATACTGAATGCAAATCACGTCTATGAATGTATTCACAACGTGAATACGTGATAAATGCAACCGGATTTGATTGAATTACTAAACTGGTCTAGTTAATGTCTATATTGTGTGTCCTTTAACGCAACATTCTTCTCGGGACGCGCCTGCATTATTTTTTAAAAAGCATTCAAGCGTGTGCGTGTGCGAGCATGCGTACCTTAGAGTACGTTATCGCATAATTTATACCCGGTAAAAACTAATAGAAATACTCAAATATGTATGTATACTATATGTATAAATTGTTTCAAGATATTTAAGATTTCGTTAATTGACATTTCCAATATTTAAGCATAAGAAAGTAAACATAATATGGAATGCAAGTAGAAATATATTCATTATCTAATTTTTTAATTTCATACAACTTGATAAATAAAAGCAAATAATCATTTTGATCTTTTTAAACGAAATGTTTGTGCATTTCATGATTTACGTTACATGAATATATTTCTTTTTCCAATGGTTGTACAAATAATAGTACATTATTCATAATGCAGCAGGGCTACGAGAAATATATTCTTCCTCATAAAAAAAAATTCTGTTTAAATTGAATTATCTTTTAGGACCGTTCTCATGGCCGCTTGTCGGTAACAAGTTTCTACTAAAACGACTGAAACGTGAATTGGGAGGGCAAGCCGTAGTATTTGCAGAACTTTCAAAACGATATGGTAGCGATATAATATCTTTGGATGTTGGTGTCAGTAAGATGATGGTCGTTCAGGGAAAGTTGGTTAATGTTGTATTGAAGAATGAGGAATTTGATGGACGTCCGTGGAACGACTTTATCAAAATACGAAATATGGGTAAAAAGCAAGGTATAGCGAGCGATTTTTCACAAGCTATCTACCCTTTTCTGCTTGTTGTTTTTAAAAAAAGCAAACAACTCTACAAATGCGAATTCAGCGAACTATTATACGTTGCGGTTTTCTAGTTGTGATATATTAAATATTAACGATATTTTAATAGCCTGTCGTTCATAATAGGTATTACAATGAATGATGGAGCGGATTGGAGGGATTTACGAAACTGGACGGTGCGAACTATGAAATTTTTCGGTTTCGGAAAACGCGAGATGACCAATATGATTAAAGAGGAATTGATTGTCCTTGTTGATTGTTTGAAGAAACAAGGTCCGCACTCAATGAAAGTACTGGTTACAAGGGCTGTAGTGAATGTCCTCTGGTCATTGGCGACAGGAAACCGATTCTCGGATGATGAAAGGTATACTTATGCTTTTTTTTCATTCCTATGTTTCGAAAAGCACCATTTACATGTATTATACACATATACATATTTAAATCTGAAATCATTCACACATGTATTCGAATTTCTTCACTTTTTACATCATGGACTGTTTGTAATATACGTGAAAATATATTGCTCTTTTGAATTCGTATAAATTTTTATGAAACCACAATTGTTAAAACAATAAAAAAAGGAAAAGAAACGTATACGAAAATACAATAGTATTTCACTTTCATATAATTTATCCAAAGAATTATATTGAGACCGACGATTGTTATTTTCTAAAACTTGTTTTTCGCGTATTTAAAGCGTATTGAATAACCATTGCAATTGTTTTTTCAATGTTTCTCCCCAGATTGAACTACTTTATTGACTTACTGGAACGTCGCTCGGAGGCCTTTGATATGATGGGTGGACTTATTGCAACTTTCCCCTGGCTCCGCCACATTGCACCTGAATTTACAGGGTACAACCTTCTCCAAACGCTGAACACAGAACTGAAAAACCATTTTATGGTGTGTCATTTTGTAAATAAATTATGATTTTACATGTATTAAACATGTTGTTCAATGACGATCAAATTGTTATGTATGAATTTCTTTCACATAGGAAACGATCCATGCACACAGGAAGAACTACAAGCCGGGCCAAGAGTCAGATTTAATAGACATGTTCCTTCATGAAATGATGGATGATCAAAACAGCAACTCTGTTTTCACTGGTATAATTGAATTCATCAATTATTTCGTCCTTATTTATAAACAAACTTACAGTAATACGTTTAATAGTGTTTAACTGCCTTAAGAACGTTTAGTTGTTACGTAGAAAATGTAATAGCGTTTTCGCAACGAGTTGCCGCGTGCAACCACATTAATTTTGTAAGTGCTCGTGTGATTTGCAGAGGATCAGTTAATGATGGTGCTGACTGATCTTTTCCTCGCCGGTTCCACTACTACTAGCACGAGCTTGGATTTCCTGTTCTTACTTCTAACAGTTCGTCAGGATATACAAAAGAGAATACACGAGGAAATTGATGCAGTGGTACCACGCGACAGATTTCCCGAAGCGAAGGACAGAGCAAAGTAATCCATCTTTGTTATAAATTTTTAATAATTTTTCAGAATAGAGAACAGTTCATCAATATCCTGAGTAAATTTATCAATACGTGTAACCACTTAATTGTTAAACTACATTTTCAATACATGTAACTACTCCGCAATTTTAAACATATACGCAGAAGTATTAAATACTCTTTAATGCATTTATAATATTTGAAAATAGATTTGAGTTAATTTGGTTTAAGGTAATGATTATGTTAGATTTAAATTAGCATTAAATTATATTCTTAATCCGTTCACTGGAAAGATTTACACTTTTAGTCTAGTTTGAAGACAAAGGTTGGGGAAACCAAAATTTCCGTTAGAGAAATAAGAAGAAAATATATCAAGTAGGATAGTAAAAATTTATTATCGTTGCAGACTTGGATACGTGGATGCTGTAATAACCGAGGCGCAACGATTGTGGCCAGTGTTTCCTATAATTGGGCCGCGACGGGTAACAGAAGACACAGTTCTTGACAAATATAGTATACCAAAAGATTCCACTATTTTAATAAATACATACAGTCTAAGTATGGACCCCAACATCTTCCCTGAACCACAAAAGTTCAAACCTGAAAGACACTTGAAAAATGGAGTTTTCGAGCCAGACACAAATATTATACAATTTGGAAAAGGTATACAACAGCATACTTTCACTTTTTCGCTGATATGTTGTCATATTATTGCAGCACAGATTAATGCATAAAAATGTAAATATAATGGTTTACTATAAATGCTCCTTTGTCCATCGACGCAAACAATTGGAAATACATTTTACGCAAAAGAGGAACGAGTATACGCTCGTTATTGGTTAATTGGCATAGTCATCTTCAAAAAATAATGCTTGCTTCAAAGTTTTCGATATCAAAATATTAAAAAGGTTGTTTTTTGCCATTTTAACTGACCTAATGTTTTTTTTTTTTTTTTTAGGAAAACGACGATGTCCAGGCGAAGTATTAGCGAAAAACGCACTGTTCCTTTTTTTTGTCGGTGTATTACAGAAGTTTACCCTACTTCCGGTTCCTGGCAAAGGACCATATTCTATGGAATTTATCTTTGGTCTGACGACAGTACCAAAGCCTTACAAGCTATTGACCGTGCCCCGATAATTTCTACCTTATAAAATACATTTCAGTGATCTCGGTATACTTTATTCACGCATTATTTGTTACCAAGACGGGAATTACATTTATTTCTGCAGAAATTTGTATTTTACTAGAACGTTTTGTACGTTATAAATGAGAGGAATACTAATTGATCACTGTGGAAATAGAACAATAAAAAGAATTATAAGGCGAAGTACATAGTTTCACACATTTGTTTCGCATAATACTACTTAAACTTACGAAACACTTATTTTTATTCGATCAATTGTTCTTGCAATGATAAAGTTGTTGCTGTGATGTCACGCACAGTTTAAAGCAGCTCCATCCGTGGATATAGATACCCGTTTGTTTGACTTAAATAAATTTTTCTCTCGAATATTGTTTATTGTTTCTACCGCGTGAAAGTCGCTTTACGTATCATTTTACGTGTTCGACGAAATGAGCTCGTTTCGCAGAAGTCCAAATGTACCTTCCCTTAGTGCGCCACGTGGCGATTCAGTCCTTTTAGATCGGGTCTCTAGACGTCTACTCACTATTTCCGTGTGACTGTAGAGTAAACTTTACAAAATTAATAATAATTATATATTGAATAATAGTATTACTAAACGTTTACGGAGTTTTCTCTGTTTCTATTTATATCTGCAGTTAAATTTTGCTTTTTAAAGTTTGCAAAATTATTGTACTTACTAATTCTATCTAAATCATCCATATCATTTATATGGTGGCACAGTTCGTAATGTCAAACCTCATTGTGAGCTTCAGGTAGTACGGTTTTGGCGATATAGTGAAACCATCGTATCCATTCGGATCCGGCTCGCCATGCTCTGGTGAAATTTCGATGTCAAAGTAATGTATAATGTGGGCGAAGAATAAGAATAAGGATGTGCGGGCCAGCATTTCACCGGGGCAACGTCTTTTGCCTAAAACACCAAACGAACATTGTTAATACTAAAATACTTTACTTCGCAATGTGCAAAAAAATAAAACATTTACATTTACAATATTTGTTACTAAATTTCTATTTAAATGACATTTGTACGTATATAATTAATAAGAATATACCTTTTACAGATCTGATTTTGCTCAACAAGTTATTTTCGAGGGATTAATAAAGCTCGCACGAAGATTTAATAGTATTAGCCGGAGTGGAATTTATGGTTTTGCAGAGTAATTGACAACGAGTCTATTTTTCAATGGAAAAGGTTTACTTACCTAAACCGAACGGTATACTTGCGTTATTTTGACAAAACTGGCCATTCTCGTCGAGAAATCGCTGTGGTCGAAACACTTCCGGGTGATCCCAATGAGCGGGATCATTGTGCACGCTGTGGAAGTCTAGAAGAATTATTGTATCCTAAAAGAAGTAATTTTACAGTTATACATTGTATAAAATAATTTTAAAAATATATTGTGGATTAAACGTGGTAAGGCTTGTAAGTTTACAACTTTAAATAACTTGCAAGTTATTAGTCTCTTGTAAACATGTTTCGAACATAAGTTGTACAGTTTCTAGGGATATATACAATAGTATAATCTGTATATATTAGTATATAGCCTGAGAATATCTGCATGTATTTTATACAATGTATATATATCAGCTTACCTTGGGAATTTTATATCCATTCAGAGTCAAATCTTTCATAGCTTTGTGAGGTACTCCAAGAGGCGCCAAGATCAAAAATCTTTGTACCTGGTACAATAACTATTAATATAATAACACTAAAGAACCTAACATAGAGTTTCTAATAATCGTAGTATCCTAGATATGGTTGCAGTTTCTTCGGAAATATAGTAATGACAATTTGTTGTTGTAAACAACTATAACAATTACAAATATTTGTAATGGCTAAATGACTGCGATAATTAGAAAACACGGACATGACTACAAGGAATTTGTAATTATACAAATAAATAACTGTAATAATCAATTACCTCCGCAAGAAACGATTTCATTATAGGCAACGACGAATAATCCTTAAAAGTAGGTGATCTCGATCTGCCTACCACGTTATCCAGTTCCTCTTGAAGTAACGTAATCCATTCAGAATGTAAAGATAAAAATAGCAAAGTGGTCGCTAAAGTATCTGTCGTGGTCTTCGAGCCAGCTAAGAAGAGGTCCAAACAGAGAACTAATAAATTTTCCCCTGAAGAAAAGTATATATTCTCAATTAAAAGACACATTATTCTTTACTTGGATAATAATGTAAAGGGAGTGGCTCACGATCAAAGATAGAATCATCACGTTTGCTATTTTCCGACGAAATCTCTAAAAGAAAAGCTTCGATTAAATTCTGCGGCTGATTTGTAGGCAATGCTTTTTCATGGACGTTGATTTCTTCGTTTAAAAAATTCCAAAGCTTCTGAAGTATTCTCATCAAGTCATTGTAACCGGACAATTCTGGTATTATGTAGCGTAGAAATGGTATTTGCGAAACAATACCACCCATTGTGTCCATTAGTCTATAGAAAAAGGAATTGCTCATGAGTGTACTTACATAAAAATGTAAGTGTATACTTGAGCTCGTCTAAAATGCACTTTATATGTACTTGATCATGTTCTGATTATATTATGGTTTCTATTATGGTTTCTATGGTTATGGTTTCTAAACTAATGTTTATAGTTTCTAGATTTTCGTGTGCGTTAAATTACTTGAAAGCATCGTGAACAATCTTGAGAATTTCCACCAATTTTTCATTTTCATAGTCAAATCTATGACCAGCGAACATACACCAGAGAGAATTTAATACTGCGATGTCGAAAGCTGTGTGCATTGGTACGGGGCCTTTTGCACTGGAATAGCGAAGATAATCAACCAGGTTCTCAGCTTCGAGGGCCAGATGTTTTTCCATAATCGACTGACCAAGTCCAAAAGTTTTGAGATGACGCATTGTAAAATGGCGACATTGAGACCATGCTGGTCCTTCAGTGAATAAAATGCCTGTCGAAATTTAGAAATAAAAATTATATTAATAATTTACTGTACATAGTAATGGTTAATTAAAATTGCTGCTGATTAGGAGTAAGTTTATACAATAGAAAATAAGAAAAGAAATAGGGGAACATACTTTATATTAATTCGTTAAAAAAATAAATATCACGCACGTACCTTTTCTTTTTCCAAAAGCACGAACCCTGAAAAAGAATCCATCTGGCCTGCCGTTGAACTCGTCCTGAAGAAGAACTTTCTTCACCAGATCGTGCGTTGAAATCACAACGATTTTCTGATTCCCCAATTTCAAGCCCAAAATCGGACCGTAGGTTTCCATCAGTTCTTGAAAAGCTAAGTAAGCGTATTTATGTTTAAGTTTCAATCGTCGAAAAGTGAAGAAGCAACCAATCAATGGCAACCATTTCGGACCTATGCAAATATTAAATAAAATGTGAATTTTCCTAAATATATAATAAGCATATAAACCGGTTATTCTCATTGTCACTTGAAGAATTTATTATATAATATTTGTAGTATTTCTTTGTAAAAGAAATTCAAAAAGTACACCAACCAGGAGGAAAATTATGAGGTTTGATGCAATCGTAAACGCAGAAGATACTGAAGACAACAAGTAGAATGTAGATGATCGCGTAGAACATCTTGAAATATACTGATACTTCAATTGGTAACTTCGAATGTGGTTACTATCCCAAGCAGATCTATATATGTATGGCAACAAAAACAGTCTGGTGGCACCCTGTGATATTATCAGCGTGACACCCATGGCCTCTGACAAAAATATCTTTTTGTCTGACATATCCTTTCCATTGTATCTATCTCCTCACTCTGAACGTCGTTTATAGATTTGTCATCCTTTTCTCTTTTGTAGACTGTGACACAGCAGAAATTCGGTACAAGATGAATTATTGAACATCAGTCATTATTTTGTGCAATAAAGTGGAAGAAATTCTTGGTTGAAAAACTTCACATCAATTAAAAAAATTGTAAGTACCTCAACGATTGTAAGAAAAGTACTGTGTGCTATTTAACAACGATAAAAGAAAAGTTTAATTGAAATCGTGAAATTTTAATAGAACAATTTTTACCTATTCATGGATACGTGGTCATTTTACTGACGAAGCATACTTTCTATTTAGAACACAGTATACATAAAATTCACGTTTCTGTCCAATACGGACAATGTTCGGTAGAAATTTTTATTTTCCAAAAACGAAATTTTCACAATGCACTAATAAAATAACGGTTAAAAATATCTGTAAATAAACAGCATAAATTAACTATTGTTGATTTTCGTTGGCATTAAATTCAGGTAAACCTATTCTAATCATAATTTTAATTTGAAATCATTCATCACTCTGCATAGCACACGACAAACATAACTGTTCATACAATTGTAAAATTGCTCGTTATCGCAGTAGGTAATCGTTGTTTGCCATTGAACACTAGTGACTTTGATCTAAGTGCTGCATTGTCACGGAAAACCTGAAAAAGAATTTTTTTGCTAAAACGACCTTGCTCATTCTGCTGCAGTCCATATGAAGATAATTCAGGTAAAAACAAGAACAAATTCGTAAAGTATTACGGAAGTAATGTAAGTATTTTCATTTTTAACCTATAAATGTAAACTCTTTATCTAAGAATAAAGTAATTCTAAGTAGCTGTTTTTGAATTTGGGATTGAGAGAAATAGGATTTAATAATTATCGAATACAGATGCTTTGATATTGATGTAATGATGCTATGGCAGATCGTAATAACAGAGAAATAAAAAAAAATTGACATAGATGTTTAGTGTTATATGTTTAAAATTACACAGCATTATAGGGGGTTCGTTGAACAGAGACTTAAATGATTATAAAAATCCTTTAAAAAACTTTTATTAAAATAAATTAGATATATCTCCAATAAAAAATTGTCAATTGTAATTCCATAATTCTATTTTAGTCTTGCCAAATTTTTCACGAACTTGAACGAGATGAGAATGTTGACGTAAAGGTATGGTGACACGAATCGCAAAGGAATGAAAGAGGGGCAAGAAAGAAAGTGAAAACCATGCCAGCTGACCGAGGCGATCGATTAGAAAATATACACGTACAACATTTCTCCGATTCTTTTCTTTTTTTCGCCACGACATGTGCGATGAAAAATTTGACCCTGCGGCACGAATTGATCAAAGCAAGTTTCTCCCATCGTGCACGCAGAGTAGTCGATCTTCCAATGCAGGTAGACAACGCGACGAGAGTATATACTGCACAAATTATATTATGGAACACCTGCGTGTGTATAGCATGTGCCCTTTTACACGTGTGGGTGCACGGATACTTTCTCCACGGTCGAGGTCTCCCACGGACAACGCGACTTTACTTCCTTCCATAAACAGATCTAAACTTTCACTGGTTTCACAGTGGCACGGCAACTTCCACGTGGCTACATTGCGTCATGTCGAGCGTGAATCTTTACATGACGAGACAAAATAGTAATATAAAGGTTTTAACAAAATATTAACAAGTACTGCTGATAGTATTGATATATTAGTATAAGTAACGACTTAATCTTCGGTTGCAGTAATTTCCTCTTGGTGAAAGAGATAAATACAAACTTTTATGAAACGTTTTTGTGCGTAATATATTTAAATAAGACAAGATGATGAGAGGCCTGAATAAAAATAATGTTGTTTTAACAAAATATTAATCAACTTTATTCGTAACGTCATCGGTTAACAAAGAAAGGTAACAATAACATCGTATAAAAAGAAAAAGAAGGAAATATACATTAACGTACAACGCGTTAGAGTCAGGACCATAAGTCAGTCGATTAATCCCCTAAAAACTTAACTCTCTATAACTTGATATACAACTAAGGTAATATATACAGCGGCTTATGTTACAATACTCTGTTAGGATAAATTTTTGTACAAGCGTGCTGCTTGATCAGAGCTTGGGGAATGTGAAATTGGCTACCGGACTACTCTGGTTTTTCGATACGGGCGGCGGTACAAGATCCTGGCTAAGGGACGGAGCCTCAGTTTTCGAGGATCTGTCCCACCTGACTTTGTTTTCAGCGACTTGACGTTGCTGTTGCCGCTCTTGGCCGTTCTGCTTCGAGGCAGATTCGGGACTGTAAGGAACTATCTGTGAACCTTGAGTCTGAGAATCCTTTCGGTCCTCCCAACCGTGGTGATGAGGATGGTGTTCCTCTACAGGAAACCATTCCGATATCCACACTGGCTTCCAGATCTTCTTCCACGCTGGAACCCAAATCTCTTTCCAAGCTGGTACCCAGATCTGCTTCCAAGCCTCTTTCCAGGCTAACTTCTTATCAGGTATCCATTCGAGCTTTTTATCAGTTTTCCAAATTTGCTTCCAAGCTTCTTTCCATTCTAGTTTTTTATCAGGTACCCAAACAAGTTTTTTTGATGGTTTCCAAATTTGTTTCCATTCTTCTTTCCAGATAAGTTTCTTGTCATCTACCCAGATCTGTTTCTTGGCTGGTTTCCAAATCTGCTTCCAGGCTTCCACCCATTCTAACTTTTTATCTGGGACCCAAATTTGTTTCTTTGCCGGTTTCCAGTATTTTTTCCATAGTGGTTTCCAAATTAATTTCTTCTTCCAGAGGTCATGACTAGTGTACTGCCAGCCATGGTGATCAGTACCGTGGTAATGTTCTCCAGGAATGCCAATCTTGACCCATTCTGGGATCCAGATTTTTTTCCAGGCTGGTACTTGAATTTCTTTCCAGGCTGGCACTTGAATCTCCTTCCAAACCGGCTTCCAGATCTTTTTCCATGCAGGTACTTGTATTTCTTTCCACGCTGGCACCTTGATGGGCTTCCAGATAGGCTTCCAGATTTTTTTCCAGGCTGGTACCTGAATTTCCTTCCACACTGGGACCTGAATTTCCTTCCACACAGGTTTCCAAATCTTTTTCCAAGCTGGTACTTGAATGTCTTTCCACACTGCTTTCTGTGTTGGTACCCACACAGGCTTCCAGATCTTTTTCCACGCCGGTTTCCAAATTTGTTTCTTCGCCGGTTTCCAGATCTTTTTCCATCCTGGTTTCCAGATTAACTTTTTTTTCCAATAGCCATGATCGTGGTGATCGTGAGAATCACCATGGTGCTCTTCAAGCGCTGCACCACCTCCACCGTCTCCGGAATGACCAAATCCAGCACCAATATCAGCTCCGCCGGAATGACCATAACCATTGCCGATGTCACCACTTCCAGAATGGCCAAAACTACCGCCAACATCGTCGCCGCCAGAGTGACCAATACCTGCAGAAACGGCGGCTCCTCCGGAATGACCGAAACTACCGCCAAAGTCACCACCGTGACCATTCAGGTCCCCTCCGTGGTCACCCAAGTCGCCACCGTGACCACCATAATCACCACCGTAACCACCTACATTTCCACTGTGACCACCTAGATCACCACCATGACCACCCAGATCTCCAGCATAGCCGGTGCCTAAATCACCACTATGGCCTCCTAAGTCACCACCCCATCTCTTTTGTGCCACTGTGCCATATCTATATGTAATAATATTGTATAATATTAATTTATTCAGCAAATTATTCGAAGAAGATGTTAATAATTTAATGATTTAAAAAGTTTTATAATACTTTTTTGATCATTTTAATAAGAAAAAATTTTCAAATACATTATTAATGAAATGCTACTCATTTCGTAACGTTGTGTAAGAAGAAATAATGACTAGAAGATTGTAGTGATTTAACTACAATATGTAAAAATATTAAAATATAAAAAAGTCGAATATAGTGTAACAAACGAATGAAAACAAGTAAAAATATTAATGAAACTATAAATAGGTAATGTCAACATCTAACTTATTTTTGTATTTTGTAGAATTAACACAGAAGATGTACTTACGGAACTTGCTGCTGAGACTTTTGTTGCTGCAGTTGATTCTGATGTACTGCCTTACTCGCCGCAAAAACGACTTGCAGTAGCACTACTAGTGCAGTCTGTAATTAAAATAATTGCAGATGTTACTGTATATTTTTAGTATCTTTTAATTATGCACCGTAAATTCAATCACGCGTCATTTAGATCTCAATAAAAACTCTGAACGTGAATATGTACATACAACTGATGGAGAAATTTCTATTTTTTTATGGCAATGTTCCAGACATAACTTTTAACGGATGTTCGTTTATGGAACGTCACTTTCGAAATTCGTCGATGATCGATAATCAAGTAACACGTTTGTCGACCAATGGTGACCGGTAGTATTACAGTTCCGGTTCTGACCACTGTTGCTTTCAAACTGAGTGTGAAGAAATAAATGTACTGCCGAAAAGATATACGCAATAAAAAGAAATATGTGTACTTAAAAACTTAAAAACTTTGGAAAAGAAAATATTAAAATGGGCATTAAATTAGGTATTAATTATCATTATCATTATCTATTGTGAATTTATATAATTAATACGGTTGTTGCACATCAAAATACGAATTTCTATTTTTTTAGCCTAATAATCTATTCTTGGAGCATTCAGTGTTGAATCAATCATCAAATGGTAATCTATGATACTTTACCAACTACTTGAAGCACAACGATTTCAATAACCGCAGTCGATCACCATTCTTCGATTGAAACACTCGTTACTTACTCCAGGTACGATGAGTTTTGAAACTATAATCGATTATTCCAAGTGACCCTCTACTACGACAAAACCGCTCGAGACAAATAACCATCTCAAAATGGTGCTTAAAATCTTCATGAGTATGATTAGAACAAATCGAAATTTATGTTGAAATAAAAACTGACCGCGCATCCCGGGCGAATCCTCATATTTCTCGCAATGCCGCCCGTCGGGCTCGGGCCGCGTACTCTTGTTCCCTAAGTGCAGGAAAACGTAAGTTACTTCGTCCAATCAGCGGAACGTCGTAGTTATATAGGCGCGTATTCTCCCCCAGCGTCGGAAGGTGATCCGTGGTGTGCCTGGGCCAGGTGGTGAAGGTGGTGGTAAAATCGTCCCGGGTGGAAGAGGCACTCCACATAGTTGGAGGAGACCAAGATTGTGGTGGGTTCTGACGGCCAAGCGTTACAAAAAGCCCGTAACTTGATTTACTAGCGATGGGACCGATTTCCTGACTTTGCTTTTACTGGCTGACCAAATCAGATCACTAGATATAAATATTTCGGAGCTTCAGGTACGATTACACTGATTTCTTTCTCTAGATTCTTGATTCAAATCGAAACCTCTTTTACGTGTTAGAATAATCATCTTATGATTAAGTCACATATATTCAATGCAATACGTGCTTGATTTTCCAAATATGAGATCTTTAGATTTTCGCTAGAATAATTACTACATATCTACTTCCAGATTATTATTAATCATTCCTTTAGAAATGTGGAGATTACTTTACAATTTCATATGTTCGACATAAGTCTTAAATTTAATATAAACTAACGTTCAAATAACTTAATAATTTTCATAATCATTGCACATTTATTTCCAAAGTTTACGCGTGAGTTCTTCCCATCGCTAACGCTCTCCTTCTTCCTTGTCAGTGTCCACCTCCTACGAGCTCAGGCTGGCGATCTTACTTTATACCACGGTGGGCCATCATTCCGGAGAAAGTGATCGGGGACGCGATCCGGTCGAGCAAGCCTGACGGTTTCGTTCTCTTGGTATTTACGCGGTTCTGTCCAGTAAAGGCGAAGTTCATGGAAAGGCAAGGTTATGTAGCAAGGTTATACCTGGTGCTCTAGATTACTTGGAGAACGGATTATGATGGGAGAGGAGAGTTGACCATGCCGTATTGAGTTTCACGCGAATTTTTCCTCTCGATCGAATTCAGAACGACCGTCCGTTTCACGTTTACGTTGATTTCTTACCCGGAAGGCCCGGAGGCTGGACCACTGTCGCTTTTCCTTTCACATATCCTGTCCGCAGGTGATGAGCGCCTGTAAGCTCCCGATTAATGGGAGATTAAACTTTGGCACTTGATCCAGGAATAAAAAGCAATTTCACTCGTAACGTAAATGGTCAAAAGGATAGGAACTTTTGAATGGAAAAAATTGAAAGGAGGATTATAAGAAGAAAAGTGTGTTTAGTTTTCGTGGGTGTAAAAAATATTTTACATTTATTACTTGAGTTGAGTAGTTGGATTAGAGAAATTTCTTGTCATCTAATTTAAATTTATAATATAATTTGTAGCAGTTTAGCATCTATTAATATGAATAGTAGTAGTAGTAGTCTTCGTAAATAGGGAAAAGTACATATTTCAAAGAAAATTGCGGAACTTATTATTGCTGCTTGGCACAATCATTGGAACACGTAGTTTGTCACATACTTAGTTTGTCTCTAGTTCGAATGGAAATAAATTTCCTTTATTCCGTGTGATTTCTAGCACCGTTTCTGTTACTAATTACGCATTCAGCCGGGCACGTGTAAATTAACTTCCGAATGAAATTCGTGTTATTCCTTTTATTACTTGTTATGTTAATTTGCCACTTGACATAGTAGTAACGTTTAGTAATCGCTTACATAATCAAATGTTTGTATCAAGGTTAACAAAAAACATTCAAAATAAGTACAGAATCCGAGAAAACTTTTTATCCTAAAAAAGAACAAATTTAAAAGCAAAAGCATTTATTTATTTCTGCGTATGATATGCTTTCGCAAGATTTAATCATTTGAAATGGAACAACACGCGCAGATTATGGCGAACGGCGCGTTTTATTTGAAAAGCTCATAATCACAAACACTGGTGAAAGTACACGTTAAAGTGGGAAGAAACTTTGTAATACGAAGGCAATGACTCGTGGTGTCTCGAACAATTCTCCTTAAAATTTTAACCATTATGAATTACAAAATTTACTCAAGCACTACTCCAATGGATTTAATAGAATATATATCCTAAATCATGAAGGTAAAGTACGTATTTTACTTTAAGCGCACCAAAATCAGATTTCTACTGTATTTCACCGAGTCATCTTATACAGTAACCTATAGTACAACATGGTCATAATGTACTGTTTGCTTTATACTGAACTGAACTGAAAGCGATAACTGACTAAATCCTCACGTGATACTACGACAAATACATGCATTCACGAGATGAAAGTGAATTCTTCGTTCTCTGGAAGTAGGCGTCTAGGAGTGTACGGAAACTTATGATATGTTCTAGCTATTCCGGTTCGTATATCATTCGGTCAGTTGCTCCAGATTTTTGAATCCGGATGAAGGAACAATCTGTTCCAACGTATTATTGTTGCTTCGCATCGGAAATACTTTTCCTCCGATACGGGCATTATATTCTGACTGAAAACTGAAAGTCATGATTCTTCGAATTCCTTACGGATCGTCTGGCTTCTCGCTGTTTATATTCATCTACCATAATTGCGTGTTATCGGCTAGTAAAATTTCGAGAACCGTTCGTCATATATAGCGCCATTTGCTGTTTCAATTTTCTATTTTCCCGTGACACAGTTGGTAAGAACACTTCCGATTGGTTTTAATGAAACTTTCGACCGGAAATATTGATGTAATAAGAGTTTCTAATAGTTTAAAGCAGTTTTCATAGGCAAGGAGGAAGGAAGGATGGATGTGGCAGGAAGAAATGAGGTGACATGTGATTTCGCGTACGGGTAGAGATAGAGAAACGTTTGAAATATTTCAAAGGTGCGATAGTAAATAAAGGATTGAAGTATTCTAGAAATTTCTATTTACACTTCAAATGGTCAACTTATGAAGTACTTATGATCCGCTTTCTAACTGTCCCGTCCCACGGGGTGCCTATCTGATACCTTAAGCCTCGAAATGTCTTTTCTTCGATATTTGGGTTACGTACCCTGACAAAAAGGTTCACGAAAAACAAACACTTGCAACACGTTCGTGGAAGCGGTATTTTAGCTTTGTTCTTATCGGAAATAGAACTAGGTCTTCCTCTCATTTTCTTCTTTAACTAGTTAGAACAAAAAGAAGTTATAGTTACGAAAGGTAAAAGAAAACAGTGGCAACTGATAATTCTTCCTTCTTTTTTTAAATTCATATTTATGAAAAGTAGTTGTTTATAGTGGTAGTTATCACCATGAAAAGTTATTCTACTTTTCTTCCAGGTTTCTGCCAGCCTCGACGAAGTCATGAGTAATCAGTTTAAATCTTTAATGAATTTCTCCACTGGCGATTTCTTCTTCTCAGCTGCCGTGTCCCTATCTCGAATAGCCGACGATAATGGAAAGAACGAGCGACTGAGTATGCAAGAGGAAAGTTTTATCCTTCCTATTTTATGCATGATACATATCTTCTTCGCCCACGATCTCTTCTCGTTGCATGATAGTTCACTTTCTACCAATGACAGAAAACGACATAAACATATTGTTCCTTAAATAATCATGGTAATGGCAAATAAAAAAATTAATATAAAAATTAAAATAAACTTAAAGTACATCCGACTTTGCTTTCAATAGATATAATTAAGTAGAATTAGAAACACATTTGTTGGATGCTTGTAGGTATTCGAACCTAAGTTCTTTTGATACCTAAATAGGTATTTGCTATATCATTAATTTGTACAAGGAGCAATTACATCCTTTTATGTCGGAAACCTTTTAGTTTCTCATTGACTTTTTGTTTGTGTAATTTCACAGGAATGGAAAGTGTCTGAAGTGATATCATACCGTTTGTCGTCAGGTACACGTACGAATACACGCGTTTACGCACGTTCACATACCTCAGAAATTCATCAAACAAACATCGTTACCTAATCGTTATATACAAATAATACATTTGTACGTATTATTTTGTCCAAAATACAAAGCATGTTATTCAATGGAAACATTGTTTTGTGTCCAATTAGAGTGCCCAGTGTATTGTTATACATTGTAAAGTTTTGAAGTTAGTCGACTGGTAGTTGTCGAACGTGAAGTAATATCCGCGTCGAACGCTCAGGAACATCCGCCAATTCTGGCGCCTAGAAGTTCAGTGAAAGTAACAAATACAAGCGATTGATGTAACAGGCTTGCTCCGAACCTTGGTTTATCTCGTCATTCCGTTACGAATTGTAACGCCTCCTGAAACTATGATGAGTTGCTCCTATTAATAAGTGGGTAGCTCAGTGAAAGGTATTCTATAGTTTTACACTTGCTATCTTGGTGTTAGATAAACCGTTATACTCGAGGGAATAAAATGTGTATCTAATAGAAACCTGGACGATAGAAAAACTTACGATGAAGGTATCTTCTGATGCTCAGTTTAACAATATTTCTATGGATTTCTTAATTTCCGTGTTGCAAAAACTGCAAACCAAATATTTCACTCTCTATAAATGTTCATTAACGTTTTCAGAAACTGGCGTAAAGATTTTTCTCTTTTACAGCACCTTCTTGAGTGACGTTGAAATACAAGAGTGAACAAAGAGAATGGCACATAGGTGCGAAGCGTAATTGCTGAGACAAAGGAGAGTGTCAGGACATGCTAATCGTTGGGATTAGCTTTCACACATTGTAGCTATTTCATGAACGCTGGAATGTTCTCAGAGAACAGGAACCCTTATTAAGATCATGTGTAGTTAATCAGGTATGCGCTTGAGTAAGTTCTGATTTTGTAGAATTTTCTCTTGTCATTGACCTTCACGAGTGAGATTAAAATATCTCATATTTAATGTTCAGTTAAATTACAGTTGATCGTAAACATGTCTTTGTATCTGCGTGTGATACTTTATGTGTATCGTAAATTTCGAGTGAAATAGAATAATGGTAAATAAAGCGTTATACATTGAGTTTATTATTACAGTTAGGTAACAAGAATCTCACTTTAACAGTTCAAGGTAAAGTTCATGGTTCTGCATATTTTATATGTTATTATTCACAGCCTTAACGCGTATCATGAACTTTTCCCCGTAGAAATATCATTAATCAAGAAGAACCTCAAATTCGTAGGAGATATTCATCAATGACAGACATAAATTTTCCTGTTCGCGTTCAGCGAATTTCTACGTTACTACGTTTAACGTTTCTACGTTTTAATGCGTTACAATTGAAACTGGATAGGTAAATGGTAACCATTAGCGTAGTCTTTCTTAACGATAGTTGACAGTCTAATTAAAATTAAAGTTTCCAGTATTGAAGGATCATTATAAATTAATGTGTTAATTTTGTGATTATATATTAGATTACAGAACTAAAAACCATTAAAAACTGACGAAAAATGAAATTTTATTGTAAATTGAGAAAGTTACAACTAAACTGAAAATAATCAACTACAAAAAGCACATAGAATACTACATATTTTATGATTGTAAATAAAAAGTTTCAAAGTTTCAATAGTCGATGTTACTACAAATGCAAATCAAGGGATAAAAACAAAAAACTTATCCTATTGCAAAGTAAAAATACGAATTTCTGCAAATTTCAGGATTCGACGCCAATGAAAAGTAGGAATAGCTACAAAAAACGGAAATGCCTCGTGTGTTTCAAGGGGTCATCAAGTTCAGACGAATATCCTTTTGCCGTGCGACTTGGTCTTCTCCTTCCTGTTTCTTCCGAGACGAAGCAGACGATTTCCACGACGGGAAAGTCATGGTCGTGCGGTATATCCTTAGCGAGAAACGACACGTAAGAAAAAAATTAAATTTCGACTTATATACCGGCAACTGCACGCTTCCGCTGTAACGAATGAATAGAGAGCGAAAGATGCATCGAAGGCTAGAAGTTTATTAGAATGGAGGTGAAACTAACAAGAAGTTTCCAATGTTGTAACGTAATCAAGTTAATTAAGAAGCAGCAGGCAGAAATCGTGGGTCTTCGAATTGTATATAAATTTATAAATAATATGAAATATATGCTACGTCAGAATGAATAAGAGAATCATCGAATTTGCGTAGAACATTCAAATTTAACATACTAATAGAAACAGTAAGTGTCTTTTACTATTCTATGTACAAAGCGAGTATCTGAAATTTGCTTCTTTATTTGTATAAGGATCTCTTTAGTTTTAAAAAGGCCGTTTAATTTCTCAAAGTTAAGTTTCAAGTAATTTTTGAGTTATCAATGTCATAACTTCCGGTACACATGTACACACGGACAGAGAGCTGCAGCCGCATCGTTTGAGCACCGATGTCTTGATGCATTCAAGACGATTCTAATTCGAAAGTGAAACTTGGCTCTGTAATCAATGATGTGCCTTGCTAGGTAAGTGAAATCTCAGTGTTTAATTGGCTGTTCAGATTAACGTCACGGAATCTCCATTGATCGAATACTTCTAATCTAAATGTTTTGTTTGAACTCAGACTATGTATAGACTACCTACATAATATCATCTATATATTACGATCAGATGTAGCTATATAACAGTTAATTTGCGTTAATGAATGATATTATAGTATTGTTATTTTTATATTGTAGGAATGTTTTTAAGTACATTTCCCAGCAGTTTATTGTTGCTGACTAAAAAAGATGCGGTTTCTATTTTACGTTCATTGGCTCAGCTATTGGTGTAATGTATTATCGTCCAGTTAGTATTTACAAATGAGTATAGCGAAAATAATGCGACTGCAGCGCTCGTGGAACAAATACTAAGCACGAACTTGTTGCACCATACAAGTTACGCGGCAAGATGCGTTTGATCCCAATTCGAAAGTGAAATTTGCTTCAATTCGCGGTCAGCGATGCGCGTTATCTAGGTGAAATTACGTTTCTAATAGACCGTCTGCATCGTGCTATCATTATCCGATACATTGACCTGTATGCTTCAATCATGTTACAGATGATTCTAGGTTACGTGAGACATAAAGGCAAACAACCTAATTACCTAGCTAACAGCTCACGTAAGTACTTTATTAATTTTCTTTTCGTCTTTACTTGAATCTGATGTCAGTTGATATCGATACGATTTGAAAAATATCATTTTAGGGATAATGATGCAACAGTATAATTGAAATCTTGTAAAACTGTCAAAATACTCAGATTTTCAAATATCTACATTTTGAGATACGTAAAGTTACATATATGTAATTCCTGAGAGATTAAATTTTGATGCATTTAAAAATTGACGTATTAAAGTACAAAAATACTTAAAGTTTTGAAATCCGATATATTCGATTTATGGAATCTTAAATTTCGAGAAACTCAGATTCTAAAATATTTAAATTGCAAAATGTATCTAACTCCTCAAGTGTGCATAAATTCCGTAATGATCGAGTAGTGAGAAAACAGGAATCTTATAAATGATATAAAAATATCTGACAAAGGAAGAGCGTGCACCTGTTCGTCGTTCATCACGGTAACTCTTGTGAAAGTGGCCTCGTGTCGAGTAAACGCAGATCATGACGCGGTACTTTTATGCCTCTTCGCATTCTGTGTAGCGTACAAAAATTGATCAATGATTAAAAGGCATTAATGTTTAGCTTTCGAAAGAAATACTCGAACCATGTATCGAGGCGATGAAAAACTCCCGAAGAACCGTCGATAATAATTGTAATTCCGTGCATGCACAAGACAGAAGCAATTACATTGTACATTATAATAGAAAGTTTCAGGCAGTTACGTTTGTGTCCCTGCATGAAACAATATATAAATATAACATTACAAAAATTAAAGGAAAGAAAAAGTTAAACTAAGTAACAAAAAATTTGAAATGGAAAATGATCAAGTATAATATAAATAGTTTAAATAGATTTTTATTTTTTTTTAATCTTAAATGTTTATTTATAAAACAAATAAGCATAAATGTGTGTTGCATGTCGTTATTGTAGGTATTTAGGTATTAAATTAATGATAAAATGCTTGACATTTTGTAAACCAGTCATTAATTCCATAATGGAAATGTTGTTAGCTCTTAATTGTCGCAAATTCAATATAAATGATTCGCTTTCTATTGGGTAATATATGTTATCGTATAAGTCCTCATGGCGCGTTATACATAAAATATGAACGGCTTTCGATGTTTTGCTTTACAAGAAATGGACTATGAGGGCAAGGACATCTGATTCACCGTACAAATCTATTCTAAAATTATTTATAAGCATCTATTCGGTAAATAAAATTATTTTCATTTGAAATATTCATTGATGCAAAAATTTTTTAATTTAATATTTCCTTAATTTTTGCCGGATGTATTTGTTTCTCTTAGTTTATTTAAACCCATTTTTAATATTTGTTAGATTCATGTTTTCTAGAACCATGTCTCTAGAATGATTTTTATACTTTAACTAGATGCATATTATAATTAAACAATATTTTCAAATTTCTTTTAAAGTTATCATTTATGTTTCAGAATTCTAATTCTATTTAAAATATTTTTTGCTCATAATACTCGATCTCAACCTTCAGATGACTGTATGAACTCTGACGTTCTAAATGCACACGAGCAGGATATATACGAACCGGATTTGAAACTTTCACTGTTCAGGTAAGTTAACAGCGCAAAAATCGGAGCTCTTCTTCGAGTTCATTTCGTAATCATTGTATACTACGATTCAAAAATTTGTTATTGTACCTTATACTAATTACATTTTCCATCAGCTTTCAGACGAGCTGCTTCCACTCGTAAGTGAATGTTTAAAAACGGCTTTTTTTATCTTTTCCAACCACGTGCGAGAACTATCGGAAATTAAAATTATCGTAAGATCGTGAGAAAGAAAGTAAGGAACGATTGTTATTAAGGTCGAAGTGTAATGAAGAAGCCAGAAAACTACACTCATCTTTATGACCAACTATCAGCTTTTTAAACCGGTATTTAAATATTTATATAACTAAATCTATCTACTTACTATTAATTATATTGTTTTTAATCACCACTATTATAGTACTAGTTAGTACAAGTCGTCAAAAGTCTACAAAAAAATTTGGTTGTATTTATTTTATATTTTATACTCTGTATATACATGGTTAGTTAGATCTAAATGAATCAAATTTTCTGCTATCTAAAAGTATTGTTATAGAATTATGAAAACTGCCGTTGCGAAAATGAAGTCTAACTGTAACAATTTTTATACACATCTATTAAGTAAGCCATTCCATATATTCTATCAACCGGATCGGCTGCTTCTTTTCAAGGCTAAAAGAGAAACCTGTCAATCATCTAACATTTCACAAAAAGTAAAATCAATTTGAATCAACAGACCGGATAACTCATCTAAGAGAAACAATTAATTCCTGTCGTGTTCTTATAAAAACTTTCTTCTCATCACGATCATTACATCGACAGAGCAATTAAGCGTTGGCATTTATGAAATGTCACGGAACGTTTCTTCTTCCTCGATTGATCTTCTTCTGCTTAAACGCCTCGATAATCGCCTCTCAGTGATGATATATATTTAAGTACATTTTCTAAAGTTTAAAAAATGATTAACTGGATGTGCTACTTCAGATATCTTCATGTCTTGCCGATTGTCTTTTTCAGGGTGTTTGCATTTCTCATCCCACGCGGGTTGTCACATGCGCAGAAACGGAGAAAGTAAAGGTCACGAACGTGAATCGCGACCCTGGAGACCCTGAGACGTGCTAGTTCTCTTGAATCTCATCTTATCCTTAGAAAGCATCTTCCGTCTTTCTCCCTGGCACTTCTTCCTTTCGTTTGTTAGAAACTGCCAGATGCTTTCATCTAGAAATAATGTCTACAAGACGATTCTCGGTGCCTATGCTATTTAATACCTCGCTTGGGAACAAAGAGGAAGATCTTTGAGAGGAGACTTGTGTCAAAAGTAAAAGTTAAGAGTAGTCAGTTCATAGGGTAAAGAAATAAAAATTTTCATTTCAAACATATCTGGAATTAGGAAAGAAGTAAAATAAACATTTGAATTAACATTTCTCAACAATTAAAATTTAGAATCGAGAAAATAATTAATTACCGACTAGACTGGATAGAATTAACATGGATTAAATACTTTGTTAGAGTAGTCAGTATAAAAATGAATGGGATCTTTTTCAATAGACTGTACATAAGAGTCAGAATTTGTAATTAGGGAGTGATAAATGTTTCATATTTAAAATTCATAATTAGGATTCACACGTATGTGAAACTGGAAGAATCCATAAGTAAAAAAAACGTATACTTTATTAGGGTACCATACACAAACATTGTACAAAAATATTGGTATGTGTATATCTCTGCAGGTAATCGTTATTTACAAGTAGAAAAATAATTGCATTTTAACATGTCATGAGTAGTTATGATGTGTCATAACGTGTTATATTCACGACGTGATCAAGTAGCAGGGTTAACATCTTTTACTCTACAAAATAATGTAGAATTGTCTAAATCTTCCTATTTCGATTAATAAATTTTTCTTCAGTGGGTAAACAAATTTAACAAATGGTGTAATCTTTGGAATTAAATACAAGAATACGAGGGTCCATAAAAAGTCAAATTTTTTTGGAAGAAAACCGTTGTTTTTCAGTTTTTGTAAACATTTTCCAAAGATTAATCCGTTTACTCTACTAAGGACATATCTTTCTGTTACCAAGAACAAAGTCTTTTCTTCACCGTAGTGAATTCGTGCAAACTTGTTTTACTACATTTTACAATCGTACGGAGTCCTCGTTTCTTTCCCAACAGGAAAAAAACGCGTCACGCACCTTTGAACCCTCCTGATTACGACTATATTATAAAAAAAAATTAACAATGATACACGCGCGTCTTATCGTCAAATTGGAGAAAGATCGAACGACGATCTCACGGCAAGAATTTTACTTGTAACCGTGATGTTCTTCGTGGTGGGGCTCCGCGGGCACCCAAACTTTCTCCCAAACGGGCTTCCATACCTTTTTCCACGCTGGCACCTGCACGTCCTTCCAAGCTGGTACCCACTTACTCTTCCATTCGTCTTTCCATACCTGTTTTTTCTGGTTGACCCAAATCTGTTTCTTTTCGGGCACCCAAACTTGGACTGATTCCTCCTTCCAAACTAGCTTCTTGTCCGTCACCCAGACCTGCTTCTTTTCCGTCTTCCAGATCTGTTTCCATTCGGCTTTCCACTCTAGCTTCTTCTCACTTACCCAGGCTTGCTTTTTTTCCGTCCTCCAAATTTTCTTCCACACGGGTTTCCAGATAAGTTTCTTCTTCCAGAGATCATGGCTGGTGTACTGCCAACCGTGATGGTCCTTGCCAACGTATTGTTCACCGGGGATACCGACCTTGATCCATTCGGGGACCCAAACCTTTTTCCAGTCAGGAACTTGAACCTCTTTCCATATTGGGACTTGCACTTCCTTCCAGACAGGTTTCCAAACTTTCTTCCACGCGGGTACCTGGACCTCCTTCCATGCTGGGACCTGAATCTCCTTCCAAACGGGCTTTTGAACCTTCTTCCAAACTGGCACCTTAATTTCCTTCCACGCTGGCACCTGAACTTCTTTCCACACAGGTACTTGAACTTTCTTCCATTCTTGCTTCCAGATCAGTTTTTGCTCCGTTTTCCAAATTTGCTTCCATTCCGCTTTCCATGTCAATTTCTTCTCCCATCTCCCTTGAGGTTGAGCCGGTGGTCCATAGGATTGAGCCGCAGGACCATAGGATTGAGCTGGAGCACCGTAAGATTGGACTGGAGCTCCATAGGAAGTGGATAATCCTCCTCCAGCATGATGATCTCCTCCGAAGGAACTGCCGTGGTCACCACCGAAGGATCCATGACCACCTACGCCTACGCCTCCACTTATACCTCCACCTAGACCACCACTTCCGCTATAAGATCCAACATGGTGGTCATCACCAAAGGATCCATGACCACCTCCATTTGCGCCACTACCTCCGCTATAAGATCCACCATGGTGGTCATCACCAAGGGATCCACCACTACTGTACCCTTGATCGCCACCGAAGGAACCATGATCCAATGGTGCACCGTAAGAAGAAGATGGACCTGATGGGGCTCCATAAGAAGATGATGGTCCCGATGGAGCGCCGTAAGAAGAGGATGAAGCTGATGGAGCGCCATAAGAAGAGGATGGACCTGAAGGAGTAGCATAAGAAGAGGATGGTGTGCCATAAGAGGATGATGGGACACCATAAGACGATGATGGTGTGTCATGAGAACCAGAGCCTGATGAAGCACCATAGGAGGATGAAGGCGCACCATATGAAGAGGAAGGCGCGCCATAGGAAGAGGAAGGCGCGCTATAAGAAGAAGAAGGCGCGCCATAAGAGGAAGATGGTGCACCGTAGGAAGAAGATGGTGATGGCGGAACACCATAGGAATCAGCTGGCGCACTGTACGAGCTTCCTACGTTGGGAACTCCGTAAGAGGTTGCCGGCGGGCCATATTGGCTTGGGGGTGAACTTAGTGGGGCTCTGAAATTTTAAATTATTTATTTGTCTGAAATTCTAAATTATCCAGCCCATTCTTAAAATTTATTCGGACTTAAAGTTAAGTTTTATTAGTCAACGACTACAATATTTACTTACTCCTTTTTAATCCTTAGTGGATCTGCAAGAGCAGAAGCAAAAATGAAGCAACACAGGAATAACTGCAAAAGAATCACAAATTATTAGTTCGATGATGAACATATGATAAAAATTATAACAACTATAACTAACAGATATCTATTTACGGAACAATGCAGAGAATTATTCAAACATCATGTGTTGTAAAAAGCCCATACGTACAAGTAGAAATGCAAATGAATCAATCATGGCACGTTAGTCATCTAGGTGACTCTAGCGTCTGTGTAATTATCTAGTAACACAGTGCCAGTCACCAGATATTCAACCAAGTATTGATACAATCTCTTATATTCTAAGTGAAGTAGCACCTCGTACACGAGCATTACACTAATAATTACAGACTGATTTCAATCTATATTTCGCTCGACCTTCCCACCTTATCCGCCTTTCCATCGCATACATCTATCATGCGAGTGTTCAAGTACACCTTACACTTCATTTTCCACAATAAAATGATACTTACAAAAAATATATACATTGATATGTGTCAAAAGTTTGGACACTTATATTTGTGGAAGTATACTGTTACTTTTACTTTTTTGTTAAAATATTGAATAAATGTACAGTGTCCCACTTTTTTTTTTAAGTGGGACATCTAACTACAAGTATACTTATATTAAAATTTTTTTAATTGAATTGAAATAAAATTAATCTTTTATGTGATAGGATATTGACCCTTGGAAAATTCCGCGTGAAACTCAAATGTGAAGAGAAACAATGACGAGAAGAGTAATTTCTATAGAGGACAGTTGAAACAAACAACCGACTACTTTTCCTACAGATGCTTAAAAAAGTTATGAATAATATATCTTGTCGACTACTTTATGAGTGTAACTCTCAAAAATGAAAGTGTCCGCGTGCGAACTAACGAAGAGGGTATAAACAAGTCCGTGAATGGGGTCAACGATGGCTGATTTTTTTTCTTTTACCAATCTCGAAACAGGAGGCTGATCGTGAAACTCGTGGCTGTTCATTAACACGCCAAAAAGGATCAAAAGAGTGTGAGCCGCCCAGTTTCATTTTTACCTCGAAACGTGTACTTACGATCCGTAATGTTCGTTTTCATTTTAGCTAACGGCGATTTTAACAAACCGGCTCATCGGTTCCGTTCCTGTTACATCCGCTTTCGCAAGCCATAGCTTGGGCGTCAAGATCAAGGACTGGATCAGACCAAGAGAGTAACAGCCAAGATAGAATTATCTAATTTACTCTTGTTAAGTTATGTCAGTCGACAGCCTGATAATTGGTTAAACGTATGACCACCTGTCGTCAGATTCGAATTTATGAAAACGTCAAAGACCAATAGAAAGTTGCTGTGGCAGAGCATTAATTTGCCGATAGAAAAGAAAAAGTGTGACACTGATTTTGGATGGCTCTATGTAACTTAATACCTTAAAGATGAATAAATAGGAAGTGCTTTTAAATTTGAGAAAAGTAAGGATAAATCTCCACAAATGGGTTAGACGAAGAAGGTGAATGAGTTTCGGCTATCTTCGATGCAGTTTCACAAAAGATGATCATTCGAGGCACGAGCACGTTGCTCGACTTTCCATTCTGCACATTGAGAAACGGCGGGAATACCTACTTGGAATGCCTCCTAGAAAATAGACGCAATGCGTTGGATTCAATCGTGACTTGTAAAGAAGTGTTTTGAGAGATTTTTCGGCCTAGTAGTATAATATTAAGACAATGGTTACTGACGGTGTCCTGATTTCATTCTAAAAAAAAAATTGTTAATTTTTGCCAGAAATGTTAGTATAAGACAAAGAATTGCACTAAATTACACTGTGACCGCGGAGGCTAATCGTTGCAACTCTATAGCGTTTTCTACACGTGATTCTAAAACACATAAATTCTTTCTCAAAAGTGCAACTTAAAAAATTAATCTATTACCCTGTTCTAAATTCTATAGTAACAATGTTCATTAATTCACAATTGGGCTCCAAATATCTCTCTTGTCACTTCTCCACGTGTATTAACAATAAAGTATCACAGCTCTTTTCACAGGTACACTTGTGCGACACGAATGATCCGAACAACAGACAAGACGGCAACAAGAATTGAACACTGACCAGGCTAGACTTCATCTTCTCAGGTAATGGATTGTCGCTCGCCGCACGAAAACGATAAGAACGGCAAAGGCTGCCGCCTTTATTTTTTTTTTTTTTGTTACAGTTCGTCACTCTTCTGACAAATTTCTGGTAGCTCCGGTGCCTTTTATAGCGAATGTTTCCTCCGTCTAAGCGCCTAGTCGCCCTAAACATAGACACATTTCGAGGAGGGGTACCATGAGTGCGTCCGTGATGCTATATGGGGGTCCGCGTTACATCCTGAACTCTTCTTTCTTCTGGAGGGGGTCACCTCCGCGTCTTGTTCGTCCGACGAAGGTAAAAGGGGTATTTAGGTGCCATCGGCGATCTAGACGCGTAACGTGGACTTTTTCGTATCATTGTTCGTTGTTCGTTCGTTTTGTCTGCCTTCTACATGAACAGTTACATGCTACGTAGTTGGATATTGTTGCTCTAATCTTACTAAATTACATAGAACTGTAAAATATTTCCGAAAACAATATTTATGTAGAAATGTTAGTGCACTTTTATTTTTTCATCATTCGACACAGTTTAGATTGGTTCGAGTCATCTTGATTTATGATAATCTTTGTATAGGTGTAATCTGAGAAAGCGACAAAAGAATAGGAAGATTTAAATGCACGCATTGAAGTTCAATTAGCACAATACATCCATGAAGATAAGCGAACTCCCTAAATGCTGGTATTCCATCGTGAATAGAAGAGAAGATTATATAGCTCTATCTCTATTTGCTTTCACTAGTAGTACAGTTAAAACGTTTTATGCAATCACTGTTAGCTACTAGATTTTTGAATTGTATATAATCCCGGGAAAGCGCTGATATCGTCTTACGTTAGAACTTTCGTCATTTTCTAATTTCATAATTTTTAATAATTATTATTCATCCTTTAAGTCTACAATACAAACAAGTCCTAAGCGAAAAACAAACATATTTATCTTTTTCATAAAACTTCTTATTTGTTCAAAAATATGCAAAACTTTTCACTAATTTCATTTATATAATCAATTTTAACTTAATCATTATCAAGATTCACTTATCTTCGCATTTCTAATTGATGCCGATTTCCATCCCCTCCTGGTCGGAGGTCAGGTAGCCACATTCGGATTCCTGAGCGCAACACGTGCGATCGCCCAGCGATTGTTTTCTCTCATAAAGAAGATATTTAGAAGAGACGCAGAAGAAAAAATTTGGTTTGGATCCACACGCCTTCAGCCAGACGTGTTTTGTTGCACAACAAGATCGCCCTAGGCGCAAACCGCACGCAGATTGCACAATCGAACAGCGAAGATTAGATGCAATGTGAGAGTTGCCGCGAACGAGGAATGGGAACAGAATTATCGGACGTGCTCCGTATAAAATATTAATGACCCCCAGTGAGTTCGCGAAATTTGCTTGCGGGCCACGGAAACGCGGCTCGATCCTCTTTTCGAGGTGAAACTACGGCTTTGTTTCGCTCGAAGCAAAGAAGAAGCGGGAATCGTGCGTAAAAACGAGAGAAATCGAGGAAAAGAAGATAGAGAGTCCTTCGAAGATGGGCGAATCGAACATAAAGAGAAATTTTTGTGTTGGATCTTCAAATATTTCTATTCGAATTATTTCTGTTTGATTTATGAGAATCGAAGAAAATTTGTGAGAATATTTTGGATACTTTTACTTTAAAGGATTTACTTGATGAGATAAACTTTTTAATTCCGTTCGAAATCTCTGAATTAATATCAAATGATTGAATTAGAAGCGACCATTTAATCATCCGATAATTATTGAAATTTATGAAAAACAAGCGGAGGTGTAGCATTAAGCGGTTTGTAAAAAATTATATAGTATGATCCGTTGTTTGAATAATGCTGGAGTTCTAGGAAACGGCGGAAGCGTTTGACACGGTTTGATGAAGGCAATTTGGTAATTTACGGTTGTGTCCCAAACTTCGCAAATTTATCTCCTGAATGGATCACCGATAGTCTATGCTCCTTTCTCCTGGGATGGTTCTGTCGTAATCGGTACCAAGAATTTAGAAAACAAATTTAGGAAATAGGTACATTGTTTTTCATGATTATTAAAGAAGTAATACGATTAATATACTTCTTCCTCCTTTATTTACGACCTTTTAAGAATAGTGTCTACTATCTTTATTGTCTACTATATTTGTTCTTTATTACTATCTAAACTTTTTATAAAGATATCTCAGTAGTGAAGAGAAAAAAGGAACCATTCAGATCATCCGAAAGCAAGTGTACTGGAACCTTCAACCTGGAAGTGTATTTAACCGGCTTAGAATGTGGATAAAGATGCAACGAACCGGAGAAATGCAGCAGGAAGACCACGTGGGAAGAAGCTCGTAAACGAACCGCACACTATAAACGCTTTGTCGTCCTGTAACTACGTCGACTCGATCCCATCGTTTATAAGAGTTGCTTTGACTTTCTTTAGATTCTACTCGTGGCTTACTATCGATTTGATACCTTTCACCGGTACCATCTTCGTCTTCCGCAACAGTGTTAGAACGACACGGAAGTAATGCGACTTGTGACCTCTTGAATTCTACGTGGATTGTCGTAACGAAGTAGAAATTTTCGTCGTAAGTAGCAACAGTCTTACTTCGTAAGTGGAAGCTTCCGTCATAAGTAAAAACGGTTTAACGTTGTCAACAGAAGCTTCTTACTATAAAGTGTTACGTAGAGTGAAGAGAAATATGATTAGTGTGGTATTATGTAAAGAACACAGTGCGCTTGTCAAAAACTGCATATATATGGAAATTGACAGGTTCTCTGTTCTGAAGAAACAAATTTAAATACGAGATTCGAGACAATATCCGCTTCGCCAAGGTGTGGTTAAAGAAATTGGTCGATGCAAGTATGCGTTTCAAAGTTGTCCTACTTCTCATCGTTCTTTTAATTCTGTAGATCTTCATGATGCAAAGAAAGTGAATATTGAGTGAAACCATGCTTTTATTACTTAATGAAGAAAATGGATCCTAAAGAAATTTTCACTAAGAAGAAAAAAAGAACAAATGGTATTCGGAAATTGTTATTTCACAACATTCTTTCTAATACTGAAAACATTCTTGTGCTAAAGTAGATAAAGAAGATTGCTACATTCCGAAGGAGCATTCATCACACATAAAAAAGCATTCGGTACAATTCTGCTCGTCAGTTTTCTTTCCAATCTTGATAACTATCTGTTACGAAACAAGGTGAGCATTCATGAAATTCGATGAAAAAATTTATGTTTAATGAGACGTTTATGAATAAAACAATAGTCGCAAAGTTTTGGAAACTAGGCTGGTTTAATTGATGGAAAAAACGAAAGTAAGTCCTCTTGTCCTTTCTAGGCTACACAAAGATGTCATTGAAAATATTTTCTCTAACATTAGGTCACGAACAAAAATTGCTGCAAGTATAGATTATTAGTATGTTGGTCCATCAGTGCATCAGCAGAGAAAACAACATGAAATAACGCGAGTTTCACAACTTCCAATAAGTATATACCGTTGACCCTGCCACCATCTTCGTGCCAAGCGAAGACCGTGAGATACTCACAATGGCACTTCGCATTTTCGAGTGAAAGTTCAAGCGAACTGTTTGAAATGAAAATCTCCATTCATTCTTGGGATATTAGAAGTTTTAATTAAGACGGTATTATTAACTCTGCGCGTAAGTAGACGTCACTGTTGATTCTATTCAATTATGCACATTGTATCGCACATATGTCGGTGTGTGTATGCCTTAATTATTGAATATAATACAATACCTATTAATTAGATTAATCATAATTGATTTTTTTTCAAGTATTGTATTTTTTTAACAATAATACGATACTTCTCTCACATTTTTTGTTTTCATAATTCTAAAATGTAACATTTTCAGTGAAACTAGATCGAAATGTACGCGAAGGGTGTGAGCCAAAAACTGAAAGTCATCGTTTCGCTCGTGATAGAGTCTCTTTTGGGATTCAGGGTTGCAACTGCCTCCGTCACAGTTTATATTCTAAAGGATAATGATGGCTGGTTACTTTCACTGTGCTTCGAGCACGTGCGATTGACAGCAGAGGTTCGAATCATTTTGCGAAATAAGCGAAATCATCCTTCGATCGTAATTTAAGAGTTCGTTTTAAATGGGAACCGTTACACTGTATTTTTTTCTACACATGTACAATCATTTCGAAATGTACGCGATTTAACAACGCGATTGATGCTTTAGAAATAGCTCAATTAAAATTGACATAACGCTTATGAAACTTGTAGTAACTGATAGGTAGAAAAAGATTGATGTCATGCCTACTTTCGAATTGTATAAAGGGTTGTGTGCTAAAACGTGTGCTAAAACTTCATTTTAATTACTTGACAGATATAAGCTATAAAGTGAATTTTAACTTCTTTATTGCTTTCATCAGTCTTTAAAAAACAAGCATATCTAACTAAATTTCATTGGGGATCAGCATGAAAGTACATATATAGTGTTAAACATTTTGAACTTAATGTTTTTATATTTCATTTCTTTCTTTAATGTTCGTGATGTGTTAGTTTAAAGATGCTGCACGTATTGGCGCGTACAATTCATTTGTCACGCGCAACGCGATAAACGAAAGAGAAATTTACGAGACATATTGAAATACGCGACCGTTACAAGTAATTGGCACAGCGATGAAATATATTTTTAAATTTACTTTCGTTCAATATATATTCTACAGAAATTCGATTGTTCTTATTATGTTTTACTTTACCGCTACATTCCGTTACATATTTAATTAAAAACGTGAATGCCCTTTTACTTTGGGAAATACGAAAGACATTCCAATCCGAAAATGTATTATTTGAAAACACAGTAGAGTAGTCTCGGAAAAAAATTCCCCGTAAAAAGGAAATAACAGGTTTCTCCTAATTTCAATGTCCGCTTATAATATCAGATAATTTACGATCTACGAGAATTCTCTAATCGATATCGCACGCCGCTAGAAAATACAAGGTAAACAACCGGAGAAAGTGACTTTTGATTAATTCTATTTTTAATTATCATATAACGTCATGCAGTAACAAAAAAGTTGTACATATAATCTCAAAACTCTTTCTTTCAAGTATCCTTTTGGTTAGTACGCGTTCGTAGATACACATATTTTTCTTCCGCATTTATATAGCAATAATCATGTGACTTGCGCGACGAAGAAAGGGAAAATTAATTTCATTTGTATTCAGGAGGATGCCTCCTGCAGCACGGTGCAAATTAGGTTTAGGATAATGAACCACCAGAATTTAAATGCACTTCCACTATACTTCTAACACAATAATACAAGAAAGTAACGCTTTAAGTATTGCCTGCAGGATCAGAATAATGGTTCAGGAAAAACTGTTTTCCCGACGAGGTTGCCGATCTAACCAGGAAGTTGCAAGAGACAGGATTAAAACGTTTCGGTTTTCTATGCATTTCATTTGCTGCGGGCGATTCTGCTGGCAGCTTGTGCAATCAATCAACCGGTTGTTACATATACTTGTAGTGGTTTGTCATATTTATAACATTATACATCAGCGAGTACACGGAAATAACTAACTATATTACTTCTTGGCTTTCCGCTTTGACCTCAAGATTCTGTATAAATTTTACTATTAATTTACTTTACTATTAACTACAGTCAACCCTCCTATAACGCGATTAATACGTACCGCGTTATAGAAGGGTTGACTGTACAAGTATTTACTACAAAGTCTTTGATTGGTTCTTCGTGTAATGTTATATAACAACTTTTTTTGCTTAGATGGCTATTCAGTTTAATCCGGATGGAGAAAGATACCCGAGAAAGTTGTTTAACTTTTAATTGCTAGAAGAAGACAGTACCATGCAGAGAGAAATAAACATTTTTTACAAGGAAGGACAATTCGCCATTGATTGCAAGATAATTTACAGAACGTGTAAAGAACGGTGATAAAACGTACGTAAATGAAAGCGGTTATCTCGTCTACTTACATATCTAGTTCGTTAATGAGATGCGTTTACGTGACAGTCCAAATTATGTTCCGGCATGGCAGTTCCATTAAACAGAATTTTGTTTCGCGATTTTTGTTTTGATAACGCGTGCACCGACTGTCAAGCTGGCAGTTCTAAGCATATAAGTGTGTATTTATAAGCAAGTCTTTAAGTAATCAACGCAGCGAGTAGAAAAATATTCACAACGACACCTCTTCCGGTTCGCAACTTCCGACACGACGAACATTATGCCTCTCCATTAATTATAGCCTGAAGTGCATATAATTTGTATGGAAATCATTATACATGCCATTTTAGTTGTAGATGTACATGTAAAAACGGAACTGAAATGAATGAAATATTATTTTTTAATAGGCTCACTACATACGAGAAGTTGGATTGCCATTGTTTGTTGAACGTTTCATGAACGCCATTTGCCTAAATATTTCTATTGTTTTTTAACGTACATAAAACGACAGGATTAGAACAAACTGGTGAAAACTTTCGTTTCTTTGGAGGCGTGTCTGTGGAAATATACGATACCAATCTGTTCTACGCCATTCGTCTGCGAGGATAAACTAACAGGTCATTAAAATTCGCCGAAAATACACGGCCGATGCTATTTCGTGTTTTCGAGAATTCAATCGCATTGTTGATATACCCTCTTTACAAATTTCCTCTAAAAGTTTACAAAAAAATGATTACTTAAATATATATTATTTATTTATTTCCCCTCTTACATTCTATCTGTAATATATTACAACTTTGTATTTATTCAACTGGTATATAGAGAGAGAAACAGAAAGGATGAAAGATTGCTTTCTTTATTCCTAAATATTTAAAAAGATTTTGATATATAAAAAATTGCAAATATTCAAGCATAAAGTATAACAATATAATTAAAGAATTTTTTTTAATTAAGATCTTTGTAGAAACTGTGTTTTTTTTACAAATGTATGTTTGCAATACGTTGCAAATCTGTAGGAATTCAATGACCAAAAACGTGTTACTAACTCCCGACGTTATTTTACACGCAACCACGCGGCCACGTGAGCTGCAAGACAATCAAGTCGAATTCACAACATTTTCACTTTGTCTCTCCACATACTATCGATTCCATATCCAGAATTGCTAATTACACTTGCACAGTTAAAAAATTTAAGAATTAGGAGTTTCATTAAAATATTATATTAATATTACAAGCAACTTTCTGCCATAAAATAGTAGCAATCATTCATTGTTTCTTCCAGAAACGACAAAGAAGACAAATGTTTAATTAAAGTTAAGTGGAATAAGAAACAAAAGGATCCCTTGTCACACGTTATGCAAGGTGCGCAACTGGAGTGCTTTTTGAAAGTGTCTACTGAAGTACCCATGCAGTACATACAAGTTCAAATACATCATATCATAAACGCACAATAAAAAAAAAAGAAAGATTTAACATATATTACAATACAGTACGTAGTTAACGAAAACGAATGAGAAGCATATATTGAAAATAAATATAAGGAATGATTCGAAGCGACAGATCTCCCACAGCCAACAGAATAACTATAAATATAATGTTCACAATTCTAATTTATTACATGCCGTGGGACCATATGAATAACTCTGCATATACATACAATATATCGCTGGCCGCCCTTGCTCTCACCCTTAATTCGATTCTGATGGAGTCGACATTTACGCTCGACAGCCACGTTCAAGAAAACGTAAGTTGCCCCTTCTCGTTGTTCGGCACACGTCCCTCATTATCGCCCCATTCTTGGTTTATCTCGATCGTTACATCCTGCCGGCTATTATTCCCATTATCTTTATTACTTGAACTTATCCAAACGGAACTTCCAAGGTTCGATCAATCTTTCTAATTACACAGCCCAACATCTATATATGATTGATCTTGTCATTGATTCCCCCTTATCGAACTCTCTCAGCATTCAACGCGAAGGTTGTACTGCGCTCACAAACATTAATTCTTTCTTTCTTCTTTTTTTTTTTAAATTGTCGACGAAACTTTCACGATGTAGCAGAGTAACGATAGCGGTTGCGTAATTTACTAATTTTTTGTTCGATGTTGACATAGTGGTCGGTCGAAATTATTTGCTTCTTCCTAAGAAAATCCGAGAAGAAACTTATATAATGGTAGTTACTTTCAATTTGGAAGCGTAGGCAGAATCATGATTTGCGTAACGCGCGCACATCCTTTTTGTATAAGATTAATTTTTTATTATCTTTCTCATAAAACGTATTAAATTGGCAATTGGCAATTTTTTTCGTGTATATTTTAATGAGTTCTGATTGTTGCTGAAATTAAGTATAGGTTTGATACAGAGATAGGTCAAGCGAGATTAGTAGGTTGGAAATAGGTGAATGGGTCGGGTAAGCTAGGGAAAAATCCTTCAACGTCGTAGGATCGAGGAAAAATGACAATTAAAGATTATCAGTAATCCTTATATAGCCTTTAGAGGAAACAAGATACGCCCATTGACTTCAAGAATAAATTATACATCGTGAAAACTAATATTTACAGTAAAGTAGTAATTATAAAAGTCATTACGTATCCCGCAGTAATATCTATTAATATATTATAATTTTCAGTTCTTTATAAGAATATTTTATGCATGTAGTTTGCCAGATATATTTCATTAGTACATTATACATATTTCAATTTCAGTTCAGACATTTATCAGTCTTTCATTTCACTGATCATTAATATTCTACCAATTGTCATATATCTTTAATCTAAGTCACTTCAATTTTGTACTTCATGTTTCATTGATGATTTGCACAGCTTTAAACCAGCTTAATTTACTTTTTTCCAGTCCAAACGATCACGCTCATCGTTGGTACGAAAAACCCGTGGCAAGTACGTAACGGAGTGTCAAATGTCTGCACGTTTTGCGCATACTAATTGTGAAAGGAGATTACATAATCTACAATTATCACTTAATGTAGGTGATAGTTATCGACCAGTCGATTGACAGTAAGGAAAGACGAAATGCTATAAAACAATCGAACAACTGATATTCACACATCGACGCAACGCATAAGTAAAGTCTATCATATTTTTAATAAATTTTTTATTTCTTCCATTTTCCTAGGACCAACGCTAATGAGGCATGATTCGATGACAGTGATAATTTTTAATAACTCGTGCATTTTTCATCCTTCACTTACTGTTTGCTAATAAAAAATTGTCGGATCAAAACATGATGAAGTTAATTAAGAAAAATTGAAAGCATCATTTTATTTGAAGAAGAAGAAATAAGTAGATCGACAGAACAGAATGAAACAGATTTCTGTTCAGTTTTATTTCGTTCAACCGTCCTCGATGCTAACGTTGAGAAACATTTTTTTCTTAATCGTACCGCAAACGGCGAATGCTCAAGCGATGACGCCGCCACTTTCTCTCTCGTAACTATTTTTCACTTTCAGCGTACGTACACGCACGATAGAGAGCATTTCTCTGGCGTTAAATATCAATTTAATCGAATTTGTTCGAGGCGGTAGCATTGTTAATCCGGATCGTTACGATCATTCTTCTGGAAGTTAAGATTTATCTATCTTAGTGATATTTAATACTTCATGGATATATATTCAATTGAATCATTAACGAAAAAATTAATCTTCCGTGTAATTTCGGATTTCCTTGGCTTCGTCACATTAGATAAAAATTACTAATTAGTTATTAACTTAAAGCTTTAGTCAATAAGACAACGTTCTCCGTTATCTACAACGAGAAGTAATCATGTTGTGATACTCGTATATCTCTTATAATTCTACATATGTACACTCGAATCAAGCAGATATTACTTTACTTCAGTTTAATTAGAAAAGATAAATAAGCATTAGTGCTAGTGATAAGTATTTAATACTTAGAGATAACTCCTTATTAAAGTGACATTGTGATGCCTATTGTACTTGCGTAGTAATCTAAATTATTGAAGATGCATTTATCGATTTTTATATTGAACTTAATAATTAAGAGTGATAGCATCTCTCCACTAATCTAATACCTGTCCATAAGCCGTCGCGTATTTCTTAGTCATCAGTAAAAGTATTCAAAATGAAGAACAACCGCTAAAATGTTTGAAAATTCATAGAGATGGACACACAAGTTGTCATGGTTAGAATAAGAAGGAAGATTGCATTCCAAAACGGTTCTAAAAAGGATGTTCGTGATTAGAATTTCTATGACCACGCCGTGTCTCCTTTCTTCGACTTCGTAACGTAGCCGATTGTGTAATGTGTGTTATACTCATGTCGCTTATATTGTAGAACATTGGCTACATGCGTGTGCATCTCGTATCCTTTGCATTCCACCTGAAGCCATAAGTTGTCAAGTAAATATTAAAGAAAAAAAAGGGACAAATCTCAGTCGCAATCGATAAGGGGAACAAGTATGTTTACAGTACTCTCTAACTGCAATTTTCTCCGTTACAGCCACGTAGATGACACCGCTGAACGTGCTGGTCTTCGGAAAATTTTGTGTAATTTTGAGAAAAAGTGCAACCTCGGTCGAAAAAGAAGAAGAGAACGTTCTGAAGACATGAAGAAAGAAACGAAATTCCACCGCCTTGGAGATGAACGTGTTAATTACTCGATTCGTGTCATTCGCTCTCCCAATGCCTGTAGCTACAAGAATTGCCCATATTTCGTGAGGAAGATAAAGTGAAAACATACATTTCGTAATTATTCTCAAATCCTTTTTCCCGCTCAGATTTACATGATGTAACATAGATAAATCTCTTTAAGCCCAATGTTGCCGATAGTGGATACAAGTAGCTAAAAAAAAAACCACCATAAAACATTTGTTTACACGATCTACCTTTTTTTTTACAGAACAATTCCGATAACGAACCCCATGTGCCACGATGAATTTGAATAATCAATTAATTATAATAGTTAATTTAAAAGAGATTCTACTAGTAATATAATCTGTGCCGAATTATAGTAAATTCGGACGTTGGAATGGTCCCAAAATAGCACACCAATATTTTTTGAAGTAAGAAAGAAAGAGGAAAAGGAAAGAAAGAGAGAGAGGGAGAGACAAATTTCATAAATAATGTCTATGAAATCTTTGATAAGGCGTGAATCACCTGAATACATCAATAGATGTGCATATTCATGAGGATTTCACATTTACGTCTACATTCCAGAGCATTGGCACAGAAACCAGTCGAAGTTCCTGTTTCATACGTTTATATGTATAGTTTCTGAAGTGGCACGGATTACATCAATGCCACCAACAAAACTGAGAAACCAACGGACTCTTCAAGTTTTTTTAAAATTTCCGCAAACTTGACCTTCTACGGCGAGACTTGATTTCACAATGATTATTTAAACAGATGTAGCAGATACGATGAATTATGGCGATCGATCATTTGCTCCGTTCCACTCATGTGAACTAAAAAATCGACACTTTCAATCGTTTTGATTAACACGATGAAATAAATCATTCAATTTATTAGTTTAGACAGACAAGTGTTATTAGTTTAAATAATAAAAAGATTTCATTAATGAAATGAAAAATGTATTAAAAAGTGCCATGAGAGTATTAAAAACGTTAAAAATAAGCGAAACCTGTTGTATAAACTGGTACTCATTAAATAACTGTTATTACATTTTATTTGTGAAAGCAACCCTCGTTCCAATTTTGTAAAATTTTTAAATATTTTCGAGAGTCAGCTTGAAGTTCTAAATAACTCCTAAATTCATACCTTCTTACGCACTTAATCGAATAACGGGATACGATTTAACGATGTCTAGCACGATGTATTTATACGCTTGTAACCCGCTGATGAGTTTAGTTTACCTATCGGAAAAGGAGTGTAATTATTTTATCAAACCTTTAAAGTGGAACGAGTTAATAAGGAATAGGTACATCTGTGAAAACATTCGATTGCAACAACCAATTATAACCGACTTGAACACCGAAATATTGAGAAATCTCAAGTGGAGGTGTTCAACAGTCTGTATATATCTAATCAATCAGTCGTCAATGGCAGATAAAATCATTATCCTATCCAGGTCGATATTTTGAACGTTTAGTATTTGATTGACTCTCATTGAGACAACAATGAAGGAGGCCACGATATTCTTGTTTGCGGTACTTTGTATCGCTTGTGGAATTCATGGTAAATATAACTTGGTTACTGTAAATTATAAGTTTCTTTTTTATTTAAAATATTTGAAATTTTTTATATTTAAAAATTTTACTATTTATATTTTAGTAAAATGAAAATTAAACTTTTAACTAATTTAAACGCAATACTACTAATATAGAAGTTTCCAATATTTCAGTACAAAGCAGAACATTCCTTTCTTAAAATAAACAAATTCCGTAGATGACTATGCAAAGAGTGGTCCAACTGGTATTTTACAGAAAAGTTGCTTTACTCTTATTTGCTCTGTCGAATCCTAGAACTTAGCAAATATATCCAAGCATATCAGTTAAAACGCGTTTGTTAGCAAAGTCAACTTCGCTAAAAAGAAGACATTATTCATTAATGATATATAATCGAACGCTATTGCAGATCATTCATTGGAAAAAAGACGGACGTGTTTTCTAGTAGTCAGAAATTAGACAATAATTAAATAATGTTTTAATCTTTTTCATAATTTGTAACATGCATCATTCAAATTACTTGTCCACGGACCATTAACTCTCTATCCGACGTAAATCGTAATATGACGATAGTATTGAGAAAAAAATTGAGAAAAAAAAGTGAGCGCCGGTGAAATTCGACGTAGCATTGTACGATGTCGCATTTCTCTTTGAATTACTGCTACTGCTACTGTAATCATATTCACTTTTAGCGACTCAGCCAAACCATTAACACTGTTGATTCTGTATTTGCTGCAAATGTATATACGAAAATTGTTAAATTTTTTATAGAAATTCTCTGAAAAGCAATCAACGTAAACAAACATATCATTTTTACCTAACAGCGAAAATAGGATTTGGTCCTGGAGAACAAGAATGGGGATACGTAGAAGTACGTCCGCAATCGTATATGTTCTGGTGGCTTTATTATACCACCGCGAACGTATCCTCTTACTATGAAAAACCATTGGTCATCTGGCTGCAAGGTGGTCCCGGAGCGTCTTCCACTTCCTATGGGAACTTCGAGGAACTTGGACCCCTAGACAGCGACTTAAAAATGAGAAACTACACTTGGGTAAAAAAGAATGCTCGCAATCTGTTTGTACTCCCTAAAATTTATCAATTGGTCATTTCTTTTTGTATCTCCACATATAATCTAAACCTGATTAAACATGGTTCATTGTACTGTTTCTAATCGAGTCTTCTGATATTGGTATTGATAAAAACAATTCGTGATTCATGAGATCAAATAAACCAATCGTCAATAGTAATTATTTAATTTGATTATCCGTTCAGCGTCCAAAAAAGATTAATTCTTTTTACCTTCTTTTATTGAACTATTATTTCTGTCTTTCATTAACTAAATACCGAGTGTCAAAGTGTATAATACAGCTAACGTTTAATTAAATATTCTCACAGGTGAAGGACTACAATGTTCTCTTCATCGACAACCCCATCGGAACAGGTTTCAGTTATACCGATATTGCAACTGGATACGCAACAACGAATAAGCAAATCGCGCATGATCTATTGGAGTGCATGAAAGGTTTCATTGCAAAGTTACCAAAATTTGCTAATGTATCTACATACATCACAACTGAGTCTTATGGAGGAAAAATGGGAGCTGAATTTGCTCTACTGTGGTACAAGGTTATTAATGAAATACATTACTTCATTTATGAATAGCGTTATTAATAATTAATTTAATTTTTTGCTTTAAAATTATTTTTATTAAATGCAGGCGCAAAAAGAAGGAACCATCAAAAGTAACTTAAAAGGTGTAGCTCTTGGTGATGCTTGGATCTCCCCTATTGATTCCGTGCTGAGTTGGGCACCCTTTTTACTTGCCACGGTACGATTTTTTTGTTCGACGACCTCATTTGTATCCTGTTATCCAGTTTGAAAGAGAAATGTTTTCATAGGGCATGGTAGACACCGATGGCTACGAAAAAGTCAGCAAAGCGGCAGAGTTAACGAAAAAAAACGTAGACAGTGGAAATTGGAACATAGCCACCAAAATGTGGAGCTACACCGAAGGAGAAATAATTAGAGTCACGAATAACATCGATTTCTACAACATTTTAACGAAACTGAATCCTGAGTACAGAAGAAACTCCCTTAGAGAAGCGCTTCAGACAGAACCCACATTTACTCAAAGTAAAATTTCATTTATTCAAACGACAATGCTGTCGATTAATTATGGAGATGATTGTTAAAGGATTATTTTAATATTTTAGTGTACGCAACCTACAGCGATGCCTCTTTAGATGCCTTAATGAACGGGCCTGTAAAAAAAGCTCTTCGGTTGCCTGTCAGACATGGTGCTCAATCTGATCTCGTGTTCTTCAACTTGCAAGGAGACTTCATGAAACCTGTACTCAACATAGGTATTATCCAAAGTGTGAATCACGAAACACGGCAAATTGTTTTATTTAATTTCATATATTCTTGTCTTTTAGTGGAGAGTTTGTTGAATGAAACAAACTTAAAGGTTGCAGTGATCTCTGGTCACTTAGACCTCATCGTTGACACTCCAGGTATATTTTTCTTTCTACACGGGCATATTTACTATAAAATATTTCTTCTCACAAAAAATAAAATTTGCTAATAACTTATGTACTTTTTAATTTTCCAATTCGAGAGTAGATTAGTAAAAATAAAAGGTCTAAAAGAAGTGTAGAAATTTTTTCATATGAAAACATATTAACTTTTGTAAACGTTTTCTTCTTTTTTCAAGAAACTATAATTTTCTATCGATACAATACTGCAGGCACTCTTCACTGGGTTGAAAAGATGAAGTGGAAGAATGCTACTTCCTGGCATAAGTCCAGCAGGCTTCCCCTGGTAGTGAAGAACACCATTGAAGGCTACGTGAAATCTTACAGAAATTTCGCGATGTACTGGGTCAATAGAGCCGGACACATGGTAAAAAAAAAACTTTATCGTTCAGTTACAAACGTATTTAAATTTAAATTTCAAAATATAAATCGTAAAATTTCAAAATATCATCATATTTGTTGACGAGAATTACTTTTTATTGCGCAGGTACCAAAAGATAATCCAGCAGCAATGGCTTATATATTAAACGAGTTCACAAATTGATAAGAAGATGAAGAAAATAAGAGATAAAAGAAGTTTTAATTTCTCTACTATATTTTAATTTAGTTCTAAGCAACACCATTACAATTAGTATCAAACAAACAATGTAATTATTATCGCTGAAAAAAGTTTCTATTACAGCTAGTTCTGTTTCTAGAGAGCAATTCAACGTCGTCTAATGTGCTGCTCGTTATTTCTAAGAAAATTCGCTGTTACGAGGGGCTGTTCGTTTATTTTTTGCGATTCACCCAGGGGCACCAAGGCGAAACAGTTAAACCAAAATGACGTGGTTCTGCTCGCGCTGTGAATTTTCCCACACTCGTAAAACGTCGCAGAAGCAACAATCTGAAACCGACTAACCCACAGACGCCCGCCAATTTTGTCAATAAGGAACGATTGTTTAGATTTGCACGGATACGAGGCAGTAAAACGAAACGATCCGCAAACAAGACCGCCTGCGCTCGCAGGGCATTTTTGCCGACGAAGAGGAAAGGCTTCTGCGGTTGCCCGATCTTGTAAATAAAACATCGAGAAAACTTTTTCATCTTGTTTTATTTTTATTTCTAAACGAATTTCTATATTTCGTTTCTTTTCTTTATTTTATTGAAGTTTACATAAATTTAAAGAATAATAGTTTCTTCGAGTTTATTGCAAGATACGTATGAGTATGTAATGAAACTGTTGTTAGATGCACAAATTAATTTTATTTCGGGTAAAAATTATTTTTATCATCTACCACGTTCTTCGCAAATGTTCTTCTTACTTTTACCACTGGTATGACTTAAGGAACGAAAAAAACAGGGGTGCAGGATTAACACATCGACGTATCAACGTAAGACAATTCTGACTGTTTTTGAAGAACATTCCGTGGATGCTTGAGCGCGACTTAAGTCACTTTAGTTGATTCTCGGCTTTGAATACGCTAATCCGCCAGTTCCTTCCGCCGTCAGTTCCACAGTGATTTGTTTCTTAATATTTTAAGATGGAACTCGAGGCTCGAAGGACGGCACCAGAAACGGTGAACAAACAAATAACGATCGTTTCTTCCCCCGATCTTTTCATCTTCCGTTACAACCGTATCCTTAGACATTGCGTTTTTACTCTTCAAAAACATGATTAAGAGAAATATTTTTAAATTATATACCAAATGTTTAACAGTGGACAAGAAAAAATGCTTTAGAAGTACTTGTCCATCAAAGATTGAAATTCATTAACAGATATAGCATACAGAAAGATTTATTTTGAGTAAAAATTATAAATATAGAAACCGGCATCCGTAGAACTAGATTTGAAGAACATAAACAATATACTCATTCGTTCAATAAAAAGCAAACTTTAACACAATTGGGGACCCATTTCATTTTTTTTTTCTGGAATTGCACACTGTCATTATTCGATTTTTCTTTCATATTTGATTCTTTAATTTACCAACTTAATTACTGTGTCTCTGATGCATCAGGGAATTAATCGCGACACATCGCAAGATTAGGGGTGATCCGATATTTTCCCCAAGTCAAAATCAACCACGTTCGCGAACGGAGAGGGTGACGAACATGAAGAGGAAGAGACAAGAGCGGTTCTGAGAAGCAGTACAGTTTCGGTATAATTACCGCAACTTTGTTTACGTATCGGCTCGTTTACTGCTGGCGTGGGTGTTGGGACAGCATATGTGTAAACAGCAATAAAACACGCACCGCTGATCCACGGGATAGGTGACCCACGCCTCCCTCGCGTTGGAAATGCGCGAACGATGTTTCTCCGGGAAGCCACGATGGGCGGAGCTGGACCATCCTCTGGATCTCCGTGTCAAATTAAACACCCTTCGTTAGAGAATTAGTCTAACAAGCCGCAAATCCCAGTCAGTCTTCGGTGCACCGAAATCCAGACTAGTTCGAAGCGATCTGGTACATCTCTGTCTAAAGAATACCATTAAAGTTTCCTAAACTTGCACGAGAAGGTCATGTAACATAGTAAAATTAATTATGATCTGTGTCAACTATCCTAAATGATGGTATTTTATACTGGGAGTACATAGTTACGTCTTAGCGGAAGTAAAAGGCTTTTCCGAACTTCATCATACTTTGAAAAGAAAAGAAGTAGATGAAAAAATTAAGTTATTCGTGATTTAAATTATTAATTTGCAAAAGCGTGCAAATTGTAAATGTGTTTCGAAGTCATATTTCAATCCAAAGGAGTAATCGCTAACAATGAGGAAAATAATCGCTAGTGATAAGAATTTCTTCACAAGGGTAAATATAAACAAATGAAAAGAAGAAGAAAGTGAAATTGTGGTAAACTATTAGTTAGTAATTCTCAATTAAAAATTAAAGAGCCTTAAATTAAGAAGAATTAGTTAGCATTTTAAAAACCAGTAATCTGAGTGTAAAATAATTCCAACTTCGATTGTATAAAATCGAAAGTTAGAGAAACATTTACAATATTAATAAAGACATCAGGTGTTCAGATGTTTTGATCGACTTCCAATGGAGCCTAATAGATATCAAAATCACTCTTGTACAGTATCAAAAGTCTATAACTGCGATCTACGCAGAAGTTGCGAATTATGGAGCTCGGAAGAAGCGTTTCCCATTATGTGCCCCTTGCCCAGTTATTACACCGTGATACCGAATATGTTAAATTCGCGAAGTGTGCCATTATCATGGGACCTCCCTTTGATAAGATACAAACCTCAGCCTCGCTACGAGAAACCACCGTACTCCTACATCGCACTGATTGCCATGGCTATCAATTCTTCACCTAAACAGAGACTCACCCTCTCAGGCATCTATAGATTCATTATGGACAGGTTTCCTTATTATAGGGAAAACCGCCAAGGATGGCAGAACAGCATAAGGCACAATTTAAGCTTGAACGATTGTTTCGTTAAGATACCAAGAGATAAAGTGATTAGAAACGACAGTGAAGAGGATCAGGCTGGAAAAGGAAGTTACTGGACTTTGGACCCTTCCGCCAGCGAAATGTTCGAGCATGGCAATTACAGAAGAAGAAGAATGAGGAGGCAACGGGGGTTAGCGCAGGACAAACAAGAACAGAATCGAACTATGGTCTCGGTATGGAAAATTAAACTGTATTCATACACATACATTTCTTCAAATTTTTCAAAAGTTTTTATTGCCTTTTCATAATTTTTGCTTTAGTGGAGGATTGTTTTTATGTAGCGCAAATATGATCAACTTTGGTGATATTAACTACTGAGAGTATTTTTTCTCGTTGATGAAGCGTTACTATTGCAGGTTTCGCCGAAAATTGTGACTAATTTGAAACATGAAGATAGGAGTGGACAGAGATGCAAAATAGCTGAGATGAAAGAGGTTGAAGAACATTCACGAAGTGAGAAAATTAAATATACGGAACCACAAGAGCACTGCGTAAAATCGATGATGTTTACGATTGAGAATATTCTACGAAAATCCACTAATGAATCTTCCACTTAAATATTTAGGATCTATATACTTTAGTATGCAAACAGATTATATTTCACTCTACCTTCTTCCGATATATTGAATTAGGAGGTAATGAGTACGTTTCTGAAAATAATTTTTGTAATATAAAGTGAATACTGTTCGTTTATTACAAAAATGTTTTTGCGACTTTTAACTATACATCAGATATTGTGTATAAAGTTTAATAGTACTATTTAACGATCACCTTAAAATATAATACATTATATACAAAATGATATATTAACGTGTTTACAAGGAAGACATTGTATGTAAAAACTATTTTCAATAATCTTGTGCCATTTGGTAGCAATATAAATTTTGTTTAAATAAAGAAGTATTTTAGAGATTTGTAATTTCTAAAATACCCCTGATTTTGCACTGTTATAGCAAATAAGGAGTAACAAACCTAGAAGTGTTATTTTATATATATGCGGAAGTAATACAATGAAATAATAACATTTAGTAGCAACATGTATTACATATTACATTTAATATGCATACATATTTCAGGTTAGGTGTTACACAAAGCTACTTTTATTTAACATCCAAAGTAGCGCAGTGTGTAACAAAAAGGTAGGTCGCACATATCTGATCCAAATAAAAATATTACAAAATCACACTTAAATTTTCTTCTAATATAATAGATGTGTTGTTTAAATATTATTGTCTCATAGAGACATAGAATGTATTTTGAAAATGCATTAAGTTTTATTATAAGTAGAAAATAATCTCAAGCATTTGGATTTTTTCTCATTAATTCTAAATCGAAATCCATCATGTCTTTCACAAGATCCTGAAATAATGTTTCATTACTGATATCTTATATTATACATTATATTATACATTAACATAAAGAACATTAAAACATCTTTTAATAAATACCTCAAATGTAACTGTAGGTTTCCAACCAATTTTTTCTTTTGCTTTGGAAGCATCACCCAAAAGTACATCCTATATGAAGAAAGTAAATACGTTTACCGTTTTTATGTAACATTACGATGGTTTACTTAGTATTATCTGTAATTAATACTTACTACTTCCGTTGGACGAAAATATTTAGGATTTATTCTAACTAATACTTGTCCTGTTTGTGCATCTTGCCCTATTTCATTTACACCTTCACCTTCCCATTCAATAACACGCCCTACATATTGAAATGCTGCTTCCACAAATTCTCTGACACTGTGTGTTTCTCCAGTTGCTATAACATAATCATCTGGAATTGGTTGTTGTAACATCAGCCACATTGCCTACAGAATATACAAATTTTAGAAGATTACTTTTATTATAATATTTCTGAAGTATAAATAATGAATAACCCTTAAATAATGAATGTCCCTTACCTTTACATAATCTTTTGCATGCCCCCAGTCTCGTTTAGCATCTAAGTTTCCTAATTCAAGAACATCTTGTAGACCTAACTGTATCTTTGCTATAGATCTAGTCACTTTCCTTGTAACAAAATTCTCTCCTCTACGAGGACTCTCATGATTAAACAATATACCATTGCATGCAAACATATTATATGCTTCTCTATAGTTTACCACAATCCAAAAGCTGTACAATTTTGCACATGCTGAAATTATAACAAGTTCAACTTATTATTATGCTTCAAAATTTATGAAATTAACTTTAAAGTAATATTTATGTGTCTATAATTACCATATGGAGAACGGGGATAAAATGGAGTCTTTTCATTTTGAGGTACTTGAGTCACCCTGCCATAAAGTTCAGATGTTGATGCATGGTAAAATTTGACTGATTTTTCAAGGCCACAAGTGCGAATTGCATCTAATAATCTAACTGTTCCTACTGCATCTACTTCAGCGGTATATTCACTTACTTCAAAACTTACCTATACAGAAAATTGAATACGTATCAACATAGGAAAATAAAAATTATAGAATGTAATACGTACCATAACATGACTTTGAGCGGCAAGATTATAAATTTCCGTTGGTTGCACAGTACTAATTACTTTAACTAGACTACTGGAATCTGTCATATCGCCATAGTGCAACTTCATTTTGCCTTGGCGGTGACATTTTGGATCTGCATACAGATGTTGAATTCTAGCAGTATTGAAAGAGCTAGCTCGTCTAATTATACCATGAACATCATATCCCTTTTCCAATAAAAATTCTGCTAAATAGGAACCATCCTAGAATATTGTAATATACTATTACTAAATAATTCGATTTTTATACCGAACACTAACAATTAATATGTGTCATAATTATTAAATGAAAAATTGAATTGTTTGAACATATGAATAAGGGTAAATTGTATGTCAACGAAGTACTAAACGTCAACCTTACTTGTCCGGTAATACCCGTAATTAATGCAACCCGCCTTGCGTCATCAGTTGCCATTTCGATACACTATCAAAAAAGTTTCTTCTGTTTTTCAGCAGTCGTCAAATATTGCCAACTAGTTCGTATGTTATCAATGCTGATAAGATAGCTTGTTAAGTTCATTCGTATATAATACATTCGGCTGCTAACTTGAAACTGCACACACCCACTCAAACATATTCATACCCAGTTATTAGACTAGTAGGCGTAATAACCAATAGAAATTTAAAGGTCTGCATCGACATTCTTTATTTATTATTATATATACGAGGAAAAATAAATGTCATATTTAATTAAAAATTTTAACCGACTCATCTCTGACTGATAATTTTATTATTTGTATTTAACCAAAATTTATTTTTAAATTTTTTAAGATTTTGTTCGTAACAAAATTGTAAAAGTTCAAAACTCGACTCCATTACTATTGGTTTATTCCTGTAGAAACAAATATAAGCTGACCAATCATACACACGAAGCCACCGCTTATGTGTGAGGAAAATAGTGATTTATACCATTTTCACCGCAAAGTGTATTGTCATCCAGAGTGAGAAGTGTTTAAGATTCATTTAGTGAAATAATTGTTAAAGAAAATGGCACTTTTAAGTGAAAATTCAGGAAGATCATTACCTGATTATGAAACACAAGCGGCAAAAATGAAAAGTTTTAGTCCATACGCTGATAACGGAGGGTATGTTTCAAATATAACCTAATTTCTCCTAACATTGAAAGATCGAAATACATAAATAATAAAAACTTATAAAAAACTGTTTTAAGCAAATATTTCGTATAAAGAGGGATTTTCAACGTAATAAGTAATTTGAATCATTTTTTATGCAACAAATATACGTGTATATGCACATGCATACTTTATCATAAATATACATTGTTCAGTATTTAATTATTTAAAATAATTTAATCATTCAGGCTGTTATTAATTTCCATTATAATTACAGGAGTGTCATTGCCCTGGCTGGAAACGATTTTTGTGTAATTGCTGCAGATACACGCCTTAGTACAGGGTTCTCTATTTACACACGTGAGCAACAAAAACTGTTTCCTTTGTCATCTAAAACTGTTTTGGGATGTTCAGGCTGTTGGTGTGATACACTTACTTTAACTAGATTATTGACTGCCCGAATGCAGGTAAAATTATTTTAATGTTCATTGCACCATAAAGTTTAATAGAAACTTGTCATCATTAAAATTCAATATTTAAAATAAATAATCTCTCTTTTTATATGACAGATGTACGAGCATGAACACCAAAAAGAAATGCCAACACCAGCAGTTGCACAAATGTTGTCAACAATGTTATATTATAAACGTTTTTTTCCATATTATGTTAGCAATATTCTTGGTGGATTAGACGAGGAAGGTAAAGGATGTGTATACAGTTATGATCCAATTGGACATTGTGAAGTAACAAAGTATAGAGCAGGTGGTTCTGCTGGGGCCCTTTTACAGCCTCTTCTTGATAACCAGGTATATATATGTTAGTTATGTGCCATTTAACAATGGTAATACATTTTGCACAAAGATGTGTCATTTGATAATTGCATCATGTGAGCAAACTCTCTGTACAGTTTACCCAGGCATATTTACCTACCTAATACCTAATCTGTACAATATAAACTATTGTTCCTACTATATTTAAAAATATATTGCTATATAATCATAATATCGCTAAGTGTAACTTATGATTAGCCATAATATTGTGTAGCTTACAATTCTATTCATGTGTAATTATGTTTAATCACATTATAATTTACTGTTAAAGTAATATATATTTTTAGATTGGATATAAGAATCAAGAAGGTGTTGACCCTATTCCTCTAACTCAAGAAAGAGCTGTTGCGATTATTAAAGATGTTTTTATCTCAGCAGCAGAAAGAGACATTTATACTGGTGATTCTATAAGTATCAAAATTTTAACAAAAGATGGTATCCAGGATTCTACATTTGGATTGAGGAAAGATTAAAAACGGGACGAAAATAATGTATTCTCGAAATTCTGTACGAATAAAAGTAATGCTAGGACGGTACAATTAATATTTCTTTAATAATTTCTTACTTTATATACAACTACTGTGAGGTCATATATCATACATCAAAATCAGCATGTGTATAAATGCTATAAAATCAATGATTTTTTTATGCATACACATATAGACCTTTTAATTCTATTTCAATTAATACTATTTTATTTAGCCTACATTAATCAAATTGAAAAACATTATCCGTATGTATCACAATAATAATATTTGGATGTACTTTAAAGATCTAATAAGATGGATATACAAAAACATAATTTAATGTTTACAACTTGAAAACTGAACACAACTGTTTTTTTCTTTTCTTTAAATTAAATAATAATTTGTTTTTTGTATTTTATACACAGAGGCATACTATTAACAACCTACTTTACACAGTGATATATTTAATAAAATAATATTTTATTTTAAAGTATATAATAAAATAACTGAAGGTAAAAAGGATGGGAATTATTCTCGATCCTACAATTTTTCTTACACAGTTCTGTTTAGGGAACAATATATAAAGGTAAGAAGTAAAGATTATTCCTTCCGAGGTTCATTTTTTATTACCCGGTGCTGATAAAGGTTTACCACGATCTTTGCCACGTAGTTTTATTCCTAACACTCGCTCAATTTTGCCAATTACCATTTGATTTGGAATTCCACGACCTGCTTCATAGTCATTGATGACCTGCGCCTTTTCATTTACTTTCTGTATAATAAACAAAATTAATTGTACACTATATATATATATTTCGATTACTTGTTTGGATAAATAATAACATACTGTCGCAAGGTCCTTTTGAGATAATCCTTTACTTTGTCTTCCTTGTTGAATTAATTTGCCAAGATCAAGTGGGATTTTGTCATGTTTCAATTCTTCAGTTTCTCTGTCCAATTTAGCAGTGTTTTTAGTTGCCACATGTTGTTTATTTGTACCTCCACCCCCTAATAAAGTAGAATATACTTTTATGATCCTTACAAAACATGATGTTATTTGTTGATTTTATTGCAGCTGCGTTGAAAAGAAAAATAGTAATAAATAGTTAATTGAATTCACATCACCCTATATTACAACATGTCTTCAAAACATTCAAACACATGTTCTCAACTTGACAGAAATCATTTTGACGAGACGGAGATCAGTGCTTTAGAAAAATAAATCTCACAAACTTAACTAAAACTTTACGTACATTTCGCTTGTGTTTCGATCACGAATCCTTGACGACGTGCTGCGTTCACCGCCTGTAAATAAACACAATTACACAACAGTAGATGCAGAAATCATCTCAAACAAAATAGATCGAAATACGTTTCGAAAATGTTACCTGTTCCGATTTGAGTACCGAAGCTTTTGGCGGACGTTTTCGCAGCGTAATAGGAGCAGTGTCCCAGTCTGACATGTTGAAAAAAAATTGAATACACCGATAGAAATTGAAAATTGTATTATCAACGTCGCACTTGAAATGCAGTAACTACTATCCGCTATCGTACTTGTTCCGAATCTTCCAGTAACTTCCCGGTACGTTCCGAAAAACACGATTTAACGTACGGTCCTAGAATCGACCCACATCTAAATTGTCCAATTTCCCATAGACTATTTCAAATTGTTATCATTTCAATTTAATAATACAATTCTTATAAAATTTTACTTATAGAGCACTGAGCATGTTAATTCTTGAAATACTTTTTTCCTATTGCTTGTATAAATCCCTATACTTTACGTGAATACGATTGATTTTCTATACTTACAAAGCGTGCATAAATCAAATAAGCGCAATATTTAGATGGTTATAAATGTATCATTCAAAATTTTAATAATTTCACACTAGCAGTTATACGAATCTTTCTTGTTTTATTGACTTTAATCTTTATTTCTAACGTGTATACATATCTATATACGTGTCAAAAACATATTTAATTAAAGCGAATATGTGATATAAATGATATATAACAGTAATACTTAAAAACAGTAATAATATAATTGAAATTTCTAACAATACATAAAATCATTATAAGTATTTTTTAAATTTACTATTCATTTATTGAAAAATATTTACTCTCTCATATTATGAGAAAGTATTATTGTATTATTTACTCTTGGTATTACGTATTGCTAGTAAATGTATATATAAATTATACATTTGATTACAAATGATGAGTAATCAAATTGTTGAATGATGAAGTGAACGAAATAAATTCACTCGTAGTATGGTGATAGTTTTTTTTTTTTTTCAATTTACCACTGTTGATCGTAGTACATAGTTCATTTTTTGTCGGATGCATGATCTGCTAAATTACTATTCTGTATGTCCTGTACTTTACGTTGGTAATTTTCAGAACATAGAGTTTATTCGAGGGAGTTGAAACAAATGAGAAATGTCTTTCATTTTAAAACTTTGGAAATTTAATTTTGGCCCTCGGCTGTTTAATATTTATGAAGAACCATGGGAGGGTCGCTTGATATCCGTATGTATTTATAATTGTGAGAAACCAATTAGACCAGTTTACTTTAGGTTATGTTTGTGCTAATTTATTACAGAAACCGTATAAGCCTAATATCATAGAAAGATTGAGCGATCAAATCGTCATCTATGTGAGTATTTTATGAAAAAGAAACAATTCTGTTGCAGTTCTTTTTGAGTAACAAAAACATATTTGTCAAAAATATAAATTGTACTAGAAATTAAGACCATTGATTATATAGTTTCTTAAATAAGTTTCGTGAAGTTAAGTAAGTAAGGAAATCGTTTTTGAAAATATTTGTCAATAAATATTAATATACAGAATTGAAGAATGTACATGCAAACTTTTATATTAATGTAATTTATTTTAGTTTGCAGCAATCTGGTCCATAAGTCTATATACAATTCCATTGGTGGCTATCTTTTTCTACCAAAATAGTAATTACATGACTCCAGTTGTTTCTTCTTGGGGTAAATTGGTAGCTCGTGCTAGTACAATTTTGTTTTTATCATTGGCTACTCGTGGTTTTTCTAGAGCAGCCAATCCAGTATACTTAAAATTTTGGGAAACTCTTAGTAAAGCAAATATCAGTTATAATGAAGAAACAAAGCGAGAACTTGATATGTACGACTTTGAATATTGGGCTAAACCAATTGATTTTAAAATGAGCAGCGAAGAAAAGTAAATATTTTATTTTGTCAAAACAATATTAAGCTAACAGATTCAATAACTATAAAAATTTGTATTTGTAGGAATATATCTAAATACAAATTGATATATGAAAAAATTGCAGCTTCTAGCCGCCCTTTAAAAAGGCAAACTGGTAAAGAATTTATATTTACATTGCCTTGTAAATTTTTATCATATATTGTAGCTCACACTTTTGCAATTAAGATGATATATCCTGGAAGTATATCTCTTCTTAACTGGGGATTACGTAAGTTAAATAGATTATTATTATTAGTGTTTGTGCATGTGGTTGTGCACATTCTCAGGCAATTTAAATACACATCTAATATGTGTGCAAAAACATATAAAACATCCAAAGTGAAATAAATAATTGTAATATTTAGAGGAAGAGACAAATCCTTGTTTAGGTTCCACTTTTTTAATTATGTTTATAAAAATATAAATTTGCATAATCATCCAATTTAATCTGTGTACAATGTGTTGTTGACTTGTAATTTAATATATTATATATTATTAATATAGGTTCTACACTTCTAAAAGGAAGAATAAATTTAATAATAAAATATGGTGGGGAAAGGTACAAATTGTTAACTGTAGATAAAAATGAAATTGATGCTATATTTGTTGATCAACGTAACAGGTAAATTAAACTAGTGTATATGTATAATGTCTTTTTCGATATATTTTATAAAAAATTACATGTATACACATTAATTTTATAGAACAACAAAAGGTAATATATTAGTTATCACGTGTGAAGGAAATTGTGGATTTTATGAAACTGGTATTATATCAACTCCATTAAATAAAGGATATTCTATATTGGGTTGGAATCATCCAGGTTTTGGTAGTAGTACTGTAAGTATTACTCTTATATCACATTTTATAACATGTTCCTATTGTTACTTTGATGAGAAAATATCTATGTAGGGTGCACCATATCCTCTTCAAGAAGAAAATGCTATTGATTGTGTAATGCGCTTTGCAATCGATCAATTAAGGTTTCCTGAGAAACAAATAATTCTTTATGGTTGGAGTATTGGAGGATATACAGCAACATGGGCTGCCATGAACTATCCTTCTATTCAAAGTCTGGTAAGATTAAGCTCATTTATATTGTATAAACCAGTTTAATTCAAAATATAACTACTACTGATGTATGACTAAAATGTTTCTAGAATAAAATTATTGTATAGAAAAATTATAGTGAATACACATTTTGTAGATATTAGACGCTACATTTGATGATATACTTCCACTAGCTATTATGACAATGTCAGTGAAGTTAGAAGGTTTGGTACGAAATATTATCAGGGACTATTTCAATTTAAATATTGCAGAGCAATTAAATAGGTATAAAAGATATATGTTAAATTGTAATAATATATATATATACTTAATATACAATGTAAATTAATTTTTTTTCTTTAGATATAATGGCACAGTATTGCTTATACGAAGAACAGAAGACGAAATAGTATGTACACCTAGTAGTAATACTTTATTAGGGAATAGAGGTAACATGTTGCTTATAAAACTTTTAACACGACGTTATCCATATCTTTTCACGAAATCTTGGGATTCTTATCCGCACTTAATGACATTTTTGGCTGCAGATGCATCTACTAGGGGTAAAAAATTGATAATTACAGATTTTACATCAAGTCTTCAGTATTATAATACAATATTATATGTTAATACTTTTTCTATAGAATCAATGATCCAAACAGTAAAAGCTAATAAAAAACAATATTTAGAACTTGTGGCAGCAGACATAGAAAAGAGTGGTGGTACGGTACAGTACCCATCTACTCTTGGGCAAGACTGTGATTCTAAAACAAAAGAGGAACTTACCCTATTTCTTGTGCGTAAATATTATATACTTGAGTAATGTGTAATTTATATTAATATTTATTAACTTATATATTTTTGTTATTGTAGATAACAATGTACATGAAAGATCAAGCATCATCACATTGTGCACCATTAGCACTGAATTTGTTTCAGCCTGGTTGGGATCCTATGTCTGTAATGTTCACAAAAGAATGAAAGTTATGTGATATAATAATCTACTGATTATTGGAAACTTTATTTAAAATTCTTATTTTTACAATAATATAAACTTCTAAGGGTTATAATAAGTTTGAATGCATTTCATGTTAAGTTTTATTAAATAAGCGTTATTTATTCTGTACGAATTTGAGTTTATTTTTCGTATTCTAAATTGATAACAGTACTACATTTATAACTATAATTTCGATATTCATCATTAAGGCTTTAGTCTAGTCGAATGTCGGTTATCATGATTTAGGTAATTCGTATATTCGTTTTTTTTTTTTTAAATCGCAATATGCACAACAATGTAAGCGTTTCTATGAAAATAGAACTTATAAAATCCGATACAATATCTTTATTCACAAAAATTTATGATTTATATTTTTATAATTTGCAAAATATTTAAAAATAAATAGATATATTTCATAAATCGATGTTCTAACCTAAATGTATAAAAACAATATAATTTAATAATTGTTACGTACGTTATATATGATTTAAAACAGCTTTGAGTGAATCTTTTGTTTCTTGAAACGAATCCGTGACTTTTTTGGTCATTTTGGTCGGTTTTTCTAAGAATAATTTTAACGTGTTTCTCGTTTCTTGCAAGAAATAATCTTTTCCAGCAACTATTTCTAACGCTTTAAAACAACCCTCTAAATTCCAATCAATCTTTCCACTTTTTTTATCTTCAGCCTAAAGCGCAACAAAATATTAGCATTTTTTAAAATTTCAAGTACATATAAATTAATTACTATAAAATACTTACCTTTATTAAACCTAGGTTGACTAATAAAGCGTTATTCCAAATAGAAATCTGATCATTTTCCACTGCAAACGAACATAACTTCGAATATAAAGCATCTGTGAGATTCTGACTTTTGGATCTTACATCAACATAACCACTTGTACTTAATGCAGATACTTTCATAATTATCCTTGTAAATTCTTCAATGAACTTCAATTCTGGTGATGTATCAGCAGTTTTTGATATATTCTAAGATATAAAGATAAATGTTAAATGTAATGCAATATTATGATCTCAGCTAATTGAATCTTAATCTCTCAAGGTCACTGTTCTATTTGAAAGCTAATATATATAATGCATTGGTACATGCAATAACAGTAGTAAATGTATAACATTATTTACTCACTTCAGCATAATTTACAAATTCGCGAACAGCGTCATCCTGCAATAATAATAATTTCTCGCCTGTTGGTGATTTTAAAAATTCTGCAACAGATACTTTCAATTGTGTTATGTTGCCATTTGTGATTGTGTCTCTATTATCATCTCCATTCTCTTTGCTTTCATTTTCGCTTTCATTTCCTTCTTCTTCTTCTTCTTCTTCATCCTCATCGTCATCGTCGTCTTCTTCCTCATCTTCTTCTTCTTCACTCTCTTCATCATTTTCATCACTTTCATCATTATCATCATTTTCATTTTCGTCATCACTATTGTCTGATAATATACCTAATGATCCAATTCTTTCAGAAACTGTAAGCGATTCACGCAAAGTAGCACGACCGATTTTGCCAAAAGAATTTCCGCCCAATTGTAGAGATACCAGGTGTTCTTTATCAGCCATAGCATCAGCTATGATACTGGCACCCTTTGTACGGATTTCATTGTAACTTAAATTGAGTTCACTAAGCAACGGATAACTACCTTTGACCCCTAAAGCTTCTGCTAAAATTACACCACCTTGAGTTGTAAGTAAGCAATCCCCAAGATTAAGTTGTTCTAAACTTTGAAAATTTGGTAGTACTTTTGCAATTGCTTGAGCTCCTTTAAACCCTACTGTATTATCATTCAGATTTAAAATTCTCAATCCAGAATTAGAAGATAATCCATTGGCAATTGCTGTTATACCCTCATGATATATACTATTCTGAGGCATAGCAACTTCCTCTAAACTAGTCAATTTTTGAAAAACAGATGCTAATGCTTTTGCACCCTCGTTTTCTAATCTATTTCTTCCAGCAACAAATACTTTTAATGCTAGAGGAGATGTTCCTGAAAAAAAGAAGAAAATCAGATAACGCATAAATTACATATAAATTTAATAATAGATATTTATTAGTGTAGTTGGCAGAAACAATACAACATGATTGTAAATAAAAACATTCAGCATGGTGTACCTATTGATGGAGTCATACATGTTTTAGGCTACTTTCGTGAAATAAGAATTAGTGTCAAAACATTCTAAGAAGACCAGAAGAACTTTAAATCTTCTCATATTTTTATTTTTACATTCAAAATAAGTTTTTCATATTTAACAGACTTTACGACTATACTATGTGGCTTCTGCCAACTATAACAGAATTAACAATAGAATACCTGATTGAGAGCTACTGCTATGACAATCTAATAATGCTTTTGCCAAGATTTTGCCACCCGATATTCCAAGTCCATTATTGTTTAATCTTAATACATGAAGTGTATAACAAGAACTGGAGGTTAATAAATTAGCCAATCCTTCGATACCAATGGGACCAAATGCGTTATCGCTTAAATCAAGTTCGTAGAGGTAGGTACCGGCAGTACATAACGCATTGCCAAGGTATTCAAGTGATTTTGGTATTTCTGACTTTGAACGACCAGTAAACATATCCTTCCAAAGAGCGTGTTTCAATAATGAACCATTTTCTTTTAATGCCTCAGCTACAGCTTTGGCAGCAAGGGGTCCTAAAGTATTGCCTTCTAAGTCTAAATACTGCAGATTTTTGCATGTTCTTATGGCTTGAACTATTTGCAATGCTAGTCAAATAGAAAATTAAATGTTTAATTTATATAACCTTTAAACTGTTTGTATAATGCGCATTATATAATATTATAAGACTGCTCAAAAATATATTAATAGGTAATTAAAGTTAAATGAATAAATAATTCTAATTAAATGATTTACCGTCTTCTTCGGTATCAAGCTTGAGCGATTTCTTCGCGAAAGATACACCGGCATCGGATTCGCGTTCACTATTCGTATTCGCTACATCTCTCAATTGATTCGCAAATTCGGTCAAATTAAACGAAGACATCGTTTACGTTATTTGTACTTAGTTACACTTCACAACTATGAAATGTTTCTTAGCGTCTTTTCGTCACATAAAGCCTTCAGTAATCAGTCACATAAACGTTATTTTTTATTATAAACAACTACTAATCGCGAAGCTTATCATAATATTAATCCAAATGGACTGCGTCAGCACGCGCAAGCAAGCGCGGGAGACCTATACCAACCATTGAAAAAAATGTATTGTATATATCGCGTGATAACACGTAATAAAATATAAACATTTCGTCTTTTAAAGAATGTTTATCTACACAGTTTGTATGCTACTGTATATTTTTATTACTTGAAACGTATAAAAGAACTGCAAATGAAAAATCATAATCATAGTATAACCAAATCTAGAAACATTTACGTGGCTTACTTCATTCTTTTGCAATTATAAGTTATCAACAGGTATGTTATCAATGGTAACCACTGTTAGTAATCATTTGTTATTTATATGCATTCGTTTATACAAATATTTTCCTCCCTACAGACACATTTCCATACTATTAACGAATATGCACACGCTTTTATGAGACTGAAACAAGTTTGGCGCCAACACGTTAGTAGAGCATCTATCTAACGCATGTTCATAGGTATACGCCCGCAGTTGCAGTTGCTACTGCACAGTCCGCACCCGTACGTTCGCGTAGTGCGTCTCAGAAAACTATCCTTGTCGAAAGACCGACGTATACACACATACACATGCATACGCGGAATCGAATTTTAAAAGCTGGGAAAAACGTTGTCGACGGATGGTGAACGGAACCTCACGAATGCTAGACGTTTTTTCGTTTGCTTTGATGTGACCGTGACAAAACGTCTGTGCGGTTTATCAGTGAGGAAACTGGTGGTTGTTTTGAGACTGGAGTGTTACTTGATTAGAATGGTTGCAAGTGTCGCGCGCATCGCTGGCAACCCGTGCAGCAGTGTTGTGCCAAAATAAATCGGCGTTAGCTACTCCTCTGGATCTGCCAGTGGACGAATGTACGCCGTTCGGGCCCGTTTGCTAGCGGCGGGACGAGCTATGTGGAATTGCGACTGCCTGCTCTTTTGTCTCCACGAAGACTATGGGTGTCATAGTCCGCTGATGTGGATCCCGATATTTTAAAAGCAATCGGCTCCACCGAGCGGAAGTGTTTTACTTGGCTACCGCACCGTACATGTACCCCCTGGATTTTGTTCCTCTCATCTGTTTGAATTACATCTAAGAGTCAAGGCTACGACGGCACGCAATTCACCGTGGTGTTTTCAACAACTTCTATCCGCCCTGACTGTGATTCGCCCGGTTTGCCCGCCACAGGACGGGTTATGTTTCCCACTTTCATCGGAATCCTAGGTGAGTTTTTGTTCTCCTTCGTCTTGATCAAAAAGCAATCAAGACAAAATATTCCACGAATTTAGTTTTTTTCTTCGTTATTTATTACACCGTACCACTAGGAAGATCGATGCTTACAATTGAGAGGCCTTGTCAATGACCCCAAGTTTAGCAACAGAATCATTTTTATTGTTTTTTCCCTCTATTGTGTTACATTCTACGCAGACTATCTCTCTCAGTACACGGTTGCCTTTATATTCGTATCTGTGACCAATATATTGTTGTTGAGAACATTTTGCTGTATCGTGTTTTGGAAAGCTTTAAAAAACTTTCTATTCTCTTAAAATATGATTTCTTTTTTTTACAAGCATTAAATTTTGCAGCTTTGATATGTTATATTTAGTTATCGAAAATTATACGAAATTTCATACATGAAAAGCAATAATTATTATCAACAGCAAAGAATAATACTATCCTAAATTTGTCAAATTTATGTTCAAATATTTGGGTACAATGAAAGATGCAAGTTACTCTATGCTTTTGTTTTTTTCATATTTTTATCAAATATTGAGACTTAGTACAAGTATTAATTTAAGAAATTAGTTTAATATCACCTCTTCTTATCGATAAATTTGTTGTTACCAAAAAACGAAGTCTGAGGTATTTAATTTGTAAATATCAATCATAAAAATTAAAATAATTAAATTGCTAATAATTGTTTATATTATTTAAAAATAATAATTTCACACTGAAAAAGAACAAGAAATTTATTACAAAGATTTTTTGCAAAAAGTATAAGTTATGTTCAAACGATTTAAAAAGTAATATACTGCGTTACACAGTAGTAATATGAAATTAATTTTGCCACAGAAATAACTTGTTTAGAAACATAAATATATCTTTATTTATGAGTAGATTATAATTATATAGTCATACATTATTCATACATGCATATTTACACATAATAATGAAGTTTCTCAGTTGATGACTTCTGAACTATTCCGAGTATCCGCATGAAGAAAAATATTAAAGAGATCAAAGAAATATACTATGAAGGAACTCTCAATTGTTCCTTTATTTTTTTAGACATTCAATCGTGGTGGGAGGTGCCAAGTATAGCACACTTCTGCTCATTATTTAGGGCTGCCTTCAATCTTCTGGACTTTGATATTGAGGTACCTACCTAAATGCTAACTCGTATGAGTACGCATTGTACTTGAGACTTGTTAGTATCGCTTTAGCTTCCAGGAAATTAAAATAGAACATGCTTTAGCTTTACATACTTAAAGGCTTATGCATTCCTTGCCATGGCTGCATTAATTTCTTTCTGAATCGTGTATTCGTATTAATTATATTTTATTCCAGGACCTAGAAGAAGCTTTGTTAACAGACGGTGGAACTGAAGGACGTTTGGTACAGGAGCTGATAGTCAGATTACTTGAGGGTTGTTTACCAAATGACACCCGCAATGACATCTCTACCTTCAATTATCAAATGTTCCTTCGTAGACTTTTTCGAAAGAAATGTCAGGTAAATTAATTCTATTCTTGTGTATATAATATTATTTATAATTTATACATTACTGAGAGATAATATATAGTTTTTCCTATTTCTAGGAATACAAGTGTGAGAATCCTTTTAATACAGATGTAGATTTTGAGTTATTGCCTCTCCGTCAAAAAGTAGAAATCTTACGTGCACTCTGCGACTTCAGACTTGACGCTGAAGACGTGGTATGTGTTTAAGAATAAGTTTTAGATAAGCATAAAAGTTCTATTAATAAGAACATTATTAATGTAATAGAATAATATTTCAATTTGTAATTTTCTAGGAGCAATCATTAAGTAATTTGGACTCGGATAGCCTGCGAGTCGAACCTTTAGGACATGATCGTAAGAATTCTGCCTATTGGTACTTTTACGGAACTCGATTATATAGGGAGGACTACATTGATACTTCTAACAGCATCTCACATAAACAGAAAAATAAACCTAGGGATAAAAAACGTAAAAGACGACGAAACAGAGTGGCGAAGGAGGAAGAGGAAGAGGAGGAGAAGAAGGAAGACGGTTTAATACACGGGGAGTGGAAGGAAAGTGTTTGGCAAGTTGTCTGTTTTACTCAACAGGATTGGAGTCGCCTAGTTGAGAAATTTCGTGATTCGGTAATTGTCTTATTAAACGAGCTTATTATTTTATCCCTTAGACTCTGCTAACGATGTTATTATAATATATTATTAGGAGTACGATACCGAACGTAAACTTTACCGTACTCTATCTGAGGATTTCATGCCCGAAATTCCAAAACTTTTCGATTTAAAAGAAAAACAACAAAGACGCAAATTATTACAACGTAATAGTTCGCGCGTCCTTCGAAGTCACGAGCCCGCGACACAGATGGAAACAGTCATGGTTAGATCGAAGATCAAAACTAAAACAAACAAAGGGAGTAAAAAGGGGACACAGAATTCAAAGAATGTTTATGTTAAAGAGGAAACACCTCCAACCTTACCTTCACCGCCAGTTCAAAAGAAAGGACGGCAAACTAATAATTCGTTGGCTTCAGCTGTCGGTCAGATTGTGATTCACACTAGGGACGAAGTGGAGGGATTAGAAAAAAAGAAAGGCGTTGGAAGTAATAGCGATGGACATTATGTATCTTCTAATTATGGATATAAATACGGCTATTCGTTTGGAATTGAAGAAGAAGAACGCCGAGTCGGAATGCACAAGGTTCTTGAAAGTCTTAAGGATCATGTGGATGCTTGGCCATTCATTGATCCTGTGGACGAAGAGTATGCTCCAAGGTATGATAGTAGAATTCAATGTACAGGGTGTTATACAGGTTTCCTCGTATTAACTTTATATATTTGTTTTATAATTCAAAATAATATTTAACTATTAAAAAAGAAAAAAAAACGTGAATTTCGCGTGAACTTCATATTTAATAATTTCGTTACACGTTATTAACAAAGGATTCATGGACTTTTGTTGTTTTGTTGCAATCAACAATGGAAAATCTTGCATCTAAATCTGTGAAACATCCTACATAATTTTGAACAGATTTAAAGTATCGACAATATTGTTAACATTTTTTATTACAACAGGTACTATAGCGTAGTACGAAAACCAATGGATCTTAGTACAATGGAAGAAAAACTGGAAAATGGTTTATATAAAAATTTAAACGAATTCAAACGTGATTTTCGACTTATAGTAGATAACTGTAGGCAGTACAATGGCTCTGATAATGGTTAGTTTGTGTTCATTTTCAATAAGATGCTTGCGTATGGGACTAATAATTCTTTTTTAAACTGCATATTATTTTTGTGTATTATAGAGTACACAGAAATGGCATTCAATCTTAAGGATGCTTTCAATAAAGCTGTAAATCGTTATTTGGAATCTGAAACATCCAGTGATGAGGATCCTTCGTCACCCAAATCATTTGTCGCTACACCTGCGTCCCCATCGTGCCCTCCTCATATTTCGTCTCCTCATCAAAATAGAAAACGTTCGAAGAAATCCACAAAAAAGTCAAAATCGTATAAATCTGAAAACAAAGGAAAGTCAAAAGCGAATGACAAGAATGAAGAAGAAGAGAAACGGGGCAAGAATTATAAACTTCCAAAAAGAAAAAGAGGCAAGAAAAAAAGTAAAAGGACGAAGGACGAAGAATCCGTGAATGAGGAAGAACAGGAAGAGCAAGAGAGCGAGGATGCCATGTCTGAGTCGAGTATAATAACGTCTAAAAGAAAGAAACACGTTGACGGAAATAATTTATTATTAAAAACCAAAAAGCTGACATCCAAAGAGCCGGAGGAGTTTAAGAAAGTAGATAAAAAGGTTGGTAAAGAACGTCACCAACAGAAGAAAGAACAGGACAGTGTACAACCGATGAAAGAATCGAAAGAGAATAAAAAGCGCAAGGAAGATTTTGAAGAAGATTACGAGCCCTTAGTTGTTGCAAAAAGTAAAAGTAGAAAAATTGAGAAGAAAGAACTCGAGGAGACAGAAATATTAAAGGAAAACGCGAAGAAGAACAAATTGAAGAAAAGTGAATCACAGGAAGATGAAGTGGTGGTAGACAACAAAGAAAAGACGCAGCATATCAAAGTTAAGAAAAGTCGGAAAAAGGAAAAAACAGGATTGAAAGCTTTAAAATCTGACGAGAAGATCGAGAAAAGCCAAATTAAGGAGAAAGAGAAAAAATCAAAACAGAAGAATGATGAACTGAAAAACGGGGAAATGTCGAATGAGATAGATTCCAAAGATTTAGATCTAGCGAGTGATATAGATTTGAAAGAAACGCATATGTCTAAGAAAATTTCAGCATTTATAGGTGATAAAGATATAGAATCATTGGACGGTTTAAAAGATAAAATAAGCGAGAGGCAACGGGAAGAGAAATTGAAAAATGATAAAGAGAAACAGAAGAAAACGGCGAAAAGTGAGCTTCACAATATGTATTCAAAAAAAGTGCCTTCAAATGGTAGTACCTTTAACGAGAGTGCGAAACGACCAAAGTTAAAAAAGGGAATAAAAGAAGAAAAAGTTCCTACCACGGAAGATCCTGTCAAAACTCAAGACCAAGAAAGCGTCGAGACTAAAAAAGTAAAAGTAGCTCAATCCAAGCATACCAAAGGATTTGGAAAAGAAGAAAGCTCGATACAAGCATTGAATCAGGCAACAGAGCAAACACTTCATGTAAGAATATTTTGTTTCATGTTTACATAATATGTACAAAATAGACATATAACAATAGTTTTTATATAAATTCCTTATATTTCTTTTTTTTTTTTACTTCCGAATAGGACATCAACAAATGGTTAGATGACGCACCGAAACTCTCTGAATTTTCTTCAGGGAGTGATTCACCAATATTTCATTCTTCGTCCGTTGAATCTAGCCGATCAGGTCCAAAGATAGAAGCGCCAAGAAAACGACCAAGTTCTATTAAAATCTTTGGTCCCCACGGACCTAGCAGACCAAAAAAAATTCAACGTACAATAGACCGCTTGCAACCTGGGAAAAGTAAGGGAAATTTACTTCTGAAGAAGCCATTAAATATACCTAATGTTAACACCGCTGAAACTGCGGTGCAGTTAGCTAACGACAATGATCAAATCAACAAAATCACGGATGAAGAACCAAAACTTAGTCTAGGCACTGTCTTGAAGAACGTGGATTCGATACAATTAATTTGTAAGAGCCTAGTTTCTTCGCCTAATCCTAATTTCTCAAACGACGAGGAAGAAGATCACAACACTCTTCCTGCAATGCCGGTATCTAGTCTTAAAGAGGAGAAAACGTCTGGGGTTGCGGTGGCACAAACGCCTACAGCGGTAGAAGAATCTAAAGATAATCAGTTTAATACGAAAGACGCGCAGAAGCCTAAAGCAGCGACACCTAATTTAAGTGCTTGGTTCAAAGCATTTGGGGCGCCAAAGTCGAAAAAGAAAGATGAAGAGTCGGAGGATGGTATTACGAAGAAAGATGGTGAATTGCAGGAAGTGTTTTGTGGTAGACAGAGACGAATGAGCACTGGTGGTAGTAGTGTAAGTGAGTCCGTTTCGAGTTTTTCGCAAGAATCGCCACCTGGACGTTCAGGTCGATCTCCGCAAGGACAACCTATAATGGCTTCGGTTGAGCCACAGATAAGGGGAGCTGGGTTCTATCAGGATGCTTTATCGACGGGAAGTAGTCCTTACAATAGTCCCTATTATGCTACACCTCCAAGATACAGCGCCCAATTACCGCCCACACCGTCACCACAAAACCATCCTTTATCTCCAGCTTATCCATCGTCGTCATATGAACAAGCACCTCTTTATTCCCAGATACCAACCCAACAGCCGCATCAGACGTTTCAAAAATCACCTCAGGAGAATTCTGGTGAGATATATCAGTTGTCTCCTACATTTCCGCAACGTTCCCCTCAAACCAATTTCCCCCAAAATTCAACCCCGAACGAACCTTACAATCAGCAGTTGCAATCTCCTAATCAAAATCAATCCCCGGTTTACTCTCAACATTCGCCACAACCCATACAACAAGTGTATCCTCAGCCATCTTCACAGCCTCCACCACAAATGAAAACCGCGAATTATTCGCAACCGTCTCCTCAGCAAACACCCACTCCCAAGTATTCCCAACTTTCTCCGCAACAAAATCCTGCTAATTACTCGCAGTCATCTCCACAAGCTTCCAATTACTCCCAAGCGTCACCTCAACAACCGCATTCACCATATTCTCAAGCCTCTCCTCAAGCACCACCGAATTATTCTCAGCCCTCTCCACAATCTCAACATCCTACTTATGCACAATCTCCGCAACAGTCATCTGGGTATTCTCAGCTTTCACCTCAACCACCGGCAAATTATTCTCAGCCATCGCCGCAACCAATTACAAATTACTCTCAACCATCGCCACAGCCATCGACGAATAATTATTCTCAACCATCGCCTCATCCATCTTCCAATTATTCTCAGCCATCGCCGCAACCACCTACTAATTATTCTCAACCATCGCCGCAACCACCTTCCAATTATTCTCAACCATCGCCACAACCACCTTCCAATTATTCTCAACCATCACCGCAACCACCTACGAATTTTTCTCAGCCATCCCCAAAACCACCAACTAATTTTTCTCAACCGTCGCCACAGCCATCCACCAATTTTTCTCAACCGTCGCCACAACCAACCTCCAATTTTTCTCAGCCTTCGCCGCAACCACCATCCAATTTTTCTCAGCCGTCACCACAACCACCATCCAATTTTTCTCAGCCGTCACCACAGCCACCATCCAATTTTTCTCAGCCGTCACCACAGCCACCTGCGAATTACTCTCAACCATCACCGCAACCTCCATCTTCCGTGTATCCTCAACAGTCTCAGCCTTCGAACTTCTCTCATCCGTCTCCGCAGACACATTCTGCTGGTTACGCGCAATCTTCGCCTCAACCCCTCACAGCAGCCTACTCTCAACCATCACCTCAAGCTCGAAATTATTCTCAACCATCGCCTCAACAGATTCAGGCATTTCCTCAACCTTCTCCGCAAGCAGCGCCTTCATACTCTCAATCTTCGCCCCAAAATGTACCATACTCTCAACCATCGCCGCAACAATCCGTTAAGTATTCTCAGCCTTCTCCCCAGCAGCCTACTAATTACTCACACTCGATACATTCGCCTCAGACGCCGCAGAACTACTCACAGTTGTCTCCTCAACAAGCATCGCAAAGCAACTATTCTCAACCTTCACCATCGTCTCAGCAATCCCGTAACTATTCTCAACCTTCACCATCGCCTCAGCAATCCCGTAATTATTCTCAACCTTCACCATCGCCTCAGCAATCCCGTAACTATTCTCAACCGTCTTCGTCACCTCAACAGTCTCGTAACTATTCTCAGCCATCACCATCTCCTCAGCAGTCCCACAATTATTCCCAAACCGCGCCATCGCCTCAGCAGACCCGCAACTTCTCACAGTCGTCGCCTCAACAGAAATCTGTATGCACATCGCAACCGTCGCAGCCTTCGCAACAGTCTTCGAGTTTCTCACAACCATCTCCTCAATCAAGTACAAACTACAGTTTGCAACCGCAACCACAAACGAAGGCCGTCGAAGAATATCCACAGAGTGCATCGACACCCTCTAATTACTCTCATGGATATAAGCAGAATCAATCTTACGTACAGTCTCCAGCACCGTCGATATTAAGCGAATCGGAACATCGGACGGATTATCTTAAATCTAGCAGTACGGAGAAATCCTTAACGGCTGAACAGCAAAGAAATTTCACTGTACCATCAGCAGAGACAGCGTCCTTGAACTTAAACACAAACCATCAGATTTACCAATCACCGAATCAATATTCATCCACGTTCGGGAATAATTATCCTAACATCGATTTACAGAGATCTGTCTCAAGACATAGCGGTCAGGACCAGGCGCAGCAACAACAGCAGTCGTCCCAGGAGCGGCCTAGCTTCACCGATATCAGCAGTTCATTAAACGCTCAGAAGTATGCGCAACAACGGTCGTTTCTCGGTAAAACGTCAAGTACCAGTGAACAGCTCTCGACGCAAGAGCAGTCTCAAATCTTAGCATTCCAGCAGAATCTGACAACGCATGAATCTCTCTATCCTAGTGGCTTTCAACCATCTGGATACCCCATGCCAAATTCTAGGCCAGTGTATCCTAGTCCGCATTATTTTGACGTTGGTTCGAAAACAGCTGCCAATAGCGGAGTGGCAAACAGCTCGACCAGTAACTTGCCGCCAGTGAAAAAGCGTATTTACAACGAATCGTCCACAGAATCGTCTCGTAGCTTAACACAGGATACCGCAGCAAGAACAGGCCAAGAGCAATTCAGTTTCGATCCTCTAATGGCGTTGTCGCAAGCAGATGCAGTTTCGGCAACTCAATTCGACGCTGCGTTTGTTGGGAATCTAGCCGACTCCGTGGCAACGAATACAGCATATGCTCGTTTAGGTCTGGGTTTAGTAGGACGTACGGGTAAAGAACAACAGCAGTTACTAACCATTCCTCGACCACCAGCGACAAAACCTGAACACTTAGCATACGCACGTACTCCAGTTACTGGCGCTGCGGAGTTAGATTTGAATTTGCTTCAAAGTTTGCAGACGGCAGCGGCAAAAAACACACAAGGAATCTTATCGATGTCGTCACGTAGGAGTGGAGAGACATCCGCCAGTTCTTCGTCTACACCTGCGAAAACAAAGAAGAGTAGAAAAAGCAAGCAACAACAGCAAGAACAACAGAACATGACGAGCGTTTCGTCGGTTGTTAGTACGGAACCGCAATCTAGTGGAGGTATACCTGGTTTCCCACAATACACGGGAACATCTGCGGATTCGATCGGTCTGAAGAATACTACTATGGTCCCACCAACTGGGAGTGCCTTCAACTTCGCTGCATCTACCAGCACCACAACCAGTTCACCTTTCTATGACAAGGACGCGTCGGCTGCTGCGGCGGCGTTTGCATTTTTAGACGAGATTCGAATTCCGAACAGTTACTACAATATGGCACTCAGGCAACAGCAACAACAGCAACAACAACAGCAGCAACAACAGCAGCAACAACAAGTTCCGCCGGTATCGGATGCCACGCAACAAGCCTGCAATAAGCTGAGCAATCAACCACCGAGAAACTATCCACCTCATCCTTTCCTTCATTCCGCTCAAAGATCAGCAGCTTACGGTCCTCCAGTGTCGGCTTATGTCACACCCCACGGGCCAAATTTGACGATGGACCCGGCCGCCTACCAACAGTATATTCATTCCTTGTATGCTCTTCAACCACCGCCTCACCATCATAGACCGTCCTGGCTTTAGCCGTTAAAATTTTTGCAACAGGTGTTTTAGAATGTTGTACATTCGACATTTCGGTGGATATACCTTCTCAACGAATAGCTAGAGGAAACGGTATTTAAAAAAAATAATATTGGTTTATTTATAAATTAAGTTACATCCATCGTGAAGTGATGTTTTATTTAAAATGATATGCCCGGATGCTATAGTGAGTTTTATTGAAAAATTGTAGAATAGTTTATTTGCGATTCTAAATACTGTTTCATCTAACTTTGACTCTCTGTACAACCATCGGAACTTTTTTCTTTCGGAAAAAAACGGTACCAATGTTTTTTTTATTTACTCAATTACTACTCGATTTAACTAAAGCTGGAAAATTTACGTAATATATTTTGGATTTATGAGAGACCTTTTTACTTTTCTTTTTCTGTATCTTGCTGATTCATCTATTTTTTGCTAATCGATATTGATGTGTCGAGATCGTGTTGTAGGTATTACATCTTTTTCGTTAAAAATTTATATCATTTCCCTGGAAAAAAACTATTGGTACTGTAACAGTGAGAATGGAAAAAAGTTCTGTTCGCAATATTCCTTTCAATCGTCAAAGCATCATAAGTTCGTCAACGTCAAACGGTAAATGTAACACGATGAAACATTAATTCTTTTTTTTTTTGACTTCCTATTTTTTTGGTCATTTTTTTGTACATATTGTTTTACTGATTGACTAACGAACAACAGAATTTTAATGCTCTCTCTAAAATCTCGATGCCGGTTTGTCCACCGGGTTGTCTTTTCCATTCTTCGCATTTGTTTTCCTTTTTATTAAGACCACACAAATCTTTGACATTTTTACATGATATATCAAAAAAAAAGTTTACCTTTTATGGGTAATCTACTATGTAGTCATATGTACATAAAGAATAAGTCTACTTTATGTAGGAATTTTTGATAGTATTTTCTAATGACTGGTCGACAGCTTAGACGTAAGTTCAGTCGCTAGTGCCGGAAGTAACCTTCTATCAAAAGTTCCTCAGCTATCGCGCTCGTAAATGGTGTCCCTTTTCTCTTCCTCGATCCTATCGAGATGTGGATTATGCAATATTCGATTTCTTTTAGCACGAAGAAAATTACAGCCTGTTCATGCAATTGTGCTCGTAATTGTCTTGTCTGCCAAAAATATGTTCGTTTTTATTTTTTTTGTGTTCGAAACCAAGGAACTTAGAGGTATACGTAATTTTTTATTTTCAAAGGATTTCTGTATAATATCGAGCGCACTGTCGCAGGTGTATCTTATGTAGAGTATATAGAATTCGTTAGTGCGTAAGTTAGAAATTCCTTTCTTTGTATATAAAATACATATCCTTCATAGATGATGTGCTCGATGTAAAGAAAGATCTACAAAGTCAAAGACCTTGTAGAATCGTCCGCGGTAGAGTAAAAGAAAATGAAAACACTGGGAAAATATAGAAAAATAGGCGAAAGAATGTGGAAAATTGTATGTACGTAAGTGTCCTATGTATGTGTGCCAGGATACGTATTGCTAGTGTGGGTCGCATTTTATGGATGAGGACAGAATAAAGTGTAATACACCGCAATCATTAATTAACCCACCTTATTGCTACGAAAAAAAAAAAAAAACAGAAGGAAGCGGTATATTAAAACTTATAAATATATACATATATATTGTAAATGTATATTGTAAATGTATCAATGACAGATTAAAGCACAGTTTGTTACAAACTTGCCTCCGATATTCTTGAATGCTAGTTTTATTACTTATGAATATTTTAATTATCTTAAAGTTCATAATATTTGTACTACTTTTGTCGATACCAAAAATTGCAGTAGGATATTTGTTTTGTTTAAAAAGGACTGAATATTGTGATTCATGATTTTTTTCTCGCAAGACAATCTTTTTATTGTAATAATCTATCTATATAAGAATATTCAGTTAGCAAACTGACTGTAGTTTGGCTCAGAATTTTTTCGTGATCTGCAGACAATCGTGTCTATTTACATTTGTATTAGGTTCATATTCTACAATCAAAGTCAACCGATATGTTTTAAAAGCAAAGTCGTATAAAAAATTGAGCATATTTTGTTAACATGTATCGATAATTTGTTAACGGAACTAAACGTAACAGAATACTTCTGTATAGCATATCCTGTATTCAAGATGGAGCCATTCTATCGATAAAATTTGTAGCAGATATTCGGGGAAAATCTGCACAGACTAAGCTGATTAAGTAGTCCATGATCAAAATGTAATAAAAATATATTCAAGTTTTAATCACGTTATAAAGTAAAAAATAGTGCAGCTACAAATTGAAGGTCTAAGTTATGTACGTGTGTGTGACTATTTTTATTATTATGTTTAAAAAATTATGAGAGAGAGAGAGAGGAAAGAGAGAATTATTTGTTGTGCGTATAATAATTTTTGTTAAATAAGAATACAGTGTTATCTGATTGTATTTAACCTACCCTATCTTTTAAATGATCGTTAAAGAAGAGAAAGTAGTAAAGGTAGTTAAGGACGAACCATCGTGTACATATATATAAGTACTTTTATAAAAGCGTTGTTTTTTATATAAATTTGGCATTGAAAATTTGATACAATTGTATCATTAATGAATATCAAATATTCGTTTTACAATGTGCATATTGTCATTGAACTTTTTGTAGTTAATCATAATTAAGAACACTTAAAATGTGACAAGAGATATTAAATGTAAGTTAATTACGACTCGTGACAGATTTTTACAATTTTGTAAATAGCATACAGCTATGTATCTATATTGTACATATAGGTACGTATACCAAGTCACAATAATCATATTTACATAAAATTTAACCTAACTCTTGAAGTGTACATATAAATTTAGAAATATGCATAGTATCAAATGTAACGATAGGCATGGAATATGAGAATATCTATCAGTTCCACCTCTCTGGTGTCTATATTTTATAATTTAGATGATGGAAATTGCTGATAGGACAAGTGGAATTTGTGACTTCGGTATAACTTTTAGTGGTAATGTGTTTCTGAGCAAAGTGCACACGCAGTGAAAAATTATAGGCTATCTGTGACAAACGTTTCGAAGTTTTTTTTTGTTGCATACGCATTATGTGATATTTAAAGTTCGTTATCTATATTATATATATTTAAAGTTATCGGTTCACGTAGGTTATTAAATAAAATTGTTTTCATTAACTTCATTCGAATCAAAGTAAAAATTCGTTTTATATTGATCTGGATTAATATTGATAAGTGAAATACATTTGTGAAATAGAAAAATTATTGTTATCATGTATTTATAATTTACAGATAAGTTGTACTTTCAATCTGCTGTGTGGCACAAGTACTTCCAAAATGTTTGAAATTGTGAATAAAGAATTGTTACCGATAAAGGCACACTACTTTTTATTCAACGCAGGTACAGATTATATGAAAATTTAATTGTTCATCAACATTTAATAGAATATTGTAAATAATTATGCTCTTTTTTTTCTAGCTACTGGACCAGTAGTGCCATTTTTACCAACAATAGCAAAACAATTAGGTTTTTCTGGATTTTTAGTAGGCACAATATATACAATATTACCAATTTCTGGTTTAATAGCTAAACCTTTATTTGGAGGGTTGGCTGACAAGTTTAAAATTCATAAAATATTGTTTTTAATATTTCAAATTGTAGTTGCAATATCTATGTTCACAATACATTTTATACCTAAAATAGATACTAAAAATGTTGTTCTCACTTGCCAAGGTAGTGCATATTTCGAGATATGCCCAAGAAATGAATTTTCTGAGGAAATTATATGTAATGTGACAACAGATTCTCATGTGAATGTATCATGTCAGGTATGATTTATTTTGCTAACAATTTTATTCTTTAACAATATTTATTTCCAAATTTTTTTTATCAAGTAGTTAAATAATGTTTTTATTACAATATATTTTTTTAATGGAACATATTTATATTTATACAATATTAGACATGTAATCTTATTTGTTTTATATATGTTTGAAGGTATCGTGTCAGGCCTCGAAAGAAATGTATGCAGAAATGTGTTCAAGTTGGACAGTATCTCAGTTTTGTGATTTAGTAAATTCAAGCTCTATTTTAGACACAGACACACTTGATTTTATTTCAACATTTGATATATATTCGGTCATTTGCGTAAGATATTTTTAATATGATATTTCTTATATTTATTAAAGTTAAATACAGAAATAGTAAAACTCTTCATTTTACAGCTACGTAAATGCATGTATATGCAGCTTTCCTCCGCTAAATTTTCAGATATTGAACTACATAAACAATTCTGCACAAATTATGTGAAAACATTATGTACAGTTACATGTCACGATAATCCAATTTTTAACCAATTATTTAATGAAGGTGAAGTTCCTCAGAATTCTGTACAAAATTCAACGTATCAATTTCACTCATTTTTATGGGCAACTATAATAAGTTGGATTGGAATGGCAGTTGTAGTTAGCATAGCTGATGCTATATGTTTCAATCTTCTTGGTTAGTACTCAATTGATGGTTTACAATATGAATATTTTATGTCCACATCTTGCTACACTTATGTTACATGACCAATCAAAAGTTTGAATTACTACTATGTACTTCAAGCAATATTAAAAATTGTAAAAAAAAACTTATATACTTTAGAGAATATTTTAGTAAAAATTGAGAAAAATACTATTAATATTTATAATATTAATTTCGAATTAATAAGAAAGTTAGCAAAGTATTGTAGATAAAACCGAAAAAGTGATTTGGTGTCATTCCTTGTTTTATACATATCTTCCATATGATTAATTTGTACAAATATTTTTATCTATTCTGTGTCCAAAGTTTTTCTCTTTCTCTTTCTTTTTCTCACTGACTAATTCATTACAGGAAACGAAAGAAGAAAAGAATATGGAAAACAAAAGATGTGGGGTAGTATCGGTTTCGGTATTTTTGGAATAAGCGCTGGATATTTGGTAGATGTGTTTAGCGAAGGACAGCTTCAGAAAGATTACACTTGTATATTTTATATTATGTTGGTCACTATGATATTCGACATTATTGTGTCCGCAACATTAAGGAAGGTATAATATTTCTTGTATACATAATGGTATTAATATATACAAGTCTAGATAGTACAGAAGTTTGATGCTTCTTACTTATCAAAAGAATAAAAAATTGCCAGGTAATGGGAGAAAGCAGTATCATTACAGAAAAATCCAGAATACTCTGAGGATGAACCATCAATATTATGGGAACTGTTCACCATCTTTAAAGAGGGTAATTTATTGGCATTTGGATGGTGGTGCATAGGTGCCGGAATGTGTACCAGTGTAGTATGGAATTTTCTATTTTGGTACACTGAGGACTTAGCAAGTAGTTCTGAAATAACACGACTAAAAACTTTACAAGGCCTTTTGACCGGTGTACAGTGTTTTTTAGGAGAACTGCCATTTAATTTCATCTCAGGAAGTGTATTACGAAAATTGGGTCATTTAAATGTAATGAGTCTAGTTTTATTGATGTATGCAATTAGGTAAATATAATATAAATATAATACAAATTCTTTTAAACATTTTATTCCATTTTTTTACTAATAATTGTTTTACGTTTGCAGATTTATGGCATATAGTATTGTTTCAAATCCATGGTACTTTTTAATTATTGAAATACTTCATGGGCCATCCCTAGGTCTTTGCTGGCCTACAATGGTATCATATGGTGACAAGGTAACACCATCTGGTACCAAAGCTACTATACAAGGATTTATTGGTGCTGTATTTGAAGGAATTGGTTGGTAACAGTTACAACTGCGAATGTTTATTCATCCAAAGATTTAAATCTGTGAAAAGGTGATGAAGCACGACGAACACAATGTCTAAAAATGTTAATAATCATTTCTAGGAGTATCAAGTGGTAGTTTAATATGTGGATGGTTGATGGACACGTATGGCGGTGGTACAACGTTAAGAGTATTTTCAGTAGGTGCACTACTGTGGTTAACGTCTTTTTGGCTGATTCAGTTGTTAGTACGAAAACTTAAAACATCGCAGATACACATGGGACATAGTCGTGAGTAACGATTATGTGGATACGTATAAACCATTAACCAGAGTAACTTTGGGTACTTAAAGAGAATTCTTTTAATTCAAGAAAAATACTTTTTTTTATTTGTTAATCTTTTCCAGACTTGATGAATTACGCTAATCCAGATGATGTGACCCTTATGAGTATGAGTCGCGAATTACAAACTTATTAATAAGAAAGAAGAATGAATTTTCTAAAAATAGAAATTTGATATATTCATAACGTATTTACTTAAATACGGAGGTATCACTTGAACATAGTAAAATATATACTTTCCATTTGATTATCCAATAATTCAATTCTTAAGACATCGATGTTATACACACATTTATGTCATTTTTAGCAATGTGTTAATGATAAATAATAATTATTTTCAGTATTATGTAGTAAGTGTAAATGCTATTATATTCAATAATATATTTTTTTCTGGAACGAAATTTTTTTTACTAAATCCATGAATAAAATTTGTAAATAAGAAATAATGACATGTATATAAATAAAAATTGTGAGGTTTTTTAATGTTATAGGTAGATGCCGAAGGGAAATAATTATAAGGATGCGTTTAGTTGAGACATATAGAAATTGCTCACAAAATATCTCAACGATTTATTCATTGTGAATTCATTTCTTAAAGAGTGAAATCATATATCATGCTAGTAATTGTATTAATTACTAGTGTATTCTCAATTATTTATATCGAAATCACGCGATAATAATATCTTTATGAATTCTGCATAATACGTCGATAAAAAGCTATAAATAACTTTCTTCTGATTTAATACCATATCGCTGGATAACAATCGCAGCACGCGTGTAAAACAGTATAGCTGCATGCGAGAAGACTCGATAGTCGGATTTGCGTAGTGTTAGTCTTGTTTAAGATTCCTTTGTCTTTGTTGATTGTGACGAGACGGTGAAGATGCCTGGCTTGATGTAGGCTCCACAATAGCTTGTAGATTAGAAATTTCGCCTGCGGTATCACAGCAATCGTTCATTATAATTCCAGTACCAGAATGAATAAAGGCAAGACTCCCCTCGCTAGAAGAAGCTAAGCTAGCTGACAATGGTGGTGATCTTTCTTTAGGTGATGCTGAAGAAGCCAGATTGTTCGAAGTGGTATTATTGCAAGCTGTTGCTTCTAGAGTACCGTGAAGTTCAAGTATACGGCTTTCAAGGACAAGATTAATCTCAGCCTGCGCTTTATATTTCGACTCGACCGCTTCTAATTCAGATTCGTGCTGATCTTTCGTTTGTTGCAAAAGCCGTTGTAATTCTACAAGTTGCGTCTCTTTCCGTGCTTCTTTGCTTTCTAGTTCGCTTAAACGTACTTTTAAGGCTTCTGCTAGAGATGTTCGGGATTCCAATTGCCGTCGTAAATCTATGAATATCGATATATATTATATGTATATTATATGTAATATAATATACTTTTACGGTTATTTATAAATAATTTAAATATGTACTTACTAGTTAATTCTTCTGCGTATGATTTTTGAATTTGCGTTACTTCTTGTTTTGTCATTGGTGAAAGACCACCAGTACTTTCTTCCAATTTTGTTTGTGCCTATCAGTATAGGAGAATACATTTCATATTATACCGAGTATAAAAATATATAAGATTTTTTTAAATACTACCTCTCCGAGAAGAAGGAATTTCTTTTGTAGAGTATCAAGTGTACGTTCTAGTTCTTTACTACGATTGGCAGCTTTTAAAGCTACCCTTAATTGATGACCTGCATCGAACAAAGAAGCATCCGTTGAACGAATTCGTTGTTCACAATCCGCTACTTTCTTCTGTTCGTTCTTTAGTTCAAGTTCAAGAGATTCAAGGCGGTCTTTTAGTATCTGATTCTGTCGTTGCTCTTCTACACACTGTACGTTATTAATAGTGTTACTATACAGATATTGATTAATAGTACTATCATCAGAATTAGTAGATGCTACCTTAGTTTGCCAATGATATAGCGCCTCTTTACATTGATTTTCAGCTTGTGAAGCTTCTCTCTTGTTGCGCTCTAATTCGGCCTTCAAGGCCTCTACTTCTTTTTCCATCATTTTCAAACGATCCGTCTACATGATAAGAATTTTGCATTTGACAATACATAAAATTTAAAAGTATCAAAAATATTAGTGAAAGAGATAGTATAACTAACCAAAGCGCAATTGTCTTCCTCTAGCGCACGCGAATCCCTTAATTTACCAAGGAGCCTTCGGTTACGTTCAGCATGGACTTCTCTACGCTGCCGCTCGAATTGTAGTTGCATTTGCATAAGCTGTAACAATTGACTCGCACACTCGACATCCACGGTATCCTCTTCTATCGCTTCATCTTCACCATCGTTTTCTTTTCTCTGCTTCTGTTTAATCGTGTTAATTCCTTAAAAAAATATTTCATTAAAGATTCGACTAATTTAATGTATGTATTTGTTGTGAAGGTTTATTTTATACTAACTCATTTTGTCACCAGAGTTGTTACCAGCACGCGTGCAAGCCTCGACATATCGATCGAGCATTTCAGTTGGCGACAATCTAAATTCGTTATCTCGCAGGGAACGTTTTTGTAAATACATTTGAGTCTTTTGATCTAAAATCCCCAGCAATAAATATTCGTATGGAAGCAAATCGAACGTTTGTGTTCCTGTCTCTTCCAATTGTTTCGCTACTGCCACTTTTACTGGACTTGTTTTATCGCTACTAGCCTGTTTCTGAACTTTAATATCCGGACAAGATTTGCTTTCTCGAATCTATAAATGTTTGCATATTCTTATTATATTAAATTGCTCTTTTTGTTTATAATAAATTCTGAATACATATTAGTAATAAAATCTTACTTTGGAAAGAGAGTTCAAATTTACTTGTGTTGAAATTTGATTCTGAGAATACAAACGTAACTGATAAACTCTTTGTGGCAAATCTGCGAAAGCATTTTGAAGTTTTTCGTTATGATGTTCTTGTTCAACGTACTTTGAACCCTCGAATTTTCCAGCAGTTTGAGAGCTTACAATTTCCAAAACCTGCAGGATACAACGCCATACATACACGCATAACAAAGTCTGTTAATACAACTTATATTTCTTATATACAAAAGAATACAAGAAATAGAAAACCTCTTGATCTTCTTGCCACGAATCGTTTTTCCCATTTTGATTCATGTCCACTTCTGAAAGTCTTCCGTTTTCGTCAGCAGTGCCAGATGACTTTGACTGAATGACAGCTTGTCTATCAGCGATAATTTTACTTAGCTTGTGCGAAAAAAATCCCTGTGCATTGTTTATATCTCCGCTTCCGATTATGGAACCAGATACAGACGGATTTGGAGGAATTGGTGTGGATGGTCGTGAACTTGTTCCTACTGTACCATTGCCAAACGCAGTCAGAGCACAAACCGCAGCAGATCCACTAGGTACTTGTCTTGACATCTTTCGTAAATCCTGAATATAAGTACTCGTAAATCCTTCAAACATTATTTTGATCAAGCCTGAAATGCCATACCGAGTTAGACTAACTCAGTATTTATTTAAAAAATGAATTTTTCCCCTTTTTGCAAATATTTTAGGTACACTGGATAAACTTTGGAATACAAAGAAAAGAGAACTTCTAATATAAAACTTCGGACTTCTGTTAGACTAACCCATATGTGCTGAAATCGGTTGGCTAGCGGTTTAGAGATTAACTTATTTTATTTTCAAAAGTACTTAAGCTTACCTTAACAGGAGTTGTTTCAGGCGTAGCTTCAACCGCGGCTTCCGGTGGAGATATACCACTTCTATTGTTATTAGGTGTTGATGGAGCAGATCGTTGTTCATGAGATGTAGCTGGGAACTGTGGACTATGTGGCGAAACTGTCATGCTTGGCGACCAAAACCTATCGTCTTCACTGTTACTATTTTCTGGTGCCGCTATTCCTCCACTAATATTTATTGGAGTACACATAGAGTAATCTAGAAAATGTACTGATAGTATAACTATAAACTTGCAGTTATATGCATTTCCACTAAAACTTACAAACCTAAAGGTGGCGTAGAACGCGAATTTGCGGTACGAAATACTTCTTCTCGACATTTATCCAATGTAAAACGACCACATTCTGCCATAACATCGTGATGTTCCATTTTCTTCCATCTAAAAGGTAACATAAAATAGACGCGAGGGATAACAAATTATTTATGTGAATGTTAATATTACTTTTTGCAATATGCAAAGTATACCTAGCTGCAGAGATCTCTGTATCTTTGGATGCAGTAACAAGTAAAGGATGCATACGCACTGAGTCCAGCATTGGTCTGATAGTATGCGTGAAGGTAGCTAATTGATCACGTTGAATATACTGTTGTTTCAAGTATGAAATGAAATTGCAAGGGTACATAGCATATAATCGGTGGAATAAACTATACAGTCCCACCTGCATAAAGTTTAATATTAATAATTTTCTTTTGTTTCTGTTTTCCTAAGCAAACATTGATACTTACTTGCAGATGTAATAAATATAAATGGTTTTTATCTATAGTCCCTGTTATTGTTGTTGAAGTAAAATGCATAGGGGAAGAGAACACAGATGACGATTGATGATGATAATAAGAGGCCAGTCTACCAAATACCTCAAAAATTTCAGGGAGGTATGGCCCTAAAGCAGCAGGTAACATTGGTAATAACATTACCAAGAGAAGAAGCGCGCTCATGAGAGATAATGTATCTGCTTCCACCTAAAATTAGATTATTTATCATTTCCCTATATGCTTATATTTGTATTATATTCAGTAGATTTTACAAGGTAACAAACAATAGATTTTTGGGTAAAATAAATATTTACCTTAAGTAATTTAAGTAAATCTCGAAACAAAGTATGACTGGCAAGCTTGTATAACCAAGTTGGTTGACGACGAGCAATATGACCTAACAAAGTAAGGGTTTGAATTCTTTGGCTGTTACTTCCAGATTTAGAAAGAGCTTCTGATAAACGATCTAATAGATGCTTGTCATGTGGATCACGAACACCAGCTAACACTTCGACAGCTCTCAAGGAATTTGTGGACAAATAATAATCGAACAGACCATTCACTAACCAATTGTCTTTTGCTGTAAGATTTTGAAACTCATTAAATTACATTAAGTTGTAATTATTTTGTGTGCATATTGAGCTCAGCATAATGATCTAAAAATTCTGCCAATTATTCATCAAAGGTATGCGAATAATGTTTAACTTTTTGTCTAATATAAATCATTCTCTGATCTATGATTAATTGTGTGTTGCATATATGATGATTGCTATGACTTTGGTGATATAGTAAATTGCTACCAATGTACTATATCTATGTAGTCATCAATTAAATGTCAACTCTTACGTTACATCATAATTGGAATAAGTTTCAGTTTTGCTCAGCTCAATAAAATCAACATTATGGTAAATAATATCAATATAGGCTGCTCAAGACCTTGCATATAGCTATCATGTGTTGCGATTAAGCATTTAATCGTATAACACTTCAGGATTATGCAAGCTTTGACTTCTTAAAAAAGCAAGAAGAGACAGTGACTTTGAACAATCTATATGGATATCTTTAAATTCATAACCTTACTTACTACATAAAAAGAGCTCATGAAATACTTTCTTTATCTCTTCTACCTCTCCAAGTTTGTTGGATTCCAATAAATTAAAGAGATCAGTAATGCCTATTGAATTCATGTTCATCTTGATAGTAGTTGGTATTCCAATAAAGATAAACGATACTTATCCTGATCATCTGATCATATAATGGAAGTAGAAGTGAATTTGTGAAACCTAGTTTCATCCATCTGTCATTTGTTATGTAAAATGGGCTTCGTTAGAAGCGGGAAAAGTGTTTGAACACCTGCAACAGGAGAGAATACAATTGAAAGACTCGATTCATCGAATACAAAACGGGAAAGCTCTTCCAACTTGAACTGTCAATTTTGTAAAAATCGGCACTTCGATTTTAATGTCATAAAAATCCATGTATAAAAATAAATTTAAACGATATAATTTCATGATCGCTCAAAGAAGAATTTCGTGCATGGCAATTCTTTATTATCAATGAGTATTTCATTCTGAATGTATGAAAAAAAAAAAAAATTGTCGGTTTCTTCCTATTATATTCATAAAAAGGTCATTTGGAACGATGCCATTGAAAGATTCTTTTACACCTATCATTTGAACTCCTAAATGAAACCGCAAACACCAGTTTTTAACGTAAGCACGTTAAGAAAAATTAATAAATTAACTTACCCGAAGTTCATCGAATACTTCGAGCAATTTTACGAGTTCTATGGCGACTGGTAAACCATCGCAGATATATCATAGACTGGAATGGTACGCATCGATGTTGCTACAATATGTGCGAGCAGCGCCACAGTCGCTTAATATTTCTATTTACTTACGTTCTATACGTTATTAAAACTAACAACGCGGCAATTTTGTTCTTTATAAATTTTGGAATAATTACTCGGATTAAATGCTTACATTTATAGTGATAAATAAATAGTAATATTACAGGTGAGAAATAGATCTACAATTGTATCATTTATATGTAGAATAAATTACAAAGTTATCATTATAAACTCTTATATATTATAGGGATTTTAAATAACACACAAGAAAAATGAAATAAATTTTCTATACATGAACAAGATGATTCAGCCAAGATGTAATTTAGGCTAGTAAAAACTTATACAGTTTATTATAATCGTTACATAGTTAAACATCGAATTGTCCCCCACGAGTTATTGCCAGAATGTAAGTACCTATACGGTTTAAGAATAGGATAATACCTGCGTTTCCTGGGTATCTGATATATCTACTAGTAATTGCGCAGACCCGACTCATATCAAAAAATGTCCCTGGTTACCGCGGTATATTCGATTGATAATGCAAATAGATATATCATAGTATACCATAAGCTTAGATATAGGAGACCATTAGAAATTAATCGCTAATTTTAAAATAAATACAGATGACAGATTGACATAATGACAGATTGCCATTCATAGACAAACGTAAAAAATTTATTAAAGGTTCTATAGTTCACTGCTTCTTGTCTATTTTCATGCTATCTATCGGTGACATTATTCAGTATCAATTTTTCTTCTCATTTTCTTCTCAATCTCTCTGATCACATGTATAATAATTAGCTATTCATGTCCTTGTTAATGTGTACAGATTTCTTCCAAGTTTTACTTTTATGGGCATATACAGAAACATTGAAGAAGGACTGGAAGAAGGTCAGGAAATATGGTACAAATATAGAGATTCTTTGCTTATTATTGAAACAACTATTTTGCACAATGTACAATTCGACCAGGAATTAGAACAAAAATAAAATGATTGTATTAAACTCCTTCTAGAAATTTTGATGTGTAGAATAGTAGAACCGGATTTCTAAATCATTTGTTTTTATTTAATAGATATTTTCAATTTCATTTATGTTAATTTATGTTTTAAATCACATTATTTAAATTATAATTTATTAAGAAATTTGTTTTCATTACCTATTGCGCCATCTCTGTGAAAAGTGCCCAAACTGGTCGCACATCGTTACCGACAGCGAAGTAAACTAGTGATAGATACGTGGCGCCATCTGTGTGAAAAGTGCCCAAACTGGTCGCACATCGTTACCGACAACGAAGTAAACTGCTTACCGACTTGTGGCGCCATCTCTCCACAATGAGTGGAAACTGAATGACCATTAGTTTCACTTCTTTCTACAGAGATGGCGCTACGTGTCGACCAAGTTTTCTTCGTTGTCGGTAACGATGTGCGACCAGTTTGGGCACTTTTCACACAGATGGCGCCACGTATCTATCACTAGTTTACTTCGCTGTCGGTAACGATGTGCGACCAGTTTGGGCACTTTTCACAGAGATGGCGCCAGGGGTATAAAAATTACGTAAAAAAAAAAAATGTAGATAAATACATTGTTATTGATTATTCTAATATTGTTTTTCATTGCAATATAATTGAAAACGTAAACCAACATCTGAAAGAACTGGAAAATACTAAAGTATATGATTTCTTAATATAAAATTGTTTTAGGTAGAAATAATGAGATGACACTGGACCATTTTGTCCAGTTTATAAACGCATGGAAGAAAGATGCAATTACTCTAATATTCTTATAATGATATAAGCTGATACAATGTTTATATTTAAATGTGTTTCTTTTTAAGAAACATTGCACATTTGTGATTTGTTAAACATCAATCCGCAAATGTGATATGAGTGTCTCAAGTGATAGCAGTGACGAAAATTTGTATATGCAAGATGAAAAAGATGAAGATTTTAAAATTGACGAAAAGGAAATCGATAGTAACGATTCCAATTTTAATATATCAAGAATTAATAGTGACGAGAATGTAAGATTAAATTAATAAATTTCTATGTTTTTCTTCTTCGTTTATTTCTGATGAAAAATGTGCTACGTAATAATACAAACTTAGGTAGCAGACAATCAGCACAAGGAAGACAACAATCAAGGAAATAAATATGCTGAACCAGAACTTCCTGGAGAGCTTAAATTTGAAAGAAAATTTATCTGCGTTAAATATCCTGGGAATGTTATTAATCCTGATAAAGCCATAGAAACTTTGGGTGGAATTCAAACTATCTCGACGGTAATTTTATATTATTCTTCCATGAAATTTGTACAACTGTAATTTTTCCAAAATTTAAGATTGATAATCATTGTAATTATTTATACGTATGTTACTAGGCAGTAAATACCCCGAATCGACGTTTGGAATTAAGGTTTAGACCTCATGATGGTTATTGTAAACCAACTTGTGGCGATAGACATAATACTAATGGATTCTTGCTTCGAGTTAGAATTAAAAAATCTAGAATAAAGAAGGTAGAGGAAACTGAGGCAAAAGAGAAAAAGAAACAATCAACTAGCAATGGAAATTTAAACGATTCAATGACTGATGATAATGAGACTGATGCAAGTAATATAGATAAAGTAAATTTGTCAGAGACACAAGATGCATTCCAATGTGGTAATACAGAAAACAAAAATCAAGAGAATCAAATTGCAACCAACTTAAACAATCCTGTACAAAATTGTAGTAGTTCCACTACTTTAGATGACTCTGCTGGTCCTTCTCATAAGGATTTACTTTCTGAAAATATCAAAGATTTGCAAGATTTATCATTAAACCCAAACAATGTAAATTTATCGAAGTGCAGGAAAAATATAACACCAACGTTTGAACGTAATAAATATGAGGATCTTTCTGAAGACAAGGACTACGAATTACCGAAATTGAAAATTTTAGGACGAGTCGACACAGAATTTAGATTTACAAGTATGTATTATGTCTAAAATTAAATGTTAAACTTATTCTACTTACAGTATAAAGTAGTTCATGTTTTATATCGATGAACAAAGACTCTTCAGTAACTACAGTACAATCTAATATTTTAATCATGTATAAAATGTATCATATTTACCTTAATCAGTGACATAACTATATTGAAAATTATTATTTTTTGAAAACTATTCAATATTTATTATTGATTTTTCCTTATAAACAATTACTTCCTTTTTAATTGCACTTGAATTTACCGGACACCATATTATATATATTATAATCTTCTTGCATTACATGTTATATTTACAATAATATTTTTCAGATCTTTGCGATTTTCAATATTTACCCATGACTCAAAGTAAAGAAGATCCAAAAAAATTAGAATATATATTTGACAAAATTTATCCAAGTAATATACCGCCTTATTCTTGGTTAAAGAGTGATGTGCCCTATTTCTTACCACCAGCTGCATTCAGTAGAATGGACACGGTACAGCAATATATACCAAAAACTGAAGTAAATTCATATCCAGATAATGTAATAGGAAAAAGCAGAAAAAGAAAATCGGGATTCTCGAATTTTATTTATTTCTCAACACCAGAAGTTCCCACTAAACCACCAGCAGGCATAGATACTGCTATGAAAGTCAAGTTCATTCAAAACGTACAATTGGAACAAATTCGACAGATTTTTGAGGAACGACCAATTTGGTCAAAGAATGCGATAATGTATAAGACTAAATCTTCTAATGAACGATTGAAAGTTCTACTTCCTGCAGTGGCATATTATTTTGTAACTGGCCCATGGAAGATTATGTGGGTGAAACTAGGCTATGATCCAAGAAAAGACACTTCTGCAAGAAAATACCAAACTTTGGACTATAGATTGAAAGCCATGCGTAGGTTTTTTAAATAGTATTATTTTTCCAGGTTGTCCTAATACAATCAACAGCACTACTCATAGTTCTTACTTTATTTAGATGGTTTAGGATCTACTGTAAAATGTAAGAGAAGTTATTCAGATTATACTTTACCGTATAAATCGACGCCAGCTGCAAAACAAAAAACAATTGTGCAAAATGCAGCTACAAGCCAAGAACAAAATTTCAGAAGGGAACAAGATTTAAGCGAAAATGTGTATATTTATCGGGAAGGAATGGTGCCTCCTTCCAGACAAATGTTTTACCAGGTTTGTTGTAATTTCTTTACTCTTATACAATAAAAACGTGTACATGCATTTTATACCCCAAACACGAACTTCTTTTAGTATTGCGACGTTCTTGTAGATGAAATACAAGAAATGTTAGCAAAATTACCTGATCCTTTGCCTGGTACCAAATGTCACGAGAAAAGGGGTTGGTTACCAAGTGGTATTGACGTGCAATGTAGAGAAATTATTAACAAACAAGTTCGAGCTGTTTTGAGGAAACAAATGAACATACCCGAAGATCGTAAGTATTCATATTTTAATTAAGATGTAATATAAATTATATTATCTTTTTAATTAAATTTAACTAAGTATATGTAATCCATTCTGGAATTCTGAAATTTGATACTAGTTTATTTGCATAGTCTATTAAAAAATGTTACTAGAAAATTCAATGTATAAACAATCCTGTATTGGAATATTTTACTTTCAGATCCCACGTCATTACCACGAAAACGTAAATCAAAAATTAAATTACTTAATAAACTTAAAGGTAGAAAAAGAAAGAAAAAGAGTGATTCCATTTCTAGTGCAGAAAAAGACGAAGAAATATACGACCCTGAATCCACTGCAGTTACAACAGAGAATGAGTAAATAATGTACGTATGTAATATAACATTATGATAAACCCTGAACTGTGTTTAATTTCATATCGTTCGTACAGTTTGGTAAATAAAAAGAGGACGTTCAAAATACCTACAATTAAGATTTACTAATAAATGTACAGAGTCTGTCTGCCAAATATCTATTAATAAATATGTTTTCATTATTAATTACTCGTTAATTGATACCGCAATAAAAAATTAAACAGAATGTAAAAGATTATTGAATTTTTTTCAAGAATGAGTGCAGAAAAAGTGCAGCGACGAGATGTAGCCTAATGATATTCACTAACGCTTAACGAACAATTTTATTACATGTATAACATGTAGATGTAATCATTGTAACAATACAACAAAATTAAAAAGAACTATAAATTTATGTGAATAAAGACATTACCTTTTCATGTTATGCACTTTCTTTACGTATTCGATATAAGAATTTCTTTGCTATTTGCGACCAATAAAGTAGTGCATATTTTAATAAACACATAATTGACTTTTCAATTAATTTATCATGAATGTTTCTTTTTGAAAAAAGTCAATAAATCTAAATATTTATTAGACATTCAATTTCAGCTTTAAGACATGCGTCTATATAAAAGATGATGTAAATTTTAAAGCTACTGGAGGAAACCAACTCGTTTAAATAATATAAAAGATGTTAGATGATTATTTTTTCCTTTTTTGATTCGTATCTCGTCTAAGCTGCAATAGGAAGAAACGGATAAGACAAGTGCTGATGAAACGGATTATTCATCCATGGGACCTTTACAGGCGAATATTGGGATTATTACTGGCAATATAGTTCAAAAGTTCTTCAGAATCCTCGCAAACAAATGGTTTCTGATGATAGCAAGCCACATCGTGCCAGCTGATCCCATCTTTGTAAACGTTGTTTAAAACGGACAAGCAAGACTCGGAAGTGCCGTTTATGTCGAATTCAGCGTTGTCCGGTTGCCTAACTTTCTTGTGACCAGTCTGGGACCATGGATTAAAAGACCATCCTTCGGGGATTTGATTTGTCGGTGACATCTTCTTCCTGTTGGCGGACCAGAACCATCCGTAAAGAGCTTTGGGCTCGAGATCGCGTCGGTTTTCGCAGCCTTTAAAGTCGCAGAGACGTCCGGATGTCCAAATGTAAGGAACATCGTCTGTATGAAGATAGTAATTTGTTAATATAATCATAATTGATGTTAGAATATCGATCAATCAGAATATTGCATTCTAAACAATCTTTAAAGGAGCAAATGTAAAGCTTTGCTTTGAAGAAGTAAATTTAAAGTTTGTAGAAATGTCCAACGCAGACGATTTTCAGATCTTATTCTTCCGTGGTAACCCACACATTTGCTCGAAATGATTGATGCGTTTCGTGATGCAACTGTGTACAATACATACACGTATGAAAAAATGAGATTCTTTAGCCTCAACCCACTTAAAGATCCTTCGTTTCGCCTTGAGAATTCCGTTATTAATTTGTTGACTTTGAGATTCTGAAGTGTTGACAACGAATAGAAATTGTATCTGTACTTGTTAAATCGACCAGTTCTATGCAAATGAGTACAGACAAATTTACATGGACGGAAAGCTCGAAAAGAAGAAGAAAAACTGTTACGTATTAACAGAAACAAAAATTGATTTCTTATTACAAAGTTAAAGGTTTGCTACAAATTGGTATAACTTAAATAAAGTTCCACGTCCATAAAGTTAACACATCGAACCATATATCATGGACGAATTCCTTCGTATCTAAAGTAAACGCCAGGAAGAGAGTACCTTGAAATTGTAGGGAAGTATTATACAAAATGATTTTTGTGTTGAAAAATAATTAATTTAAGTGGCACAGTCTGTTATAAATACTTCTTTAAAGAAAGATAAGATGATATTTTCTTCTAATGGATAACTCGTATTGATAGATCTTTCTTTGTCATCAATAGTAAGTGAAGAAACACCGTGGCCGAAGATGGGATAGTACAAGCTACTTAAACTGAAGTTGAGGCATCGTCTCGTGGCGATGGATCATTTGTTTCGAAACTTCTATGCCTATCTAGCAGGCTGGAGAACGAAAGTTATGCTCGGCAATAAATTGTTCGCGAACCTGACTGCTTCTGTGTTCCCATTACCGATTTAATCTCGGTACTTGTGGAACTTTCTAAGGCTGACGTTAAATAAATGAATTTATAGCTACCTATGTTTTTTGTTTATACGTAAAATTTAGTAACAATCATCAGAAGAAACTATTGAGCATGTCTTATTTAGGCTAACTACCGATTACCGTTAACACACAGAGTACAATTATTAATGTAATCTCCTTTTTATAATAGATTTCTTCAGCTCGAAATAAAAAATAATTCGATGAAGTCGACAGATATGAAATATAAGGATGCAATTTTCATTCAGACAATAAGTATAGTAAGTTCGATATATTGCATTTATTGAAAAAAATAATGGCTTCAAGTTTTTAATTTTATATTTTCCGTTTTGAAAATAATATATGGAATAAAAATTTCTTTGTTGTCATAAATTATTTTCAAACGCAATACGAGAAATGCTGTAATCCATTTGAACTTTACGTCGCGTCTAAGTGCTTGCCTAGCTTCCCATGTACACGCGTGAAAGGATCAGAATGAATATTACGAAATGAAAATCCCGTGAAGAGTGACAATAAAGAAAAAAACGAAAGAAAAAGAGGAGTTAATTGCGCGGCAATCAGGATGCACATTGGATCTGTACGAAACCGAAGGTAAAAGCGTTTCGTGATCACGTATGGAACAGTTCGCGAAGAGTGCCTATGCATCGTACTATAATGAATCATTCTTATTCTTGTAACCGCTGCTGTTGCCGTGAGATTATTCAACCACAAAAATAGGTCGCCTCGTTTTTCCTCATGAATAAACAAGTACGTATCGACAAATTTTCATTCCTCGAAGAGTCTTTCTTCAAAAGATTACGAAAGAGACTACTCGAGAAATGACTCCGATATTATAGAGGTACTCCTTAGCTGAAACGCCCTAACTATTAATATCCTTTGCATTTTAGGATGTATGAAATTTGTTTGAACCGTTTCAAGAATTTGAATGGCTTACTTTGTCGAACGAGACTAAAAATTAAGTAAGTCCTCCTGATGCTTTTCGCGGATTATAGAACACTTACTTTGTTGGATGAGTCTGAAGATTAAGTTGTTCTCGTCTTGCGTTTCCATCGACACGAGATCCATGCAGTATTCCCTGCAGATGTTTCTAGCATCTAACCAATCAACCCTTTGATTCGCGTGGGCCGGAACGTGTCCGCTGTAGAAGTAATTGTGTCCTCTGTAGTTGAATTCTTTTGGTCCTGTGATAATCAAACAAGTGAAAATTAATCATTTTATCGGATATCTTTCTTTTGATTATTCAATTTCTTTAAATATTTAAAGTTGTACGGCTAAATATGTTCGATTGAAATGAAAGTCACGATGAAATATGTTCAAAGGAAAGTGCTTCTATACTTCAGTCAGAAGATGTTCTCCATTCTTCTCCGTGGCATCTGACATTTCAAGAAGCGAAGACAAAGCTTATCGCCGCCGCGTGCATCTTCGCGAACGTTTTTCGATAGAAGACGAAAATAATCGTTCGCGATTTAACGATCTTTGGTGCGTGTTTAAACAAGATGAATCCGTAATCGAAGGAACGTGATTATCGTTCACGTAAATGTCAACGGTCTTACACTTTTTCCCGATGTTTATGCAGGAATGCTTCTCTCGTAGAGAGAATTTACGATGCGTGCGTCTTATTATGAGAGCCCAGTGGTTTGATTGCGAAAGGGTTGCCCGTGTTCAACGATATTGCGTGTTTCTGGTCATTTTGTTTTCACGCGTATGCCTGTATTTCTTTGAATGCTTATTATTATATGTCCATCATCAAAATTGGTCGAAATTTTATTCTGTAATTTTCTGAATCATTAGGTATATGTACAGGCTGCTCTGAGATTTAGTTTCATATTTTTTTATTGCATACACACTTTGTATACTGTATATGTACATATAATGGGTTTCAGTGGCACGCGGTAACATTTGCTGAAGTTGTGGGCATGTGCGTAAGCTGTGTTTCCATAAAAATTATAAACAAATACTAAAAATGCCAAAAATAATTGGCCAATATGCATTTATTATTTACATTTTAGAGAATACAAGGGAAGCGGCGCTGTCACAGCTTCCACGGATTGCACGCCACTCTGATGGGCTTCGCATTTGAAGAGTTTACCCTTTGCTCATCGATTTATTCCATGTTTTCCTCTACCCACAACGTTCACCTTAAATATCATATTGAATCGTGCGATTTAAACATCAAATCTGAAACGTTGCCTAACAAATTACTAGACCCCCTGCGAATTATCGGTGGGTGTTGCGTTAGTTTCGTCTAATAAGCGAATAACGTCCTGAACCTTCACTTCTGCAAGTTGCTATTATCTATTGTAATTGATTATATCGAAACCTGTTATTTCAGAGGTTGTAGGCAGAACACACCGTTGTACGCGTACATATTACGTATGCATTTATTACGTGTCCCATTGCTCATAATGTTACAAGGGTACGCATGATCGAAGCGCGCTCCGCTCCGGCTTCAGCGACGAGCAATCATGTGTAATCATTTCGATGGAAAAATCGTTGCTGAATAATAGGAAAGGAAAAGAAAAAAGCGGCTAAATTGCCCGTCGCTTCTGACATATCACGGAAAAAGAGAATCCAACGGTGAATGTCATCGTGAATGGCATGTCTTTTGAACGATTTACAGGTAGAAATAGATTGTTTGCAATTCCAATTTTAATAAGTGTAAATTGTTACTTTGAATTTTGCTTTTATTATTTTTACTCCCTCAGATTGTTCTGTGGATCCAAGATGATGATTACAGAGAGACGTATTACCATTTCAATGACGCCAGTGCTGTCAAATAATTCTATCCTTGAACATTTGGCATTTAACGTTACACGGCTTCTGTAAGTCTTGCTAAATCGAACAAAACAAGTCTGTGGGTCTCTGCATGGACATAAATTTATTTAAAGAACGTATCTAGCTTCTACTCTTTTTCATTTTGCAATTCTTTGTTGCGAAATTACAACTAATTTGCATGTATTTTCTGCTCTCTTCTCTAATATTCTTAAATTACTTGTCGCCGCTTTACAGACAACTCGTCTTTATAGTATTCGCTATGTTGAACGTTATTTCTCTTTTTTTCTACCATAAATTTCCTGTACTAAGCTGTACGATATAGTAGTCGGCAACAATGGACACACAAACAATTACGATATCGCATACGATAATGTCCATTGTGTGCTTCGTAATATTTGAGAAATTGTTTCCGCTACTCGTAACTCAAGTTTCCTTCTTTGTTTCTTAACAGCGACGCGTTTTCTTTCACCCACGAATGATTGGAGAGAAATGTTCACCTTTGTATTTTAATGTTGATTTTAGATATACAAAAAAAAGAAGGACCATCAACGCTAAACAAAATGCCGTTTATAACCATTATGTCTCGCAAAGTTTCTCTTCCCTGTTTTCACGTGGCGGCATGTTTACATCTCTCAGACGTTTACGAGAAAAAGAGTCAGCTTCCCACCTCTCCTATGGCTTTTCCTGTGTACTCGCAATTAACCAGCGTTATATCATCGTTTATTAAACATTTATGTAGCTTCAGAGACGCTGGTATGTTTCACGATTGTGTCAAGGAACCTTTGACGATAATCTGTTGAATCTTACACGCAATCCGCTTGTTTCGATGCCTGCTAACGGTTTCCCTCTTTAGAAACGATTACGTTTTAATTTGAAAACCTATTTTTGGATACACAACAAGAAAACTATATTCCACGAACATTCCAAAGGACATTTCATTCATCGTGTAAGCACTTTTATGCGTTAACGTCGTCATCGCTGTTCTAGGCGTAATTGGCGGAATTAATTATGGACTTTCTGCAGTTAAAGAGCGCGTGAAAATAAATGAACATTTTGAATGAAGTTGTGGATGCTCGGCGTTAATAACTCGGAGAGACAATGCTTGTTGGTATAATATTGAAACAGGACGATAGATCGAGGAAGATTTAATGATTGATGAATGTAATTTTTCATACCGAGCGAAGCCAATTAAACTACTGTCGCGATTATGCTAATGATGCATTATATGGTATGGATTTCATTGCAGAAAATAATTTGCAAAAGAAATTGCATTTATCGTAAACATGACGGTTCGTTTTCTTCTTTTTTTACTAAAATCTATATATTTTTTAATTGTCCACCGTTAAATTGTATTTATACAAATACAATTTTATTCAATTGTCGGCTATATAAAATACGAATTGTCAATTTAGCACAGAGAAAGTACATCTGTCACTTTTTACGTTCACTTCCGGCATCATTCATCGATCGTATCTAAAACATTCCGACTGTTTATCGACCGTATCTAAAACAGGTAGTTGTCATTTATTGCGTACAGGTTTATATTTTTTACGACACAAATCGCAATTAATGAACTGTACCAAAAATGATGGTATTACTATTAGTTTCAGCTATTTAATTCTTACGTTAGGCGCACAGGCAACTTATGATTGACCTATATCACTGCTGCATCTCGTCTGCGATAAATCTAAGATAGCATACGCGTGAAACCACTTTGCATAACTACAGGGGTAGAATAAATGTTATGTATTCATTAAAATTACAAAATAAACAGTGGAGCACCTTTCGTAACCGTCGTATTTCAAAGTAATATTTAAAAATCGTTAACATTTAACACCTGTTGTTCAACGACAGTTGAAATACTACATGATTAATCGCGTTATTTGTTTTTTTGAAGTACGCACGCGTAGTCGAAGCGTTCGGATTATTTATTCATGGAGTTACAACCCAGGAAAAGAGTTGAAAAAAAAAAGGAAAAAGGAAAGAATGAAGAAACAGCGTGAGTGACAGCAGAAGACTGTTCTTAAGAGTTTAAGTGTGATTCTTCAGCCACGAAGAGCTCCGAAGGAATGGAAAGCTCTCGCTTTCACGTGTCACGACCTGCACGTGTTCCACGGCAGCCACACCGAAAGATTCAAATACATATAGCCAGGGCCACTTTAATTTATGCGAATGAAATGGTTAATATTTGCGGACGGCATTTAGCGGGCAACGTCGTGCTACATGAGGAGGGTTTGACATATCTTCAAGCAAGAAGAAAGCGTACGACACTCTTCTTTATAGATTTTTATGAACAAACAAACCGAACAGTTAACACTCTAATGGTCGACTGTTTTTGTTAAGAATTAATACAAAGTAACTCTTATTGTATACGTAAAAAGTTATATAACTCTCTGATATATATATATATATATATATGAAAAGTGAGGAGGTAGAACAAATATTGCTACTACTTATAAAGTGTTGAATAATAAAATTGATAGAAAAGGATTAGTTCTAGTTAGGTCGGGTTTAGTTCTTGTGAACTTAAAAGAAACCTAGTAATTAGGTGACAAATGGTGAATAAAGAAGAGTTTTGGTCAAAGGTGCGAGGAAAACGAAAGTGAAGTCGGAGGTGAAACTTTTTCTGACGATTCAAGTCAATGGGTCGAGACTCGATTCGCCCCGTGACCAAGGATAACAGGTTTTATCGTCGTTCACTTACTTCTGAGACTACTCTCAATTGAACACGCGCTTCTGCTTGAAAATTAGTTGATCGATGTCACATACTCGATTATAAAAATGGGGGAAGGTACAAACACATTAGACTCGAGAACGCAAAAGCCCCTGAATTCAAAATTCGATGGAAAGTTGGACCCATGCAAAGATAGATACGAACTATCCTTAAAGAGTGACCATTATAGCGAGTATAACGGGGGCATCGTTGGAATTATCTTTGTAGTACGTCGTTACTTCGTTTCGCAACAATTCTTGACATTTTCGACGGAGCACAGGCCTTTTGTGAAGTTGTCAGTTGTACAACCTCGCGAGTTACATGTTGCGACACCTTGATTGGTCAGCCGCACCGCCATAAGGTAATTTAAAGGCACTTTGTTAGTCGAGGACCCCATGGTGTCGGTAATGTTAGGTAATCTTGATTAAAAACTACTTTAATAACCAGAGCTGCTACCTCAATTTATATCTGCGTGAGAAGGCAAAAATCACTGCAGAATACAACAGACTCAACAAAATTGGAAACAAAGTGAACGGTATAAATTACCAATCAGTTGTTCATTTATAAATTTGAAAACTTAGAGGAACATTGGAAGATATTGTTTAATTTTACACGATTATTGTATGTAATTTTGATCTGTACTATGATTGATTAACGTTTCCTACAACTATGTTAAAATTGAAAGGCATTGCTACGTTTCTTTGATATTTTGTATTCATTATATCGGCGAATCCTCGTATTAAGTGGCGAATAGCATGTCTTTAATATTCACGCAAGGGAACGCAACCGGGACTTTTTAAAGCTACAATTTACTTTCACCCGGTTAGCGATTCCCATAAATTTTTCTTCGGAACAAGTATTTTATATGGGCGTAGTATTATATAAAAAGTGAAGATCTCTCCATTGAATGAAATAAACCAATGGGATAAGAAAAAGTGAAACTTAAACATACAGTTTAGTGTATATCTGCAGTCATATATTATTTATTTTATTTCGAAAAGTGACGGTCAAATACCTCTTTCCAAAAAAGGGCAATAGTGCAATTGTTGGGATGGTAATGACCGTAATCCTAATCAATCATTATTGTGTTCAACTGTTGTTCGTATTTTTTACGTGATTAAAATTCATAAAAATTTTTCTGATACAACTGACCTCCTTGTTGATTTACGAACGAGAAATGGAGATTAAGAGGGAGAAAGTGGACTGTGCGTTCTTCGGGCACATCTTCGATCTAGAATAAAAAGTAAGGAACTGTAACTTTCGATGCTGTCAGTTACTTTCGATGTGATTCAAAGTAAAAGTTACTCGGACTAGCGGTAAAAGAAGAAAATAAATAAACTTCGTCAGGAAACAGAAGTGCAGTGTAAACTAAAGAAGAAAATCAACGACCATGCTGGTAAATGTGCCATTTCACATGGAATGGTTCATTCGCGGGAAGCTGATCAAAACAAAGCCGACGAAACATCCTATTCAAGATTACATAAGTCAGTTGGCGTCGACTCTCGTTGGCCCCGAATCGGTATCTCTCCGTTAACTTCGTCTCGTTACACGTCCTCTCGCTAATTATCGCGCGGCGCGATTGCGAGACGTCTGCCGGTTTCTCAATTTTGCATCCCAGCCGTGAGAAAGTGCATCGAACGCGAACGATACGAGACGAAACGTTACTCTCGCTATTCTCCCACCTGTTAACAATATCTATATAGAAACCAGCCGACAGTTGGCGCGTCTATGGAAAAATGTGCACGGATAAAGTCGAAATCGTTCCGAACGATAACAAATTTCAGCTACTTCGACAGATCTGCTGCTTTGGGTAGTTCGGTCTTCTCACCCATAAAGAGTATGCGGAGGCATGTAGAGTCCTATGCTTGCGCAAGAGGCAAGTGCTATTTCACTTTGAAGTATATACGATCGTGAGTTTGAGCGAGATTTATATCGTCGCATATCGGGCTGCTCCAACCTCGATTTCTTTTAATCGCCGAGAGAACGTGTTAGAGCAACTACGTGTCCCGGATTCGCGGAAGAGGGTTGTCTCTTTCGTCGTAGATATTGTATCGGTTTTGAAATCGTGTTTAGAAGTAGCGAGGTCTACTTGAAATACTGATGTGTCGAATAGACATTATAGAAGGCTTCTTCTCTTATCAATGGGATCTAAGCTTCGCATTTAAACGATAATTATACTTATTATTATTAATAAGTTGAGTGAATTCTGTAACTGCTTCAATTGAAGTAATTTTGAGCCGCATCACCAATATCAACCTATTTCATAATTTAGACTAAACGAAATGAAAAAAAAAGAAGAAATCTACTCACGATTTGCACATTTCTGCGCTATAGGAAGAGACAGGAATCTTCCTGGTCTGTTACTTTGCGGCCGAATTTCGTTTATTGCTGGTTGGGCGGTCACCAACGCTGCGAAAAGCACCACGACTAGCGGCACCAAGATCATCTGAAAGATAGTAAAAAATGTAAAATATTAATAAAATGTTTAAAAGATACAGAACTACATTTTACATTTTTTCATATTCTAGACCCTTCTATACGTGTATACAGATTGTTCAAATAGAAATCGTACTCTCTTCTAAATCATTGCAACGAGGTATCTTAACGAACGAAACGAGAAAAAGAGATCGATCACACGATTTTTCATGATTCGAACAATCGCGAAGGAAACCGTGGAAATTCGGACAGAAGCGACAGAAAGTCAATTATAATTTTAAAACAGCGTGTCGCCGGCATATGCAATTGTTGTGCGCACCGTGACTAAAAACCGGTGAGAGTTTCGCTGGTTAAGACGCGTAGATAAGATCGTGCGGTCCTACGTCTATACACTTATGTAGTTTTCTTAAATCAACAGAAGTTTCACTTGGGGAGTGTCAATTTCGCTCAGAGATGAACGGTTGGCAAGTCGCTCTTTATGGGCAGACAGGAGCGTCGCCGATTGCTACATCGATCGGTGATCGACCGGTGATCGACGCGTGACTTTTTCCTGAAATTTCTACCAATGACCGAATACCGTGTCGTTTCTTCGCTTCTGCGATGAAAAATCAGATAGCTCGTAAAGAGAGAATCTTCTTATGCAATTGATGGGGGATAACAGAAATTGCATAATTGATGTACGATGTACGGCGAAAGATTAATTTACAAATGTAATTTAGAAATCACTTGTATGCCTTTTCTTTGGATTCTGTGTTGTACAAATTTATTACGGAGGAGGACGAAATACTGGAGACGTTTTTAATAAAGAAGCAATGAAACAAAAAAGCCTATTGTACGAAGAACAAATTTCTCTCCTTGGTGAATTAATTCATGTTTAGTATTCGTCACGCGGAAGCGAGAAGTATTATACGTTTGAAACGCTCTTCAAGACGTACAGACATTTATACGTGTTCAGTTTATTGCACTTGCTTTGTCTTCCTCTATCCCTTTCGTTTACCACTTGCGCAATTGGTATTCCATAGATCGTCCCTAACAACGAGAAAAAAAGATCGAGACAAAAGAAGACGCAAAAATATGCACGCACACTATGCTCCTTTCTTTTCCTTTCTGTCCCATCCAGACACTCACCTTGCCTCACTTGTGTTCCTTTTCTTTTCTTTTTTTTCCGATTCAACTCTGGCTAAATACAGGACGAACGAAGAGCGATCGGCGGTTAAAGAAACGTGCTCACTGATAGGATTATGAAGAGACAGGCACCTTCGCCGCCGATTATATAGAAATAGTCCCCACCAGATCGTAGACTCATCCCACCCTGAGTTACAAGGACCCATCGAGACTCTTCTTAGCACGACCTTACTCATAATTGGTCTAATAATTGGGGTGTTAGAATTTTTCTTACTCTTCGTGCTTCTTTTCTAAACATTCTGAGGATTTCCCTATAAGGGGAAGAGAAGAAATAAAGATATTAACAGTTTCTGGTTACTTTCGTATAAAATGTTTTCCTTGTAGTCTGAGATGATTGCGAGATGGAGTGGATTGATTGTTGGTACTCTTATAACCCGGAAGTGCGTGCATATTTTATGCAATATTACAGAGAGATGTTTAAATAGAGTACTGTTAGGAGAGAAGACGTTGATACGCATATTAAGAAATCACGTTAAACTGATGTACATTCCTAGATCAAATAATTATTAGTGGTAATAGTTGAAATTCGGAGTAGAAACCTATACATGCAAATAGAAATGACACGATGACTCATAGTCGCACAAGATTATTGGCTAACCTTGACGGTTACCCAAAAATGTATTCACACTCTTTTATTACTTCATTTCATAAATTTTTCAACATTTTGTTCTTATTATTGTTTGTATCTTGATAATAGTTTTTGCGCGTACAGTTTGCAGGTAAGAAAAGTTGGATAACTCGGCATATGAAGTGATTAATTAAATAATTTTACATGTAAATAAGTTCGTCTCCGAATGGTACCTAAAAAATGAAAAGTTAGGAACATCAGTTCTTCCTATGGACATAATTAAAGTAACATTTTAGCTTGAGGATGTTTTATAAATACGTCCAATTTTGTCGGAATCGGTTTATAAATATTTAACAATTGTAAAATGTAGGACATCAAAGAGCAAGATTAACATTTCTGTGGTTTCCTAGCCATTGGTTAGAGGCAAGTCGATAATCAACGCTCGACCCAAAAGAAACTTATTTTCCCTGCATTCCATTGCATTTACTTCTGAATGCATCTTCGCCAGTGTACGTAAATAATCGTTATAATTTGCAATCGTTCTCTGCAAGCTTTTCTTTTGCTTGATCCTCATACTATTCGCAAAAACCGTACTGTAAGGCGCTCGTTTGCCTCACTTTGTGCAAATTTCGATTTGCTTTGGTTGTAACAGAGTCACAGAGAAGTAATTTGCTCCATAGAAAGTTGAAGTGATGAAGAAAACGTAGAAAGTAATGAATAATTAATGATTTTGATGGATGAATATTTATATGTGTTTACATAACACTTATTATCACGTGTTTTATATTTTACATTTGTTATTGAGAAATTGATAATGTGCTGACATATTTAACAGCTTCTTCTATCCAAAAGATCATAAAGCATTGAAAACCGGATACAATAACATAAGTGATGGATGCAATAAGGGTGTAAAGACACCTGATGTTCTCTTGATGGACATCAGATCTGCGTATAGTATTATACATCCTGTTTGAAGAAATATAATATAATACCATAGTTTCATTTCAATATCTTACTACTTTCACTCTTATTATCTTTTTATTGCGGAACAAATTATATACTGAAAAGTACTCGATCATAGAGAAATATAAATATAATTATCATTAGACTCTCCTTGTCATTAGAGTTGGCAGTCTATGCTGATCTATAATTTGATCGTTATAAGCAATCAGTTACCAATATTGGTTTACTTTTATACTACAAATAAGTCAAATACTTAATTTTGCCTTTTACACGTAAAGAGAAATTAAAAAAAACTGATCGAATACTCGATGTATATAAATATATGTATTATACAGGCACGTGGATTGGTGGCTCTTACACAACGTCCTATAAAAGATATCATATCGATTTTAATTGGTGCTATATATTCATTCCGAAAATTTATGCCTTGATTTTTAACACGAGACATTATTTACGATATTACATGTAAATTTTTGTCACGACGTATATAAATCAAAGCTTTTACAAAGTCGGTGAATATAATGTTATTTAAATTACTTGTAAAAAATTGGGGAGATCTGTTTCAAAAATTCTCTAAAGGACTCTGTTACAACAACTCGTTGTAATAGACAGGGAATATAATTCTGAGAACATCTCGTGATATTTCTTTAACAAGGATAAAATGGGAAAGATCGCTTTCAATCTGGATTGGTAACATCCGAATTTCAGAAAGGCACGACCACGATCGTTCCCTCGTTCACGTGGATCTTCTTCGTCGGCGACCTTGAGGATGCACCGCCTTGTTAACTTTCACCGACGTGAACAGGATGGTAGTCAATGTCAGCTGCAATCCGTCTCCTAATACAGTCCAGTCTAGTCCGTTCGTTTAATGTTTCTATGTTAAAGGGATCAACGTATACTTCACGAAATGTTGATCGGATCAAAAACGAGTCTCGTCACTTAATCATTTACACAGGAATATATTACACGTGTATTTGAGAAAGATGCCATGATGATATCATTGAATGTTTAAGCGCATATTGACTGTCATTGAATGCAAGATGCTTGCTAACCATGTAAAAGAGTCTATGAACCATAGTTAAACAATGCAAAGCAATAAAAGTAGCTATTCTTAGATCGAATACAGCAATCATAATGTACACCATTGGAATCGTGTGAAGAGACTACTTGCGAGATGTACCATGAGTTTGGTAGCTAAAAGTAGTTTTTATTGAAAAACATTCCTTCCATTGAAATGAAACTATGTTATCGTACTACACGTTATCTTATAATTATTCTTTTAACCATTCACTCGTGCCGTAATACTTAACCATTGCAATACGTACGAGAGGAAAATGTGAATTTTTCACGGTTGTATTGTGCTTGTAACAGTACTTTGTTCACGTATCAATACATGTACCTGGAAATGTGGTGATCACGGATTGATGTAATGTATTTTCATTGCAGAATCGGTAATTTCTCGAACACCTGTTAGACATGAAACGTGCTTCTAATAATTGCTAAAGAAAACTTTCGATTTCATGTTTTCCATCTATGATGAGAATCACCAAATCCATGAAATCGGTGAGAATTCAGTTGAAATTCATTTATTCTGGAAAATGTCCAATGTTATTCATGAATTGAAATTTAAATTGTCGAATTTAACCAAAAGATACCAAATTGACTAGAAAATTCTTTGTTACGTCAAACACTGGAGCAATTTAATTCATATTTTCATACTCTTATTTTACATATTAATACAGTGACAATTTTAGACGAATTTGTTATTGCACTGACAGGAACATTATGTAATTATACGTGATACTAAAACATAAAGTTACGAAATGGAATATATTAATTATACTTCTCACGCAAAGAGCTGTAAACTAGTATGATAATTATACGTGTCTGAATCCAGATATCCCGAATAATCATTAACTTTCCGTTTTAAAACATTACAAGAAATTGCTATTTTTGCTTTTTAAATGTATGAAACAGTTAATCCTTTAAAATGATACAATAATTGTATTAAAATAAAAGAATTAGGAATGGTTTAATGGCATTTTTATAGGAGACAATCAGTAAAGACGAAAGAGAAAAGTGGGCCAGTGGTTCAATGACATTTCAAGAAAGATTCGATTCTTGTATTACCGTAAAGTGTCTTTTTAGACTATGGTCGTTTAACAAGAAGATTTATTGAACTTGAAAGGATTATGCAATCTGGATATCTGATGGGAGACACGTGGTCTATCAAAGAAAAATGTTAATAGTTGAAGCATGGAAGATGACCTCCAAAATTTCTTGTAAATGGTGAAATACAAATAGATATAATAACTTTTGAAAGCAGTTAATTTGAGAAAGTAGAGTATACTTTTGACATTAAAAATTAATTTTGTGATACGTTATGCTTTCTTTGAATATAAGTAATTAAAACGAATTACACTCGACGTCCCTCAATTTATATGGTATCGTGGCTTGCGAATTCTATTGGAAGCGCTACTTAAACTGTTTGCACGATGAGGGTCGGCAAAAAATTAATTATTGGCGATGATCCTTGAATTTTGTCAAATTCGTTGGCCGGTTATTCAACCATCAGAAATGATAAACGATCGGATCGGCGCAAAAGTTGGTAAACAGCGTCACGGGTTCGTCTGAATGGTTGTCGAGGAGAAAGGTCACCTTTAAGGTCGCGAAGAATTGTGAAATTTCAGAAAGCATTTGCTTTCGACCCTTGCGCAGTTAAACATCGTCTGTACTTCATTTAGATTAAGTACAGATCGAGTGGACGTGAAACAACGTTTCGTGTGCTCCATGCCCTTGCACGGCGAAATTTATGCCATTTAATGAGCAGTCATGATGTTTTAGCACAAATAATACGACATACGGCAATGAATTATCTTCACTTGTCGATTGTAAAGTGATACATCTGCGATCGTACTCGATCAGATAGAAGGAAAGCACCCTAATCGAAAACGGTATCGTACATTGTACTGTTGTAATCGATCTACATTAAATGTATCAGAATGGCTTTTGTGCAATCATACAATTGAACTTACATATGGTGAGGATATGATGTTATGAGTACGAATGATGAGGACCATGGGTTTAAGCTGTCCATGGTCACCTTTCCCCTCGTTCGGGTCACTAAACAAGAAAGGGAAAAAGAGCGATGGGTAAGGTAGCCTTGGATAGCCTAAACTTGTATCTCTTACTTGAAAAATAAACACTAGTGACATGCAAGTACATGTTACCAACGAATTAAATGTTTTTACAATTCCGAGAAACTATCATTTTGTTCATGTTCGGTTAATAGTGCGGCAAACGAGTAACAGGAGACAAATGACGGTCGAAAGAAATATCAATTTTATAAACCCGTTATTATTTAACGTCGAGAAAGTTCCATTGACTTTCAAGACGCTGAGATTATAGCTTAATTCATTTAGCCTATATACCTATATTTTTTTATTATAATATTTGAAAGAATCAAGAGTGTAGAAAAAAGAAAAGCTTAAGTAAAATTCTCATTTTTCATAAATTCATGTACGAGTCTGTATTTTAACTTTTATAATTCATATAGTACTTTTAATAGTACTTATGGGTATAGATAGGAATACCAAAGGAAAATCATATATGTAAGTGAAAGAATAGTTAACGAATGTAACCGTCAAAGATTGTAATTAAAGCATCATCATCATCACCATCATCATCATTATCGTTAGAAGAAGTATTACGAGCGTTGAAACCGCTGTACTCGTCACAGTGCTCGATTCAATTAATCACTTTCTGTATCCTTAATCATTTTTACGTTAGATTTAATTAAAAGAATTTGAAGGAACGAAAGCATTGAACAGAAAGCCTCTAAGTGAATATTCTTTACGTATTATAGAATTGTATTCTGCGAACATTAAAGTTATTGCCAACCACGAAATTTAATCAATGTTACAAGAACTAAATGAACTTTAGTTCATTTCGTGATGCTAATTCATTGAAAATATTTATTTACACTTGACTTAAATTTCTACTTATTATGTCGGAAGAAATAACTTGAAACATAAATTGTGACTATATGATAAAATGTTGAAATATTTTTAAGTATTTACATGTTTCTTTACTTTTCAATATGTTATCATTGATTTGATTTCAAGTATTGCATAAATATTACAACACGACATCGACTAAATTTCATTTGAAAACGTATGCACAGATTATACAATGTTAAAAGTATTTTCATCTGTTTTTTCTATTTTTTTTTAATGAAATATGTAGTAGAGTTGCGTATCTAAAACAATAAACATTGTCTTGAGACAATGGTGTGAATTATTATGCATCTCGATAACACGTTTCCGCCTCGATATGCTAGTTACGAAAGTCCTGGCTACGGTTGGAAATGCATACGTTTCCTTTTCTCTAAGATCCTTAAAAGTACTCGGTTTTTGTTGATTTTACGGCTATAGAATACTCAAAGACCCTGACACTTTATTTAGTTTAATCCAATTGGATGAATGCAAGTTGCTTAAGTTGTAAAGAGCGAGACTTGAATGTTTCATTGTAAAAATGGCAAAGAAAATTACCTTTGTAATATCGTCGATCCCTTGAAGACTATTCAAGATCGATCTAGTGATCCTACGATCTTCTCGTCCGCGCGTACAATGTTGCAACACCATGTTAAATGCTATTTTGCAAGTCTATCTATCGTTGCAGTTTCGTCAGACGTCTGCAGTTAATCGTGAATCGAGGATGCTCCGCATTCCAGGATATTCTCCTTTTATGAACCTCTGTGCCCGAGTCGATCATCGAGGATGGTTTGTGCAATATATAATAGTATACACTGAAATGTTACAATGCTGCTTTGTAGTAATGATCTTACAATTAGAGAAGTTGTAGTACAATACTGTGCGAAATAAAACATATCGTACACAAAAAGATTTAATTAATTTTTTACCTAATCTTCTCTAATCTGAATGAAATAATAAGAATTCATTGTGAGTGTGTAAGTATACGAATTCACAGTGTAAAAAAAAAAGAATGAAATAACGTAATATGTGCAGTATACTACATTAGAACACACTAACGTTATTATTTCACTAAACATGTATATACCTTCTGTCTGAACTCTGTCTGGCTTCTTCACTGAACTCATACGCTCTGTCTGGTCTTTATCTGGATTCACTGAATACTTTGGGCTGCGGCGGTAAGGATAGGATTTGCAATACCTCTAAATCCTTTAATATATTTCTCTTCCTCATTTATATTCGAAATGATTTTATTAATGTAAACTGTTATTTATTTGATTTGAAATATTCTTTCAAGTTTCAAAGAAATTGAGTATTTACTACTCTATTAGCAATTAAGTTATCTTTTTGTTGCTCTTATTATTGTAATCCTGTATAAAAAATGTTATTTCCGACAAAATTACTGTGAAGTTACATAAAAAAAGAAGAACACGGACCAGGACATATAAAGTCGATTTCTTAAAAAGAGAGAAGTCGACGAGGTCAACGATCGTCATTTAGTGATTGTCCTATTTAAATGTGCCTCATCGTAGACCTTATTGCTTAAAAGGTAGGAAAAGATTTCTGTCAACTCATTTGTAAAAATCTGCAATTTTGTTGAATTAATTATAGTTGATTTCCTTCGAAAAGTCTTCCTTAATCACTATGATATTACTTCACATAATGAAACAACGTACGAGTTCATAATGTGCATTTGATAATTCAAATACAAATTACTAATAAATTATATACTTTAAGTACTTAAAGTTTCTTAATTATGAAAAAATTACTGATTATTCGAAGCATAAATTAATACTCTTTAACTATTTTGGACACACAAATATGAATTGGAACATGTTATGTTAAACTAGGAATTCATAAAAACGAAAAAACGATTGTCTAATAAATAATCTAACATAATAAATTAATTAATTATGCTGTAAGCACTGCAATTCAAGTTATGAATATTTATTTCAATTAATTTTCAACTCTGGAATATTATATGTGTACGATAGGTAATAACTTACACGTTTAACTTTTCAACTTCAGCTGACCTTCGCATCTTCTTCATACATGGTCCGTAAATTTTCAAAATTGTTTCCGCAAAACGCCGTCCTCCAGATTAATGAACCAACGTCGATCGTTATAGACTTTAAATCCTGCTTTCTGTTTCAAACAGCAATTAATCAAAAATGCAACACAAAGAAAATTATATTACGTAGACGTTACTGAATCACCTGTAACAAAAATTTTTATGTAACTTTGAAATATTAATAGTTACACGTAAAAGTTGCAAATGGATACAAAAATAAAGGATGTAAAATGTTAATGTCAAGGTTGGTTTATTCATTGTCGATCTAAGAAATGCCATTGCCAAGGAAAACTGCTCATTATTCTATCGATCTTTAGCCAGATTAACAGTTATGAAGATTCCTCGATCAATTATTAATGCACTCACTGATATCCTGGTTCGCGATATTGCATAAGGTCATTAATACAACGTACGTACAGATAATATTATAAAATAAATATTTTCGTATAATAAATATTTTCATACATAGAAATATTAATTTGACCGTTATGCTATTATAACAAGTACTGTAAAAATTTTTTCCATTGATTTTAATTTGAAAATAGTTAATAACTACAATAGAGTAACATGAATAGGTAGATCGTTCACGTTAATCGATTATGTAATAGCCAGTTTCTCCTTAGTCAATGATTCATTAAATTTCCGCGTTTCATTAATAAAAAAAAGATGTATTGATTTTTTCACATCGGTGACGAGATATTTACAAAGACAGGAATCCGTTAGTTAACGATTAATCACGTATTACCATGTTTACGTCAGACAAAAGAATTTTCTTCGATTTCCGTTTTACTTCGATTGATCTATGATTAAAATGTTTTCTCTTCAAAGAAACAATACCATTAGTAGTGTATAATGTACTACATATTGAATGAACAAATCTTATTTTGGTAAAATATTCCCTTTCGCGATATATTATCATTCAAATCAGTTCTGATCTTTCAAACGCTGTCAGCTTTCCATAGAACCGTGAGGACGAATGATTTATGACGTTGCATAAACTGAAACAATAGTTTTTTATGATAAATTCACTATTCTGACAGCAATAAATCTTAGATAGTGACGGGATCGTACATGAAGAACACGATGCCCGATAACTGCGCTCAGGGAAGATGATGAGATTTCGAATGGTTCTTGGGAATCGCGACTATTGTGAGACACGATCGCGGAAGAAATGATCGGAAGGTGATCGAGGTATCAATTCATGGATAAAAAACAATTATAAACAGCTTACAAAAAATTTAACACGAGTAATCAATCTTAAATGAAAAAAGTACTTGCTAGTATTTTTAGTTCCTAAAAGGTACAAAAGTATTTTCAATTTACCTTTACGTTAAGTACACAATTTTCAAAAAAGCCAATTCACTTTTAATTTTATGTAATAAGTCAACTTTGCGTGTGTCTGTATTTTGTAAACAATATCAATTCATGAAAATACATGTTTAAAAAATATCGCTTATGTAAATAATGATAGTTTAATGGCAACGTAACATATACAATGTAAATTACATCTATTTTCCCTTTTTTTGTATAAGATTTATCCATCTCTCATATTTCATTTCCCTTTTCTCTCTTCATCTTTTTTCCTATGTACATATACAAAGTACAGTACACACAATCGTTACAGAAGAGCAATACATTTTTCTCTCACCTTTCACAGTTTCTTTTTTCATCTAGTATATCCATATCATCAGACTTAACTTCTTTTTATCAACATTGCTTTACAAGTTTTTTAAATGATTTTCCTTTTCTTTTTTCTACGTATTATCGACGCAATTAATTCTTCTTTTTAATTCCTCTACGTCGGTTAAATATCAGGCCCTGCGAAAAATTCTGTCGCTTTTTTCGTACTCCCTTTCTTCATAATACTTCGTGATTACTAAACAATGATGTACATTAATGAAATTTTCACATTAACGAAAAATCAAAGATAAAAATGTGATATCATTGATAGGTGAGATAACAGAAGTTTCGTTTTTCCCACCTTCCATTTATAATATTATATAAACCAGTCTCAAGTCCAAAAATAAATGGAAATTTATTGCAACTTTAAATCAGTAACTTAGACGAATTATCTTAAACATCAGCAGAGTCGTAATTTACTCAACTTCAAGACATCAAATAAGATGATCCTATTAGTGATAATAAATCTTAATGTTTTATTAAATTTTTAATCTAGAAGTCCCTTGACATTGATGGTAGGTAACATTAAAAGTGCAAGAAGAATAACGATGGAGAACAACTATTATCTGTGAAAACATAGTGGAACAAATTGACACCATGTAATGCATAATAAAGAAAAAAAAACAGTAAGCATTAGACTACGAATGTTTATGCAATTGTTCTAAATTTAACTATTTGGGCGCTGAGAAGCTTAAGTAATTTTCATTATCCCTACAAGCGATTCATAACGCTCCAAAAGTTATTTGAGGTATACAAAAAGTAAATGTTAGGATATTTAAAAAGTGAACAAATTTCTATTTAGGATTTATTTTTCTGTTGTTGTGTTTATAAAAATATAAATCTATACGTGCAGAAACATCCGTAATCTAATTATTATACTTTATTCTAACTATTATACTTTATGTGATTAAGTTATACTTTACCGAAAAAGAAAACAATTTTCCGCGGGACCTGATATTTATATTGCACTATCGTATTAATGCGCCCTGTCTTTTCTGCAAAATATTTTAAGAGTACTGTTCAATATCTCGGGCTGAAAAAAATGGAATTATTTTTAAAAATTATCAATAGCTTCAAATGTGTAGATAGAAATACGATTCTCAACAATTTCTTGTTGTGTCTATATAAATGAAGAGAAATATATATTTGAGGATTATTCTAGCGGGCTTTTCTTTAACACACACTTTTCAACCTGAAAACAAAAACTCGAATTATTACAAATTCGGTTAATCTGAAATTTTAAAAGAATTTTTGTATAGTCTGTTTCTACAACAGTGACTATATTCTGATTACATTTTCTTTTCCTTTTCATATTTACAAAAAAAAGAAAAATGAACTTTTTTAGCATGTCATTAATTTGTTAATGCTAATAGACCATGTTAGGATCTATTACAGTTTATAGTAAATGCTTTTTTCACACCGCCGTAAAGGTACTTCATTCTTATAAAATTGCACAGTTTTGCATGTATTAAAATAAATATGCTAGAATATACATTAATAAGTAGGGAAAAACCTTATAATTTTTTTAAAGTATTTTATCTTGAAAAATACTCAAGAAATGCATAATCTTTTGCCCGAGTTATAAAGCAGTCCTCTTAGATTACATTAATATTGAAACTGTTTCTATGTTTGAATTAAACCTTTTTCAATTTTTTATTAATTTTATATTAACAATCTTTATGTGTTAAATGTATATTCGGAATATTTATTACTTACTTAAGTGAATAAGGAATTAAGAAAATTAAAATATATAAAGTGAAACTAAATTGAGAAGTACAATATACACAGAAATAATAAATTCTATCAAATTAAACTATTTCAGTTTGTTCATAAGAAATATAAGCTGTACTAAACCATCTACATATGGTAATTAGTTATACAGAAGTCGTGATTACAGAATTATATACATTTTATAATTAGACCTTACGTAATGTATAAGAAATTCATATGAACAAATATAAAATGTGAATTTCTACACCTAGGATTTGGCTAATTTTTATCAAGTGTTATCTTGTAAACGATTTGGCTGAAGTATTCTCTCCGCAGTATGTTTCATTTACACAAAGTAACTTTCAATGAGCTATTACTTACTTTAATAGACCTTCACCTTTTTACTTTTACTTCAACAAATCTTGAATTACATTTATAACACTAATTTGTTGACCTACCAAGACTTCTTCTTCTCCTTCCAATATTACTAATACCATTTGTTTTTCTTACTTCGAAATATATATAAAGTTCACTTATAAATAGTTTAAAAATAAAGGTCTATTAAAAAAATCCTTGACAATCCTAGTGTGTCATTCTAACCTTTAAATCTTATGTGTTATAATATAATTTTAAAAGAATACAATTATATTTCTCGATTTACTCTTATGTTTTTCTTTCTTTTTTTCACTTTTTAACACAGACAGGGTCGCCTTTACGACGGTATGAACGTAACTACGCGAGTATTATGCGTTAACAATTCATAAAAAGCTCCTCGCAGATCAATTGATAAGCAATTAATAGGAAATAGTTCTTATTATACACAGTGGACAGACTAGACCAAGTTTAGAAGTCTCGTCGTGATAGTTGCTCTTAGATTTTATATGTATCGACAATATTTTATTCGAACAGCTTTTTTAAAGCTTTATTATGATCATTTATCTCTCTCCCTCTTTTAATTTCTTTGAAAACAGAATTTTCACGTTTTAACGATACTATTCGTATTTCAAGGCTCTTTTACAATTACTATTTGTTATAAGAATGAATGACAGTAAAAAACTATAAAATACGGTCGTGCTTTCGATACAGTCTCCACCATTCGTCGTGTATAGTTTTGTGAACTATCGTAATTACACTTTAAACGACGGTGCCGTATTTTTTCTTAAAACTTATTACAAACATATACGGCAAACTTTATACATACAACATACTATAAATAAGTATATAATAAACTGTTACGTAATGTAATTTCGAAATAATGTTAAAAATTATATATCAATATCTCTGAATTAATAATCGCATATTCCAGTTCCTTCTTTTCTTGTTTTTTACATTATAAGTGTAACATTTTGGAGATCGTTACACAAATGAAACGCCAAATAAAATAGTTGGCCGCTAATCAGGTCAACGGAATGTGTTAACTGGATCTGAATAACGCAACTAGTAAGGGTATATCTTTCTTTTTGTGAACTAATAAAATATGCACTATATTAACGATAGCCTGATGTTAATAAATTAAATCGCTTTTCATTTAATACATCTTTTTGAATAATTTTTTCGTGTATGTGCTTACGTAAATAAGCTTACACGGTAACTTCTGAATGTAAAACTTCCATCAAAAACCCAGTATCTCTTTGGCTACTTCGGGTATATTTATTTAAATAATTATAATGTATAGTAATATTGTGTATAGCTTGAGTTATAGTGCAGAGTGAATTTGAAACACGTAGCATCCCTTTACATCATGTGTTGCCCATTTGGCGGAGCATACTGAGGTTGTTGGCTTACCGGAGGTCCTGTTGGTCCTGGTGGACCATATGGTCCTGGCATAGGACCGGTTTGAGGTGGATATCTGTTGCATATCGTGAAATGCTTCTTTATCAATTTCTTCTTGCTAAACATGTACTTTTTATCTACTACATTATTTTTTAATACCTGTTTATTTTAGCACAAAATAAATTTTAGTGAAATAATCAAATGGAAGAATAAAATTGCAGTTAAAATTAAAATAGTGTGATCTATCTACAGTAGAGCTTCCCATATTTTTATCAGCGAGACGTAAGTCTACAGACAAGGAAATTTTCAGATAAAAGAATAATTACTTTTTTGACAAATAAACATCATTTGTATACATAAAAATAAAGAAAATTGTTTCCGTTATAGTTTAAGAGATTCTCGGTTACAATATTCATATTAACACATACCCTTGAGGCGGATAGGTAAGATTGCTTTGTTCTGGTAATGGCGGACCTTGAGGATGTCCTGTAGGATGCTGATGCGGGCCCGGTGGTTGCACGTGAAAATGTTGTGGTAACGTCATATTTGGCATACTCGCAGACCCCATATAGTCATTGGTTGGAATAGCGGTATTATATGGCCCAGCTGGACCACCCGCGACAGGAAAAGAAGTTTGATGAGGTGGTGGTACTCCATTAAATATCTAACCAAGGAATTAAAATATTTTATTTTAACTTAATTAATGATCATATTTATAACCCTTTGATCTTATAACCCTTTACAATTTAGTCTTTCCTTAATTCTATAATAAATATTAGCTTATGCCATAAAGAGTTAAAGAAAAATTTTAAGATGTGGAAATTCTTACATGTGGAGGTGGTGGTCCCTGATTTTGAAATTGATAGGGGTTTATGTGTGGTGGTATCTTAGGTAGAGTATAATTTGATGGAGTCGGAGGTGCAGGTTCTCTCATCAGTGTATGGTACAAATTAAGGGCATCCACCAAATCAGAACTTAATTGTGTTAGCTGCGCATGTCTCCTGTCCACTTTTTCTAAGGCTGCATCTATTAACGGCCCCATTGCAGTAACTTGTTCTGTGAACAGAATTTTAGTATGTATAAAGAATAGTACAAGGTGTGACAGACAATTCTATTAGTTGTTCTGGGAATTAATTTGTTATACCTCATAAAATATGAATGCATTACCTTCTAGATCAAGCATTTCTTGTGGATCTGAAGTATCACATTGAGGATCAGCTTCATGTAATAAATGTAAAAGTCTGTCCATTTTCCTTTCATCTATTTCAACTTCGATTACTTCTGGTTCCCTCTTTACCGTTTTCACTTCGACTTCTTCAGCAAATTGAACCATTTTCTTGTTACTGTGTTCTAACTCTAAATGTATATATATATAAACATATATACAATACTTACGTTGCAGTTACATACTACTGATCTGCTGCAACAATAACATAATCCTTTGTCGCCTTTTTAGTTATTGGTACACAAAAATTTGTAATAGTTTCAACTATTGAATCAAGACATAGTAATTGCTAGTTCAATGTCTTATTATATTATAAAAGTATAGTGTTACAAGCAATGTTCTCCCCTTCATTCATTTCTTACTTATTATAAGCATACTGTAATTATTATTACAGTACGCTATGTTTGTAACATTAATGATATAAAACATTTTTCAAAATCATTTTCCGGAAAATAATGATTTTTGGGTTATGTCATTATTGCAGCAAATGAACGACATGTACAATTTATGGTATAGAAGATAGTTCCGAAAATATTTTTCAATTCATTCAAAGATGCAAAAAAAATGTAGTTTTCTCGCAATTGTACTCTTCTCCTTACTATATTTTATGTCTTACTTGTGAACTGTTCAGGCTCCATAGACAAATCTGCGGTAACAAAATTAGAAGGAAATAGTCCCTCTCCTGTTTGATTACTGCCTTTCCACCAATTTGGATCAGAATCATCCAAAATGTTAACTAAAATGCAGTTAATAATTTCATCATTGCATTATATACTTATTTTAGTTGCAACTTTTGTTACTGCAAATTATATATATAGTTGCAAATATAGCTACTTAAGAATAGATTTTAGAAATAATCCATATCATACTTATTTCTCCTGCAAAAAATGTTAATTCATTATCTTCTGCTGCCTCAAAATCATACAGGGCACGGACTTTTCTGCCTTCAGAATTGTTCGAAGCACCAAGCGCTGAACTTACATTAGGATACAGACTGGTGTACTTATTGGATGCTGGTGAATTATGCGAAGAGGATCCTTGACTATGACCTTTACTCTCTTTAAGTGAAAGTTCTATAGCTAGAAAAGAAAATGACTGATCTAATTTCACAACTTTTACATCATAGTCAATAATGCTCTTTGCTAATAAATTTTTCTTGTATCCTTATCATATAAAACATTCTTTAATTTCAAAATACCTTTTGCAATGTCTTCTTCCTCTTGTGAATTTGTTACTACATTTGGATCTTTACTTAGTGCACTTGTACGTTTGGGCTAAAAATTAAATGACTTTATTATGTACAACAATTATTTATACTAAATTGTAACATATGAAATGCCTGATTGTGGGTAAACAACTGGAAGGGTTCCTCTTTTCATTCTTTTTTATCTATATTATGCATATGTATTGCATAAAATGATAATAAAAAATTGTATACTATTTCAATATATACTATGACTTAATATTTAATTGTAATGCATATGATATTTCAACAAAGAAGAAAAATGTATACAAAATAGTCAAATAAATCTACATAAATATTTCCATGTGGTTCAGTGGAATAATTGTTTCACTTGATGAATGATTACAGGAAAAACACAGCAGGACGTCAATAAGTGATAGCCTTATCATGTTACTATTTAAATAAAAGAGTACATGCAACTGTACTCATTTTGCAATGTATGTGAATCTTATATATAAATTTGTAAGCAAGAAGACTTACAGTATCTGATGTAGAAGTGAAATCGTAACCTTCATTTTTAAGTTTATTGTACAAACTTGGAATTAAATTGAGTTGAGGATCAGTTTTAAAATCATTCTCAGCCCACTTTTTCAAGAGTTCCTTCATTTTCTCTGCGATCTTTGGTTCAGTATGGTTAACCAGTTTTCTTAGATCATTTTCAAAATCTCTTGATGCTATTTCTAAATGAAATGTCTTTCCACAATTACTGATGCATACATCCAGCAACTAAATTCAAATTTAATATTATTACTTTTAATAACAATTGCAATTATAATATGAATGATTATAATTTAGACCATATTGTGCAAGAAGGTACCAATCTACTCTGAAACAGAACTAAAACAGTGATGTTAAAGTTCAGTGGTTCAAATGAACATTGAATTATTATGTTATAAAGGGTAGTATTGTAGTATAAATCTTTGTATATTATTGTTTAATATAATGCTTCTTCATGCATTCCATAATTAATACTAAGAGAGACATCATCGAATGAACTGTCTTCTATGATTATAATACACCTAAGTATATACAAATTAATTATAATAGTATCACAAAATCTTTGTCATAGGGAGTTATATACAATACAAAATGCTATACAATAATATACAAAGTAAAGAGTTAAATTTTTGACAACTGGCTCCTTTTTGCAAAATGCGATCCAACTATAATGCAATGATATTAATAGCTTTAAAATTAAATATATTTGGAAAAATGCACATATATCCTACATATGCATGTATATATATATACTAACTGTTAGTGCCTGCATAACAATGTGTGGGTCCGGAGAATATAGTTTTTTAACAATTGATCGTAAACAATCTTTTGCATTTTGGGAAGAAGTTCCTACTTTGTCACAAATATCCAACATTTTTCCCCAGTCTGTCGATATGTTCTTCTCGCTGGTTGCCTTCTCTGTAGCAATAAAATATAACGAAAACATGTACCAAGTAGTTTTAAGCTTTTATTACAAATACATTATTATATTATTTGTATATAACTACTCAATTGTAAGATATAAATTATATTATACTATATAGTTCAAACAGTATAGCAAAGCATCAACTAATATTATTGTAGCAAATAGTAATAACGAATTGTTATAATATATAAATGATTAGTTGATGTAAAGTATTATTGAATATTTAAAATATATTCTAAATCATACTCATCCATAAGATATCTCTTTTTATTTCTTTATTCTGATTCTAGAATAATAAATATGTCAGATATTTTCACACCAAACATTATCATTCTAACATATGTCATGAAGCTGTTACTAGTAGCAAGCGTATCATGATATTGTAAATTAAGGTGATATCTGACCTTGTTTGTACATGAATTTCAAAAAGTAAAACAATTAACACAATCAAAGAATTTTCATGACTGAAGTAGACCAAATATTTCATTATGTGATCTGTATTCTGATAAATCAGAACAAACACAAAAATTTTTTTAGACATAACGTAAGTAATCGGCTGAAGCAATACAAAAAACGAGACTGAAGTAGTAATCCGCAAAATCTAGTGATTTAATTGGAGGTCAAATGTCAACAACCGCTTAATATATCTATTAAATGCTGAATTTTGATGTTGCACAAAAAAATGAAGGTAAAATAAAACGAGTATGTGGAGAAACAACAATTGAGAATTATTACAATGCAAAAAATGTTACTTCATATTCTTAGAATAACGTGATAAAAAGCTATCAGTTTTAAGTAAATTAAGGCTAGGGAGAAGTCTGCTACTCACCGACGTCAGCGTCGAAAGGCGAGGAAGTCTGGAAAAGACCCATTTTCGCCGTCGATTTTTCGATTTGTGTACGTCCGACAGTTACGCCTATTACGCGCTGTCACGGAATCACGTTATGTTTTTCTCTACGCATCCAGCTGATATTTACTTACAAACACGACATCGAATGACTAATAACATTCTAATCTACCATCGAGGGACATCTTTCTTTCGACCTGCCAAAAAACCTCGATACTATCGAATCATCTCGAGCGTAATGTCAAATGAGAGATTTCGAATCGCAAAATGTATAATTGATCGATGTAAATAATGTTCAACGCCCAAATATCAAAATTGAAGATAAATTACACATACTCTAGAAACTCGGGAAAGCTAGATGAATAATATTACGGGTAATTTACTCAGTTTCTGACTTTTTGAAGAAGACATTGAAATGAACATCGATAATCGATATGTGGTAAGATGATATGCTATGGTCCTGCCATCTGAGAATGATACCTAAAATTATAACAGTACGGTTTAATTTTCGATGATAAAACAGTGAGCTTTGAAATAAATAGTCGTGTCTGCACGGTTGAAAGGCAAATCCAATGAATTTTAACAAAATTATAAAACACTAAAATTTGATAATTCTTCGGTAATATTCAAGTAATGTGGCAGACTTTCCCATTTTGTTATGTATATTTAAAAATTTCGTTATGAAATTATTCACAGTTCTGTAGAGAGGTGTTTCATTTCATTGATGAATTGAAAATAATTGATTACTTAGAAGTTATGAACGTCGTTGTACATTGGCGTGCGAAGAAAGAAAGTTTGTTGTGAGTATTATAGGATGAAGAGCATTCATTATCAGTATTGTGATACTCTAATCTTACTTCTATTCCCTAAAAGGTAAGAAGCGGATTACGATGATGCAAGAATAAATTATAGTTTTGAACAAAGAACGAAATATTCCCATAACACGTATGGCTATTTTGCATCGAAGAAGCTAGAGAGTAAAAGTAGCACATAAAATTCCACAATTTGTATATTATAGTATTCTTGAAATTCATTGTCATTAAATATGATTTATTGTTAATTAACATTGCAAGCGCGATAAAAGCTGCTTATATTTGTTCCGAGGGAGATATGTTTGATTTATTTACGCAAGCTTTAGCGGAACGATAATGAAATTTGGCAGGTGTTATATAGAAATATTTTACCGGAAGAAATCGGAACTTTCGCTCGATTTTCGAATCTTACGTCACAATGATGATCTATCTTATAATAACTACTTAGTGGAGCTTTCTGTCGGAAGAATTAACTCTATAATCGCTTAATTGCTAATGTTACTTCTTTATAAAGATATCTCTATAAAAAATTTGAAACATTTTAATAGTACGAAATGTAATGATATTAATTCTTTTCTAAATTTTGTTCCATGCATTTCTTTGCATTTTTTAAGCGACTTTAATTTTCTTCAGAGCATCCATACGCATCCATAAGGATAAGATTGTTGCTTGGGGCAAATGCTTGTGAATTGAAACTTGTTTTCGATGGTGAGTGGAGAAAGGACGAATGCTGGTCGCATTTTCGTTGCCTCGAGCTATTTGAAAAATGTTCTAGAGAGAAGAGAAGATGAAGAGAGAAGATTAAGAAAGAGAGAAGTAAAAGATATTATTTTTCTCCTTGAAGAAAAGATATAAACTCCCTTTTTACTAGAGACGTTTAGCTTTCTGTATTAGTTTATAAAATTGAACTCGTTTTTCTCAAAATTGGCATTGTAATCTTTACCAGTCTAAAGAAATTATGACTTACGCAACTTTATATAGTCCTGTTTTATTTTCATTACTCTAGTAATACTATTCCGCAATGTGATCTCAAAAATCTCTAAGGTTTCAGTATTCTTACAGTATATGGCAATAATCTTTTCTTTCTCATAAATTAGAAAAGCTACCGTGCCGGTTCATTTCAGCCATAACACTTCCGCAAGCATAATAAACAACTAAAAACTATTTATTATCGGAAGTAAGTGCCGAAAGCGTTTGTAAAACGGTACGATGCGCTTTTGCGCGTTCGCCGGAACGTTCGAGCGGAACTGGAATAACTTGATGCCCGTTCGAGCGTTTCCATTCATTTCAAGAGGGTTAAGTAATCTTCTGACGTATCGATTCACCTCTTTTTTTCGTTCTGCTCAAAAAGCGTTCACGTAATTCTTCTTGCACCCATTTCTTCTTACAAACCGTGTCCGTTTGTTTGATTAAACAACTCGGTCGGCTTATTGAAAAGTTGGTATCGCAATTTGAGGTTAATTTTTACACAAGACAGCCTTTGCTTCCCTAATCAGCTCAGGGTAGTAAATGAAACAACATTTTACGTAGTCGCCTAACTTATTATTCTAAAAACTGATAAATGCTATGTCTTGTAACATTTAGTAAAAATTTATTTCATACAAAAATAGCGTTTAACTATTATACTATACTTAACTAATATAAGATGTTTCATTCACAGTCTTATTTTAGTTAGGGTAGCAGAGGTGGCTGTCCTGTGTAAAATATAGGTATCTGTTCCACACGTTTCGATTTTCCGCCAATACCGATTTCTACGAGTGCTAGTTGGCAAAAATCCTAAGAAAATGCAAAACTTGTACGTGCAAACTTTGTCCAGGTACCACTGGAGATGGCAAGGAAAGACAGAAGTGGGTTCCCGTTCGGAACAGACGTTCACCGTCCTGTCTGTTCGTCTCCCACCTGGTCAACATCGGAGGAACTCTTCCCCGGCTGGAGAAGTAAAACTCCCAGACGTTTTCCGATCTGCAACAGTCCCAAACTCGTCCTCGTCAACGTGTGAACTTGTTAGCCAGGAAGTTCTGACGCGGCTCTGCTATTGTCCCCCTTGTTTTCATTTCTCTGCTAATACGAGAAACAAGGAAAAGGCTAGGCATCCTTTTCCTCGATAAAACAGGCTGAGAACACACCATTTTCTCCTTCGAGCTACACTGTGTTTGTCTACGAAACGTTTCTGTTCTCATTTCCCAATTTATTCTTTTGTTTTCCTCTTTTTTTTTTAATTGATACGTTATTATTTGTATTAAAAAAGAGGAAGACACACATTTGCTTTGTGGAAAACTTGTAAGAAAGAGGAACTAGTGTAATTGCAATTCAGGTTGATCGTTCGAAAATATAATAAATCGACGTCGGTATTAAAAGAAGGGGAAAGGGACATAGTGGCGTGTGGATGTTCCAGTGGTGAAGTTTAAATAGAAAAAGGCAATTATAAGTGTGAGCATTGATCGATAATCGAAGAGGAAGGAAGATCCTTGACGTGATGAGGCGTAGGAATGTTCTGTGCTTCCTGTGGATCACCACGATCCTGAGGATAGGGGGTTTCGTTGCTGCTGAAGCCGATGCGGCGATTTTGCCAGAAACTGATCTATCTCACTTTCAACAAGTAAGATAAAAATTTATTTTCTTCTCAGTTGTTAGTTTTTAATATTTTCGAGAAACTATTTTGGTTCGTCCTGGTTGAGTTAAAAATGATCCTTTCAAAAATACACAAAATAGTTTTCTTTTTTAATTAGTTATAAAAAATGTGTGTTCTTTCCAATTGCTGGTTTTGTATGCACTTTATTTAATAATGTGGACTATAATTTTTATACCCAATAACCGAGACCTCTATAATCAAGATCTTGCTTAATCAAGATCACGGACAATCGCGATCCAGTAAATCGAGGTCCTACTGCATCTGTAACGTGTTAGTAATGTAATGAAGAACGAAATTTTTCGTAATTCTTTAAAGATACTTTTTAAAAACGCAAAGAATTTACATATCTTTCCTCCAATTTAGATTACATTATTTTCTTGCTATTTTACACTCTTTATAACATACATTTTAATTGAGATTAAATTATACGTAAATAATACTTATCCAAAGTTTGTAATGTCGTTAGACAGGAAATGTATCTTAGAACCACTCGCACGTGAAAATATCGCGTGTAGTTAATCAAAGTTTTTCCATAGCACTGTCGAGATCGAAGTTCCTTTTTCACAGTCGTGTAAAACTTCCATCGGTTGAATACAATGTACGGGAGAATTACTTTCGAGCCAAACAAGCGAGATTTCCAAATACAGTACTGTACAGTAGTATCTCGGTTCAGAAATCGTCGAGATCGTTCGCGCAAGGAATGACTCTCTTAATGATTTGAATATCATTCTACCAGAAATTACCGTGTGAACGTGGGTCGAGATATCGTTGGTATATCTATCTCCTGTAAACTACATTTCCTCGGATCGTGCAATCCTTATGGAAAATAATTTATATTCCTCGTTTTCTTTTTACTTCTAACGACGACAAAAATATGATGGCGCAGGATCAATTATGATTTTTTGTGTTTCCTTGATTTGTAACATTTTGAGCTTTACGAGAATTACCATCGAAGATTGTACGAAACCGTCTATCCATTTGGTACTATTTTTTCTTATTGTCAGTTTCATCTCTGAGAAAACCGATTTCTTTTTACGCAATACGATTCAGTCATGGTTTTCCAATTTTATTACTGGTAAATATGCTTCCAATTCCAATTTTATTGCTGGTAATATATTCATGGTAAATGAAAATCTCTTCCATATATTAACCCCAACCAATTCGTGCAAAGTAAGCGTGGCAAAGAAATTTTCACTGCAGCACGTTCCAATGTGCAATTATACATCTGTTCCTAGATTTCTCTACCATCCACGTGCAGAATACATGTAGGTGTATGTGCGCGTGGTGTGAAATGTTGCCGTTCGCAATAAGTATGCAGATTTGATGAAATTACTTCAATTGCTCTCGCAGCTGACGTAATTAGGCTATCGTGAGGTATGCGAAACTCTTTCCTATCTTTCCTGACAATCAGGAGCAAAAGTTTCACTGGTTAGGTGGTAAATTCACGAAAAAAAGCTACGACTCGCACTGTTAATTGTGCCCATTTCTTTTCGCATATACGTTTGTATTGCGATCCTTTGGACGGTTTCGATTTCACTCGCGGAGTGTTAGCGCCTTTCGTGATGTACAACGTTGTTAATTGAAGTGTAATGAAGCAAATAAAATCGACCGCTCTGTTTTTCCTTACAGAAAATTTTCTCTCGCTCTATGCCGATCGCGTTAATTATATCTTTGCAATCGTTGCTGTGATTCAGCACAGGATTTCACCTCGTGGTCAGACACGATATTATCCGCTTAGAATGTTAAAGTAACACTACGTGGAATGCACCTTATTTATTTCCATAACATTTCTCCGATTTTTAATACCTAATAAAAGCTGATAATGACATACAGTACAGTGGACTGTAGTTGTCGAGTTCTCGGTTTATTTCTATACTTGAGAGAAATTTAAGACGATGTAAAAAACCGATATTAAAGAAGTCGAAGACAGAGAAAGACATCGAATAGAAGTTTGCGAGTGAAGGTAGAAATAGGGGTCAAAAGTCACTCTGTTAGTGGGTGAGCATCTTGATACTACTTTCGTATGATTCATCTTCTTGGTCTGTGATTTTTCTACTTTGTATTTGTTTAAACGCGTTTCATTCGTACAAAAATTATTTAAAGAATTCTGAACATCTTTTAATAGTTGAAAAACTGTTACAGTTATGAAGTACAGAAATGGAAGATAATTCATAGAATGATCGATTGGAATAACTTGCTGTATTGTATGATGATAAAAAATGAATAATTCAGGAGATATTTAAACGAGATATTGTAATTAAAACGCTTCACTTTAAACTTTCATGTTTTTCTTCTCCCATGTACAAAAAGAACGTGAAGTATTGACCACGTAATTGGCTATGCAATTTCTAATTGAATTACTGACCGAAATATCGAACGAGACCAACGAACGTAGCAAAAACTCATCAAGTAATGGGAGGCACTATTCACTATGACTATCCACAATTTAATAGACCATAAAATTCCTTACACGTTTCTTAGTCAAACAGAAGCAAAACGTAAAGCTACAATACACAAGACTACAATAAGCCATTTAAATTGATTTTTAAGCCCGTTTAACATCAAATTCCAAATCAATGGAAAATCTTTTCACTATCGTTCGTTGGAACGGAGAAACTAGGAATTGTCGTATTCTCGCGGTAAGGAGCATTCCATGCGTGGAAACGAATGCATCAAGCACATCCCATCGACGCTGCTTCCGGTTTGTCTTCCTCGACACTTACGTATCGCGGCTAAAATGGAACTGACGATTTCACGGATGCTCACGAGCCGCTTGTAAAAACGGCCGTAAGAGAAACCGTTTGAAAATACAATCAGAGTTCCTTGGATGTCACGCGCCGAAGGAATGTCTCTAAACAGCATGATGTTCTAAACTTTATCGCCGAGCTCGTGAAAGTGTTCCTTGGCGGAATGACAGGAAAAGGTAGAAGACGTGTTTAACGAGATATGATATTGACGATGATTGGCAATGAATACGTCTGTACGAAAATTAAAACATTTTGGTTTACCTTGGCAAGGGAGATTATTCTTTTTTTCTTTCTGTTTGTACGTTGTGCATAGCTCTAAAGAAGGCGTGACAGAAGTTTAATCATCGTTGTAAACAGTGCTCGCTATTCCTGGATTGCATGGTATTACACTTTTTATTTCCCGAGATAAGTCATTTAGAGCGTGTCGTGAATGACTACAAAGCAGGCTGTGAGTTATTCCAATTATTATAAACGTGTATTGCTCATAAGGCATGACGGAATAGTGCAGCTGTAAACGTTTAGAAATTGTTACATATTTGAATGACAATAAGACAGGGTAAATGTTGTTATTATTTTGAATAAGTTTTTTCAAGCAATTATTATTGAAATATTCCAAAGAATTGCTAAGAAGATGATCGATATCAGTATCGTATCAATTAATGTTTATTACAAATGAAACTTTTTAAGTATGAGAGATAGAAGGAAAAATGGAGCGGTCTCTCTTTTTTTAATGTAAATGATGATTATGTACAAATAGCTACAGAAAACGAAAGAGAGCAAATAATATAGAAGTACTCTAAAAATTATTTAGGTTTTCTTCCATCTCTTGACACGCTTTATACAAAATTCACTGAGACGGATGTATCAGAGATAAATATTAAAGATCACGCTTCGATCTACCTTTCTCGAGGACACCAAGTGAGGCGAGATCAAGGCGAATATACGGGACAATAGGTGAAGGTGAAGGATGCTACATAGTCTCTGACTTTCTCCAGAAACCATCCTGATTAACAGTCTCTAACTAAGAAGGAATTTAGTGTTGTTCATAGAAAGAATATGAAAAAGCATCAAATTCAAAGTATTGTGAAATAAAGCTTATTTAGTCGAAAAAAGAAGATTAAACTTGCATTTCCGTTTTGAAATTATCAAGCACAGTTTTCAACGAGACGAATATCATGCGAAACGATTACAGTTGCTGTTATCAAAGATGTATAAGTCTCAAATTTTGTTAAAAGGGAACCAGAGATACGGGAGAAGAAGTTTCACGATGGTAAAATTGAAAGTGCGACTTCTGTCTGACCCCAGCGCGGCGCGTCGTAAAGTTTCTCCCCGTGTAACAAGACGAGGAGGAAGCTACTTGTTTGCGGAGAAATTTCCATGTATTTTGATTAATGAAGAAAGATAAAATCAACGAATAGTTGTTCCGAAATAACTTTATATTCGATAGTACTTATTACGTTCGTTAGAAATACACGAACTTCTTTCCATCAAATACGTACGAACGCTTCTTATGCAATTTTTTAAGCGTTTTACACTAAGTTTGAAAAAAAGTAACAGTTATCCAGTCATAAAATAAAATAAAAATTGAATACAATGTCTTTACAGTTTGATTATATGAATTCGATATCGAATTACATTTTACACCTGAGGAAGTTAGGAATTTATTACACTAATAGCACCACGAAAGCCACCTCATAAATCATAATCAATATCCCAATTAATATTCAGTTTCACTAATAGATACCACATATATTTCGGTCATATACATTTTAGCGAAGCAATTAATTTGCCAAGATAACGCTGTTATTGCGGTAGGAACATAGTATTATGAATGAAATGAAGGAAACGTAAGCGCACATTCTCTCACATGAAATTTGCTTTCCACGGTTTAATTTACAAAATCTACTACTATTTTTACAGTCTTCCCCTTCAGAAAAGATTGCAAAACGATGCCTCGTCATGTTTCTTATTAGCATATTTGAATACACTGTCCGTCTCGACATCATCCAATTACGTGTTACACTACATGCACATTGCGTAAAGTGTATTGAACATCTACTGCGCAATCCTTAATTACGTATTAGATCACGTGTGGTATTGATTTTCTGTTGACCCGAGTACCTATTGTAATGTTTACCGTAACTTGTACTATTTCATATCGGTGAAAAAAGATTACACTTTTATAGTTTCATTCTTGAACACGTTTGCAACCATTTTCGCGACTCTCATTAATAATCTGCGATAATAAATACGTTTCTTCATTAAATATCGTAGTACAATTATACATATGTACAATTAGAAGGACGTTCATCAAATTTTGTTGCACAATTGCGTCCATTTCTTGTAACCTAGTTATAAAAGTGCTCTTTACCGTGCGATACGATAACTATAACTACGGAGCCTCGCCATACGCAGAAGAATCCAGTTAAACGGTTATGTTACAGCTCGTCCTTTCACTAAAATCGAACGATCTCGCATGCGATCGAAAGTAAAAGGCATCAACCGGTAGAATACTTTCTACGAAGAATAAAGGATAAAAGACGAAAACACTTTCGATTCAGCATTCATCGTTATAGTATTTATAATCATTTAAAGTAACAGTTTCGCCTTCTAATTAAACTGTTTAATTTGAGAAAGTCCTATGAATAAGCTGCATTTAAACGACACGTACAGTCAATTTTTATGAAATTTGATCGTTTGATTGGCAAAATGATCTAGAATAGAACTAAATAGAAATAGCATAGTTATCCTGCTTTGTACATGCCTGATTCTGCCCAAAATTTTAAGAACGATAGATAAACGGGTAATTTAATCCCTTTTGGTATAAAACCCATTCCATTATAGACTCATTGTAAGTTGAAAAATAATTACGTTTTTGACCAATTGGTATTCGTTTAGCTGCCAGTGGGGGTTTTGCAAACTTTCAAAGGATACTGACCCTTCATATTTAAATACTGACCAAAAGTGATTAAAATACTGACCATTTAATTTGTTGCCATTTTATTAAGGCTACTACTTCCGGACGTGAGAAGTCCGGAGAAGTGGTCCGAAATTAATCAGGAAGCAGCGGCAGTTTCGAAAGTCGTGGGAAGAGGAACAGATCGTTTCGTTTAAAAATATTGCTAACTTTCTCTGCGCTTTAGTAGAGCCTCGTTATTCCCCAATGTCGTCAAAAAACACTTTGTTTGTCCATGATTCACGGGTTATGAATTTTGTAAAAAGAAAATGATCTAAACGTTGTGGACAGTAGATGAAAATGCCCCGTACAAAAAGAGAACTCTCCTTAACGAGTTTGTTGCTCGCTGGATTTTGCCCTGAATTATTTATATCCAATGTACCAAATTTAGCTCGAATATTTTCATTCAATCAACATTTCAAATCAATTACGCGTCATTCCTAATCGGAAAGCTTTCCTTTCGTGTAACACTATTAATTAGGTCACGATATAAAGCGAGTTTTATTGAAATTCCTAAAAATTAACAATCTTTTTCATTAAATTAAACACGCTATATATGTCATAATCAAATATTATATAAAGTATTATAAATTGTAATAAAAGTAAGAAAGTTTCGATCGAAATCGATCGATATCTATGTTAATGCGTTAAAACAAACGATAAATTATCCTGATTACGTAAACAAACCAGGAAGCTTTGTTTTAGTGATTTTATATGCAATTGAACCGCATACGACGTATATGTAAGTGGAACTAGTTCGAAACTTTGATATACAAAAACGACGAGTCCGTCTAAATTAACAAATAATGCGACGGATTACAATTTGTCGAGTTCTTGCTCGAAAAAAACTTTTTTATTCTGCAATTTTTCAGGTCGTTATCATTATCTTCTGCAATCCATCACTTTTTCAATGTTGACCGATTTGTGCTCTCGAACGATCTCAAACGTTCAGTGTACGCACAGTTAGTAAGAGGAAAAAGAAGTAAAAGCGATCCTACAATTGCGACGGGAAATGTTCGAACGTTGAACAAAAAAACCATAGAACGACATACCGAGTGTAGAAATAGTGGCACCACGGTGTTCAGAAATTTTCTGCGAAACGGATGGAAAGCGAAAGGTGGCAAAAATCCTCCGGCTGGGTAAATGCCAGGAACGCTATAGTCTGTTGTCTAGAAAAAGTGAAGGAACACCCGTTATGTAACGGGATTATATAGTTTGCCCCGCAGTGAATGCACGCGTTTGATCGTGCATGCCGGCCAATTATGCAACTATCGCGGTGCACCGGCATAATAAGGGTAGCTCGCTGGCCGCGTGTTCTGCGTGGATCAACCTGACCGTGTTGTAGAAAGATGTAACACGAAAGAATTTCCTTATGGATGCGAGGTAGAAAAGTGAACGTCTCGCATTGGGAGCGATAAAAAAAAGAAAGGGATAGCCTTGCATCGGTATTCTACATGAATGTAACTCGTTGATCGGACGGGGTTAATTGGCTAGAATCGTTGCAATTTTATAACACTTTAGATAACGAAAGGTATTACATAACCGTCTGGGACTGATTTAGTGTAGCTTAGATTGTACTTATAATTTTCATCTAATTATAAATTGTTCGTTCGAGTTTGTACGATAGCATCGAGTTCATACGGTTCATCCCCGGACGCAAGCTGAAACAGACGTCGATATAATCGCTCACGAGGCTTTCTCCATTTAATATGGTAGCAGACGAAGGAATATTGACGATCGCTGCCCCGATCTACCGAACGTTTGTCTGGTCAGCGATACTTCGAGAGATAGTTTGCCACGAGTCTGATCGGATCGTTAATATGGGAGAGAGATAGGAAGCCGCGCCCAGATTCGAGTTTTTCACATCATCTGTGGGAAACTTGCGGCCACGGATCCGCGTACGCAGCGTTGCAACCGTAATCGTTACACGTGATCTTGTTACGTGTGTTTAAGAGTCGGCGATCGGTGAAACGTTCAAGAAAGGGTATCACGCTTTTCCGAATAAAATTTCCTAATATTTAATCTCATTTATAAGGAACGCGTATCGAAGCTTAGTACACCGATTTCAATGAAATTTATTTAAATTAAACATACCGCTCAATTCTTTCTTTCACATCTTGCTGATTCTACTGAGAAGAAAAAGCCTGTTTTAATGAGTTGTCTTAGCCTGTTTGTCTTGCTACTTGTTAGCGTATTCAGACACCATGCGATTGATTGTCCTTAAGTTACATTTAGTATGCGTGTGTATAGGGTCATTAATACGAGATTAAAGAGAATACAAGAATGTGCTAAAGCTATTATAATGAGCTAGACACTAGAATGAGATAGACAAAATGCTATATACTATTTTCACTGATATTGAATGATTTTTTAATCTTTTTTTATTAAACGTTTTATCTACTTAAAGGATTACAGTGAAGAATATTTTATCCGTAACACAAAATGCTGATTTAAAACGAAAGCAACTAAGCAGTACTAAACGGCTAGAAATTCATTAATTCATAATTTATGCTGATGATTCCAGCGTAATTTTTATCTGTATTGTTCATCATATTACAATTTCAAATGAGTGCTATCTTCTTTCTTAGATAATATTTAGGAAACGTAATTTTGAGCACGCGCATCGTAAGATAAGCATAAGGGCGTACGAAATACAATCGGTTAAAAGTCGAGTTTGCATTCAAATTTCTAATCAGATATTATCAACTTATGAATCTTTTAATTATCTCTAATCTTTGCATTCAAATTGGCAATTCGAATGTGTGGTTGTGAAAATACATCGTAATATTTGTGATGTAAGTCCATTACTTTGTAGTACAAAACTGCTCTAACCGGTGACTGTGCCATACTGCATGTCAGTCAAGTGCAACAAACGTACAACGAACTTTAAAATGTCAGTGTCATGGTTAATCGATCGTATGAATGACGCTCTTTGTCTATTACAGAAAAGCCTTATTTTTAACATTAAATTACTAAAGATTTATAATCATAATAATACGAATATGATGAAATAATATATTTAAATAATATAAAATATATTTTGATATTTTATAGGTATATTAATTAAGTTATTTAAAGTATCCAAGGTTATTTTAACAACTTTTACTTATAATTGATGTCATTTGGAACTTTAATTGTTCCTCTACTTGCACACTGGAATAAGTCTTGTATATTTTTTGGAAAAGAAGTGAATGAAATGACGATGCAATATAACAAAGAGAACAGAAAATATTGCCGTTGTATCGCGATGCTATAAGAAATTTCAATTGAAATTCGAGATCGTCGAACGGGTTATTACGCGAGGACGCTGCGAAATGAAAACCACAACGAGTTGTACTTTCTCGAAACACCGAAGAGATTGTCTCACAGCCTCGATACAACTCGAAGCGGAGAAGGGAGCATAAAACAATACCTCGGTTAATTACCACGATCTTAATTGCGTGGCACTCTCTTTCTTTCTTTCTCGAACGAAACTAATTATAAAATTCACAATCACTACGAATACGCGCCGGCTTCCCTTGTTATAATTACCGAATCTATGACTAGGGCGAATTATTATTTCTTTTGTAATTAATGTTAACTTCCGCGCTCATTGTTCGGTTTTTCTCGTCCGCAAACATGTCAGATGCGTTAACATGTTAAACAGTTTTCCTTTTAGTTGCAATATGCATGGGAAGGAAGTAATACCAGGTGTCGGAAAAACAGAATCCCTATATAAGAAAAGGAAGCTCTGCGTTCTCTCGTTAGTTACAAACATGAAACATAATTGTTCCTTAATATTAAATCCCTTCTGACTTTTTAACATAACTGAAATTCTATTATTGTTGTTTATGATTGTTTAAATATTTCCTTCCTTATATCTTATATAATTTATATTACTATGTGCATAATTTTATAATATTATACAAATCTAATCGCGCTGTAACTAGAATTATATAATGGCCATCGGAAAATTATATAGAATGCAATTTATGTATCAAACAAAACAATCTTTTATGATTGAAGACTCTATAGCCATTATAAGAATAGTACAAAATGATTTATAGATTATACATGGAGCACAATCATCGAACCGTGAATAATATTAGCCAGAACTAGACTTTCCAAACCAATTATTTGTCTCTCACGTATTCAAGACACAAGTACTTCATAGATCATCCGAAACTTATATAAAGATTGCACAACAAAATTTTTTTAATTTAATAGAGACAGATTTGACAATAATTGCTTTCACTGCTATTAAAATTAACGAGGAAATATTGCTTTTAGGGTCGTACACCACATGATCCAAGGCCTCGCCTCTCAGCCTCCCAACAGGCCCAGATACTGAGTGACGTTCAACAACACCAGCAACGTTTTCATCGACCCCAAGAACCTTCCAACTCGCGAGGATCTTCTTTCTCAAACTTCGATTCCGCTGCCTCAAAGCCGCAAGCTAGCGCATCCTACTCTCCCCTTTCCAAATACAGAGTGGACCGTGCGAAACAGCAACAGCTCCAACAATTATTGCAACAGCAGCAACAAGTGCAACAGTTAATTCAAGAACAGCAACAGAAGATAGCCCAGCAACTCAGCAATCCAAACTATTTAAATACCCAGGGTCAATTCCAGTCTCAGCCAGCTAAGCAACAGCAATTCCATCAGCAATACAGCAGCCAATATCAAAATACCAATAACCAGTTTCAGAATATCCAACAAGATCTATCGCATCCCTTATTTAGCGATCAGCAAACTTTGCAATTGCAAGAGTATCTACAGAAACAACGTGAATTAGAATTACTACAGAAACAGAGGCAGCAACTATTACTGGAGCAACAAGAAGTACGAAGACAGCAGGAACTTCTAAGGCTGCAACAGCTTCAGAAACTCACATCTACCACTTCGTTACCAGTCTCTGTTACTTCCGGAAGCACCATCGCTGTCAGCACAACCGCGTCCCCCGTACTGGTGTCTCTGCCAGCTGCGCGAAAAATCACCCCATCCGAAACAGAATTGTTTCTTAAAGCAATAGCTACTCATCAGAAAAAGTACTCTACCACGACACCGATACCATCCACGACGACAACGACGACCGTGAGGACTACAACGATAAGCAAACCAACAACAATCGCGACCGTCTCTCCTAGGGCGTATCAAGAAAAGGTCACTTCGAATATCCCAGAGAATCTTCTAAGCCTGATTCAGGAGCAGGAGCAACAATTCATTAACCAAGGTAAACCAAAACCTCAGATCAAAATCATATATCAAACGGAAAAGCCGGTGACGTCGAAAAGTGTTACGACAAAAACCAGATCAACTTCTTTGGGTTCGGAAAGAGACAATCTGCTAAAGCAACTGAAATTGGCGTTGGCTCAGTCCGGCGATGACGACGTGAGAAATGTTAGTACAAGAGATATTGTTCTTCCTAATGGGAAAAAAATCCAGTTAATCGACTCTTCGAGTAGCTTGTCGTCTATCGTTCCTACTGACGGATCTATTTTGACCACATCTACCTTGGCGTTAACCACCTCGACAACTATCAAGCCTCCAAAGGCCATTCTAGAGGAACTCACGAAAGGTGTGCTTCCGCCTGGAGCAGACTTTGAAGTCATCAGGCAAAAAAGCGATGGAAAGTTGGAAGAGATCGGCAAAGCTCCGATTCAGAGCCTACCAGCAAAAAAGGTCACTTTTGTAGTGTTGGAAGAACAGCCTGACGGAAGCTACAAGGTGCAAGGTGTGAAGGGAAATGCCGAGAAAGAGGGAAGCGAAGTGGAATCTATTGTGGAAAAGATTAAAAAGGGAGAGTTGAAGTTACCATCAAGTTCCTCGAACCCGACCACCGTATCTTCATTCCAGGGTTTCGCAAGTAGTTTGGACCCGAATTCAATATCGACGAGGCAAAGCGTGGTGACGTCGCAACAAACTGTTGGATCTACTACTTCTAGACCGACTACTGCAAGATCGACCGCTATTTCGTCGAGAAATACCGACAAGTAAGTGACAAATAAGAATAGAATTTTTAGAATCATTGTAGAGAAGTACAAAAGACAGGGAATTGATATTTATAGTTAGAATAATATAGAACAATGGTTCTTACAAGTTGGGGTATGCATTTATTCCATTCTTATACCGTTTTACCTCACCTGCTATTTTCTACAATATATAATTCGATATCAAATATTTTCGAAAAGAAAGAAAATCATCAAGAAAAAAAATAATTCACCAAAGCTAAAAAATGAAGAATAAAAGACTGTAATGCGTTCATGCAATCTATTAACAAAACTAAAACCGCTTTCGCAGCAAACCAACGGAACACTTCCCTCGCGTAACAATCTCTCCGAACTCCGTATCCACAACCGACAAGTACCTATCTTCAGCATCGAGCGTCACCAGCCACGTTTTCAACTCCCTTGGGACCGTGAGCACTACCCCTAAATTATCCTCGCTGGATTATGATAACCGCTCGACGACGAAATATCCAAGCGGAACAACGAGGAGTCATTTCATCCCGACCATGGCGCCGGTCAATGAAATAATTACGACAACACCAGCGTCGGTGCCGACAACTTTCTCGCATCATTCGACCAATTCTTACCTTCACTTCACTGGCAGGCCATCCGATGAACCATCGCCGACGATCGGGACGTTCTCGACCACCACGAGGCCGTCGACCACCTTACATAACGATAATATCATCTACCAAGACGGTTTCGAAAGATCCACATTTTCCTCGACCACCGAATCGCCTTCCACCAGAAGCCAAACACAAGAGAGTTTGGTCACGTTGTTGAGGAGGGAAGGACTCTACGCAATGGCTAAATATTTGAGACAGTCAGGCCTGGACAATGTGTTGAACGAAACTGGTAAGCTGATGGTCAAATCTTTCAAATATATATAAAGAATTTTACAGAAATTAAAAGACTTACAATGCAATTATGATTATTATGACGGCGACGAAGCTTAATGCTTTACACGACTACTTTGTACACCTCTCCAACGTTCAATTTAATCGTGCAACATTCATTAGAAAAATCTTCTCACGCATTGCCTGAACATTTCGACACAACTGCCTCTTCGTAGAAAGAATAATGCTTGTTTTCTCGTTATACGGATCTTCCAATTACAAGGCGGCTTTAGAATTGTTTCTTACTGGGTTACGTTAATTGATTTCATCGAATCAGTTGAACGTTTTTATGTTTCGTCTGTAATTTATAAATCACATATAAACTCTATCAAAGTATATATTGATCACGAATTAGAGCGATGCAACGCTGAAGAATCTAGAATCTCGAAATTTTATTTATTTTGCTCGATAAAAATAACCTATATACCTTTGCCCTGAGTTTTATAGTATTTATGTTTATTAAATTTTCTAATAAACATTTGATACTTACTTTATTGATATTGACGAGTGAAACGTTCAATTGCATAGATACGTTGCACAACTAGTCCAGTTGGTTTTGAAGCAATTAAAAATGATTGTGAAAATAGGCGACGGAGAAACGTGTCAGAGGAGATCGTGCAACAGTCGGTTCTAATTATTGGCGCGTTTGCCAAACAAAAAAATCATGCACTTCCGTCGATTAAAAAGCAAAGAAGCGTAACGGTGTTCCTTTACGTTTGACGAGAATGAAGCGGATGGTTACCATTCTCGTGTAACATGTTACGTTACATCATCATTCTAAAACTAACAATACATATTTTTTTTTGTGAAATTTCTTCTAAAACATTCTTGCTACTTTTTATACATTTTTTGGATTCTTTAATCTCTTCAATGCCGATAATAACATTACAGGTCCATACACAATATTCGTCCCGACAGATAAAGCTTTTAGAACATTATTGGTACAACTTGGGGGTCCAGAAAAAGCAGAGCAAAAGTTTCGAGATAATCCAAGACTTCTTAGCGGAGTACGTACAACGATGTTTGTTAAATATCACTATTAAATTGGCTAAAAATTTATAAAATTAGAAACAAATGTTAATATGAATAAATCGTCTATAGTAAATATTACTTTGCATTTGATTGCAAAGGTATAATTTCATGTAACTAAAAATTTGTATATACGTGTAATTTGCTATCTTGTATAATTAAGTTACATTAATATAATTAATATAATTAAATTATACGAACAGCTTTTGTTGCACCACGTGATACCAGGAGCCTTCAGGATCGATATTTTGCAAGATGAAATGACCGGTGTTAGTTTAGCTGGAACACAATTAAGAGTAAACGAATATGCGATGCATGATCATGAGTGGAATGACATAAAGGTACGCTTTCCTTACTTTAAATAAACAACGTAATACTGCGTATTGTGCTGTCATTATCTAACAATCTCACTGACCTTAATAACTATTTATTTGCATCTGTTCGAATGTATTTTAGATTCAATGAGTCATACTAATTGCTGCATATTCATGTTCCCATTGATCTAGTTTGTTGACCTCATAAATAAAAAACGATGGAGGCATTCCATTCACTTGTTAATAGTACATGATATTATTGTATATTAACGATTGCCGATTTTTATAAACAGGTGACAACGATAAATGGCGCAAGAGTGGCGTCGAATAAACGGAACATAGAAATTCCACAGGGTGTCGCTCATGCTATAGACAAAGTGATGTTTCCGCTTCCAGTTGGCGATTTAGTGCAAACTTTGCAGGCGGATCGTGAAAGAAGATTCACTGTTTTTCTAAAAATGCTTCATGTATCTGGTCTTCAAGATAGCCTATCAGGTATAATCAAAAGATAAAAAGTTAATACAAAAGTGAATTAGTCTTATCCTATTGTCGTCCATTATTCGCCTTATTCTACTTAAAATTTCGCATAATAATGGAAAGTAAATGGCGAATGAAATAACTGTTACCGCAAAAATATGTAGCTGTTACAATTTTTGTGATTTTAACTATCGCTACGTTGTGCAACAATTACATAACTTAATTTTCTATTTGAGATATATAGTTTTGGATGGTATGCACGCACTATTACCTCATTGTTAAAGCACAAATAAAGTAACGAAGAATTAATTGGAACTATATTCAGTCTAGATATAAAATTAAAACAATTATGTGCTATTTAAACAACTATGTACTCTACTGCATTTTATCATTAGAAGAGATTCCATCAAAAAATTACTCAATTTCAAATATTTATATATCATTAACACGGAAATGACTTTTACAGGACCTAAAACTTTCACTGTCTTCGCTCCAACGGACTCCGCTTTCGAATCAGCCTCGAAAGACGGGGCACCGATTTGGACAGAAACAGACGGGCCGGAAGCTGCGAAAGCAATTATTTCGAGACACGTAATCCCATCGACTCTCTACACGGCGGGAATGAGGTATTACCTACAAAAGGATACTCTTCGTCCACAATCACCGGTTCATATTCACAAAAATGGCGGTATGTAAAACAAAGAATTTTATACAAAAAAAATGTTGCCTCGATTCAATAAAAGATTGGTTTTGGTGGCAATTTTCTAAGATGTAAAAGTCTGAAGAATTTCCTTTTCATATAAACTATAATCTAGCATACGAATCTTGAAAACCAGCGTCCTAATGACCTATTTGCTCGTTAAGCAGTGATTCTTTGCTTCGTACAAGGTAGTAATTAAATACCCTCTCGCGCCATAACGTGTCATTCATCAAAATATAATGTTTAAAACACGAAATTAATATAAACTATTTTTAATGTATACAGACTGGGTGCCATTTAATTTTATCACTTAAAATAGTTCTATTACCAACAACATTTAGATTTCTTATAGCAAATCTAACGTAACAATAAAACTACAATTGTTTACAAATTAATTACTTTTTGTCTAATAACAGTCATTACGAAAAGCCGTTTCAAGAAAAATTTTGCAATCTAAAGAAGTAATAAACTATTTCCTATGCTGTTCCAGGTCGAGTACGAGTGAACGAGGTACATGTCGTAACACATAATGTACCGGCAACAAATGGAGTTTTACACGCAATCGACGGAGTATTATAAGTGCGCTACGCTTATTAGATCATTTATTTTGAAAAATTATGCATTTTGCAAGAAAATGCAATGTTCACAGAACATGAACACTATTTTTGCTTCGGTACTTATACTTTCTTTGCGATTTGCTGACGAAAACTGCAATAATATTTAATAAACAATAAAGTAATTTATACAAAAAGAAATATCTTTTACAAATATATTATATTTTAAAAAATAATAATAATATACTTGTAATAATCGTGAAATAATAACATAAAATTTCATACTAAATTTATAAAATTTCTAATAATTAAAAGTTGTTACAGTAAATAGCAAAGAGTGAAGTACTATGAAGTATATATTAATTTTTCGTTGATCATTAATGAAATGCATTACGCTCATAATGATTCACAAATGATGTAAATCACGGACATTGCTATAAAGAATAGGATACCAAGCCTTAAAGAACTTCACTTGTCAGAAGTACTATAACTCCGAACAGTGTTTTCATAAAAATTGTGATCTTAAATAAAACTTTATTTAAACGATTATTTATGAACTATCTTCAAGTATTTAAAATACTAGAACCATTTAATTTCTTTTTTTAGTGCAACTGACAGAAACACAATTATTTTAAAACGAAAGATTAACCCAAAAATTAATTCAACAATAATAATAAATCGACACGATTTGCCATAGATGTTGCAAAATTGCACGATGGAAAGGGATATGTACTTTTAAGGTATATGCAGGTAGAAAAGTTAATTTATGTATGGTAGATATGTGTTGATAGCTCGTATCGCTATTTGTATAGAATGGTAATGCAATACCATGTAGTATATATTACTTTATAAATAAATGTACAGTACGATTTGTCATAAACTATTACCTTTGTTCAAATCAGTATCATCTTAATTATTTCATTATAGTAGTCATGAATGTAAGTTTGCAATGTAAAGAAATACATAATATAATTATGATTATATGTATAATATTTACAATTTATAGTATGCTCTAAATCAATAGATTTAATAATCAAATTGATTTCATTCTCTTCGTTGATATATTTATTTATATCTGTATAAACAGGGTATCTCACAAGTTTCCATAAGAACTTCATTTTTATAGTGTGTCCTATAGTTTCAAATAAGACTAAAATTTCATATAACAAAAAATACTGTATTAGGTCAAAAATAAGAAACGTGAAGAATAATGCCATTCTATTTAATTAACTAATACTATGCTTAAAAATAGATAAGTCAAGAAATACTAGTCTTTTGGCCTCCTAGATAGATCATCTAATATTTTATAGTATTCAATTGTATACTTGATGTACTCAAAATAAATTAATGAGGATATTTACATTTAACAAATTAGATAAAATTCTGTTGAAACATATATAATAACAATCAACTAAATATTATTCCTATTTCTTATTAACTTTGTATATACAAATGGAACTCATATCTCAAATGCAAACATAAAATCCACAAATTTTTTTACGTTTCATATTTTTGTTCTAATCCTTTAATAAAACATTTATAAGATTTATTATATGACATTTTAATCTTACATCTAGCTTTTAGTGCACACTGAGAAAGTTGATACAGAACTCTGCAAGATATCCTGTACAACTTAAATAAAAATCAAATTCTACTATTTTTTTCTTTTTTTTTTTTTTCTAATAATTTGCTTTGTACTTTTTCATTTCCACCATTATATGATGAAAATTTGTTAATTGTGTACGTGCATTTGGCGGTAAGATCTTATGAAATCTATGATAATATTGCACCAATTGTGTCATTGCACGTTGCACCAATGCCGTGCCAAGTACTAAACTAGGAAAAGATTTCAATACTTCATGATTAATTTCTTCCAATGCTCGTTTCCAATTATTTGTAAAAGATTGCACGAGAGCTAAGGCTTTTCCTTCTTGCCTTTTTGAATCATCAACTTGACCTTTCTCAATCATTACTTCAGTTTCTTTGACAAACTGTATTATACCTCCAAAATGTGGACTCAAAATTTCCTCGACATATTCTGAAGAACGTGCATTCAGTTGTTCTCTAAAGCTTTCGGCTTCCTTTGAATTATCTCGTGTTCTTTCCTAAAGAACAATATGATTTTATTATAGAATATCTGTAATTTTATTTTTTATGACAAGTAAATTCGCTTTTCTCACCATTAATACACCGAGAACTAAGTCATAATTATTGATAAGGAAAACTAATTGTTGAATTCGACTAGAAAATGTAGCTGCCATTCTTAACAAGAAACACTGAACAGCCTCTCTTAACTCTGCTAATAATTGAGTTGCTCCCTCACAAGGAAATCCTTCAACTACACTGACCATTGCTGCACTAAACTCAGCATATCTCCGAGTAATCTACAGATATATTTCAAACGTTATCATTATTCTTAGAAATTGATATTAATTCAAATTTAGTGATTTGCTCACATAATGAGGTCCTGTTTCTTGCGTGAGTTTAAAAGGGTCACAGTGTTTTATGCTTTGAATATTCAGTTGAAAGACATACTCAAATCTGAAAATTCACACAAAAGATTTGTGTTTACAAATATTTATTTAAACGAATCACCTAAGAAAAAGGTGCGGAATAAAAAATATATTCTTTTGTTAACTCAAATACCTAGGCCAAATTACTGATGTCATATTGTCCCAATATTTATCTAAAGCTGGTACAGCTCTTTTATGACAAGTCAAACGATAACGCATTACTAGATGTAAACAGAGAAATAAAGCAATGGTATCGTAGCAATCGTCCACAAAAGATTGAAAATTTTTCACCATCAGGTTTAAAGTTTTCCCCATTACCTAATTATTAGATACCTAATAATTATCTTATATACATTCATTTATAATAATTTTATTAGTGCAACATGGAAAAACAATACTGTTTCATTTCACCTGGTTAAAAATATCCATTGCTGGTACACCACGTACTTTGAAGAATTCAGTTAGGAATAAATATTCCCTGCAAGCATTATCTACAAGAGCATACTGTTCACTTCTGAACAGAGCTTCATAATGGTACTGCAAGTGCAGAATAAATAAATTATTGGTATTGTAAAAATAATTATATATAATACAATTAACAAATGATATAATATAATTGAAAAATGAAATATTCACCCTTGTTTTAGATGCAGTATGAGGGACTATAATAGGTGCTTCCAATTGAGAAGTTAACACTTCTCCTCTGCTTCCTATAGAAAATACAGTACCTCTATGCTTTAATGGAGTTTTATGAAAAATACTTCTTCCAGCAGTATCTTCAACTCCCATTAGATCATCTTTAGTTGCTCCTTCCTCAAACTATACAATTTAATCAGCTTCAAATAAGTATTAATCATATCATATATATTCTTGAAATTCTATTTTAATTTTGTTAGCAATGTCTCAGGAGCACAACTTAATTAGAATCAAAGGTTTACATTTCTTCATTAGTAGCAACAGTTCATAACATTATATATGTAGAAAGCTCAGAGTTGCATTTTCTGAGACATTACCGTATAATTATTTTACCTGCAATTTCATTAACCTCGAAGAATATGATTTAAAATATGAATAATATATTTTACTCATTGTGCCAATATATTCTCCACAAATTTCTTCTGCTACATTTCTTTCATTTGCTAAAATAAACTCAAAGAAAAATTTATATTTCAACATATTATTCTGTGGCACTTGATAATTAGTCATTGGTTTTCGGAATTTATAAATTTGCTCCAAAAGATATGTTCTGATTTTTGCTAGTGCTTTTATTTTCAGTTTCTCTAATATATCTTTCACATCTAAACAAGATTTGGCTTCTTTAAAACTCTGTTCCTTTACAAAATTTATTTTGTGGTTCAATGTCTGCAGTTGTGTTAAAAATTCTTTCTCAGTTACTGGGCAGTCCATGATTCCTCTATTTACATTAAAAATTTATATAAATTTTAATTAAAATCTAAAGCATTGAAAACAACATTTTTGGTAACAAAAAGATTTAACAGATTCAGTTCTTACGCAATGAGAGCTTCTGAAACTGTCATATCTTCTATAAACTGACTAAGGGGTCCTCTAATTATTTGTCTATTAGACAGTTGTTGACTCATTGCTACAGATTTACGTTGGAGATAAAGTATTTCAGAACTAATACTTCCTAAATCTAACTGAAAACTCATCAACATAGACTCCATTTTCTATAAACAAAATATGTTTTTAAAATGTCGGTTTGACTTGGTGAATTGCGTAAATTAAAATCGTATTTACTAAAACAATACATTCTTTTGAACTGCATACCATATGATATGCTTTAAAAATAATATACAGTATTAAAGTCTAACCTCTAAAATGTTGTCACATGCGGCGATCTGATTATGCAAACTGGCAATATTTTCACTTTCTTTTATATAATCCTGAATAGATTTATTTTCCACTTCCTTTAATTCTTTCTCAATCTGCCTGGAATATTGACGCAAATCTGTACCAGTTTTTAGTACCTCTTGAACAACATCATCTCCAAGATCTTGAGGCAACTGCGCTTCGTTATCATTAAAAATATCAATTTCCTCGGACATTTTACGAATTTTGGCTTTAATTTTAAGTTAGTTATTCAAATTAATTATATAAATGTATGTACATATATCACACAATAAGTAAACAGCAATCGTTGTCGTACCATCAAATTATTACAACTGTCACAAGTCACAGTGAACATTGTATTGTATTTACTGCACGCGAAAAACTCTAGGCTGAGCTCAAGTTCAGGACTGCCAGAAGTAGAAAACAAATATCCATGTAGTAAGTTTAGTGACGTAATTAGAGACGTTACGATTATTTCGCTGACATTTGTAGATTTACGAAGTTTTATTCTATAATTTTGCTCAATAAATATCAAATGTTATTTTAACCGATTTAAAAATATAAATAACTCAAAACATAATTTTATTATTTCTTATTTTCATCTTATTCTGGATCCACTCGTGACGTATTCTACCAACGATCGTCAAACAGAATGTGTAACTGGAGGGAACGCTTTTTAATTTTAAAGTGTAACATGCCACCTGTCAGTCTGAAGACATTCGATTTCCATCGGAATACGAATTTGACTACAACCTTATTCCTTTCTGCATTCTAATGCCTTCACTTTTTAACTGAAATATTCATAGATAAGCAAGCTCTGTCGATTGCTAGATATCGTCATGAGTGACGGGTTATGACAACAGGGACTTAATAAACATTATGCTGTCATCTTCTTGCCTACACTGTAAAGTTTCCAATGCTAGAATAGTGAGGTAAGAAAATATAAAAAATAACTGCAAATTGAATAATCACTTCTCTAATGGAGAAAAGTAAAAAGCGACAAGTTCCGTATTATTCTATCATTCAAATAACAACTGTTGTCAGTTAAATATTCGTATCGTATTCTCCTTATGTTTATAAAGAAGATTCTTAGTACACTGTGTTTAGTAAGATACTATCGCGTAAACATTTTCGTCTACACGTTTTACATTAGTTAACAGTGTTGTATCTGAACAAAAAGGGGAACTTAAATAGTAAGAAAACGCATTGAATTTTATCATAACTTATTATGCCTCGAAAATTTTATTGCTACCAATGTGGGCGAAAATGAATTATGATAAAAACACATTTGTTGTTGCAATTTTATTACTGCTTCGTAATACCATTATGACGACAACAATAAAATAAATAATTAATTTTTTAGTTTAGTTTGAAATAATGTTATAGAAAATCAAAATCAATTACCAACAATAATTCGTTTCTTAAATTTTAGGCAACTAACTATGTGTACGTACATCGTTATATTGTATCATAATATTCAGTGTTACAGAAAAATAAGACACGCGAAGGCACCGTGTTTGATGTTTCATATTATAAAGCGTTTAAAAAGTACTTGTTATTTTTGGGACAGTATCCAACCCAATCGCGATGGAGTCGTGAATTTAATGTAATCGTGGTGCTATGCTCTATCATCAGCCTCTTAATTCCAGCGGTAAGTGGAACGTTATTGAGGTGTATATTCATAAAAGAATATTAAAGTAAGTGAAAGTTACAATCAAACCATCGAAAGTGCAAGACAATTAAAGAATTTGACCCTTTTATTTGACAGATCTCGCAATTTTGTGTATCAATATTCGAAAAAAACTTGGATGCCGCGATGGAAAGTGTACCTGTAGTGGTTACGTTAGCAGTTTGTATGATAAAAGTGTTAAATCACAAGATCAACAAAGATAAAGTATTTATATACATTAAATCATAATGAATTCCGATTGTGAATAGAAAAGTCACGAATTGAAATTTGTTTACAGTTTGATAAATTGTTCGATCTTATAAAGGAGGAATGGGACTTGTTAAACCATAAATATCAAATACATATTCTTCATACAACTACCAAACAAGGAAATATGTTGGCTACAGCATATAGAAGTAATTTCTATAATTTATGTTTTCCTCTAATTTCTATACTTTATACTGTAATTTCGTTAATTAGTAATTTGTAAATCGATAACAAATTGTTCGTATTACTTTCAGCTACTTTGTTATCATTTATGGTAATATTTTTATTGCTTCCATTGTTCCCTCTGTTTTTGGATGTTATTTTACCACTCAATGAAACTCGTCAACGGCATCAAATGTTTAGACTGAAATATTTTGTAAACGAGAATCAGTACTTCTTCTCCATATATCTTCATTCAGTTTGGTGTTCATTTGTCGTCGTGATAATCGTAGTTAGTATAGATTCGTTATACATGATTATTGTCCACCACGCTTGCGGTTTATTCGCCGTATGTGGGTGAGTAATAATATCCAACCAAAGCTCTTATGCGTAGCATTTATGTCGTCGAGAATAATTTTACCAAATTTTTGCTTGCTATGTTTTATGCAACAAAACGTATTAAAAACATAATCATTTTTCTTGCAAATACCATTATTAAACGATTGCATACAATCTGATTTAGTATAAATAAAATAAACTTATAGTTCGAATAAACTTTATCGAAACGTCTGTTAATAACATAGGTATCAAATTGAAAAAGCAACGAAACGTATCGACGTAAACGTAAATGGAATTTCCATTGAATCGTTTCGAAGGTGTGCAATTATGCATAACAAAGCTCTGCAGTTAGTAACAATGAACTTATAATTATCAAGATAACAAAAAGTTTGTAGACTTTTTAGAATTGATTCATTCGCTTATATTTTAAGGTTTTACCAGATAATAGACGACAGCAGTCGTCTCGGTTATTTTTTTCAAGTTTTATTCAATATGATCGGCATTACCGTGACAGCTGTACAAGTACGAATCATTTTACGATATTAAAGAAGAAACATTTAAAAAAGTATTATAAAAAAAAAGAACTAAATATGTTAACATCTTTTATAGACCGTTATGTATTTCCATCGACCTGAAGAAGCTCTCAGAATTGCGGTATTTCTTGTTGCCCAGCAATTCCACTTGCTGGTTATCACATTACCCGGACAAGTGCTTGTGGATCAAAGTTTACAATTCGCCAACGATATGTATGTCTAAATATATTTTTAAATTATTGCAGAAACATTCGATTACATTTAATAAATTTGTGTTAACTGCACAACAGATATGATTCAACGTGGTACCAGATGCCAACAAATATTCAAAAAGTACTTTATACGATGCAAATACGATCTACCAGAGCATGTAAATTGACAGCAGGAGGATTGTACGAAATGAATATCGAAAATTTTGGAGTGGTATGTAATAATACAGATACATCGTTATTATCTAAGCAACTACTTATAATGAGTGACTTTCTTACTTTTTCAAGACATTTAAAACATGTATGTCGTACTTCACAATGCTTCTATCACTGAAGGATTAATTTACTACTGAACTGATTTTCTTGTTGACAGAATTGGCTTTACTTATAAATTAAAGGAACATTGTACATGAGCCAAACCTCGATACGAATAGTATGAAACATTTCTGTTTTATGTTGCACGTATTATTAATGATAAACATGTAAACCTGAAATTGTTTATACCGTTTCAAATACTTGTATTAAAACAATGTTATCAATTTCTTACTTATTTTTTCAGTTCAATACCATGTAATCTTATAAGATATACAATTCTATCTTGTTTATGTTCTAGTCCAGGGGTTCTTAAACTTATGTAGTCCGAGGACAACTTTTTTTTGCGGACCCCATCCCAACCCTAAACCCAATAACCAGTGCAGTAACGACAAATGCAAAAAGTTTTGACTATGTAAGATTTTTATTCAAATGAATTATTTGAATAAAAGCGAAAAGTTGGGGATGTAAAGTCAATGTCAAAATTGTTTCGCGGACCCCCGGAAATGGCTACGCGGACCTCCAGGAGTCCGCGGACCACAGTTTAAAAACCGCTGTTCTAGTCTACTTAAAAGTATTATTTCTTTTTTTTTATATACATAAGGTAATTGAAACTATTCAATCATATTTGAAGCTACTTATAATATACTTGGTCTCATCGCTATTTATCACCGCAAGTTTTACCCGAACTTTACATTATAACATCGTGCTCATTATTTCAGAACAGTCATGGAATTTCAATTTTCAATGAAACTAATAATTACCTGAAGAACTGATGAGCTATCACTTATTTTATCTATGGTACACAATTTTCATATAATCTTGTGATTTTGATATGTGTAATGGCATAATCTATAACTACCTATTAAGTAACAAATTTTTTTATTCAAAGTGTACACGCGTTTTAATCGTTATCAAACATCAAAACTTTCATTTTTAGTTTTAACCATAATTTAACCGTTCTTATTATCGTGGATCTTCTATCAAATTTTTATCAACAATAATGTAATAAACTAACCTATTTAATAAATCTATGTATATACAAAAAATATGAAGTATATAAGAACTATTTCTTCTTTTTTCTACTCTATTCCACATCAATTGTTACATACTTTTGTAAAATATTATAAAATGCAATTTAGTATGTTCTGTAAGTTACAAGTTAGGTTATATTCATATGTACGATGGTTGCGTGCCTTTAAATTGCGCGTAGCTATCAGAATTACATACATACATGTGCATCTTGAACTACGCGCGGTTGAGTCACATTTTAATTTACGAATTGCACGTATTGCTGGTCATAAGTGGAAAAAGACTGTATCTTGTACTATGCTAAAACGGTAACATTGAGAGTGACATTGAAATAAGGTAAGACATCTCGTGATTCACAATTTGTGATAAACATTATACATTGGATAATATGAAAAAGAGGCAAATTCCTTTGTTGAAGCAATATGTTAATCACATTACGAAGGAAATAGCGATATAAGAAGTTAGAACGTCATTTGTTTTTACAAAGAAAGGCGGGTAATCTGTACCAATGAAAGTAATTTAAATTGAAAATAGCTGTTTTAAAAAAGGTTAATTTTTCTAACACGAAAATAATATATATTATTGTAATTAAAATTTTAACGTTATAGGAGTATATATTATATAATGTTTGTGTAGTAATCAAATATGAATCACAGAAAATGATTGTCCTATTTTAAATGAATTTTTTTCATATATATACATACATGTACAAAATAAAATTTTTATTATGAAAATATTTTGACTCGCATTCTTTAGATATTGTATTAGTAGATACAATTTATTTAAATGCAGTTTTACTTATGTTTTATAACAATCCAGTTAGGACAAAGATATAATGGCATCACCAAGTGAAGAAGATTTGGAAACTGAAGAAGATATTGAAGATGATCTTAATGAACACTATGGCGTTACAGATGGTACATTGTTTATTATTGATGCGACTTCTCAGATGTTTGAAAGTGACTCGGATGAAAAGACTCCATATTTTTTACAATCCATACGGGTAATATGGTTTGCTGATATAAATTACATAATAATGTAAATTAGTACTAAATTAATTTGATTACTATTATTTTATTAAACTATGTCAGTTTTACTACTTTTTTGTTATTTTAGCAATGCATTGAAATTCTTAAACAAAAATCAGTTTGGAATAGGCAAGATTGGATAGGATTAATCTTGTTTGGAACTGAAAAATGTGACCCGGATTTGGAAATGAAGCATATATTGACTCTTCAGAAATTACAACTTGTTTCAATGGAGGGTTTAAAACAGGTCATGAAAATAGGTAATCCTTTAGTTGTCATAAACAATAAAAAAATGTAATAAATGTAATGGAATATTTTTTAAATGCAGAAGGCTGATGAATCTAATATTGAGATTGAACTTTTTATTTCTATATTCTTGAAACTTTCTTAATAACGTTTATATCTTTTCTTGTTCCATATATACATAGATCAAGGAGAATGGAAGTACTACAGGGATATCGCTTCTTCTGTGGCTTATCCACTGCACGATGTGCTGTGGTATGCAGCACGAACATTTTCTGCTAAACGTATTACTATGCCAATTAAAAGAGTAATTCTTTTTACATGTCAGGATAATCCATCAATAATAGACAACGATGAAAAACATAGAATAAGAGCACAGGTAGCAAGTTACAATGACCTAGAACTTCAATTATTTGTTATTGGTTTAGGGAAAAATTGGAATCATGATTTGTTCTATAAAGATTTAGAAATGTTATCTAGAAAAGTCGAGATGGATGATTATAAGAGAACATCCTTAAATGATTTAATGGAGCAAGTAAAATTACCATCTAGAAATATGGCCCAACTTATTTGGAGAATTGGGGAAAATGTGAATGTAGATGTATCTCTTCGCAATCTCTGTGTGTAAGTAATAGGATATTTAAATTCAATGCTAAGTTTCCCTTTTTTATTCATTTAACATGAAATTCGCATTTTAGTTAATGTTGTGTTATGTTCAAGATACTATTTCATTTTCAGTAAAACACAATATTTAAAAAAGGAAAATATAAGCAAGGAAACTAATACTCCTTTAACTACATGTTCATATGCTCAAGTAAAGGCTGATGATATAGTATGTATTTTAATAATTTATGTATGTTTTTACTTTTCTATATACAGTTGACACTAATATAACTTTACTTTCTATGCTGTATATTTTGAATAAGTATATAAAGAATAAAAATATATTACATCATTACAGAAAGATTTGCTGTAATCGGCAAATTTAGGCGGCAAAAAAATCGTATAAGTTGTTCATTGTTTATTTATTCAAAATCAAAGTCATTATTATATTAGTGCCTGAATATTTTTTTGGCTAATTATATATGATTTTATAATTCTTTATGTTCTTCTATTTAAATTACAGGAGGAAATAGAGAATGAAGAAAATGATGAAGCATCACCTATTCTAGAAAGTGACATTCAGAAATATCAAACATTTGCTGGTAGGGATATATATTTTAAACCAGCAGAAGTGAAATCGCTGTCTGTGATACAGGAACCAGGCATTGATATAATTTGCATAAAACCTATTTCTTATCATCTTCTATATCATTGCGAAACACCATATTTTGTTACACCAGGCAAAAGTACACGTAAAGGTAATAAAAATTTTACATTTGGAGAACAATGCATATTTTTGATCAAGTAATATTTTGTGACCAAATGTTAAAATTATTACACATTTTTCGTTTCAGATAATCAGTTATTATTTGGTGCACTACTTAATAAGTGTGATTCAAGAAATTTAATGATAATATGTGTGGTAACAATAAGAAAACATTCTGTATCAAATCTATATACTATGATACCAAATGCTAAGAATGGGGGGTTTTATTTGTACAAGATACCATTTATAGGTTTATTTTTAAAATATTACAATATTAAAATAAATATTTTTTTATTCCATTTTAGAAGTATAAATTTATTGTTTTAGAAAACGTTCGTAAACTAAACGAATATTTCTCTGATTATTTATATGACAATAATGAACGAAAAGCTCCAATTGATCCAGAAGGAGTGAAATTGTTAGAAAAAATGATCAAAAAATTAAATTTCGAATATAGTCCAATATTATTTTCAAATCCAACCCTTCAAGTGCAGCTTGAATTTCTAGAAACTTTAGCTTTAGATTTGGAACAGCGTAAGCCTCCCCCTGACGATACACGTAAGTTCTACTCTAAGATTACAAATATTATGATTCATGAAAAACTTTGTAACACGGTACAAAATTTTATTCCAGTTCCAAAAATCGATGAGATGCGTAAACTTGTTAAAAATTTATTAAATGAATATGATGAAATATTTAATGATGAAACAGGCCCACCAAAGAAGAAGATTAAACAAGTTAATCAGCCAATAGAATCAGATGCATTGGAAAACGAAGAAAAAATTCAAGAGCTTGTGACAAATGGGAAGGTATATTAATGAATATATATTACTTTGAATAAAAATAAATTTTTTAATCAATTCATTCTATTTGCAATAGATAGAGACGCTTACTACATCACAGTTAAGGACAATTTTAAAGACATTGTCTTTGAAAACATCTGGTAAAAAGGATGAGTTAATCAATAAAATTAAAGAACACTTTAAATGAGGTGTTGCAAATCGAAGAAAAATAATTTGTAAATATTGTATTTCTCTTAAAATTTTCTATATTTGTAATTGAACTTTGTATTTTATAATTTTGTACAAAGAAGAGCGTGTGCGTTTGCATCAGTGCTTTAAGAAGGAAATTTATAATTCATCTTTTTGAAAAGCAATTCCTATATCCTGTACACATCCAATGAAAAGTGGTATGTTATTTGTTTTATATTCAATTATAAACATGAATGGTCGATCGACTATAAATAGTTCTGTTTCATCCAAATCTATCATTCGTCGAACTCTCATTTGGACAGCTAGTATAAAATAAATTGAGCTTGTAAAAAACGTATCGAAAACTAAATATATCAAGTACCATTAAAAATAAACATACATGTTGCAGCTGCAGCTTCAGTGCCTTCTTCAGTAACTTCTATAACTGCTTTATGCAAAACTTTACTAACCAGCAATGGTATGTTGGAAATGCGACTAAAATTTGCATCAGCTTTAAAAATTGTACTTAGACCAAGCTGCAACGTATAACTCCTGTTTAATAAAATATAGTTTCCTTGGCAATATAAAATATATTATACATACTTTGTGTAAAATATTTCCCAAATCCATTTTAAATTCTATTTTAAATTTTGGAAAATATAATTCAACATCACTATTAGATCGAGATGCATTTGCCAGGACTTCCCATGAAAAATTATTTTGCAAATTTAAAAGACCATCCACTTCATTTGGTAATATTACTGTCATTACAATATCTGTATTCTGTAAAATATTTGTTCACTTTTTTCATATAAAATTTACATATATATATATACATATAATATAAATGTACCATGTATGGAATCTCAATAAATTTCGCTTGCAAATGTGGTATTTTGCCACAACTGTATTTGGATTTAATAAACATTGTTGGTACAACTTTGGTTTGATCTTTGGTTACATGAAATATTCGATTTTTTGTCTTCTTTGCATCAAATGCATGTAACCAACTACCATTGAAGTAAATTGCATTAATTAATACTAATTTTGTGCTCTCATCAAAATCACCTATGTGAAAAAAAGAATTGATTAAAATGTTACTATTTTCTTATAATTAATTTTACACATATATCTCAATATGAAGAATAATTATTTCTTTTTGTAAATTGATTTCCATTTTTTCAGTGTCATTTAACAACCTGTAATTTTTAAGATACACGAGAATCTTAATATAGAATATAAATAACCCAGTGCCAGTTTCCAATTTTACTGTCAACCATAGATTAAAATAATAATTCACCTGGAGAAACAAGATCGAGTATTTTATTGTTTGTCTTGTCTTTAATCCAGGTATTAATTTTTGCTGCTGTATCTGAGCTATGTTTAAAATCAACTTTGGAAATTTCAGATTGATATACTTCCTTTCCTAGTATCAAAAATTCTGCCAACAATTCAAATTTATTTTGTATATACATTGTATTAGCAATGTGCAACTCGATATCGTCCAAGTTCTTGTAAAGAAATAAAATAATGATTATAATACTATAATATATTTTGTTTTTAGCATGAACTTGATAATCTTACATTTAACAGAGTTATTAAAGATTTATATCCTTCTTTCACTGAATCTTTATTATAGTGACAAAGACTCTTGGTCAATTCAGCTAGAGTAATAGATTCTGCACCATGAGAAAGATGGGACAATATCATGTGTACACTTAATGGTGAACTAACAATATTTCCTGTTGCAGCTAAAGACAATTCCTATAATAAATTAAGCAGTTATATAAAAGAACATACAATATAAAGATGCAGAGGATATATAAAATTTGGACTTACTTTATGAAAAGCTTTTGTAAAATCATTGCAAGAAGCTGATAAAATTTTGAATACAGTGTCTTTGTTATTTAGAGATGATGCACACGATTGTTCCATCATGATGATAATGATTGCATTTAATACTATAAAATAAGAATAAGCACCATTAATATTTTAGTGTTAAGAAGATCGATATCCACATGTACTTTATATATAAATATTTTATACCATAATAAACGATCACCTGAATATATTGTAAAAAATGTCATTACTTCCATATAATGTTAATTAATAATGCCTGGAAGGTGTAGTATCTGATACCCGCAATGTGAAATTAATTATAACAATTGTAAAGATCAAGCGAGACTGTCAAAACGTTCAAAATCTTTAAAATTGTCTTTTACTTATATCGACTCTTTCCTTGGGCTGACATTTTTATAATTATTGCGATTAATTGTATGTCAACGTTATGAAAACAAAATATTACGCCGCATCAATTGAACTAATGATTTCATTTTATTTCTGATACGTCAACCAGTGTAAATAATAAGCAATAGCTGTCAAGTCAACAAAGAGGTTAGGTACGTCTTCTGTCAAATAAAAAAAAAAAAGTATAACTACCTGTTTAGAAACTAAGACAGCTGGTAAGATACAAATTAAAAGCGCGTAATTTTAATTCAATGCGGAAACAAACTTTTTGAGAAATGTTATTTTCTATTTTATTGATACGATGGTTGAGAGTTTATGCAAGGATTGAAATATCCTTATGAGTAATTTATTCAGCTGAATTGTACTATACCGATCAGAACAGTCCTTGATGATTGGAAGCTTGTAATAATAATTAAATCCAGGTATAATTGTTAGTACGCTATATGCTATAAAACAATGTAAAAGATGTAAAATATTGATTACAGAAACAGTAAAAATAATTGTATGTTTTAAATAACAAACAATATTTAAAGATGTCTAAAGATGACACGTAGATTTTAAATTTATTTCTTATTATTGTAATTGCATTGTTAAATACTTTTAATATTTTTCATGCTAATTTGTATTTTAAATTACATTATTTAAATTATAAATTATTTTTGTTAAACTTTATTTTAGCATTTCTACATAAAGTACAGAAACTAGTTGAACATTAGTTTAAATCCTCTTTGGAGAGTTAACGCCACTTATCAACTAAATTTACTTCGCTGTCGGTAACAATGAATTCGAGCACTAGTTTCAATCCTCTTTGGAGAGATGGCGCCACTTGTCAATTAAATTTACTTCGCTGTCGGTAACAATGAATTCGAGCACTAGTTTCAATCCTGTTTGGAGAGATGGCGCCACTTGTCAACTAAATTTACTTCGCTGTCGGTAACAATGAATTTGAGTACTTTAGTTTCCTCCTTTCGGTTATATATATATAATGAAAGCAAGAAATGGTATTTATTTCATGTAGTACCCCCACTAATAAATTTTGATATATATCAAATAATAATCTTATAAAATGTTCTGGAAAAATTCATTGAGAGTTATTTTAATAATTCTGTGCTGAATTAACCATATTGCCAATGACATTAAAATGTATTGGATGATTGGTCTATCTTGTATCTTGTTTTCTAGAAACATCGTGCTTCATGGATTAATTATATGTTTATGTGCCTGCTGCACGAGCAAGCATTTTGCGTTTAGTTGCCGGTAACGGTAAACAGAACGGTCAACAGTTTAATACCAAGTCTGTTCTCAAATACACGTGTTAATTCGATTTCACGAGTAAAATTGTGATACAATCATGGCATTGGATCCATTTGAAATAATTGTAGGAACGTACGAGCAGTACTTACTTGGTTACAAAGTTAACCAAATCGTTAATGTAAGTAACCACGTGTTTGGTTTTTTAACGTGCAGTTTGTGCATAATATACTATTCGGAGCATGATATTTTGGTTTATAATAATTTCACGAAACGATCAACGGGTGATTTTTTAGGAATACAAGATGGAAAAATCTTTTGCCACGCATAGTCACGTCGGTAGTATACGCAGCGTTGCGAATAACAAACATTATTTGGCTTCTGCTGGAGCAGATGATTCTGTTTATTTATACGACCTACGTTATAGAGTAGAATCTGGTAAATTAATGCATCATAATGGTATGTATACATAATTGCCTATTCGTAAATATGTAATTGATATTATAACATTGTCAATTTTACCTGTTTATACAGATACTGTTAATTGCGTCGCATTCACTCCCGAAGCATCTCATCTGTTTACATGTAGTAATGACGGAAGTATAGCTGTTATTAGATGTGGAAATTGGCAAGTGGAAAAACATTGGTTAAAACCGCATAAAGGTTTAGCCGTTAATACCTTAGCTATTCATCCGACAGGAAAAATAGCATTGTCTACAGGAGCAGATGGTATCCTTAGAACATGGAATCTAGTTAAAGGGAGGCAAGCATATGCTACAAACTTAGTACCAAGATTGAAATTAGATGCTAAACATGTGAATGTTCTTAAATGGAGTCCGAATGGAGAAAAGTATTTGTTGGCAGTGAATCAAAGAATAGACGTGTATTCGGTGGAATTAGCAGGAATCGATAGTGAAATTAAATTCGACTCGAAGATCATTTGTGTGGAATTTCTAAAAGATGATTTAATCGCCGTTGGCCTGGAGAATGGTCAAATCAAATTTTATGATCTTGAAAAATCAGTACAAACAATAGATGTAATTGCGCATGATATACGCGTGAAATGTATGGCCTTCAAGGATGATTTGTTAATTACCGCTTCCAGTTCCGGAGAAATTAAACTATGGAGGTACAATAGACATAAATTAGACATGCTACAAAAGATTAATTGCGATGCTCGAATTACCTGTCTGTCTTTGTCGTGTAAAAATCTCGCGTACAATAAAGTTCAGTCAGAGGAAGAGGAACAAGAGGTAAGGAAACTTCAGTGATTGAGTAAACTCTGATACTTTTAGAGAGGTTCTTTTTTCTTAATAAATACCTTTTTTCCTGATGAAGACTATTGACCATAGTCTCAGAGGCTCCTTAATAAATACCTAATAATTTTTTCAAATCCCTGATCTCATTTATCTCGCCATTTATCCTTAATACGTATAATTTATTTTTATTTTATTTAGTGTTCGAGGCGATTGCCTCTTTTGCCCGATACTACCGTTACGAAGGAAAGGAAACTTAGACTTCAGCAGGAAATTATTGTCGAGAAGGAAGGTGATTGGGAAGTAACTTCAATCGATGCTCTTCAAAAACTGTCGGGAAAAAAATCGAAGAAAAAAAGGAGCATAGAGGAGACGCAAGCTTTAAGCATTCCAAGTAAAAAGAACAAATCGATTTTAAAGAAGATAAAAGCGAGAAAAAACGATGTAACCGATGATGATCATATACCTAAAAAAAAGACTAAACTTGTGATCAGTAACGACGATGATAGCGATAAATGTGAACACGAAAATGAAAATCATGCTTTGAATAAGAAGAGGAAAAAATTGCCAAAACTATTTGAAGAGAATAATAATATACCTTTTAAGAAAATGAAAGGGATGAAAAAAAAGATCTCTGAGCAGTGTAATACCGCCGTGATGTTGAATAATTCAAAAGTGAAATTAACTGGACGACAACAAGATAACAATGCTTCTCCGAAAAAAAGAAAAAAGGAAATGGTTGTAAAAGACAGAGCGATTTTAAAGAAAAAGAAGAAAAAGCAATGAAAAAAAACATTAAATAATTTTAGGATCCTGTTTCAGTTTATAAAATTCTATTTCCACTCTGTATAATATTTACGGATGATAAACTTCAATAGAATGTATCGTATCTAATTGTAAGCGTACATTAAGTTGCACGCTAGTTCCTACAACTGTTATGTATATATATAGTGTCCCAGAGGAGCACAATATTATCTTTTGTGAAGACCTAATGCAATTATCTAACTTTCTAATAAGATTTGATTATGGACGTACTTCGTAATCACAAACAGTTACCAGAGAACACATTTGTGAGATGGATTCATAGGACTTCCAGCGGAGCAATTCCATGCTTTTGTAAAATCTACATTGTTCGAGAGTGTTCCGATAACTCTAAAGTGATTCGGTGCATGAACTCCTTCTATCAGTTTGGACTTTAAAGCTCCATTTGTATAATTGCCGCACCAGACCTATTTACGGAAAAATATAAATTTTTTATGATTTCGAGCCGCAGTATACATATGTATAATTAATATTTACGTGTATACCAACAAATTCCATCGTCCCTGTTTGTACGTTTAGATATATTTTTAATTTGGAGACAATTAGGATGTTTCAATAAATGACGAACCATTGAAAAGAAATTGCATTGTTGCGATCACTTACCTGCGCGAACCCAAGGAAAAACAATTGTTCTTGGCTATATTTGGCGAGACCGGGTAAAGCTTGTTGATTAGTATTGGCATTTCTTGCTTTCAACCTTTGATATGCTCTGTAAGCCTCTCGTATACCACCGTTATCGGCTATATTCTCGCCCTGTGTATTAATGCCGTTCACCTAAACAGAACCGGATGTTTTGTCTTATTATTAAATCAACTAACTACTTTCGTTTACATCTGTATTGCTCTTCCGTCCGAAGGACAATACTCACCGTGAAATTATTACCTAGCTGTGGCAAATGATAACTGCTATATTGTTTGATTATACACTGAACTTTCTCGTGATAACGTTGCAACGTCTCGTTGCTCCACCATTGTCGAAGATTACCATTCTCATCGTACATACGACCTAACAGGTACATAACGTATATTGGTTCGTACAAAGTTGCATTTGTTTTGTGCAAGCATATTTACCATCATTAAATATACCAACCTTGATCATCGAATCCATGAGTAAGTTCATGACCCATGATCGCGCCTATAGCACCATAATTTATGGACCTACGGAAGACATTTAATGCTTCATTGTTGTAACGATCATACAATCAATTAATACGTACTCTAGTCCATTTCCATAAAGCGGAGGGTGTAAAATACCAGCTGGGAAAGCTACAAATGAGATTAATAGTTAAGAGAGTGCAAAACAAATATGAAAGGATATAGTAAATGATCAAACAAGTAAAGGATCAGCAAATTTCGAATACTTACTAACTGAGTTTAATATTGCACTATAAAACGCGTTTACGGTTGTACTGACTGATATCCATCGATTTTTGTCTGGCTTTTTACGTAATCCATTCAAACTTTTTTTAATTCCCACGTTAGTCAGTATTAAAAGTGTATTAAACAATTGTCCAGGTACAACAGTCATCTACAATAGTGATTTTCCATGAAAAAAGCAAGCGACACGCTACCGATGTTAGTTACAAAATCACTCACTCCCTCATAAAATTGATCTAATTTTGTCGCATTTGTAATCCACTCTGGAATTCCTACGAACGATCTTATTGCGTACAGTTTGGCATGAGCACGAGCTCTCGTTTCACCGTCCATCCAATCTAGTTCGGCAACCATCTCGTCGAACGCTGCTTTAATGTCCAGCAACATTTCTAATGCCTGAAAAATGATAATACTTTTCTCGTTATATTATCACCTTGAAATTTCTAAATAGAGAATCAAAATATTTCTAAAACTCTATGATAAATTATTTTTTCATCGTATATTTACCGACCTTTTCTCGAGTGTGCTCATCGAAATATTTCCGTGCATAAATGTAACTGAGGGCCATGCCAAAGTTCGCGTTTACGTTATCAGTGCAGGCTTTCCATCTCGGTGTCTTTGCCTTTAACCCGAGAACTTTTTGGGAGAATTGGAAACTCAGATCGCGAAATTGTTGTAACGTTAAGGGGGCGATCGTGGCATAAACACTCCACCATACGAAACGCACTGGAACATTTCAACGATTATTGACAGAATTTTGATAAAAGTACTTTTTTCAAAACAAGAAATTACTATATATACATATATACTATGATACCTATTGTCGCGGATGAAGTGTTTATTAAAAGTTCGGGTAGTTTCTGCAAATATTGTAAATCCATTACGATCGCACGATCTACAGCGGTATTTATTGTTACGTTTGTATCGTTGAATACCGCTTCTAAGTATCTTGTCCAATTCCACTAAAACAAGTATAATTAAAAACAATATCGTTTAATAAACATATGTACATTTAATTTTTTCATTTTTTTCACCCTGTGCCGCTATTCGTATGTTTTCATAGTTTCGATTTATCACCTGTTGAATATGCAAATCGGTCAACTGTTGCAATTCATTGATCGTTACATCGTGAATAAGATGATTTGCGCTTCGTCTTTGTTCGGGCGTTGACATTATCTGCATAAATATACTTACTATATAAACATGTAAAAATATATGCTTTTTTCGTGCTTGTTCAGAATATGGATACTTGCATTTGCGACTTTCGTACTGAAGTCCAAAATATCGTTGGCAAATTCAGCGCTTCCATTCCTTGCACCAGTTTGCTCAACCATAGCTTTAATATATTTTTTGTATTCGGTTAATTCCGACTGAAATCGTAACGAATCTCGTAGGTAGCGCTCGCTATATCCTGGCGATACTTGTTCCATCTAAAAATGTCAGACACGCTAATGAAAGCAACATGATTAAAAAAAATTATAGTTTCACACGCAATCTTGCCATTATCCTGTTTTTTGTCGTATCTCGCACATCCTCGCTGATATAAAAGTTTAGAAATAAATTCAGGCCTAGAATTCGTTGCGCCAGCCCCGCAATTTTAGGGATATCCAAGGGTGAGACGTCGTCGTGAAAGGGTGGATCTTTCGGTAAGCCAAGTCTGCTCATTGTCTCATAAATTGGTTCGAGTCCTAAAGCTTCGGCGCTCGCTAAAATGATGATAATTCATATCTATATCCATATCCTTCCTTAAGTCTTACTTCTCTTTCTCACCGCTAACATTTTTCTTTTCATTTATACATTAGCTATTTTTAAAATTATATAAAAGTATGATTGATTGCTTTTCTTACTCGTGTCCATACAAATGTTGTATAATGTTCTAGCCATTTTGACCGGTCTCAAATCGTCCCCTTCGTCCGATTCCTCGAGTAGTGCCCTTAAGTTCTTTAACAACTGCTCCTTTAGAAGACTTAATTGATCCCAGGAAGTCTGACTTTGTGGTATAGGATTCTTTGAAATCCAACCGCCGCAGGCGAATTTGTAGAAATCTTGGCAAGGATCTATAGATCTATTCATTGCCTCTATTATCCTGGCAGCTGAAACAAGATACAACTCTTATCTGGTGTCGATACAATTAATCCGGCATCGTTGCAATACGCAAGATTAATGTGAACATAAATTGGCGTTATATAAGGATAATTGAAATACGATATTTCCACGTTTTAATTACGTTGCAAGGCTAACCAGGATGAGGAGAAAGACGAGGAAAACCTTGATTTTACGGTACCTGTTTTCACGCATTCTTCACTCTGGCAGATCTCTTTGTACTCTTCCTTGCGGAGAACGACTATCTGCAAGATTAACGTTACAAGTAACGTAATCGCGGTTACAGATAACAAACCAACGATTATCGTCAGTTTCATCTCTTTTCCGCTTAACTTCTTCTCGTCTCTTGCACCATACTGCCTGTTCGGATTAATTAAAAGATGCACCGATAATAAACCAATGATTTTTATAATTCCATACGATGTATTTTGATGTAATTTCTCGAATTTTAAACTTGCATAAATCATTAATTACCACGAAGGTATTGAATTTACTGTCATCTCACTCGCTGTACCTCTGTCATCGGTTGCCTCTGGATCGTTCATCTGTAAAAACGAGAATAACTATGATCTCGTTTAAAATGACATAAAACGAAAACAAAAACTGAGGGTAAAATCTGAATAAACCGAGAACGAAGACGCGTTAACCGTAAGAAGCATTATGCGAACCACCTTTTGTAATCGCAATCTATCTTTGATAAAAGAAATCAGCGAAGTATCATTTCGATGAAGTTGCGCGTAAGGATCGATGCTTTCGCCTTGACCAAGAATCGCTTGCAATACCTCGACATTATTTTCCTGCTCCTACCTTATATTTTAATGCAGAATGGTTACGTACAAATATTGTTGCTCAAAGTATTAGCTATCAAGCCGTTTACCTTGTTCGCGCGAAATCCGAGTACTACTTATAGCAAATAAAGTTTTCTAAAGTCTTCTAAAGTTCTCTCTAGTTAATAACATGCCGGATGTATTATTTAAATCTACATTATACATACGCTGTAACAATTAAATTTTGGAATACAGCTTTAGAATACAAATACATTTGTCAGCTTCGACGTGGCCCCCCCCCCACCCCCCTGTGTATTTATATCGTAAGTGAAAACGATGTTCTCTCATTTCTAGAAATAATCCTAGAACTCCATTTCAGGAATAATGTCAAGTTCTTTTATCACACTTTTAGTGCATCCCTTAACTTTGAAAGAAGTTACAAGTCGCACAGATTTAAGTTAAGTGACCAAGCAATACGGTCCAATTGAGTAATCGATTTTTGTACTAAAACGTTTCTCACGATGATTTAATTGTTATGTCACAGTTCGCGTGGATCTTTGTTGTTTTCACAGTAGCTAACGAACAAATGACTCTACGGATTTGTGGTTTACACATATACTAGTTAAAACGTACATAAATACGATTACAGGGTATGATTACAGTAAAATCACATCATGAATGACATTACGCGGTTATTCCCGGAATTAAATTGTTACATATGGATATATTACATACAATATACGTACATGTATATTGGTGCGATCACTTGTCCAGGATACTCTTCGTTCCACTGGCCGTGTCACGTTACGTACTACGAGACAAACCTAACTATGTACAAGCCTTAGCCACTATCAGAGACATTGACTCTGTGGCGACTTACGATTCGACGTACGCGACAGAAGAGTCGTTTGCAAGCCACCAAGATGTATCATCTGGCACTTACAGTTTACTTCTATCGTTTATCCACAACGAAAGACAAACATTCCCGATGATTGTACAAGCTTATTTTCCAATTATATGTATGCAAGTATTGATAGAGGAAAATCATTCCACCAGTTAACCGTCTGCGAAGAAGAAGCCCAAGGGTTAAAATAAAGAATCCATTTCAATCGCTAGCTCTGTCCCCAAAGGAAATGTGGGTTAAGCTGGAAGCTGAGCAGCCGTACCTACGATCATAAAAAGCGATTAATTAAATAAGACGTAACACAGATCCACGTAGTACACAGTGCGAACATTATGTTCTCCCTCAACTTCCGTGCTCTACAAATAAAACGGCTCTTTCTATTGATGTACTACACGGAACGTGTGTAAAAAGGCTACGGCCTTTGAGAATGAAATTTTTCGATCGTGCCCCTGATCCGATGATAAACTATGTTGCACATTTTCGCATCCAATTATAAAAGTGAAGAAATTACCATTCGACGCGCGGTCGCTATGTCAATGGATAATACAATTCTAGGAATTGTGGTCTGCGATGATTTTAACGTTTTTAACTCCTTACCGATCGAGGTCGTGGAATGAAAACTTCGCGTAAATCTTAAAGCAGTTTTGCGATGCATCGACTATCATTATGTATTTATTATACGCGTACATCTTTGTACGAGTGATTCAAACAGTTATCGCGATTTTTTAAAGTAAGAAACAACAGACGATTTACATATTGCGGTCGCTATGTGAAAAGCAGAGTCCATGTGAGATATGTATGGTGGCGATCGTCGAAGGATTAGCCACGATAGTGATAATTCTTAGACTCGATTTTATAATGTAGAACGAGTTGAACCAAGAACTTCATGTCGTTCACGATCAATTGACACGACTGCTTGTTTGTGATACCTAAAGTACATTTGCCGCCATCGTATCATGCAACTTTCGGTGAAATGTTTGTTCGTGGATTGACAAGGCGAAAAACTCCTCCCCTTACTACTGGTGTTGTTCCGATTTCTAAAAATAAGTCGTGCTCTTTTTCACATTTTATTAAAAGAAGTGGCTCAACTGGCAACATTTATCTTCACAGCGTGCAGGATATTAGGAAATGTTTTGTTCATCTCTAATTCGGTGAAAATCTATAAACAAAAGTTTTCCCACAAGTTTAAAAACAAAAATTTGTTGGACGACACGGTCGTTTATACATGTATAATGTTTGAACGTGTTGAATTCTATAAGGTCGTCGGCCTTCTTCACGAACTATTGTTGCATTGTCCAATCCGAGATTCTTACTTGTTGAGCTACATACGTATATTGGATAAACCCATTAATAGATAAGCACGAGTGAAAGTGATAACCTATTCCTCTTCTCCTTAATAGACGCCATATCCAATAAGATGTAATACTACTTTTTGATCTCCAAACTGTTAATCTAGCCGCTAAAAATGGCGTCGATCTGGAATCTCTTGTAGGTGGTCTTCCTTTATTTCTCACTGAATTACGATACGTTCTTCAGTTAAAAAATAATTATCTCCTGTTTTATCAATAAGATGTTACTTACTCTTTATCTGACCGTACAATGTAATTGCATAAATAAAGTGGGTCCAAGGATTAATGGAAATTTAACATCATTTTTCATGAGAGTTGCGATCTACAGTTCCTTTGTAGTTTTTATTCGCATAGTGAATAAAATACGAAAAATTTAACCTTACATTTTCGATCCATGTCAATTTTACAGCAACTTTTTTTTCTTAACATTCTGTGCATATATATCCAATAAAAGCGAAACACGCGCTAATAAGAGCTCACACGAAATAGTCGCTGAACAGTCAAACTTTACACTGCCTCCTATGAGCTGTTATGAGAAATACACGATTCCAGCGGAAGGTATAAGAAGATACGTTTTCTTATTACCATAGGATTTGAAAACTGACGTTCATCATGTATAAAAAAATGTTTATATCTGTCGCAGTAGATTTGATCGAAATCAACTTTACCATAGGAAACCATAATTCTAAATACAAAGTTTATAAATTTTAATAAAATGAAACGTTTCTAAATAATTGACCATAATATAGTAAAATGATCATATGTATAATTTTTTCACATATTACTAATTCATAATAAATAGAATATTAATTATATTTTTTTAAAGATATTTATTTTAATATCCAATTTATTAACAGGCGGTATTTTTTGTATAGAATTAAGAAAAATTTGCACATAAACAACACTGTATTTATATTGACTTGTATATTCATACGATATTGGTCCAAAGCCAACTGTAAAGTCATTTTTCTTTGTTAAATAAGAGCATAATCATTTTTAGCAAATAGAATTATGTTCATATAAATAGTGACACCTCTTCGTTTTCCTTAAATGTTGCAGTTGTAAAAGACAGTTGAAAAAAATACAATGTCCTTTTGACATTATTTTTCTATTGTGTATACAATGTAGTAAACAGATCTATTAGAATATAATACAGCATTATATCAGACTCGTAAAAAGCTAACTGTTTTAACGTTCTGTATTTCATTGTGTGAAAAATTGTACATACGCATTGCAAATTTTTATATTTAACTGTAAAAAATCTGAATGAATGTCTACTTGTACCCAATGCAATACTCTTTATCTCCAGTCACGTACAACTTTCAGAATTGCAAGTCATTTCATATCTCAATAATAGATCATGTAGTTCAAATTAAATATAATAACTACATGGTTTAAACAGATTGGTGACACATTCTGCATATTAAGTAGCAGCCTAGCAAAAATTTAGATTTCATTCTACAAGGAGCTCTTGTTTGTAATTATTATTTCTCAAGTTACTTTTCTTTTGAAATGAACAAGAACAGTTATATGTTTTATCCAACTAAGGTCTCATTGTCTACACATGTCTATCAAAGAAAAGTTTTGTTAGTTTTGCAAATTAAAACCGGGATACTATTGCTTATCTCAAAAGTTTGCTCTTAGAGACAAATTAGTTTAAACTAAACTAAGAATAACAATAAACGCGCGGATGTAAAAAGATTACATTCTTCTTACATAGTTTAAAAGAGTACATAATCAGGAAGATTTTCATCTAATACGGTACATTCGAAAACAGGTACGATACAGATTCACCATTATGAGTCCGTCTTACAGCCTCAGCAAACATCATCGATACATCGATACACTGAAACATAAAAACCAAAAAAAAAAAAAGAAAAACAATTAATTATAATTTGTTCTCAACCATCGATAATTCGTATTTGATTACCTGTATTTTTGGACAATCTTTCATATGACCATCTTGAGGAATGGTATTTGTTACTACCACAGCTTCAAAACAAGCATTATTAATTCTACTAATTGCTGGCCCACTAAAAATGCCATGCGTTAAAATCGCATATACTTTTGTTGCTCCAGCTTCCAGGAGTTTTTCTGCTGCGTGACAAATAGTACCACAAGTGTCGGCCATGTCATCTACTAAAATAGCAACTCTGTCCTTTACATCTCCAACTAATACCATACTAGCAACCTCATTTGCCTTTTTCCTTTCTTTATGTATAAGAGCAAATTCAACATTTAATCGATCAGCTATTGATGTTACCCTATTAAGATAGTTTTAATGTAATACATTCTGTTTTAAATTAAAATTAACTTGCTACTACCTTTTAGCACCACCAGCATCTGGAGAAACAATAATGCTGTTACGCCATTCAACAATGTTTTCTTTAATCCATTTCAAAACAGCTGGTTCAGCAAATAAATTGTCAACTGGAATGTCAAAAAATCCTTGAATCTGACTAGCATGCAAATCCATTGTAATAATGTGATCAGCACCGGCTACTGACAACATGTTTGCTACTAATTTTGCCGAGATAGGTGCACGACTCTGAAAGAAAAATAGTTGCAATTTCAATTTCACGAAATTACACGAGTCTCATGAGTCCATTTGCAACTGGAAATATCCTGCAATTTGAAAAAAATTGCCATTAAAAGTTTATAACATTTTAGAAGGGGTTTATTAAGATGTCAACTTGAATAAAGGGATAGATGTTGCAAATACTTTCTATGCGAAATATATAGATATGTTGTATAAGAGAAATGAAACATTTCATTATTTAGAGGGGACAAAATATGAATACAATGGCTATCTATAGAACTATCCATTAAAAATATATTGTATGTGTACACATACAAATAAAAAGAAAAGACAATATGTTGCAAATGCACCCCAGTTAGACTTAACAAAAAATGTAAGTGAAGCAAAATTCAAACCTATAAATTAGGATATGGAACACAATGCATTTTAATTTGTTGATATTAAATGAAAATATTTAAAAATATTCAGGAGCATTATAATCAAGATGTAACAAACATGCTAATGTGTTCTTGGTAATATAATAATGAACAATTATAGAATTTTTTGGATAAATACAAATGCATCGTGCTCAGGAAAGAAATTATAATTAAGTTATCTTAATAAGCTTATCTATGTAGTGAATCTCATGAAAGCTAATTAATGTTACTATTTTAAAAATAGTATTTATTCGCAAATCATTTTATTGGCAGAACACTTTATGACCAAGACAACACAATCACAGTTTTCTCTTGCCAAAGCACTATATGTCGTTAATTAGATAGGCATTCTTTGATTAGTATATTTGGACAACATATTTAGCAACATAATAATTAGTTTCCGTTTAACATACAGATGTGTACCCCATTATGTGTATGTAGATTATTAAAAAATGTATGTAGAATGCTATTATATTAATATTTTGCCCTCTCATTCAGGTATCAATATGCTCTGACCAAATAGTTCTCATTCATTCATTCATTCATGGAGGTACCATTGTGCTCTATAACAACAATTATAAGTTTTGTTAGTCCTACAAAGAAAATTTTATAAAAAACTAAGAATGATATTACAAAATCGAATTTTTCATCGAGTTATAGTTACAAACGTTACACTCGACAATCTTGTTGTTCTCATACTCACTGTAGATAGGTCGGGCACAAAATCCTGAAAATACCCAACTATTCAGAAATTTAGGAACACATGTTTTAATTTTTTGACAAGAATTGTTTTAATAATATATTTTATTCCTATTAATACGCTTTAATTGAAAATTATTTATTGAAGACTAAGTTTTGAAAAAAATCTTAAATCTTCATCATAACAATACACCCTCATTGTGCTTATTTCTTTAATAAAATGTAATGAAACATGCAATTAGTAAAATCTGAAATGAATACCAATATATTTCTTTGAATAAGCAATTCAACAGAATAGAATGCATTCAATAGGAAATAATGGTAAATATTATAGTATGAACACATGAAAGGCCCCCCTCGATGAATTCTGATATTAGTTTTGCAATATTCGCGTAGGTTATCACACTTCTGATAACCTCAGATAATTATTATACGCAATATTTCAGCTATAATATTTTTGTTCTTTATTGCTTTACTAATTCATTTTATTGCAAGATTACAGGACATATACTATTTCTGTCCCATTTAATAAAATGACATATTGTACTAAGAGCACATATGTGTACTAGTATGTATACTAATAAAATTAACAATTTAAAAAAATTAATTCATGCAAATTTATATTAAACAATACATATGTTGCTTTCTTGTAAAATATAGTTCTGATCTCCAAGCTGAGCTATAGAATGTTTAAAATGATTAGTTTTAATATATTACATATCCCAAATTTTGTTGTTTGCATGCTAAATTATACTGTTACATATGATGAGTTATAAATATAGTTCAGTTATTTAACAATGCATGTATAACTTCCATGCATTGTTTTTTCAAATATGAAATTCACATGTAGGTAAGTATTTAAACATTGCATTCAAAATATTTATAACAAAAGTTTGAAATCATTCGTTTGTACTACATTTAAAAACTTGATATTGATATCAGCTCATTGTTAATTATAACTTTGGAAAAAAAAAATGTGTGACATTAAATAACGAGATCCTGTAAAACAAATGTGTACCACTTAGTACATCCCAATGAAGTAAGCCAAAAAATTATATGCATATCTTGTATGATGATGAAAACTGGTGTTTTGCATCCCAAAAATGATATTACTCCAGTGGTCTGTTGCAAAGCTATTAAATAATATATAGGGTAAAAAAAGACCGCTACAAGTTACCCTGAATTTCCACTCGTTTGACTTCATGACAATTCGATTCTTAGATTTGTTGTCACCTCCATCACCACCCTGTGAAGATATCACATAAAAAAAATTTAAACTTCTTCTTTCACAAGCTATACGTTCCTTATTGTGAGATGGTCACATGTTTCAATATACATGATTACAGAAGACATAAGTAAACAATTTTGATTACAAGTACTACTTATCGTACATGTATTATTTGAAATATGTACACAATATGATTATTACATCAGAAATGTTTGCTTGAGAGAAATAAGCACATAATAAGTATTCATCTGTAAGAAATATGAGTACTGAAGTAGAAATTTAAATATTACAATTTTTTAAAACAATTGTAGATGTATAGTATTCCTACCGAAGTGTCTATTTTATTTTACATCTGTAAAGCAATATAATCATGTTAATTAATGTTATAAATTAATGAGGTAACTGTTATGCACTCAGAGTATTACATTCAATAAATGTATAGTTTGTCTAAATTGTTTTGTTATATAAGTGTTTTATATTTACACAGTTTCTCTGATTTATTTTGTGTAATAAAATGATTAATTAATGATTAATTGACCCTATTAACTGAGACCAATAACACAAATAAACACTGATACTTTTCAAAATAATGAGTGTACAAATGTATGAATACTTACATAGTTACAAAAAGATATAAATATTTGAGTCAGTAACAATAAAACAAACAAATAACACAACACAATGCAAGTTAAATCTTCCATTATATTATGCATTATCTAACATTGAGACTATAATAATTTTTTAACATAAGTTTTTAAAAAATAGTTTTGTAAAGTAATGTAAAAATATATACGCGCCTTACATTATATAAATATTTTGAACTACTTTAGATTCATGAGAGTGCTTTATTAAATTTGGTTAATATGCTATAATAAATCTGCTATAAGGAATAAAAGAAATATTATCTTATCAATGTGTCCTACCTTATCCTTCTTATCTTGTCTTGCATATGGGAAACAAGGAATTACCGCAGTTACTCGAGATGCTGACGCAATTTTACATGCATTGATCATAATCAATAGCTCCATCAAATTGTCATTTACTTCTCCACTTCCACTTTGTACAATATATACGTCTTCTCCTCGAACAGACTCTCCTATTTCCACACTATAATAAAAGTATAAAGTAACTGTGGGTAACATAAAGTTATGGATACACATTACACGTAGATTACTATACAAAGAGAACTAGTTAATTTAGAAATATATAAATGTAAATTCAGTCAATGTGTACATATGAAATATATAATTTGTAAACGATTGTTTAGGTTCTATTCTAACATATGATTAAATAAGAATTACAAATATTTTAATGCGTAGAAGACAAGAAGTGTTACACATGTATATTACTTATTTCTATACGTGCACCTGACTTTTATTGTACCTAAGATTACTTTCATTTTAAAATTGTATACTCTTTGTGACAAGAATAAACAATGAATATAAAGAACAAACAATAACATAGCAATAAAATACGCTTATCATTTGTACTGTAAATTAATATGTTACAAAATTATGTGCTGATTGTTGCAAAGATACATTAATGTTAGAATTCATTGTAATGTGTATTAATAATTGTACTAGTTGACCTTCAAATTAAACGTCGCGGCTTGGTAGTAAAACGAGGATGCCGGCCTTGCGCGGCTGAGATTGTTTGTACGCTGATAGGGTTGTTAAATTAACAGTAACATAAAAAGTCTAACACAAGGATGCTAAAACTGTTTTGTCCTTTATAGAAAGATATAACAAAAAGCAGATATTTAAATGAAATTTTAGGTGACATGTGATAGGAACCTCAATTTAACACATTAACAATAACGTGGTTATAGCGGTGATAGCGACCATTACCATGTTTCGAGGTTGCTAAATTTCTTGGTGACAACTTTTCCAATATCGATGCCAAGTCTGTCGACGATACGCTGAGCCAAATCTGGATGCGACGTACCACTGAAGACTTTAATGTTTGGCATTCTGCTTTGCAAAAGTCGCCCGCGAGAATTTTCTAAGTTTGCGCGTAACAAACTCTTAGCACGCACTGGCTGGGACACAGGCATCACTAAAACAGAAACCACAAAGAGACTATCCAATCAGAGAATGTTTTTAAGGCCGGATATGACGTATAATATTATGCTCCGCCCATTACCGTCAGACGTAGCCGCGTAAACGTATTTCTTATCGTATACTTTTTTTTTTTTTTTTTGTTAACAAAATAACAGATTACAAGCAACAAGTTTGCTTTTGTTATGCGTTGAGAATTATAATATTTTTAGAAATACTGTTGGCGATATCCATCACTATTGCTGCAATATAATTCATCCACGTATTGAGAAATTAATAGTCAATTTCAAAATGTCATAACGCTGTGAACTTTATATATCCTATAAACAACGGTTTTAATTTCAATTATGTCATTGATACTAGCTTTAATGTAAAATTCGTCATATTTTAGATTATAATTTAAATTATAAGTGTATATTTAGCAAAATTATCGTTTCTTTAAAATGTGATTATTTTCATAGAAATTATGACAACACTTTTACAAGTTTTCTCAAAATTACATGTAAACTTTATAAATGTGTGCTTAAATTGTTATTAAAGTTCTATTCTCGCTATTTACATATTACCGCCACAATATGCAACGACGTGAACGTAGACAAAATTTGAACGGGTGAACACGAACGGATGATAGTCAACTTTTCTCATCAATGTGGCGCCGGCGGTGATTGAATGATAAATTGGATGTATCCGTGAGCGGAGATTTTAGTATAGAACACGAGTTAGAACGATCGTTTTTCTAAGTAGAAAGAGACAGTGAACTCAAGTTCTCTATTATCTGAAAGGTTTGCGCACGTTGACGCTTTCAACGAAATTCGTTAATCTATTCGAATGATGATGACAGTGTGCTGACTGTCTTACCGATTCGGAAGCTATGGCGAACATCGCGGCATTGAGAATTCAACGCGAATTTAAAGAGGTTATAAGGAGCGAGGAGGTGAGTGAACAATAGTTCTGTATAATTCTAAAATGTAAAGACTATTTCTCGCATGTCGCAAATATTGAAATTGCTTAACGAACGTCATATTATTGTGCGATATCATCCCAAAGAAATTTCATACGTAGCGTGACAAAAATGTGCTGCAATTCATTGGCTGATAAAATCACCGCGAACAAAGCGTAGGCACCTGTTGTATGGTATTCTTGACTGTCATTAACTTTTAAGCTCATTGAAATTCATCAATTTTTAACGCTTCTATCACGTTGCAGTAAAAGATATGTCTACAAAATATTTTTACCTTCAGAAAAAAAAAAGTATTCTGGATAAATTTTCTGTCTAGTTTAGAGTTATTTTAATTAATTAAATTGCAACTTTAATTATATCCAATAATGTACATTTGTCTTGCATTTAAATGTAAGATCAATCACTGACACCATTGTTTTCCCCATTAAATTCTTGTTTAAGTAATACATACCACATGTCTTGGATTTGTGCGAGCACTGACATACTCGTTTACTCTTGCATTGTTCTAGAAGATCCATTCTGTATGCACAAAAACGTCTGTTTTGATCTATCATTCCCACATGTTTATACTCGGGCAGATTACGCCAGAGTCTATGTTGTGACAATGTTGTGAATTATCGCTGTAGGATATGATATTACTTGAATATCAGATGGTAGTGTCAATAGGTCAATCTTCATATTATGTACACATTTTTAAAGAATTATTTGACGTGTCTCACTATAACTATAATGTTGCATTCTATGTAGCACTTCTAGTTGATAAAAAATATTAAGTTCGTATTCTTTGTAATTTGTTTTAAAGGATAATATAACTTGTATATTGTTCAATAGGAAGCATTAATGTACAATAGGCATTTCTGACATAATAACTTACATTTATTTGTATTTTGTATTTATTCATTTGTTTGTAGATATAAAAAATGTAAGATTAATTTTGTTTCATGCAAATTGTAGCCACATTCACTCATGTAAGTATGTATATCTTGAAAAAGTTTTAATGGTAATATAAATTCGTTACACGAAAGTTATATACATATTTATTCTCCTCAGTAATCTGTTTAAATTTTGTTGTAGGTTGCAAAATGTGCGATTAAAGTTGAATTGGTGAATGATAGCTTTACTGAATTAAAAGGTGAGATTGCCGGTCCACCAGACACACCATATGAAGGAGGTAATTTTGTACTTGAGATTAAAGTTCCCGAGACGTATCCCTTCAATCCTCCAAAAGTAAGCACTTTGTAAGTCAATACAATTAATGTACGTTAATGATAAAGTATCTTCTGTATACTACTTAAAATTCAGATAGGTGAATATAACCTAAAGCATGATAAAGCACTTTCTAAGTTTCTTTCCTTAAACTTGTAATTATAAATCTATTACTTTGTAGTATTATAATTAAATTAAAGTATTATAAAATATTGCACTATTAAAATAATTATACATATTTTATGTTATGTACAATTAATTACAAAATATATCAAAAATAGATATAACAAATGTGTTCAAAATACTTTTATATATTTTTTATAATTTGATTACTATTTTACTATGATATCCATCTATATGTGAATATACATATTGTTCTGTTGTAGGTGCGATTCATAACAAAAATATGGCATCCTAATATATCTTCAGTAACAGGTGCCATTTGTTTAGATATATTAAAAGATCAATGGTATGTAGCTGTTGTCGAACGTAAACATATAGAAGTTCTATATGTTGAATAAAATTTTATATAAAATATATATTAAATCATTTTTAGGGCTGCTGCCATGACATTGCGTACCGTATTACTATCATTGCAAGCTTTGTTATCTGCAGCAGAACCAGATGATCCACAAGATGCAGTAGTAGCTAGACAGTATAAAGAGCATCCAGAAATGTTTCGTCAAACTGCCAAACATTGGACATATGTATATGCGGGTGGTAAATATGTGTTGTATGACTACAATTAAAAAAAAATATAATTATTCATGTTTTTGCATTAACATTATAATAATTATAGGACCAGCAAAGATGCCTGATTTAGACGATAAAATAAGGCGATTAACGGATATGGGAATTGAAGAACACAATGCAAGAGTTGCTTTATCTTCATACAATTGGGATTTGGAACGTGCCACTGAACAGCTCTTCAGTTAGTGATAACTGTATAGTCAATCTGTCATATAAAAGCACTGCTCATTTTGTCATTATGAAACTTCTGTAACGCCATGTCCAATTATTGATACCATAGCAGTTTCGGAATCAAATTCAGCACCTGTAACGACAATATTTCAATGACAAAAATTCACGGAAAATTCATTTTAATATTCTTAAACAATACTCATTTATTTAACTTGTAAAATAGGCATGAAGAAACAGTAATTAATAAAATCTGTTAAGTCCAACTTGATAGCTACATTTTAAAAAATTATGTGAAAAGTATATATCATTCTTCATCTTACGTTTATTAAAAGTTTAAAAATGTTATTTAAGCCAAAATGCATTTATTATTATTTTTTTAATAGAAAGAATTAGTTTTTCATATGTTAAACACTTATTAAATCTCTTTGTATAAATTGTCGAATATTTGTAACTTTCCCATTGGAGTTTCCTTTCATTTTACATAATTGTATTCAGGTGTTTTATTTTTATATTTTTCAATGGAAAAGCAGCTATATATATATATAAAATTTTTGCATGGAACAGTACTTAGTAAATATTTTGTTACTTTTATGTTCAATATCTGTTCTGTATACTTCATCATACAAAAATGAGAATCGCGGTTAGATTATACTTATCATTACCAATTTATAGATTTCTTTAAGCCACAGAGAGGTTTATTTTAATTAGATCTGATTGTACATTAATGGAATAGACACGAACTTGTTAGCGTTAAATAGTGTTTGTAAAAAGAATCGTAGACATAAACGGTGCACTGTTGATATTTAAATTCTGTACATTTTTTGGTGATGGGATATGTTCCAGTAATTCATAATTTACCATGTCATTCATAAATATTTTTTTACATATACGCATAGTTTTCTGTACTCGAAGCTGGAGATGTACATTCCATGTTAAAATTTGCATTTATTACATTATATAATTAAATAATGTTATACATAATAAATTTGTTTTTTAAATAAAATTAAGTTGTTTATCGAGAAAGAAGAGATTAGAGAATATGATGGCATTGATACTTCCAAATAACGTTGACGCACTTCCAGCTTATGAAATTTCAGAAGAAAAAGAACAGTTTTATATTAAGAATATTTAATAAAATTTTATGACGTTATGTTGTTTGTGAAAAATTACAGGTTTTAAAATACTTTAAGGAACTGATTACTCTTAAAACCAATAATAAAATAGTAGCTCATGTAAAATAAACACTTAGAAACACTTAATAGTTATTCAAAAAGACTACTTGTGTAGTATTACATATATATATTATTGTTAACAAAAGTTGCATAGATTATTAACAATATATATAAGCAATATTATGTTCCTGATAGTGCTGGAATAGAAGTCTTCAATTTTGTTTTACATTTTCTAATAATTTATATGGAGGCTATGTTTTTTAGCAGTGTATTATTAAATTATAATACATTTGACTGATTTGATTTGAGAGCTGCCAATATTTAAAATTCAAATACACAGGGGTTTATTTATGAAAATAATTGGTTACAGCATCTACTATAAATTTTAAATGTAATTTAATATTCCAAAATAATAATAAATAACATTTTTAATAATACAGCAGTAGATATACTTGTACAAAAGAACCCTTAATTATAACAATGCATTATTGTATGAACTAATGCATTATGTTACCACTTATATTATGAAATAATCTCTATAAACGTATAATTATACTTAATATTATTATTCTACTTTGGAATAATGTTTGGGAGACAATCTTTGAAGTAATCTTATATTGTTAGAAAAATATATTTATGTGATATAACAAACATTCATTGCATGGATGCATAATAATAAAAGTATGTGTTTTTAAATGGAGGATGCATATATATTATGTTAACTTCAAAATTTGTTGTCAATATTTTTTTCATAATCAAATTAAATATATGAAAAATATTTTCATTGTCATTAATTTATGTTTCGTTTACGTTATAATTTATATAATAGTTTACATATTGTATATTCGTTTATTTTTGTTATCGTAGGATTTTGTACATAAAAATGTGTTGACACTTAAGAAAAGCAATACTGGCAGTTATATTGTGTATCTTACGCTGCAGACTTATATGATATATACGTGAAAGACATTTTTATTTATTTCTATAGTAATAATACAAGCGATATGATAGTTATCCATGACTATAAATTCTAACTTTTTTTGAAGATAGCGTTGCCAAAAATAAATTATTGTCAACATCAACTGTACATAAATCTACTACAGGATCAGAAACAGGAAGACTATTTACTTGTTTGCCAGTAGATACACTCCATAATGATATACTACTAGTAGATTCTTGATGTGCAGCTACTAATGTATCACTCTCCATGTGTATGTAACATGGCCGGGATAACAATTGTTGAGAATTACCAGCATGAAACGTGTGCACTACATTACAAATGGTTGATTCATCGTTACCTTTTTCTATTGTGCACACTATGTGTCTTGCATGAGGTTGTCTAGCATTTGGTCGTGAAGATATCAAGGCATGATTGTTCTTTTCATCATAACACACAGATACAAATGGACCCTCAAGGAATATTTGTTTAGGTATATACTTTGAGTCTTTTCGTTCATAAGCATAACACGTATTTAAACGACATGCTACGAATCCACCCCTACTAATGCCGCTATTAGGACTAGAGGGTACTGCTGCTAAAGAAACTACTGGCGATCTGTCACCAGGGTTCTCTAATGTTTCAATAGGACCATGAGTTTGTCTAATATCGAATTCTGTTATAGTTCCATTTTGTGCTCCTACAAAAAATATATTTGAATTGTCACCTGACCAGCAGCAACTCCATAATGGAAATTCTGTTTGATAACTGTGCATGACAATGTGATTATTAATATCCATTAATTTTGCACATTTATCAAAACCAACACTAAGCAACATTGACTGTTTGGCTGTATTGAACATAATATCTCTGATAGCTTGGGTGTGTAGAAAAATGAACTGACGTGGTTGAAATTTTTCCGTGTCAATCTTTTTAATACCGTAGCCTGAAAATAAGGTATTTGTCGCTTTCTGTGACACGACTAGGAATCCAAACCAGGGATTATAATCTAACACACGGCAACCACCGTCTTTACATATCTCTATAGATCGATCTAGGTGGAACTTTTTAACCATATGCTTAGAAATATTTTGATGCGGATATATGGTTATTTGTGACTGTTGAGTTTCCAGTTCACATATCCGTTCCCTCATGCCACTTATTTGTTGTTCAAACAATTTTTGTCTTATGACATGCCTTGACAGTTCCATTTCCATGCGATTCTTTTCACTTGTAACATTTTCTATTTGTTCCTTTAATCTATCCAATTCACTTGTATCTATTGATGTTAATTTTCTGGCATACAACATTCTGATATCCTTTACAGCAGCTTTTCTGTTGCATTGGGGACAACGGCGATTTGCACTAGTGCAAGTACATTGTAACCATCTTACAATGCAACTATATCCAAACAAATGTCCACAACGTAAACAACACAAACGATGATTTCCTGAACTGGTCCACAAGTCCATACATATTGGACATGATTGATCACAATCACCGTCAGAATCATTTAATGCTTCTTTTGGTCTCTTTGCCTTTGACTCATCTTCGTCGACAACTTCTAAAATATTATGCGAAAATAATTTTCCAAATTAATTGATAAAATATACAAAGTGCTTTAAATAAGGTGTTTAAAAAAGTTTCTTACATTAAAAAATTGGTTTTTTCTTTATATTATTTAATTAAAGAAAAAATAGAAACAGTTTGCAATACATTATTTGGTCAATCTGTATATAGATATAAAATTGAACTTACTTGCATCTTGTGTTTCAGCCTCATTTTCTAAATTAATATCAGGATTTTCATTAGTATCAGATTCCTCAGAATGATCTTCTGTTCTGTTCTCCATTTCTGCTGATTCTTCTGCTGTAATATTTTTTATTTTACCATATTGAAATAAATCATTAAGATCATTAAGATTCTTACATTCGTATTGTAAATTCATGTTTTATATGTACATGGATTCATATGTGTAAGTTTTTTTTATTCTCAAATTTATAACATAAAAAGTCTAAAATGTATAGTGTTTTCGTTTCTCATGGCATAAAAAAGCATAAAAGTACTTTAATCATTTTTATATTAATTCACATGTAAACATACATCTATCTAAAATAACTAGTTGAATTCCTTGTTCTACTCGACTTAATGTAAACACTTACTGTAATCCATAACCTCCATTTTACAAAAGTCGAAGATAAAATACTTGTGGATAACTATTCTGAACACAAATTACACTTTAAGTAAGTGGAATTTTGTTATAAAATATAAAAGTATTCAAATTGTATGTAAACAAACATAATAAATCAAATAATGATAAAAGAAATCGCAAGAGAAATTTCGTGACCTTTTCTAAAACACGAATTGTTATAGTTCGTTCAAAATATGTATACAATGAAAATAAAAATGTATTGCTTACAATGTTAAGTAATAAGTTTTTGTGTTAAGGAAATATTAATTGTATATTTCACCTAATTTTCTTGCAATAATCATGCTAATTTTTATAAGATATATATATCTTATCAAAATCTACTATCTACTATAGTAGATAGTGTACCATAATTTATTTCCAGTAACTATGATTTTCTCGTAATTTTTATGCAAACAGTTGGATATGTTTTGAATAGAACTGACAAGTTCAAATATGTTACTGCATAACAAAAATAAAAGACGCGTGTTTTATATTCCTATTTGAAGAAATTGAAGGTTTCTTCCAAGTAAGTGACATATTTGATTAAAGATTTTTAAAAATTTTCTTTTAATTCCAAAAATGTCTCAATTGACTCTTATATTGGTGTATTACGTGTTGTAATTTCTAGATGTTTACAAAAATTATAAAAAAAAGAAATAATTTCGAAAAATCAGGAAATCGTTCGACGTAATTTGATAGCAATACCGTTGCTTCAGAATAAACAGAAGGAAAGCGTCATTGGTCTTGAATTAACGGTAGAATTATAAAGATCGTGTGTTATACAAAGTGAAGCGACGGTATTTATATATCGAAGGTAAAATAATGAAGGTAAAATATGGGCTTAACTTTTAACATACTCTTGTACCTCTATCTTTTCAAACCCATTTCTTACGTAGGATATTTTGTTTTCAATTTTCATTTTTGTTAGATACATTGTTATGATAATTTAATGATGAAAACGAGCGAGTATTGTAAGTGATGTAATTTGATTACTTTAGAAGTGGAGACCGTGTACGTGGAACCCATCTCGTTCTCCAAGAAATTCACCGATATCTCATATTCGGGAGCTCGATTGTTACCCCATTAAAACCAAAAGTTTTCAAGACTTCAAACGTTTGAAAAGGTGTAGTCCAAAATTAAAGAAGAAAAGCGCAGAGTACAGAGAAACTTCGTTAAAGAGAGATGCGTTCGGCTCGCTAGAATCCTTATTTGATTTAAAAAAACCACTAAATCTACCGGATACATGCTCGTTAGCGATCGAGTATCACCAAGAGGGGCATGTGCTTCCTCATGAGTCAAGAAATTCGGAGAACCCTAAAAATTTTGTAGAATCACTATTTCTGCAACAAGTTTATTTTGAGCCACATATTCTTGAACGGGTGTGATTTTGGTATTATGTATTTAAATTATATAACAGTTATAAGTAATTCCGTAACAAATTTAGCAATATGTATTCAACGGTAGATTCATTTTTACATGCTAATCCGAACTAATTTGCATAGACATACAAAGTTGACGATTACAACACTAAATTGGAAAAAGTTAAGCAGGAGTCGAATTTTGAAACATTAAAATTGGAAGAAAACGGAAATTTAAGTCGAGAAGAAAAAAAACAATCAAAGTATGAAATATTTAATCTTCGAGCACATTTTATTGTTGTTAAGTTTTTTCTAATAAACATTTCTAATTATGAAGCATGGCTGAACAAGAGGAAGAAATAACGGAAGAAATCCCAGAGGAAGTTGTTGAAGAAGTTGTTGAAGAAGTTGTTGAAGAGGAAGTCGAAGTAACAAAAGAAGAAGAAGAAGTAGTAGCAATAGAAGAAGAAACAGAAATAACGGAAACAGAAGTCGAACCCGAAGATGAAAATGAACGGCCTCCATCGTATCCGCTACCTCCTGGCGTCGGTGAAGGTGTAATATTCTAAAGTTACAACTTTTCAAATCTTTTCGCTAACGTGACAAGAAAATGTTTCGAACAGAAGTTAATCAGTTGACAATTTGCAACAAAGTTTCAGAAAACAAAATTATATACGTCGATGAAAAATCTTGACGATTCTTACGATGAACATTCAGTATAATACAAAAACGCATTAAATTTGTATATTATTTAGGAGTGCCGATTAAACCTGGTGGTCGACAGGAATCGTTATTAAGCTCTTCTCCTTTGACCGATAGTGCCGTGATGTTGGAAATGAAAAATGCGGATGATCGTTGCGTCGTACTTGCAAGAGAAATAGATCAATTAAAACAAGAGATAGCCACGCTCACGAATGTAACATTTCTGAGAATATAATGAGTAAATCAAATAACCATGATCAGAACATAACATTTCAAAATATTCTGTGTTATAGAAACCGAATTTGTCGGATGAAGATACTTTAATAATTCGTGAGAAACAGGATGAAGTAATGAAGAAATTGGGTGAAATCGAACAAATAACACGAAAATTACAACGACTATTAGGTTTAACTGATTTTTCGAGTGCAATTTTTGCCAAGATGTTCGATATACATCCTTTTATGAAACCTAGTGTAGTAAGTATTTTAACGACACAGAAAATATATTATTTATACATGAACAAATAAATTGTAGCCCATTACTGAAATAGAAGAGGAAATTATGGTAAAAAAAGAAGTAGATATGATAGATGAGAAAACGGATATGGAATTGGAACAGATTAAGGATAGATTTGATTTGCCTCAAATAGAATATCCCGAAGACAAGTATGTCATGATATCATTATTTATTCTTTATAAATATGTTCTTTGAGATTGTATACACACACTTGTTTAATTAGGCTTCCAAGAGTAATTGTTTGTGGGTATACAGAAGATGAAATTCCAAAAATTGTTGTAGCAGACAGTCAGAAAAAAGGCAAAGATAAATGCCTTCAAAGTTTGACTGGAAAGTTAACAGAATCATTAACTATGCAGGAAAAGTTGGTGCTAGAGAATGCACAGCTTGAAGGTGGCAAGTAAGTTCCATGGTACATTTTTATTTTGATCAATCATGATCTTTCTATATAAAAAACAAAAGAAAATAAACTGAAAGATTTGAAAATCAATCAGTTTACTTAGCAACGAATGTATAACTTTCTCGTTAATGAAAATTTGTTGACATAAAACATGTGATCTCCTGTCTTCATTACAAAAGCAAACTCGTTCGCCGTATTAGGTATAAATTAGAGGAAGCATTGCTAGAGAAGGACTCTGCCGTTGAAAATCTTCAGAGGAAGGTATGCGGGCTGCAGGCTGAAATGAGAATAGTTGTGAAGGAAAATGTGGAATTGACACGCCAATTAGCTTGTTTAAATCAACGAATCACTAGTCCTTGTTGTAACACTTGTCCAGGTGAAATTTCGTCTGAAATATCAAGTCCGTCTCCTTTACGTTCGATTTCGTACACCACTACATTGCAGCAAGGCGACGATTATTGTCGATGCAAGTGTTGCTTTCAACCACAATTCGCTGACAGTTTATCACCAACTGCACATACCATATGCGGTATTATTACAATCTTTTTAATGTTTTTACTTCATAGTTTTTCTTCATTTTTCATCAATAATAAAATTTGTCGCGTTTCGATGCAACCTCTAGGTGGTGCCAATACATGTGTACCTAGTGGAGGTAATCTATGCTTATTACTTACATAATAATATTTTTTGTTTATTGGAAATTAATCTATATTAATTCATTCGTAGATTCACCAAGGCTCGCGGGTGGTGCGTCAGTAACGGGTGCTTGCATTACAAGTAGTACTTCTTCGCAAATCGATGAAATGTGCTGTCGAAGTCCTGCCACAGTTAAGGCACCATGTCCAGGACCTCCAACAACATCACCACCGAGAGGGGCATGTCCTGCAGAGTTGGAAAACAAACTTACGGCCTATGGGAATACCACCAAACAGCTAGTACATATGTGAAGTACAATTGAACATGAATGAAAATTTTATATTTATGTGATTACAATTTGTACAGGAGCAACAACTGGGTAGCATGGAATGCGAGGTACGCAATATGCAGATAGAACTAGCTAATGTACAACGAGAGCGTCAACAACTGGAACAACAACGTAAACTATTAAAATGTACTGGTCCTTGTGCACCTTGTGGTTGTTGTCCTCCTGCACCTATGAATCTTCCACCTTTAAGCGCGCCTCCTTATGCACCTCCTGTACCAGTTATACAACCGCCTTCTGTACCTCTCCCTAAGGTATTCCAGTATTTTGATTAATACGAGTGTAAAAATTTACAATGATAAAATTTTTTAAAATCAACAAATCACTCGCAACTGTTCAAAACGAAATAAATATACCTTTTTTATAAAGTTTCAGATATTATATTTTTATTAAGTATGATATATATAATACATGCCATATAAGATCGTTTTTCGTCGTATGCAGATGCCACCTGCTCCGACTTCAATCTGTACTGGTCCTTGTATAAATGCTCCAATGGTAAGATTGAATTTCAGAAAAAAAATGCTTAATATGAACTAAAGCGGCTGTTTGATAAAAGGGCGCTAGCACGTGTCCTCAGCAACAGTTACGTGACCTACGCGAACAATATGCACGTCTACAAGATGATTACAAAAACAAATTATGCGAGGTTTCGTGTTTAAGAACAGATGCTGACAAGTTGAAGCAGCAAGTTCGCGAAACAACCGAAGAGAAAGAAAAATTGGACATTAAACTGACAGACGCTTTAGAACGTTTAAAGGCAATGGAGACTGAAAAGGAGAAATATGAAGGTGATCACTCGGCGTGTAGTTCAATTTTACTGTTCGATTCTTAACAACATTTAATTTAACAACAGGTTTTAAAGAACAAATGACCGAGCAAGAACAGACTTTAATTGTGTTTAAGCAACGTTTTCGAGAAGCGCAAGACGAACTTGAGGAATTGCGATCTTTGATTCAAGATCAAGCAGCCCAGTTAGAAGATTATCGAAATAAATATTTACAGGTCCTTATTAAAATTGTTATGTTCTTTACATACGTTAATTGAAATGTATATGAAATTAATAATGAAAAAACAGGCACAGCAACAAGTGGAAGAACAACGCCGACAACTTGATCTTATGGAAATGGATAATGCAAGGATGAATGAAAACGTGACCTTAGAAATAGGAAGGGTTAAAGTGAGTTGGGTATTCGCGTAAATAACACTGGAAATATTTATTGAGTTATGCAATGAATATTCCCAATTTTATTTCGTTATTTAATCTTAGTAAAATATTTTTTTGGACAGAATCAATTCCAAGAGAAGCTTGCGGAACTTGCACCCTTGCCAGATATACTAAAGCAGACTCAAGTGAAACTTCAGGAAGCGCAACAATTGCGTTTGGTTGCGGAGAGAAACTGTGAGGATCTTTCGCGAGAACTTATCAGCTGCAAGGATAAAATGCAAACGTTACAAAATCAGTTGGATGTGTTACGCAGCGAGCATCAAGCATTACAGGTTTTTTTCTTCACTCTTTTTTAAAACAGCTTTGACGTCCTAAAAAATCATATTAGTAAATTATGTATGATTTTTAGGATGAAAGAGGTCATGGATCTGGGCGGTTCGACGAATTAGAAAGAAAAAACGCTGAATTAAGACACGAAAATGAACGTATGAAAAATACGCTTGCAAGATTCGAGGAGCACGAAGCGCAGTTGCAAAAACGCATTGATGAAAAAATGCACGAAGTTACTCAATTAACGGCAATGCTTGAACAGGTAGGTCGGTGTCTACTTCATTGTGGAACAATATTAATTTTTATGAATATTGAAGGTTCGCGAGGATTCTGCAAGACAAGTGGCGAGAACGAAAGAAAGATGTGAAACTGTGAGAAGATCCATGCAAGGCCAAATTGCGGAAATGGAACGACAATTAGCTCAGTGTAGAGCTACTGCGAGAGCTGCGCAGAAGGATAGAGATGAAGTAATTCACTGTAAAATATTGAATCGTCTTAATTACAACTTACATATTATCTCGTCCTTCATAGATAAGACAGAAAATGCAAGGTCAGATAAACAACTTGAATGAGGCGTTTGAGCAGGCTCAAGGTCGGATAAGATCACTACAAGGACACGTAAATTACCTGAAGACTTCTTATAGCAATATTTTCAAAGGACAAGGAGAGGTGCCACCTGGTGTTTTGCCTGGAGAAGCTGGACAAGGATTCGATTCCTGCGACTGCAACTATTAATAGGAAATTAATGGAATATTTTATTCATATCAAATTGAAATTTTAACGACTTGAAAATCATCTTTTTTACTTACTTAAACGGACCTGTTGTAAATGTTAGAATGTAATATAAATTGCCTAGTTTTTATACGCGCAAATATCTTTAGTCAACGATAGGTAAATTAAATTTGTTAAAAACGTTTATCCGACATGAAAAAAAAAACAAAAATTCATTTCTAATTAAGTCGCAAAAATTGAACCATTATAATATGAATAATGTATCTGGTACAATGTAGCATTCTTTTTATATTTATGTTCTTTATTTTAATAAATTGATCACGTATTTCTTATATGCAATGAATTAAAAGAGGTAAATAAGAAACTTTGATGATAGTGCGAGTCCCGGCTTAAAGAAAATTAAGACAAGTGATCTGTACAAGGAGAAAGCGCTTATTTAAAATCGTATAAGTTTCATTAGTTCATATCCACAGAATAAAGCATATTGAGCATATCTAGGATTGCGTCTGACCGTGATCGTACTGTTTCCATCTCTATTCTAAATTCTTCAAGTTGAGACTCAATCCGTCGCGCGTATGCCTGACAACACCTGTAAGAAAAGTTAACATCGTGTATTCCATCAATTATATTTTTGTAATACCACAACAAATGAAGTTACCTGTCGTTACATTGTGCAGAAGTTGAACATGTAGGTTTTAACATAGGAGAATGTGAAATTTTTATTTGTGGAGGATCATTTACCATACAGAGTGTTCCGTTTTGTTGAACTCCACTTTTATTTAAACCAGTAGCACTAGTAGTATGACAATCTGAACAGCCTTTTAAAAGATCCATAAGGATTCCTCGTACCCTTTTACCACTTAATCTTCGTTGTCTCGTCTGTACACATAATAACGAACATTACATAAACATAATATTTTTAATGAATTCATTGCATAAGTTTGTAATTATATGCTTTTGCGATCTTACTTCAGGTGTTTCATTAGTTTGCTTAGGTGAAATTAGAGGGATTTCTTCGCCATCATTGGAAAGAGTATGGCTATGTGTATGTTTGTCAGAACATTCATGGTTATTTATATTATCTGAAGATGATTTACATATACCAGATATGTCTCTAATATTATTGCAACATTTTGAACGCAAACAATTATCTACTACGTTTTGAAGGGAACGCTGACACGTATGGTATTTGCAAATTACGTCGGTTATTTCGGATGCACCGTTCGCAATGTTTTCATGTGAATGATTCTTCGACTCTGTCGTAAGTGTGTTTCTGTGTGAATTCTTTCGAACTCCTGCATTATGAAACTTATCCTTGCAACAATTTGGATTAAGATCATGTTTCTGTTTCTTATGATATGAATCACAATTGCATTCTTTATCTATAGTTTCAGTATGATGTATACAACAGGAATGTATTTTTTCTTGTGAACTTGAGGCACCTGTACATGTTGACCATTCTTTGTGACATTTTGAGGAATTGCAGTTCCCACAAGGAGATACATACGTACTTGTATTGCAAGTGTTAGCCATATCTTCTATCCATATCTTCTTATGTCTTCTAACATTTATATCATCTGCTAAGGATGGTGAATTTAATGATGGAGCATGACAGCACTGAGAAGTATTGGATTTACTGAATTTTAATGGGATTTTTTGTTTTTTACTAGTAGAACACACAAGTGGACTTCCATTAAATCTGGTCTGTGATGTATTTTGCCAGGAGTGATACGTTTTCTTCTCAGATTTTACAGACACTTCAATATCATCCTCATTATCACTTGTAGATTCATGATTTATTTCCTTACCCCAGACACTAATTGTTCCATTTATTTCAGACATCCTTACTTCAAGATTACCCAATAAATATGGTCCACATTCTTGAAATCGATTTTTGTCATTGTCTAGTCTATCCTTTGCTGGTTCTTCTGCTTGAATTAAAAAACTTTTGTTTTTACTATTATCATCTTCTTTATATATAAAACATTTTACACTGTCTGCTTGATCATCTGTTTCTTCATTTTTAGACTGTACAGATGTAGAACCATTAATATCTTTATTAATAGATGTATTTTTTTCTTGTTCGGATTTTGAATTTGTATGTTCCTCACAGTATTTTAATTCTACATTGGCTGTATTAATACTATTTTTTGTTTCAGATTCTATGGTTGTATGAGGTATTTTGAAAGGCTGAGCAAAATTAGAAGTACCCAGCATTTCTGTGGCTTTTCTTTTCTTAGAACTCGAAGCATTAACTGGAGAATTGCAATCCAGATTCAATAACAGATTTGACGGAGTTACATTTAATTGTTTCTTGTTATTCTTAATTAAAGGATTTTGAATTTTTGTTTTGCCCTGTGTTATATTCGAAAGTGTTTGCAAAATTCGAGATGAAGTGATAAATGTCCGAGACAATGGATTTGCTAGTTTTCTTGGAGTGTTGCCATTGGTGAGTACCATACTATCATCAGAATTAAAAACTGGAGTCAGATCAGGTGGTTTAATTGATATAGCTGGACTATAAGCGCTTTCTGCCCAATGATCAATAGAACTTATAGTAGATGTGACACTACTAGTGGATACTTTATTATTTGTTTCTGCTGCAGTTACAGTTTCTTGATTAGGAATAGATTCTATGATTGCATCAGTTTGTATAGCTGCGATTTTCGTTTCGCATGCTTTGCTTTCTTTTTCAGGTTTTACTAAAGATTTTTTTAGGGCGTCTAATTCCTGTTTTATTTTTATATTTTCTGCTAACACTTTTTGATAAGCGTCTCGTAAATTAAGGAATTGGGTATCTTTTTGATTAAGTTGAGCTTTCAGTTCGATAATTTCAGTATTTTCGGCATTTATGCTATCAGCTGCACTGATTTTTGCAAAATTTAAATTTTCTGATTCATCTTGAATTATGCGGATACTTTTAACGCTTGCAATTTTCAAGGGACAACTTGTGTTGCTATTATCAATTTCCTGTGCATCAATCATTTCTGCTTCATTGTATTCCTCAGGTTCGTTTACTTTTTCTTGTCTTTGCTCTGATAATTCTTCTCTTTGTTCAGTGTTAGCACTGCCATGAATATATTCTTCATAACTCAATGTTCGCAGATTAATAAACGTAGGTGCTTGTTGATGACCATTAACTAAAGAAGCCTGATTTATACTACCGAATCTTACATTCCTATCTACAGTGTTTTGATATTCCATATGATGCGCATTAACATCTACAGAACCATTTCGTTTTTCTAATTTGTCATCACAATTTTGCATACGTTTCTCGTGTTGTATATCATTATACTCATTATCTTTTAGAGCATTTTTATATTGGTTTTCAATTCCTTTATTAGAAGTTTTATTATTTTCACCGTTTTCTATTATTTGTGCTGTATTATAAATTAAATTATCACCTTCAGTTTCTTCTTGCTGCAAATCCTTAATAGCTTTCTCTGCATAATCTTTTATGGTTTTAGTTGCAGTTCTTGCTTTTAACTGTTCTACGTCATTATCTATAAACAAATAATTGAAGTTTACAGTATCTAGAATAGATAATGAACAAATTTTCTAAATACGAATGTTCAAATTCTAATGGGGTAAAAATATTTCTTACCTTCATTTTCATCATGATTCTTATTTATTAAAAATTCTTGTTCCCTGTGCTCTTTACGCTTTTCTATTGATTTTCTATTCTGTTCCTTTATACTTCTTATATATTGTTTCACTTTACTTTGCACATGTTGATATTTAGTTGTTGGTGTTATTTGTTTTTTATGCATAACATGATATAGTACTGGATTTGGTTGTATATTTAAATAATTATGTTTAAAAATGCTTAAGCTATGCCTTTTCCTGTTGTACGATAAGTGAGCATTGCTTTTGGAAATGCTTAAATCTTGTAATGACAAACTTCTCTCTTTATGATGTTGCTTTAATCTGTTGTTTAGTACAAAATCATCCGATGCTCTATCAAAACATTCTTGTTCATATTCTGCATCGATATCATCGTCATCATCGTCGTCATCTTCATCATCATCTTCCTCATCCTCCAATATTGCATTTTCATGTTCATTTTCCAAATCCATCTCATCCATATCTATATAAATCAATATGGAAAACAATGTAACAAGCATGCGATATTATTATGAAAAATTTCTGCATTATTTACTTACCATCACTATCAGCGTAATCATCGTCGTCGTCATCATTATAGGCATGATTACTCTCTTCACCGGATGACAATACATAGATGCTACCCGCTCCTTGATCGTCGCTCGGATAAGGACTTCGACTGAGGTCTTCATCTGCTGGTGCTGAGTTATCCTGTTGTTTTGTATTATTGACTTGCGAATCTTCGCGCCTCGATGGACTTGATACACTGATGTATGTTGGCATTTCTTCATCTTCTAACATAGGTTGTTCCACTTCATTGTTTAATATGCTTGTTTCACATTTCGCCTGTTCTTTATCGTGATTTTCTACATTCATTTCTGCTGCAGTTTCTTCCGAAGTATGTTCGCTTTCTTCCGACATTGTGAAAGTTGATACTGGACATGTAAAATAAATTACGTTCACATGCGATTATACAGTCGCAAATTCTTTAATATTATATCAACGCGTGCCAAATGGGATCGTTACTTTGTTTTTTAGATATTTAACAGCGGTGATTGCACTTTACTGACGACCGCCATTACAACTGCCGCTGATCATACCCGCACTACACAGTCCATTCGCGTATACTACATTTTCCCGAACTGTATTTCTTTTGTTATATGTTCTGATTAATAGTAATCGGATTTTCCATATTGTTTTTAATTAATAAATTTTATTTGTCCATCAATCAATACGTTAACCATGTATAATACAACTATTATGTCGCAAATAAACGAATAATTGTTATTAGACTAATGACCCACGAATATACAGGGGTGTATTTTGTGTTGCATCTAAGAGGTTCTTGCTCTACATTCGAGTTTTTGTATCATATTTGATTTAGATTTTATTTCCTACTATTATTTATATCACTAACATCGGCACAATACACATTGTAAATACGTATTTTTCTTTAAAAATAAATAATTATTTTTTCCCGTTTTATTTCTTCAAGTATCGTTATACAAGGATTTGTACGTATCTTCTTAAGAAATCGAAAACAATTTTGGATTACACGCATATTATATGAAAAAATCCTTTTTAGAATGAATGTGAAGTTTGTAAACTAATTTTTTGCCGCGTGTGATGCGTACACTACTGTTTAGTTGAACAGAAGGAACGTGGAATCGGGCCGTAATGTCACTCACGTTGTTTCTATGCGCGCCGAACGGTATTTCTCTGTAATTAGATGACAATAATTGATAATATTTTTAAGTGAATATAATTCGAGCAAAATTAAAAAGAAAATATGACTAATAAAAATTGTGAAATTTCTGTGACTATCGAATTTGGGTAACTTTGTAAACTTATACGTACTTAACCCAACTTTTTCCACACGATGCTATAAGGTGAAAAATTGTCTGTTAAATAATTGCAGGGGCGGGGCAGAACTACTTTTTGACAAGAAAAAAAAACACAAAGTGATCTTACCTGGGGACGAATGTAAGTTTTACAAACTTCCTTGAGTGTCAAACCTTAATGCGTCACGTGAAATCTTATAGGGACTATACAAAAATTATTATTTTGGATAAAAGATAACCTCTTAAAAGAACGACCTGAGCTTTTTATACAACGAGACACCGTGTAAGTTGTTAATTAATTTCATAATTTTATATTAAGTCTGTAAATATTCTAATCAGCATTAAGATTACTGCATTGATTCTTTGTTTGGCACACTTCAAGGCTTTTAGTTGACACACGTGTCGGATCACAAACACAATACGATACGGTGTTAATTCGTACCCGTCAACTTGACCGATATATAAAGTTAAGATGGCGATTCACGAGTTTCGTGGCGTTATTCCGAGATGGCAGCACAGTTCAGATTAACTGATATATTAATAATTCGCAATTTTGAGAATTTTTTATTACTCTAAATTGTAGGAAATACGGAAAAATGACAAAACTGTTTTGAACTTGGTATTTTAGTTTATACTGTATAAAGTTTTATAAAATGTTTAAAATTATACTATGTTTCGTTTTTAATGGAAGTTTAACTTGAATAACAATATATATTCTACATATGTATTATTTTATGTCTACAGACGACCAGGAATCTTAGTTCTTGTAAATGACACCGATTGGGAATTACTGGTAAGTTTGAAGTTATTCACATCATGATATATTGTTAAGATAAAAAAAAGATACCCTTACAATTTAATTGGAAAACTCATGGTGAGTCACAATTCCTTTTCTTTCTTTGCTTTGAGGAGGTAAAGAAAGTTCACATGTATGAAATATAGCAAATAAAAGGATGGGTCACAGATAGCAGTAAAGGGACGCATCCGTGGGAGAATTACCTTAGTCATTTTAAATCTGTAAATGTATAGCACGCTACAGCACTATTAGACTCTATTTTCTGCAGCACTCTCGAAGAGAGGAAGAAATTCGGAAAAGCTCGGTTGTCTCAGTTACCAGTCAACCATAGATTAGTCTTGGAAAAGATATGGAGTTCAGTGATTATGATAGTACCAATGCTTTTTGATGTCTTGTGTGATTTGATCATATCACTACTTCTGATTTTTTTGTTTTTCTTTCATTCTTATAGCGCATATGGCAGTATATATATATGTATATCTATTGTTATTCCATTTTCGCTCTTTTAGAATACATACGCTTTTCCATGATTTTGTTTTCTTAAGCAGCAGTGAGAGGCTCATAGAGTTGCCAGCCATTGAATTTATAATTGAATTTTTAGGGCGAAAGCAGTTACAAAATAAATTCAGGTGATACGATAATGTTTATATCCACATTGCATGGCGGATAAAGATGAAGCAATTGCAGGAGGACATGACGACTATTGATTAAGAGGAAATAAAAAATAGTATGGGGCGTTTCATTTTGATTTTACCAGAAAAAGTAAAGAATTTCCAGAATGTTTGTTTGTATGGAGACGAGATATGTGTATGCATGGATTTGCACAGTGTAGAAAAATAAAATGCTCATTATCACGACGTACGTTTGAATTGCTACTGGTAACGACTATAATATTACGGCTGATACTTTGGCCGTTTTCCAAGCATCTTCGTATTATTACTCCTGCCTTCTTTGCTTTCCAGTCCTTTCTCGCTACCAATGGGCCATATCCTGTTTCCCGTTCACGAAGGCGAAGATGCAACTTCTCTGCGTTTGTATGCATATCATTTAAATTTAACGATATTTAGGGACTTTTTTTTATAGAGTTTTGCGTGCATTACTTTCCAGTTAACTATTTGTTGTTGACAGGACAACGAAAAGATAACTGAACATAAATTTGAAGAGCTCATAGTAGCTTGAATACTATTTCTGCAAGAAGATATCAAATTTAGGCTTTAACATTTTATTTTTCAAAACTCTGTTTCTTAATGATCTGGTAGATAAAAAAGAAAAGAATCTAACAGAACTAACTTTGGGTAGCTGTATCAGAGAATTAGTTTCAGCACGGGAATGAAGGTTGCGCGTATACGCTGCGATCAGTTCGTATCGAGATTTAGTTGTTGGTCACTGGAGGTTGCATTATAAGTAATGATGAAGCACCAATTTTATAGAGAGAAAAGAGAAAGAGAAACGAAGAGAGGTAGATATCTTTTCATGGGAAAAATGAGAAAACTTTTGCGAACTTCTGTATAATTAATTACCGGTGGTAGTAGTTCTTTATGGTGCATGATAAAGATTGTATCGAAGGTTTTTTAAATTGGCTGATCAACTAAAGTTAATCGACTCTGTTACTTGGTACCACGATGTTTGTGATTTTTTTTTGTTCATTGATCGGACATGTTTCCAATATCGTGCCTTGCACATTTCGTTTAATATGATCCGTGTGCGTAGCAATGTTTCCCTAGATTTGTGCAATTTCGCAGCCAATCGGCCGTCGATGAAAGTCGATAAGCGAGTTGCTTTCCCATACAATAAACTAACGAGAGCTTGTACTAGACAGAGAAATTTGACGAATCCAGTCTACCGAGTCTATCGACTTCTTGAACGGAAAGGGATTTCTGTGAAAATTTCGAGGCAATTAAATGCGAATCGCAAACAAGAAAGATGAAGAAACAAGAAAGAAGAAGAAACAAGAAAGTCAAAATACATTTGGAAAAAAGGAATTTTTATTATCACAATATATACACGTTAATTAATTTCAACAAAGCACCAAGTGACGTACTTCCAACAAGCCTAAAACGCTTTAATTTGTGCTTGATCTATTTTTTTTACTATTTCACTTTCCATTGTCGGTTCTGTTATTGTTTGGAGGTTTGCGTAAGTGCATTCGTGTGTCGCTTCTATGTATCTGTATTTTACTCGCGAGTACAATACATTTTCAAGCGCAGAGTCTCGAAACGCACCCCCCTGTGAAACCAAGTGTCCCGATCGCTAATGGTTCGGCAGGGTTGGATGGTCCAGTGATTAATTGTGTCAGCCATGATTACATTACAGGGAACGCAGATCTACTATATTATATACGATCGTGCATGCGTGTATTTCGCGGCCAGTCCGTAACACGTGCGTCGAACGCACTCGTGCGTGTTGGTCGAATGTCGGAGGAATACCTCTATGTCCGTCTCTTCAACTAACTGGTCGTGTCGTAGAAACGTGTCACCATGATATTTGACGACAGTGTTAATTTGTAATTGTTATATGATTACGTTCAAAGATCTGGAAAGCTTTAAAAAATTCTTAATTAGTTGAATGTTTTATATTGGTAACAGAACTACAACAAATTTCTAGGGATGAGTAGTTCGTTTACAAATGGTTCTTCTTTGAAATTTATTGCAATTTAAGTGATATCATTAAGTACTATTTACTATTAATTAAGCATTAAACAACGAGGATATAATTCGTTGTTTGGCGCTTCAGCAATTTTCTAAATCGCAAATACTATGCTTCACAGTATCACAACTACGAAGATAGGCGTTCAATGGAACGGATTCACGATAACAATTTGGTGGAAACAATTAATTACGAAACGGAGCGGAGGATTCAACGTTGATTGTTTAATTTCCTAAAGCAGGGGATACTAAACTTGAAATTTTGAAATTTCTCAATACCAGCCGCCTGCGATTGTGTCTTTGTACCTCTTTGTCCAATTGAAGAAATTAGAGGGTGAAAGATGAATTCCTTCAGAATGAACTTTATTAGGGCAGAAAGGCTAGGATATTCGCGAAGATAAAATCGAGCTGGACGGTGTCGTTGCGAATTAAAGTTTCGCGTCGTCCACTAACGGTTGTTTCACTTTGAAACGTAAGTATAATTTCTATTATCTCTCTCTCTCTCTCTTCCCCACCTCCTCTTACTCCGCACCGCGGTGCTGTGAAATATAAAATAATAAAAGCCATAGCGAACGTAGCAACTGGGAACTTTAGCTATTACAATGAAACTGTTTCATGCAAACGCGTCTTCAACTTTTAACTGCTCGCCCTCGTTTTCTTTGCGTCCCTCGTCGTTCCGCACCCATCCCAGCTGCTCATTTCCCTTTTCTATCGCGAATTTATTTTCTCCCGACGATCGTATTCAATTGCATTCAGAGAGGGAATTGGCCAATAGGAGGATAAAAAGTGATTGCCTAAAAGTAACCGCATTGGTTCATAACAAGATCTAGATATTCGATAACTTTTAACTTCTTTCTCTTCATTTCTTTTTAATTTCTTTTACACATGCATTCATGTATGTACACATATTTTTCCTCTTGTTGGAAATTACTAAGTGCTTAGTCGCATAATTAGTTTCAGCCTGCTCTCTCGTGAACACCATATTTATTTCAGTTTACCGTGGTCTCGCCATTAGGGTACTAATCCACTTAACTTCTTCCGGACCCCCCTTTCTCCTTTTCGTCTAGCCAGAACAGTGCTCTGTTTTTTGTATTTCGATGTTCTTTCTACGCGTAAGTACATTGCAATTAACTCTGCCTGAAATAAAGCCCGCAAAATCCTGTTCCTTCCTTTTTTTCTGGCACATGGGAATAAACGTTACAAAATAAGAACGTAACGCGTTAAGTGTCGGGGACGAGATGACTGTACGATTTCGGACTTTTTTAAACCTCCGTTTCAGCATGCTAAAGTGATTAATATCGCTCTGTAATTATGTCGTCTGTTGCCTTCTTCTCTATGGAACGATTTCTTGCAGCGTAGTTCGTGATCGTGCATAGTCAGAAGTATCAGCGTCAGAGACGAGAGGAAGGATCTCCGAAGAGCCGAACGGCTTTAAAATTGCAAGCTCGTTGCCAGCCAAACGATGCTATCTAACGTAGGATGGTGCCGTAGATTTAAAAATTACATCTACATGACTTGTTGACGTGTTGTCCATGTGATGTTTACATGGGCCTTTTTCAGAGCAATGTAAACTATATCAATTATTATAAATTAGATATTAGAATGCAAAAAATTTTTAGAATTTTAATACAATTTTTAAAGTGATCTGACTCTACATCCAAAGAAAAAGGTACTTTCTCTGGTCATGAGAACACTTGCCGTTTGTATTTGGCTTGCATGCCAAAATCATCTCAAGAGAAACGAGTCTAATCGGCCTACATCGTTTTTTCACTTGGCTGGTTGCGCTTACTTGGCTGACTAAGGTCATCCCTTATCGACGCTAGATTAGAAACCGGACCCTGCATATTCCTTTTCTTTGCTCTTTTAGTCTTTTCTTCCTCTCCCTTCGTGCCAATGTCTCCGTGACGCGAACCATCAGCATAAAACGCGCAGTTTTATGAACCGTAGCGAGTAGACAATCTCGTGTTACATCTTCCTTAAACGATCTCCCTGGTTGCCTCGGCTCTACAGTCGTCCTCACGTTTGTGTTTCCTTGCCTTCATCAGTGAAGTTTTAGGCAATGTACTTGCTCAAATCTGCCACCATCTCCCCATTTTCAGTACTCTTTTGATACATTTGTCTCTGGTCGTATACTGCTTAGAGAGGCTTCCTTCCTTGAGGAAAATGTTTCTTACCATTTTCTTTCTTCGACTATCTTTCGGACTTACGTTGAATACACAAACCTTGGTAAATTGGAAGGGATATACTCTACCCCTCCCCTCCTCTTTTAAGACGCCACAGGATGAGGGGGAATGTAGAGTGAAGGCGAGTGGATAGCGTTGGTCAAAGGGGAGAGAGGCTGGATTGTACAATGCACGAGATTTCGTCCAGTTCATCGGGAGTCCCATTGCGTCCCCATAGGCAGCTATTTGGACGTGGGGTTTTCGGATAGGGATTCCCACAGGATAGTTGGACAGCTGGATGGTTTTGGAAAGCCGAGAAGGGATGAGAAAGGTGGACAATTTGTCCGACATCCACGTCCTCACTCTCTGCCGTTATATCTTTTTGCCGTTAGTTTCCCTTTCAGTTTAGCCTTCATCTCGTTTTTGTAGGTAGCCAAGAAAACAGGGGCAGCTCTGCGTCGCTGACCCGAATCTTAACGAGGTGTCTATGTCTGTTCCTGTTATCTACTTTTTAAGCATATGAAGCTCTGACAATTCTCTGAAATCTGTATGATTAATACTACACATTTGATTGATCCATCGGGTTACAAGTTTGAAGAAATGTTTTTTGGAGATTGTTATTGTTATTAATACATTGTATGACAAGCAAATCGTTTGAGGTCGGAACAGAGTAAAATGTGCTCTAGCAGAAGTTCATTGGGAAGACAGGTGAGATTTTACGACAGTAAGGACTCCTTACAAAGGTTTATGGAGAAGAGAATTAGAAGGCGAGTAGTATCAGTGAGAAACCAAGTTACGATCACAAGCATCAAGCTAACTTCTTACTACATCTCTTCTACTTTTAGTGTTTGGTTACTTCGTTCTCACTAGAAAGAGAAGTGGTGGTAACTGATATCGAAGAGAAACAGACTACGTGAGATGGAGGAAGAAGGAGGAAGAGGAGAGAGTATCTAGCAATTTGTATGTACAGTAAGCCTTTGTAATTGCCAGACCACCTATCTACCCTCGAGAACGCACGCACCAACCCCTCGATGTTTCTGCTCTTCCATGATTTACATATTATAATTTATAGGTCAAAGACATCGGCCCGGCTGGGATGTTCTCGACGTTATTCTACTCTCCGCAGAGACACGAGTATGGCAACTTGATTTTCTATAATAATAACGTTTTAATGACAATTTATTTGAAAAATTCGACGTGCACGGATAATATTTGGCAAAATTGTGTTCAAACTTCTTTCGCGTTTTCCGTTTTGGTAACGGAACGAAATGTTTCTCGCTTAATAGAAGACTGATGTTTCACGAATGATGTTCCGCTGGCGAAACACGTTACATTCAGTCATAAAATCTAAGTGTTTAAGAAATAGCGGAGCAAATGAAGATGTACGACCCGGCGGTATTAGGATACGGAGAGAAAGAGAAAGGGTAAGTGGATGAGAGAGGGAAAGGCTGGCTTTCACCGAGGGATAACTAAAACGTACTTAGCTGTGGGGTTAAAAGGTGGAGAGTCATCGCGTGATCGTAGAACGTTATCCTAAAGCATATAACCCAGCCACCGGAGAAACAATCCAAAGGGAAAGGAAGGGTCGGTTTTCTCCGGAGTGATGGAGGCACTGCTGAAGGATCAAGCCCCAGGTGAAACGGGGGTTTGCAATGATTCTCCATTTAGATATAGTTACATTTAATTTTCGAATGTCTTAGAGGTATGCGATAGCAAATGAATTGATCATCATCTTAAATATCCTCGATAAAATCGACTTCGAAACTTTTTCCCTGAAAACTTTTTCTCGTTCCTTTAACGGCATCGCAAAATGCCTGTATAGTAGTAATTAGTATAGTAGTGATTAGTAAATAGTTTAGTCAAGTATGAGATAACCAAGTATAATTGGACAATAAAAATGTTTGTTTCAATTAGCACTCTGTAGACTCGTGTAGTTTCACTAGTACTCTTTAGACTCGTGTAGTTTCATTGTAGACTCATAAGTGTCGATAATTGTTGATGGAGCAGTTTGAGCACTAACGAAGTTTAAGAGAGATTTATCTTACAGGATATTGTGTCCCCCGTTTTGAAATACGGATTGTGAAAAAAATGGGGACCAGGAACGTAGGAACTTATTATTCGTTTAAATCGAGTTCGTGAGGAATTCATATGGCGCAGCGTTCGAGTGCTAATAAATATTAAGGATCTCCACGTGTAAGCAGCCAGACTCTGGGTATCCGCAGGTACGTGTGAAAGAATACAGTGTTGAGAGAAGGTTTTATCCAGCTCGGTGAAATCGATCATCCGTCGTATAGACGTAATATTATTCAAAAATTGCGATGGAATCTTTTGTGTGCACGGTAAAAGCCTGAAGAATCGTAAATACGAGCGGAATAATAAAAATGAAAATGCTAGGGAATTCCGTTTTATCGGGGAATCAATAAATGCCATTCTTTGACCTGATTTAAAACACCTTACCGCTGCAAGCGAAATAACTCGATCAGTCCGTCGTAAATTCTTGAAACCGAGTATTAGAGATATTAGAAAATTCGAAGAGTCATCTGATAAACAGGAATGTAAGGTCTTTGAAAGAGCACCGTAGACATCGTACTGGATATTCCGGGCACATGGGTGTAACATTGAATATGCATTAACGTCAGTATGTCGGTGGCTGCAACGATGAAGGAGGGATGAACGGAGTTGACGGTGACTCACATTGTGACCGGAATGAGTAAACTACCCCTTAAGGTCCTCCTTCTATTGGAGGCCGGGGCTTTTCGTCCGTTGTCGTTGCGAAAGCACGACGAAGATCCTCGATTGAATTATCGTAATCACGCGTTTCCTTAGGCGGCCCTTTTCTTCCTTCCAATCTCATTTACGCTTTGCAAGGGGCAGACGTTCTTCGTGAGGCGACTACTTGAGAATTACACGAAATCAGACTCTTCGATTAAATGTCTGACTCGGCGAAGTCCTCGAGTAATTGCTGGAATACAAATTTTTTTACCGAGATAGTTAGCTACTATGAAATTCGAATTATAACTAAGACGTTCAATGAAAATTGAATTCATTCGTTTCATCTAGCTTTCATCGATGAAGCATTTCTGGACCACGTAAAGCTAGAAAACATCATTTACGATAATGGCGAGCCATTTCCGAGGTCGATTGTTAATTGGTGTCATCAATAGCGTATAATTAGGATGATGTATTGATGGGAAGTCGAGGTAACAGCCAAGGGAGCTGAGAGAAGGAGTGATAGGTTGGGGAGCATAAAGGAGTTAAGCCACAACGCATCAAGCTAACACGTGGGCGTGCGTGATAACGAAGCTTACCATCGCGATCGACAAGTGTGTCTTGCACATGCACGTGCAAACGTATAACACGTGAATGTGTAGATACGGTCGACGGACGCGTGGGTGGTTCTGGGTGGAGCTTCGAAGTTTGATATTACCCTGGCAAGTGTCCATGGCAATCTTATAACTCAAGTGTTCACTATCTATAATGCGTGAAACGTACTCCCGTGCACATGTACGTACTCGTGCATATGTATATGGGATGTGCATTATGTTTTGCTTGCGTGCACTTGGGTGTGCGTACACGAGTATAATACCAATGCTGGAACTGTCTGTGCTTTCTCCCTACAGTAACACGGATTCAGATTGCGCGGTTAGAGTTCTCGTAATACTTTTGGCAGGTGTACGTTTCGGCTGAGCAATGAGTTAAATTTAAGTTTAATTAATGTGCCACATCGGATTCGTTTAGAATCGTGCACCCTTTAGATCCGAACCGTAAATGGCAACGAACTCCCCTCGTTGTCTGTTCGAAATTTTCTGCGATTCAAACAGTGTTACGGTTCCGTTTCCTTCCAACACAAACGCGTTATTAGCGTGTCACGATAAATCATTTTTTCAAGACGAGTTAACTAGTTTCGAAGTTTCTCTATCTAATTGCTTTTAAACGCGGACAAATAACCAGGCATAGAATACTCGTTAATATTAACGCCAGGATTCTCTGGTACTTACGTAAAGAAGAGGATTTATTAATATTCATTTCAACGTACTTTTTGTCATGCAATTCTTTTTTTTAATTCTAAAACCTAGAGATTATGCGGTCGATCATTACTTATTCATATGAAATATCGGCATTTAAGTTTCATAAGTTCATATTAATGTTTTTTCTCAACTAATTAAGAACTTTCCGAAAGAGAAGTCACTTTACAATGGAGTTGGTGTCAAGTGTCGTTGTTGTTTATTGTTTGTGTAGTATTTCTGCTTCCAATGTCGCGTCTTAATGGTGAGTATTATGTTGTAAAAGTGTTGTTACGGTTACTTATTTATGACAGAATCTGGTGAACCGTGATTACGGGAGACCCCATGATCCTTAGGGACTCTTAACGTTAGCTTTGATCGTCTTACAACAAGCAACAGGTTCTCCATGTTTGTACTTCTCAGTTATGTTACAAATAATGCACGAGTTACGGAACTCTCGTTCTCTGTGTTTGTTCCTTTTTACTTGGAACATAGTTGATCGAATAAAGTTTGATTCACTGTTACGGTTGGGACGCAGCATTTTGGTTAGAAGATTATTCGATGGATTTGAAATATAAATATTAAATTCGCGTATTATTAAAAAATTACCTAACAAAACGAGAGTGATCTTGCAGAGAGATTTAGGTATATATTGCGTCTAACTTTAAGACGAAAAATTCTGTAGGAATAACCTTATTTTCATATCCATTCGTTACGGTTACCATTTCCAACATCGATACACTCCATTCCAATGTTTTTTCATCGAAAATGAAAAGAAAACTAAAACTCCGTTATATCCGCTGTGGCTTGAAAAATGTAAAGAAAGATATCGTATTTCAAGCAATAGCATAAGGTTTCGTTTGCCGACTACTTGCGTTTCGTGATACTACTCTACGCGCGGAACTTTCTCTTCGGATCTCGCTTGGCTTTCGCTGTTGTTTGCTTAAGAATACCCTTAAAATTTCCGCGAAGTTCGCGGCAAACTTTCTTATTGTTAAGTTCGGAATAAGGATATCGTTAGAAGTAACTTAAACTTATTTCGTATACACGACGACTGCGTGGAAGGGTGTAAGGTGATTAGAGGGTGGGTCAGAGGAAATGGCGCGAGGCGAAAAGTAGTTCTATTGCCAGGCTCGTTGCCAGGAAACCGTGTCAAGCTACCCTAGCCGCCTCATTATAATAAACCGCGGGGACCATTGTGACTTACATTGCACACTGTCCATGACGTTAGACCCTTTAATCGTTAATCCTTTCCTCTATCCTTCTATCTTCTCTAATGTTTCTAAAGTTATTTTGTCTGCTCGAGAATTTTGTCTGCACCGGGTATTCTTTGAATGTTTCCTGGAATAACAGGTGGTAAGAAATCTTCTAGTTCGTAAATCTTAGCTGCTTCCAAACAACCGCAACTTCTTGCGAATTTCCGATACATAGGGTATGCAGGGAGAAAACTGTTTGAAGTGTTAGCGTCGAAAATTGTGAGAACGTTTCCTCGACATTTCAATTAACGTTTCAGCTTCTTCGTCTATCGTGCTTGAGTTTTAATAAACGAACGTGTAATTAATCTTGTGGTATCTTTTCTAAAATATTTTTTAACGCATTCTTCCCTCATCTTGTATCCCATAATGTGATTACATTTACACATAAATTTGCAATTAAATTTAATCCGTTCAATTTGAATGTACGAACAAGTGGTTAATTCTTAATCCGTTCATCCTTGTTTTAGTCTTCCTATCTGAGATTTGTTAGTCGAATTCAAGATGATTTAGAAGCGTAAGACGCGTTATAAATAGCAAAGATAAGGTGAATTGAAACTCAAGGTGTTGGGCGAATAGGTTGAAGTGGTATCAAGGGTGTTGCTAGGTTACTAGCCTGGTTCTGTAGATGAGAAGATGGTAAGCATCGAGTTTAGCATGCGTATCTTTGATAGTAGGAAGGTAGGAACTTCAAACGTTTCTTCTTTGTCATACGACTTTAGCTCTTAATTTTCTTCCCATCTTCCTGCCCTGTTCTGCTATTCATTGCCATTTTTCTTCGTCCGTGTGTGCATTTAATTCCATTGGTTTATCGAAGATTATTTGATCCTGAGAGAACACGACGTTACAACATTCAGAGTTTCTTTAACAGAGTTTCTTGCTTCAGACTCTTTTTAGAATTTTTAATCGTTATCCATATTCCGTTTACGTTGCAACAAATTATTTTCATCTCCCATGGTCGTTTACAACCTCTTTGTTCAGCTTATTTATTCCGTATGTTCGCAAATTGATCGCAATACATTCGGTTAACAGCTGGCCGGTATACACCGTGGTGTAGAACGCTACTCTGGTTTCAGTAACGATAACCAACAGCGAACCCCTTCGACCAGTGTGGCAACTCGATAGATATTCCCTACCTACGATCCGTTATGCCAACCCCTCTTGTTTCGACGTTGCGGTTGCATTAAAACAACCTGTTACCCCTGAACAGGTAACTTCGATCCTAGTTTTCTAATAACGAAAAACGGCCCCTCTAGTTTACAACGAAAATTGCACGATGTTGCTCATCGCGAAGTAACGATCGTTTCGATAGAACCAACACGCTTACCTTAGGCTATAGCTAACGTAGTTCAGCGTGGATACTCGTCGACTAAATTGTGGCAAATTATAGAACACTATTGATCTCCGTTCTCATGAATTACGTTCCATTGTCAATTGAGTATAGTGTCGGATAAATCATCCTTCGATGGAAGAACAGAGAACACTCGAGCGGGTTACCTTATTAGCGAAAGAAGGTCAAGGAGACGGTCCCCAATTTCGTGTATCTGGAATATTTTCCGACTGGTGCACACTAAGGGAAGATCGACGTTTTTACGGGGAACGTTTTTTAGAAAGGTAACGAAATTCAGCTCGATCGTGCTGGTTCAATTTTCATTTCCCTTCAATTTTCCACGATGCTCTCAAATCGATTCGAGTAAGTACATACTCGAGTTAACGAGTTCATCCCTGTGCCTCGTTCGCTAATCGCCAGGTCTGTCGTACGGATAGCTAAGGGGGAAAGGTTTTAAGAAATTTTGTCCGACCGGTGTTGACAACCGAGAGAACTCTATAGTACGGGTACGAGATGAAACTGGCTGATGGAGCAACTTTTCTGAAATTAATTCATTCATTCATTAGGAGAATCAATATTATTGAAGGCTCGGGAGTTAGCGGGGTTAGAGATCGACGAGGAGGCAGACGTTTCGACCGCTGCCTATCTTATCGTTCGTTGCCCATTGCTCTTCGTATAATATCGTGCCAAACGAGCTGCTGGAAAGCATCCCCTAAGGCCATTTCGAGCGGAAACTCGTTCCAAGTTTCGGACACGCGGCGGCTGGATGGATATACATCGATAGACAGACAGGACAACGTTGCACGTACTTGCAACGTGTATACATATAAACACACATTCCAAAGGCTCGCACATAGGGATTGGTAGCCGAGTGCGAATCGCGAAGTCGATGTACGCAGCAGCGACGTTCGAATCCAACAGCACTGCAATATTCTGTTTCTGGCTGCTTCCGTGAAAGGCCACGCTTCGACGGCGTAACATTATTCCGCTCGCGAGAATAAGCAGATTCGATCGTGTCGTGGCAAAGGAAATTCGTATTACCGCTGGGTTCGATCGATTGTCGAGGCAGTGACTGGCAGCCATATACTGTTCGCTATTAACGGCAGAAAACGGGACGTGTTACCTGCATACGCGGCCATCCGATGGACTATGAATTCGGAACGAGCGTCATCGCGAATCTGATAACCTGATTTATTTAGTCCCGCGGTATTTGTTCCCTTTTCCGCTCGTTGTACGTTTCTTATAACAAACACAAATGTAATTTTAATAGATTCCAACTCTATGAGCACCTCCAACCCTATATAAGTAGCTTCGACACATTTGAGACCGCTGCTACTTGCTCTAATCGATTATAACTTGCAGAAACTCACTAGATTTGTCCCAAATAGTTTGAATTTTCTCAGAGTGATTCGAAAATTTCAGATTCTGTTTTAATTTACTCGAATCCGCTCAAAATGGCTCTGAGTCATTTTAATTCGCTTCGACCTATTTGAAATTGTTCCAATTCGTTCATAATTAGTTCTGTTTCAAACCAAATGGTTTCGCAAGATGAAACGTGTTCGCACCTTACCTTCGCACCTTAATTACATATAATGGATCAAGATTCTGCCGTTCTAAATTCGTATGATTGTTATTATGTCGATTAAGGCTGTTTTGAGATGCAGCGCGGAGATAGCGTTCGCATCAAATTCCACAAAGTTTGTAGCCTATCTACGATTCCGTGGTCTGAGCAGCCGGTAGTGTGACATTATTGTTGGACGAAACGGGTACCGTGGAAGCGCGATAAGAGGCGAGAAGCAAGGGAAACGATGATACTCGAGGAAAAGGGCTGCTCTGAAAAGCCTACCGCAATCATCGTAAGGGGATTCAGGAGATCCCTTTCGGCCGTTACGTCATCTCGACTATCTACCTTAGCTTGAACGTTCGTTTTTTACCTCTGTTTCTTACTTTGCGCCCCTCTACTTCTCTCTCTCTCTCTCTCTCTCTCTCTCTCTCTCTCTCTCGCTTCTCCTTTTCCTCTTATTTTCTTTATCCCTGAAGCCACGAGTACGATCGGAACAGAAGTCGGTTTAATGGCTCCACGGAGGACACAACAGTTGGTCGAAAAAACAATTCCAGTTTCAGAATATCCTCGAGGTCTCTAAAATCGATCAACGATCTCGCGTTTCTCCTTCGCTGTTCTCTCTTCGATACAACTCCGATCTAAGCTTTGACCATAGGTTTTTTGTCCTCGCACACTCGTTCTCTGGTAAGAGAAAAGTTTCAGACAGGAGCTTTTTTTTTTTAAATCTCCATTCCTCCCACGAGTGTGTTTGAAATGTATCGTGTTTGGAGTTACAGATCCGAATCCTTGAAAAATGTTATTGAAATTCATTTTTAAACTCGCATGTTCCGCCGCACAAATCATTTTTAATTTGATTTATTCAGGAGGAATTATCTTTGTAATTGCACATTTTTTGTCGGAGCGAACTTATCAAACACCGGTCCGTTTTTCTGTCTCGTGGTGTATCTCGTACAGGCACGGCCAATTTAATCAGTGCATTACGGGTGAAATTCGCGGAACGAAACGTTCGCGAACGATCTAACGAGCTATACGTAATAATCCTCTCGTTCGTAGCACCGTGTCGGGTCACGTTATGCATATTCCGCCAAGATAAAAACTACAATTCAAGCAATTAAGATCGCGTCCCTTCGATATCGCCTTGATTAAGCTGCGATCCCAGTTTCGTTTGCCGTTTTCGCGGACCCTTAAGGAAGATCCGGCCGCGAATGTCGCTGAATTCCGTGCGATAAGTTTTCCCCGGTTCAGAATTTCAAGTCATGCATTCTCCGTGGAAGTGTACGGGATAAGGAGAATACCCGGGGTTTAAGGGCGCCGGGGTAAAAGGAGAAAAAACGAGGCGAAAAGAAAGGGGTTGGGGAGGAGGGAACGCGAGTATGGGGTGGAAGAGAGTGCCGGCGTCAGCCAGGGCAGGGCAGGGCACTCTGCCGCGAACTTTCGCAGATATTGAATATCTCGGACCATCAATCACTTCGGCTCGGCAATATCCGAAAGTATTGGCCTTATATTTGTTTCTATATCGAGCACCGATTTATGGTTAAAGCACGTCCTTCCGTGAGACCCCGAAAATCATCGCCTTTCGATCTTGCCTATACTGCGGGGATAAGAACTTTGTGCCGCGAATCCCTTCCAGGATTAAATTCAGGGGAATTGCATAACTTTCGTGATATATAGAGCTAAATAATTGCTAACAATAGGGATTAATTTTAGTCAGTATATACGGCGTGCAATTTTAAAGTATGCACGCGAAGGGCTAATAATAAATATAGCGAATTAAATGATAAGTATATTTACATAATAATAGGGACTGATAAAGATAGGCCTTTCTTTCTCTATAATTATATTTAACATTCGGGTCAGATTTTTTTTAATCAGAAGATAATACTAGGTACAGTTCTGTATGATAAAAATGAATTTTTAAATATTTATTGTGTTATTGTCATTCATCATGGTTTTATCTGATCCGCGATGTTTATGCAACGGTGTTGAATTAATATTTGCACCTATGTGCTTAAGTACTTGTATACGTAGACTGCGCTTTTCCTGAATTTCTGTAGTTTCATCTGCACGTCAGAAATTTAGATTTATGGTAGTTTTTTCGGCACAAACGCAAAAACGTAGTCTGCTGCTTGCCCTTGCGAGAGCACGTTGTGTGTCATCGTCAGTAACACGTGTGTCTGTGTGCCTACATAGTCAGGAGGAAACGAGAAACGACGATTTTATTTCTTTATTTGCTCGCCCCTCGTATGTCACGGTACTGCATTGAAATTCTCGCAATTTGTCTGCCAGCGGACCAGCCAGTTGGTCATCAACTCCTTCTCTTTTCTACTTTCTCCTTCTTTCGTTCAACTCGCTCTTTTTCCGGTGGTTGCTCGGTGGATATTCTTTTTCTTCCATTTTCGACACATTCGTTTCTTACGCGTATCTTTTAGGCAGCCTTGTCCTTCCTCCTTTTACACCTCTTTTGTCATCTTTTCTCTTCCTCCCTTCGAAACGATATCAGTGAAGCTGAGGAGGATGTCGCGCGATAACTGTGTTCCCCGTTTCTAAAATTCAGTAGCAGTTGGAAACAGTTTTCCGCGAGTCTCGAGAGCTCGCGAGCACAAAGATGAAACCGCAAAAATAGCATAAAGCGTCGTTGTATAGATCTCCCGTAATGATGTTGCGACGCTGTCTCGCGACGCGAGGCTCGTAAAGAACCGTTGTATCATGAAAACTCCTCACATTACAATACTTGGAATTCAAATCTCCACTATTGTTCATATTACGACAGGAAGCAGTAAAGATAGAGGGTCCAATAGTTCAGCAGAATCTTATCCGATACAGTGATCTATGTAATTTGATTTCGTATCAGCAATACTGCGGCAGTTTTCGACGAGCGCTGGTTTCATCCGAACATGGAAGACTTCTTTTCCGCCTTCAATCTACGGAGTCACCCCATTTCCGTCGACAGATCACGGTAAAGTGCCTCGCGTGTAGACACCGCGTGGAAAACGTTGGAGCTCGATAGGGAGATCTCTGAAGATGGTGCACCTTGCCACTTTACAGAGCTTTTTTTCCGTTCTTTCTTATGTCGTCCGTAATACGAACATATACGCCAAGCTGTTTCTCCCGTGAGCGGCTGTTAGCTTGCTAACGCGCCCAGTTCCTTCTTGCGTAGCAGTTCCGCAGCGACAGAAAGAATGCTTGCGAGTAGAAGAGATATGGCGCAGGCAAGGGATGAGACGGTCGATGGTGGAAAAATGCGAGCCGGGGGGAATCCGTTGAATGTTCCAAGTTTCTTTATTAGATCGGGGGTGTCCATTCGTCGGAAATGGTCCAAAATATCCTCTCCTCGTCCTCTGCTGGCAACCGTTCTTTTCTTCGCCGATACTGTGCGTCACGTTTTCACGGTAAGAGTGTTTATACTAAAATGCTAAATCCAGGGGAATGGCACACGCCTTTAGGATGCCGAGGGGTAGGGGTCGACGAAATCTAATACGAAATAAAGATGAAATCTTGGAGAACTTTCATAGGTCCCTGTGTGTATCGTTGTAGGCTTCTCCGTTTGCCAAGCTTGGACTTCTTTTTCTCATCAAATATTGCCTCCGTATCGACGTTTCGTAAGATCTTTCGCCGATGACCCGATATCTTCTGGTACCTATGCCTATGGTAGAGGATAGGATGCTTCTAACATTTTCGAACTAAGCGCATTCCGGCAACATGACGCCAATAAAATGCCGTGGAACTTCACGAGGATTTTCGAATATTAAGCGTCATATGAAAAAGAGGAGACGCTTGCTTGGCGCGTTTTAGAAATATATGGGATACCTTCGAGCGTGTACGATCATAAATTTAAGATTGCATTATCAATCATGACGAAATGGTTGATGAAATATCGGGTAAAGTAAGTAGGACTGTTCACGAACTATTCCATCTCCCAAAGATATATATATATATATATATATATATGTATGTACATAATTCGATATAACTTCGGTTTCGGTTCGTCACGGATCGAAGCTGAGGGAGAATTGCCATGTTTTCTTTTGTGATATCCACCAAAGGTGGAACCTTTGCTCGTCACTACCGACATGCGCACACTCTCTTTTCTTCCACGATATTTATTTTACCGTAATTCTGTTTCCTTACGCGTACACGTTGGGCCGTTTCGCGGTTTCGTCCAATTTCACGTAGACGAGGAAATACTTCGCGAAGTTTAGGGAAGTTTAAAGCCGCTCTATCCAAAAGATCGGAAAAGGTACCATTCCTATGCTAACAAGAACTTCTTCAATTATACTTTGTCCTCGGTCCTCGCCAATTGTTATTTGTCCTCCTCTTCCCACCTTTCCTTCAGCTTGATTTCCCCGTTTTGCATAATCTAATTTCGCCTCCTTACCGTTCCCGGGCATTTACCTTTATTATAATTAGTTTATTTCCAGCGCGAAAGTTTACGGTATACCGTCGATAGCCGGTCAACTTCACCGATTATAATATCTTACGAATCTCTCTCGTGAATCGTAATTTCATTTCTCGCTGGAAATTTCGAACGGATGTTTCGCTTCGTTTCGTAACATCAAATCCTGATTATTTATGCGATTAAATATAATCGCATCGTCCCTGCTCGAGTTTCATTTCCGCATGATCGAAACAGTTTAACGATAAGGTACAAACCTAATCGAAAACAGCGTGAACTGCAAGCGTATAGGTTCGATGGCCGTACTCGTACATAGGCAGCTCATTCTTTTCGTCCTCTATAAAGTCATGACGTTCTGGTTGCACGGAGGGCTGAAATTTACGGTTCTTTTATGGGGATTTTTATCGCTGTGTAAACTATGCGATATCCTCCCATATCCGTTTCCGCTCTTACGGGTAGCATCGACCTTTATCCCCCCGTAGAATCGAGTTAGTTTTTGCGAGAAGATGAATTCTGCTAAATCATTCGATTCTTTTTGCTCGTCTATTAAACGACATTTCCTGCTGATTTTCACGATCCTTTACGTCCTGTCACACAAATTCTCCTGTAGAAACGGAGAGGATTAATTATGCGGGGACGCAATATTCAAGCCAATAAATAGTAGAGTCGAAACGCATGTTTACTGACTCACTGAGAGCACATCGATTTCGGTGTTGGCGCGCGTAATAGTCAATAATTGCTCGATTGACTTTATTGGAATCTCAATTACAGGTCAACCGACGAAACCATTTGTGGATTGAGCGGTTTCATGATTTTTACTCGTGTCACTTGTAGCAGAACTCTATTAAAGTACTCGCAGGAATATATAGATTCAATCGAATGTTTTCTCTCTTTTCCTATAAATCCTCCTATATTCCTCAATTCTGTATGTCAAGAATTCGAGACTATAATTTGCCCTATTTTTCTTACTTTCGTTCATGTTTTGGTGGCTGTGGAACTTTTGTAATATCAGTTTCATAGAATTGCGTTTTAAGCAAGAAATCTAAGTTTGAAAACAATGAATATTATATTTTCATAAGATGAAAGCTAACGTGTGAATATATCTGACGTTCAGGTAAGGGTGGACGGTTGAGGGATGAAAACTATCCGTACCTCTGATTATTCTACGACTAACAGTTACAGTGAACTTTGATAATCTATATCGCTTACAGTTCGTGTCTCGACACCCGGCTACCTCGACAGAAAAGTTCGAGAATTCCGAGGCTGTTGGTCGCTGTTTCTCCGAAATTTTCTTCCAACGTCGCCACGAGAATTGAACCGCGACCTGACGATCGCGAACTTTACGCCACTTGTTACCAGATTGCGTATTAGTTTTTCTTCGAATTCTTCTAGAGGAAACTCGTATTTGAGTATTCCTTGACGCTTGTCTATTTGCCTTCAATACCTCCGAAACTGCAGCGGTACGGTACTGTTGCTTTCTTATACCTGATCAATGGTGTATCGCTTTCTTTTCACTTTATAAAATGTCGTCACTGATATTACCGATAGTACAACGCTGCTCGGTTTTCAACGTTGACGAAGAGCTTTTACGTGTCTCCTCGTTGTTCTTCGTCGGATTAAATGCGATCTGATTCTGAAATTCTTTCGCACTATACTCTTGAACGGGTCTCGTTACCATCACTCTTCGGTACACGATTCGATCGAGAATAATGCTATATTCCGAGCCTGCGGCATCCATTGTAACGAGCTTGACTTATCGAAGTTTACTCTCTCAGCCGTCCCTACGAGAAAAGTTAAGCTTCCTTCGTGATATTAAGGCGAAAGAAAAGTTGCAATATTCCTGGCGTTACCTCGAAAGATACGATTTACCCTTTTCCCCTTCGTCACTGCCTGGCTCCTAAGAGGCGCAGTGATAAAATGATTATTATTCTCTTCTTTGAGAGCCAGAGAATGCGTGCATACGATAAGCGTGAAATAACGAATGAAAATTCGATTTTAATTTAGCTTCCACGGTAGTTCGCCGGGGCACGTTTTAACACATTTACACGGGTCAGCGTCAGCTGCGAGTCTACTGGTACAATGCGAAAAATTCCGTCGATAAAGTATCGCAACCTAGCATACCAAAATATAAATGTAATACGACCGTTTCAACATGATTTCATCCCTTCTTCTTCATCCGCCTAAAGAGATCGTTGCAATTTATTACCTAATGCAGTCTAATCTAACTTAGACTACATATAGTGTTACACCCAAGGAAGGTATTGAGTTCCTTTTCTTTCTTACGTGACTATTCTTTCATTTATCAGTACGTTCAAGACTAATGATCCATCACACGAGTCATGCAATATCTCGCCCGTTTAACCGACATCGATTGGCGGTCAGAAAGTGGAGCGTGAATAGAGCCCGTCCATTGCTTCCGTGTAACTCGATGATGAATTTTGGCCAACTTTTTGACGAATACCCAGTTCAAATCGATTCAATCGCGTGTACACGCCATGCCATCTCTAGCACCGGCCAATCTTATTTCTATCTGCTGGACGGTGTTCTCTCGGTATCGGGAGGCAATGCAGGTCGCGTATATACCATCAGAGAAGCGGATGGTAGGGGTTGGGAGAGAGAAATAGGGGGGCCATTCTGGAATCATACTAGATATCGTCGTCCAATCGTATTCTCCGTGTTCGCTTATCCTATTCCGTTCTGTCTCTATTCCTAACCCCCGCGTTACTCGCTTCTATCCAACATTCATCGAGCGCGTGTAATACCTCTCCTATTTCCTCCCGCCTCCCCCCCCCCCCGCCCCCTTTTCTTCAACCTCCCAGTTATATTCCGGTCATTTCTCAAAGTGTGCACGTATTCGTGTTCGAGCGCGATTTTGTTAAAAATGCGAGACGTCGCCCCCGTCCGCACACAACAAATCTCTCGCTCTCTCTCCCGTCCTCTCTTGGGAGAGGTTGCGAGACGCTTTTAAAGACATAAAACGTAAGTAGCCGGAAGCTTCTCGTTTGTAAGGAACGTTACGTACGCGACAGGTTTTACCATAAATAGAGATGTTAGGGGGATGGAATTGACCTGGCCCGGGAATGGCTGGACGATAAATCCGTTTTGTCCGTGGAACAGAAGTCGTGTCGGCCGCTTTAGATAGGCGACGTCCGCTTTTGTTCTTTGGCCACAGAATTTATTACCGTTTTGTAGTGTCGTACGTTTTGTGCGATAGAAATTTGTTCCGCGTTGCTTGCGAATTATAGGTTGATCAACTTTCTATAGCTTTGCAATTCTACTTTGTACGAGGAAGAAAAATTTCCTATAAGTGCACCTATAAGTGCACGAACATCCGCGAAACCGATTAGTATTGGCACAAATTATCGCTTTATCACGGATTGCAAGTAAAAACGTGTAAGACGAAAAGTTATCTCCAAGTTTCATCGGATTTATGGCATAGAGTGGCTAAGAGATGTTTACCGGTCTATTTTGTCGTTCAGAAACGACCAATTTTCACTTGATTACTGAAATTAATCTGTATTAACCGCGGTTACCGCTTAGATGAATGACCGTTTAGGAGCTTGAACACTAGGTTCTCGACTAAGAGCCATAGGAACGAAGGAGAAGAGTGCAGTGCCCAGTAGTTGAAGTACGTAGGAAGTGTCATAAATCTGCACGAGAAAGTTGATATCTTCGAAAGTGATCTGATCACAATGAATCGTGAATTTACATCATGGCAGACTGCATTTATTGTAGGAAAAAGCACGGTTGTGGAAATTCATAATATGGTATATCAAGGCGTTTTTAGTTGAGGGATTTCGCCCTTCGGGCGAAAGGGTTTCCAGCGATATCTTATTTCCGCGAAATTATAGACGCCAGTGAACGTTCGAGTAACGAGATAGGAAGGCAGGAGTCATCGTTTCTCGAGCGTTCTTTCCGACCTCTTAGCTGCATTTCACCAGATTCTTTCCGCGTTCCAGCCTGAGCCAATTAATTTGTAATTAGCGCGGGATTCGTTAATTTTGCATATTTCGCTGGGGCGAAGGTCGCTTTTAAAGGCGGTGAAGCTCGTCGCGCGAACCCGAGGACGAGAACTCGAAAACAAAAGGTAACCAGTCAACGACGGTGATTAAATTGTGATTAAACTGGCTGCGTAATAACGTTGTATCGCGCAAATACGCGTGATAGTAATAGCGAAAAGGCACTCGATAACGCGTCGATGAAGCAATCTGCGTTGATCGTTTGCTTGTAATAAAAGAAAAAGGAAGAACGTGGACGAAGAGAGCAAAGCATATCCGTATAAAATTTAATTAAACTTCAATCCGCCTGAACGAAGAGGCACTAGAGATTTCGCTTCACTTACGTAGAGCCATTAAACGCAATACCATTACCCGTAAATTCTGTACTTCACAATTCTGCGTCGTTTTCGCTGTGTATAGATTAATTTCAACTTGTGCCCGTATACAGAGATATTACGGACAGATTTATCTGCCGATAATAAAATTATTTCCACAAAAAGGACGAGTATAAAAGAGTAAAAAAAGTATGCAAATTTATAGAACTGGCGGGGTAGACGTACAACCGGGCCATTAATTTTGACGTTTAATTAAATCTCGTCCGATATTCCAATTTTCTAGTAAAGGATCACGACACCAGCGACGCGTGCTTGATCCAAAAAGCCGAGCAATATTTAATTTTAACGCCTGTACCTGGCCCGGACCAGCTGATATACGAGCGTGTCATTTGTGGAACGGCGTGTGCGCGACATTATATACACTAGCCCTTGGTTCAGTTTATTTGGCAATGCGCCAGCCCAGCCAAGTCCCTACCGGGGGGATAGTTACGCGGACCCTGTTCGCGATCGTTCGAATTGCGCTGCCATTTTCGGACAATCGCTCACGATCCACCCTCGTCTCCGTTCTTATTTCGTACCTGCATGCACGTCGACCTGGAACACGGTCGTGCACGCTCGTATAATTCCGTTCTTTCCGCATGTACCGCGTATTATTTCGCTTATTTTGTCGTCCGTACACGTCGAACTCCGACTGACCCAAGCGGTCTCCCCGTCGTCTTCCTAGTACGAAGCACGGAACTGCAAGGATAGCGGCGTGAGCTCGTACCCTGGGTACACATTTCGCAGGAATACGTGGGAAAATAAGGGAAATCCTTTTGTGCCTTTCGCTGGTAGCACGGTACGCAGGGACACGTACCGTGTTCCATGACCGGTGTAAAACAAGGACGGACCAAGGGACAGGAAACTGGCGTGTCTAGATTCCCTCGTATATTGCTCGATTTAGTCTCGTCTGTCTCATCACTTTGTATAAACACCAGTTACTTTCGTAAGTTCTCTCATCTCGGTTTCTTTTGTTTCTCTTTTTTTCTTCAGAAATTTTCTAGTTACACATCTAGTACATACAAAATCGTGCGGATTTTTTGACGCGTGTCAGGAAGTTTTGCCGAGGACGGTAAAACGAGGTTGTTTTCAAGAGATACCTCGCGGGAGTTCGTTTCGGATCGGGGAAGGAAAGAAGGGCGGTAGATGTGTATAGGTAGACGTGAAGCTCGCTAAGATTTGTTGGATATAGGCACGACGATTGAATAACGTTAATGCAGGTTCCCTCGTTCCGAGTGGGAAAATATTATTCGATGGATAACTCTTTTATCGTTCCCTGAAAAATTCCTAGGAAGACGACCGTCCGTCGCTGAGATTCGATTGTCTCTTTTCACCCCCCGTGCCTCTCTCTGGTGTATGTGAGACTGCAGGGAGTAAAGGAGGGGCAATTTAAGTGGAGGAACGAGAGGGACAGGGATGAAATACGATGGACGAGCACGAACGGTAAAAGCATTTCCTTCGTGGACCTATGAAAATATAGTTTTCTCTGCTCTCTTACACATACCAGACTGCTCTTCTATATGATGTACGAGATAGCCATTAATATCGTCGTAGTTCGTACATTTACTTCGATACCATAGCTACAGAAAGACCTCGGACTCTGTTAATGTTATTTCTGTCCAGCCTTTTAGTTTGTCCAGGTATTTGTACTTTGCTAATTTCATTACGCGATGGTTTCGCAACAACTACAAATTCGCGTAATCTGTACGTAATCTCTCATTGTACGGTGGACTCATCGTTTCATTTCGCATCGTTTGAGGGAGCCAATTTTCAAGCACTTTTCCTACCCGCATTAGAGAGGGGAATAGAGTGGCGAAATAAATCATTTGAATTCTATTTAGTCATTTTCCCCTGCTTTTTAGTAATAATGGAGACAAATTGAGACAAATGCTTGATTTAAGATCGCATCCTAAACGTAAATAAACAGAGTTTTATACCATTTGGCTGGCCTTGATACGTATATCTACACATTGTGATATATCTATAGAGAAGCAGAGAAGAAGGCAGATCCGATAAACCTCTTGCAAAAGCAGGAAGGCAGCGACAACAAGCTGATATCTACGGATTACGGACGCACCATAGTATACTTTATCCTTGCCTCTCGTGTGTACGTATTCACGGTCCTATAGACGCGCTACGCGAAGCATACGTTCCTCTCCTAGAATGTTCACCGTGTTATACACACGGTGAACGTACTCACGGACGTACGTGGTCCACGGTCCCACCAACACATCGGCGAGAGTTTCTTTCGTACATTGTATCCTTAGCCATGGGAAGGAAGGAGCCTCGAGGAGTTATGAGAGGACGGCCATCTTTAGGTATCTTTCCTTCTTTTCCCGCTTCCTTCCTTCTTTTCTTACGGTCGTCCAGAGAAGCCTCGAGACTTCCACGGGGAAAACGAGGTCGTACCACCGCGAGTCCTTGCGCCATAACGTTCTCTATCGTTGAGAGCCATACATCATCATCGTGTTCAACGAGAACTGGGCACCTCTAAGTGCCTCGAATCGACCTTCGTGCCACGGTCCTTTTATGCTGGATTCATCCTGGCTTTATCGTGCTCCCACTCTCCCCGGCACGGTTCGTCCGGACGACCACACCTTCCACGTTCTTCCTTCTGCTTCTTAAGGTACGATCTTGGACGACAGAGTCTCCACGGTGCTGTACTTTCTCGTTTTCCGATTTTCGGTATACGCTACAGCGATGCATACACTTGTCCATCTCTAGACACGCGTACATAGATGCTCGCAATATTTTTCCTCGCGTGATGTTCACCGTTACCTCGGATCGCTCGAGTGTTACGCGTTTCTAGGAAGCTTCTCGTAGCTTCGGATTTAATTAAAACGTTCCGATCCGATCCAATTCGTTTGTTAACGCATGCCAGACCACGTGCAATTCTGCTCTACTTCACCTTTGTAAAGACTAAGAAAAAGGAACACGGTAATTGTGTTCCGGTCTCGCGCGGAACACCCTCTTCTTCGCAGCTTTTTTGTAACGTTTTATATCGTGTAGTCGATTGATATTAAGTCGGGCGAGAAATCGGTTTCGATAGATAAGGGCGTCGGATTAGAGAGTGCGTCGGTCATTCGGCACGTCGCTCGTAGCACGCAGGCTCTGTTGGTGCACGCTAATTATACGGGCCAGCGTAATTCCATTAGCGTAATCGCATCGCGGGGCGGTAATTGAACGGCTAATTAGATTAATTTAAAATTTCGCTAATTCGAGTGGGTTCAATTAGTAGATTATATCGGGGCAACTGCTATTTGCGTTCGGCTGTCGAAGAAGCTGCTCGAAAATCTACTCGACGCAGGTATCAACGGGATGAGGAAGGAGCGAGGGGTCGCAGAGACCTTTCAACGCGGTACTTATCTATTAAAACGTTTTCTTGTACCAGTAAGGACACGTCGTGCCGGTACAAGAAGCCAGGTTACCGTATATGATAAGAAATTAAGATGAGATAGCGGATGGGGTAGGGAAATTGAATTCTGCCGTTGCGTCTCGAGGAAACTGCGGCGCAAAGAGGACACGCCACTTCTGTAAGTAATTGACGCTGATTAAAATTCCATGGTGAAGAGCCATCGTCTCTTTCTCCGTAATGTACGTGTTGAACTGGAAAAGCCGATCCCTTCGTCCAATCGTCCCAGAACACAATTATATCGAGGGATCCTTGATGAAACATTCGAATTTTTACTATTCGATTTAGTATTCGACTTTCATTTAGGGATCGTTACAATCAACCCCTCGCAGGCAAGTGCTGTAATTGTCCTTTGTCACTGTCGTGCTCTTAACATTTTTTTCTGTTATTTTCATGTCGAATATTAGTACAACGATTTATATTTGCAACTAAGTGTGTTTCGTTTAGTTTTGATGATCGCTAAATTCCATCGAATCAGACGCGTTCGATGTTCCTCCTATTTCGAAGTTCCTCTATTTACGTTATGAAGTTAATAGGTTGCATAGTGCACTCGATGAATCGTATATTTCTCCATTAATACCGTACGCTGTTGAATGCTGTGAATTCTCTGTACGTATATCAGAACTGGTTTTGTGCACGCGTATTAATCAGCGGTGTAAAGGACCTGTGTAGCTAATAACAATACCAGCGTACCACGTTAATGAACTTCGTCGATTGCGCGCTTGTAAACTTTCAACATTGCGAACTTTATTAATCATTATTGCAGTAGTTTTATTCAAATTCGGGACAAGTCGTACGAAGTCGTTAATGTTCGTCAGAGACCATCAAATATATTAACGTACGAGCGAACGGACGAGAGAGTCGAGCATCGAACGCCGAAACGAAAACAATAACAGAACGTGTCGCGTAGTGCTGCTATCGTATCTGGAGTATCTGCTGCGAATTATCCTACATCGACAGTTTGGGTGATTCATCTAGACGTCCTCACCGAAATTATCACGTACGTATTTTTCGCCGATATTATATTAATCCCGCACGATTCTATAGGACAACAATATATCTAGCTAGGCGTATCAGTCACGGTACACGATTCACGTAATCGTCAATGATATCACGTTTCGAGCATTTACTTGAAATCGCGCGATACTGCGGTAGGAGGAAGTGGAGTCACAGCAGCGTCAATAATCGATAGCTTGTTCGTTGGCTGACTCGTTGTCAGCGACACGCGGAGGAGTTTTCGGAGCGAAAGAAATCATCGAACGTCTTCTCGTTGACTGACAATTTAGCGGATTCTCTTTGTTCTCTGGCGATGTGGAACCGTAGGACTGCGTACGTCAAGTGTGTGCGGAAAGGCAAGGCAGAAAGAAGTTGTTACACCGTGTGACGCCATAGTTGCCCGAATCAAGGTTGAAATCACTGCTTGTCAGCGAGTGCCGAGTTTCTCGTTGCTGTTGCGGCTCCTGAGACCTCAGACCGTGTATTACGGCTATATGCATAGATAACAAGTGCATTATACCGCGTAAAATCCGGGATGCATAATGTATCCGGTGTGTCTGTGCCACGTAAACTCCTACATGCGTGTTCACACATTGCTATCATCGCGCGCGATGTTGTATGCGTAAGTATTCATGCAGTTAGGATACGCGCGAGTATACAGGCCACGACAGAGAAGGATCCCTCTTCTATGTAGTTTCCTTCCTCTCAGACGTAATACATAGTCGGTTTTTTTACCAGTCTTAGCTTGCCTTATTTTCGCGAAAGGATAGCCAGCCCTAGCTCTGCTCGTTCCCCATCTTCGTCTCGCCCAACGGATTACCCGGGGTTTCGAAAGTACGTCGTACATAAAATATGATGTTCAAAAAATATATGGCCCCCTTATCCGGAGTGCGGAAGGATTTTCGTATCAGTGCTCCTATTTTCTCGCAGGATTTACTGTTTATTACGATTACCGGATCGCGGGAATGTAAAGAACTTGGTGAAGGATGGCTCTACCGACTGTGCGTGCGGCGAAAGAAAAATAACCGCGGAAACTTCGTAAGAGCGATTTCACACTGACGGTTCGCAGTTGCTTGTATCGTATAGTGAAACGTTGTTACAAATAAAGGGCCGGGGAAGGGGATGGGAAATAAAGTTTCACGTCTACCACGGACGTTGTTTCTCTTATATCTTTCAAGCTCAATTTTTTTCAGAAAAACTAATATTTAACCTTCTCTTCTTCACCTTCCGGCTAATAATAGCACGTAAGAAGCTGTTTCCATTAAAAATGAAAAGTCGCGACGCCTGGATCCGCTGTGCAGCGCAAAACATAATTATAGTGTCGGAAAATCGCCGAAGTAAAACCACCTTAACAAGAACAGATTTCAGCCTCGTTTTCTCAATTCTAATATCGTTCGAAAAATGGCCGGAGCAAGCGGGAAAAAACGTTAACACCAGGAACAATTGTTAGGCGACGTCGGTATTGTTCATTTTCCTTTCCTTTTTCTCTTTTTCGACGGAAAATTATGGCCGGGTCAACAGAATTTCCCTCCCATTGTTATAGCCCAAAGCTTGTATGGTTAGACTATTGAATCCCCGGTGGATTTTTTTCGTTCGCTTCTTTTTTTTTTCCTTTTTTTTTTTTGCCCGTTTGAACATTACACCACCACCTCTGCTCGAGTGAGCGCACGTGAAAAGGAAAGAGAATGGTCGGGCCGAAGAATGGGTTCTGATTCTGTTCCTGCTGGAAACGGAGGTGCTGACGATGCCATTTATCGAACCCCCGTAACTACCAACGCGTACGTACAACTTCCAGGTACAAATTCATACGTGTATAGGATACTTTCGTAGGATCGTTCTCGTTGAGGGATATCCAGCAGACTTTTTTGTTTACTCGTTTCTTTGTCGGACTCGATTTAATTTTCCCGCGTTTATGTCTGTAGCGACAAATCCTTGCTCTATTCTACTTTCTTCGCGCCCAACAGATATTATAAAATGCACCAGGGAACAGCAAGTTTATCACGATTTCTATTATCGCTCTTCTTTTATGCTTGTTCGTCTGCTGTTCTATCGGTTTCGCGTTACGGTGGTAATAAGAACGGCGGTAACAATAACGCGCGTGCATAGACAAGTTTCTTTAGCGAAAGAAACTCCCCGGGGGAAAAGTAACTCTCCTTCGAACGCGCTTGTAACTTTGGTCGGTCGTTAGTAGCGACATCGAGGGGAACGTTTCCCCACGGCTCGCCGTTTTAGAGTTGTTGGAGTGCGTTGCAGAGATATAACGAGTTTTGTGTTTCGATGACAATCCTGCGATTGAAAAACAATCGTGGCTACGTAGAGCTTGGTGCCGCGAACTTTCGATAAAAATGGCACGTCTACTTCTAACCGAAGCACACGCAAACATCGATATCGTATTTCGTTCGACTTTATTTGAAGTGTTTCGTGTATCTTTTAAGAATTGTATTACAAAAATGTGTAAACAGAAAGGTTTTACAGATGCTCAAGAGTAATATTTACAGATCGTGTCTAGACATAATATTCGCTTGTTATTTCATTCGAAGGACGATGCGGAATGTTCTTCTAGTTGAGTCGCGCCTCGAGCGCTGATGTCCCCACACAATTCTTGATTTCGTATCGTTTTGACAAGAATTGCGTTTGGACAATCATAGCCTGAGACATTCAATCCCCTCGGGATGTACCACATGGCGTTCAGAGAAATTGCTTCGATAAGATTTCCGCGTGGTAATCCGTGTCCTCGCGGCGTGGCACGCCCTGTTCCAATCACAGCTGAAAAGGGAGAAATGAAAGCATTATATATTTATCTTAGATTGGTCGTCGTTGACCCAGTTTCTTTCGCAAGCAAGTACTTAGCCCAGTTTGCCACTACTTTACGTCCTCCCGTTCCGTCCGCATTATTTGGGAAAAAATCTGCGCAGGCATGCATGCCATGCATTTAAGTTCGTTAGAAATTAGGCCCTCTTGGAACGATATGCAAACGAGCGTACGATAAAAATTGCCAGCGGAATGAAGCTGGAGTACACCGTTGCGTACCTGTTTCTTCTCAGCTACGACACTGTGTACAATGATTTATTTCTCTCAAACTTGTTCCCGTTAAGTTGCTCTAAGTTGCTTTAGACGTGTTGATCGTCGATATCCTCTGATCAGCAATGGTGAACAAGCTAGAGAGTTGAAAACTCGTCTTATAAACTGTCGTGTGTATGCGGTCATTGGGATCACCGGGATACGTAATTACGTTACTTCGTCTTACTCAATCTTGATCAATCAACCGCTATTCAGGGCAAATTAAGGGTAGTAGAAGGAGGAATTGCCTTCTTCTTTACTACTCATCCCTCTTTTTTTCACTTCGCATCTCGATAACGTACACGCATTTTGTAGCGTTATTACACGCTTACAACGTGTCACCAGAGATCAGCAACGCGAAACAATGGTGCCTTAATTCCCTATTGTACGAAATTTGTCCGCTCAATTTATCAGTTCCCAGGTTCAAGTACACAAAGCTAACGGCGCAAGCCACAACGAGGACTGCCAACATCTGAAGGATTTCGCGGAAACTACTTCCGAGATCATTGATGACCGGTGATGAAAAAAACGGATGCAAACTTAGGGAAGAGGTCTAGGATCAAGATGGTCGAGGAACAAGGACGCGGCGAGACGAGTAACTAGGTAGATAGATGAGCGGAGAGGGTCGATGCGCGAGTGGTGTGGTCGAATGATTAGGTTAGCCGCTTCGGATGTAACTTCGTTACTCGACAAATGAACAGACAAAACCGAAGAGCCCCTGCCCGTTTCCATCCTCTGTTCATCTTCGCCTCTTCTCTGCATATCCATCCCTCTGGTAGTACTTTATCGCGATCAAAGACGGTGCTGCAGGCTTCCGCCTAACTGCTCGTTCAATAAATTTCGCTTGATCGTTCCTGCTGTTTCTCGATCAAGACGAGGCCAACGACGAGGCTGAACCCAGCGATCGCGCATACTGCCGATAGTTTCGTAGGATGGGGTCCCTAGGGGAACGTTTCGTCGCGAGGAGGAACGATACGTATGATAAATAGCCTCTCTGGTTACTTGACGAGCATCAGTTTGGATTGCGAGATCCTACTAAATCCTTTCGACGTGAATACCCGGGGATTCGTTCGTTTAGTCGCGGATCTTCCTCGGCGTCCTTTCACGAGTATAGATCTTGAACACGTTCTCGACCTTTCGGGATGCCATTTTTCGGGGGTCTCACTGCAGCCTGTGGATATCGTACGACGGGTTCGGTCTTTCTGTGCTGTGAACGTTGCACGGACTCCAGCGTGATCCATTTTCAATAATTCTGTTGACCGATACGTGTCGATCGAAGGGTGTGAGTATCTTCTATTCTGTTTCAGGAAGGGGAGAAAAACTTTGGGAGAGCCATGAGAAACGTTGGAGCTCGAAGAATACCGAAGCAAGGAGAAGTGAACTTCTGCGACATCGAGAGGGTGAGTGAAGATGACGACAGGGTGGGGGTAAGGAGGATGAGAAGACTGTCGTGGCATTGATCGGCCACGCTACTACCATGGAATCCTCGGTCTGGCCTCTTCAGCATCCGATAGATATCCTCGAGTTCCGGAAACTAAATAGAACGCGGCAATATAGTTGGTACGGCTGTACGTTCACCTACGGATACCTTATCGTCATTTAGCGATAAACATTCGTACGGTTATCGAAATGAATTCTCGCGGAACGGAGGATCCGGAAAGCTGAAGAAGGGTATCTAACAGGTGATGCAACGAGCAACTATTTTCTCACGATAATCGGATCGTTTTGTCGCCGTGAGAGGAAATGGACGTATACGCGAGGAGCAAGGCAGGGTCGGAGGGTTGCGTTTCCAGGCCATAGACGATTCCTTGATCCATCACGGCGATCCTCTATGTCCGATATCGTCGAGTATCTCGGGTGGAAGTGACATCGTTTGCGGCCCTCCTCGAAATTCCGCTTGAACTCGTTGCGACATTCCCGGTAACGAGGGAGAGACATCTTTGGGACATAAAGGGAAGCCGTGGAAAGAAACGTGCCGCGAAAGGGGGATGAAACTTGGGGGCGGAACAGTGTGGAACAAAGGGAAAAAAGGAGGATGGCCGAGACACACGGAGTGGCTATGCCGAAGAAAAGAGCACCGTCGTTGGAGATCGTTTCTGGTCGATTTTTCAGGAAGAGCCGTCACGCCGGGCTCCTCTGTGAAACGCCGTGTAACCGGAAGTGAGAACGTTGCGGTGACTCCGGTGAGCCGCGGTATGCTGGCGGCCGGAAGAAGGACGGGCATAAAGGCGAGAAGAAAGAGTGACAGTCGGATTGGGGTTTTCTCTCTTTCTCTTCTTCGCGGTCGGTTCTCCGCCAGCGGAAAACGAAGAAGGAGACGAGGGAATTGAAGCGTGGCTGGGTGCCGGTGCTTCAACTCTCTCGGACGAGGGGAACACTTTATAATTGAAAAGCTTCGCTTAAATGGAAACGTTTCTCTCTTTATGCTGCGCGCTATCGCGGCGAAGTAAGAGGCCGCCGGATGGAACGGGTCGCCCGGATAAACGAATTTATTAAGGGCATGTCGAGGTTTTCCCAGGTAGCCGCGCGTATTTCATTTCGTCCGGGGGTCTGAAAACACGCCGTTCCGCCGAAACTTCCTTGTGTCTCGCAAAATTGTTCCGTTACACCCTCCGCGTCATCTGTGCAGCATACCTTCCCTGCTCTAGACACGGAACAACCTTACAGCTTTTCAGCTGTAGTTTTCACCAAAAACAGGAAAATTATATTCTTCGTCGACTTCTTTGATCGCGTTCTTGAAGGACCCGATCCGGGTCGATCGTTTTGTTTCCACCATTTTCGTGCCCCCGAACGATAGATTCTTACGTCGATGCCGCGTCGGCGACTTTCTATCGTAGCTACCACTTTCTGCGGTTTCTTATCCTCATCAAACCCCGATTCATCATCGTTCTTTGGTACCGAGTGACTTTGCAATCCGACTCAATCGTCCATCGAGACTTTCTTTTCCACTTGTCTCCATTCGATGTTATACGATTTACGGTCCTTTTGATCGCGTTAAGGAATAATCGATCGTTCTTCACCGTATTCCACGAGGACTAATAAAATCCGGGGAGCAACGTCAGGACGATAGTTCTCTGGATCATTTGTCGGAGGATCGAAGGTACGCTCTAGGCAAGAAAGAGATCCTGCAGGTGTAAGCGAGCGGGGAACGTCCGAGGAAATGAGGGAAAGGATTTTTACGAGGGAATTGGAATGGGTCGTTCGGTAGACGGTGTTTTCGACTCTTGAAATTGAAAAACGTAGGCGCAGCCTCGTGCCAGCTTGGCTCCGGTTAACCTTACGTGCAGCCAAACTGTTGACCCCGTAAATTGTGCGTTATTGCTTTTATGGATCCGATGAATCGAACAGGCCTGCGGAACGTGTGCGAGAGGAGGAAAAAAAGTGCACGGTGAATAGGGTATAGACTTCTAATATAGCTGGGTGATAAAAATCGCTTGCTATGTCAAACACATTCTTTCTCCGACACTTTTACCTGCGTAATGTTTCGAGGGAGTGGCTATCAATTCGTTTTGTCGTACAGCCGCTCAAGAATATTGCTTCCCCGTTCTTGATAGTGTTTCTCTTATCTCTTCTATTCGCGGATGATAAAATCGAGAACGCATGCGCGCGTCGCAAGGCTTCGACCTTTGCCAGAATATCGTTCGAGGTTCTCGACCCCTCCTCGACAGGGGCGGTACATTACGCTCCCGAACAAATGACCCCGCGAATAATTATGAAAATTAGAGATTTCAATGCGCGATCATTATCGCGCGGGGGGTTATTATTGTAATCCACGCGTACGGTATTCCGTGACGGCCGGCGGGATTGCTCATTGAAACGGCGGGAAATTACGCTTGGAACGGTGCTTAATAAAATCAAGCATTTAGTTATTGTGCCAACAGAGCTACACCGCCGTTAATTCTCTGCATAAATATCGTCAAGACTTTATTATCCACCCCCCTTGCACCGATACACCAACGGTGTATGAAATAGTTAATTTCGTTGAATCACACCGTCATCCCTAATTCTACCGCTAAAATTCTACGCGTACACATGCGTGTATCACGTTTTCGCATATTATCGATTGACGCAATAGTTCGTTTAGTAAATCCACGTGTACGAAGAGCCTTGATTGTGCGATGCGACTGAAGAGGTTTCGATGTAGCTGAAAGCTACAAGGGGAATCCACTGATTTGCGAGACGAATCAAGGCTATTCTATGAGATGATTACCGTCTAATGAGAAGTGATGCCAGTAGATACAACCACTTTCAGTCGCCTGGTCGCACAGTATATTGAATCGGGTTTAATAGGACGGTTGTGTCACGCGATTGCATTAGTGGGGCTAGTAGGCTCAGACTCGATGTTTGAGTCTGAGGTGTGTATATCACGGATCTCCAGAAATTTGAATATTTCCAAAAAGTAATATTTAAACATTGGAAAACGCTGGAGGCATTGTGCCACTACCAAGTTCAATATCATCAACGGAAAATGATTATAGATAAAAGATCGTTCAAAGCTATATGAAGGAAGGTTCGAATCTATCTCGTCCAAGTTCAAATTTAAGTATTTTAAAATATCATTCTCCTTTTTCGATATATTCGTTTGAATCTATTCAGGCTGTTCGAACTTGCTTGCCTGGCATGTTTGAGCCCATCCGATCCCAGCCGATACTAGGTGAACAGGCTGATTTGTGTGACAGATCGTGACGGTCACCGCGAATTTCGTTTCGTATTGCATCGGGTGTACCAACTGTTTCCCAATAACGGTCAACCATCCGTGTTTTCTCTGTCTATCGTATGCTCGAACCTACGAATGGGCGTGCATGCGCATATTCATGTGCGTGCATATGTACGAGCGTGAATCTACGAAGCCGTGCCCATAATCAAAGCAAGTTGGACAAAAGCTTTGGAACTTAGGAATTCATGCCCCGGGGGACACGGGTTAGGTTTCGATCAAATTTTCAGACGACGCCGTCGTGCAGCCCGCAACAGGTTGAAACAGTTGCAAATACGATAAGATCCGCTTGACGTTTGGACTTGCAAGCTGTCGGGGTGGAAAAGGTCGGTTTTTCGAGCACCGATCGCTCGCCCTTCGATTCTCGCCTCGCGATTCTTTTTCTTTCATTGCGTTTTATACATAAATTTCGTTCGGCAAACTCGCGAGGATCGTAAACAGGTGAAATATCGATGATCGTAACAATGTATATACATATATACATACATGTGATTTAGAAAATGAAATGAAGCAACAGAATGTACGTATGGAATGTATGCAGGATAGTAAAGTTAAAGTGTAAGCATTTTAATTTTTACGCTATTCCGCAAAATGTTCTACAAACCTGCCCGTGTTCCTCCATATTACGGTATCAAAAGAAGCATAAATTCGCGAACACGTTCCAACCATCGTAAAGCAACGAAGCGAGAGGAGGGAATATTTCGCATTTCACCTGGAAATTCCACGGACCGCTTGTCGGGTCGTTCTTTTGTTACGTCCGTCTGCGCTCGATAACTCGATTCGTTCCGGTTACGTTTGTACGTTCCCGCGATAACCGTGACGCTGCGCCGCGGCGTTCGAAAACTATACGAGAGAACGCGGTCTGAAAAGCAGCCCGGTATCAATTAAGACGGGATTTGTTCGCGGGAAACGAGGCAATTTGCAAAGCGTTGGAGGCACGATCGGTCTAACGGACGAGAAAAAGGAAATCGAGAGGGAGAAGCCGAGCCTCCCCTGTCGGGACCCTCGTGACAGAGTTGACACGAGGGTCGTTGGCGCCCCCGACATCCGACGGACTTCCGTGTTTCCGCCAGAAATCTTACAAGCCTGCAGGGAAACGTTCCTGTTACCGCTGCTCGGTACCCGACAATAAGCAATTACGTAACGCTCGTCGACGAAACATTATTCGTTTTCTTCAATTCATCGTACCTGCTACTTCTTAATTTGTATCCGCCACCGTGCTCCCACTTTGATTCCCTTCGTCGTTCCGCCATTTCCCGATCAATGATTCAATTCTACGGCAGGGATTCCACTGGTGTCGAAGGTTGGCGATTTAATTTCGCGAATCAGTATCGATTAATCGAGAAGGTTAAATAATTGCACGCGAAACGATTATTAATTGGTCACTTTGATGTCGAGGTTTCTGAAACTAGGACGGTTTATTAGCGGCGCGTTGCTCGTTTAGAGGGCAGGATTTTCTTCGTCTCTCCTCACATTTTCAGGCCGAATAATTTTTTTCTCGCCATGTCCTCGACATCGACTGTATTATTCGAGGGTAGGAATGCAATCACCTGTAATTTCTCACACCGCTCTTTAGTCCCAGAGGAGAGATTCGATCGATAGGGGCAATGTGTTTACGGTACCGCGCCGCGTCTGATGCACCCGATGCGATCCTCGTTAAAGCCGTGTGTCCCTGCTGGCAGGTCGGCGAGTTCTGCATACGAACCTGCCGGAATCAGGCACGGCCCAGCTATGTTTCATGCTCATGACGCCACAAATTCACATTAGCGCACGCGACACTGGCATTCTGCAACTGGTTAATTTATTTTTGCTGCCGACGGTAAAACCGTCGCTCGTCGCTTTTTCAACGACCAACATTTTAAGCCGCTTCTATCATCTCACGATCAACGTTACATTTACAATACTAGTTTTATATTTTGGCGCTGGCCTTGTTTCGAGGGTTGTACGGAACCATACGATGGAAGTCCAACGTTCCACCCTGATTTGCGCAGCCTTATCACGATGTTACGTTTCCAACTTCTTGAAAATGGTTTCTTCAAGAATAATCAAACAATCAGTGGAGCTTCGCATTCGATGCGATCGTTATCGGCCAATCGAGAACCGATCTCGTCGCGTTTCCTTTTCCATTTTTTGCTGCGAAAAGTCAATCGCGTTTCACAGGCTGGACAAGGGGTGTGAAAAAGGGAGAAGACCATGGGTAAATGAAGGGAGCAAGGTCAGAATGTGTGTGTGCGAAGGCATTTCATACTGTCGACAAGAGTATTACGATGTGTGTACTTAGGAGAAAACCATATTCATAGGCGTTCAATATTGGAGTGTTTAACGTTGCTTTTATTGAATATCGTTAAACGCTTTTTAGTATTCTTCTTGCGTGTCTTCTTAGACTTTATTTTACACATTTTTTTTTTGTATTTCTTCCTCTTCGTGTCTTTATTTTTATTTGCGAATGTACCGGTGTGCAAGGGACAAATTGAAACGTGCTGACGCATAAACCGACCTGTTTGTCGAATTCCTGCCGTGCCACAGCGGTTTTCTCTTCTCTTTGAGTTTTAATTGATTCCCTCGTGTGTGCCAGCCCTGAACTTTCGATGTTTGACTTGCCGGCATTTTTATAGCAGATCACGCTGTTTAAACGTTTATCTTTTGGTTAGTATAAAATCGTAAAATGCCAGGGGAGGAACGTAAAATCCTTATCACTCCCCTAAAACAAAATTAGCTCTTTTGAAACTTTTGAAATAACTTTGTAAATCTGACGATAAGAATACGACTACTCGACTACCACTTTGAAGTCCTATTTTCTTTTGCTTCTATTACCTCGTATTCGACGCGCAGAGTCTTTCATTTCAATGAATCGTGATTATCAACGTAATTAATTTATCATTACCACATGTCATCACGACTGTTTAATCGTTTATTAACTTTACGTAGCGTTCAGAGTACAACGTTTTCAACTAAGCGTATTCTCGCGCATTCTCGAACTTTGATCGGGCTCGTTCGGTGTCAGAAACTGATACGGAAGTCGGAGGGAACTTCGAAATCGACGTAGTTTGTATATCTCCTCGTGAATCGAACGCAGTGTTCAATCTGCAACGTAGACTTTCGGCTGCAGCACACGAACAGACTCTAAAATCCCTCCGGCTGAATCTGGTCCCTGGCTGGCGCCGAATTTGCCGGCAAATCCGCTGACCTTAATTCAACGTGTGCAAGCTGCCAAAGAATTTAATAAAGGCACCTGGTACTTATGCCGATTCGGTTGCGAAAATGGTTACGTGAATTGAATTAATAATAAAATGATTAAATAATAGGAGATAATATCAATTGAAAGAGGGATCAGAGAAAACGGAAACAGAAGCGATGAAAATTGCAATAATTTATTACGCGCAGAAATTCAAGTCAACTATAAGTAATTCAATTTAAATTCCGTATTCTCGCACAAAGTTAAATGCAAGTTTCTTAGTTTTTTATTCAACGTTAGAGTAGAGAACGCTCTTTGAAAATTATGACAAAGAGTGCACCAATGACGGTCACAAAAAGCTGAGATGAGGAGGGATCGATAAATTAAGCGCATCTCTAGCTTGCAGCTTGGAGTCTGTATACCTGTATCATGAACGCGTGAAGCTCGTGTCACATGCATGTGCAGCTACACGTGCATCACGGATGCACATCCCCTTTGCACCTTTATCTTGCTACCGATACCTCGTATCTCCTACCATATACTTCCACCCTCCCATCTCGACGACCCTTCCGTTCTGTTGAAGGGTGTGGAAGCTTAAGAAACGAAGTCAGACACAGGGAGAAAGGAGGGTGTATCGAACAAATTTCTGCGAGACAAGCGGAAGTGCTATTAAAAAGAAATGGGCCGAGAAATGTCCTCGTATTTATTTCGATGCGCCGCTCTAGGAGTTTTAGATAGAAACGCTTCACCAAGTTATTTGTATTGTTCGAGAATAAGCAGACTATATTTCAGTCATACCGAATATGTATTCTTATCTGGCGACTTTCATGTCGAAAACAAGAATATTTCGGTGACGCTCAGAGAATTTCGCATCTTCGAAGAAGATCCATTTGTTTGCCAGAATCGTGAAAAGAAAGCAATGGGAACTGGTATTAGCATTAGCCATGCACGACAACAGTTCTATTCTACTACAACGTAAGATGTAATTACACAGTCCCTTTTAGTTACTGTCATCTATCTCACACCTACGACTTTGTTAACTCGCCTAACGCATAACTTTCCGTGTGATGCTATTACTCCGTCACTGTGCAAGTAGCGCAAGTGCGATGCTAACAAAATACAAACGGCAAGTGGACGTGGTATTCGCGGCACGTGCTATCGGCTGTACGTTGGTCGAGTGACTGTCACTCCGGATAACCGGGTTAGCAAAGTTAGACTTAAAATGCTTTGTCAGTTAAGAGCGATAAAAGATAGGGAACGCGGAGGCGCGTTAGTCTTGTGGTCCATAAAGACACCGTTTCCGGTTCCCCCGTCCTCGGATTCGTAGTGAAAACGGCTCCAAGCGCGTCCAATTTGCCGAGGGTTTAAATTTAATCCGACGCAGTTTTTAATGATTTATTCAACGGAGAAATTGAACCGGCCCCGTGTTCGCGCGCCCGCTCGCGTGGGTGTGTAATGGGCGAAAAATTCGAGCGAGCTCAATGAACGAACCATTAAAAGCCGGCCGCGTCGCTATCGGGAAAGACGGATAGTGGCGTGGAAAATACGCGTAATGAAATCCACCTTTTAAAGGTGTCACCGACGCGTGACAATGCCCGCGTCGTTTTAATATTCATTGCTGTAGTTCCGAAATAGAGAAGGGGGGCACGCGTCGCGCAGAATTTTATAGTTCCAACGACATTATCGGGCATCGAATTGTGCCACAATTCACGTACGATTCCAGGTTGGTTACGGCGCGTGAGAAACCCCGTCGCAACCGCGTCACGCCGTTGAAACGGACAATTGTTTGCGCGCGTGTCCGTTGAATGCGCATACTTATGAACAGGCCGGTCATTTGTCGAAGAACCGTGACGCGCGTGACTACTGATTGGACAAATTGAGCCAGTATCGATAGGACCGGTTGAAAACTCGGTCGTTGCAGCTTGAAACGCATGCTATTCGACGGAGAGCCGAGAGTAGAACGAAAAAAAGGGAAAAAGAGAGGGAGAGAGAATGCACAGGGGTTTGCATATGCAACGCGAGCCTTCGTAAACACCGCGTATCCAGCTTGTTCCTCGCGATACCTGTTTGCTTTCAATCTGCGGCCACTGCGTTCAGGTTGATTCATCAGGATGATCGCGCGCATCGACGGCCAACTTGACGTGGTTTATTTCGTTTCGATGACAGGGGTAGAATTTCGATGATTCAGCAGTCTTGTTTGACCTGAAAAACTACTTAAGACAATGTATCACCGTTTCAGACGGTACCCGCTGGCAGAGAGGTACACCGTTGATGTATACTCGCGATATAACTTCTACCCTCTGCAGCGTTGCACGTGAAATCGGTTTGCAAATAAGGTTGCTGGAAAGGGCTCGGCGTGTGTGGCGTGCAGAAGCCTGTTTCTACTGCCATTCGTCTTGGAGTTAAGCGGCCGGGTACTCTCATACAGTGACAAGCCCTGTACGGGGGTATAAAACGGGGCGGTGGGTGGATGGGTCCCTGGAAGGTCTCCCTCGTCTCTTTCCAGCCATTGTCTCCACGAGTTCCGTTGTTTCGCCTAAATCACCACTGCCGGCACCGAGAGCTTCTCTTCTTCCCCGAATTCAACCCTCTTCCATCGGCCAGTCGACTCTGCCGCGCACCTAGCTTGCTCTCTACCCCTTTGTCCTTCCTCCTCTTGTCTACCGCCGGCCCGACCCACCTGTCTCCTTTTCTCTTTCAACTTCATTTACGCTGCCAGCCGGCAGAGGGACGTCCTAGCATTTAAATACCAAAGTATCCGTGCCCCGCGGCTTATATAGAACACACCCCTTAATACCGTCCCTGGGCTGTCTTGCCGGAGTTTCGCTCTTGTCTAGGAGACCGGGCGAATTTATGCAGCGACGCTGCACCGTCCCCGTGCGGTCGCGCCGCTGTGTTCCTCGTTACACCGTCCTCTCCACGCAATCTTTCTACCCCCATGACCGTGAGACCCACATATTTCGTACCTATCCTCTTCCTCCTCGTCTGCCTAGATAACTCTCGTCTCCGCGTCACGCTACCGGTCTCCAGCCTTTCGTCATTTTTCTCCCCGACCATCGTGCCGCTTCTGATCCCGCCTTGATTATGTTTTAAGGCCCAGATAACGTCAAATCTCGACGGATCGTATCCTGCGTTCGGATATTCATGTGTCGCGAGGGTTTGGCAACGATGATAAAGAATCGTCGTAGACGGTTTATATTAGTCCGTGAGATGATTAATGGTTGCGTGGCGGAAGTAGCTTAAGGAACGAAAGCGAACCCTCCTAATATTTTTAATATCTTATCCATCGGAGTCGCGTCTAGAAGGGTTGCTTCTTACTTTCGAACGGTCTTAGAGAAAATAAGATGCCCGCTTGTTTGCGACTTCTCTTCAGAATTCCTCTTGCGTTTACCGAACTTATTAGAGCCCAGCTTTAAAACGGTGCTCCCTTCCGCGGCCGTTCGAGCACACCGCGGCACTTCGCGCTGTTCAAACCGCGAGACACAAATATCGTTTCGTGTAGCGTTCGTAAATACATTAATCCGTAGGTGAGACAGCTCGTTCTCTTCGACTAATAGTAATAACCCCGTCGCGCGGTGATATTTCATACACGGCGACGTTGATTAAATTCTCGCGGAGTTCAGGTTTATGTTTCGGCTTTATGCGTCGTGAAAAGTTATGAGCGCCGCGGCGCTCGATCTCGATGTCTAGTCGGGGCTCGTTCGAAATTTGTTTCTCTATGCCGACGTGTTTCTTTTTACCCTCTATCGTTACCGCGTATCTTCGTGAAATTATACAGTGCGACGGTCGCGTGAAAAATAATCGTGGCCATTCGAAGCGCGCGTTTAACAGCCCCGACCTGGTCGGATCGGTTGGGCTGGGCATTGAAAAATATTTTTCGTCGCATAAGCGCGCGCACGCTCGTATTTCGGTCGCGATTATTACGAATACGAGGGCATAGTCGGTGTCATAATGTACAGCCCGCGGCGTACAGCCGTACCTACACGTGAATAGGGAACAAAAGCTTTCCAACGGAACCAGCTCGGACCGTAGCCACATTAGACACATTATGAGCAGAAATGAACGACTGCTAGGGGGTAAGGGCGCACTTTGTTGCGCGTCAGCTCGTAATAAAGTCACCGCGGGTGTGTAGAATACGGGAAATATTGCTTCATTGTTCACCCTTCGTTCCGTTTTGCCGCCTTCTCCGAAGACGGTATCAGCCGGGTCTACGATTTCATAAGATCATGAAGAAACTAGTAAAATTCTTAATTAGTCCGAGGCATTTGATGGAAATTAACAGAGGTTAATTAATCCAGAACAAATTTAACAAATACTTGCATCGGCGTCGCAACTAAATCATAATAGCCTAAACAAAAACTTGATCGTATCTTCTCTTACCGGAAGAAATAAAACAGGCCCACGTTCCCCAAGAGCCATTAAAATTCCATAAAGCGAGCCATTCTCGCTTCTTTAATGGATCCCCTTAAACCCCTGGTCGCTACCAAATGTTCTTCTTTTGTCGAGGCAACCACTGAGAACGGTCTCCTGTTCTAATGTTCTTTGTACGAATGTTTATGTAAAAATGCGGCAAGTTTCACATAATGGTACGAGAAAGTCTAGAAAACTTTCCATTGGCGTTAAACAAGTTCCCCAACTACCCTCGCGATGGATCGATCTTTCCACGGTTGCTTCCTGAATTTCAATTATCCCAGGCCTATCTCCTTCAGCCGACGTTCGATCCTCGTTGCATCGGGGAGTCGGGTTCACGGCTCGCCGGCCTGGTGAATTCGATTCGGCCGCAGTTCCATCGCGGTGTCCTTATTTCTCCTCCATAGACAGCGGAAAATGCGCCCCGGCAAGGAAATCCAGTCGAACTCGTCCACGGAACGGGCATAGAAAAAGTGGGAAGGGGAAGGAAAAGAGGGAGAAGAGAACGAAGATGAGAGTGGTAGTCGTCTCTCCCTTCATCGTCTTTCACCTTGGGGAATAAACGATCAGAGGGATGAAAGGAAATGGAAAATAATGCGAGGCTCGCGGAAGGGGCATGCGTGCGCGCCCAAGAAGCAAAGCGAGGAAAATAGTGAAGTAGGGGAAAGCTGGTAGAGGAAGGAAAAGACGGAAGCGCGCTGAGTCACGAGCGGCAGCGTGACTTTTCAGTGGGCAAGGCGAGCCATTAAGGCGCTCGCAAAACAAAGCTTCGTTATAAACCTCGCGAAATGCCAGCCATCTTCTGGTTTTTCTTCGTTTCTCCGTTACGGTTTTTCCATCCACCATCTTTCCCTTTCTCTCTCTCTGTTTCGCCCTCGTTCCTCCGTCTCCGTGCGCAATAATAATAAATGGACGAGAGCTCTTTACGGCCTAGACCAATAACTTTTCGCGACAACTCGTGAAAAACTGAGAAACGATGCCAACGTCCCCTCGAGACCCTGCTTTTTTTTTCTCTCTTTACTCGCTCTCGTATGGAAAACCGTTTCATGGACCTGTGTCAACGCGAGAACCGGAGTATTTCTTTCTCGTCGCGTGCTCGAGACCTCGCAAATTCCACGCGGAGAGGAGAGAGGCTCGCTAATTGAACGATAGAAGTTACGGCGCCGCTGCGAGCCGTACGGAATTAATGAGAGAATTTTAAAACGTCCTCCCGTAAAAATGAAGCGTAAAGAATTGGATCCTCTTCGTCTCCTCTGTCCTCCATCGCGTTCCAGCGCTTTTCTTCCCAGGGAGGCATTACGAAGTTGCGAATGAGACGCAGAAGTTTTTTAAAGTCACTTTGTCACGCGGGGGACAAAGGTCGGGCTCCTCGGAGAATAATGGATAATCGACGAGCTCCTTGATTCTCTATTACGACTAAATAAAAGAGCAATTCGTCTCGACGTAGACTCGAATATCGGCTTTCCACCCCTTAGCTGTTTCTTTCCTCGTTGGAACGGGAACGAAGATTCTCGTGAGGAACAAATACGTTCTCTTACTTAAAATATCACAGAGTGTAGTGTATAGATGTGAAATAAGTGGGAACTTTTGATTTATTACACGATGTTGATGTTAAATATTGGAGAACACAAGAGCCATAAATTTCCCAAGAATTTCATTCTCGACGATACTATGATTCAACGTTGCCTGCCAAAGGGAAGTTGGATGAAAGAGCGCCGCTTTGATATGCAAATTATCGATGACAGTTACCATATGGATGACTGATGACAGAAATTTTGCACAAATTATATTTTCCCCGAAGCCGACATTCGTCGCTGCTTACGTGAATAGAGTCGCGCAAAAAGAGGGTCGCATTGAAATGGAAATTGCAGATTAGACTGGCATACGGATAACCGATGACGGAAATATTGTAAAAACTCTATTTACCTCGGTAACAACGAACGACGTTGCTTATTGCAAAGAAGCGTTGCAAAAGAGCGACTACTTTGAAATGGAGATCCTCGATGACAGTTGCCACAGGACTGATGCGATGGGAGAAACTGTTTAAAAACTTTACTTTCACCGCAAATAACATTGAACGTTGCTCGCGAAAGGGGAAGTTCCGTGAAAGGGCGCCGCTTTGAAATGGAAATCGTCGATGACGGTCGCTGGAACGAGGTGGATTTACCCGCGAAATGATCGTCGGTCGGTAGCAACGAGTTCGCGGAAAGATAAATGGGACTCCCATGTCCTGCGACGCGGAAGATTTCCCCCAGGTTTTCAGGGATACGAGAGACGTTGGACGTACGTGGCGCACCGACATCCGCGTAAATACGAGTTCACAAGGCACGCGGATTCCCACGTGGATTGGAACGCGACCGTGTCTCTGACTGCGTTGTGGCCCCGTGGACGCCAAGATGGAATCCGGCCTCTCGGTCATTTCGACGAAAGCCACAGCGTTCAGGCAACAACGAGCAACAATATACGCGAACGAGCTTCCACGGCACGTTTGGGAGCATCCGGATGCATTAAAACCGTGCATCACTAGATTAAAGTAGAGCGAAGCGCCAGGAGCGTAGAATCGCTGGGACGCCGAACGAAATTAATTTCGCAGTAGAACGGTCGAATACTGGACTGGAAACGCACAAGCAGATTATCACGGAGCTTGTACAGAATTTCGAACTGCGGGGACATTTCTTGCGATCTTTCTCTGTTGATACGTGGCGGAAATCAAGCGAGATTGTCAACGAAATCGTCGAACTTTACACTATTTATCGCAACAAGAAGATCTGACTCGTTAGTTCAATATTCGTATTTTCTACATGTTTAAAAAATTGAGCAATGTTAAAACAGCGGCATTTCGCTCTGGAGCAAAAATAAATCCTGGCAAAATAGGGAAAATCCAGCTTGCCACTTACCATAAACTCGTTCTGTAGACACTTTGACACTCTTTCGGTATACTTCCTTCAGTGCCATGAACGAAGACTAGGTAGAGGATTGGACGGTCTACGAGCGAGCTTCTCTCAATTTATAGCTCACTGGGGACAGATTTACGCTTTAAAACAATATCTTGGAGACCTGTCGCGAAACTGGATATCGGAGGCTGGAAGGAAGCACGATAGCGCGTGTGTTATTTTTTCCAATATGCAGCCGGTGGGATGGGCAGCGCGGCTAGATGGCTACGGGGGTGGCTTTCAGACCATGATACCTTGGCTGTCCCCAGGGGCGTGTAAACACCGGAGCCACTCGAGCCCTGTCAATCGACGACGACGCGACTTCGGGCCCTATTAATTGTATGACACGTATCAATTATTTGTATATATTTTACCTGTACTCCATTGACCATTTGTGACGGTCGAGCTCGTGTTTCGCAGAGATGCACCGAATCTAGTAGTCTCTCGTTTGTCCACGTTCTCGTATTCGAGGGATTTTCGAAGAGCCGGGGCGAAACACGGAAGAGGTGCAAACACTGACACGTTGCGCGTTTTGGCGCTCGTAAAAGGGTTCGAGGGCTCGATCCAACGTTAGAAGAGGCACTCGACGTCGCCAGATTTAATTGGGAATTGATTTTCAGGAATTCTACCCCGTTTGTGACGCGCTGGAGGAACCGATCGATGATTCTATCCTTGATTCGGTGTCCGGTGATGATAATATGGATAATTGAATTTGGCGGGTGCTTACAGTAATAGCGTAACGGACAGGATTACTTAGCGCGTCAACTATTTCGAACATAAAAAGAGAAAGGAAGATACAGGTATCAACGTGAAAATTTAGCATTTTCGTTCGGCAGGGTGGCTAAGAACGATGAGGCGAATCGCGCGACGACGTAAAAGCTTTTTGACGGATTTCCGCTGCCGAAAGCGGCAACTGGCACGGTTTTTCATCGGGCGTTTCCCCTTGGTCGTTTCCAAAAAGGGTCGCTCGCGCTAAGGAGGAATTTTTTGCGGCTCGCGATAACTCACACCAGCCGCCTCTGCTGAAGGAGCCTCTAGATGCTGAACGTTTTTTCTTGATTTAATCCAGGCTAATGCAATTCTTCATTCTTCTTGGCTAAAGGCGCCTTTTTCCCCGTTCCCAGCGAGTACTCCACGAAACTCGCCCCTCGAGATTACCAACCCTCTACACCGCTTTCCCTTTCGCTGTCTTTCTTCGATGCACACGACGAGAGAAAGAGATAGGGCAAAAACGTTGGGTGGCGCCAGAGCGAGAGAGCCGGGCAATCAGCGTTTTACAATTTGCCAGCCGTCAAGTAATAAATTAAGCGAATTTTATTCACGCCCGGTATAACCGCGTTAAATATTTATATTTGCGGCCGATTGCGAACAGCGACGGGGAGAGTCGGCCACCCTCTACTTCAACGACCATCTGCCGGACTGCGTGTTAAATGCCTCGTCACACCCGTCCATTTGTCGTTTCGATATGTATGTATGTATGTATGTATGTACAACTGTGAGTCGGATGGACCTCGAAAGCAGCATTGCGTGCACCGTATACGCGTAAGGGTGTCGAAGCACTGCTCGCGAAACCGATGTAACAGTGGCCGTTGAAATTTTATCTTTCTACGCCTTTTACGTGCAATTCACGTGCCCCAATTATTTTACAAGCATCACTTTTTTCTTCGCGCTGTTGAAGATCGATTAAAAGTTATCATATTAGCTTTTAACGATACGATGTTTGAACGAAGTTGAAATTTTCATAATTCGGTAGATTATTTTTCTGCGAAGGGTCGAGTGGGAAATGAAATTCAAATGATAATTGGTATTAGAATTGAATGAACAAAGATCGCGAACACAAGTTCGATATTGGGAAAAGTATAGGCAGAGAGAGGCTAAACTGCGCACAGGTGCTTGAATCAAGAAAAAGTGGCTTGATCAAGGTATAAAGTACGATGCGGGGGTTTTTAATAGCATCCAGACAAATTGAGTAAACAATTTTCTCGTTCAGGAATATGCGATCGTTTGTATAGCTATTAAACCAGCTTTCTGTCGCGCGCTTTTAAATTCAGCTTGATTACGCGAGCAAGCCGATATGCGCGTCCATATATTTATGCGTGAAAAACTATTAGCGCATAAATCCACGTATGTGGGCGTATCATCGAAATCGATTGACGTCGTTGGTCTCTGTACGTATACGCGTGTGTGTGTGTGTGTGTGTGTCAGACATGGGTGATGGGAATGGGACGAGTCCGTTGGAGGGGTATGTCCAGGGATAGTTGTCTGTGCAGCAGGGTGGGGAGGAGAAGGGGTGATAGGTGGAATCCCCGACCTGACAGGGGGTTCATTCTATATTTTATGGCGGCCAACCCCCCGCCGTCGGATGCTACTAGCTGGGTATACCCATTGGCGATAAGGTGATAAGCTCAAATGTATTGGCTCCCATCAAATCGTGCGCTTTACTGCTATAGCCAACCCCATAAACGCTGCTCACCCTTTCCACAGTTCGCCACGTATGTGGAAAAATATTTCTCGCTGCTGGAGCGACGGCATTACACGCTGCTACCGTCGTTACGCGTTGTTTAATCACATCGACGGATACTACTCGTTAGTCGAACAACAAAGAGCAGCCGATGAAAAATGCGGGAGACTGCAAATACGAAATAAAATTAAAGAAATAGGAGCGACCGATCCAGGTTTGATCCCGCGTACGTGAACTGGGACAATGTGCAGGGATGAAAACGTAACAGTTTTACGACGTTATACCTCTCGTGCCCTTTACTTTTCCTCTATCGTTCCACCCTGTATGGGTATACGTATATAATAGATCGCTATGGTTTTACCGGACATTGCTCGATATTAAAAGGCGTACTCGTAATGCTCTCGTGACGGGGCGAGCTCGTACTAACGAGTTTCCCCCAAAGGATTCATCGTTTCTGCGGTGGATAACGCACAGAAAATTGAACTCTAGCCGCGGAGACTGCGGGTGCGATAAAATTGCAAATAAATTACGCTTGAATTTCCATCATCGAGGAAGAAAGGGAGGCGTGGTCGCGGGGATGAGAGAGAAAGAGAGAGGGAAAGAGACTTTTCTGGCAAAGATAGAAAGGACTAGCATGAAGAGGAGATAAAAAGATGAAGAAAAGAGATAAGGCTCGCGTCTCGGTGCTCCTCCCGCGTTGGTATATACGCGGGAAGGCGCCTCGAGAGCCAATAATAAGTAAGCCAGCCGCTCGTTAGGGGTTGGTTAAAAATACGAAGGAGCTGTCCTCCTTTTTTCCTCTCTGCGCTGGTCTCTTGGCTGTTCCTTACTTTTAGGGTTTTAGTAACGGGAGGGAGAATCCAAGAAGGGTTGGCAGGGCGTCGCCGAAAATAATGGCTGGTCGTAATCGACGGCTCTTGTTTAGCCTGGTTAAGACTCGAGGACGAACTTGCACCCAGACTCGCCGTTCGTAGCCGATGAATGCGTGCTCTTCTGTAAATACGATATCAGTGGTGCACAGTAGAATGTCGATGGGATTGTCTTTATCTAATTACCCGCAATTACCTTTTCACCGGTCGGTGTCACTTTAATCCATTATCAGGGAATAAAGATTGATCGCGATTAATTAAATAGTCGTGGAAACGAATTCGAGCAGAGATAATCACGATGATAGGATTCGATTTAGTTGTAAGAGGGACCCGATTCGCAGCAAGGTACGATTGATTAGGTATTAGCCTGTCGCTTCTTTAATCTTCTCGTTAAGGGTAGAAGCACGCCCCTTCGTTCTCTGTTTGTGAAGTTCCTGGGTGGAACGTTGGCGGTATCTTAGCTGTGACTTAAAGTGGCCGTAATTAAAGATGGCCGTTCCGAAGGAGGGGATTGTGGCGCGAGATCAGGAAACACCGGGAGGTTAGATTAAAGGGATGACCCGAAATGCAAACAATGGAAAAGATCTCGAATGTTTCCCCTTTGTTTCTCCCTTTCTTTTCCCGTGCACCTTTCTTCCGCTTCATCTTCTTTCTCCATCTTTCCCCGGCTTTCATCGACGCGCCGTGCTCCAGTTCGATGGATCGCGAGTTTAGCGATCGATTATTCTGAGAGCGAGCACGCAGAAGCTTGCGGTAAAATCTGATCTATTTACTCGACGGCTTTAAATTACCTTCATTAAGTGCCCGCGCGGTTTTTATGCAGCCGAGTGTCTGAGAAAGTCATTAAGATCGACTCGATATTGAATTCCTGGTAAAGGCTAGGATTTCACTGCGATCTGTTAAGGAGAAATTAATTGTTAATAAAAATCTGTTTTCTCTTTTCTTTTACCCTTTCCTTTACTTCGTCTTCTATTTCATTTTGTTTGCCTTTACCGCAAGGTGTCGTTATGGTCGAGAACTCGTTGAAGACGCTAGCTTGGGGGAGAGACTTTGGAAAAGCGTACAAGAGGTCGAGGTTGGGACCAGGTTTGCTTCTTTCGTCGCGATTTCCGTAATTGAAAACCATTCGCGTACACGCGTACGCGTTTTCATCCGGAAGCGTGTCACGATCGAGCAAAGAGCGATTCCTGAAATTTTTCCTCGTTGACGAAAGGTTTGTAATCGTCTCTATCCCCAAATTGGATTTTTCCAGGGGTAGCTTTCAGCCGACGACGTGAAGTAGCGTGTTGAGCTAAGGATTTATAAGGGAAAGCCCGTCCGCGATATTCGAGAACTTTCAGAACGACTTTACTTCTTAATAAGATTCAACGTTCCAAAATGAAATTCGAAGCTGTACGTACGACGAAAGTCGTTTAGTGGCAGCGCCGCACTTCCGCGAACTTTTCCAGCGAAACTTCCAAAGCTTCCTGCGTTATTTTCTCCTTTTCTCTCTCTCTTCTCCCTTCTCTCTTTCTCTTTCTCTCTCCCTCCATCCTTTCTATGCTCCGGCCGTTTTCATATTTTCTTTTTTTTAAACGCGGTTTAAGAAGAAACGCTTCACGAACTGACGCTGAATGCATTACGATGCTTTATGCAAAGCGCGTTCTCCTTCTTCGTCTCTTTCGTGCAGCGACATATTTCGCAGGATCTCGCGGAAGCTACCCCCTTAATGTTTCCTCGTTGTTGCGCCACTTCATGAACTCCCCTGCCCAACGCGCTCGAGCATCTTTTTATAAGCCGTGTTATTTTCGAGTTTACGAGTCATTTGTTCGTCTGTTAGACAAGAATAATGGTAATATCTAAAAGATCGTTGGGGAAATAGAGGGTGGAACGGGTGAGCGTTCCTCCCGGATAGCCTTGCTCTTTCGAAATCGATTTTTATTTTATGGAGTTCACCTCGCCGGAAGAAAGCCAGCACGTCGGAATTCTGCGCGGCACTGATAAGTATTTACTGCCTCGGGACCTCTGTTCAACGATGTTTCTTTTTCTTCTTAACCATTTTCACGTACACAGCCACGTACACACGCGTACATACAAATAGAGTCGTGTTCCATCTTTATTTCCACCAGCCCTATTCCTATCTCTCGCACTCGTTTCGTTCGCCAGCAGAAGCATCCCTTTTCCCGCGTCAGCGGGTGAGAACATACTAACTTTACATCCCATCCACAATTCGCGCGGCCCGTTATCAGCTCGTTGTATACCGGGTGTCCTCGTTTCCGCAATCGAACGGTGCATCCGCGTAAACTTGCACCGAGAACGGACGTGCCGGAGTACGTCCTGGAACGTGAAATTGACTTCTGTTCACGGGAAAATGGTCATCGATGGTTACCGATTCATCTGGCTTTGGCGAGAGGCGCGGCAACAATCCCAATAAAGCCGGAAGTTTCCTCTGCACGAGGTGGCAGGCCTGTCCGTTTTCGTGGCCTCGGTGACAAACTGGAACGAATTCCGCATTTGAACGTACTCAATTGGAATTTCGACAGTGTTCATCCGAATGAATGGTTTCGAACGAGCCAAGTTGATTAGTAGTATATCGTACCGATGGCGCAAAACTAATCATTTTCGGAAGGGATAATATAAATTTATCTTCCATCGCTTAACGGAGAATTTCTGCACGCCGTCGTGGCCAATGCAAACAAGAAAATTCCTCGAGACACGTCGCTGTTCGAACCCACGTGTATCCCAGCTACATGGAACGCCGGCAATTCTTCTTGCTCGGTACATGAATTCCACGGAAGTATTTCCATCGGCAATCGGCCGTGGACCGTGGTCATTGAACAGGACGGTGAAAATAAAGTATCGACAAGACGACGCGGGATGGCTACGAGGAGGATCGGAGTTATCGACCTCGTACGGCGCGGAAGGAGAATGAATGGAACGAGCACGGCCAGCCAGGGCCAGAAGGAGAGGGCCGGGACAACGAGCAGGAAGTACAATCGAATGATTCTGGTTCGCTGATCAATTTTATACGCTCGAACCTCTCCTGTCGGGTCATCCATCACGGGGGCATTTGACCCTTCGTTTCTTCGATTTTTCGTTACGTTCCCACCCCTCGTTTCGGGCTTGCCACTTTTTTCCCCGTCGATCCTGCTTCATCTTGTCTCCTCGCGATGTAATATCCTGCCAGAGTGACACGGTTCGCTTTGCGAAGATTGCTTTTAGAAATTGTCATAAAGGGACATTGATATTTGGCGTCCGAGGGATCCGATAGCGCACGTGGAACAGGTTGGTCGGTCTTATTTTACCCTCTACTACTCTAGTATACTAGCTGATTCGAAAAGAGTCCATTGATTAGAGTCCGACTTAACGTTTACCGTGTTTCATGCAAAATTCACTCGAGCTAACCATAAACATCGAACTGAAAAAATGGTGTATGCGATAGAATTTTTATTTTTCGCAGGTTGCATGCGGTTACGGAACAGGCGATCTTTTTAAAGCCCGCTATTCACAGCCAAGAAGCCAGCAATCGTAAACCAGAGCGTCTCACGAGACTGGTCACCGATGAGAATAGATAATCCGAAGGAAATGAAGGCCCGGATACCGGGTGAAACGATTCTTAAACCGACGTGTATGTCTCTTTGGGATTAAGCCAGAGGATCCGAGGGAAGTTTGAGGAAGTGATTAAACTTACCGGAAGCTCGCCTGTCCTCGTCCTCGTAACCGGTAACATTCGGAAAATCACGGCAGACCTCTGTAATCAGACAAGATGATGTATGATTAAACGGCGATAGCGCAGATGGTCCCATTTTTGAGATAGCCACGCGATGCCATTTTCCAGGTACATTGTCTTTGCCGCGGCAATAGAGGAAAACAGATACGCTGTTACGTTGCCGGCGGGATGGAACGGAGGTCAGAGTGTGTGCATGGCTGGCCAGATTCATCCCCAGGGATGTATTCGCGAACTTACACCGCTCTTGGGGCCGATAGAATTCACGAACGCGACTCGAGCTGGCGCAAAATCTGTACCGCTTTAAATCCGGATCGCGTTGCTCGCTACGTCGATTTGTTTAACAGATTCGAGTCCAGACTTGTGGCTCGGTTTCGACTAGCTATTGCTAAAAATCGTAGCGATCGATTCTGCTGTTTGTCGATTTTTAGTTCTTCGTTCGTTTTATTTTTCGTTTTTTTTTTTTTTTTTATTGGCTACGTAGAGATAAAATACTCTTAGCTTAGAAACTTTTAGTTCTATCATTACTGTTGTCCCAAAAGCGTATTCTGTTAAGTTTAATCTAAAACTTAATTTGCTAGCTCCCTTTTCCTTCTCCGACCAAAAACATAAAGGAAATCAATTTGTTGAAGAAGAAAGACGCGTCCCTTTGCTTCAAAGAACATGTTACGCCACCTTCCTCTCCTACAATTTGCTCACTATTTTGATACATGTCCGTTTCACCAGGTCCACGGTCAGTGTAGCGGTTCCGCGCCGTCGAGCTTGTTACAGTCGTTACGTTTTGTTTCGACGATTGGTTCACGGTTCGTGGAGTCTTTTCCGGACGACAAAAGGTCCTCTCACAGCGAGTGTATCCCCTTCTTGCTTCGATCCCCGAATCTTCTAACGGGCAGGATCGTTATCCTCGTTTTTACTGATTTATATCGATACGTCTCGCGGTGAATATCGAAAGTTCCTCAGGGACTGCGACCTTGTCCTCGAGTCGCAGTACGGGTGTGGCAATCCCGAGGTGCCCTAGCCTCATGACCGGGGGCGGTAACCCCACGGCCATGGTTCTCGTAATCGATGGTAGTCAACAACCGGCCTCGAAATCTTGAGGTACTCGACAAGGGGAGGGGGCACAAGGGGAGACCTAATTCTCTTCCGGTTTAGGTGTCGATGAAATCTCGTGAGAAGAACAGTATTCTATAAGAGCTGTGTCCCACATCGTCCGATTCCTGCTCGCCACACCGAGGACCGCAAATCGTGGGGGTTTTAACCAAGCGTGAATATCGCGTCGGGGTTTCCGCGTACGTATATTAGACGCGTGCTAGCCGTGATCAACGCCGGCTGTGCACCGTGTCTGGTTGACAACGGAACAATGCACACGCTGCGAACACGTGAAAAGCCTCGAAGAAGTGACGTTTCAGCTGACGGGCTGAAAGGGCGGAAGTCTGCCACGAAATTGCCGACTGTCGCCTGGCAAATTTTCGCGGTGCACAAATGAAAAATGTGCGGGTAAATTGAGACGATAGAAAGAAGGAATAGGGTTCTCGTTACTCTTCTTGGTGACGTACTTCGTTGTTCATCGCTTACAAAGCTTGGGAGTTCTTGTAAAAAAGAATTTATCCGATCATCCGTTGGTACTTCGCGCGCCTGACCGCGTCGTCGCGTTGCAAAAGAATCTGTCACAGGATTCGTGCCATTTCGAAATTTGCCGAAGCGACAGGCATGCATCACCTCGCATCCAGTGATGGATGCCGATAGGTCTTCATGCCTTCACTATTTAAAAAACAAATGGCAGAACATTGTTCCTTTCCGATACCTGTTTCGAATGGGATGACCATGTTTAGCTGCTGCGGTATTATATTGCTTGTCTACACGATGCTTCCATTTGTAAAATACACTCTGTTAATCATTGGTAACAAGATCGATAACCCGTGGGACAGTGGTAAGGTAGTTGGAATTTTTGTCTCTTTTTGGTCGCTCATCGATCGAAGGAAATGATTGCAAATCATGTTTTTCGCGAAACACACCGGTAATTGAAGCGAGCGTCGCCCTCTTGGCTTTAATTTGCAACATACTCCTCCGAGGATTAAGCGCTCTAATTGGGTCTTAAGGTCGCAAACGGATCGGAATTATTCTCAGTCGTTAGCCGGTCTCGATTATTACACGTAGTTATTTTCTAGTCAGCTTTCATGTCGGCCCGAATTTGTTCCGGTAACCTGGTTATGCTGACAATGTGGGCAGAGATTGAAAAGTCGCGTGATAAAAGCTGGTTGCGTACGCGATCCCTGTTGTGCGAGACGCCGGCGTTGAAGAAGTTCTCCGTGACACGCGTCGATTGTCAGTGGCAGGTAACCAAGTCGAAAGAGGAAAAAAGAAAGCGGACTCAGTCGGGGAAGGAAAGAAGAAAGCGGTTGAAGCAGCAGGCTGCGAGATATCTGGCAATTTGTCTTATCCTCTTTCTCTGCCCGTCCTCTCTCTCTCTCTCTCTCTCTCGTTCTTTCTCTCCGTTCAACGTTCTCTTTTCACTTTCCTCTTTCTCTACTATAGCAGTGTGCCTATCGATCCAGCAGGTCCTTCGAAGGGTGTGGTTGTGTTACTCGGCGTCGCGACGCCTCTGCTCCATTCCTGTTCCCCCTCTGTTTCTCTGTCTCCCATCTATGCCCCTCTTCGTTCCGTTTCTCCCGTTCGACGCTCCTCTGCGGATCGAAATCAGATCGCCACGTGTCTTTCATTCGCATGCACGCGTCTTCGGCGAGCGAATCCACCGGATCCAACTGGATCTGTCGTCGGATCTGCCCTCGTGTACCCCGGAACACCTATCCCTTAGGCTAGACTTCTCTTTCAATTATTTTCAGCGTCGACGGGGCGAGAATTGCTCGAAATGGTCGCGAATTCTTCGGGGGTGGGCGATGTAGACACCGATAATCGATCGAGACGGGTAACGAGTCTGAAACGAATTTCGATATTAGGTAAAAACGGGCCGGCCGATCGTTATCAGATATCGCTGCGGAATCTCGTTGCGACGACGTTGGATTTAATGACGCCGGTGGCGGATGTAATTGGAAATCGATAGTCAGGAAAATTCTCTAACTCGGACGGGGTTGTTATCGTATTAATTTGTTCGATACGATTTCGAGTGGAAGGCAGCCACAATTTTTCAACCTAGTTCCTTCGTCGAGATCAGTCTTGGAACGGGGAACATTCAGCGTTCGCTTTTTCTGATCGAGCATAAAGATGCGCACTGCGAGTTCTCTCTTAGAGAAGATTGCGGTATGTACACGTGTAGGTATGTACGTTCACTTCGCTTCTCCAAGAATCTTCGGTTGGATTCCCCGATATTATGCTTTCTAGGAGATGAAGCTCGTTCCGGTCATAATTTCGGTCTAGAGAAAGGTTGCTCCTCTCGATAGAGAAAGGATCGTCGTATCAAACCGAAACGAGAACGTGGTTTGTATCGCTTGCGAAATATTCAGCGAGCAGACACAGTATCGTCGTTGACAGAAAGCCATCTTTTCCCATCACGGAATTGATTCGAATATTAATCCTAGCCAACCATCCAAACGTACTTATTCGTGTTAGATCGTCTACCTGTTAATAAGTAGAGAAGGATCATCTTTATTGTTTCTGTCACAATTTTATAACATTTCGTGTTCCATGCTTTGGCGAACGAAAAAAGGATGGACGTAAAGAAATCTTGATAATAATGAGCGATGCTTAGTTACATCAGACAGGTCGGGGCTTTCGTAATTCCCTTCCAGACACGAGAAAAATCGTCGGGAAGATCTAGGAGGCCGTGCTTGGCAACGTTCGCAGGAAAAATTGCACAAGAACTCGTTATATCCGGAAGCAATCGATTCGCAAATGCTTCTTTTCGATCGATCAGTCTGCCAACCGAGCGTCGCTGGGAAGATTGAGATATTTATGAAGGCGATCCCGATGGACGCCGAGGAACGCTGAACGCGTATATGTATTTATACAGGCTGCGTCATAAGACGAGGTTATAAAGGTATTTGCATAATCGTTCCTATGGACTTTTTTCGAGCAATTCTTCGGATCAAGTGAAACTAGTAAGATATTACTTCTTATCGTGCTTCTCGTTTCTCAATTAATTGGCTAACCAATTAAAGATTGTCCTCGATTAGTAATTTATCGTGCACAAATTCTCACGTTCATTCTAAAAAGTTGTGTTTGCGTATAGTTCACCAACCCTGCGTGCGTACACACACGTAAATATACATACACGAAGAGATCAATAGAGGAAGTGCGCTACGGTGAGGATGATTAAGGGTATGTTTAAGGGCTGTTTACAATTTCGCAGACGGTTCGGCTGTAAGCCTGCGAACGGTGGTAGCTTATGGATAGGAGGGAAATCGGGACATGGATAAACATTCGCCATTTGTTTGTGCCTGTGGCTCGCAGTAAGTGGGAAGCACGCGACTCGAGGTGGCGGCGAAAATCGCGGTACGCTGTTCCAGGAGTAAGTCGTTGTAATAAGCTTTGTATACACGCTGGTCGGACCAGAGATTCGAAGCGATATATAATAGGATTTCGTTGCGCGTTAATTCGGTTCGATGCAGGTTCTGCAGCCTCGAAACATTAATTTAATTATCGAGTCCGCATCAATCAACCGGAATAATTTCGACGCGTGATCGAATGTCGCCTCGATTGAAATTATTATCTAGTCATCGATGATTTTAACCGAATTGTATACTCAACGAGGGTATTCGAATATTCGATGGTTCCATTCGATGAGAATTCAATGAAATTATGGAAAGGTCAGGTACTCTCCGTATCCTTATACAATGTCGCTTTTGATCTTCTGATCAATTTTGTTTCTATAAATTTGTTGGACCGTTGTTCGATATGCCACCGACTATATCTTCTCGACAACTTCGTCCCTACTTTGACATCGTTAACTCGCGCTTGTTTTGACAGTACACGCCACGCGGATCCTTAGTGGTTCGATGAGCGTAAAAACTTCTAATTTCCACGTATACCGCGTATACCAGACACGTGTACCGCTTCAGGATATTGTAACGAGTTCTGTTGCTCGTGTTTGCTGAGAAAGCAAAGAAACCTTCTGCGTATTATTGAAACGCGTCTTGAAACAACTTCTCGCGGAAAACAGGAATTGGCGTTCGCCGTTTTTGGTAAACACGTCTTAATATTTTGACGGGGGGGTGGTCGTCGGTAACGAGATATTGCTCTGAAACGTTCATTACGACGAATCTTTCTTTTTCTCGTTTCGGGGCTTCGACATATTGTCCTGTCAACACAAAGGCACGCGAGCCTTTTAGACGACACGACGCGAATTACGAGAGAGACGGAACACGGAATAATTCCCATCGTTAAGCACTGTCACGGTCGCCTGCGGTAATTGCTTTTTATCGGATCGCCGGCCCGCGTTTCGATTCGTTCCGTTCGAATACATCGAAGCATCCGCGACAGGCGGACGTAATCCCAAGTTTTCGAGCGCTAACGAAGGAGCCACCTCGCGTGTGCGTGCACCACACACCAAGATTTTCCCTTGGACCGGAGGCGTAGATTGGACTCATAACGAGCATAGGACGCGCGGGGGTATTAAGCTCGTCCAGGGTCAAATCCCTTAAGGCAATTTACGTAGCCAACGCGCCTCGCCAACTTAACCCGCTGTCAGTGTCGATAGGCAACGACGGAACACGAACGCGAATATTTCTAACAGATTCGCCATTTTCGCTCCTTCTTTGATATGCTTGTCAACTGTTAATTCCAGTTAATTCATATTCGGGAAAGGAAAGGTTCCAGTTCTCTTGGATTATGAATTCTGAACACCTAACACGGTAATGTTTTTTTTTTGTTGCTCAAGGAACGTCTCGTAAAACGTTATATAGGCCATTTTGTTAGGGTGATCTTCTTAAGAACAGCGATGAAACGCTACTATTTCCCGTGAAAATATCGCGAACGTCTTAAACGAACGGTTTCTTGTAGGCAAAATATTACAGCAGCCGTCGACGAATACCTCTAATGTACGCGTCTACTTAGCGCATCGATTAACGATAGAAGTTAGTTAGTAACCAAAGAACCGCGCGCAACGCAGTTAAAAGCTTCGAGCTCTAACTGGGTGCCATTCGTCTGGCACGAAAGCAGCCAGGCGGAGCAGCATCGAGTGGCAGTTATCTCGCGAAGTGGTCTCGGTCGTGGAGATCGTAATTACTCACGGCTTAGCCGGAATTTATGGTGAAATGGTAATGCGTTCGTTGCCGTGCGTTACTTAATTTTGCTTATGTCTCGAGGGCACGAACCAGCGGGACGGCCGGTGGATTCGAGCCGCTCGAAGGAATTCGAAGTCGAAACGGCAAGCGGGTTTTAATTGAACGTTTGCTTAACGGAATACAGAGCGCGCGAATAAAAACGGACATCGCGGACGGTGTTCGTTAGCTGGGAACGGACGCGTAACAGAACGTTAATTGTGCCGTGATTTTCCGGCGCGGCGTCGCGGGCGAATTATACGGGAATGGCGAACGGGAAAGAGAGTCGGAGGGTGGCGGACGTCCTCGCGGCACGATTTTGAAAGCAACGAAAAGAGAGGGGAACAGACAGAGGGAACGGGGGGTAAAGAGAGAGGGGAAGCGTGACGGCGCATAAATCAGACATAAATCGACGACGAGACACTCGAAAAAGTCCTCTTCGTAGGTTGAATGCAAACGAGACGGCAGGTCGCAAAACCGATAGAAACAAACGCGACCGGAAGCGGAGTCTGGACCCGATGGACCACTAGCCGAGGGAAAACGCGCAGCTGTGCAGACAGTGAATGCAAAATTTGTTTACGGAGCGAGGATAGTTTCCGGTGTGTCAGCTATCGAACGGTTTCCGACTCTCCTGCCCGTTCGTCGTTCGCTGATTTTCTGACCCAGAGGTTCGACCCGACGTGTCCGCGATCAATTATTTTCTCCCGACTTCGCCCGCCCGTTTATCTCGTCGCCGAGCTATATAGTTTTGCGCGGGAAATTCCCAAGCGTTTCCCTCGCCGAGATTCTTCTGTACGTGTCCATTGTCCGTGGACGCGGGGAGAGCTCGAGTTCAGGTGATCGTCAGCGAGGAGGAAAAATCTCATCCCGTGCCCGGCCAGTAAGGTATTAGACGCAATAAACTTGCCGGTGGTCTCCGCCTCGATCCCGCGCAGTTATTAAGGCCCCGGATAAAGGGAGAACTTACTTTGAGATGCGGAACGAGATTCTTTTTAATTAAAGGACTTGTTCCGAGAACACAAGTATGTCCTTGCGTCTGAATGTCTCGAGAGGCGACGACGGCGGTGTGGATTTCGCGGAATCGTTCGTCGACGCTTTGAGATTTATCTACAAAGTCGTCGCGTATGGCGCGCACAGAAACGCGTAAAAGTGTTTCCGCCAGGTCCTCCCTTCCGAGGTTATTTCCTTGATGCTTCTTTTGTGTGCTCCCGTGTTTCTTACCAGCTGATGGGATCAGATGATAGAATCGCTATAGGCAGGCTAGCGATTACTGGCAGGGAGACGGGAGAGATAAAGACGGATAGCTAGAGAGGAAGAGTCGCAAGTAGAGGCGGGACTAATCCTAAAGGACCTAAGTAAACCGCTTCTAATGGACCCTGTCACTGGTCTTCGGGACGCCCACCTTCTGTGTACTTCACTTTGCTGGACCACGGAGTGACGATAATAATGGAGAATCGAGTGCGAAGGGAAGAAAATGAGCCAAGCGGTGGAGAACTGCGGGGCCAGGTTTCTGGCTGGGTGGAAAACGTGTAGGCGGCGCTGGAAATTAATACGGTCGTTCGAAGATCTCCGACTGTCCGTGACAAGGGTTCCGTTCCACGGTCTCGGCCGCCTTCCGAGCCAGCCAGCGCCTTTTTACCGCTTGTTCCGTCTCTCGTTTCGAATCAACCGCGCCACGTTACACCGGCCACCGACCAAATGCGACCATTAGTATGCGGCATCTAATTTTGGTATAATGGCGAGGATTTATTTGTAACGTATTCAAAGTTTATCCAACAAACCGCCAGGAATCGCGTGGCTGGCTCGCGAAAACACGCCGGGGATACACATGTAAATGAGGTGAATAAACAAACGGAGCCGAGCTGTCCGTGTCAGAAGTTCGTTCGAGGATGTCGTCGCGAGCAGATGAATTTACTATCCTTGGGGGTATCTCGAAATACGGTGTGTACGCGCGCGAACGCTCCTGCTAGAGCGAGCACGGGAAGCGAAAACGGCAATCAGAGTTTGTCCGAAGTTTCAACTCGGCGTGGGAGACGAGCCGCGTCGAAGCGCGACGAACTGTCGAAGCGTCGCTCTGAGAAGCTACGCATCGCACGGTTTCCGCATTCCGTTAAAACTCCGGGGGAGACCCGCAACTCGTATCACACGGGAACAGAAGTTTCTCTTCGATAGTCGAACGTCTTCCCTTTCGATAGACTCGATTTCGCTCGCGTTTTGCTCCTTCATTTTTCTCGGTTAACCATGTAATCGACGTCTTCGTTTAGCCCCTTCGGACAGTGTTTCGATCATCTCTTGTCTTGGTCACACCGCATACCCGCCATAGCGGTCAATACGATAACAAACAAAGTTTGCGGAGAGCTCGAAGTCTGGTCGATCGGCCTGTCATCGTAAGTGGTGTCTTTCGAAACGAGAGCTAACGAGAACGTGTATAGCGGCGAATCAGAGACGAATTAACCGAGAAATTGTCCAATCAACGGCACATTCGAATTCGCGACGGTCGGAGACAGCCCGGTTGTCTCGTACACTTCCCCACACGGCCGGTTATCCAGTTCCACGAAGACGTCGTCGGTGGTCTGGAGGCTGCAAGCTTGTACTTGGAATCCTCATCAGCAAACTTCCCCGTCGACAAATTACCGTCGATCCTAATAAGGCCTCGTCTCCATTGACACGAGGCAGGCAAAGGTTTCCGGGGCGTGGTCGGAGGAACGCTGCCTCGAGGTGGTTGCTTCGACAAAGGCTGTGGCGGCGTCGCGCCTCTTCGACGATTTATCCTCCCATCGCGACCCTTTGTGAGGCGAGCGTTATTGACGCCCTCCACGTCGCGTCGACCGCTCTCTATTTCACTCGCTCCCGTCTAGTTACCTTCTCGTCCCTCCTTTTCCTTCCCCTTCGTCTTCTTGCCGTCTTTTTGGTATATAGACACATTTCGCGCGGTCGAGATCTCTCTTTCGAGTTCGATCTAGGCTGCATGAAAAGAAGTCGTCTCCTTCTGGACGCGACCTGTAATTGGAAGGTTCTCATGCGTGGATATCTTTGATCTGTACAGTTACGGATTCGATATCCTACGTGCATCCCTGTATCCTACCGTCGCAACCTCTTTTCTTTCACCCCCGTAAGGGTGAGTCCGTTCGGTCGATTCGTCTGCTCGTTTCGAAACCTGTAGCCGATATTTTCCGTTGAAACAGTCAGCCGTTCCGAGAGGGTAGCTATCTTAAATTAAGATCGAAGTAACGAACGTTCGACGGTGTAGCTCGTATAGACGGCGACGAATAGAGGTCCGGGTACGGTCGTAGATAACCAACGTGGCCGCAACAATTCATCGTTCGCTCCGCTATATATTCCTCCTTCGATGTATCGCAAAATTATGGTGGATGCAAAGCAAGTAAATTTTCCACGTCGATGTATGCCACCGCGGCTATAGACGGACCCCTAATGGGTTCGCGGTGGTTGATCGCAAGGGGCAACGATTTCATTGGGACGACGTATGGGGGTTGGCGATTCGAGGGCAACGGAGAGAGGGCGAGAGGCGGCTAGGGGTTGGGGAGGGGGTGGCGGTGGGATGGCTGGGATATACTCGAGGGCCTCCGATCGAGCTATCAAATTGTCGCAGTGCGGTAGTGGTGTAGGCAGAGGTTTAGGCAGACCGGCCGGTTGGCGCGCTTCATTCGGCCGACTACTCAGTCAGCAATGTCTAAAGAGTGACAGAGAGAAAGATCGGAAACAGATGCGAAGAGGACGAGAACGGGAGGACACGAGTGGCTACCGGGTGGAGAATCGTCGCTTAGGATCGCGGAGCTTGTTTCCCTGGCTGTCCTCGTTCCTCTTAATAGAATTCCGTAGTCCTCTCCAACTGTTTCACTTCTCTAGCCATCTAGCGGTGTTCTCTTTGCCTCCATCTGCCTCCGACTTCCCCTATCTTTCTCCATCGTTCTACGCGTACTTGTCGCGTCGCGGCGCGTCGCGTCGTCTGGCCCTCTCTTGCTTCCTCGTCGCCACAGACAGATACCGACCTCCGTCGAGGCATCCTCCGCTCTCCGCGTTTCCGTCTTTCTCCCTCTATGTTTCCGTCGCTGTCTCGCGGCCCTCCAATCCTCTCCACTCCATTCCTCTCCGCTCGAGCCTCCACTCGACTCCCAAATACTGCAATTTCAGCCTTGTCGCCACTACGGCACTTCAGCTACGAAATGATAAATTCCTGGCCCGTCTACCTTCTCTCGCCCACCGCCCACACCCTCCCCCCACCACCTCTCACATCTCTGGTAGTTTTCCTTGTTCCGTGTCCCAATGTCTCTTCAACAGCCCCACCTCTCCAGTCTCGCAGACAGCCCTCGTTTCACCGGTAACCACTTTGCGTTTCTACCGCGGTTTAAGCCGATTCGCTCGATCGACTCGATGGCCTCGTCGATAATCGCGTTTCTTCTGTTCTATTGCCTCGATTAGCCGCGTGCGGCCCGTGAGGCGACGGAAAAATTTCAGGCATCCGGTGTTTGTCGATCGATCAACCGAAGCGACTGTCTCCTCCTTTTCCCCTCCCCTCTACCTCGAATTCTCTTCTCAACCCCTCAGTGGAAACTTGTTATCCTATCGAATTAACTTTTTTTTTTTTTTCCTCCCTCCGATGCTCGCTGTTTACGTTCACGTTGCGCAGCTACTTGTTGTACTACTTGTTAACATCTCTCTCTCTTCTTGCGCCAACAGGTTTCCGGCAATATTCCCTACGGCGTGCTAAACGCTCCGTTTTTCGGACGAAAAACGCTCTCGTACACGGAGCGAACGGTTCAACCTAATTTCCAAAGTATGCCAGTCCGGCTTCGCCTTTCTAGGTTGTTCGATTCGTAGCTGAACGGGATTGTTTTTTTTTGTTTCGAGGGTAGCTGAAATTTACGATAGAACGGAGTACTTAAAATCAGATCGATTGAAAATGTACATCGATAACGAGTTGAATACATCGTAGTAATCTGGAGGAATTGTTTTAGAATCGGATAAAACGCCTATAGCGAGAGTTGAATTTGTCTCTGAATTCGTAGCGTGAACCGTAGTGTGGACTACGGTTTTCAGGGTGACTATTAACCCATTTGCCATCCGATCGCCTCGGGGTGGTTTATGTCATCGATACACACCTGTTCACCCCGGTTAAGTCCTTCGATTCACGGATACCTGGCACGCTCGTCGGTATTTGCGAAGTTATACTCTCTCTTGTTACACGGAAGACGCTGGAATCTAATTACACATCCTCGCAACGAACATCGTTCCTAGACGAATAAAAAAGAAGAATCCTAACTGGAGGAAAGTATCGCGTCGGTTTTTATTTCGGTGGATGTTGCAACGGAGCGATACGATCTCTCGTTTACTTCGTATATCCAACCCTAGTAGTGTCTGTCTATTTCTTGCAGAGTGTACGCTTTCACTTTGTAAGAAACTCGGGGGTGTTCGATCGTGGGGCAAGGGAGCGAGGCAAATTTAGCGAGACCTGCGAGACGGCAAATCCACTTTTCTCGATTTTTTGCCGGGCGCGGGTGGGTATCGCGACGACGCTATCGACTCGAGTCGCTTCAAATCCCTGCTACGTACGCGTCATAAATAAGCGGTCGAGTTTGCAGGAATCTTCCTATATTTATAGAAACGACCGAGCCGCGAATGGGATTGCATATAAATCCGGTCCAGATACGAACCTCTTCTCTCGACGATGTAAGCTACGCGGCGTAACGTTATTTCGTCGTCGCGATGGTCTCGTGGAAGCGGAATATATCGTCTCGCTGGAGCGAGCAGGTGAACATCGCAGCGTACGTGTCGCGCGATGCTGCGGAACTTGATCAAACAATTATAAATTTCCGCGTCCGGCGCTCCACGGCTGTCCGACGCTTTCATAAATTCAGTTTTTTTCATATAGTCGTCAACCGCGTAGGTGGGTAGAAAAAAACGAAACGGCGGAAACGGTAGAAATGTTTGCCGAAAAAAACCGCGGACGCGTGCTCTGTTCCGTGCGCGTGGAATTGCAGGGTAACTCGAAACGGTGCAACGTAGCGGAGCGAGCGAGTAACTCGATGGCCACACGTGTTACGGGTTAATCAACGGGAACCGTTGCTTTGTCGATCTATTTCTCTCGAAAATCATTTCGCTTCGTTTGTTAGAAGGGAAGAGGACGTGGCGTAGCAGCGGGAAAAGTGAAACCTTCGCCTCTTTCAATCGGTTGTTCCGGCTAGGCGAGACGTTTAAATCGCCCAGATTTAACTTGTAAGTACGAACGTGAAACTTTATAGAAGAGGGGTATCGTCTCCTTCTATTCACTGTTTACTAGTAATGTTAGTTCTTCCGTTCGTCTCTTTTTCTCCACTCACGACGATCGCGTGATAAATATCGACATGACCTATAACCATTTATGGGGCGGAAGGTGGCCCAGGGGACGAGACGGGAAGGGTGATTTTTTTTTCTTATGCAGCTACGCGTTGGATACGGGGATACGGTGCCGGACGAGCAAACACAGAGAAATAGGGGCTGCGAGGGAGGAGAATCCTGTCAGGATGGCTCCATCAATCTTCGGCAAAAGGGATGACGCTAATACCCACGAGGAAGCGTTTTCGCGGTTCCTTTATACGGGGGCGGGCGGGCTCTATACCGTGCATTAGGACGGTCTACCTGGTATGAAATACGGCCGATATTCGCCGAATTTATTCGCACGTGCGCGAATTTGCGTCACAACGCCGCGATATTCTTCTCGCGTCCTACTATGCGCTCTACAACGAACGTGCTCCGTGTTGCGTGAACACGATACGCATAAATATCGCACGCAACCTATCCTAACTTAACCTTGTACCGTGACAGCCGCGGAAAACCTTTAATTTGATAACGCGCATCGCTGGAACAGCGATGGCGCTTTAGTTTACAAAACCCGGCGAGGTTTTCAGTCGAAATGTATTTCGACGTTGCAACGAGAGGGTAAAGTATTATCGATAGTAATTAAAGGTTCGCGGTTCACGAATAGTTTTCTCGACCAATTGTATGAGTGAACAGCCCTTTAGGGGCGGCGCAAGGAATTCTGAATACGAGATTGTTCCCGAGGATTTGTACTGCAGAATTTGCGAACAATGTATATACGCATAGCGTTGCGTTATCGCCTCTGTGGGAATATGGGGTGGGTGTGGCCGGCGACCATGGTACCGGGAACGATACTCCGGCAAGATTGGATGGCGAGGATCACGATAGCGACGATAACGACGATAATGATATCGGCTTTAATGCGAGTTACGCGATGCAAAGGGGAGAGCGAAGGAAACGCGGCCTGCCGGGTTTCGTGCTCGGGTTTGGCATAATTTGTTGTAAAATTGAGTTTCGAAAGAAAAGTAACGCTCGAACCTCTGTCGCTGGACATCGTGAGATCGGAAATTCGCGGGAATAACTAGACGATTACTTTGTCGATCGGCTCGCTTCTCGGTTGCAATTATCTTTTGGAGGAAGAGTTACGGAATGAAACACGAAGAAGAAAATTCTGCGATTCTTACAGGGGACAGTCTCTACGATCGAATAATTTTGCTCAGAATTACAGTTTTCAAGTTTGCCGAAGGATATACTAGATTTGATATTTAGATATTTTGCATAGTAACAAACATAAAGCAGTGAAAGATACGATCGAAAGTTGAATAAAAAGGTCGTTTAATCCCAACGCGTTGTAAAGTTGCGCGAACGATTTAGTCTGAAAAATTCTAATACAGTGTTCCGCCGCAGGCGCCTCTTCATCAGAACCAAAAAACGTTCGTGTGCAACGCGTCCGCTGGAATTTATTCCATCTCTCCGCGACCGCGCTTCTTGCACCCCGTGCTCTCGTAATATCCCGCTTCATAAACAAGCCTGATTCATGGTGGCGATCAGAGCGCAGAAACACAGAGAAACGCGAAGAAACGAGCAAGCAAAAAGGACCAACTACTCCAACGCGCCACGTTTCTGCCTTCAAACTTTATATGCCACGCGCCTCGAATAACTAGCCCCGGATGCGGAAAGTTCGAATTGGAGGCATCTCGATGAAACGTTGGTCGAATCATAGTCGTTTCTCGTTGACGACGCGAACGTTGATGGAATTTATCATTGAAAGACAACAAAAACGTAATTATCCTATGCGCTTTTGCGCATTTGTAGATTCCTCTCGGTTTTCCACGTATGTCTGACCAATGCTGCGTATCACTACTTATACGCAGCAGTGGAAGTTTGTGGTATTCGAACATACCTAGTAATTTGCTATGTTACATTTAATTTGACATAATTCGTTGGAATCCTTGTGGTCTAGTATTAAGTCGATTGTCTAACGAGTATATTTTTCCAAAAATTGTAAATAAGAAATACTATATTTAAATATTACTTCGCAGACAAGTGAAAGTGCGAAATTTTTAAACGTCTCGGACAGTTTTAAAGCAATTTCATTAAATATGGGAAGTATTTAACTTACTAATGTCTGCAGACATTTTTCTAAAAATTTACCCGGCAGTGAGATCCGTTTCACAGCCAGCGGTGTAATTGCGAGCGTTCCGTTTACAAATTCATCAGGTTCCCAAGTTTTTCCGCCCCCTTCGGGACGAGTAGATTTCTTTCCGCCGCTAGGAAACACGCGAAGGATCGTCGGATAGCGGAAAACGACACGCTGCTAGTCTGAAAGAATGGACTTTTTAATTTATCGCTCGTTGGAGCAGATTATCGCTGATTGCGCTCGCGCGAAAAAGGAAGTCCAGGATGGAGACGACAGGAAGAAAGAGGAGAGGCGAGAAGGAACGAGGAAGGAAGATGTTCGCGCGATTTATCAATTTCACGGGGACAAGGGAACTTTTTAAATTACATCGCGCTGATCGACCTCGTTTTTCTCTCATTTCCCCAATCTATCTTCCCCGTCTGCCCTCGGACAGCTTCCTCGGCTTCTCACCCGGCCAATCTGTTCGTCGTCGCGATACTTATTGCGCGTCAAGCAATAAGTAAGCCCCCGATCCTGCCGGCTGCCGTTTAATCCGATTCCTTTCTTTCATTTCGACGCCTCGCCGACTAACTATTCAGCGTTAAGTAAACTGGTGACTTCAGCTAGCAGTCCTAAGTGGTAGGGCTCCCGAAGCGTACGTCTACTTCTTCTAAGATTCTCGCGTTTCAGTCGCCACTCTCGAGCCGTCTGAGACTCGTCGAAATCGTTTGGACGTTTTCGTATGTTAAAGAGGATCGCGTTGGGTGCCTCGTGATATCGTTCGGAGAGGGGATTTCCACGCGAGAGGGTGAAACTGATTTCACGATACCGTTGATCGTCGCGTGTGTTGGTCGGGAGGCAGAGACGAGCGTAAAAGTTTTGGAAGAACGACGTCGCGGCCCGTAGAAGGTTTCGCCTGGGACGATAAAACCCGCGGCTCAGCTCGGGGCTTCTCCGAAGACGTCTTCGGGATTTCGCGCGAGTCGGCCATTTCGTGAGCACAGATAGTCATCGTTCCGCCGCGAGTTCTCGACGTCATCGTCGGGGATCCGTCGTAAAGAAGTTTCCGAACGGCTCGTAATCGTAAGGATGGCTGGCGGAAAGGGATTCAACGTCAGGGGTACACGGTATATACGCGGCAGCATTTACCGTGAAAGCCTTTGTTCGATTTAAAGCACCCTTTTTCCGTGTTTTCTCCGCGTAACGGCGCGTCTCGCGACAGAAGGGAAGCGTAGCTGCGTCAGACGTCCCTTTAAAGTTCCCGATTCGCACGCTACGACCTCGCAGTAACACCTGAGACGTCCGAATCTGTCGGCTGGATTTTACTCCCCCGACTCGAGCGCGTAATGGCGGCCGTATAAAGTTCATCGGCGGCGACGTAAATCTGGTTACTCCGCGCGCACTTTAGGCGACACTTTAAACGGTATCCCGAGGCGAACGTGGATGAATAATGAACCGAAAAAGTGGGGAATGTTTTGCGAAAGATCGTAATAAAATGGGGCAAATTGCACGGTTCGCGGTGAATTCTTTTCGGCCGTCCGCGGATGCTCCATCGGAGATAGTCGTTCTGAACTCGTTCGGCACACCTGTGCCTGATGCATTCCGGCACGGAGCAGTTCCTTCTCTTCGTATTTATACGGTATCGTAAAAAGTAAATGGTTTGAGAGAATTTAACGAATTCCGGAATTCTTATATTTCGTTTTATTACACCGTTTAGTACGGCGTTGGTAACGACGCCTTATCCCGTTCCTAGATACAGGGAAAAGTTATGTCCTCTCATTTTTGATGAGCTTTGTCTAATCGTGATTGCTCGGTGGTGCGATTTCATTTTAGGACTAAACGGGCTCATGAAATTCGAGTTAAAAGTAAATAAGAGTACCAATTATTCTTTTTTTACTCATCGGAACGGAATCGATTAATCATCCATTTTATGCGGAAAGAATTTTATTTTAACGGCAGCAACGATTTTTATTACATTTTATAGAATGTCGTAAAAATTATTCTCGTTTTGATATTGCGTATTGGCGCGATGTCGTTGATTGGTATTCGATATTCGCGAAGTAGCCTGCATATTTTCAACGGCAGAACTCATCGATTAGTTAATTTGTGTTGCAGGAACGTCCTGTTGCAGGTGACGAGAATCGATACGATATTAGAGTTATTAAATCGCAAACGCGGCTAATACTTCGTGTCTTCGTACACGTTAGAACGTTTAGCCGGAAATTCGACGGATCGCATTGATTGATAAAGCCGGCAGTTAATCCGATTAAAAATGGCATTCTCCGATATCGTCAGCCGGAAACAGTGTTTGTACTTCATCACGAATATGAAACAATTTGCCGACTGATAAGCGTGAATTTTTGCTTAGAAGCCAGCTTTAATCGAATTCAGAACGCCGCGGATTCGATCGGGGCGAGCATCCCTCGCGTTCCATCCCCGCGGAACTTCTTCCATTCGTTCCCGGGAAGTTTGATAAAGATTCTGACTGGTTTCCCCTTCAAAACTAATTACTTACACCGTGTTGCATAATTGATTCGGATTTTCTCATCGGTTCCGCGCGGACGATCGCCGCCCTTTGCCGATGAGAATTACCGTTATTTCTCTTTAAATCAAGATTTACATCGTTACTTTTTAATCAGCTGGCGGCTCGTGAATTTTTCGAAGCCGCTCTTAGGGCGACTGAAACGGCCGGGACGAAAACGGCTGGTTGCTAAATGTTTATTTCAATATCAACTGGATGTAATCCATTGTTATTTGCCTTGGCCAGGGTGCTTGTATATTCGCCGATGCGAAACGTGACTGGTCGTTAGTTTCCGGGATCATAGGAACCGCGAGGCTCGATTATGCTCTACCGAATTCACTCTGGAAGACCTCCAATTTACTGGCGAAATCTTTGATAGCAGCGAGCAACGCCGATGAAGTCGAATCGCGCGGGTACGTTCCCATCAATCGTGACGAGAATTTTGTGCAACTGCATATTCGTCCCGACTATTCGGCTTCATAGTTGCTTTGTAGTTTGATTTTTCAAACCGAAACGTCAAAGGGTGCGATAATTGGGGTATCCTTTTCAGCGTCTAACGAAGTCGTTTGCTGGCTGAAGCTATTTTTGGATATTCACGGGAATGGTAGCGCGTTTTCTTTTTTTCCCTTTTTTTTTCCTCCTCGCACACGATATAGACGGAAAACTCGTTTAGAGGCCTGCTTTTTCTCAATTCAGGCCCTCGTCGCACGCGAAAGCGACTCGAACGTCTACGTCGATGAAAGACGTCTCGTTGCTCTCGTCGCCTCGAAGAGGGCGGAAAGTTCCATTCGAGTATCCGGCGAAGTGCAGCGTCTCGTACGCCTACGTGAAACAGATGTACATATAAACGTATATGTGCACACATCTTTGTGCACTTTGACGCGCACGCGGGGACAATACAGAGGCGTGGTTCTACTTTGAAAATATCGGCGAAGGACATTGAACTTGATTTCATTTCGTCTTTGGTAATCAATCGTTCCTCGTACTACGAGTGTCGCGCGCCCTTTTCTATTCGGTTCGTATATTTCGATCCCACGATCAGACCGTGCCAAAGTCTTTGGAAAATCACAAGCAACGCACCTGCGTTATTTTTTTGTCCAGGAACGAGAGCTTTAATAATTCACATTCGCCATTATGCGGCACGGGTATACGTGTTTTAAATGTATCGTGGTATTTCGCCGCGAATGGGGTGCTAAGTGTAGAAAGATTAAAGGCAACAGCAGCTGGTGTGGCGTGCGCTCGAGGGGACGGGCACGGGTAGTCTAGAGAGGATCAAGGAACGAAAAAAGGAGTACGCGGAGAAAAATTGGCTGCAGGTAACGGGATTAAGAGTGCTACTGTACGCCTGCTGTGGGGATCATCCCGCAAGAAACTTTGCACTTGGCAACTTTTAATGCTCCGCCGCAAAATCCTATTCCGCCTTGGTGCCCCTTCCCGCCTTCGTCTCCCTCTTTTTTCTCTTTCAGCGTTCAACCGCTACACGCTTTCTTTACGCATACTTTCTGACTATAGAGGAGCTTAGATCGGAACGATTCTTCTGGCAAACTTTACACCTCGAGAGCAACTTGATCCCTCCGCGAAAGGGAGGAACCAGCATTTTCTCCCCACGCTTCGATGAATCTTTTGTAATCAACGTATACTTCTGTCTCTGAACGCATTCGAGATGGACAAAGAAATCGAAAAACCAGGTTATCACCTCAGGTACGCTGTTACAGGAGATTCTTCGTATCCTCGTTAGAGGCTCGAGCTTGAAAATATTCGATTTTAATCTCGATCTCGCGCCGCTTCCTTAGCAACTCCCCGGAGGCCTCTCCATCGACACCGATGGACGCGTTTCCCATTCCCTCACGGCCACATTGAACGGAGATGGTTCCGTCGCAGCGAAAAGGTAGAGCACCAGGAAGGGACATGCGCGTCGGGACAAGGGGACGGAAGGAAAACGCTCGTGTCGATAAGAAAATACTGCACTGATCGTGGAAACGAGGTCGATATCCTCGATTCGTTCGACGATTTAACTTCGCGTGGCTCCGCTCGTGTAAAGCTTTCGGGGTAAGGATAACGTATAACTTCGCGGAAAATACGGCTTTCCGCGATGAAATTGCCGAGAAGCCCCGTGGCGCGTCCCCCGTCGTATCAAAATCGAGCGTTCGTATCTCGTTTGGTTTTTATGACCCTTCTGACCAGCGTTGTTTCCCGATGAACTGGTTAAGTCGGTTCCCCGCTTCTTAGCCGTAGTTACGAACAACTTTGTACAGTCTTACGTCTTTGTGTCTATAAAATAGGATAAACGCGAAGAGTTTCGAGTGCCAGTGCCGTGGTTTGGTTATATCTGGGTTTATTTTACACCGGGAAGAAAATTGGAAGAGCTTAAGACTGCTTCGGGGACAAGCTTCTGAGAACGAAACGAAGTTTACCACTTGCGTGAGACAATTTTAAATCAATGGATAGAAACTACTTAACTTTGTAGTAGTAGATTCATGTATTTAGTTCGAACATCGAAAGATGGGTGAAAATGTTCCATCGCTTTCTTCCGATGGGTGCTCGAGTCTTCCGTCTTCATTAAGAAATGATTAAGGACGAAAATTCGGGCAGCGTTTAATATTCGTTCGAGCGATCGCGTAAAAAAGAGATAAAAAGTGGTCGGGTGATTCGTGGGACAGATCGTTTCGGGCAGGATCCCCATCTTTGAGTACGACAAAACGCCGTCGGAGGACTTTGCGCGATCCCGTGCAAGTTTACAATAAGCGTCGCGTTACGAGCCACGAAAATGGACGACGTGAAACGTTTCACGACCATAATCCGTGGGGCGAGCGTATACGATCCTAGATAGGCCCCGCAGCCTCTTCCACGATACGGGTCTATAGGGCTTGGGATCTAAACAATCTCCTCTCCCAGCGAGCACGAGGATCTTGCTGCCCTCGTAGGCAATAAAGCTTGGCTTTTCGTAGCTTTGCCTTTTACCATCCACCGTCCCGCGGGAGAAAGTAAAAAGCCACCGACTATTTCTTGCCAGGTTCGTTTTCTTCTACATGCCTCACCCCTTTGAATCTCGTCCCGATCCGCTCGTATCTTCGATCCGTTGCGATTCGTTCGTGGTCCTCTCCTTGACCGTGAAATGGCTTCTTCGCGACGACACGATTTCTGATCGCGCATTGCGTTTTTTAACGTCGATGTCGACTATTTTGTACATTTTTCCTGTTCTGTACGACAAAGGACGATGTCCCTGCGAAAAGGGAGGAAGTCTAATATACACGGGCGGCTAGACGTTTTCACGATTGGGAATTATTGCATCAAATCCGTCGGCGGGAATGTATTCATTTATGCGCTCGGTATGAATATCATTTATCCGTTCGCAGCGATATGATATTTCGCGATGCGAATCTCTTCGATATTACAATTTCAAATTCCTACTGAGAGGTTCACCCGCCGTAACGTGGACGCATTAAGCTGGGTCAATATGGGCCAGCCAGGATGCAAGGACAATCGCACATGTGCATAGGATTCCTAGCGGGTGATAAAGGAACCGGACAGCAACACGTGGAATCCTCGAACGATTGGTTCTTCCGCGGATTAGAAAGTGCGGTAAGGGGTTGATGTCGATATCGAACGGTATCCAATTCTTCCACGATCGATATATTCTTCCGTTTCGAGTTTCGCTTGTTCCATGCACGCGTACGTTCTCCAAGGGTGAGATCGTCACCCACGATCCACAACGTTTAACGATATTTTTACTTCCGTGGCATCAGAGCTACTTTCGTTAGAAAATATTTGTCGAATGCGGTTCAATTTCTTTCTAGCGTGCAGACACGTTCCCCCGTGATCCTCGGAGGATGGTTCTCGCGCGATGTGTACACGCAACGAAGACACAAAGGTATCATCCATCAAGCTGTCCCTGGAATTCGTTCTGCTCCCTGTGTAACGCACCCGTGTGTATCTGCGCGCACACACGACCGCCTCTCCCTATTCCGTACGTAGCATTCGGTACGTAGTATTAGCGTAACTCGTGTTTCCTCGTCTCCTGTGCACACGGCCTGGGGATCGATCGATCGTCAGAAGGAGGTCCTGTCGTTTCACCCTCCTGACAGCCGTGCCGGGATATCGAATCGCTCGTGAATAAAGTTGATAGGTCAAGAGCACGTTCTTCATATGTCTAATGCATCGTGATTGATGCCAGCGTGACGGGAATTCTTGGCAAGCAATAATGATTGCGCATACCCATTTCGATATGTCGCCGATGAACCAATTCCGAAGGAAAATTTCGAGCACAGAACATCCGTTCCACTTCTGCTATCGAAAAGTTTCTTTATCGAGATACTCGCGTGCCCCTATTGATTCGCTCACGGCGGCTCTACTTTAATTACACTTCGGAATGCGTCCAAATTCTTCGCCGCTTTTCTTGCTCGGGGCCACTGGGATTAAAATCTGGCGACGGTGACAAAGGAAACCGCAAAGCAAATTGGCACAGCAGTTCGCAACGTGGTGGTTTCCTCCGCGAAGCTAGCAACCCCCAGTCACGCCACCCCTCGCACGTACGAGCCATGACGTACGTCAACCAGAACCTCATATACGGTATCGCATCTAATCTCGAATCAACGATGGGAACGATTCAATTGAATCTTTCTCCAGACACACGTAGAGAGAAGTGCCGATCCCTCGGGTTCCCTTCCAGTTAAAAACCGCGCCCCATTCCCGTACAGCGCCGCAACATTTTTATATTGCACCCTTGAGAGACGTCGCTCGACTCCGCAAAGAATCTTATCTGCCCGTTCGAGACGACCGTGTTTGTCCGTCTCTTCTTTCTCCGCGACGTTCCCCGCGACGTTTTTCGTTTTCCTCGCGAATCTCGCAGCCCCGCCGTCGACGGAGCGGCCCGACGAATCGATCGCTCGGGACGTAGGAAACAGTCTACGCCGATAGTTCCTTGCCCTCTAGCTGCGACGATAAGGGCCGATACAGCTGACGACAATGGCGACGGCTCTTGTCGGAACGCGGGATCGCCCGGATCCGGGTAAAAGGGCGAACGTTCGATATTATTATAAAGAACGTCTGCTTGTCAGCTCCCGCGCGATCGAATGAGTCCCCAGTGCGTGATACGCGAAACTATCATTCCATTCGTTATCATATACGGTCATACAGTACATAAACGTTTAGTTAGCGAGTTTATCGTGACAATAGTTGCAAGCATATTTTTCATCGTGCAGTATGCCGTACCATTGTTTTCTGTTCTTTTTTTTTTTTTTTTTTTAGTGTTGATTTGTTTGTCCGGAGAGTATGTATGCGCATTTCGCGGTATTCTGTTTAAATGAATGAATTTAGTTATTTTCGACGGCCGTGTCGCTCGGAATATTTAAATGGATGAGGACACCGCGCGATGATTGGTAAACGGGGGATGTTAATAAATATTCGTTACCAGCGTCGCGATAATACAGTGTATATTTTTTTTAGTTTACGCGTTGCATATTCGATGACGTATGGTTGATTTAAAGTTTCTCGCGTAAAATAATTTTACTAATTTCGTTGGTATAGGAACGTATCGGGGGTAAAAAATGCCTCCTACCTCGTAACATCTTCATCTTCGTTATTCTCGTTTCTATCGCTCGAAATACCTGTGCCCCGTTCAGAAACCATATCTCAACCTGTCAGTACCAACTGCCATTAAATATTACCACGATTTACCATCATTTCGAGGTGAAACGCCTCGCGCTAACGCTTTCCGTGTTCCACGTTAACGCGGGCCACAAAATTCTCGAGTGTCAGATTTTCCTGATTTCTCTAGTCGCTTTTATAGAGCAGCCAACCAGATTGACGGCCGAATGGGGGCGTCGAAACGGCCGACGACTCCGCGACGCTACCCCATTCGACGTCCTAGGGCAAGAAACTTCGGCACCCTCGACGGTTTTCGAGCGGGCAGCTATAAAACCACCCTCTACATAGCAGCCAGGGTTGATTTCTTAGCGTCTCCCAGGTGCACACGAGTGCACGTGCTTTCACCTGCTGCGTAAATACTTGCACGCGATCGTTCGCCCCGTTTTACACCATAGAGCGCCGTGAAACCGTTTCACGATTCCATGGGGTCGTGCGATCTGAAACGACCCGACCCGTTTTCTCGCTTCGTTTACCTTTACGCCGGTCCGACATGGATTTCGCTCCTCCTTTCCATCCGCCATGCTGCTACTCCATCCGGTTCTTTTGTCGTTCTCGTTACGCCTTCTCGTAGCTTTCCCTACCCCCAGTGTCTTAAGATTCCCTCGCCTTGAATATTGGAATAGGCGAGGAGGTGGAGGTTTCTCGTTACGTTGCGATCGTTCGCGAATTGTAAGTTTTGCAATATGTATTTTACGAATTGTCATTTAACTTGCTTACGCGGCGAGGATCGTTCGCGGTGGATTGAAAAAGTTATGAAATTATTCAGCGGACATCGATTTTCCATCGACAGGTGGGCACGGACGATAAAGCAACCGGATCGGTCGATATTCGCCGGGTTGGCGCGAGGAACAAAACGCGTGAGGCCCCTGTGACGGCCGATTCCCAGGCCTTTGGCGCGAAGTAATTTATTCCCGTGTGATAAATCACCGTGTAGCCAGGCTGAAATTGCGCGTTAAACAATAGCTCGACGATAACTATAACTACGCGTCCGCCGAGCCGGCTTGCATATAATTAGCGTTGTCGACCACTGCGCCGGGCTGGCTCGATTTTCCCCGGTAGCTGCCGCACGAAATTTCATTAACATTTTTTATAAGCAAAAAAATAGAACAGCGAAATGAGTTACGAACTCCCCGTTTGGTCACTTTTTTCAAAATACTTTGCCAATTAAACGTTTGATCGTTACCAGCGGACACGGTCGGCTGGTTCGATCGAAATTTAATCATTTCAGGTCGATAGATCGAATATGAGTTTCGCGCCTCATTGTGTGCCTCCCAGCGTTTTGAATTCGTTCGCGTATCGTGTATCTGACACGTTTAGTCGTTACTTTGTCTACGATGGAATTTCGTTACTGAAATTCCTAGGTTCGCCGTTTGGTTGATCGCCAAACTTTGGATACAATATAGTAGTTGAAGCTCAGAGGATCGACTTGACGTGGATTAAATTTTTCGTCGCGATATTTTAACGACCTCGTTGAATATTTTGTATTCTTCTGTAATTATAGCTGCGAACTTTCTATTTCTGAAATCAGAAATTTTAAGATGGTACTTTGCACTCGATCGATGGTAACAACCTATTATCCATACAATTTTCCTCGAACCAGTGGATTAAGATCAAATTCTACTACATTACAACCCTTTATCTACAAGTTTCCCATTACCAGTACCGGAAACTGCAATTATACTGCCATTTCTAAATGGTACTTTACACTAAACGGAGACTAATATCCCATTACATATAACTTTCCTAGAATCATTGGATTAAAGTTAAATTCTCTTCGTTTTCCATCGTATCCACAAACTCCCAGTTACCGATACCACAAATTTTGATATTATCGTTTTCTATTTAACTGCAATTATTCGCGAATGATACTAATACTTAATGTCTTCTTCACACATTCCTTGTATCGATCGATTGAGAAAACGAAACGCTGCTCCTGTATCGTATCCCGTGTCTCGCTTTCGTCTGATAGTCTATCTATTATCTGATCGTCTTATATCCGATTGTCTGATCTAGAAATTCTACTGTCGTTCGTATAAAGCGCGTGGAAAAATTTGTTTGGTTAGGCGAGTAAACCCCGTTACGCCGCTGTGGCATCGATAATCGGCGTATCAATTCGATGGCGCGGCAGGCCATTTTCCGGAGTCCCTGGCAAAGGTCACGCTCTTACGATATTTCGCTCCTGTCGGGGGCGGTGAGCCGCGATTAATCGCAGGCGCGGCATAATACGACGGTGCCGTATAAACGGCGCAGCGCGATCATTTTCCAATGAACTGTTCTCAGATTAATGGACGCGCGAGCACATACGCGCACCGGTGCCGCTTTCGCGCGGACACGCGTGCGTGCGCGTGTAATTATACGCGTATACCGTGTCGACGCACACGTTCGTACACTCGTTTTACGGAAAGTCGTGTGTGCGAACCACTCGTACGAGCCTCGTATCCGACGATGCACGATGTAACGTAATAGCGGATCGGGGTTCGATTCTGTTGCACGCTTTTTCTCTACCTCCTCTTTAACCGCTTCGATCAGCCGTTCCTCTTTCCCCCCTTTTTTTCGCCAGTCTCGTTAATGGTGGCACGCGAAGCGAGTCGTTGATACGGATATACTTGTTTTCCGACTTTTTTTCGTTTTTTGATTGCCGGGGGAAAGTTTGTTTCGAATTGTTTTTATTGATTTTGGTTTTATGCACCGGCGGTATCGAATGCAAGCTACGGTCGTAACGAATGGCAGGGTGTCTTCGCTGTGTTGTTATTCCAGTTTATGGAATAAGTTATGTTTCATGCAGAAAAAGTGGACGTATATATGGTAGGGTTATAAATTGATCTTTTTAAGATTGATGTCACAGCCGAGTTTACCGCGTTGCATACTCGTAATCTATTTGTTTGGACCATTCGTCAAAGTCGAGAACACTCACGATTTTTATTTATAGCTTCCCGAGATTATTTTAATCGTACACAGTTTTATAAAACAATCCACCATTCGTTCTCTTCTCAATTATTTTTTTTCCCCCCAAAATGGCCCGTATAAAGTATCAGGCTTTGATACACGTAGACGCATGCATTCGTACGCGTTGCCTCTTCGATAAAGTCGTCGATTGTCTCTGTTTACCCCTCGATAAAAGGTGTATCATTTAATTAACCGCATTCCTGTTGGTGACTATCGTGCTGCGAAATAAGCACCGTCACGAACAGCCCGTTCAACCGTTTCCGCCTCGTTTTTTTTTTTTTTCCCACTCTGTCCCGCGACGACTTTACCCTCGCGATGATATCGCGACGAATCTCGTTTCGTGCCCGATGATGGATGGCAGGAATGTGCGGTACGGGCCAAGCTTTATAATCAGGTTTCGGAACATCATTCACCGGCCGGTGGATCGCGGCTCCAATTGGCCCATTAGCCGGATCCCCGATCCAATTGGCTGTATCGCAACCCGCGTTTTCCTGTCTTCCCCTTGCCCAGTCGTTGCTTATCGTTCCATCGCCTCTGCATACGATATTGAATGTTATACGTGTCCGAATTAATATCGCGGATTTCAATAACCGCCGATTTCAAGTGCAATTGAGGTCCTCAAGAGGAGAAATAGAGCGAGTTATATCATATCTATTTCGAATAGCTCATCGGTTCGATTTTCGCCCCGTTTTCTCTCAACGGGATCTTTCTAATCGCTTTTCGGTTCTCTGCTGAACTAATCGAGGCGCATGATTCGTCTACGATGACGCGATAAACTTCCCTCTAATGCAAATGTTTGTTGTTGAAAAAGGTGTCATACTTTCTCTTTCCATTTAGCTTGTCTTCATCTTCAGCTGAGTATCCTGCTTCGTATACCCCTTAATGGAAATTTCAACTTAGTTCTACACTGTGCGTACGTGCTAGTATGCTTTTGCAGAGAAGATCGCGACTGGAGGAAGAACTACGACACCCGCGGAGGTGTTGAATCGTGTTTACCTGTTTTCCGGAGGAACGTTGCGTCAAGGAGGAATAACGAAGTCGGTCGTCGTCTCAATGTGCCGCGTATCTGAAACGAGAAATCATGAGATTTAAAAAAAACAGTCTCGACAGGTGAGGGGGAATATAGAACGCGGTGGGAACACTCGCGAATTAATTTCCACGCTTGGCTAATTGAGCCTGTCCAATTTCCTCCGGTTGCTTTGTTACGAGATAAAGAATCGCCGCAGCAAGCCGCGTTGAAACGCGACGCGTGTGCCACTGGAACTGGAATGTTCCGAACAACGCCGTGAAATACATATACATATGCGAGCCTTAATTTTATAGCAGCCTGCTCGGTCTGTTCTCCACCGAGGCCTGTACGCGCGGCGTCGAGCAAGACACCCGCGTACGGCCGAGCTTTACGACTCTACGGTTTCTGTGTCCGCGACTGTGGGTCCGGATGAACACGCTGCACGGCACGGAAATGGTCGCCAGCAGTCGTCCATTCGCGTTTTACATCCTATATGCGAAGGCTGTGTGGGTGCGGTGGGTCGTACTCCATCGAAGCTGAACAACGGATCGCTCTAATGGCTTTGTGATGTACAGAAAGTCTGTTTAACCCCATTGGCTTACAAGTATGTCCTTGCATCGCATGCACCAAGCCAGTACTTTTTCCAAGTCAACGTATTGTACATGTGCTCTTTGTTCGTTATTGAATTAAATGAAAGACGTATAGGATCGTGCGAGTGGCAATGGCAACGATAGCCTGGAAGTTAGGATTCCTATTTTTAATTGCAGTCAGGTTTGGGGTAGCAATCAGAGGAAGAGTCGAGGAAGTTGATTTTGACCGATACCAATAGCTTTGAGATATAATTTAAAATTTTCTTTGATGCGTGGATCATTTGATCAGTGATTGCACAAGTCAATTTCCTTCACGTTTAGGGTTGAAGGCTGATTCTTGAAGTTTGGTCAAGTGTTTAGGAAGTGCAGTCGGTGTACATAGATTTATGTAGATTCAGGGATATCCGTTGGAATACGTGATTGTATTGTGATTTATTGCTTGATCGGTAATATTTGCTTGTTTCCCGAATGTTCTTGTACACTAGACGTTATCAGCTCTGATTGAGTCGAATTTGTAATTGATACATCGACGGGCCATTACTGCAACACGGAAATGGTCGACATTAGCAAATAAATTTAATTAACTATATTTGTTTGCTCCGAATTCACTGCGAACGAGTAAATTTTCGGTTCGATCGTTAGATACATCGTTTGGACGCAAATGATCGGCACATTCAAATAATGCACGCGATATTTTTAACAATTTTTTGAACGCGTACAAATTAGGACTCGTTCCAAGCAAACGTTCAAGTGAACGCTCATTCTACTAAATCAACCCTTTTGCTCGATATTACAAGTTCCTCGCGCCTCACCCTCCGCTCATGATCCGGCGTTATTTACATCAGAATTTGTCGGACGCCGCGTATGTGGCGCACGAATAATTACCCGATCATAGACGGTCAGAGCGAAAGTATGGCGGCGTGGGCGTGTATCGCGGGGAACGATCGCCGTAATCGTTCCACCATGGGATAAAATCACGGGAGGGCCACCCTGTCCGCAGCGGGGGTGGAAGACCCGAGCTTCCAGCTTCGCAGGATAATTTCACGGTCCGCCGCGCGAGCGACTAACCGGTTGACCGCTCGACATACTCGCGCGTGTTAGCAGAGCCGACTCTGCCGCAGAGGACAAATAATAATGTATTTATTAAACGAGCGGTGTCATAGGTATTGAAATATTGAGATAGACAATCACCGTTACGAATCGTTCCTTGCGAAGGAAGAAAGATGGACGGTAAAAGATGAAAGCGCATTTTGCCGATGTCGACGACGGCGATTAGCGTGTTTGTTACACGCGACAAGCAAAGTTTCGAAGCCGTAAAAACTCGCGCAGGGATCGAACTTTGACGGATGTCGGAGATTGATCTCACTCTATCGCGATTGGAGTTGTTTTATCCGTTCGTTTTCGCTACGGAGATCTAGCGTGGCTGTTGATCTCTGAGGAGGAAATGGTTTTTGGGTAGTCAAGGCGATGGTAGGGGGAATTGAAAGATGGAAGATGTTGATTCAGAAAGTTGGCTCGCGAACAAGAATTGATGAAATTTGGGGTTGTTGGCTTCTTAGTCTTGTTAGGGTGAATTTGGTATGGTCCAGAAATATGGAAATATGCAATAAAATAAAGGATGAAGCAAATTCCTATTTAGATTCTAATACCCTAGCTTTGTTTAGAATTATATGAATTTGTACAGACATCCACGATTTATTTAAAAATATTGTTAATTGGTCCGTGGCCGAGGGTACTCTAAACAGATAACAAGAAGAGAAATGGAAATACCTGTTTGGTTGTGTGTGCATTTAATTACAAATTGTTTTGTTAGTAAACAACAATATCGCAGTTCTTCGTTTATTAGTCAAATATTTACATCGATGCAGCTTCATTAACAGCGCTTTATAATTATTTGAGTATCAAATTTTCTCTGAAAATGATAATCATTTGAGATACGTATGGAAACAAACGGCGCTTTTATTTTATGCTATACGATCACGCACATGGCGTAACGTTCCAATCTTTTTTTGGTATTAATGATCGATTGGTTATAACCATTCATTGGTTATCGTAGACACGCGTCGTTCGAACGAGAGATTAAAACCAACGATTAAGCTCTTCCAATTTGTATCACTCCTCGAGCCGGCGGCATAAATTGAGGGTGCCGCATAATCCGAGATAGAACGTTAGCGAATGCAATAATCTATAAAAATGGAATCGATATTTAAACCATACGGAGATTACACGAAAGGCAATCACACGGTCGATCGTGAATTATTTGTCAGGGCGTTGCGTTTCGTTTTCGCTCGAAAGATAAATTGGCTGAAATTCAAATTAATCGGGGAAACGTGAAACAAAATGGCGCGGCCCGATTCGAATGAAACGGTCCGAACGTTGACACAGCCTCTTGGGATTAAAGGTTCAACCCCGTATTCCCTTCGATTTTTTAAATCCATTTATTCGCACGACATTTTGAGAATCAAAATTTCCGCATTTTTTAAACGACAATAGTAGTTTCATTAGAAATAGAGAGTAATATTATTGAAATTCCTATTGCTAAATTCTTGTTCTAAAAATAAAATGAGGGTCTCGCAGCTCTATAAGTATCTCCCCCGGAAATTAAGAGACAATAGTATCCAGCCACAATAATTATGGCTGCTGCGAAATCGAACAGGTTTACGGGACTCTTAAACCAGAAATTCATCAGAGCCCCGCGATGCCGGCAGTAAAACTCGCCATTTCCGCACAAGCCAAGTATTTCCATTTACGGAGTAAGCTTCTCACTTTCTGAAATTAGCAAGGAGCATCGGAAGAGTTAATCTCCGAAACGTAGACGTTCTCCCGCGGTGCGTTTCGTAAGTGGATTCGTTCGCTATTGACTCCTCTCCCCCTATCGAAAAGCCGCGCGAACCACCCCTCGAGATCGATTCCAATTTCATCCCTTCCCCCTACCTTTCTTCCGTCCAAATTTCTCGTTCGACGTAACACCCTTTATTTCGCACTGACCGCTCTCTTTCCACCCTTTCCGTTTTTAACCATTCCCACGATGGTACGATTTCTCTCGGTACGATCGTTCCGAATTTTCCGCCGACAAATTAACGGGATCGCAGAGGAGCGACTTTTTGGCTTCCACGCCGGATATATTCGAGCGGTTTCGAATTTTTGCTCGAAAGAGGGGGCGAGAAAGGAAGGAGAGTCAACCGGTTACCGGGCATCGAGATTGCTGCGCGATAGTCGTTCGTGTGTAGCCCGTCGCGTGATACTCCGCTGTTTCTGTCCCACGTCCGATCGTGCTGCGTGAGCCGTCGCGTTCGAGAATATATCCGCGCGGGCGGATATTTAAATGCAAATTGAATATGGCACGACCCCTGATCCCGCGACTTCGCTTTCCTCGACGTCGGGTTTCGCGAAAAATATCCTTTAGATTAGACGGAGTCACGTTGCGATTCAGTTACCGCGCTCAGACATGGCCTGGTCACGTTCTCGACGACGTGCCGGACGTACATGTTGATCGACTGAGACGAGCCTGCTGTTGAATTATAATCAATGTCGTCGGTAGAACGTCTACCCGTTCGTTCTACCTCCACGTGACGGTTCGTGGGATTTTTTCTCAGTTTGTCCCGCAACCATATTGCATCTCGTCGTTCGATAGTTTTATAGGGGTTGTTACGGAAACGGCAGATTTTATTCCTTTTCCGAATAAACTTTGCTGGATATCCGGTCGTTTAGCGTTGATCTCGTATTGCGCGAAATAATATTTTTCCACAGGTTTGCTTTGCGAATGTTACCGCTGAAGGGATGTTTTTAAAAGAGTGTCGATTGCATAAAAAATAACTTGCAATTTCCATCGGTTTTTTTTTTTTCAAGAGTAGTTTCGTTCAATGACTAAAGAAAAAAATTAAAACAAGAGTTTTCGGTTAACAGTTCGTGTATCTATTTACACTGTGATCGATGGTGGTTGTTACCGTTGCAAATGCAGTTCCACAGATTGCTGACCTAGTTCCGGAGGACCTCTGAAAATTAACGAAAAACGCAAACTATCAGCGTTCATTTCGTTCCGTATCGTTCGAAGGAACGTTCGAAGCCATTTCCATCGCATTAAAGTAACTAAAGTTAAGCGCAGCGGAAGAAGTTAACGGTAGAGCCGCGTACATATCGGTAAACAATTGGAAAAAAGAGAATTAAAACGGTCACGATCGTACGGATATTGCTCACGGAGGGGGGGGGGGGAAAGAAAATGGAGGATAAAATAAAATTACAGCCGCCGAGGGATTTTCTTGTTCCGCCGCGATAACGACCGCGAATCGCGATAATTGCCGCGGCGTAATTTTTCGCGGCCGGGCACTTTGCAGGCCGGGCGCAGAAATCGAGCGGCTAAATCCCGCGGCGCGTTTAATACCGTTGGTCGGCGCGGCTCGAAAAGAGTCCGTTTTAACTCGCGCACAAAAGCAAGCCGCGGGCATCGAGAGAGGGGCGGGTAGGTAGGCGAATGTGTCCGAATGAAAATTCTATAATTGAATCGCCTGCTCGTTAGCCTCGAATCGACTTCCGTTAACGCTTCGTATTCGTTCTGGCCGAGCGAGCGCGGGGCACAGCCGGCCTGCTCGAGCGAAGGGCGGTGAAGGAGCTCGAGGAAAAAGGGGTGCGCGCATTCGGGACGCGAACGGTGAAGTGTGACGCGGCGAAGAACCGTGGGTAGGTTCGGGGCGGCGGAGACCGCTTGTTTAAATTTTCACGAGGGCAAGGCGAGTATCGCCGGGAGAGCATTAGAAATTCAATGGGTACCCGTATTTGCATGAACGATCAGCGTGGCAATCGGTGAAATGTTATTAAGGTACAGTGGTTGGAGAGGTGATTGGTTAATAGGAGGTCGATACGAGCCGCGTCGAGTGGCTCGCCGGTGCTTTCGGCACGAGCTTTCTCCTGCTGTGTCTTTGATTACGCGCTGCGAGAGATTTTGGGATTCTTGTGCGAGTTAAAGTAGTCCTTCTTTATTCATTGTACAGCGACTGCATGTTTCATAAATTATTTTATTTAATTTTAATCGTTCGCACGTATGGTACGGTATGCGAAAGATTCGGGCGGAGCTTCAAGATCAGCAATACGTGGAACTATATTTTGTAGCTACCTAAAGATATTTATAATATTTAGAATACCTCCAGGATATCTCGATGAAGGTATCGCTAAATCGCTGTATCATGTGATATATGACGCATACATGACAGCATCATAAATTTGGATTTTCCGATAGCTTCGTGCCCTTCTAGAATCTTCAGATTCCATTTAAGGAAGAAAATTGAAATTTCCATTCTGTTCTAATGCAACAAGCAATTTATCGGACATATCAGTGATCGAACGATGTACGATAAATAATAAATGAGAAATTCTTTCGTTCTCTAACTTTCAACCAATCTGTGTCTGACATTAGAAGATTTTTACTACTCGACAGAGTCCAGCATACTTGCAGTGGGCTCATCTTTCATCCGATTCGTATACTTTTGAATATCGATTCGATTATAATCGATTCGAAGACGATTTCAATAGCTGGACTAGCCTTGTTCAACGCTGAAAAACTTTATTAACGAAAACGTCAACGAAAAATTGTAGCCTCCAATATTCAACGACCGGTCGACACCTGCGTCGTTCTTTTTCTCGCCACTTCGCACACCAGCCCAGCCACTGGCCGGTTTATCGGAATTTCGTTAAACGCGGAAACTCGATAGCTTCGAAATAGCGAGTAGGTGTGGATCCAAGGGATAGGCGCCGATGGTAGGGTGCGCGAGGGCGCAACGGTGGCGCTAGTTTTTTCCGCATAAATGGAATCCTGCACTTCACTTTGCGCCATTTCCAGAATCGAATGTCACTGTTGGTCACGATGCCGCTTTGAAGTGGACAATATTCGTTTCCTGTCGCGGCTACAATTTTGATTGAAGTTTAATACACCTTACGCTATGATTTTCGTTAATATCCTAGGGCACAGTTCCGCTACAATTTCGCTACAATTCCGCTACAATTCCGCTACAATTGATCGTTAGAGATTCGATAAACATTTGCGAGGAACATTGTCACAAGAAACGTATTTCGAACGTTCTTTGCGTTAATTGCGACCAGCCGATTGACGTCGATCATCAGCCCAGCCCCGGGCTCCGATTCGTTACCGGAAAGTCACGCACAACAGTGAGCTGCAAACTGCTCGACAGAGTTAACTACCTTAACAGTGTTCGCGAACAAGCTTAGTATAACTGTGATGGATTAAGTGTTGCAAATGGCTCCGGCCTCCTTAATGTCGCGAACTTGCGCGAGTACACACGCCGCACGCGTTTACTCGCGCGTTCGCCTAGTCGTGATTAAGTTGCACGCGAGAGCTTAATCCAGGCTGGTGCGAAACGTGGCGGCGACGGGGCGTGGACGGTTGTTGTTCGAGGGCAGTGCGATAATTGCGGGTTCTGTGTCCAGCAATGATAACTCGGCGAACTTTCGGCAAATATTAGACTTCGCGTGGAGAGTCGACCGAATTGGATCGTTGGGCGAAACTGTCTTCCGTGTCTGGTACTTCCTTTTCCGTATATATTTCGTAGCTCTTGGCTGACCACAGAGGCGTGAAATTTAACATCACGAATAGATAGATACACATAAAACATTAGTTGGTGAATATGAGGCAACATCTCGAGCGTTTCGTTGTCTATTGTTGTGTATCGTTGATAAAAAATTAATAATAAAAAACCGAACTATTCATACATCGAAATCAACAGACATCGGGTACATGGAGGAAATATTTTCCGAATTTCCCTGATAATAGGAGCGTTGTCACGGAAATGTGCATCGTAGAACAGAATGATGGTTCTGAACGTCACAATGTCCTAGCAGATGCCGTGACAGTACAATTTCGCAATGTAAATTTGTAGGTCGGGCTAATGTATTAATAATTTCACAATATTTACGTAGTCGCGTCATAAGCTATTGACAGGCTGATGTATAGGGTTGGCTCTCGCAATGGGATTTACCAGGCTAATTCTCGAAGCCCCGTCGAATGTTAATCAGTTGCGCTACGGCTCGCTAATCATCGACTTACAAGCTGCGATCGCTAATGAAATAACTATCGCTTATCGACGTGTCTTCTCTCAGGGGTTTTCTCGCTGAATCGAACCTTTTTTGCAAATTTTTCATAATCTATCTCACGGTTACTCGCGTTTGCATGATGAAGCTACGACTGTTAGTCACGAAACAAGTAAAAACGGACAGTACGGGACAGACATACAGGTTGACGAGCAACTTCGTTAGGTTATTTCGTAAGCTATCGATTTCTCGGCGATTATGACTCGTCTGTAAATCACTGGTTACCCACTGTCCGACGCACCCCGTGTCCGAGGTCATAAATCGAGGTATAAAATGAAAAGAGCGACGAGGCCACGAATTAAAAATAAAAAAGAAGGTGCCTGATTCGTCGCTGCCAGTTTCCTACAGTTCTCGCTCGAATTGCGGCTGCGGTCGAACCGCACGTATACGAAACACACGTATGCACACGGATCTCGCATTGTGCGTACGCGCAGGCGAAAGCACACAAACTCGAGTATTTTCAACGTGGACACTGGCGTCACCGGCGTTGTTCGAGGCTCGAACTTCGCGCGTCCTAGTAGAGACGCCGCTTAAGCACCGAGCACCGGGAGTAAAACGAATCGTTTGTCGCGTTAAACATTCACGCTCTCTTTTTCCCATTCCGAAAACACCGGCTGGACTAAAATTCGAGCGTTTAAAAGTTTCAACGCCCTCCGTGTTTTCCAGCGCGCGGAATCGCCGCCACGGTGCTTGAAATTGAACGTGGATTTGTCGCGAGAAAATGCTCGAAACTAAATAGCGGGGAATCGATGAAATTGAGTGACGTGTATTGATTTTGTCGAGCTTTCGCGACAAGCTTATTTTCGTGCTTGTCGACGTTCGAAAGTTGTCGATTAGGCGTACCCGTTCTTCCTGAGGTTTCGTCAATTTGATAATACATTCCGCTACGATGTTAGAGAATCTTTGAAGTTTCCGATAAAGGCGAAGGCATTTGTGGTCTAAGCAGCTCTTCGTCAAGCTCAGATTTTGCGTTAACGCAAGACAAATATACGTTTAAATTAATGAGAACAGTTTTTAACTCGTAAAACTCCTCACGAAAGAATACGTAGAACAATTTCATTGTTCCATTTCATTTCCGGGCTTCGATTCGTTTCACGGAACAAACACACGTATACGTCCATCGTTCCACGATTCTCATTCCAATCTGTATTTAAAGATATTACATCAACAGAGAGGGTGCTTTCAAGAGAACTTCAATCGAAGAATTTCGCGATTGATCCTGCTGGGCGGACGAAAAAATGGACGGACGGAACGCTCGTCTAAAGGAAGGGGTAAAGCGGAAAAAAGGAACAAAACAGGGAGCAGACGGCCCTGGTAATGAACGTAATAGCTTATCCTGATTACTTTTAACCCGAAACTTGTCTTCCTTGCCTCTCGAATCACCCCTCGCTCCTTTTGGTTTCGTTGATTTACATTTTCTCGTTTACCGATGCAACCTGTCCTTTTGTTGTTCATGCCGGCTTTGTCGAGGAAATTCCGGCGATTTTTATCCCATCTCCTAAATATTGGACCCTGCCGTCGATACATTGGTCTTGAAGATTTTTAATCTTGCTGCAAATTAAAAGTCACCGTCCTCTGTTTGCGTTTGGAGATTTTTAATAACGGCAAATAGCGTCTGGTTTGCTATCGCGATAAAATTTTTCTCCCTCGTCCCAACGTAAAGGTACGTTCGAGGGATGAATAATTGGAAATTTTCGCGTAGCAGGTAGGCGAACTCGGAGGGAAACGAACTGGCTGTGGATCGGCATTAAGTTCGGAAGATTTAAGCGTGGGGCGTGGATCTGACGGGTGAATGTTAAAAAGGGTGCAAAGGTCGAAGGTGAAGCCTCTTATAGGTAGTGACAGTTGACTGATGAGACTCGCTCGACCTGGAACTATACGTAGACTCGGTTACATATCAGAGTTCCGTTTGAATTTTGAAGGAGTAGATTTGTATAAAAAAAAAAAAGAAGAGAAATACACGTAACATTCAATTTTCTATTATAATAAATAAGCATGGTCGGCTTTGTTATTCCTAAAACGTTTGAAATGATGAAACGAAGGATAATTTCAAACGACCTCGAGTTCGTTCGATGGGTTTGATACGTGCACTGGAGAACACCATTCCTATGAGAGGTGAACGAAGAGGTTGACATTCGAGATCTGCACGATGCCATCGTACGGTTGATTGGTTATTGCTTAACATCGTTTCATGCCGCGACGAACTGGCTGGTTCGTCTCGTTACAGGAGACGCCAGGCGTCTGTCTGACGTACTGCAAGGCGAACCAATAAAACGTTATAATTCGAGCTTTCTACGGACTTTGTACCGACAAGGGGATAGATAGTAGTGTTTGTAAGAAAGGGAATCGATCAGTCAGACAGATGAATTGGAATTGTCTGTGTCGATTCGTGAATGAATTTTGCGCCAGGGTAGTAGTTGTTTGTGATATTAAATAGGATGCTTTCATTCGAATCTCGACGTTTTTAATTGGAACTATTGGCTTTTACGTCTTTCGTTTTTCTTCTTACTTATTCTATATCGTAACTAATATTGTCGCGAAACGTTTCAAATCCTTTTCTACGCGTTTGAACGCAAGAAAAACTGTAGCAAAAATACAAACACCCTTGCTGTCCGTGTGGCAAATTTACGCCCACAATTTTACCCCCCACAGAGAAACCTCAACATCGAGTCTCCTTTCCACTCGACTATTATTCATTCTGTGGCACGTAATTTGCATCTTTTCTAGTATGAAACCTTCTTCACCCCTAGCTACCCTCGTCCGTTCGAAAGAACGTGTCATTAGCGAAGATGATCGTGCGTGGTGATACGTCGTCGCGATAACGCGTCGCGTCAGTGTCGCGGACGAGGTCGTAATTGGAAACCGCGTTATCCAGTCAATCGTGAACGTCGATGCATTTTTAGCGTGATTCGCGGACCAATGCGGTTCAGCTTCACCCCGCGGCGCGTATCGGAACGATTTTGCACGCCGGATGCCATTTGACGTTTGTACCGGCGATGCGTACACAGCCTGATGGTTATTGCTTAACGTTGTTTCACGGAACGGCAGGTCCGATGACTTATCTCTTTCCCTCTTCCATCGTGCTCGCCACTGGAAACAATACACACCGATCCTGAGGTTGATACGTTCGAACAAAGTGGGATTGAATTTTTTTCTTCGTTTCATCGAGTGCAGTAATATTTGAACAAAATGTTTTGACACGTTCTTGTTTGCCTAACGCGCGACTCTAATATTTCTCGTTTCATTGAACCGCGTTTCCAGATTCGAAAAACATTTTGAAACGCGTATACGAACACTTTATTCTTCAGTTATTACTTATCGCGTCTTCGGTTCTTTACGACGCGAGGAAAATAAAGGAAAATGCCCATCTCGCCCTCGTCCCTACAAATTTCTGTCGACACCCGCCGACACCCCCGAGCGAACGAATGCCAACGAACATCCAACGCGAAGCGATTACCCGTTAAATTCATACGACCGCCGTTCCTCTTTTCACTCTGTCCGCATTTACGCACTAGCCACCCTCATCCCCCATAGACCGGGAACACTCTTGCGCCATCGCGGCGGCAATAAGTTTCGAGCCGGCCAAGGTTTATCGTCGCCCGTTGCACCCAGTCCACCCTGATCCCGATTCCACCTAGCATTGTTATGCTAAAGCGGGGCTGCGAAGAGCTGGATAAGAGCAGAAGGACGAGCAGAGCGAAAGGCCGGCGGTGGTTGGGGTTGCGCGGCGCAAAGCGTACGAAAGCACGATGTAAAGCGACGGTAAAGAGCTACACGCTCCTGTGGTCACGATATACAGACGTCTCTGGCCGGCTGGCTTTGTTGCTGGGTAATATAACGCTGCTGACACTAAAATTCACGCGCGCCTGCCCTCGTGCGGGACCGTTCCAAGAAAATACGCGTCGCCGTTCCGTCGAGCGCGACGAATCATTTTCCCCGTGCTGGTTTGATGGACCTCCGTTTCGGGTGATTTAGATTTTAGCTAGAGGAAGCCTCGCTGGGGAGAATTGTTTTCTTGGACCGTTCGGTTCTCGGGACCATCGTTTACGATGTCTCCTCGAACTAATGCGTAGGAAAATTTAGATTCGTTCATTTTTACGCGAGCTATGCGAATGGAAAGCGGACCGTTACTATTTGATACCGATACCATTTTCTTAATTATCCAATGTTTGAAATAAATACAGCCCCGCCCACGCGTGCACGCGTGCATACGTGCCCACGCAACGCTGCGAGATTTTTTTTGCGCGTGTATGTGCACGTGTAAAGTGAAATTTATATATCACCAAGCGTAATACCTTTCCATAGAAAGGGGTACGTGTAGGCAAGCAAAGCGATGGTCGTTTTTGCGGCCACTCGCACCGGCACACACAGTCGCAGAGATAGCACTCTTTGGGGTGGCGGCTTTGTTGCGTTGGCGTTATAACGCGTGCACATGGTATAATCCGTATACGGGTTGGCCGATGTTTAAATAAAATATCCGAATGGAACTGGGCGCGCGCGGCGAAATCGGGATTTTTCGACCGATTCGAATTACGCCCGCTCATCCATGATAGATTTATGATCAGCACGGGGTACGCGCGCGTCTCGTCACGGCCCCGCGGAGGCATTTGTAGTTTTTAATCGCTTTCAGAGAGGACCGTGCTCTGCACGCGCTCGCACAAAACCCTTCTGTTCGTCGGCTATCGCGCGACCGCGTTTCCATTTCGGGTATCAGGAACTAGCGATTCGACGATTCACGGCACTCTTTCGGCCCGAGTGTTCTTCGATACGATTAGTATTGTTCTCCCTACTTTTCAATCCTTGCTCCAAGATGTCTAACGCTTCGACAATTTCTCTAGCTCGACTCGTACAATTCTGTTGAATTGGGCGAATCGATGCGGAGACTCGTACGCTCTTTAAACACCAATTGCTCGAAGCTTGTTCGTTCTATCGTCGCTTTGTTCTTGAACATTTTAATGTCGATGGCGGGCAAATATTTGTAGGCGTCCACTCCCTTTTTCCTCTGCGATTTAAATTTACCTACGCGTCATGGAACTTTCACGGAATCATCGTCGAGTCCTCGATTATCGTACCACCGTGACTCGGCTGTAATTTCAACGTCCACGCCCTCGACCACTGCTCGATGTTCGTCCCACGAACGTCTGGAAATTGAAGACGGTTTGATGGATCGCGACCAATGAAATTGGGTCAGTCGATATGTGTTCCGCGAGGCCATCACCGATCGTCGAGCGGTCTTGAATACGACGCGAGCGCTTGAAATACCGTCAGAAACTCGTGGAAACATCTTTCGAGGTGTCTTTATCTTCCCGTTACTTGTTTCGTCTATCTGAACACTTCCATTCGAGTGATTCACGCGCGTCGATCGCGCGTTTCGATTCTTTCCATCCGTGGCGTTTGATTCGCAGTTATCTGTACAAGAGAGGTTCGCGACATCGTTTCCAAACAAGTAGAAAAAATGGCGGCTGCCGCGGTGTACATCGTAGATACGTTCTAATCCTTTAACATTCCAATCGATATCAATATTTTAATATTCCACGCGGAACTTGCTCTTCATATATTCAGTATTCTCTCGACTCCATGTGCAGAAAACTAATTCGTTCGCAGACAATTTTAGCACAACCATTAAATATTCATCGACTCAGAGATTTTATGTGCCACCCTTTTCATCCTGCATTTACTTAAACATCATCGCAGAATTTCCTTGAACCGCGCAAGGTATTCATATTAATGTCGTCATCGAATCATTAAGATGTAAGGAAACGCGCGAAAGTCAGCGAGGATTAAATCCAGCCTGGTTTTCTCAGCCCTTGGCCAACGAAACGAGTGTTTCCTACTGCGATCCGCTCGCATGAACCGTCGTAATTTTACAGCGATTATCCGCATACTCCAGCGGCCGCGACGCGTTAATTACACGGCGGACTTTAATTTCGACCCTGCGGCTATGATTAGAATAAGCCAGCGCCGCAGACCGCGTTATTGCGTTACACAAATCTACGGACAGCACGATTGTATTTCGAACTCCATTATTGTCTCGTCCGAGACGTTGGCGCAAGGTGTGTCCACGCGTGAAAAGATGCTTTCTCGTCGCCCTTTTGTTACCTCAAAACACAAAGCACCGCCACTGAAATGGGACCGTGGAGTGTCTTTGTTATTTTCGAAAACATCCGAGATCTTTGCCCGTTGGAAAGAACGGTACGGCGCTGATCCAAATGTTGTCCTTTGTTTCTTAAGACCACTGGCTTTCGTGGTTTTCCACTTTTTTCCGTTTCAGACAGGAGGATTTATCTTGTTGAACATTGTTGTGACGAGAGATGAACGAAGTTTCGTTTAACAGTGTCGTTTGCATTCGCATAGCTGCTGTCCTCTGTTTTACCAGTGTCTCTTTTGAGTTATTTGTAAATTTGTTGCACACTGTGCGAGCATTGCTTCAATAATTCCTTAAAAAATCCTACTCTTTTTTAAAGGGTTTTATCAGGAAGTATTTCGCTGGCGCGGGTCCCCAATTACTCTCAAATATATTCTCAGACGCGATAGGATTAAATTCCAAGTAGGTCGTGACATTTTCTTAGATCAGTATGCCGCTGGAGAGTGTTTCCGTGCGAGCATCGAGTGCGGTTTCAGAGGCACGCCCATCGTACGTGACTCCTTGTGTTCAAAAACGAGAAACAAACGCGAAGTGCAACGTTGAATTGCTGCAACTTCACAGAACTTGCCTGGTTCCCATATCAATTGAACTTTCCTTTCGAAGTTGTAACATTTGCGACAAAAGACGACGAGAAAAGAGAGGTCTGAAGAAGTTCTTGCGGCACGTTTTTATCTCTCCTAAGCGAACTCGCGGAGGTGGCTAATTTATATTATTAGTATTTATCTAGAGATAATTTGGAATCTAATATCGTTAAAAACACTTCCCGTCTACGAACGCAACATTCAAATTCTTCCTTTTCATTGAGCCATTGCGGTCTGTTTGCTCCATTCCTCGGTTAATCTCGAGGAAAGAGAATGTTCAGCGATAAAGTAGCGGTGCGAAAAGAATTGCGCCGAATTAAACGAGACTGGCGGGACGCAATTTCGTAGTTTCGTTTATCGCCTTTCTCCGTCCTTCTCTGTCCCTCTTTTTATTAGCTTCCTTCGAGAAACAATTCGAAATGGAAATGTTTAAAACCCGTTCATTAATCTCGCGTTAGGGACGCCTAGGAGTGGTCCCGGACGACAGAGAAGCATCTGCCAGGCTGAAATGAATCGTTCTCGAGGAATTAACGCGACCGCGGGTTTGCCGTGTCTCCTCGCCGCCTCTCGTCCTAATTGCAGAAACAAAGCTTAGCTGGAACCAGCAAACGTAACGCCGTGTAAGTAGTAGCAACAACCGGCGTTAAGTAGTAACAATAATACTGGCGAGGCACTGTCGCGTCGCCTCGTTTCTCTCAGGGAAATTCTTCTTCCAGCCGCCCGTCTGACTAGCGATGGGCTTCTTCTACTCGCACTGCATTTGTCTCTCTCATCGTTGACCTCTTTTAAACCTTCTTATGCGTATTTATATAAACTCTTTAAATGTTCAAAGAGAAGTACATTTGAAGTATCCTGAAGTCACATGTCTGAGTAATTTGGAAAAGTTCCAAATATTTGAATCAAGCGAAAGTGCGATGGTTTCGGTCTTTTTTGTCTGGATTTTTCTCGACGCTTTATTAAATTTCGTTTTCAACCAGAAATTTGGCAATCTCTATTATCTAGGAAAACATACTTCGAATCGATAGGTGCTTTTCGAGTACACAATGCTAGAGACATGTCGCACAATGGAGTTCAATTCACGCGTTTAATCATGCGCGACATTGTTTTACTCTCTGTACACGTGATTATATCTTGCTAGTACATTCTGTTTGTTCAACCGTATACAATCTCTTGCTGAACAATAGCCAGTCCTATTCTACTTACCCAAAAGGCTACGCAACTGTACAGAGTTCCTTTCAATATGGGTGACTGTAAACAGCCTTGCTATGGTTGCACGACGGTAGGTGGTGCCCATTATACTTGCCTACTTTTGTGTAATTCTACCTGTTTGTACGTAATTGTTCTATTCTACTTCAGCAGTTAAGATCTGCTCGCTGTAATTGGTTTATTACAGTTTCATTTTCAATCCACTTCAACTGTAATCGATTGCTGCTAGTTGTCTGACCACTGATAGCGCTACTCTACTTATCTCACTACTCGTTGACGAATACAGAATACCGTGAGAGCATATTGCATTAACTCATACGTTCATCGTCGCGGTAGAATATTCAAGCAAATTACTGTAGCGAGTGCGTTAAAAACATTCAAAGAAATCACGGGTTGTTCAGTAAGTAGTTAAGGTCTTATTATAAGTGACATTTCCGACGCTCCGTCCAGGTATCTGAATAGTACCGTACATCCTTTTTCAACACTCTCTTTTCCTCAATTTTCTCTCTTTCTCTCTTTCCCTTTCTGCGGCACTGCAATGCTTATAGTCTCTCCTTTGCACAGGCTGTGTCGTCCAAGCAGGGCTGAATACACACGCGACATTACTACTGCTGAGAGGCAGGCTCGCGTTAACTAAGGAAAGTCAATATTTAAGTCAAACTAGTTCACCTCTCTTAAATTAACGATTTACATCGGACACGTCTGAATACTCTCTCCGGTTACGTTCCCGCTTTTCAAGTCGGTTTGGTTACCAGACATCTTGCTGGCACACGCATCGCGTTGTACAAGTGGTGATAGAGGGAGAGGGAGGCGTACGTACACATTCGAGTGTCGTTCAAAGAGCCGTGAATCGTGAGTTACATTCGAGGTAACCCGCTAGCTTGTCTGTGTGGTTAACGTTGTTTGCTAAGAGGAAAGAATGAGCAATTTCGTGAAATATACGGCTTTCCCTAATGTGTTCGCTGTGAGAATACCAAATGGAACGTTCGCAAAATTGTTTTTAGTCGCTTGCAGAAGAAATTTAAAATCGATTACAGATAATATTAGTAATTGGTGTTCGTAATACAAATACTGCTTGGAACCAGCATTATATTACTTCAGTAAATTACCGCTACTTTCTGCAGAACGGAATTAGAACCGTAGAATAATACTTAAGAACACACGCCATCAAGAGGGATGAATTTTCAAGTATCACGTTTCCATGCATTGGGAGGGAACGCGACTCTTCGGCTTTCGAATCAGGAAAAAGTGGAAGGAACAGTCGGAAAGAGATGCGTAATGCCTGCGGAGGTACTGTTTCTCAAAGAACGAGCATCTCCCGTAACTCGCGTAAGACACTCGATCCATTGTTCGAAATTATTCTACCGAAAGTGCAACGCGCGTGGAACAGTTACGGTTGCTTATAATGCTCGCGTTGGTGGCTGCCAGCGAGAGGGTTAAAGGTAAAGAGTCGAGCGAACGCAGGAGGATTCCGTAGCTAGGCAGAAACACATAGTCGTTGCTGTGTCACGTGCAGCTGCGGAGGCAACGGTAAAGTTATTGCGCGTACAGCCGAGCACCCGGGCAAATAGTGATAATAGTCGAAAGTTCGCGGCGGACGCAGCCCGGCTGACCATACACGTGGCAACTCCACTGTCTGCCTGCGACCAACCTTTACCGCTGAATTATACGGCCGACCGATTACCTGCACACGAATGCTCATTTCCAGGCTGCCCGATTTGTTTCGATCGCCACGGACCGCTGCCCCTTTCGGTTATTATCTTGCATTAATTCGGCTATGCGGACGTACATAAGTGAACGCGGGATTGCGGGAATCAAATACTTTGGGCTGTGGAAAGTGTCGGAAGGGTTGGGAAGTCAAAACGTAGAAATGTTTTTTATCGACAAATTTTGAGGTTTTCACGGTCCAACGTTACACAGATATATATCATATTTGGAATTTTGCAACTCGCGGAATCTCGCAACAAGGCTTCAATGTCAACGTTTCTCGTCTTCGCGAAGCGCGCGGAAAGACAAACACATCCAATCGACAACCTAGACAGTCTGGAAGACAATTAATTGTTTTCTGCGAATTAAAACGGCGCGCGATTCGACATGCTACGAGTATTGGGTAAATAGTAATAACACTGCGAAACTTTCGACCTGATGGAATTCGCCGGGTCGTACGTCGTCTGCGCGCACTCACGGCATTACCGTTGAATTATGCACGTCGCCACTCAAACGTCTCTGGAAATGGTGCTTCCCTCTTCTTCGAGTCCCTCTACCGCCAGGCAGTCGCCCGATGTTCACCACCTACGTCTGCCTGACGGTGTCGGCTGGCGGTTTCACCTCGGGGCCAGAAAGAACCGAACGATGGGCGGTTCTTTCGTCAGAATATTCACCGACGAAACGGAATGCAAACGGACGAGTCGAAACGTAAACCTCGCGACATTTCCTAGGGTAGAACGGGGCGTGAGCATTTGCTTAGGTGCACTTAACGTGCCTCTGAAACGCGTGTACCGTGAGCCTGGAATTTCGCTGTCGACAAATTCGCGCGATTCGTCGACGACGTTTGGTGTCTGCCCTCAAGTTTTCTCAGAATCGTTCTCAGCTGTGACTGGTTTCGATACTTTTGCTCGTATATTATCTATGTTATTTTCGTGTAAGCGTCGTTGCGTTACTTAAATGTTTCGTAAAACCAAAGGGTCCCTCGATAAAAGTTCCTCCTTCAACTCGACGAATTTCCACGATTTTTCAAGGATGTTCGGTGGGACAGACTTCCTCGGTTTCCACGGAACTACACCAGTAAACTTTGACATTAAAGTTCTGCCTTTGACTGGGGAAATTTTCGCGATTCTTATACGATGTTCCGTAGTCTCCCTTGTCCGCTTCGAAACCTTTCAGGGACCAGTCGAAACAGATTTTAGTTCTTCTATCAATGTTGCCTGTTACCTCGATGCATCGGTAGAAGAGTGCGTTACATCTTTCTTGTTTAAGAATTGATTTACATCAAGCGAAATGATCGGGGCGCCGTGCGCTCGGGGAACAAGCTTGAATGCAAAAGTTCTTCTCCTATCTTGGAACCCTGTCCTTAGTTTCGATAGCGTCGAAGGAGAGAGATGAAAAAGTTAACCGGGAAACAGGAGAACGGTGCAAACGCAAAGGGAATAATAAGGATAGAGAGAAAGGGGTGGGGAAAAATTGGAAAGGTTTCCATGGCAGGGGCACCTGTGGAATTCCACGATATCCCCTTTGCCCAGCAGCGTGGACTTGAAAACTCGTTTGCAGAAAGTCGCTCGACCGGAAGTGGTTGCCACGGGTACGTAGAAACAGGCAGAGCCGGTTGAAGCGTGGGTAGACCGGTGGGGGAGTTTTCGTTGGTCGGTGTTCGCCAATCGCGTAAGCAGATCGACCTTTCTTCCTCTTTCGTGGCAGCGTTGAGCGACGCCATCGACCAGCCATGGCCTGGAAATGTAATATGCATTACGACGGGATCGTGGGGATTCTGGGGCAGCCAGGAAGAGCGTGGAATAAAAATAATCTGCGAAATAAAGGCTGGATCCCGAAAGAGAATGAGCGAACGAGTCATCGTGGAAGAGTATCTTTGCGCGTGTCCGATTGACACGCACATACCTTGTCGCTTGACAGTGATTAACGGCGTTGTTAAAAAAAGTCGTAGGATTCGGTTTGTTCGACGCTATAAATTTGCACTTGTCTGGAGCGACTTTGAAATTGTGGAACTCGACTGATACCGCTCCTTGTTTGTGGGATTTAGCTAGTTATCGTATCAAAGGCACGAAGTATACTTTGGACCCAATTGGTCCAAGCGACCAAGCGTTAGAGAATTTGGTTGGCATAGCCTTGTGTGGTAGAACTGTAGCAAACTTGAGTCATAGACATTCCGTGACTCTCCCATTACGTATAATGGGTTCCAGTAATTGGAGGTGGTCTATGACGACTTCCAAATGATTAGTATGGCGTCCGTCGAATTCTGTGAACTCGTGATTGCGCGCGTCCAAGTTCAACAATCGTACGTGCTTTCGCAAACTATCGCTAAACATTTTAGGCAAGAAATCAGGAACGGAAACTGTCGAGAATAATCTTGACGATTTAATCTCCTTTTATCGGCGTACGTAAAAACAGAATCGAATCTACATGCAAATTGCAGGTGGTATCCACATTCGTACGCGTGCACAGCACACGGGCGTGTTCGAGAGAAAAAGACATCCAGCCATCTGTATTTGAAGTCTCCGGAGCGGAGAGCTTACCTTTCATCCGTCGGGGAAAACGAATTCGAGCGCGAAGGAGGCCCGGTCTGAGCCCGAGAAAAAAGGAACGGCACGAGGAAAAATACGAGTAGCCGTGGAAGAAAGGACATCGTCGAGCGACGATGGCGGAAAGGGGATACCGTCGCGTCGTCACGGCAAAGGCGATTTTCCCGAGTTTCGTTTGTTTCCTTCGCAATGAAACGAGAGGCGGATCCTCGACGAGTCTCCGCGCGATCCTTTTTAACAGCCTGAGAGAAAACCAAGTGAAAAGAACAAGGACAAAGGTGGAGGAACAAGCGAAAACCGGGCGCCCCTCTCCTACCCTCGTAGAAGATTCGTTCCTCAGAGACGAAAAGAAGGAAATAAGCAGAAGATAAGAACGCGAACCCTTAGTACGCAGATCGGGGAGATGTACCTTAGCGGGCCACTTTTTCCTTGGCCTACGAACAATGCTAGCCGCTACCCCTCTTCATCCCCTCCGGTCCTTCTCTAAACCATAACGAGATATAAATCGGCGTCCTGAATGGACGATTACTTGAAATGGCTAAATATCAAGGTGCGCTCCGCTATGGCTACCGCAGCCAACAGTTTTCATTGGTGAAACTTCTTTTTGGCCCGCGTTTACGAGTCCTCCGAGGGCCGCGAGTGCCGGCTGCCGGTCGTCGAGGAACCTCGAGATAAGTCGGTTACGTAATTGGCCGCGGCAAGGACCATTTTTTGCGGGCCACTCCGTGGAGGACGCCTCGGTTCTTTAATGTCGCGCGCCCGAATTAAGTGAAACGGCTAGGAAAGTTTCGCTCGCTTGATGTTAATGCACACCTTTAGAGGCACTTACCGCGGTGTATGTCAGCCTGAGATAGTGGCGATTCTTGTCGCTTAGGGGAGGATTCAGAGCGAGTTGCCGCGCGGGCCGTTTCGGTTTTAATTGAATTCAATTTTTAGCTTCTTCCTACCCCGATCTTTTCGCGAGTTCTTTTTGTTTCGCGCTGCGGCATACTCGATACTTTCTATCGATCCATGCTTCTTATGTACAAAAGTTATGTCATAAAATGTATAAAAAACGTACGTTTCTAAATGTTGGAAATGTCGTCGTCGTCGTCGTCGTACATTTGCGACAATCGTGAGAGGCGTGTGGGACAACATGTCGAGAAATGTCCGCCGGAATTCGAACGGCTCACCTGTTACACCTTGATTTCACGAGTGTCGGAGGGACAAAGTTCCAGTTACGTCGTTCCTCCGTTTCCTTCTCTTGCTCCCCAAACGACCGGAACTTTTTCAAGCGCGAAGGAATTTGTCTTTTGAAAGACTCTATCGAAAGTTCTGTCCCCTTTAAAGAGAGACACAGAAACGATCTTCCTTTCGTTTACTCCCCTTTTTTCCGAAATTCCAGGCAGTATCGTTGAAACTTTTCCACGAGCTGGTTATTGTTCGAACATCTCTTTGCAAAACTGATCACATTTTCGTCGGATAAAAGAACAGAAGGGAATGTACTTTGCGTCCTTATCGCATAGTATAGTTAGAGATTCAATGTTTTTGAGGACATGGTATTCGAAAGCTTTAACATTGGTACCTACTATATATAATGCCAATCCGTAAAAGCCTAAAATATTTCATTATGCGATGTCCGGCTCATTGAAAAATGGCGCATGGATTTACCCTCTCCAAAGGTATTTCAGGACCGGAGGGTTCTCTTTCCACCGTCAGGCTATTTGTTAAATCGTCGAAAAAGCAGAAAAGAAACGTTTTATCGCGATCGAACGAGATATCCTTCAGGATGGTACGCTGCTGGATCCCCTGATCGTGACCAGGAACGATAGGTGGTCTCGTTTCGCGTTCGAACGATTCATTGGCACCGCTATCCATCGACAGATCGATTGCTCTCGTTCCTGCCGTGCCAATTCACGTAACCGTTCCTCAAACGGTTGGAAAAAAAAAGTGCCGGAGGACGGTACAGTTTGGAAAGGCCAGTCTTCCCTGCGTTTTCGTACAATTTGCCGGGCACTGCGGTTGCCCGGAACCTCGTGTCTGTTTCTCTTCTGTGACGTTGTCTAGTTTTCTTGCTTCGATCGCGAAAATGGGAAAGGAGAAGTACGAGGGGAATGGACGTGCTCCGGGTTCTGCTCCAATTCTCGCAAACTTATAAGTTATACGAGAATGGTTGACAGTGATTCATCCATCTTTAATTTATACAGTGTATTATGGAACGTGGAATTCGCGTGTACTCCTCTTCGTCACGACGATTAGACAGCTATGAGAGACACAGCAATTAGTCTACTATAAACTATTGAAACGAATTAAATTGAGCACGTGAAACGGAGAAGGCGCGTCTGTTTAGCATATCTGACCGAGCAGACCGGGGGTCGCAAATTGTCGTAACCAGTCAGGGTTTTCCGGTGTTATATCCTGTGTGGTTTATGCAGGATTTGCAATTTCGCGATGGTAGAATGTTGCGTAAGCCGCGAGAGCTTTATGGTCGCAGAGTTTATTAGTTTCTAACCTGCGGTCCAGTGTAACCGGTCCAGCTTTCCTATTCCGGCTTCAACTCTTTCACTCCTACAAATCCAGCAGTTTCTAATTCCTCTGTTTGTCCTCTCTCTCTCTCTCTCTCTCTCTCTCTCTCTGCCTTTCTCTTTCTCTTTGTGAGCTTCGAGCCTTTCGACTTTTGTAGCCGAGGCAAGTTTCGGAATGCACGAGGATTCCCAACGGACAGAAGAATTCTAATCTCGCTTGGCCATCTCTATAAAGTTCCCGGTCAACGTGCTGTGGCCCGTTCTTTGTTCGCACAAAAGTCCGCCTCTAAATCCGTTTACGCGATTAAAGCGATCCGTATCCGCATTCGCGCAGGCTTTCCTATGAGCGAGAATGTACTTGCTTCCGCTATTCGAGGTCTATCTTTGAAATCTTTTGTGTCGAGCAGCGCGGTCAAATTGCTGTGGCCTTTCTACGCACGCGTTCTTTTTCATCGTTCGCTTTTGAGAGAAAACATTACGCTATTCGACAATTTTTTAGTTCACTGTGTAGTATTTGCGTATTTTCTGCGTACACAGTTTTTAGTCGAAGATAAGGTCGCATTTTATTTATTCGGGACGAATATTTTAATGGGTAACTTCTGAATCAGCGAACCAGGCTTTCCAACTTTGTAACTAGCCTTTCAGGGTCGATAAAAAATTCGTACGGTCCGAAAGGTGTCCCGGAATGCCTGTGCGCCTCCCCTATGTGGGAACTGACAGGTGGTCTGGTTTGAACGATTCATCCTGGCGCGGAATCGGTGACGTATGAAGAACCGACGTGTGCCGTGTGTCTGTCATTATAAATCGCGACCGGGACGTCCGATGAAAATTATAACGCGGCCATCAGTCGACGTCCCCGCATCGCTTCGTCCATATTTCTCTCTGTACGCGATCGATTAATCTTCGAGAAGTTCGACCGTCATAAATAATCTCGTTTTTCGGGCAGCTGGACTCGGAAAAAGGAGAAAGAAAATGGTAAAATGGACGATGTTCAAATGGCTCTACGATTAATTAGCTACACGATAATGATCTAATTACTCGTTTCTACCATTTATAATTTTTTTTACATATCTTCCTTTCTTTTCACATCTTTTTTTAACGCCGCCGTTCAGCTTCCATTTCTTTTTTTCATCGGTCACGTACGTTACACATTGTACTGACCTAATTTCTTGTTTTTTGTTCTCGTGTGTTTTTCGAAATTCCCGTTTACCTTTCATGTATTTTTTATAACTCGTGTTTACTTTCCATTGTATTTTTTACTGATCATTGCGATGCGATTTTTTTTATTTTTCTTGCTGTTGTTTTTCGTGCTTAAAGGGTTCTGCTGTGATCTGAATATTAGGCTCTTATGATATTTCCTACTTTTCGTTCTTTGTCTATATTCGCGTTACGTCTGAGTCGTGTCTCTGGTTTAATATACGAAGGTTTGCCGAGGGAACTGACACGAACCGGGGGGTTCATAAACGAGAATCGAAAGAAGGATCAAAGTAAATCGTGTAAGCAAAAACTATTCGGGCGGAATGAAGTAGAAGATATTAGGAAGAACCGTCGACGTTGATCTCGTGGAACTTTCTCGACATATCGTACATTTCGTGCGCGTGTGTGTACAGAAAACATTGGTAATAAAAATACTGGAAAAAGTATGACCGCGCAATTTCAGCCGGTCGAAATCCTTAGTCTTCATTATGGTCGTAGTACCCTCAGCCAGGTTTCTCGCCTTAAGACCACCTTCGTCTGGCATTAAACTCGTCCTGCTCGAAACTCCTTGTCGTCGTAGCCATCATCCTTTCACTTCAGATTATCGTTGTTGACGTTTCACTCGAGGCAGAAGCCAGACCACCTCTTGCTTTAAACTCGCCATCCTTGTCCGACCTAATCGGTCCATCCTTCCATTCCGTTCAACCGCTGAAACATCTTACACCCAATGGACCAATTTCCCCTTTCCGATGCTCCTGCGAAAATGAAGCGGGGTAACTTCATTACTTTGCTGGAATCGCACGGATTCTCGCGATCGCGCGTTGCATGATATCGTTAATTAAATCTGAAAATTATTTCGCCCACGATTCTATCGCGTCATTTGTTACAAGACCCTATTGTTAGTTACACCGCCATCTTGATTAAATACAGTTGAACGCAAGACTTACTTTCTATAATCACGAAACGTGTTACACGATAATAAAGTAGAACTGCGTGTTTGTGTAAAGGGGAGAGGGAGTTGCGCACAAGTGTTACTTTAATTGATAAGAAATCGATATTTATCCATGGACTGACATTCGAACAATGCGACACGACAAGCAACTGTTGAGAAATGAAAGAAAAGCTGCTCGAAGAACAAGGAATAACACTTGACGGCAGCACGAGGAAATTCCCTTCCACACGTGCAACTTGTCTGCTCTGTCGTCGAGGATGGAAAGACTCGATGCTGCTTTTCTTCCCCGCGAGAGGAAGAAAGTTTCATCGGCTGTTCTTGCGTAACACTTTTCCTGCGAGCTTTCGAGGTGGTACTTGGCAAAAACGAGAAGATAATGGACGAAGTGTAATAATAAGAAAGTTGACGCAAGGAAGGGATCAAAGCGATGGAAAGAATTTTAAGTGCCCGCTGAAATAGTTTTGCGCGAAGCAGAAAATATTAGATGAAAAATAGACGAATCGATCGAATGTCCATTATTCCATTATTATATGATATCCAACATATCAATAACACGAACGCCATGAGATCATGACTTTCAAAATATTCGAATCAAATCAGACGAATGATGTGTAAAAAAATCGGAGGGAATCGGAGTGCGCTTCGAGATACCTCCCTTTCGTGTGACAGGGTGAAAAGACTAGTCGAGGGACGGACACGTGTGTAAATAAAGATGAAAGAGAGGACCACTAGACAGAGGAACGAGGATCGAAGAAAGAGGGACGGCGTACAAGTCGAGGGAAATTAAGCAATTAGTAACTTTGCACCGCAGCAGCTCTCAGCGTGATTTGATTATGTTTTCGGTTTAAGCTCTCCTGCGAGTGCGAGGGGGTTGGCTCGTTCCTCCCTCTGCTCGCTTTGGCGTGGATCCCTTCGTGAGAGTGAATTCCGTGGTCGATGGAGGGGCGAGCTTTTAAGAGATCGTTTTGGATCAGTTCGATGTACATATGTACGTACATCCGCAGCCGCAGACTCTGAAGGGGCGATACGTGCCTCGAACGTCGCGTCCGCTTCTATTTCTTCGTTTCCGCGGTTCTGTCACACCCTATTGTTCTTCGATTCCCGCGCTCCTTATTGCATTTCCTCGATTCGTCCGTGAAGGGATGAGAGAGCGAGGGAGGGAGAGAGGTAGGGGTGGGCGTACAGGCACCGGTGAAAACCGTGGTGACGATTGGGGATCGATCGTGGCAAGAGCCATTGTGCACGACGGAAGGTCTCGGTGTGAGGAGTTCAGATGGGAAGAATCCGTCGGCGAGACGGGTAATTGAAGGGTTCCGTATTACTGCGTTGGCAGTGGCCAATTTTCAGAAACTGTGGCAGGGATACCGCAACGTTGCGGGTGGTAGGTTTTAGGAAACCGTGGTTACGATACCGCAAGCGTAATGCCGGAATACCCGCACCCCCGTTTGGGGGTGGAAGGATTGCGAATCCGCTTTCGTCAAAACAGAACCGCACGATGAATCAGAATGCGCAAACAAATTTCCATTTTTTATTTTCCAACGGGCACGGCTCCGGTTTACTTTATCGCTCGCGTTTAAAGTTACAAGCCTGACGTTGAAACGCGAATCGCGTCGCGGCAGGGTAAACGGCGTCACCGTGAAACCGGAGTGACGAATGTAAAAATTAAAGAGGCTGCCGCTCTGCGGGGAGAGCGAGAGCGCCAGGCCGCCGCTCTGCTTCTGGCGTCGCTTTTAAGAAGTCACGGCGCACTGTCCCCGGCAAACTTCGCCGTTGAAATACAGCCCCGAACGTTCCGTCAGACTGCATTCCGCCTCCCCCAGCACCTGCCCTTTTCCTTTTTCTTCCGCCCCGTACTTTTGCATTATTTCCAACTCCGCCGTTTCCGACGCAGTTGCCAGAAACTGCAAACTTTCCAAGGACGCTCAATGGCAGAAGAATCTCGAATGTAATTAGCGGCCGTTTTCTCCTTGTTTGCCTCAGAATTGACCCAGGCTACTTTACCGCTCGTAGTTGCCTTTTTAACGTGCCTAATGTTTGGACAAATGGCCTCTCCGTGAATAAATATCGAACGGGTAAGATCGCCGAGTTGTTTATCGACGAACGAAGCCGAGGGTTGAAAGTAAGACATTATAATTGAACAAGATTAATTGTCTCTACTTGGAATTCGTGGACTTCGAATACCATTTCGGCGGAATACGTCTTTCTGTTCGTCTTTCCTTCGAATTTCTTGAATTTGTTGCAACGGTGGAACGATCTTCAAGTAAAACGCGATACAGTAAAAAAGGTAATCCGCGAATCCTTCAAGTAGCCGCGATTAATCTCGTAGAGTGGCGGCGAACTCGAACCAACAAGTGGAGGAAAGGAGGAATCCCTCGTTGTCTATACGAAGCGAATCAAGTTCGCTGAAGCGGTGGGGCAGATTTAAATAAGGGGAATCGTCCCGCGGATGCAAACGAGAGTTCGCTCGAAAGAACGTAATCAAGGTAAAAAATGGAGCAGCCCCTTCTCGTCCGCTCTGTTTTCTCACGCGATCGAAATAGCAACATTACTTAACCAAGCCTGCTCGATTTACCTTCCGTTCTTCCGAAAATTTCGCTCGCTTATTAGTTGACAAGTTTTAGGCTCACTTTCACCTATTGAATAAATGCCTTTCGCACGTTGATCCGTTGTAACAGAGTTACTTAAGTATGTAAGGAAATGTGTTGAATCAAGGTGCTTTCTACGCTAAATCACGTCTCAGTTAATTAGTCCTCCAAAAATAGCAGGAAATTTAAATGGATTAACAGTAACGAACTCGGTTGTAAATTTACATAAATCAGTCTTGCGGGGTAGAAAGTTATTCCACTTACTCTAACTATCGAGTAAGTTTCACCTATTTCTCCGACAAACACAAACTACTTGCAAACCGAAACTAGATTGAAGGTAATCAATAGACTGGGTGAAACTAATCAATAGACTATTTATGCATTTATAGGGGATATAAATGTTGCAGGAAGGCAGAGAATACGCTCGAGGCGCGGCAGTCCACGATGTACATTTTGGGTCGCGGTAGAACACGAAGGAGGCACGTATAAAAGTGCGAATGCTATTTTATCATTACTTCTAAGTCAGTTTTCTGATTTTTTTTAATGGACCTCTGTCAATTTGACTGTCGGATACGAGCTTTTGAACAGGGGGTGTATATTTAACGGCTGAGAGTCCCTATTTAGATTATAAAATTGCAAAAACGGTTGGTCCACGGTCCATCAATTAAGTATTCTTTCAAGAATTTTCTGAAAATAATTAACCTCGTTCTATCAACGAGATCTATTCAACGTCGCTCACAGCCACGCTTCCGTCGCTCTTTTCTCACGACCCGATGACACACCGCGCTGAACCCCGTCTCTCGCAAACACAATAACCGGAGCGAGGATGATCAAAGCGGACGAAGCTCGCTGCAGAGTGGTCGGGTGCACGTCACCCACCGGTCTCGGAGGCTTAATTTTTCACGCAAAAAGCGCGCCACCAAGGAATCTTTGAACGGGGGAGGGTCGTTACATTGTAACGCTTCTTGCGACGGCTCTTTCGCACGGCGCCCGTCCCCGTTTTCTCTTCAAATCTTTGTTCCGCCAGCGGAACGGCCTTGTCAGCCAACTGGGACGACGAGCGGTGTCTGCGAGTTACCAGCTCTATTTGCGGTCTAGAATTTTTGATAGCGCAGCGAAATATTAGATTGAAACGTTAAGCAGCGGTATCGATCGCTGTAGCGACGTTCAGGATTGCGTGCGGTAACAGGGTCGGGATTAATTTTTCAATGGTGGACGAAGCACACTATCCGGTTGAATATTAGGTTTCCACTTAACGAAAGAATGCTTTTCTCGGTTGAGCTTGCAAATTTCTCGAAATTTTTTACTCATCGTTTCTCTTTACGTTAACAATCTTGTGGTAGCATATATTTTCTTTGATAGACTTCGAACAGCAGTTAACTCGTGGAACAATTTCTCATCGCGAAGATGGACGGACAATCTGTATACTCCACGTTCTCCTGACTAAGATTTCATGCCTTCGTCTCGTCAGGTACCCGCCAATTCGTTCGCTCAGACTCTCTTAAACACGTAAACTTTGACGTTTACCCGATTCTACCACCTGGCTGTACTTAATACTCGAAGGCCACCTCGTGTATTCGACGTTCATCTTTCAGACAGGCCAGCGAAACGAGCAACGTTGGTCCCCTCGTCCGAGGTGAATAGTAGTTTAGTCGTCCGTTTTTCCTAGCCACCGCGTACAGCCTCTTTTTCATCTCGGGAAGCCACGATTCCGTCACTGGGCGGCGTCCCGTTTAATTCCAGCCGTGCAAGGGATTAAACGGGTCCCGGGGAAAAATCACGAACCTGCTCTTCGCCCGACAGGTTGCTCTACCAACTTTCCACCCCCTCTTTCTCTCTTCCGTCAATGACTTGTGTACCGATAGACAAATGAAACGTTGAATTGCACGAGCACAGAGATCGGACGATCCCGACGATTGGACATTGAAATTCGACGAGCGCGTCGCGGGGAGGAAAAAAGTTGACGCGTCAAACCGTGGTAGACGATCAATGGACTGGAAATCCAGAGGACGCGAAGAGAGGAAAAGTATTTCGCGGAGAATAGTTCAATAATGAAGGCATTCTTCGGCGCACGGAGTTTGAGAGACGGATCCCAGTCCTTTTAAGTAGCGTACTCGTAAACGTCGATAAATACGTAATGGAATACCCAAGGCAGCCTCCGCGACGGTCCCGTCATCCGAATTACTTATTCACGACACCTGTTACGTAACGAAGTGAGAGTCGACGGGAGTCGGCCAGCAGTAAACAAGGATTTCTTTAATTAAGCGACCGGACGAAGCTTCCTTCTAGCCTGTTTCTTCCGGTTCCTACGGCCAGACAGCCGAGACTTTATCTACCACCCTCCGCCGTCGTCTGTTCGTCCCGCCGTGCCCAACCACCCGCACACGCGCCCTCCGTCTTTCTCCTCCCGCAGCCTCTCGTCTCTTGTTGTTCGGCGCGATGCAAAGCCCGGATAAGGGACGTGGATAGAAGTTATTTACGTACGGCTGTATTTGCGGCGTGGTAGCGCGACAGGGGTGACACGGGCCGAGGATGGCGGCCGAAAGGGTTGGAAAGAGGTCCGACCGTCCTCTTGGACAGGACGCTCGCGACCCGTCCCATGTGGGTTCCGTTAATTAACCGAGTCTACCGAGTTCTATTCCTCTCGCGTTATATTACCCTCCTCCGGTTCTCGTCTGACCCCCGAAACACCCCCTTCTACCACGATGCACCTGGGGGTTGCGGGGAGTCGCCCCAAACCCCGCCTATCTGCGCACTTACACGCGACGTTATTTTGCTTGCGAAGGCATCGGGACACCCCTATGCTTGCCCACGAATCGCCAAGCTTCCACCCGCTTCCGGGAACGGAACAGATTGGCCACGGACTCTGATAGCTCTACGGATTCGGTGGATGGGGTGTTCGTAATTTTCTTACCGGCTGAACGAACGGCTAATGCGGTCTGACGTTGGGTTAGATTCGATGTTGCGTCGGGTGTCCGAGTGATTGGGACTGGGAACGGGCGGCGGAGAAAGGAACGAGGGTGGCGAAATTAAAGATCGACGGGCAGGTGTTTTTACGTTCCGCGAGTTCAAGTTTCGTTGCGAGTTACGAGTAGGAATGATCGTGCAATTTTTATTGCGTATAAATTCCATCTTTCTCGAGTTGGCTTTTTTTTTTTTCAACACGTCTGGATAATTTAGTACGAGTATTTTAGACGCGATGAGCTGTAAATAATGATTCAAGTGGCGTGCGGGTGAATTCGATGGCCGAAAATATGGTGGAATGATAGAATAACGTCACATCGAACGAAGCTTTGTTTTCCAGAAAAATGACTTTGGAAATTAATAGAGTACACGTGCATGTGACGGACATTTTGCGTTAACAGCCTTTGTTTGTACACCACTGTGCTACGTATACAATACGAGTCTTTAGCTGAAACATCGTTCGAAATGTTGCGTAATGTCGTATTCCGGGAATATTGAATCATGTATATTTATGAAACTATGGAAATAAGAACAAAATGTTCCACGCAAAAAGTACTTAATATTCAGACGATAAACTCTCGTTTTAATACCTCCCGACATATTGGAATAATTTTTAAAGGCCCACTCTGCATACAGATTGCCGCGAACAAAAAAGAAATTAAGATAACTCGTTACCCATTGCACGATCCTTATATGGTTTCTCTAAATTTCCATAATTACTCGAACCCGCCCCCTCTCGTCCTCGGGACACGTTTTCCCTCTAACGTAGTCGCAATTCTCAGGCTCACGAGCGCGACTCGATCAAGCCAAGCGCGACCTCCTAAATACGGTGCTAAGTCAGATCGTACGTCAGCGGAAGGACTAATTTTCGATAAATTCCGCGAGTAGTCGGTCGGTATGTAATTAACTCCGGTCGACAATGGGGTTTCGGGCTGGCGAAGGCGCGAATACATAACGCCGTAGGGGAACTCGACGGCGTATCAATTATCCGCGAACTATGAACGGCACGAAAGCGTCGATTCTCGATTATTATATGTCGAGGATTTACCATGGCACGGCGTCAGCTAGATTTCGTACGGAGGTGCACGCTAATTAATCGCTCGTTTATTTATCGCGTGACGTCGAGAAACCCTTCGCTGCCTTGTTCTTCATTACGCGCCGTCATCTCGATTCTACCGATCCCGTGTAGGACATAGGAAAAATTAATATTTTATTTAAAACGTTAAGCGTAGGAAAAGTTTTCCATGCAGCAAAAAGATCGCAGCGGAAAAGAATCGTGATTCGACGTACTGTCCCTTTTAGTAGGTATGTCGATAACGAGAAAGGGAACCTATAAATTATTAATTAATGTAAATGTTATTATAATGATCATGCAGGAATTCGTTATTAGAGGGTAGGGGTAAATTTCATGAATAATTTTGAATCCGAATTCGATTTATCAAATAATTATTATGGGTCCCTTTAGTGCTCGATTCGCTGATGTCGCAATTTGCGCAGATTCACTGTGTATAAGTAGGTCAGATTCGATATGTACACTGATTTCCGCTGATATTTGAAGATCATGTAGGTATTGGAAGTGTTTCATTACGTTAATTGCATTTTCGATCGTTTGTATTATAAGAATGCGTTTATATTGAAATTCCCGTCTGTGTATTACAGAGGAATGATTGTGTTAATTATAATTAAACAGTCTGTATTATATCCGCAAGCTTATTTTGTTAATGAGCACGATATTTTCGATCCAATAACCAAGAATACCCTTTCGCGTGTCTGCGCTGAAAACCTTATCCATTCAGCGTACGATACATTACCATAATTATTCGCGAACAGTGGCTACAATTTTTTCACGTCCCTCTCTTCGCGCAAATAATATCATTCGAAATCAACGGTGAACTCGCTTAAATGCAAAAATAGTTCTCATCAATCCCTGGGCATTCATCGAGCCTAACCTCGCGCCGGAATTATCGACGAGTCAAATATACCCACGCAGGATTCACCCAAACAGGGTTCGCGTCTATGGTATTCCTTCCCTCGTTCTCGTTATCTACGTCGCCATGCTAACCCAATTTCCATTCCCACCTCGTCGACCATTCCCCCGTAGCACAATGGAAGTTCCACGTTTATTAGATCCCGATTTATTACGAGACCCCGCGCGCCGAAACTTTCACGTCGTAGCCAGTCTTCTTTCATCAGCAGCCTCTTTTCTTTTCCTCCTTTTCCCTCGACTACTCGTCTCGCGCGCGACTCGAGGATAGGCGCACGTGTTTGCCGAATGCTCGAGTTACACGGGGTCGCGGCGACAGCTTGGGGACAGGGCAGGGGTTGAAAGCAGCGGCGGTGACGGCAGCGGCAAGTCGAGTAAGACAATGCCGGTGTATCCGAGGCGAGGAAATGAGATTTATATTAATTTCTACAGCCGTCGCGAGAACACCCGACGTCGACGACGCCTGTTCCCCTTTCCACCTCTTATTTCACCCTCTTTCCAATGTCAGCTTCATCCCCACCACACACCGCAGATCCGTTCGCGACGAGCGTTCGTGCTTAATTCGATGAAACGCTGCTATTTTCCTACGGGCGGACTTTCGACCGAATGGAACGTCGACTGCAGCGAGAGACGTCATTTCCTTCGACCTCTCAAAGTCGTTCGTGGCACGCGATCGCGTATCGAGAGATCGGTGAAGAAATTGACTAGCAGCCGTTGCGTTCCCCATGAAATCCATCGTTACCGTTTCGATATATTTTGTGGTGGTAATTGTTGAGGAACCGAGTATCGTTACCGATGGTCACGAGTAGATGGCAATTTTCGCGACAAAGCTAGGAACCAGTTCTGTACTTTGAGAAAGCCAAACTCGTCCCGCGAAGCCTCCACAATGTACCGAACATCGAAGCGTTCGTGACATCAACGCGAACGAACTTCCGTTCTGGCGTCGAACTTGGTACGATGCGAGTGCAGTTTCTCGAAACAATGATAACGATAACGACACGCTAACCTATCCCCTTTTCCGTCCTATCGGGCATATGCTGCTCCATTATACAGTTACGAAACACATAACAAGGATTTCACCACCGGAATGGGGGGAATCCGCGCACGTATGCTATACTACTCCCCGACGAAAATGAATTTACGTTTATTTCCCAGTTGAATGAAATTGCGCTGCTTTTGGATGTTCACGAAATTCGTACATTGGCTGGTTTAATTAATTCCAGGAAGAATTTCAACGAACGATTCTGGAATCTCCTATGAGACGGAAAACGTGAGCGTTCGAAGTCGCGAAGACTCACTAGTAGTATAGGTCCATAATGTAGTGCGCCGCGTGGCGATATGGCGAGTAGTAGTTGCACGCATTGGCGCGACATTTACCTAGGAACACATCCCATTGATGCACGCGTTGGGGAATTTTAAAAAGCCATGTTTCTCAGAATCAACGCTTCGAGCGCAATATCGTCATTGTTCATTTTCGCTCTACCTTCGCCCACGGAACCGACCCTTAAAATTTCTGCGGCGACTGACCTCGAGCGGTTCGCGTGCACCAACCGTGGTACGTCGCGGAGCAGAAATTTCAGGATATTGCACGTCGTTGCGACGATACACGCAACCATCGTTCGATTCCCTCCCTGAAAAGCACGAAGATCCCCGTACGTCGGAAGCCACGTACACACCATCCACGATGTTTACAGAAGCCGGTACGGAACGCAATTTAGCCGCGTCGACGATTCTGTTGCGAGACGGTGGAATCTTTTAGCCAGTCCGCGTGTGCGGAACCGCCAGCACGGGTGGCTTGAGGGATTCCGACACGCGCTACCTGGCAACGGCATAGCAACACCGTCTCCGCCAAACCCGGGCTAATATATAGCGTTGTCATTGTGCATTACAATGGGGGTTGCGTTACGTAAGCCGGTCACGTGTTCTGCTTTGCCGCGCGCAGAACCGCCCGTTCGGATCCTGCGGATCACGCACGTGTACATGTGCCCCTGCACCCTTGAACCACCCCGGCCGATGGTATTATGGTCACGTGTTCAGGTGAGACGCGCACACACGTTGCTCCTGAACGGTGGATCGATTATGGTATTACAAACTTCGCTGTAGAAATTCCACCAGGATCTTTTTTTTCCGAGTCGTTTTGATATTTATGGTTCAAGATAGCGGGGAGGGTTGTTGGTGTATCTTCCTCTATGTTGAAATAATTAATTTCACCGGTTCTGTCTGTTTGCTCGTCGGTATACAACTTTCTTTCGCTATGGTCGCGTTGTCGTAAATATGCGCTAATTATTCGGTCCGGTTTCTTTGATCGGAATTAAAAACTGTAATCAGTCGCAGTGCCGTTGTTGAAACGCACAGAGAAATCCATTCGAATCCCTCTTCAACCCTCTTCTGGTAATCACACATTTAAATCTCCAAAAGGGAAGGGAAGAAAGAAAGGGAAGGTGCAAAAAAGGAACATATTCAGTTCTAAATCCTCATCATTGATCAGACTTTTCCATCAGCCCTCCAGAGCGGTCCAAGCACTCCGTTCATCATCCGCCTTGGTTTACCATCTCGTTTGCCTGGCCAACGATGAGATACGAGTCTTTTTACCAAGTGTATTACGTATGCGGCGGCGCGCCTGCCCGTCCCGATTAGTATGCCGCGAAAATAAACCATTCCGACGAGCGCGCGCAGTTAGAAAAATTAGTTTTATCTACCGGCCGGGGGCATCTGATATACGGCGCACGCAGCCTTGGCAACCGGAAGCCCGCCTGGAGTCTGGGTCGAGGCGGCGGCGCTGCAAAGCCCCCGGAGGGCAACAATTGTGCATTCATCGGGCCAAGGGGTTCTAATTAAAACGCGTTGTTTATATTCTTTGCAGGAAGCTACCCCCGACCCGCCGAGTTCTCGCTCCCTAGACGTGCATAGCCATCCGTTGCATCCCCCTCGGCCACCCACCCCTCTCCTTATTCTGTTCCCAGGGGTTCTCTAACGCGAACTTCTCGAGGAACTCGAAAGGAGATCGAGCAGGGAACACGGAGTCGAAAGTCTCCTCCAAGGATCCGGCCCTAGCTCTTACCCCTCAAAGTTATCCCACCGTTCTATCCTTTATATTTCTTCCGACACACTCCGGTTGGTTGTTCTCTTAGGCGAGAGAGACGGGAGGGTGTTCGCAACGGCGGGGTTCTCCTTGGGGCGGTCGCTGTTTGCTCGCGAAACGGTTCGAGTAAAAGGAACGTTTTGTTTGGATGTGTGCCGTGTTCGTGGAATGTTTGGTGGCAAAACAGAGGGAGCGCGGGGTTGGGCGGAATTCGTAGCGGGAAGGCGCGAAACGGAGTGGCTTTTCTCGGAGGAAAGATGGATGGCGTGTGATTCCGAGGGTGCGGAGGGTTGGTCGAGCAGTGGGCAGCGCGGCACGATCTTTGGTAACGCGTTGAGGAAATTGAGTGTACCTTGCGGAATTAACGCTGTTTGGGTTAATTGGATAAATAGTTCGACAAGTTGTTCCCCGGCTTTTACGACTCCGATCCAGCAATTCTTCTGACCTCCCCTTGCTAGTATTCTAAATATCGACTTTGAAATCGTCGCATCACAGGAAACATGTACGACTCGCTGTCTCGTACAGGATATACTTAACACCCTAACAGCCACGCAGCGAAGCACGATCGATCGGCGACACGATCGAGGTATCGCGTATAGCACGCGTCGTCGAAGGTTTGCGCCAATTAAAGGGGAATTGGACACTGCTCGGGCGATACGTTACACGGCTGCGAATTACGTTCGTGCTTGAATGAGAAAAGATGGCGACGAAGATCGAGAGGCGAAAAAAAGGGGGAGAAAAAGAGGGTCGAAGAACAAAAAGCGGAGCAGAGGGAGGGCGTCTACGTAGGGAGAATCGGATTTGCCTGGCATTTTCATTTCGCGTCTCGTAACTCGTGCGGGGCTTGACACGCCGGACGAACGTGCCGTCCCGTGAACTTCCTCGTCCCTGGGCAAATTACGTTCCCGATACAAATCGTAGTCGAGCGTTTCGAGCGTTTCGAGCAGCTGGACGAAAATTGTAGCCGGTCGTTACTTTGCATTCAGCTAGGTGTGACCCGGCCGACGAGCGGATTATGGTCTCGGAGTTCTGTGCAGCTCTGTCCTGGTTGATTTAGACCTTGTATCACTGTAATGAGTTCTCTTTCTATACGTCGGGTAATACCGGAAAAGTAGCCTCGAGTTCTCGGACGGTTCGAAGACGAACGTCTTCGAGTTAAAAGTCGGTTATTACGATTAAGTTGGTCCTGAACGTAAAAAAACCAGCTCCTACTTATTTATTAGCATCGATCGCCGTTCCATTTTGACGTGGGGCCATAGCTTTTACGAATTCATGCTGTTCGATCGCGTTGAACGCACGACTGGCTCGAACGTTTTTGACGGGGACATTGAATACGAAGCAGCCCCTCGTAATCGCGCGGACCGCTTCCTTCGCCCCGTTCGAAATTGCCAAGCCTTACCCAGGCTGCAAAATTGCACGGAACAATCGTGGCTCGGAACGTAAGTCGCATAAAAATTGCTGAACGGCGTTCTACGAGCTAGCTGTTGCTGTTCCGCCCGAAAGCTTCCCCCAGGAACGTCTCGCTTCTCGTTTCTTCCGTTCCCCGACTTTTGGCACGCTAATCAGCGGTTAAATCTTGCCCCCTTTAAGCAAATATCTCGGCGAGATCACTGGAAGCTCGAGTGCACTGCAGGAACTTGCTGCAAAATTGAAACGAAGTTTACAGAGTCTCTTGAGGCTTCTGACTCGAAGTTTGCCGGGAAATTAGGCGGCTCTGCCGGAAATATAATTTGAAGGTGTACAAGATATCGAATCCCTGCCGCAAAACACTAAATGTCCAAAGTTACGCAGTGATTAATTTGAATAATTTCCATTTTCATTTTCCCCGTTCACGTCAGAATTTATCTCGCTTTTCTACTCGTCCGTTCGATCGATTCATCCATATCCTTTTGTAAAAATTTAACGTTTTCGATATAAAACAAGAGAATGAAAGATCGTCGTTAACTCTTTCGCAGTGTAACAATAAAACGGCGAAGAATACATCGGAGCTGTATAATTTGAGTTTTATACCTGCATCGGCAGCAATTCGTAGCATTCGTAACATCCAATTAACAGCTGGAAAAAAATAAAAAGGCGTCGTACACAGGACGAAAAGAGGATCGATAGGACGCGCTAAGCGGAGCCTCGCAGACGTGAAGTGGACGTTGGTACGCGATCGTCGTTAACTCGGACGAGACAGGATCGTAAAGCGCGAAAATCCGACATCCGCTGGCACTAAATTTTACAACGTCGAAGCCGACTACGTTGCGACACAGCTGCAACTTAATAAGATTTCAGATTCCATTCTGACGGACAGGAAAAGAGAGAGAGAGAGAGATCCCACGGGCGAATCGTCGCTCGCGAAGCAATTGTATTCCAACGATTGTATTCGGGACAATTATATTCCAACTAGAAAATGATTGCGCCATTAAGCGCGCGGTGGTTATGGCTATTTTAAAGTGGAGGAACGCATAATTGCGCGAACGGCGCAGATACAACAGACTCGTCCAAACGGGAAAAGTACGCGAGGTCTCCTAATAAAAGCAACGAACGGGTCTTTCCGCGTAACTTTCATCCCCTTCCTTTTTTCCCTTTTTTCCTTCCCTACTCTTTTTCCGACACCGCCACCACGTTCCGAGGGACGAAACGCACGTCCCACCCCCTCCATCCCTGTTCCCGCCGCTCTACTCCCGACGTTTCCACCCCTGGCTTGCCCGGCTATCGCGTTAACAAGCATATTTTACATTTCATCGCAGCCACTTAACACGACCGGCGCCGTTTTCTTCCCTCGAATTGGCTACGTGACACGCGTGCACGGATCGATTAGGAGATAGGGGCGGATTGTAACAATGACTCAATTAGCTCCGCGTTCAAGGTGGATGTTTAATGGTAATTGTTTGGGGTGTTCGGCGGAAAGAGGAAGAATTAGGTGGTTGAATGGATTTGATCGGTTGAAATAGGGTAGATTAATTAGATGAATTTACCGTTCCACCCTTTTGCGTTTCCTTTTTCTTTTCTGGATAACATCGACGATGGACGAAGGAAGATTTCGAACTACATATTTTTGTAAAAGATGACAAGATGTTTGTGCTTAGGAATTTTAGTCAATTTAATTAGCTTTACTTTATTGGTGTTACGTGTAGCACTTTGTTCACTACTTACGAATGAATACGGAACACGTATAATTCGTTCTTTTTAATAATAGATGTCGACCACCCTCTCGAAATTTATGTCTACAAACATTAAAAAAGAAGTAAAATACAGCCATCTTGACTGTATCATGCCGTGTCGCTGCACGTCGAGAGGAGCAGTTACACCTAAAGGAAATCGTCGTAAATCGTTCGAAAAAGTGGTCGCGCGAACGTACGGCGGCACGTAGGTCGTCGCGTAAATCACAGCAGATATTTCTCGGTTTATCTCGGCCACGGTGTCGGCTGCGAATCAATTACCGGAGGCTGGGATGGGAAACGATCGAGCGTTCGATTTCTTGATCCACGATCGATCCACAGCCCGCGTATATACGGCGTCATAATTCTCCCGGTCCCGGCGATAGCGTCGTATAACGTTTCTGCCTAACGACCGCGTATAATACTGATAAAGGGAGATAAAAACCGGGCTGCTGGCCGTTTCTTTACCCAACGTCACCGCCCCTTGGTCTCGTTAATCCGTCGACGCGCCCCTGACGAGTTCCGCACCGAGCAACGATTTCCGTTCGCGTGGTCGCCAGTTCTACCGCGCGCGAGCCACGAATCCATCGGTCGATGGGAACACCGCGCTCCTCGATGACGGTGTAAAGTATCGACGATTGTCTTTAATCTCGCTTCCGCCCGTTAACGAACGACCCTGTATCCGCTATGAAAATGGGATGGCGCGCGGCCGCTCTCGTTCAATCTCTTGTTGGGCGCGGACCCCGTGGGGAGAATGCCAGACGTCGACCGGGGTAGAAGAGTTGACCGAGTTCCCGGAGATTTATAAGCGAGCAACGCGACACGGCGTCCCGTGTCGTCCCGTTAACTGGGATACTTCACCCGCGGTTGGTTAATCAGCGACGCCATTTTTCCCGGGTTTGGGGATGGTCGGCTTAGAATTGCGGCGTCTCCTAGCCCCTTTCACTGTCAGCAATCTGGGTTTCGTATAGGACATTATCGTGCTTTCGATGTCTATCTTATTTAAGGTGCGATATTATTTTTGGAACACCACGCGCAGAATCTTCCTTTACGAACGAAGACCTCAAAATCGCCCGACAATCTCCGCGACGCTTAACCCCGACGCACGTACGCCCAACACCTACGAAGGAGGATCGAAATATCTGGATATTCAGTCTCGTGTACCACGAAGACACCCTCGCCAAAATTCCCTGGCACGGTGATTTGGAATCCCACGGATAGGGTGAAGTACGGACGTGCCTCGATGCAGCGGTTGGCCCTGGCAAAGGGAAACGAAGTCTGCCAGCGAAGGGAGAGGGACGGAAAGAGACGTTCCCCTCCGCGTCACGAGATATCAAACCGACCACACGCGCTCACACACGCATTTCCACCGTATATGTCCCGAAACGAGTGGTACGGGCCACCTGAAACGAGCTCGCAGCTACGAGGCGTCTCCCCGTCTCCCTCTCTGCGGAGGAGCCAATATAACAGAACGAGAGAAACCGTTGGACCTGTTTCAGGCTGGCCTGAATAGTAACGAGGAACCATCTCTGGCTGGAATTCGTTTTTCGCGGAAAGAAGGGAGAAAAAAAGGGAAAAAGAAAAACCGAGGAGTCAGCACGGGACAAAGAAAAAGAGGAGAAAACAGAAGGCAATTTGAGAGCAGCGAGGAAATGGCTTTACTTTTCGCCTGTCTCTGCCTCGGAGTTTTAAGGGGAAACGTTCTTCATCCGGAAGTCCGAGAAACGGAACGGTTTCTTTCGCGAGTCGTCGTAACGCGCATGTGAATCACGTCCCTTCTGTTTTCTCGTTTGTGTTCTTACAAGAATCGGACGCGGGGTGGAAATGGCGATTGTTGATTTGACGAGCGCCACGATGCGGGTGGTTTTTCCCGCGACGTGGATAGAATTGGGTTTCTGATCGGCTGCTTCTACCTACGACGGTAAAATTCTACCGGAGTTCACGTAGTAGCTGACTTCTCGGACCTTCTACTGTAAAATACGCTTCCCTCTATTTCCTGCGACTCGTATCCTTCATCTGCTTTTGCAGCGCTTGGCAAAAATCATGATAATTCTCGTCCCTTAAACAAATCTTTTAAATCTTCGCCAAAGAAAAAAAGGACAAGGGTCGCGAGATGGGCGGCCGAAAGTCCAGCTGCCGCGAAACATGTACGCGGAACGGTTTGATTCCAGCTGGTAGGAAAGCAGAGCCCTTCGCGTATTTGCGATACACGCTGCCGGCATACGAATGTAACCACCACCCCCTTTCCACCCTTTTACACCCCTTTCTACCCCGCCCGTCCCGTTCTCCTTCGATCCAGTCTCGCACAGGGTTACCAGGCGACGTTGTAGTGGTAGTTACACGTGTGTGCGTGCCGAGACACGCAACCGCCGCGGTTTATCCACAGTCAATAAAGGCTGCCTGTCAGCATGAATACCAACAGCGTGGATCCGAGGCTGGCCAGCCGACCCCGGTGCACCTCCGTCACCCTTCCCTCTCTGGAATCGCGCGGTTGCGGCTCAGCCCGTTGCGAGATTTACCGTGGCTCGTACATCATACGCACGTGCGTGTTTCAGCGTTATCGTAAATACATTCGCGGGGGGGGGGGGAGACACCGAACGCATCCTGCTCGCAATCTACCAGGCACGTACGCGCGGGGGTGGATTTTCCGGATCTGACCGTGCACTGGGACTGATACATCCCGATATCGAATTCTAAAAGAGATCGTTCGGCTGACGGGATAAGGAGCGGCAGGACTTTTCTGGATTTTAGCGAAGATGGTTCGTGGTTTCGCGGGGGGTTGCGAGCAGGCTGGAGGTAAGAATTTCACGAGGGTAGGTTTTTAAGGGGTTCTTCGTACGGAGGATAGTTAGTTGACGCGGAGATTTGTGACGGAAGTTCATCATCTTGCGACTGGTGGATTTGGGGAGTTTTTCGTATTAGTAGGTCGAAGGAGGGTGAGGAATGTCATCGAGATGCAAAGAATTAAGATGATTCCGAATTGTTCTCTCAAAAGTCACTCTAACGTACCACCCAAAGAACATTTTATTGCGAACCAGGTATCGACGGACAGGATGGCTTTGAGGATCGAGCGTTCAAGCTCTCCGAAAGGAGACCTACGAACCTTATTTCGAAGCTTTCCTATCTCTGCAGATCCTGGCAGATAAAGAAAACCGTTTCAATTTTCCTAATGCTGGCAGCGTCCCGCTTTTACATTACAAAACGACTTTCCTCTAACCCATCCCTACCCATTTCCCTAGTCACCACTCTGTTTTATTTGTTTTCCAACCGACTCATTTTTTTCTAGTTTTTTTTTTTCTTCCCTCCCCCGTTAACATCCCTCCGTTCTGTTTTCTGGACCGCGGTGGCTGTCGGTTTCCGTTCTCCGCGGCTTTTCACGATTGGTTCCAATCCGAAGTGAAATCTGTCGCGACTCCTCTCGCGCGATCCGTCCCCCCGATTGGCGGGAAAGAACCTTAGTCGGATAATCCTTACAGGATCCGGACAATGTGAGTAAGGATCGAAAGAAGCGCAGGTCAGTCCGTCGCTAATCCGATTAATTCTCCGCGCCACGGAATTGCCACTTCTATCCCACTTTACCCTCTCATTCTCTTTCTCTTTCGTTCCCAGTGGCTCTCAATGCCGCGACCGACGCACACCGCTTTTTAGACCCCGAGTGGTTTTGAATGTTGCGTGAACGTGGTTTTTGCGGCCTCTGCGGTGAACGGATAGGGTTCAGGAGGGAAGATCGATCTCAAGGAAAAGCGTTTGTGGAGAGTGGCAGGAGGGTTCGGATTTTTTTGCTAGGCGCGATTGTTGAGTCGAGGGTGGTGGTTTTATAATTATTATAATTCTAATTACTTCTTCGCCTCGATTTTGAACCTCGATTGTCGGAATACCGTGCAACGCTACGCAACGCTGCAACGCTGTCTGCAAGTTCTCTATGATTCGAAATGAAAACAGTGAAAAGTGTTGTGCCAGACATTTCGTAATAATTCATTTACTTCCGATCGCACGTAGATCGTACACGCAAGCGCGAATTAAACGTGACAATCGCTACGTAACTGCTGAAAACAATTACGATTTTCATGATTTGTCGTAAAAATAGGTACTAGAGACTCCCGCAGGTGAACGCGATGAATATGCAGCACGATTTATCCCGTTCCCAAGCGAACTCTTAATTACGTACAACGTTAAACAAAATCAATGAGGGAAACAACAGAAATTATTGGAACGACTTTTGATTCGAGAGAGTAGGTTCGAGGGTAAAAGTTAGAGTCGGCTGTTAACGGATTCGCAGTCCGCAGTCTGTTCGCCGGCGGGGTGAAGTGTGGGGTGGTTCCCTCGTCCGGTAAAATTGATAAATTTCCAACGTGGCTATAATGAACGCTCCTGCTTTCGGCCAGTTAACCGGCAATAAAGCCCGAAACTTTTACCCCACGCTAATGAAGTGCATGCGTGTAAACTGCGCGGCACGCTATTACGACTTATATAAAACCGAGCGGCCGTGTCGGTAATTAAAACGCTTAATCAAAGCCGCTTTACGCCCCACGTCGACGTTCTTCGAGAACGTATCGGGTGCTCGCCAGGCTCGAGGCTCGCGCGCAGCGATCGAGGAAACTCGTATCGTTGCGATCGAAATTAATTCCATCGCCTTTGCCGGAGGAATTTCTCGCGGATCGTATTTTATGGTACCAATTAGATCGTCGCGCGTAAATTTCAGTAATTTTCAATTTTTCACGCCGCTTTCGGCACTTCTGAATCGGTTTTCATTAGATTTGAAAATGGCTGAGTTTGGTGGTCGATGGTCCGTCGTCTGGTCGACGAAGGAATGCGATAAAGGAAGATTGGGAACATTTGAAGGAGGCGTTTCGATTTTAATGAGTATCGTGGGAAATGTGGATCATGTGTCCACGCGATCCAGAACCCTCGAAGAGTTTTACGCTTCGATAGATTAATCACAGGGACGAGACACTAGCAAAACGACCGCGTATCATCGTGATCGCGAGCAAATCCGTTTCTCCTATTACGACACACGCCATTACGCTCTTGACGTATTAAACGTTCCATTTAACCGGGGTCTAAGCCCAGCCAGAGCTTATGCAACATGTTTGCAATTGAATCCCAGTGGTATTACGTAAATACTACCGCGTAACAGTGAAGATTTCTAGCCAAGCTACATAAGTGGAGAATTTCATCCTGTTGTTCTTCGAGGACAAAAGAAGCGAAATGTTCAATAAATCGCTCGACGAGTCACAAACGAGTTACTTCATTGATCGCTTTGTCTCAATTTTCGATGTTTTTCACTTTGATTGTCTCTTTCCTTGCGCGAATAATTTCTTGCTCGATAACGCCGCGCCAGCCTTTGTATTTATTCTCGACGTTGAAAATATTAATTTATTTCGAACTTCCACGTTAATAGCGAAACGAGAAATGTTCAAAGTATAAGCATACATTATGAATCGTGTGCTTTTTTTCATCGCGTTATCCGACAGCTTTCGAAATTAATATCGAAAATCAGCCCGCTTTCAAACGCCGCGTCAGCATAATTAGCAAGGGATGCTCGCAAAAATAATACCCTCGCAGCTTTATTAAAACCGTTTTCAATATTTCGCCGCGCCACACGGTCGAGGTAATTTTGGATCGCGCAGGAGCCTGGACCAGGTTCCGTGGTTTTTAATTAAACTAACCGCGGATAGTCGGCCGGAACGACTTGAGACCCTAAACACAGCGATGCACGGGTGCCTTCGAGAAATGGCCGAGCGGCGAACGGATCCTCGAACGACCACCCAGAATCGTTTCGTGCGGGACGAGTTAATGCAAGAAAGTCCCCGGGCTTTCTCTACGTAAGAGACCAGGATAATCCGTGGATCAGTCCTATCGAAGCGAAATCCCCTCTGAAGTATCGTCTTTTCTTCGCGTAAAATGAGATTCCTTCGTTATAATTGCGACCGTTGACGAGCAGGAATTTTTCGGGGCTAAGGGGAATGATCGACGGGATTTCGAGAGCTCGAGGGGATCTTTTATAGTCTCCTTCCTTCTCGCTTTTTTTTTAATGACTGTACTCCGAGGGGATCGAGAGTGTTTTGTCGTAGATGATTGATTGGTGGAAGTAATTATCTTCTTTTCCTTTTTTTTTTTTTTTTTTTTGTTATGGATTTAAGCGACGATGAGTCTTTAGAATAAAACCTATTGTTAGAAGTTTCGCGTAGCACGTCATCAAAATTTAGGTCGCGAACACTGAAATATTTAGGAGATGCAAGTTTTCATGGCGCGACTGAAACCATCTCCTCGTTCACATCAGAGAAGTACCCCTCCAATTAGTGTCTATCATCTCTACTTTATAATCTGAACTTTTCTCAACCCTTTCAGTTTTCCAGTGTTAAAAATGAACCTTTCACTAATGATAGTTCTCAATAATTCGCTACTACCTGCGAACCAACCAATAGTGGCCGCCGCTTCGAATTTTAATGGCGAAACACTTGCCGTAGTCGCGAAACATGGACACCCATTGCACGGAGGATAGTTCCCACGGGAACGGTGACAGTACTCGGTTGAACAAGCGGTCTGCTCGACGATGGGAAGCGGACGAAGGCTAAGAATCGAGGCAGTTTGTTCCAGTGCACGGCCAGGTCTAATTAGAAAAGTCAATATCGAACGACGGTCGGACCACGAGTCCCCCGGTATTCATTATATTGTAATATCCCCCGACGCATCCCTTGATGCCTCTAAGACCGCGACGTTGCTCGCAAGCGAATTAGCGTCGTTATCTGGGGGGAGGCAACTCGTGCCTTTTTACGGCTAACGCGATTAGTTTCGTGTTGGATAATGCGCCGAGCAATATCCGGGATTAAATTAATACAGGAAACGATACGCGTGGATTCGCAGATTATTATTTATCGCTCTGAATCGTTTAACAATCGACACGAAAGTATTTCAGAATTCAATTAGCAGGCACCCAACCAATTCTACTTCTTCCTATGCACGAGTCTTGCACTTCTTAGCACTCCTTCAGCCGTGTAACGACTGTCTTCTACTTGTCTGACCGAGCGCGAATCCATTCTACTTGACCGACCTGACGAGTGTTCTGTTCTACTTGTCTGGCCGCGTAACGACCGTATTCTACTTGCCTGATTACAAAATCTTCACGTTCGAGCAGTCTTGTCAGGGAAGTTGGAAACTGAACGAGCTTAATTTTTTGTAATACTAATATATACTGTGATACTAGGAATTCCGTGTGCGATGTCCCATATATAACGAACGCATTGTTTCGGCGTCGATACCCTCGCGACACTGGCGTCGTTTTTTATTCGCCATTCCCGCGCGCACCCCGTGTTATGGGGCTTTAAACGAGCGTTATAATGACCGCTGGTCGACGTTGATTAAAAAACCTTCAACCGGCTGACGTGGGTTTGACTAGTGGCTGGGGGGAAGCTAAATCGTCCGCCACGTGTTTCCGCTACGAGAGCCCGATCGATACAGCCGTGAAGCAGGATTTTCGGTTCAATTTTTGGGAAACTTTTGCATGCCACATCGATGGTCTTTCATGCTTGGAAGTGCCTTTGATTTATCGGTGAATTTGACGAATTTGCCGTCGAAGGAAAAAAATCTAAGCCTTCAGCGCTCTCGTTTTGTTCGATGAGTAATTTCGGTGTCGCGCGACTAAAAACTAGTCTTGCTTTTAATTGAACTTTTTATCACGAAACACAGTGCATTTGAATCACATTAAATACGACCACTATCGTTACGAATTAAGCTAGGATCTTTCATTCCAATTATTTAACAAAAATAATAGTTATTTAAATATTTGCTAAAAATATGCTGATCGTGTCGTCGACGAAATCCCATAAAATTAATTATCACGCAACAGAATTTTCGTTTATTGCCTCTATCTGTGCCAGATTTTCGTCAAGCATAATTTGAATGTTTTATACAGAAACTAATTGGATTGATCGTAAAAGTATCGCGATTTTATTGAATAGCGAGCACTCTCGGCTGACGGCTTTAAAAGTGCCGGATTAAATGGACGTCCGGGCTTCACGCCGGCAATAGAACCCGTCACTGTTTGATTTATGCGTTGTGGTTAATCTTTCTGCTTGATTTTTTTATTAAAAACAACGCGAAACATTCTATCCTGAATAGATATACCGTAACCGATCGTGTAACATCGATATTTTCCGTCCTTTCGGCGCGTGCAGCAAATCCTGTTGGTGTTTTTAATACTTTTGTCGCATCTGCCGACCGGATTCGATATCTACGAACAAATTGTACGCATCTGTTCGATATCAAATCCATCGAATTTATTCATGATTACGATGCTATTACTCGCGGTGCTTGATTTTACATATAGATGACATAGGGACACGAATATTTCAGGTCACTTGGGCATCAATAGAGGTCACGAAGGTTGTATTATCAAAGTTTAAGGTCATTTCGAGTGCTGGATTGTTAAAATATTTCCTCAGGGGCCGCGGCCTTGTCTTGAGGTGGCGGTACGGGTGTGGCAATCCCGAGGTGCCCTAGCCGCATGATCGAAGGGTGTTCATCCCTCGATCATGGTCCTAGTCGACGCTAATCAATCATGCTACTCGAAAAAGAGACTCGTTCGTCGTCATCAGTTCTAAAAACTATGTAATCGTAGAACCACGGGGAATCCACTTCCCCCAAAAACCCCGAGAAGCAAGCAAACGAAGCACTCCGCATCGTCCACTAAATTCATTTATCTGTCCCGTGCCATCCTACGTTACTACTTACAGGATAATAATCCCGCCACTATACTCCATCCCGTCCAATAATTCCGTACAAATTTAATAACCAACGTCCGGGTCCGCGATATTGCTAAACAACCCGAAAAACGTGAACAATGACCGCGCGCGTCCTCGTTCGCCTGGTCGTCCCACGGCGATCCCATCAGCCGGCTGCCGTCTCCCTTTTTTAATAACATTACCGTCTGTTGTTCGCTTTAATCTCCGTCGTTTCCGCGGAAAAGGATGGGCGGGGGTTAAATCTTCGTGGCGGCCGCGCGCACGGACAGAGATCGCCGCGCAATGGCGGGCGTGACGCGGGTGGCTGCGACACCGGGGGCTGAAACGTTGGGACAGAGCGAGGAGGGGTGCGTGGGGACTCTAAGCCAGCAGGATAATCCTCGGTTTAAACCGTTCGAGCAATAGGGCTGATACGCGACCGTTTCGCTGCTCGACCGTTCGTGTTCCTCGTCCAGCGCGTTTCCACGCGAACCCCTTCGCCACCACCCACCCCCCTTTTGCCGTCCGTTCTCCTCCGCCGTTCGATGGCCGCGGAATAAAGGTCGAACCGTGATGGACGACGCGTCCGGGTATCGATGGTTTGGTAAGTAGATCGATTGCCGCGTTGCATGACGGCTCGCGTTGTTTGATTTATCTCGGGGTGTGGCGCGATGGGCGAAACTTCATGGAAGATTTAAAGGGAATTTGTTGCGGGTGTTGATTCGAAGGTTGGCTGTTGATTGGAGGGCAGGAATTGGTCGGCGGTAAAACTTGTTGTTGGCGATGGTGGCTATTGGAATTTGTTGTAGGATTGATGGATTCCGATGGTAAGGGGCGGTTACCCTTGATTGACGAGGGTTGCGTTCGATGAAAAGTTTCTATGATGGGAAATTCCAACAAATTTTTTGGTTCGATATTAAATTTTCATTTTCTCCGATAAACTCGATACCGTGTACCGTAACCATTTGAACCATTGGAAGAGAATAGAAGAAGAAGGAAAGAAAACGCATGGAGGAGAAACGAGGGTGGGGGGTAATCGAAGCAAGAAGTCAAAGAAAAATTCTGTCAGCAACGTGGCCTCGCGATGGTTATCGTTCAAGTATCCTCGTAAAAAACACGCGCCCTCATCGGACGAGGGTGGCAGCCATCGGTAAGGGCAAGTGGGAGAGGGAGGAGGCCGAACGAATCCGGTTATCGGTTATCCATAAATCGAAACTGAACGAGCTGACCGTGGTAGATGGGTCATCATAATCCAAGCGGACGAGCAACGGTGATCGAGATTCGACGCAGTCGAACTCTCGTACTAGCTTCGTAGCGGCGGAAAGGGTGAAAAATAAAAACGAGAAAGTGCCACCAGCGGGTGAAGGCGGAGAGGGGATTCTCCGCGATGACATATGAGAACGGGGAGAGGAGAAAGAGAGTTGATAAAGAGAAAGAAAAATGTTGGCGATCTCGCCCTGTTGGGAGCCACGCGAGCACACCTACGGACCACAATCACGAATTAACGACCCACTTTTTTGCAACGCTGCTCGTCGATGCGAGCGCACCCCTTGTTATTGTCGTCGTTCGCGTTCGTTGTTGTTGTTGTCTGCGGCGCCCTCGGCGCGGTGATGTTTCCGGTGTCGAGGTTTTCCTCGCGCGCGACGACAAAAATCTGTAATATGCCCGCATGGCTGAACAAGTACCACAATTGAAACGATAGAGGAAGTTTTTACGAGAGTTACCGGACACATTCTTCGAGTTGGTTTTTCCCCGTTTTGTTTCTTAATTTCGTGCACAACTTCATCGGCGAAGAATTAACGCTACAATTATGAAACCAGTAGAGAGGAGTGGTTTTTAACTCCTTCCAGGACATTTATGATTTTACAGTGATTCACTTTTAGAGATTCAACGTGTCGTAAAATAAAGTATTCGTCCCCATTCGCATAGGGGATTTCAATTTTGCTCGATTTCTTCGTTGCTGAAGGGTTAACGAGCAAAGTTCTGAGAACAGCGAACGAAATGGGGGAATAGAGGCGTAGGTAGAAGGGAAACGCGGCCTATGATCGGTCGTAAACGCGATGGCCGTGCTCTGTAGCGCAATTTACGCTCAAGATACGAGCGGACGCATCGTGCGACCGCAGCTATCGGTGCACACGTCGGAATGCAGCCGAAAGAACGGAAGGACCGTGTGGAACCGCGAAAGAACGGCTTTGTTCGTGACAAAGGCTGGTGTTAACCGGCATCGTCTACGCGTTTCGAAGGTATTCCGGATGAACTCGATTAAACTTCGAACAGATACAGCCTGGTAGTTGAAGGGTGGCACAAAGGGGTGGAAGTTGAGTGGGGGGTACGGACGGAAGGGATTGAAACGTTGCTTTCGAGGATGGCTGAGGTGGAGGGGATGAACGTGGGAAATGAGGACAATGGCGGAGATGCGAAAGTTTACTCGATTTACCTCGATAAATATCGCGGAACGAAGCCGTTCGTGGACTTGTTAAAAGGGACTCGCGAATTTCGTGGAATTGTTTCCTGTTTGGTTTAAAGAGCGCCGGTATTACTTCGAGGCAGTTGCTTAAAGGGGTTGAGGGTAAAAATTGAACGGATAAGTTCGAGTGGAGGAAAGTTGGGTCGAGGGGTATGGGTAATGTGAAACTTTAGTTCCTTTATTCGGATATATTTGGCAGGTGTTTAGGAGAGGGTTCTTCTTCGGTGTAATATATCGCACGGGAACGTCTATTATCCGTTTGCTGCCCGAAGCAAGGAGATCTGCGAAGCAGGAGAGAAGATCCGAAGTAAAATAATTCCAAACGTTTCCGGAACAAATCATCGTGGCGAAGAAAAAAAAAGCAAAGTTCTACCTGCTTGACGTTTTTATCCCTATTAATATCCAGCGAAGGGTTCGTGACACGGAAACCATGGCTCGAAATTGGCACGCTTATTGTTCGCGGTTCAGTTTAAACGGGGGAATGTTGAAATAATTCGCGAACACGGCCGATAAACGAGCGCGAAGAATTCCCGTGATAATGGTCGGCGTTGAGCTGCCACGGGTTAACGGAGGGGATAAAGTTTCATTTTTTACTGTGGCGCACCGGTTAAGGGAATTAGGAACTTTTCTGGGTCCAATAAAATTTCGTTCGCCACGGGCCAAGTGGAATCCGCGCGAACTTTTCTCCGACTAAGTGCGAGCTGTAAAAAAATTTACAGCGTGCCGACAGCGACACGGCGAAAAATTCCAGGATTACGACGTTCGAACGTGGAACGTGTCCGACGATACAGCACGGCCTGGAAACTTGGTATAATTACGATGCAGTTTAGTTACGAAACTCAATAAACCGGACAGAAATTTTTAGGGATACATTTTTTTTTTTTTTTTATAGCTGCTCCCCTCTTATTCTAGCGGAATTGATTTTTCCGTCCATTAAAAGCATATTTTTAACGCGGTATAGTTGAAAAATTTTTATTAATTTAGATTCAATTAAATTTAACTGAAGTCGAATGAAATTTATTAAATGGGAGAGAGGGTGGTTAATTAAAAAGAATTCGAATTATGGAAATGTTAGGACTAGATAAGAGTAGGAGGATTTATGCTGGAGTATCGTTGATTATTAAATCAGTTGCTTCAGCAAGCCATTTCTGTGTTCCCAGTTTTCTCAATAAACCCAATTCCGTGCGTTGTAACTACTTTCTATAGTTTTACGATTCCTATCCCTTCGACCTCGACAGAAGGTAACGATCATTATAACTTCAAAAGAAGGTCAGACGGTACATACCTACGTATTCCGACCAGGAACATTCATTCCCCACGCTCGAATTGCTGCCAAGTTACACGAAGATCAAAAAAACGAAATGCATGACTTCTATTTCGACGCGTACGCTTCTCTCGCTGCAGCAGAAAAGCGTAATACAGGGAAGCAAAAACTTCTCGCTCTTACCATAAATAAAATATCCTTTTCCATCCAACCTCCGTCGCGAACTAAATATTTTCTGGACGTCAATTATACGTTCGCAATTACACAGATAAATTATTTCCGTTTCACGTTTCGAAGATCCACAATTTTAAGCTTATCCCAACCCTCTAGTCCTCATCTGCATACTTTCCTCCACAAGCCTGCCATTATTGAAGTATATTTTCAATCTTAACCACACGATTTACATACAACGTCACCAGGCGCGACAGGACGCACGTAGACGTACACGTAAATACACGCAGACGTACTTGCGGAATCAGTGCCACGGTGCTCGGTGCCGATGAAATTAAAATGTAATTCCGCGTCGCACCCGTAATCTCCGCGAGCAGCCAGCAGTGTCGCGAATACGTGCGTCGCGAGACGGCCTCCGTTGGGGCGGGGGATGGTCCCGCGGAAACCGCGACAACCCTCGACCGGCTTATTTGCATATTTTAATCTAAAGGCAAAAAGTCACGCGGCGCGCTAGTTTTCCCATTAGCCCGTCGTCGCTCGACCCTTTGCCTGGCTCGGTGTACTTGGACAATCAATTTTACGAGACTCCGTTCTCCCCCGGTGGTCTTCGAGACACCGTGACACGTCTTTCTGTACTTTTCGATAGTGGCTGCGAGTTCGAGGGGATGATTCGTGATGTAGGGTGGTTCGTGAAGTGGCAGTGGATCGGATCTTTGTTTAAATTTGATATTGGGTGTGCAATAAAATGGAATATTGGGTGTGGAATGAATTGAAATGAAATGGTCTTTTGTGGAGACCCTCGAAAAGGAGTCTCTCGACGAGCCAATTGAGACGATGCAAGAAAGTTTTCATGAAAACGCCTATAGAAACGATGTACAAGTGAGGAACGACGCGAGTAAATGTTGGGATTATTCTATGGCGTTTCAAACCCAACGATTGTCAAGTTATGGCTAAATAGCTAAGGCCAGAGAAACCAGAGATTTATGTCGAGCTAGGAGGAGAAGAAAGAACGAGACAAGATTACGGTCCCGTGCGGAACGGTGCCGTAAATTTTTAATGGGGCTGCGCGCGGACAAAACTATGCTCATAAATACGAGGGAAGGCGGCGGTTTGTCCTACAACGGACTACAACTTTCCAGCCGTCGAATCTAAATCCATTTCCCGGCATGGTCGACAAATTCCCAACGATCGGTCCCCATTAATTGCCGGAATATATCATCGAGAGGCCAAGACCGTCGGCATGCTATCGGTAGACATAATTTACGGAAATAACGCGCACCTCCGCGCGAGAATCATCTCCAATGCTGGACACGGTTCTTTTCAAATCCTCCGACTAATGTCTGATTAGATTTTTATATTTGTGTATCACGTATGGATCGCCTGTCGTTGAGCTTTTTTTATATCGTAGGAATCCTCCAAGCAACGTTTGGAAGGTTCTTAATATTCGTATGGATCGTCTTTCGTTCAACTTTCCAGGATCCTTTTCAGCGTGATTAATTAGGTCCGTGACATAATGATTTCGTTAATTTTATTTGAACACGTTGTATAAGTAACTAAACAGAGAACGTTAACGTTTCAACTTATCCGAGAACGATATTTAAAAATGTTCCAAGCAGAAATTCAAGCGAGTTTTCGCTAGAAACATCAAAACTTTGCAAACTCTTCCATAATCGAAACATCCTCGCCCTGTCTGCCTACTCTTTCTCTCTCCCCCTCTCTCTCTCTCTCAGACTCGTTCCTGTTCGCGATTCCGGTTGAATCGTCGGACAGATCGAGGAAAAACGCGGAGAGGAAACGTCCATTGAAAAATGCGAGACTCGTGTTCAGCTTGGAAATCCCTTCGAACGCCCCAAATTCGTCGAATCGCGAAACTTCCTCTCGCCGTGCTGCAAAATACTTGGATGTACCTTTCCGCGACGCCCTTTGTCACCGTGACTCCGAAAAATCGCCCGGAAAACGTTTCGAAAACTTCATCCATCACTTCCGTGGGAATACGGCGGAAAAATTTCAGGCTCGGGAATCTCGGTTTCAGGTACGGGCGAGGGAAGTTCGTAATTTAAAATTTATATGCCAAGTTCGTACTAGGAATAGAATAGATATTGCAATACATCTGGGAGTTTAATAATATTTCATGGAAATATATTATGGAAATTTAATGGACATTTCAGAAGTTGGAATTTAATAGGGACTTGGAGAGCAAGGTGCGAGCGAGCGAAAACTTTGAGATTCGGAATCTCCTAGATCACACACGCACAATAAGAGATCAGAAATTCCAGGTGACAGGGCGCCACACCCTTGCGCGCTAAACGGTAGTTCGGCGTCGAACGTATACGAATATCGTTCGTTGCATATTAGACAACGCTCACCGTTTATACGATGTTTCATTCACGTCGCGCGAACAATGGGACGCTTGCTTTCCAACAAATCCAATTACCATACCCGAAGGACCTCTTCTCTTTACAGAATCCACCGACCCACCCATCGACCGCTTCCGCGCTTGTCAAACACGTAAATACGCCCCCCCCCGTCCCCGAAAAAGTGAGCGAGTGGGTGATTTCTCGTCATAGAGAGCTCGCCGGACAAATCTGCCGTTGGTGCGGCCGTCGGGAAACTCCGGGAAAATATTACGCCCCGCCCATGAGCGCATGAATTATTTATATTCACGAGGAGACGGTGAATTGTACCGAAGCCCCCGTGGCGGCGTAGTCAGAATTTTATGGCCACGGTGTCGTCTCATCATGGCCGCAGCTGGGGGGTCGGCCACTCATAAATAGGTCGTACCACGCGATTCCATTAGATTAAATTATAATATTAATCGCGCGAACGAGCAACAACCCAGCCTCGTCCTATCCTTCGCCCCTTAACGCTTTAAATTCCGCGCAACGCCGCTTATAATTCGTGGCTGGCCTCGAGCCGATGAAAAATGCCCACCCCGACACCCCCGTCGTGTTTCTTCGCGCATGCTGTGGTTGTAGATGCTTTTCCAGCTGCCGCAGGAGCATCTCCTTCGCGAGATTTTGTTTTTCTTTTTTTTTCTTTTTTTTTGCATTTCTGCTCCCTTTCTCAACGATATATTTTCGGAGATGCGCGATAGGGGTTGGAATTCGAAGGGTATCGAGCAATCTTCTATTTCGATTGCGATAGATCGTCCTCTGTTGAGAATGGAAATTTTCCAGGTACTTGAAAGGAGATGAAAGATCTGGAAATTGGAAAAAAGAACTGGAATTTGGAATCAATATGAATGGGTTTTAATGGTTTTAATTACGTTTCTTAAACTCGTGTCCATTGATTTCGAAAGCGAAGTTTAGCGGAACGGTTCCGGTTGTAAGCCAGGATTATCTGAGCAAGTAAAAGGATAAACATGGCTCGACTGACAATTAACCAAATCGTAAAACCAACCTCGTGGAAACCTCCTCGGAGGATCGTAACTGATAGAACAAGAGTAGTCCGTTGAAGTTCTCTGCAATGAAGTTTTCTGTAACAGCAAAGAGAAACTAAAGAAAGAACATCCAGTTTGGAAACTTGAGAACACCTGGCTACTATCCCCGATCGAGAACGACAATTCCTCCTCTTTTTCCACCGGTCGTGGAGGAAATGGTAAAGGAAAGGGAAAAAAGAGAGCATCAAAGGGGTTCGATCGTATCGCGTCGAAAGAAGCGGTGGCGGACAGGTAGAAACGCGTATTAATTAAGTTGGCTTTTAATTAATGCAGAGCCCACTTCGACCACGAAGGATCGCTTAGAACGGAGCTTCTCTTTAAGCTGTAATTACATTTGCGATACACGCGTCGGTATACGTCCGCCGGCACCTCGTGCCACACCAACCCCTTTATTCCCTTTCTTACTCGACGTGCACGATGTACCCGGTGCCTCGTTTCTGCGAAACTTTGCACCAATGCTCCTTCCAATGTTTCAATCGTTTTACTAATTTATTACTTTCATGATGTTTGATTGTTTTTAACAAAATAGCAGTACTAAAGGGTTGCGCCAAAGGCTGTTTTAATTGCTTCGCAACAGTATCCGTATTATTTTCAAGGAAGCATAATTATCGTAACAATTATTCCCAATTAATAGAAACATTTGTGCAATGATTAATTGGGCTGTGAAAATTGCACCGCGGTACATTGTTACGTGTTATACGATGAACGAAACTGGAGCACCGGGTATACACGGGCAGCGTCGTATATATCAGGGTACGTATGTACGAGCTTTCGACGAGGGGCCGCAGGAATATTCATCGCCTGCTAGTATCCCAAAAGTGGCAACGAGGGATTTTCCACCGTGTCGTGGATTACCTGGCTCGCCGGCGAGGATTCGGATGTCGAGCCCCGTGAATGCATCACTCAGCTGGAAATTATTTCGATTCTGATACCTCATGAGGCAGCATCCAGCGGATGCTGACGCCATTCGAGATCGACGACGGTATTCCGTTTAAAGCAAGCAAGTTTCTGGTCTCGTATCAATGCCAATCGAAGATACGCAATGGGTATAGATCGCGTAACGCGATTATTTCTGCCTATCTATCATCTCTCGATAAAAGCAGCAACTCATCTCGCATAACCCTACCACTAATCCAACCCCTACGCTCGCTACACCGAATTTTCGGTTCACTGGAAGCAACTCCAAAATCTTCTACCATCTCGCGATCGATCTTCGGCTTATTTTGAGACGGAAAACATTTTCTTTCGCTTTTCGTGACCCGACGTTTTAATTTTTTAACACTTCGCGCTGAGAGCTTCGCAGTTTACCAACAGCGAGAGAGTCTAAAGTTCTGTTATCTTAGAATTCCTTGAGGAGCCACTTCGAAGCGACAGCAGTAGTGGAAATCCATGGCTAAAATTCCGCAGATCAGCTCGTGTACAGCAGCCGTCGTTTCCGGAGCTTCCGGTTCTCCGATACGACGCGAATATCCGCGGCGAGGATCGCTCCGCGGATAATAGAGCCGGCGATAACAATAACAATAATCGATAATCTTTAATCCGGCTGATATCGCGAGGTAGCTGGGCGGAGGATTGTCGGCGGAATGCAAAAGAAAATCGGAGCAAGCCGCGCGTGTAACGCGCTTCCGGGAGCTTTAACGTGCTCGTTCTACACGTGCACCGTGTTCGCGTCCGTGGCGGATTAGCCGCGGAAACGCGTGAAATTATCTCGTTCCCGCGAACGAGATCACGTTAACCGCGATTACCGTATCACGATCGAAGCTGCTTAGGTTTCACGTTGGTTTCTTTGATACTCGCTTGGAAAACTTCTTCTTATTCTTTCGATACATTTATGGAGGCCAGTTCGATGATTCGAGGATCGAGATGGCAATTCACTGAATTTTTCTCTCCCGAACATTTCTATCCTCGTTTCGTTTCATTGTAAAAGCTATTGCCAATTAACGGATTGTTTGTCGTTCAAAATATTTAACGTAGAACCCTTTTGTCCGGATATTATTTTCCCTTCCTCGATCCTTTCTATCGAACCAACCCTCTAAAGTATCCAAAACAGCGTGCTCAAGAGGTTCGCAAAAAAACAGCCTCCAAAGAAGACACCGCGTACACCACGAGGCACGAAATGAAAAGGGCACAGATCTTCACGCGCTTATTACCCTCTCGTCCCAGGGCGGTCAGAGGACCGGTGGAAACGAGTTTCTATAAACCGTCGCGAATAGCAGCGGGGCCAAGCAGACGGCGCGAGCCGCGTCTCGTGGCTGGAATGCCCTCAAAGGGCGTCATAATTGCTGGGAATAAAGGTCTTCCTCGAGGACTAGGTTTTTTTCGTTTTTCTTTGCCAGCATCCTGGCGGTGCGACGAGACACAAGCTCCCGGCTATAGAGAAAAGAGAGAAAAGAGAGAAAGAGAGAGAGAGAGAGGGAGGGAAAGAGAGAGATAGGAAATGAGTCTAGGACGACGTTATTTACAGCCATTCCTTCCCCCTCTCCCTTTCTCTTCTTTCTTCTCACCTGTTTCCTTTTTCCCTTATTCCAGCAACATTATACGATCCACAGTTTCATCCCTACTTCATGATACTCACCCCTCGCGCTCTCTTCCTTTCTGTATCTTCGCGACGGCTTTCACGAATGTAGAAAAGGAAAAAGTGGGCAGGGGATGGAGAAGGGAAGAAGAGGCAGCGTTACCCTCTTTTCATCTTGGCGCGTTTTGTGCCAGTTTTAAACTGGATTTCGTGCTATGTCTCGCGCAACTGCTCTCGAGAGCCCTTCCTAGCATCCTACCCGTACCCACCCTTGCGACCCCTTGCGCGCTCCCACACAGCCCGATCCGGAGAGAGGCTGATCTCGTTGCGCTCGCCCGAGAATTGCCACTCGTGACTTTGCATACGTTGCCGCTAACGCTGCGAAAAATTCCACGCTCATTCGGAAGACGTTGGCCCGTCGCTGGTTGGCCTGTGTCGGCTCGGAATTTCGCCAGAGCTGCTTCCCCGATCTCATACGGAACCGAAGTGTCGCGACTGATTAGCGCGATGCGGATCTCTTTTGTTCGTCATCTTTATTATGCTTTCAAGGATTCGAAACAGAGATATTAAAAGTATCCGAGAAAATCGAGGTTTCACTCGCGTCGCGCTGCCAAGAATCCGAATTGAAAAATATATATACGCGCGATAAGCGGTGATAATCGCGACGATTTCGAAATTTATCGTCGCGCCTCGCTGGCCACGCACAGCAGACGACGTATACCGTTCAAGCCCCGGGCAGAGTTTGGTCTCGTTGATCGGGCACCCGGTGTCAATCGATTGCCGGTCGCGTCGAGGCGACGTCTTCACATGCACGTGGCCTGCACGTGTGCGAGTGCGCCTCCTCCAGGTTTTTGTAACAGGTCTGACGAGGGCAAGAAGCGGTTCGGAACTGGCGCAGTCTCGAGCAATCGATCACGCCAGCCAGACCACCCCTCCCACCACTGGAACCACCCCCGGTTGCCTACCCAACCCCCCCACGGTTTCTCTCTATTCCGTCGCTCTTTCGAGAATTAAATTCCGCCGGGCTGGCTGCATATACCCGACGTAATCGGCCGTGAAACTTTTCTGTTCCGTCTCCCGAACGATCGAAATTAGTTAGCGGCATTAGACGGAATTATTGCGCCGAGAAACCCCGGTCGTTCGTGCCGTTTCTGGTGCGAACACTCAACGCGGAAGGTAGCTCGGTAAATTGTATCGCGATGGAAGGATCGGCGAGTTTTCTTTTCTCTAACATACAGAATCGAGAGCCAATCTAAATCCAGGTTTACAAAAAATCACCTTTCAATGGATCGATAGTTTTTTAAATCGCGCACACTCGGATTTCCGCCTCCACGAGGACGGAGGAAACTTCCCCTCGGCCATTCTTCGAGCGCTCCGTTCGCGAAAAATACGGAACCGCGGGTGGTCGGTATAATCAGGGTATCGCGATGTTTTTCACGAGGCCGTGGAGCATCGTCGAACGTCGTTCCAGGCGGAATGAAAGGAAAATTAAGCCCTCTGAGAGGAAGAGAGAGAAAGGGAAAGAGAGACGGTAGGAGGCTGCGGAGCAGTTTCGCGAATGGGCAAAGTTTCGAGATGGTTAACGATTCCCAAGGGTCGCCGGGACGAGCTGCTGCGGTCCCGGACGACGAGCTGAACGCGCGTAATTGCACAGAATCAGAATCGTGCGGTCGATCCGCGAGCAATTAATATGCCCTCTGTGTGCGCGGTACCGCCCTCCCGCCCCGCGTGTTTGCCGTGCGAGCGTTTACGCGAGCCGAGCACGAGTATCGTGGCCTCCATCTCGATAGGTCGTTACAACGTTTACGAGCCAATCTTGCGGCCCTGGATCGGAAATAAAGAAGGAGAACGGTGGTGCGCTCGCCCGGCGAACGCCATCCAGAAAGTTTTCCGCTCGGTTTTGTTTGCAAATCTGATTTCAAGTTGCGAAACAGCGTTAAGCAGCATTTGATAGAAATGTTCTTGGTAAAAGTGAGGCGGGACGTTCTCTGTTTGGCTTCCTTTGAGAATCTAATTTTCTGTTTGCGAAAATGTTGAATGAAATTATTCACCGCGAGTATAGTGTTTACGTAGTATTTGACAGAAATTTTCTTGGTAAACGCGAAGTAGGTTTCCCGCTTGATTTCGTTTGCGAATCTGATTTTACGTCGCGAAAGTGTCGAATGAAATTACTTACCGCGAGTATAGCGCTAAATAGCATTTCAAAGAAATTTTCTTGGCGGACGTGAACCAGAGGATTTTCTTCCCGACTTCCCTTCAGAATTTCATTTTAATTTCCAAAGGCATTAGGCACAGTTGTACGCGATAGGTGCCGTACGAATCTTGTTCCCTTTAAATAATTTACTCATCATCGTGTCGTCAATTTGTTTCGAAAGACATCCCTCGTAAAGTATCCTCGATTCCACCAGTTTTCGTCTCTAAACTCGACGATTTTCCACCAAAACTAACATCAAAAGCCCTCTCTATCGCGCGTCACTCACGAGTATACTTCAATCATCGTTTCGTCGTATCCTCTCGTTCCAATTAGTCTACACATTTTTCCATTCGTTTAACCAGCCGTCGCGACGAGCCTCGCCGTCGAAGATGGGGTGGATTTTCAATCCCGAACGAACTTCGAGGGGCAGAAAAAACAACAAGAAAAAGGAATAGAAAAAACAAAATACAGGAACGTATCTTTGCCGGGTCATTGGAAATTCTCGTGCACGCTCGTCGCTGAATTTCCCCGACTCGCACGGATGACCCGTACACAGATGCCGAAAATCGAATTCCCCCGTTTCGTGCCAATGGATCTTCGACAGGCGCAGGAGTCGAACGGAAGGGAAAAGGGGCGGCAGAAGTCGACGGACGGAGGGCGGCGGTGATATTTCGAAAATCAAATTCCGCGGGTCGAGGCCCGTAACGAATGCAATTTAAGGCAGCGTCGCTCGGAAGTTACGGCATAGAGAATCCTCTGCAATCAACTCATTATGAACTTCGCTAAATCAATTCTTCCCGCTACTTCGCGGATCGAACTAACTTCCCTCTCGCCGGCGCGGATTTTTCGCCGATGGTAGCCGAAGAAAATAATTTTCAAATTATTTCCGATGGATGGAACGAGAACGTTCTGTGCACTTCTTTTGCAAAGATCTACCATTGCATACGTCTTGGTGCAAGGTATAGGTTTCTACGTTCTGCGCGGAGTGTAGAATTAGTGTTTGTTACGATTAAACAGGTATTTAACAGGTTATTCGTCAAACGATGTGCCGTGATAGAGTACGAGACAATAAAGTTTTAAATTTTGGTGCAAAATTGATGCTGTCCGATAGTGCTCTCGAAATTAATTAAAAGCTATCGCGAGCTCTGCCAAGCAGCTGCGTCGCATATGTAATTCCCTCGTTTGGCGTTTCGCAATTCCACGATACGCGAACGAAGGTTTCCAGCGTCTCTCTAATAAGCCAGGAACGAATTTCCTTGACTTGGGTAGACACACACACACACACACGTACACACACAGAAAAGGAACGATACGCAATTTCTTAAAATTAGGTTCGAGGATGCTCGTTCTCTCGTTTGGCATCGCGCGAACCAACGTAAGGTGTTCCAAGCCGGTGCTTCTTAGCTTCGTATTAAATGGCTTCGAGTCAATAAAATGCTCGTTCAAGACGAACTACCGTAATTAACTGCAATCGTTTAGAGTTCCACGATTTTTCATCAATTGTCTTGTACAGAGCAGACAAAAGTACACAGCGAGATCCTCGAAAAGTGTGACGGAAGCTTTTAGTTGGAAGAAATTCCTTTTTATAAGAACGGAAGTTCCCGATGCGTCATTAGATCCTAAGTGCGATACTTAATCTTTCAACGATCGCGGTGGTCGTTCGGTCCTCGATTAATGGACTTATTTCGACGATTCTGTACAAGTTCCCGTGTATCGCGAGCTTACCACCGACGTCGTAAATTGAAAATCTAGCTGCGTTGGACAATCGTGGCAAATCGATGTTTCCGGTTGCGGTTCATGGGGTGAACATGATTTAACTTTTGCTACCCCTCCAAGGGATATCCACACACGAAGAAACGAAAAATATAAGATTTTATCGTTTACTTAGAATCGAGTTGTCTTTCGAACTAAATTCGAATATCTCTCTCCCTTTTTCTCTCCCTCTTCAGATACATACTATTATCGTGAAAAGTATAAGTTTGAAATCTTTCTAGCGTAGATCCTCACCAAGCAAACGAACCGATGCTTTGTCTGAGCACGCAAGAATTTTTCTTACAAACTTTCGATTGATTAACTGAAACTCTCTTCCTCGATGAACAAACTCAGCTAAGGAAGTTCCGTGGAAGCTAATGATGAAATGAAATCAAATTTGACGCCAATCGAGCGTTCCAATGAAACCTGTTCAATCAATAAGTCCGCAAACTTTCAACATTCCCTCTGCTTTAATTAGCGAAAATATCGAAGAATAAAACGCCTAAAACACGCGATATCTATCAATGGTATAGAATATCCATCTGACCATTGAATCGGTTTCAGATAAATATTATCATACCGTTTCGTGATTGAAGCGAATGTTTTCAAAAGTCGGGAGTGAAATTGGAGAATCCGTGAAACGATGTATCGACATATTAGTATAGATAAACGAAAACTTATTCGCGGAATTGAACAAGTAAACAGAAGTTTACCATTCCTCGGAAATAGAAAATATTTGGTCGCTAGTCGCGAAGCTTTTTTTAAAAAAAATCAGCAGAACGTCTCCAACGATTCCCGCATTACTCGCTCCGCGTAGCGTTACCCAAACGTCAAACTTCTTCGCTCGGATACCCCTCGAACAGCGCCAAAAACGCGAAAGCAGCTTTGAATGCGATTCTTCCGGCCAGTCGTCGGCAACAGAAACGTTTAACGGGCTCGTAACGCGAGAAAGAAAGCGGGGAGGAACGTTCCGAAAATGGCAGTGGTCCATTCGAATGGGCCGTGTTCTCCGATTATTTTCCTGGTTGAACGTTCCATCCGCGATGGATGGAGGAGCGCCACGATCCTAGGAGATACCACTCCGCGAGTATGTAAACGACGACCGCGTGAATTACCAGGCGGAGCGAAAACCGTGCGGCGGAGAGGATAAATTCCGGCGCGTCGCGGTGCCTTTGGTCTCCGCCGTTGGCTTAGGTCGAGGGGGGTTAAATTCAACGCCGCATAGACGTAACAAACCTACCTACGGTCTGGCTATGCTTTTGCCCCTTTGCTACCCTCTATATATTCCCGTTTCCCTCTGTTGCTTTCCCACCGAAACCCCTCTCAGCCTTTTCTCTTTCCTTGTTTCTATCGCGCGGCTCTACCCTGTTATGCGGCGCCTGACTTCCGACGAATCCGGTCGCGGGGCGCGATACGCGAATTTTCCTTACGGAAGGGAAATATTATGAAACCATTACGGGATGGAGCGTTACGAAACTCGCGCATCAGGGAACTGCAATTGGTATAACAGTTAGCGTAATTATGGGCGAAACGTTGCCGCTAGAAATTGTTAGGAAATTCCAGGGGAAATCACGGTTGCCGTTTGTTTGTTATCAAGGCCGCGTCTCGAGCGCGTGTGCGGGTCTGAAAAAATTCCCGAGGATGAACCTACGTAGAATTATGTACCGACAATTCCGACAGCTTTGGTAGACATCCAGCGTCGAGTAATTTTCAACCCCTTCGATCCTTCCCGGAAACTCAATTCGCCAGTTCACCGCTTAACTTCACCTCGAGCCCATCCACCGTTCTAATCGTACCGTAGGTCCGCTGCGGCTGGCTCGAATTGGTCCTGGCAATAATTCGCGGAACTTTTATTGGCCCGGTATCGAGCCGCCATAATGGCGAATCACGAGGCCGCACGCTATCGCGGCCAGGCGATCGTGGCTCTCAAAGGAACTTCTCCCTTGGGATTGCAAATAAGAGAGGGCCCTTTGCGGAGCAGCGGCCCGTACGATACAATAAAAAGGAATCCCTGGTTCGCGGGCTGGAAAGTTTCCGCGAACGCGACGCAGACGCGAGGGGGTGCGGATCGAGAATCACGGAAACGCTATCGTCTTACGATCGTCGTAATTTGTGAAGAACGTTGAAGCTATCGTTGGTTGGGTGGTTGAGTGGTTGTGCTGCTTATTCGAAGTCTTTATAAGTTTTATATGTTTGAGTTATTCTTCCGATACCATGTTGTAAGGAATTGCGAGTTAGGAACTCGATGGGTCTCGAGTCAGAGTCTTTCTACTTAAACCGAATTTCGTTGCAACTCGTTGCGTTTCGTTTCTTTCTTCTTTTTCTTTTTTAATCGTGGTATTGATAATTAAGGCGATTACCTTGGAGGTATACACGAAAAACAGGTGTCAGGAGTTCCAATGTCACGCATACGACGGCACAGTTTCCGTGCTCGGGTAGCCCAGAATCATGTATTCGGTCAGGGACAAGTTTCGACGTTAACACTTTGCTAAGCAGTGCTGAAAGTCATTAAGTAATGTGTGTATTAACGCGTAGCTCGTTAACTTGAATGGGGAACTTGCCAGCAGAAGTTCCATCGCTCGAACAAGAAGAAGAAGAGAGAGGATGGAGAACTTGGGCGCGAATGTGTCGGTGGACATAACTTTCTGTGTCTCCGTTACAGGGAAAGTCATCACTGTAGCGTCGTCCAACGTTTAATACGCGATATTAAATACTAATTCTTTAACGAGTAAGTTTATTAACGAGCAAGCAGTAATTCATTAAGCGGTATTGCCATGTAACTTGTCGTCTGGGTAGGTTCACTTAAATTCTAGTTTAACTTCCATTTCCGTGGAAAGTTTCCAAGTAAAAATTACATTTGTATAACACAAATAGTATAAGATAATTATAAATAACCCGTAACGTGCACAGTAGTCGAGAATTTCAATTTCAAAGTCAATGTCGGAAGAACGGAGAAACGTTTGGATGGAAAGTAGATGGAGACAGACAGGCACAGACATTTCTGTTCCCAAAGCGCGAGCAGCCTCCACCTCTCCTCTCAATTTAAGAACCCCATTAATAAACCAAAGACTCTATCACCCCGTCGCTTCAGACGACTATAAACTGTCTCGAGAAGTTCCTAAATTCCTCTTTAGCATACCATTTGTTCCCTGAGACGGGGATCGCGAATCGTAAATGGAACTCGATGATCCAGGTAACTAGCTAACACTTACACGCCGGGCACGCCGCCGCTAAATTTCCTATAAATACCAAACCGGCGTACGCGACACCCTGAAACATGCGCGCACACGTGTACCTCGTGCTCCGCGGGACCGGAAGTTGGGGTGAACGACGAAAGTTTATGGCGCTTTCGTGCGTCGGCGAACGCCGCCGTTCGCCCTAACCGCCCTTCCTTATTCTCCCTGTATTAATTTACATACAGGCGATTTGTATGCCTGGAACAACATCCAAGCCCCTCGTCCTCCCAGCCCCGTGCCACGCGAAGATCTTTCGTCGCCGATTAAGCCGCGAATATTCTTGACGGGACGTTCGCGTGTACGCGAATTAGTCCTTTCCAGGGCGCAGGCGGAGGACCAGAACAACGGGGCAACGCGATTCGTGACTGAAATCGAGGAGAATTAACCAGCTGTTTCAGACGCACAACCGCGCCGGTTTAAAGGTAATTGGTCCCTCGTTTGCAAGAAAATAGGCGTTCGCGTTGCGCACGCGGAACAGGTAGGCGAACGTTCGCAGACAGCGAAACCTTATTGAAAACTTTGGAATAGGGGCTGCTGTTTCTTGAGTGTTTGGTTACCTCGAGGAATATTCCCGGGCGAGAATCTACTTTGCGAGCGAGTCTGTTTTGCGTGCAGCTCGACCCGTAGTCTGTCCCGAAACTTTCGAAATTTATTACGCGGAGATACGTATTAGAGGCATGCCGGCCGATTTCATTCGCGCACCCCGATGACTAACCGCCGTCGAAAAACGCCAACTTTCCCTGCATTAATCTCCCTGCCGCGTGTACATTTACGAGTGTGTTACTAAGTAATTCGAGACGCACAACCTTGCAGCTACGGTTATTACTCCGGGAACAGGGTCAAATAGTTCACACACTCGCCGTGAACTTCCCTTATCGTTTTCCTGCTTCGTATTGGCCGACTCGGAAGTGATACAATACCAACGCTTGCTCCACGTAATTCGTTATCTGGACTGTTTCAATTGATATCCGTAATTGCAAGCAGTAAAAGCTGAAATTTGTCGGACGAGGTACACGTGACGATAACCATCACTTTAAGCGCTATAATTACGAGCGGAGAGCAAAACTTTAGAGGCGACGATAAACGGAATTAGAAGAAGGAAGCAACAAGCGAATCTAATTTTAATTACAAGCAAAGAGCTGAGAAACAACTGTAATTTTGGTCGCAAAGGGTCGAAGAGCAGCTACAATCTGAACGGAAAATTTAAGGACGATCCTTGAATCGTGCCAGGACTTTCAGCGGCGATTCCGATCGTTGGGTTCACGTGTTCATTACAGGGGAACGAAGCTGGAGAAATTTCGGGTCTCGAAGGACACGTGAAATTAGCAAGGAGGATCCTCAGAGGGTAAGACGTGGCCCTGTGTCTTGCTCGGGCGAAATTACGCGGTGAAGTTCGACCCTTTGAGGGAAGTTCGATGAAACGCGGCCCCCAGAGTTGCCTCGCTCAATGAACATCGGCCTTTGTCACCGGATCGAACTGTTGTGTGGAAGACTTGTCCGACCAGGCCGTAAATCAAAACGCTTGATTCGACGCGAGAATTTTCATCGCGATTGTCGATTGCAAATATCATCGACGTGAATTTCAGGATTTCGTGGCAGTAAATTCTTTTACATCAGTCGCCCTCGAATCTGAAGGCGACTTCGTTCGACCCGTTCAAATTGTGCCATAAACGTTCCGCGTGGTATAAAAGAAACGAAATATTACCTTTTTTCTATCCTTCCGCTGTACTCGGTGTTCCATATCGAATTTCTTAATAAGTTTCACCGAATAACGAAAAACCGCGTAAAATCCGAAATCTCTCTAACCAACTAAATTATTTTATCGCCACCTCGTTGACCGCAAACCGACTATTTTTACGAGGCTATTTTTCTGCAAAAAGTACTCTCCGCGAACACGCCATACGAACGCCGACCGAGTGCAAAAATGACAACGACACGTACACATATATATTATACATGTATCTAAAAAGCGATTCGCGCGAAACGAGCCATCGGGCTATTTATCGAACGCTCCCACGCCAAACAACGTTTATCGACGCTTGCTAACGACTCAAAAGGAATCCGCCATCGAAAATTGACACATTGGTGGATTCACCATCCGGACGGCGCGATCGTTCCGAACAAAACCGCTGTGCGGGGCAAAACGTCGAGGCAACAAAATAGCACGCGAGCGATCTAAAAAACGGCCTGCTTTTATCGAGCGACGCGCGTTCAACGGGAAAAAAACTGAAAAAGGGAGAGAGAGAGAGAGAGTGTAGGAAAGGAAGGAAAAAGAGAAAAAAGAAAAAAAAATAGCCGCTCGCTTTGGGAATCGAATTTGAAAAGCGTCGACTGCGGGGAACCAGGGCGTCGTCGAATCGCCTAGTTTGCCTCTCGACTGTTTCGCCCCGCTCTCTTCGTCGACGGCTATTACGTAACACGAATTAAGACGCTCTGACGGCCGGCGAAATTACGTCTGGGAATTGTGGCCTTTGAACAAATTTTCGTGCACCCGAAAGGACGACAAAACGGCGTCCGTCCGTTTTCAAGGGGCGTTGAAATATGCATTAATGGTAAATGGAGATAGTTTCCAGCCATTCCAACGTTATTTGTTTCTAGCTACTGCGAAGCAGAAATTAAAGAATAATAGAAGATAATGGGGGTTGGAGTGGGTTCTTTTCAATGATATGCCTCGATGTCCAATCATCATAAATTGCGCGTTAATCCGTGGAAGTTATTTCGCGGGACAAGTTGGTAGTTAATGAAAATAACAGTGCGACGAGGTCGTTTCGAATTGTACGAACGTCAAAACTTTATCGAGTTAAATGTAAGAAATTTCGCTGGTAACTAGCTATACTAATTTTGAAACGAAGCTCTTGACGTGATTACAAGGATTGTTCGTAGCTTGATTGGATGGCTCCCTTCTCATAGCTCCGTAATGTCTAAACTACAGTGACCCACTAGAATGCCCTTCAGTATCCAATTTAATTACCAAAGCTCGCAGCTCCAACGATTATAAAACCGGAACAACGTAAGCAAAAATTACAAGCAACTGATACTGCACTGGTACTACGACGTTGATTGGTACTCTTCTGAAGCATTGAATCCAATAAAAGGGGTTGCGATGCTCAAACGCTTTGAGCAAGTGTCAAAATTTTGGAGAGATCGATTTGATTAAGTTTGCTCGCGTTCAGCTTGCCTTTCTTCTCTAATTAAACAGTCGATCCGAGCGCAGGAATTCTTTTCAACTTCGGTCAGTGATCACTTTCGGATCAACGTTTCTCTCGTCCTTTTACAACTTCCAAATTACAGCGATTCGATCTCAAAAAGAGTAACGCATTGTTACAAAATTTTCGAATTCTCTTCCCTGCAGGTAAGCGGTTTTCCATGGCAAATTTTTCGAATCCGATATTACGTTCGACCCCAAACGGGAGCCTCTTAAATCTATTCAAGACGAAGAGTCTTTCTAAGTCCTTCCTTTCCTAGCGAAGGATCGGCCGGAAGAGCGAGCTGAGCGAAAAGCGTATCTAAATAATATTTTCATCGAACAGGCAGGGAACGAGTGTTTTCGTTCCTTTTTCCATTCGCCTCCCTGGTCCTCTTCCTCGATCTACTATCTATTCGTTCCTGCTCGTTTCTTGACTTCCGATAGAGCGGAGAAGAAGCTCGAGAACGGCCTGGGGTATTTTTGCCATTCAGGGGAAAAGAATAAAGCATTTCTTCCTCGACTCTGTTTCTTCGAACGGGGTGAATTGTGCACTGGAAAATGGTTTCCAATCCCTGGTCCTCTCGCTGTTTCCATGAATTCCCAAGTTTTTATTCGCGTTTTAACGCAAACGTGTTCAGGCCGCCATTTTTTGCAATTGTTAGATTGCACGTGCACGTACCGAGTTAATCTGTACTAGATTGAAACGCAATCCTGCACAGTGTACGAGTGTTTCTTGTTCCAAAATAGAGAAAATAAATCATCTGAAACTTTTTTACTGTCATTAGAGCAATGATACGACTCGACGTGGTCGTTTATTCGTTTAGATGCAGTTGCAATCCTGATTTGTTTTAGCTTCATTGTCCTGGTAGTTTCCAAGGAACTTCCACTTGAGGGAAATTAAGTTATCCGCTGATAAAAAGATATGTAAGTACATCAAACTAAATTAGGTTGTTTTTATTATATTTTTCTTAGATTAGAAAAAAGGATTAGTTTTTGTACCAAAGTGTACGATTCGAAGACTCTGTGTAACAGTGTTTCTAGAAGGCTCTTGGTTCAACTAGGGATAATTCGCGGTCTGTAGAGAGAAAAAGGATGTTGGAAAGTTTCTTATCCACCGTTCTCACGGAGAAGACATTGCAAAAGTTTAAAAGTTGGCTGAAAAGAACGTTCCTCCGCTGTTTTTGCTGCAAAGACGAACGATATTTCTTTACCGTTCTCATGTTCTCCGGAACCGAGCGATCCACTTTAAATGCAGAAACCGGGCAATTTAATATCTTCTACGAAGAAGTCCACTTGCTTGTATCGCTAAAATCCAGCTCTTTCAATTACCACGTAAAAGTTGGTTCACTCTGTTGGTCGAATAAATCTCAACGGTTAGATGCAAAAAGGAACATTTTTGTGCTACCTCCACCCCTCTGACCCCATGAATTCAACGAATAAAAGTTCAGCAGATGAAAGAAAAAGAGAACAATTACTCGAACGTGATAGAAAGAAGCGCGAAGAGCAAAAGTCGTTCGCAAAATTCGTTCGATCGCGAAATCGACCTAGGGTCAAATGTCGGAAGATCGGCGCCTGGCGACGATTTCCGGGAGTCTTTGACTCGAAGCCGGCACACGTTTAAGCGCGCCAGTCACCGCCGCAGCGATGGAAATGAAAGCAACGTTTGATCATCGACCACGAACTAATCGACTTACCGGTCGCTCTCTTCGTCACGCTCCCACGACGAATCTTTCTTCCTGCGTCCCTTTTCTCTCCTCAACGAGGAAAACACTCGCGAACTGTCCGCACGGTAACCACTTTCCCATACACGAGAACGCGTCTACCCTGATTCGTGTCCGAACTTCGGTCGAACAACTCGCGGCTCGATCTTGAAAAACTACCAAAACAACCGGACGGGAGAGGCAATCTCCTTATGGTACAACAGTCAGACGCAGCTTTCCAAAGTTTCGTTACAGACAAACAAAAGATCCACAGGCGGGGATCCACCGTGTGTCGATTTACGAGTGTCAACGGAAACCCTGCTCCATCCCCCTTAAACGTCCATTCCTCCAAACACCCTTCCAGGGACACGGCGCCCACCAAGTAGGGAACGCGTCGACGTCGGTGGCGTGACTGAGAATTCCGCGAGACCGTGACTCAAGCGGATTACTCCACCCCCGTGCGAAGCGCGAGGGTCGAAGTCCCGCGTCAGACTGCAGGGTGTCACCCTCGGTCGTAGCCTCGAACCTCCGCGATCGCCGCGGCCGCCAGTGGGCTGCGTGCTGCCGCGGCGTGCGCGCACGCGCCCTCGTATCCACCCTCGCCGCAATTACAGGGGGATGGGCACCCCCGTTGTGTCCCGTGTGTGCACGTTCGTTCCACGGTTGTGTGGCCCGCGCCTGCCTATCTGTCCGAGTCCGCGCCGCGGTGGGAGGCCGCGATCGTCCGTGTGGCTGCACCCCCTCCACACACGCTCGTCCCTGTTACAGGGCGGGTGTGCGGCTCGTGTGTTTTGGGTGACGGGGTTGCATCGCCGCTGCGTGAACTCTGTGTGCGTTGGAATTCTCTCTCTTTCCTCCGTGTCCCTTACTGCAGGCCGCGCCGACCGTTTTCTGGCTTTTTTTTCCCCCCTTTTCGAGGGAGGCTGGGGGGTCGAGTTGGTCGGCGGTTTTTTTGTTTCCTCGTTTGTTTGGTTCTTTGGGGTCACACTTCTTTGCCGTTTGTGTTCTTCGCACTTTGGAGAACGCGAGTAGGAGTCGAGTGTTTTTTAGAGTTTGTTGTCTTCAGCCAAGCGTCTTTTCTTCTCTTTGTTTACGATCGCTGGAGGGGGAGTGCGCGTTACTCATGTTTTATTGTATCAGACGCGTACAACGTAGCTGTATTTATTTACATCCGATGTTCATACAGGTGTATGTTTGTATGCAGTAGTCGATGAAAATTCTCCGAGTCCTTTTGCAAGTTCAACCAGTCCCGAGTTATGCAACCACGACCTTGGGTTACTCCGCTTTTCACCGGCCGCGAAACAATTTATCCTCGCAATCTGTCGCTGACACGCGCCAATCATTGAGTCTCGTTACTTCTCCTGTTGTTCCGCGCTCCAATCGCCAGCTTTTTTTTCCCAAAAGAATCACTCTCTCAATCAACAGACGTATATACTCCTTCCTAGTCTAACGAGGGAACGATTCGATCGGGCAAAATGAATTCTTCCGATGACCAAACTGTGAAAGGAAGAATCGCGTTCAATCCGACGACGAAAGAATAAGAATGCTCTTAAATTTCTTCGCGTTATATCAATAAAAGTATGATTGTACCAGTGATTGCGTCAATTTTCCCACGTAACACGCGCCACGTCTGACGTCGTTCTCCACGCAGGCATCGAACTTCACTAATCAGAGAATTACCCCGAGTCGCTTCTTAGACGCGATGCATCGATTGCCTTAACCGGGCCCGTAAACTAGCAAATCGATCCGCGGCGCTCGAGAAACAATTTGGCCACGGTACCCGAGTTACATAACATTCGCGTGATAATCCGATATCGATTCGAGACAGGCCTCCAGCACGAATATTATTATCCGCCAGGTAACCGACAGACTCTGCGTACGGATCGGCTGTCGCTCGCGAACCGGAAGTAATCTTCGTTTTAACAGATCGATGGTCGCGTTGCAACTCGTTCGAAACGAAATTGACGCCGTCGTGGGATGAGAAGAAAAAAAACTGAAATTTATTTTTCAGCAAGTATTCCTCTTTGCGAGACGTATCCCACTTGGGATATCTTAAAAATATTTTATACGTCTTGGCGCGGGAACTTTATGGACTGGCGAGGAGACTGAAGTCGGTGGCCGCACCGGTATAGTGCCTTTGTCCCTTTTCGGAATGAGAGAACGTCGATGTAGCGGGAAGCGTACAATTTTCAAATTGTTCTTATCAGCCAGCAGGATGCAGTTTTTATCTGGTACTTCGTGGAACGAAGCGGGAAATTTAGTGAGCTTCTAAGGAAATAGGTGTCCCTCTTCTGTATTTACCATGACAGTGACGCTGCTGGGTGGAAATAATTTTGTGCACGGAGCTTTTTTATGGAAGACACGGTCGGATGAAAGCTTTTGTTGGAATTTTTTTGAAATAGACTGCATACCATGTATATCTTAAAAATTCGTTTTTCGAGGCGCACCCTGTTTAGAAGCGAATCTGCATGGTAATTGCTGTTGTTGGTAGCTGCGTCTTCAAGTGTTGCTATCGAATGATCGTGGAGAGGTCGATTGCAAAAATAAGGACAGCCAATTACTTTTTTAAGCTTCTCTTATACTTCTCGGTGGACGTAACGCTAAATATGATCCTATTATCATGGGAGGGCGCAAACGACGAGGGTTTAAAATATAGTCCTTGGTGGCACGGTTCTAAAGTGCCTTTAAAATGCTACCGAGTCGACGTAAAATCCATACGACACGTGCTTTCCTTCGTGAACTGATGCGAGAGCATCATTCTGGAACCAGGACTGCGAGTCAAAACGGCCTCGTTAACCCTTCAACGCTAGCTTCTAATCTTTAAAGATGAGCAAAGGAGAAGCAAAAGCGCTCTCGTTACTCTGTCACTAATAATGTACTTACCCCTTTATTTTCCCTCAGCACAGATAGAAAATGTTTCTCTTCATGCACCTGTCCTCATTTTAAAGATATAATAAACTCGTTCACATTTTGTTCCAATATAAATCGACGATTTTAAAAAATACTTTGTTACTTCGTTTGATGAGTCGTCGATTTAAGGGACGAACATAAATATCGTTCGCAGTAATAGAAAATAAGGCGAAATTGAAACTTATTCCCGCATTATCGTACACACGGCATCAAGTCGAACCAAATCGAATAGAGGGCGATAAAACCCCTCGCAACGGATAGAGCCGGCACGTTTCTCCACCCCGTCTTCGACTCGCGCAGTCTGCAGGGCTCGGTGAAACTTTCGGGGCTAGTTTGACGCGGGGCTTAAACTGCATTAACCGTCATTTCGATGAGGAAACATTTCTGGGCGTTTGACGGATGCGCCTCCGCGCGATTCGACTTTCTGTATTTTCGATTGCTCTGACAATTAATCGAACGGTAACAGCGTTCGCGACGATCAAAAAGCGACCGCGATAAATTCGCAGAACACCAAACCTCGCCCACCCCGGAGAACGAAATGAATTATTTCCAGCCGGCGCTTGACACGGCGGAATTCGAAATCGAACCGCGGCGACGATGGTTTCCGCGTTTTCGCCCCTTTTCATTCGCTGCCTTAAATCGTTGAAGCTTTTTATTCGTCGCAGGAAACTTGGACGACCGCGTTATTTCCTTTCTAGCTTGACGCGCAGCGTGTATCGAATATATAAACGAGTCAATTGGTGAGAGGGAAAGAGAGAGAGAGAACTGCACAAATGTTTGCAAGCAAATCAATTCACGTTATTCGGATTTTATTGAGCAACGTTTATGAAACGTAGTATCTCGCGTTAGAATTCGATAGAATGTTAAAAAAGAATTTATAGCGATTAAAGTTATTTTTCTTTCTAATTGATAGCCTTTGACAACAAAAAATTTGTCACTGGAACAGGAAGCATTTGAAATAATACTAAAACATGAAAATCGTGTCGAAGTGCAACAAATCATTGGAATAATTTCACTTCGATTTCCGACTAAAAATGTCGGGCTCCGAGTTAAAAACGTAGTTGGCGTACAATAAAAGTAGAAGAATCGGGTCACGAGAATTTCCGTGAATATCCGACAAAAAGCTTTTCAGCCAATTCGATTTCGATTCACGTGGGGATCATGGCTGATCGGGCTATTCTCGAATGCGGTGGTAATAAATACCGCGCGTCATTGTCTCATTGAGCGTTAATTAAAACGCGGCTAATTGCAACGCTGTGCACGACCACCGCGGCGACAATGAGGAGATTCTACTTCGGTTATTTAATCCACCGATAAACACGCGGACACGTAGTTTCAACGAGCGCGGCTCACGCGTACCAGAAACGTGACACGATGAATTGGCCAAAAATTCCCGCAGCTAGAAATTTCTTCGTTTACGCACCGAAGAATTGTCACTCGCATTTATGGGATATTCCTGTCGATTACGTTAACGCGAGCTTCGAATCGATTTCTCGAAGCGATACTCCGCATAAGTAGTTGTCTGAAAATTAACGTACTCGAAAAGGTGTTCGAGAGAGATCGATTCTTATAGAAGATGTATATAAGTCTAAGAACGTGAGAAGCTTAGCGAAGAGTACTTGGAAGGGTTCGAATTAATAATTATTTCAAAAAGTTGGCTCGTGGGATTTACACTCAGCCTGGGGCATTATCGAAAACGGAACGTCCATCCGCAATCGGTGAATGAAATCGGCCGTTCGACAATGCCTCCGTCCAACAATAAGTACCAATCCTGAACACGTGGTTGAGAATCACGTTCGGAGCGTCTGACAGCTCTCGAACTGGCCATCGAGCACGGTTAAATCAGCGAAAACTGATCATCGGAATATCCACGCGGAGCAACAAGTAACCGAGTGGAACGCGGCGGTGTCTCGCGACACGAAAAAAGGCGGAGAAATAAAAGGATTGGGGGGAGGGGTAGGCGAGGGTGAGATCGCGTTAGCTGCATCGGATATCGACCAGGAGATTCGTGGACGGATTTAGTGGCTGGAGTGGAAATTGGAAACGAGGAACACCGAGCCGAGCAGAACGTGGCTAAGTTTGCGTATAAATTTCCGGGACGCGGAAAGTGTACTTTAAAGGGCGACAGGCGGTGGAAGGGGGGAGGGAGAGGGTGCAGGTGGATCGAGGTGGCTATTTCAAACAGTTCGATCGAGAAACCACGGAGATCGTGATGCTTGCGTTTCGCTTAGCGCTTCCTGGACCGTCGTGACGTTTTGTAACTTCCGCCTCGAGGTTAACGATGGGCTATGAGCAAGATGATGGAAGGGGTTAAGAGGACGGGGGTGGTGAAGATCGAAGGATTGGGAGGATCGACGGTAACGATGGCTGATAATGAGAAGCGTGCACCTTTAATCACGTTCGAATGCTTCGTTTAGAACGTAATGATGATGTAATAATAATTGCTCGTTAAGAATAAGGGATGGAATCGTTAGTTTTTTGTTAATGGAAGATCAGACGTTCGTGTTGAAGGCCACGTATGGTCGACTTGGTAGCAAGACAAATTGTGAAATATTATAACTGCTTCGATGCTTAGCTGCTTTGATTAGCTGTATACATACACTGATTTAATAATGATCGAAGACCTATTAAGACATTTATAAAAGACCCTCCGACTATGCCTGGTGAAAAGTTGCGTTTATTGTACGAATAATATATTCAGATTCCATAAATCTGAATAAATAATTATAAGACGTGTAATGCAGATATTTTTATGATCAATGGAATAAAATATCCATAACTCGGAGGGAATTGCTAGAACTGTCATACCTGCAAAGCATTTGTTTGCATTTAAAGTGGTATGGTAATAGAGGCGGCGATGAAGTATACTATACGTATATAAAATACGTATTCGGTTGTTTCTGAAATACATTTAAGTAGGATGCATCTCAGGAGATCGCGCGACTTTTGTTCCTTGGCTAGTCACTGAATTCTATCCGAGAGCAAAAGGCGTACTATTCTGCAGGGACGCTACGAGCGACTTCGCAGAAAATATATATCAATTGAGGTAGATCTCTGTCCGCCGATATCTTCTGGCTCGTGCATTTTCCCTCCAAGCTACGGCACAGAACACAGATCAGTTTCTACCGCTTCTTGAAAATCACGATTCGGAGGGAAATATATGCGCTTCGTGGACGATACATCGAGAAAACATGAAAGATTTGAGTTTAGACGAAACCAAGGAAACATATAAAATTCTTTTTGTTACATACATTAACAGATGTTTGTGCGTGCGGTATTTCAGTGGTTTATTTATATTCTATCTTTAACATTGAACGGAACCCTCGAATAAACTGAGATTCAAAGATGCTGAAAGTTGGAAGTTTCGAGTGTCTGCAATCATAGACCTATACTACTTATTGTCCGATCTTAAGCACTAAACGTCGCTCTACTCGATGTGCATTAGATTCGTTTATAAGTTTATGCGCACTATTAATTCTACTAGTTTGATCGTTCGTTGTACCGGAAACAGTGTTATTCTAACACTACTTTCAATCCTCGAGGGCCGTTTCAAGCATTCTAAACACAGCCCGGCATTTCTTCGCGTCAACCCCAACTCTTTCCCTACCAAATACAGCCTACATTCCCCGTCCATCCATTAAGACGTCTCGTTAATTCCTCCAATCGTGAGAAGTCGTCTGCTTAAGCAAGCAGAACGTCCAAGGAGAACGAGCAAATTTTTTGTCTCCCAACTCTCTGTCGTCTTTTTTTTTCCCCCGACTTCCATTTTACTACGATCACGTTCCGTCGCGCAATCGTCCCCGGTATCGAGGCCGTGGTTGCTTCCCTTTTTGCGATCGTTTCGTCCATCGAGGATTAGAAAAGTCTCGTGCCAGAATTGCCGAATAAAAACGACGGCACAGAAAAGTGAGGGAGAGAGAGAGAGAGAGAGAGAGAAAGGCGGAGGGAAAGAGAGGGAAAAGGAAGGACGGCTTCTCGAATATCCTCGACGGTGCTATAACTGCGCGAATCCTCCGGAGTATCCTTAGGCTTCCGTTATCTACTCATCCCCCGCTATTCCCTTATGTCCATCTCGCCCCCTCGAACGCTATTCTGTGCCGGATTCAATCGAGCTCGGAATCTCGTTGCGCACGAGATCGTCCTATGCAGCGGTTCGCCCTTCTGGGACGATACGTTTAATTTTATGCACGACCCCCGTTACCCTCCTTGGGCTGAACGTGCAAGCACGTCGATTCGAACGTTGTCCTCTTCTTCCATTTATACGCCCGTGTATCTGTGTCCAATGTCCGTATGAAGTTGAGAGTTTCGATATTTTTATTTTCGTATCTCGAGAATTATTGTCGCTAATGGTAGAATTATTATAGAGGGTTACAGAGGGGCGGTAAGGAAACGAAGTTTGCAATTACTGCTAACGTTGTACGCCGGGTTTCATTATTAATCTAAATTATAATTGAACCACAATCTCGTTATTCTGATTTTTTCGAAGTAAAATGGCACTCTACTCGCAGAGACTGATAAGTTACCGTTCCAGCGATAGAGGGAATGACAAAAAGTAAAATTAATACGTGGATTCCCAGTTTTACAGTGTAATTGGGAGCATAGTAGTAACAGAGTAAATTGCACAAAATTCAATTAAGGATGTTCGTTAACCAAACAAGGGAAAACTCGTTTTCAATGAATATACCGGCTCGTCTGTTGTCAAGCATATTTTTTTTTGTTTGTTTCCGTGACATAGAAAAGTCTACGTTTCAAAGAGGATATATGTGCGCATATATATTTATTATGATCCTTTCGTTTCATTTTCGCGAGTGGAATTTCCGATCCATTCGAAGGCACCCTGCGTGAACTCGCTTCCGAGCACAGAATAAATGCAGGAATTTGAGCAACTGAATATTATATTACTCTCTATTCATTTAACTTGCTAACATATATAATTTATTATCAGTATTTCCATTGTCCTAAAATTTCCACGAACTATTTGCTTAATAATCTACGCTTTTTCCGTTGATATCTGCCAAGGGACTTACTTAAACTTTTAAAATCCATACAATTTTACCGTTCGTCCCCTTACTTGTCCAAGAATTCGTCTTCCCTTTCCTAAAATATTTTCTCACATCCCCACAAGCTTCTTCCAAAGCGAACACTTACATTTCTTCGCTTAATTTTCCAAAGCGTCGCATTCTCCACCCTCGCAAACTTCGCACGCTACTAACCCAATGTTCTCTCGCAAGACCCCACGAATATTCCCCAAATTCCCACCCCCGATACAAATTCCCCGAGAACGACGTATATCCGCTCTCCATCATCGGGTCGTTGCCTAACACGCCAGACATAATATCGATAAACTGTCCGAGTAACGCGAATGACCCGTGTTCGAACGGGGCAATACCCCCCTCGCCAAAACGGGGGTTGCTCAAGATGCGCGCGTACGTTCGACTATCGGCGGTTACCTCGAGTGTCGCGCTGGTTCCACGCGGTATTAGGGTCGAATGAAGTTACGAGGCAGCGGTTTACCGGGCCAGGCGTTAAGCCATTTCGAAACGGTGACGGGAACGGCCCTTAACTCGGCGAGAAAGTGAATCTGGCCATGGTTAATTCACGTCCGCCCTGAAACCATCTGTCCGGGACTGGTAACGTTCGGTTCCGTTAGGAATATCGAAACGGAGCTGGTGGGAGTGTAATAGTTTCGGGGTGGATTCGGTTAAATTCCAGTAGATTTGTCGGTTATTAATGGAAATGGCGTATAAATTATGAGATCGACTGTGACAAATCGGTGAATTATTTCGATTTTCTTGCCTCTTCGACCTTTTATTTCTCTGGTTACGAATATTTTGGGTTGCACAACTTGGCTGACTGCGACTACCTCGATTTAATTGTACGATCGTCATGGAGACACGGAACTCTGTACATCAGCGTACAAATGATAGCGTATTATGCTGTACAAATTGTAAGCAGCTATAATAATCTTTCATACTTAGAGATTCTACCCGTATTCCTTTTAAAACGCATTATTCCAATTACACCAACGCACATAAGAATTTAATCCTCTCAACCAGCGACATATATCTTACGTATCCACCCTTCCTCCCAATCCACCCTAGGCACCACTTCTTTGCCGGATCTTCTCTTCCTCTGGCAATCTATCTGTCACCGTGCCTAAAAGATGCACCCCGTCATCCCTTCCCTATCCTCCTACTTATCTCTGTCTTTCGTAACGCGTCACGTTTCTTCTTTCTTTTTACGTAACGCATCGTTAAACCACCCGAAAATATTCAAAACGCTCACCGCCGCCTTGCTTCTCTTTCTACTTCGTCCTTAAATCTTTCGAACAGTCGCATTACTTAAAAGATGATCCGATACGAAACAACCAGCCGGTTCTACCCTCTCCCCCACTGGACCCCTCGATTCTTGTTCTTGCAGCTGTTTGTCTATCCATGGGGTGTATCCCAGGGTGGTGTATAACAGTTATCGTTTGGCAGAGGTGCCAACCGCATCATAGCGCGCCACTTTGCCGCGACGTCTACGTGTATACGTGCGAAGTGCAACATCACACGTGGTCGCGAACCGGAGATAGAGTTGTCCGCGGCACAGGTGAAAGGGGAGAGGAATCTGCATATCGGGAGCCGACCGTTGCACGGCTCGGTGTTTTGGAAAACGCGCGAATAATCCTCGTCGGTCCTTTGCATACCGCAGTATCGCGACCTGGCTACGATGCCGCGCGGCGCGGGAAACGGGCGGACCGTCATTCGAGGGGTGGGCACTGTCGTTACACCGCGACCCTAATTGCCTGGAAAATTCTCGCCGTGCTCGAGCGACGACTTCCGGCGTTTTTAATACGAATTACTTGGACGACGCGCGAGAAAGTTCCTCGAGAGGGTTTCGTGTTGTTCGAGCGCCATTCGGGAGGGGGGGCGGGGGGTTGATACGGGACTTTCGCATCGAGGATTGTTGCGTCGGAGAGCTTGTTAACCACGATTATTTGCTTTTCGAGGCAGAATTTTGGGTATTCCGGAACGAATGAAAAACGTTGTTCCTCGAGGTTCTTTAGCAATTAGTCTTGTGGTCAACCAAAACGTTTAAATTCTATTGTTACGCTGCAAGAGGCTTGTTATTATTTTAAAGTAAAATCGCCATGAATCGGCAAAATGTAGCGAATAATGTTCTCTATTACAGTTCGCGAAATACAGAGATTTTGTGAAAAATTTGCTCGCGCCAGTCGCGCCGTTCATTCGAAGCCTGTTCACGAAAAGGCGAAACAGAGCTCGGGAGACACGCGACTAGAGCGGTAAGGCCGTTTGCACGAAGCGATGAACGATGGCGGCGGCGAATTCGGGAAAGGGTGAGCGGGATCCGTTTCTGCCCGCGTTTCCTTTACGACTTTGTGACCCAGTGGACGGCTCTAAAAAGCGGCGTGGCGCGAACGAACGGACGGGGGCGTTGCACGCGAGGGATGCATTTCCAGCGGGTAGAAACACACCGGTCAGACACAAATCGGAACCGGACACCGATAGCTGCTTGAGAAACTGCGACGGACACGGCCGAACGGAGTGATTAATCGTCGTGGAACGGACACGTACGACGAACACAGACGGCTGGATAGGTGGAGGGTAGACCAGCGTACACGCGGATCTCTACGAACGAACGGACACCCGCCATTCATACAAACGCCCAGCGATTTAGACGATGGAGAGTAGTGGGTGGTCTGTTTGGTCGAATGGGTTCAAATATCCCGTAAATGTCGTGGAAGTTTGGATTTTCGTCGACAGCGAAATGCATTCGTTTCGAAGATGTGTCTTAGCAACTAGTACCTCGAAGAACCGCTCTCGCGCGATTCTAAAACAAGTCAACTCCAAGCCAACTGCGGACACCAAAATTTTTCGCTCGTAACTTCACCGACCAATCGTACATCCTGCGACTCGCTCGAAGCCCACCCCAACCCCGTGACCCGAGTGAGTCGAGGACAACGAGGCTCCCAGGGCGATAGGCCCGCCAACCAGAGGAGACATCGGTGCAACGTGTAACGTGCGGCCATTACACGTAGGCCACGATAATATAATAGGCCTCGTAAGGCCTACTTAGCTGAAATTTGCCCGCGTAACGCTTTCGTTGGGTGGCGCGTGGCCTTGGTGTAGAGAACGGCGCGGGAACGGGGCCAAAAATATTATTCCGGAACGACTACGGCCGACATATCCGCTCGGGAACGAGGGCTCGTAACAGGGGCTGGCGGCACCCTCGCGAGACGGAGCCCGCGGGAACGAGCGGTCCCGATCCTCCGCGACAGATACGACACGTCCGTCCTCCTCGCGCACGCTCGCCCCGTTCCCCTTTTTCCGCTGTTTCGCCGCGGCGGTTCTGGCTGCTTCTTCGCGCGGCTCGCCAGCGCAATTTCACGCCGGGCGATTATTATAACTGCAGTTTGCGGATTAGCGAGCCTCGGTAACGGCTCGCCGCTGTTGCGACCAAAAGGCTCGCCGGTGGAACGGAAATATGGTTTGATTCCGAAAAATGGTTGAACTGGAATTGAAGTTTCGCCGAGATTCGAGGGTTTTGATAAAGGGGATCGTGGGGTGGGTCGGTGCGGGAAGGTCTCGGATAAAGCAGCTGGAAAGGGGAAAAGTTAGCGAAGATTGGCATTTGTAATGTAAACGAAGTGGTCCTCGGTTTTGGGAAGAATTTCAGGTTGATACTTTAATTGTACGTTTCTTCTTTAACTGTAACTAAAAATAATTACACGTTTTGCTCTTTCTCCGATAGTTTCTGTCGCTCGAAACGTCTCGATCGACACCCAAAAACTGTTTCCTCGTACGCACACATTCATGCAGATAATATGTACGCTATAAACTCCTCGAGTCCAGCACCGGTATTTTCTCTGACAATTTGTATAATGAAGATCTAAATTTTAGTAGGTAGAATTATACGAGGCAGCTCACAGTGAAAAAGTGGTACAAATGGAATAATTAGATCGGAATAATTTGCACATTTTCTGCGTTTTATTTTCATACAAGATGACGCGAGAATTACGTAATTTTGCCCGAGTAAATTCATGTACGTCGTGATCGATGATCACCACGAAGCGAAGAACAACGTTTTCCCACTGTTAAACGAATCACGGATCGTGAATCTGAATTGCAAATCGTCATAAAGTTCACCTTTTACGAGGACGGCGCGGAGGACCCAGGTGGAAGTCACAGAACTGGTCTATTATGCAGTCATTATCGCATTAACGAAGTTCAGAAAAATGGCAGCAAACGAGGAGCTTGAAGAATCTGAAATTCTATTGCTCTCGCTTCGCCTATTTAATCGTCCTCGATAAATTGTTAACTTTCTTCCCCTCTTACTATCTGGAAAATACACATTCGTCGAATATTTCAACCCCCTGAATAATTTGCCCGGATAGAATATTTAATTTACTTGTACACGATAATAAATCCTATCCTTAAGTAAGTAATACTATATAAAACAGCGGCGATTGCACGGTGCAAAGTGATTCTTGTTCGACGATGCTTCGTTCGCGTAATTTCGAATTTAGCTAAGGGTTAATCACCGATTTCTTTCGATTCGTAACACCACCAGCAAAGCAAATTGCTCTGTCCACGTGTTGGTCCGATATTATTTTTTTGCCGGAGGCGAGGCGAGATAATAGTGGCCAGCCGAACGAACGAAAGCATAACTCTGCCCGATAAAAAGCTTTTATTGCCCGCAATTAGGATAAGCTTGCCCCCACTCCACCATCTGCTGCTTGTACGGTCATTTTTTTTTCTGCTCCCTTCCATCTTGTTTCTCACCGTTCTCACGTTCGGATACACGCGCAACAAAACGGAATCGATGAGCTTGCTAACTTCGTACGAACGACTCGAGAACGATCCCTATGATTTTCACAGTTTTTCGACGATTATTTTATAATTGACGCAAACCGTACGAACGTGCGAGAACATTTCGTAGTGCCCCTCACAAATGTTTCCACGAACGTGTCTTTGTTCAAATACAGTTCATCGTCACTGAAATAACGGGAGTACCAACGTAATCATCGTTCAACCTTCAATTTCTGCCACTCCTCTTGTCCTAACTGTTGGTCTCCCCTCATTTCCGTCGTTAGTTCTTTCACCGCGACCTAAAACTTCGACCTCCGGCTCGTTACCCTTCCATTACCACGAATCGGTACGAAATCTTCCTCGAAACAAGGAAACGGTTGAAACGCGCTCGCGTGTCCACCTTGCAATTAACCCATCGCATAATCGACGCTCGTTATATCGTCCGGCAAAAGGCAGAGCAGAGGACAAACAAATCGCGCGGCGTAATAAAGGCGGCGGCCAAACGATCGTTGGCCATTTGGCCGACGAACCGATTTCGAGGCCGTGGAAAAAGGGAGGTCGCTCGTGACTGCGGCAGGGTCGAAACGTAATCGTCGGACAGTATCGAGTGCTCGTCGCGCTCGTTTTCGGCCTGGACCCGGAACTCGCACCCCTCCAAGCCGGACGGACCTCTTTCGCGCCCTTGTTTATTAAGGCCGTTTCACTTTTAATAAGCTGGAACCGTCCACCTTCTGCCACTTTCCACCACCTTCTACCCACCACCTGCGCCCCACTCGATCCCTCCGTCTCTCCTCCGTTTCATCCTGGCTCCCGTCCTACAACCCCTCCACGCGTTCGTCCGTCTGTCTCGTTAAAGTCGCGGTTTCACGCTGACCAACTTTTATTAGATCCAACCGCGTGGCCGACGCTTAGCTGTTGTTAAAGCCCGTTAAGTTATGCCGGCCCGTTAAGCTTCGTGACTCACGTAACGACCGGCCGTTTCGACGCGAGAACACTTTTCGCGCGCGAAATCCCTTGATTGAAACGGTGATATTGTACAGTTGGAGGCTTTCTTTTGTTCTTTAGCTGAAACTTTAGGTTAATCGCGAGAGGAATTTATACGAGAACTCTGATTATTTTAGCATTGATGTCGCTGTTGATTAAGGATACGATAAACCTGCGATAAAAGTCCGTATTTATTTTGCAAAACGAGCAGTTTAGTCCTCCGTGAAATTGCGTGCTTGAATCCTTTTCTTAATTGAAAAATCTCATCGATATTGCGGAAAGGAAGCTTTTTAATCGTTCCTGCCATTTGAAATCGTTCGACTACCGCGTACGTGGTCGATGCGTGCAATAATTTCCGTAAAAAAAAAAAATAGCTGAACAGAAAGAAGAAAAGAAAAATGAGGAACTAAAGTAAAAAGATTAACCCGACAATGAGCAGCGTTTAAAGAGCGGGAGGGAAAAAGCGGCTCGATTAGGGGTGACGTTATGAAACGCGTATCAGATAACGTAGTGTATAAAGCACGGAATGATTCTCGAAATATAAAAGTGTCGGGCAGGAGGACAGGGGGCAGGTGAACGTATAAAGCGGTCGTGCATTCTCGTTATCGGGCCGCGATTGTCGTTATTTATGCTGGTGAAGGTAATTAACTTATCTAAGTGTCCACCGTGAATGTATCCGGCTGAATTATGGCCAGCCGCATCCAGGAAGCTTTTTCTGTCCATAAAATCCTCGATTCCGCGGTTATTCGCACCCCTTGGATCTAACGACGCCTCCACGAGGCCGTTTAACGTCGCAATCACGCCCTCTGTTAACGTTAACGTCGCTCCGTCACATTGCGAGACGGGACGGTTCATACAGAGACGAAGAAACGATGCTTTATTCAATTATTAGTACGCGAAACGGACATTAATTGCTTCTTTTAATTCGCCGTTCCATTTTGAGAATATAGAAGTCGATTAATTTACGAACTGCCTGCTGCGAATTGCGAACTGGAATACCATATTATCGGAAATAAGTGAATCGTTCAGATAGCCTATCTTAGACGTCTCAGCCTGCATGCGCGTCAAGATCGCCTTACCTGTATCTCAAATGGACAACCACACTTTCGCGAACCACTCGTCCTTTCGTCACGTCGCTAAACATATCCGGTCACGAGTGGAAATTCACTCAGCGCGTGACGCGTCGTTTCAAAGAAATTTCGAAACAGCGGAAGGAAGAAAAATCTGAACAGCCATCTCTTTGGCCCTTTTCATCGAGAGAGAAGAGTTGTATCAAGACGAGCAACCCTCTGACGCAGGTCACCCTCGAAACTTCATCCCTCGCGGTGTGTTGCATGATTAAAGGGCCTCACGCCGAACGAGATACACCCGAAAGTCTTTTCACCCGCCACCCCCAATATTTATGACTTTCCGTTCATGCGGCCAGCTCACGTAACCGCGTTATAAGTATTCTGCGCGTGGCCTCCCTTTTCGCGTTCTAAAGTAAAGTGCGGAGTTGTCTGGACCATTCAAAACTGGGCAGAACGGACTGATTTGTGTACGTTCATGGGTGCGATAAAATTATACTGCATTTTTAAATTGCGTAGACAGTGGGGCCATTTAGTAGACTGTGCGCCAAGAATATTTGGGTCAGCCGCGGAAAATATAATTGTTCCTGAGAAAATGTAGATCTGCTCTGGTAATTATGACCCTTCTTTCAGATTCTCCAAAAATACCACTATGATATTCCTTCGTTCAATTCCCAGCTCCGTAATGGCACGGTATGCTTGAAAATTAATGAACAAACAACCCTCCGACGCAATTTCAAATTTTAACATCTCCTCCGATATTCCGAACTTATATTCGAGCAAAATTTTCTCCACTCGCGTGCATTATACTTGACCGTTTACATCGCCGATACTTACACCGACGAGTTTTCGTCGAACGTATAACAGCCGCGGCGGAACAACCTACCGCTAATGGAAGTCGATGAGTTAATTGGTGTGTAACGGCAATTAGCCACCGCGGCACGATTATTCCTGGACCGATTTTCATTCCGCCTATGATAATTCCCCGCCACGCTTTGACTGTGTTAATTACCAGCCAGTATGCGACCGTGCGCGTGTTGGGCGCTTTGAAAGTTTCGCATCTAGGCGATACGTGGCCCAGGGAAAGAGCTGCGCGCGTACGAAACTCGTTAACGAGGGAAAGCGTCACTTCCGTTCGCAAACTGATCGCGTACGGGGCACCGTTTTTCGACGCTCGTGGAAGGAGACGATGTTCGATGCTGGAAATTTTCAGAAAAGATTTCTCTGTACAGATAACTCCGAAAGGATGCAAGCTTTCGTTATGAAACCGATTTTCCATAACAGCGACAGTATTTACCAGCAGTGTCGAGTCGGTCTTTTTTTTCCTCGAACACGACGAGGTTTAAAAATTCCAAGCGCACGCTCAAGCTACTCGAACGAATTACGGAAAAGAGAAGCCCTCCGAGCGTTCAGATTTCCACACATCTCCCAGGATCGTCTTTCCAACCGTACTTCCGCTCGCAACTATTCACAGCTGCGCATTTTCCGCGACACGTCCCCGCTGCCCACGCGGACGAAGCGATCCCGGTTCCCTCTTTATCTTCCATCCAGGCGATACTCGTGGGTATACTCTTTACGAGGCGACGTGTGCACGATGAGAAAAGTGGGCTCCGATCGTATATCAGCGGAGGGCCGTGGCCGAACGGTTATCTGCGGGAAATATTGCGGCCCGCCCGAGAGAAAGGGACACGGAGACATTTCTCCGGATGCCAGTCGACCGATTCCCGATAGAACTCGACCGGCTGGAGTAATCAGCGCGGATGTTACCCGCGGTGTCGCGAGGCGGTCGCAATTCTGTCCATCCACGATGGACGAGGGTGACTCGTGAATACGTGTGCACGGGTGCTTGGTGTTTTCCGCGATATCGAGCTTGTTGGCGTTTTACAATAATTAAGATGGGCGACACCTCGTGCAGGGGGTGCTTCGAAGGGTGACGATTGAAGGAAAGCTTCGTCTTTAGAGAGAACCGAGCATAATATAGTATAATATAGGATCGTTGGTTCGGAGGGTAAAGGTTATCTCGAGTCCAATAGCGGGTAAGGGATTAGACATCGAGGGCGAGATTCGGGGATGAATAACGGTCAAGGGACGAGGTCATTGATTGCGGAAGGATTTCAAGGAGAAGACTTGATATCTGTAATTGAAATTGAATAGAATAAACGTGAATATATTTATCGTCCAAACGCGTGCACTGTAATAAATGGTGTATAAAAATGGTAATAATAATAAAAAAATGAAAGCTGCCACCAGGAATAAACTTAGTTCCCGGTTTCGAGCGTAATTAAGTTGCTAACGCGTTAAAATTTATTTAAACGCGATTTCTGGAAGGCAAACGAGCGCGGCCATTAACCGGCGCAAACATTTTTCCGTCGTCCGTAAGGAGAGAGGCACGGTACCGTTCTCGGTAGATACAGTTTAAAGCGCGGCGAGGAGGGTGATCGATCGTGAAAAGAACCAATCCCGTGGAAACGAGAGACCGAAAACCCGGGACAAGGAGGGGCGCTGACGGTTTGTGCTCCTCCGTTCGAACGTAATTTCGATCTATATACCGTAACAACGTATATAATGTAATCAACGGAGAATCGAGTTCCTTTAAAGTCGGCAAACCGCGACGCATCGACCACGCCGCGTTGCCTTTCCGCCATTATCGTGACCCGACACTGCGGAGGATCGTCAAGTCGCTCGACCACCCGATTTTTGGAGCTGACTATGCGCGTACATGCGCATATCTGTACGGGCAATTTCGAGGTTTATCCACTTATCTTCGAAATAAATCACGAATCATCGAGATACGTAAAGCACGACCGTGCTTTTCTCGAATTACTATCTTAGTTACCTGCGACGAACGCGAGAAAATTTGCATACTCGACGTCAATTCGTAAACCAGCCGAAGAAGGAAGCGTTTCAGCTAATAGGACCTCCAGTGAACCGTCGCCATGCTTGCATTCAAATGGCACTTTACACTTCTGGCCGATGCCTGGGTGATAAGTAATTTCGTACCGTTGCACAGCGTGACTGCGAACGAGCCAACTTAAGAAAATTAGTTGGAGAACTTTCGTTGATGAAGATATCCGTAAACAAATTATTTCCATTGTTGCTTCTGTTAACAAAGAATTTCTCGGCGTCCAGAATAAGTCGAAGGCGGAAATATTCGCCGATGGCGTTCGAAAAACGTCGTCAGACTCGACAAGCGAAGTCAGAATCCAGGAAAACCTTCGTAACACGCATTCGGACCGCGAAATAAATTACCCCCATCTCGCGTAGCCATACTCTGGCCATTTCACGTTCGACACCAGCCGAATCGATCCAGGCCATCTCCAAGTGCTCGTCCGTCAAACAAAAGACGCGGAGAGGAGGGACGGGCGAGAAGCAAGCCTGGGGTGGGAAGGAAGAATGAGAAGGGAGGACACAAAGATGAGGTGGAGAAAATCCCTGGTGGTTTAAAACCGTGTCGAGGAACCGAGAGACGGTGACACGGACGGGGGACGAATTCCACCGCGAACGAGCGACTTAAGCTCGGACTCCGCTCGCTATCGTAACGATTATGACCGGTGAAGAGCGCGAACTCGCGCGTAAGCCCGGCCAGAAACAAACGAAACTGCTCGCAGAGACAAGCCCAGCCAATATTCGCGCGACGCCTCCTAAGTCATGCGTTTAAATTACCTTATTATGGGAGCGGGCCTGTCATAATTACGAGGACGCCAGGGGTGGCTGCGCCTTGGTGTTGCCACCGGAAAGGAAATAGGGTAGCGAGTGAAGAGATTGCTGGAACGAGACGGAGCGATAGAGTAATTAACATCCAGTCAGCTCCAGACAGTGTCAATAATATCCTAACTGTTCAACGAGGAAAGTGACGCGGTGCAGCGAATCAGTGACGTGCTCTACCGTTGACTGACAGTTTCTTGTCTTGGCGTGTCGTCGAGTGCGGAAAACCGAGGATTAGTAAGTGACAGAATTTTGTCAAAGGAATAGAAAAGCTACCCGATCGTGAAAATTCTCAAAATGGACGTAACGACACCACCCAAGTTGCACACCGCTTTAGCTGTGAAACGCGAACCGTTCTGAATCTAATGTCTATTATACGCGACAGCAAAACGTACAGATACAATAAACGCACACAATGTAACCGTAATCTGGGATAGGAAGAAAAAACGAACGACAGCGATAGAGGCACGCAGATTGAATGCATCGCAAAACGGCTCTTTGTTGTTCGCAAAGACGTTTTTATCGTCCGCTGAACCCTGCCCGAACGAACGATTGCCTTTTTTTCCAGCGAGCATTTTGCATGTAAAACAAGTCGTTGCGTTCCCCGGTTCGATGACAGAATCCTCTGTCGTACTTCCCCTGTGAAACGCGCTAAACGTGTACTCGCGGTTACATAAGCAAAGCGTGTGCTCGACGAAGGGACACGAGGGGCGCGCCAATATTTACGCTCCGACTGATCGATACCGATTTTTCTTCGTTCCAATGTCGCTTAATAATCCACAATGAATCCACAAATCATTGCAGACATTTTATCAAGCAAAAGTTCTTCTCCGAATCTCTCGAAACAAAGGAGCAAACGGAACAATCCTGCTGGCAATCGAAATTCTCGACGCCCAACGCAACTCGAACAACGAAAGATAGCTCGATGCCGCGTAATTTGGGGAGTTCCGCGACCGCGAGGAACAAGCACGGCTGGCAATGAATAATGAATAATGGATGGCAGATAATGGCGCGGAGGAAGCGTGCTGGAAGAAAAAGGAAACGAATCGGAAAGTCGGTACGCGAACCGAAACGAAACCCATTAAGTTTTCCGTGCGACCCGCGCGCGATCGCCATCGGCCGCGATCGTTTATAAATCGCAACGAACGACCGCCGTTTCCACGATCTCTAAACGAGGGACGCGCTCGAGTGAGGAGGAAATCACGGCGCAAAAGTCGCGTTTTCAACGCGTCCGATGGAAGCCGCTGTTTGTCGAGTCGATCCCGTTTCTACGAAGTGATTCGAATCGATTCCCCGTATTAACCGACAACAATGGACAAGCAATTGATTGCAATTCCGTCGTCGCGTTGCTGCAACACCGATTCAGAGCCAGGATCGCCGTCTTTCTCGAACGAATTGCTCGTCTGCGATCGCCAAGCACGTAGAGTCTCTCTCCTCTTCTTTTTTTTTTTTTCTATTTTTCATCGAGAAAGGGGATTCCGTGATTACATCTGGAATTCCAGTGTATTCTTCAAGTGTATCGTTGTGCGCAGAGGTTTGATCGAGGTAAATTACGTAAAAAGTTTTCAAAGCGAATTCTATCTTTCTAGGAGAGTAACGGTGAACGGAAGCAATGACTCGGGAGGCAGACATTATGAAAATAAACGGTGGTGTAATCAACGCATTCATAAAACGTATTTGAACACCTCTCCAATTGCACGTTTACATCGCTGCCGGAGGAATAAAAATATTTCATCGTAACGAAATTTATCGTGATATTTATTATTATCGAGCTATGGAACGAGCGTTGCAAATTTCGATTCCGTATACGTGGTGTTCCAAACTGATGCAGCAATTCGCAGAGAACCAATAAAAATCCTTACAAAAGCAGTAATATGTTAGGAAACTCGCGGAAAGGTTGCACAGAATTTCTAAATAAAATCCGTACATAGAAAAAGCATCGCTCATCAAATCCACAACCAAAATTAGTAGAGAATTAAAAGAAAACAGCAAAAAGCCTCGACTGGTGCAACGAAAAATACGCAACGGTTACATAGAGTTCTCGTGCAAACAAAAAAAAAAGGAAACAGACGCTATCGATCGTCGGGGGCGATACAGGAACTCCGCAATCGAAAAATAACCAAAAGAAAACAACAAAGACTACTGGGTAAACAATAAAAAAAAAAAAAAACACACGCAACAGTTACGCGGAACTCTCCAAAACGAACGATCTCCTCGATCGTCGATAGCGGCGTACGGATTCCACGAGCAAGATTAAAAGCTCCCAATCAAACAATCGATTCCTATCAAACAATTTCCATTAGCCGGCGAGTAATAAAAAGCGAGCGTGGGAAGAAATTAAAAGGAACCAGTTCCATTAACCACCGCATATTCTATCGTTAACGCGAATTTTCATTAGCTCGCCGTGCCCGTTACAAAAACCGATTTCCGTCGCCCCGTTAAACGCTCTACAAACTATATGATCGTTCCTCCCAATTGACATACAACGATGTATCGATGTCCCTTGTTTTTGCCTATTAACGCATCCTGCGCCGTGTCGCTCTTGCGCGTGCACACGCGCGCACAGACGCACGTGTGTGTAATTACAGCGCGGGCAAAGGTTAATGCGGAATCAGCGTCCCGTGTAGCAGGATAAACAGCAAACAGTAGATAGAAACAGAGAGATAGAGTCGGTGATGTACACCGGTGGGCGACGGTCGCAAACTAATATCGCGCGACATTATTTACAAGCAACCGGGCGTCAATCGGCGTGGCCGTTTTAAAGCGGCCTGGGCGACACAGACGGAAATATAATAGGTTCCTGGCCCACTTTTCATTCCTCACGGATCGATCGTGCTCCGCTGTTAAGTGCGTATTACGAGCCGATTAATTTCACGCCTCCCTCTGTCCGCACCCCGTCCATTCGTCGACTCGTGGAACGCGAGTCCTCTGTTCGCGTACAGTTATTGTCTTTCGAGCACCGCGATCGTCGTTCGATCGTCTTCTCGCCGTGGTGAATTTCTAATGAAACGAGGAGGTCATTCCGCTCGCGCGGTGGTAGCGAACGATTCTATTTGTTTTGCGCGTTCGAACGTGCGTCTCTGTTGGGTGAGGCAAATTGCTAGTTCGAAAGGTTCCAGTGTTTACAGTAGTGTTGTGCAGTGTTCTACTGTGTTGTGGTTATGCGAAGAACGAAGATGGGTGTATAAAGTGGAAATTTACTTGACGAAGAGTATAAATTCATTGTACGAAGTAAGATGCGTTTGAGGCGAGGGAAATTGTATCGATGTGTCTGGCGACGAGTAGAATGTACTACTAAAGTTGATTATTTACAGTTTTATTCTTCGTTGGACATCTGCTTTCCAGAAATATGTGACAAAAGACAACGAAATAGTGTCTCTATATTTGTTTAAAGAATTAACCGGAACTTGACAAATATTATCGAACCGGAAACGCTTCCATCGCGTTGAAACGCCTATATTCAATGGGGATCGGCGCGTCGAGGAAACACCGCGCACCGTTCCTGACCCTGGGGCAACGATACGAATACTTCCGTTAGAAGCGGCTATAATTAATGATAGCCGTGCAATTGAAACAAAGCTGCGCTGAGACACGCGGTTGCACGGGATACGAGTACCGGGAACAATCGGTCGTCGAGCTCTTTCATTAAACCCGAACCTGCCAGCCACCGCGTGCAACCCCGGTTATGCGAACGTAAAAGCAATTCCTTTCGTTTGCCAGAGAAACATTCATATTGTAAATTTTACCATCAGAAATGCGGGGACGAATATCCATCGTTGTACATTCCCCGCTTCCTCGTACGCACGCGTATTTATGCACATATCAATTTTTATAAATATACGTGGTACCGGTTGTATCGTAACTAGCGATACCAGCGATGCCAGTATCCAATCGATATTGTATCATTTTAGTTGGAAATCAAGTTTCATTGAAAAAAAAAAGGCCGTTCTATATTTTTATTGCTTTTTTAAACGTATCCGCTAGTTAGTCGAGTACACTCGTCGTCGAATTTTCAGACGCACTTTTTCGAAAACAGTATCTCGAACAAAAAAAACATCATTTTACGTTTTTCTCTTATTTTTTCGCATACATTTACCCCCTTCCTGAGCGAACCACCACATCAAAAACGCTCCGTATATATACGTATACTTTGTAATTAAAAACTTCTCCAATAACGAATTTCCGCTGCCGCTCCACGCTTCGTTCCTCGCTACATTTTCAATTTATTACCTACTTCTTCGGTGGCTCCCTTCGCGACTATTCACCGATCCGATTCTCCTCGTCGACATCCACGAGTGATTCCCCCAAGCCGATATGTACTGCCATCGGCTACGAAACCGATTCGTACGAAAGTGTGCCGCGATTTAATAAGCAACATATTTAATATCAACGAGGAAAGCAGACGAGAGAGAGAAAGGGAGACCGTTATCGGTGCTCGTTACACGAGGAGCCATCGAGGTGTATTCTCGACCAGCTAGCTTCTCTTCTTCGCAATTGCCAATTAAAGATGCAGCCACAAATCGCGAGATCGCTAAAACGTCACGAAGCAAAGCTTTCCACCCTTGCGAATGTATATACGTATACAGCATCAAGAAGTCAGCCAGCATGAGCCGCCATAAAAGTTTCACTACCCTCCTTAATGCTGCCTTCGCGCCGTACGAAATCCCTCGGGATGGTTGTTGCGCCGACTCGTGCGAGTACCAAACTCGCGGGAGGCAGAGGACGAGTAGATAGAATACAGAAGGGAGGAAGCAAGGAGATCGACTCGAAAGAAAAGTCGTAATTGCTTCGGTTCGCGACAGTTCGTTCCGCCGTGCTTCTTCCGCGTCTTCTTCTCCCTCTGCCGCCTTTCGAACGCCGCCAACGAGCTTCCGTCGAAGCTTTTCGTAGCATTTTTTCGAACGGTCCATCGGGACTAGATTTTTACCTATTTATACGTAGCAGCGTAGTCGCGATGTCATCGATAATGATGGCTCTTCAACGTTGTCGTACGAAAAATGTTGGTTCGAAAAATAATAATAGCAAGGATTGGAATGCCACGATTTTGTGCAACGTCCTTCTGCAATAGCCAGCCATTTTCGTTAGCATTGCGCTTCACGTGCAGTAATTTCTGTTTCGTCGTTATCACTGTATTTCACGTTCCGCGTACAATAGTTGTACGAGATGAAAATCGAATGTTTTAATATTTTTACATTTCCACGGGAAGTGGAAATTAGTATATTTCAGAAAATTTCTCGTTAATTAACATGTCCATGAAAGCTCGGCAACTGACGTTTCCCAAATTCCGCGACATTCCGCGACCCCTCGCACGATATTTCCCAAACTTCGACGAGTATATAGCCCCTAAGTAACTTCTTTGATCCTTGGCACTCGTTCACTTTTCCATACCCTCCCGAGCCATAACTCCGCGGAGCGTGCAAATTTCTCACACCCCCGCCGTTGCCCCCGATCCCTTATTAATCACCAGCGGATCCCCTATCCGGTACAATTACAAAACATTTCAGAAGTTACCGTGTTCGATCCGCGGCAACTGCCTCGCGTTGCACCTACCCGCCACACCACTCTAAAGTCTGCCCGAACTTCTGCCAGCGCGTTCGCCAACGCCAAAGCAGAGGAGGATCGCGAAAGACGGAATGAGAGAAGGTTACTGTACGGGTTACCGTTTAAGGGTGGCAGTTTCTTGGCCCCGGTCGAATTTCGCGGCGGCCTGGCGATAAAATAAATCCACGACTTTGGGCTTCCGTGAGTGAGGACCGGAAACGGAATCGCGCCTATCGGGTGGGATAGCGGCCCCTCCTCCCTGCTCCTTCCTCGGCGACCCTCGTTTAAATATCGTCTTAATCTCGCGAGCCGCCCCAAAACCCGTGGCCTCTTAATTCCAGCCGCGTAAACTTCCAGTCCGGCCCTGACAAATCGCCAGCCACGGATTATCCGTCGACGAAAAACTAATTAAGCCGGAATACCACGGCGGCGGACTCGCCCTCTGTAACAGCGGCTCGTCCTCGTGGAAATATTCGCGCCGCCGCTCGATTTCGGTAGCCCTCGCAACTTTCCTCGCGTCGGCCGCCTCGTTCGTCGGTATAGGATGCTCGAAGAACCATGGTTGGTTTCGGTTCTTCGTCGGGTATGCGCGCGAGGGTTACGGGGGTGTGAAAGGGGTTTTACCGTGGTCGCAAAAAGCGAAATCGCTCCGCTTCTATCCGCCTATCTAAATAGTTGCTCGACTCCATAAATTTGCCTGCTTAATGCCAACTCGTGCTGCTGTCGCCCCTCTCTCTCTCTCTCTCTCTCTCTCTATCTCTCTCTTTCACTTTGGAAGGGTTGTACGAGCGACGCTGGCATTTGGGGTATCAGCGGCACACGGTTCTGGGGACAGGTAGCGAACGAGAACGAAATGCAAAGGATATAGGAGGGTGGCATGGTACGTTGCCGCGGGCTAGCGACTTCTTCCTGGCTGGATTAACGCTTTTAATCCGGTCCTTTGTTTGGAGGACCTTGACTGTTTCTCGAGAGGGTGGTTATTTGAATGCATTGGTTTCCGATGTTACCGTTGAATATATTTTCCGGAATTTCCACGATTTCGGTCTGGAACTGCTTTAGCAATAAGATTTTCTTATACGAAAGTAGATACCGCAAATGTTCCTCCGGTTAGTCGTGAAGGGTTTAATTGCAATCCTGTGGATATTCAATGAAATGTAAAACATCGTAAATACTATTCGTCACAGAGTTAGACGCGTGAGGGGTCGAAGAATTCTCCTTAAAGCGAACTATTTAACACGAACCCAGGAAGACTCATTTGGTCACTCAGCCACATAAATGTCTACGTCTCGGGGGTAAGATAGAGATTCAGGGGAAGTTCGTAAGTGGGACAACGTTCCGATGTCGCAGAAGTCCTGCAAGTTATCCGCGGCTACGAAGGGTGGCCAGCGCGATTCCTGTAATCTCCAAAGTTTCGATCACGCTTGGAAAAGGTCCGGTTAATGAAACACGAAATAATTAGACCAGCAGGCAACTTTCATCGCGTGGATCGATCGACCATAATTCCGACTACGACCGTTCGTTTCCTCTTGGCTGCGCGGCGGCCCTTAAAGCGATTAAGATCGCCCCGTTGAGCGCATAACGATAACTAGAGCCACGGAGATAATTAAAAAAGTAATGAGTAAGTCGAAACCTGGCTGGGGAGGATGGCGCTTAGGTAACCGGAAATAACGACGCCAATCGATGCGCCTTGACAAACCCCGAGATTCCCAAAAGCTTGTTCAACGCTGTCCACTTGTTGATAATAAGTTTCCGTGAGCGTGGATTATATATTCTGATCAAGTGTCGTCGCATGTCCCTTCATCTAAATAGAACAAAAGAATGATCATCACAATTTTTCTTCTCCCCTTCATTCTCAACACCCGAACTTAATTTTATCTAAATACTCAGCCACTAGATAAACCCAAACTTCCCCTCAGATATCTTGGATAGCTTCCATTTCTCAAAACACTACGCAAAATTAACGCAGACCTCTTTCCTTTTCGTGTGTCACGAACACTTAACTCTCTTCAACTCGAACGAGATTAATCTTGCTGGAGGGCTCGAGGGTGTGGCTGAACTGGTCCGTCTCCTTCCATCCAATCACGTCCGGCGTCTCCCTCGGAACAAGTTGCTTTCTGAATTCCAAACGTTGACCCCGAAGAAACGACTCGCTTCTTCGTGGCTGGCGTACACGTAGCCACGATACGAGTGTTTGACCGTCACAACGCGTCGCGGAACCAGCTGATCGATCGAGCAGCTGTGCCACGGGGCGAAATCATCCCCCTTTTTTTCCGGTTACGAAATTATTTCTAATCGCCTCTGTCGAGGACGGTCAATCGAATTTCCTACTGGCGGAGATTTGAAGTAACGCGGAGAGTTCCGTAGCGAAGGTGTACGAAGTTATAAAAATATTTGTTGCAGCAATTTCTAATTTAAATGCTAATCCAATGATCGACGGAACGATCAAGTGATATATAGAGACGTCACGGCGTCGTACTCCTTGTCTGCGATAATTTTATATATATAAAGGTAAATATTTATCAGTACATCATTAAAACTGAGTGTATTTTGGCAGTTTCTGCCAACAAGTTCCATCATACGTGCATAGATTTCATTTCAGGCAGCACGTCGCGAATGGAACGCTAAATATTCGACTAACGAAGTCACCGGATACCGATGACGCGTGGACGTGAAGAGCGACCGATGAACAAGTCCAAATTACAAATCGTTATAACAGGCCTCCTCCACAATGGCGATTTAAAGCCATCGATGGATCCTCAAAACTACTCCCTATTCGATACGATTTTTTTTCACGCAACGAAACAACCTCTAATTCGCGATTGTAAAATCAGTCTATTGCGAATAGATACGAAGAATTTGAAATGTAACAAGAATATCCTCTAAAATGCTATCTACTTATGTTGTACTCATAGATCAAAGATCGGAATCTCTATTTCGATATCGCGTCTTTCGTTCGTAAGAATCTGAGATCGATTAAAAACCAGTCCGTATAATCGAATGTTATCGGAAGTTTAAAAATCCGAACACTTCACAATAGAGCGCAATTACCGACTTTAGAGCGTAATTTGAAACCCCCAGCAGCCCGTTCACCGTGACCAAACAATCTGACGAGTCTGCGAACAACAATAAGGCGCGAACACCTGCGATCCCATTGATCGGGAACTTTCCGAACGAAGTTTCGCGATTTTCGAAGGGCGCGTCGTTCCTTCGAGGGCGACAAGTTCGTTAGAAACTTTCCCTCGGGGCAGAGAAGCCTCAACTAAGAATTTTCGCCCGGTGTACTGGCTCATCAGGCCCGGCGAACCAACTCGCGGACGCGGTCGAACGTGTACCTTAATCTTTATTACGATTCTCGTTACAGCAACAACAACTCATAAAATTATCCATGATCGTCAACATCGTCGAGCATATTAAATATTACAATTTATCTAACGAACAGGTCCATCGTCGTCGTCAGAGCAATAATCTCTATAAAATTCGTCACGGAACGCGCTCCAGGCATCACAACTAACGAAAACACTTAAATAAGTCTGTCGTTCGAGACAGGCTCGCTCAGAGCGGAGCCATTTTGCGCCACTTCGGACTCTTTCTTCGCCACCCCAACGTTCCTGTGCCTCCTGCGAGGAGGCGTAGGAACGTCGTCCACGTTTTCCATAATCTCATCCAAGGTTCTGTTCAACCTACTCGGTTTCTCCGGCGGGACATCCGTGGAGCACGATGTGCCTCGCGCTCCACGGTCCCTGTCCTCGTGTAAAAACCCACCCCTGTCTAAATCCGCCGGAAGTTCAGCGAATTCGCGATCGCTGCGAGCGTCCAGTTCCCCGATCGACTCCTCCCAGGAACAGAACGAGACCTTCCTTCCGACAGCTGGCTTCTTGTCTTCCAGAATTTGTTTCAGGGACGTTGGAGCCTCGATTTTCTCCTTTGGCTCGTAACCGACTAGATTCTGGTCCCCTGTTCTCCCCCCAGCGTCCTTACTCGCGATACCATCGGAATAGTCTTGAACCTCAAACTCTATCTTCTTCGGAACCGATCCGTAGGGCTCGCTGAATTTACTTTCCTCCTTCGACGCCTCTTGCGAGTCCTCCTTCTCCAACATGTCAGACAGAGCAGCCTCCAGTTCAGTTAGACTCGGTGTCATCGAGCTCAGGTTGCTTCCCTCGGCAGCCTCGTCTTTGAGGACCTTCAGCAGGGTCGAGTGGTCGGAGTCCTGGATCTCAGGCTTGATCCTCGGCTCGGGACTAGGAGGCGGTGTAACCGTCTTCCAGTCGTCCATGCTCTGCTTCAGCTTGTTGTGTACGTCCTTCACGTGTTTCTCGTCGAAGTAGTTGTCGAGCTCTTGCTCCTCCATCATCTCCCGCGGCAGCGACTCCTCCGAGATGGTCCTGATCAGATTGCCCGTCCGACCCTGCAACTCCTTCGTCTCGTAGGTGTCCTCGTTCGGCTCACTCTCGTTCGACAGACTCCTGGTGAACATCATCCTCGATTGTTCGGATCGATCGGAGTCCGGTTTCCCAACGGTGGACCCGGTGATCGTATCTGGCAAACGGAACGTGCGGTTTAAGTAGTCACGTACAGGGATAGTTGGTTCCATCCTTTCTGGCTCGATCATGTTAGTTAGGGACGGGACCAGTGGAATCTATGCGTACGAGACCGGGCTCTCGAACGATGATACCGGCTTGCGGTTGGGAGTTTGGTGATATTCGTAGAATGGTCTTTAAGCTTTGAGTTTAGGTGCGATAGTGGATTTTAGGATTTGGTTGTGCATTAACCGGGTGTGCAGCTTTTGCGAAATTGCGATTTAATGTGCAATTATATTGCACGTTGGATGGGTTTGAGAAAGACAAAAACTTGGGAACACGTTGGACTGGTTAAGTCAACTCGACCAGCCAGTTGAGTTCGATGTATTTTCGGAATTTATGATGGCAAGCATTATTGGCAGCTTGATGCATCGAACCGAACCGGCTGTCACGTTGCTGCGGTATCGTTGCTCTTTTCAAAGCAACCAGCAGAGCCTGGAGTCGCTAATGGTGACGGAAACGTCGAAACCTTCTCGTTTTTCGGATCTATTTACCTAAAGCCGAACGATGTTTCGCCTCGTCCAGGAAGAACGGCTCTTTGGACCTTGGTGATTCGCAAGCGGGCGAAATTCTGCAGTTATCCGTCAACGTAGGTGGATCGTAGTACCTCAAGTGAAACCTATGGAAACAAAGATACCAAGAGCGGGTATTATTTTACGCCAAAACTTCTCTCGAACTGTTCACAAAGCGATGCAACGAAAAATATTACTAGCAAAATATTATAGTATCTCAGAAAATATTGGACATTTCGATATCTCACTTTTCATACGAAAAAAAGGGTCAGAGATCAACGTGAATATATTCGAACAAACGTAAAGAAGGAACGAAATTGGGCTAGTCACAAACTGAACATTTATTCGGTCACAAATGGAACTCACATTGAGAACATTTGGTACACGTAAAATTTTAGAATTTATTGCTCGATTGTTACAACAAATTGATCGTTTCCATACGTACTCCCTGCATTTTATCATTTTCCATACGTCTGAGGCATGTATATCTACCAATAAGATAACTAACCAAAGTTGCGCCACGTACTACTGGGACACCCTAACAACAGGACGATGAAACGGTCGTTCGACCAGATATAAGTAAATATAAGTTTCCAAAGTGGCGAGAGAAGATTATACAATGGCCAGGACGCTAAGACCACGGAATATGGACTTACACCGGTTGGCATCTGGGCACCCCAATTAAACCCATTTAATCCCTGGAACACCGGCCATAGATAATCTCTACCGACCTATTTGGATCCACTTCGGTGTCCTCCGGTCGGCCGAGCACCGGGGACGGTGTTTTTCCAAACGCTTCTGGCTTCTCCAGATAGATCGGAGATCTAGATACATCTCGATCCGCTGCAGGGGATCTCCTCCCGTCTTCTTGGCTGGTCGTGAAATCGACGACGTCCTTTCCGTCCTCGCGGACACGACGTTCCTCGTCGCTCATCCCCGACGTGTCCTAGGGAAATCCCTTTCTCGTTTACCGTGTCTGTCTAGACGCTGTAGATTCTAAAGTACCCCACGAGGCTGAGCCAATAAGAAAGTTACACCACTTTGCGAACTTCCCTTCTAAAAGAGATATATTGGGGCCGCTGCTAAGTCGATACATTGCTATTCAGACACATGCGTAGTAAAATTCGATTTATTTAAGCGTTTAGATAAATTTTCATATCAAAAATGATCAAGCACGGTCGCTATGGGATTTTTATAAATCCTTGTTGGAATAATTGTTGGAGAATATCAGTCGAGTATCTTCCCTTTCGAAAGGGATGGACACGGTGTAACTCATGTATTGACTCGATATCGATTCGCTTACGGAGTGGCATCGATTAATTGTTATACCTCGAAGGAGACCTGGTGTCGGTGATTCAATTCGCAGTTACCGATGTCAACCAGCTCCCAATCCTCCGATTTACTCGGGTCGTACTTCACGTACTCGTCCCTGACCACCCCGTTCGTCCCGCCATCCAGCTTCTCCAGGACCTGATACGCTGATAGGTTATCGGTCCTTGGTATGTAGTCCTCCAATCGCACGGTCGTTTTCTGCGGATTAGAATAAATTCGCGCGTTATCCGGCTGAATCGTGGTCGATCAGCGTTTCTTGCCAAGGATTAGCCCTCTCTTTGCTCGCAATTTTGCGAGCAAAGTGACGAATCGTGTCGATATTTTCTACAATGATTTAGAAAACTTTCGCCATCTTAAAAATCTCGATTGGAGGTCACTTTTTCTATTCCTGCTCTTTCGAAGATCAATTTATCTACATACGAAACGGACTACAGAACATTTTAAGTGAACATCGCGCTGTTTATTGGATAGTAAACATTAACGATAATGAATGATTTAATTGCTGTACCCGTGGCTCACCTAATTTACATAATTTCGTGGATTCACCGGAATTAGCGTGTCCAGATTCGCTTACTATAAATAACCTAACCAAATGATCCTAACTTTACTAGATTATCAATGTTGAACCGTCATAATTTTATCATCTCGGCATGATCCGAGTGGTGCACGTAGGCGTAATTATTTTCGCGCGTTGCACCAAAAGCAATCAGCCAAATATTTCCCTAAACAAACCACTGCCCCCAAAAAAACCTGAGGAAGACAATCGATTTGGTAAAATTCCTTCGAAAGTTGCGTACCTCCGAAAACGGTGAGAGGAAGGACTCAGCCGGAAGGGATCCGGTGCTGCTCCTGACAGGTCTCCTGGCCTTCCTCGTTTTCTCCTGTTGGCGATCGTGGTCGTCCGATCCGTTCTCCCGATGCCTCGCCGTGTCCAACTCGTCGTAATTCGGCAGACTGACGGTACTGTAGTTCTTGGTCCTCGCGTTACCACCCGTTCTCTCCGGGACCTTCAAGTAATCCTTGATTTGAATCCTCTTCTCCTCGCGATTAGGAGTCGACGAGTCGTTGTTTGTCCGAGTCCTCGCGAATCTCTCGTACTCCTCGCTCTCGTACGCCCTGCGCTGATGCTGGCTGCTCTCGAATGCTCTCCTTCCGGAGACCACGTCGCTCGATATTACCCTTCCGGTACCGTTGACCTGCGTCGACAAGCAAAATCGGTCCTTTCGTTGGATTGCGAGTGGGACAAACATTTTTTCAAACCATATTTAAACAGCTTAGCGGGGTTTTAATTTTCTCGACAGACCAAAGATTCCTAAAAATTTTATGAATATTTCCACCATCACGTAGGAGGTCCTGATGAATGTCAGGCAGACATTTTTCCAACAAATTCCAGCGTGTATGAAAGTCAGCGACTTGGAAAAAAAGCAAACATTTTCCGGCAAATGTTTACAACTGTCGCATCCGAAGCGCAAATGTTGCCAAAATATTTAACGCTTACTAAACGCAAACGTTTATTTGCAAATTGCGTCTTTCGTAAAAAAAACAAAAAATATCGGATACAAAATACAAATTGAACTCGAAATAGTGAGATTACCAAGACCTCCGAAAATAAATCAAAAAGCAAACCCCTCAGATTTACCGTCACGAAATCATAATCCTCACCCCTCTAGCGATGCCCTCTCGCCGGTAACGAACGGCTGGTTCGATTCGACGCGAGTCGTAAATAATTTTTAATGTCGCGACGGTATATTTGTTTCACAGATTCCGTTTTGTTTGCCGAATCGCGGCCCGTTTTGCGCGAGGGTAAATATCCTCGTGAATATCGAGTCCGCGGGGCATTTACAATGGAGATTCGCGCGCGGCCTTGCCGTTCGAGCAAACTCGCCTTGTGCTCGTAAACCTCCTTCGTTCGCCTTCCGTCGAGGTCCTCGTGCGAGCGATGCTTCGCCTCTTCTTCCGGCTCCTGCTCGTCCCCGCTGCCTTTCGGCGACCTCACCGACGAGTATAACGGTTCGTCGCCGGTCTCGGCACGTTTCAATCCGCTCGACGGGTTCTCCGAGCTGATCTCGTCCGGTTTCGGCGGCAAGGGCCTGCCCTTGTTCCGCTTTCGCCGCCTCGGAGGCGGGATTGGGGTGACATCCTTCAGATTTGAACCTGAACAGAATTTCCTCGTTCAAAATTCAGACGCGCGAATCGATATTCCCTGATCCGATCGCTGTTTCCCTTTCCTTAGAAACCGGCTGACGGCGTTCTCTCTGTACTTGATTTGCGTTTCGATTTGTACAGAACGTTTTATTATCCCCCGCGCGTTTCGAGGGGGCAAGAATGCAGTTGCGAAGCAACGAAACCGTACCGAAAATTTCTTCGCGCAGCGAAAAGTTTTCACGGTGCTTCGCCCCGGCCAAACGCATAGTTTTCCCAGTCTACTTTTCTCCCTTGGCAACGGGGTTGGGGAGCGTGGGCTGCGTGTTATTTACAAAACGCAGACCGCTGGAACGGGTTTTGTATACACGGAGGCTCACGATACACGACGGCGCTATCCTTATCAGCCGGCATGTTGGAACGAGCATGTTCTCGTTAAGGATACAGCTTGCAATACGAGGGTAACGATAAATTGTGAGCTTACAGCTGGACGTCGGGGTGGTGGCCGGATAGAGGCTCGTGTCGACGGTTAAATTCGTGAGCACCGAGCTCGGCCTCGGTGTGCTCGGCACTTCGAGGTTCACGTCGACCCAGTCGCTCGGATGAAAAGGCCTGTCCACGGAATCTATGCTCCTGCCCCTGGTGAGCACTTCCCTTGGCGGCGAACCAGCGTAACCTATTTCCGAGCTGCAAGTAAATCCGTGAACGGAGACGTAAATAATATTATCTCGAATTAAATCCGTATAGCAGTGGCGTTGGCTGGAAAAATGTATGTGGATGTGGACACAATAAGGATAGCAGTGCTACTGACTACCGTTTGACTGCCGATGGTTAAAGATTAATGGTGAAACTTATCGCTGTTGAGTCAGTTGAAATGATGTCAAACTGATTTGATTTTCTAAAGACAAAATCATTCTGGACAAACTTTTCTGGAGAAGCAGTGGCCAAGGAAGAAGAACCGTTAATTTACAACCCCTAGATCTCCTTTCGAGATATCTCCAAGTGTCACTTCGCTCTTTTCGAATTGATTCTTTCTCGGAGATTAATTCGTTCGCGAAATTCCCGGTTTCTCTTCGGCTACGATTAAACGATATTAAACTCGCGGAAATTATCCTCGGTGTCCCCTTTACGTTATCCTCCGGCCGGTTTACGACGCCGGAGCGGGCCGCCACTTGCCGCTTGATTCAGGTGCAATTTCTGTGTATTTCGAAAATTTCGGGGCTGACCCGGCCGAAATTATTTGGCATCGCTACAATGCGGCTCTATTATACGGTTACTCGTAAATGCATGCCGTGTTTCTCCGTGTCCCCCGAGCCATAATTCTTCGGGGACGCGAGACGTCGCTGGAATTTCTCCCGCGAACAAGTCCTTGCCGGTCCTTTTATACGAAAATTCCTTTTAACTTCTTCTCCCACAGAGAGATAGAGGCGGGGGACACGCGAACGATACGAGAATATCGACGGAAATCGTGGAATCCCATCGATTAATGTTTTTGCCGGTCGCCAGCCTGCCTTCGTCCCACCAATCCCTATTCTGTTTTAGTTTCGAACTCTCATCCTTCCCCGTTCGGACGATCGTGAATCTTACGCGTTCCCTGATATTTCATCTTCGACCGAGTTATTTCATTTGGAAGTTCTTAAGACGCGTCGCGTTCGGAGACGTGACGAGTGCCTTAACTTTTAAGTTAAGTTAATATACGCGGCTGCTCGCGTACATTATTTCTAGATTATTTTTTTACCATTACTATTGCTGTGTGTTTAATAAAGCGGAACCGTGGAACCGTGTCGGTTCCATAGAATTTATAGGATCGAGTGTACGGAATCGGAAATCGAAAGATCGATGACTTATCCGTTCGCGCATCGTGCATACATATCAAACTTCATGGAAGTCGAACGCATTATTTCGCGAGCAATCGAGCAACGGTATCGGATTTTCCATTGGCTGGCTGTTTTCCGGAATTATTAATGCACTTCACGGGACAATCGTGAAGCCATTAAAACGCGCGCCGTTATCGGAACTTGCAACGCTCACGTATTCTGTATCATTTTCGATGTGAGACTAGCCGGGACCCACCTATCTTTCCTGCATTTTTCAAATTGCGCGTCATTTTCACGGCCGTTTCGCTCGCCCGTTCGTTTCAACGGGGGGCTGAAAATTATCGCCACCGGTATGCAACGGGAAACGTGACATTTCTAACAACGTCAGCGCGCGTCGATTAAGAGAAGCGGCACAGCGGGCAAAAAAAGTCGAACAATTCCAAAGGAACGATATTTTAATTCCTCCCTGCAATCCTCGCTCGGATGATTTCGATTATATTTTTTTTTCCATCGAACGAACGTAATCTTTCCTTGGAATATCCAAAAACAGAGCGATAAATTCTTCCGCGGAACTCTGAACTCGGCGAAAGAAATTGCACGCGATTACGTCTCGTAATTAAATGCCAGCTGCAACTATCTCGATTTGTTCGTCTTAACCTCGGGTAGAAGTTTCCACCAGGGCGATTACACAGTTTAGAAGACGATCCACGCGAGCGAGGGATGCATATCCCGGCGCTGTCGCAGCGTCGGAACACTTTGACAGTTCTGGCCTCGATTCGGTGAATTCGACGGGGACAATGGGAATGATGCATCGTTGATCCGTGCACAGGCCGTTGCATAAATTAGGTCGCGCCGCGGATCGTATGAACCGGGCTTAACGGAGTGCATAAATAAAGTATACGTGTCGTTGGTTGTTGCGCGCTTCCCGCTCCGCGAAAATGCATAAATCGTGCACGTTAAGTTGAATGGAAATCGACGTTCCTATTATTCGCTGCAAATATATAGGATGGAAGCTACTTAACGGATTGTCCTGCATTTTGTTCCGTTTTTCGGGCTTTTTGTAATTCGTGATATAATTGCAAAATAGTCTCGTCCCGATAATGCGTAGCGTCTGAAAATTTCGTGATACGATGCACGAGTATCGACGTCCGCGTAACGATTGCATCGCAAGAGCTACGTGAGTAGATCACGGCTGGAATTAACTGCGGAGATGCGAACTTAGGCCACAGCCTTGTTACTTCAGCCTCGTAAAATTGGATTAAAAGTATGTATAATTATAGTATTTTAATGATATACGTAATACGTTTAAGGATATGATAATTAGTAATTACGAAATGTAATAATTATTATGCTAATTATTATTAATCGGTTGAGAGACACGTCCCACACGGAAATGATTGGGACGGATTTTCAATTAATTCCGTTTAAGAAATATCAATCATAAACGTGCTTACGTATACACTTTTTATTATCGCTATAATGATATATTAAATCGTAATACTCTCAATGATAAATAAAACATTATTCGATTTAGGATTCGTTTAACATCGTTCGATAATATCTTTTTTCATCATTTTTTTACAATATTCAATATATACGATAAAACTGAGGTGTGTGTGACGTTGTTCTAGCATCGACATAATATTTAAAACAAAAACGAAATATTTCGAACGAGGGAATTAAACATGAAATCCCTCGATTAATTATACCGATCTAATATCGTAGGATTTCCTTTTACGCGCTTGATATATCGTTTCAAAGTCCCATTAATAATCGCTGGGTTAACTACATCGCGCGTTTAACCAATCGATTTATCATCGAATCCCGATTCACATCCACGAGCGGTGAGATCGGTTTCCGCGCAATTAAATACAATCTTCGTTTTCGTAGGACAGAAACGGGAAATCGGCCCGAGGAAATCCGCGTTCCTAAAAGCTTCAGCCACCCTTGTGTTCTCGCGTTACACCCCCGTCGTCTCCTGTTTCCCGCGGTACGACGCTTAATTGACGCTCTCCCAAGCAACTTTTCGTTAAAACGCGTGTAAGAAGCGAGGAAAAAGGGGGCAGGTTGAAGGAACTCGTCGGAGTTAATAAGATTCAAGAGAGAGATTAGCTACCCTGGGATTTTCCGAAGTTTTCCAATTTTAGTGAAATGCAGATCGTGCAAGTTGCGTGCAGATTATTAGATCTTCTCGTAATCAATGTCGCGGTAAATACTCGTTCGATGGAGTAAGGGTTGCACGGTCCGGACAGTTTCGTACAAACTTTTAATCTAAGTTAGCCATTCGAGACCTCCTAGAAAAAGTTGGTTCGCGAGATATTAAAGTCAGTAAGATTCACTTGCGACGTCGCGAACGCTTACATACGTGGATAGAAAAATTGGGAAGTTAATTTCAATTGTCCGCGGAGACGGAGGAATTAGAAAATTAGAAAAATTCAGCCAGCGATTTGAAAGGGAGAGAACGGGAACACGATCGAGCGAGGGAAAGAGCCGAGGGCCATGAGAGGGTTAATTTAACTCGGAATCACGGCGATTTATCCCAGAAACCCAGTTCCCGGATGAAAACTGCACAGGTGTTCGTTTGCGAGACCTACGGACTCGTGACACGTTTGTCTGTCCACTGGAAAATCTTGCGCGGCGTCGAAAATCTCGGGAGACAAAAGTCCTTTCCGTCCCGTGGGGGAGAACGACGCGAGTGGATTACGCCGCCGTTGCGTTCGTGTGCGTCTGGCGTCTGATCGAACGGGAACGGGGTAAAACGGGAAGGCGCGTTGCGAGAGAAAGTCGAGCGGGAAAATGTGGCTTGGCGCGGGGCGAAATTAGAAAATAGAGGTTTCCAGCTGGGAAAGGGGAAACGACAGCGGCGAATTGAAAGGGAAAAGAGAGCCGTGCAAATCGAACGTCGAAAATCTGACGCGTGCACCTGGATTTTCCAAATTTCCCGCCCAGCTGTGTTTCCATGCCCTGTTCGTTCGACGCGACGTGACAAGCTTGCCTCCGGTTCGAGCTCTAGAGAAAGGCTCGGATTCTTTCTTTTTAGGAAATACCTTTGCCGTTTATATAGCGCGGAAGGTCTTTTCACGATACCCTTAAAATACCTCGCGTGCAGATAGAATGAACTCTGTACTGGAGTGAGTTTCGAAATTAACCTTTTCGTTACAACTGAAATGAATGGCGGAAACTGGAGAAAGAAAGGCCAGCGACGAAGGATGGCGGATGATTCCCGCGAAGGTCGACGAAAACTAGAAAGGTGGAAAGTTCGGCGAAAATAGCTCGATGCTCGTAACGTAGCCGTATAAACATGTTACAGTACACCTGTGCTTATACGGGATGAGAATCCACGCGCGGAATGGCAAACAAGGGAATGTGCATAAACTGGAATCGCTAAGCAGTTGAATTTAAATGCGAACCGATCTTCGAGTCGAATTACGAATTTACTTTCGACAAGGTTTTACAGCGAGAATTGTATCTCTCTAAAAACAAGAGGATTTAGATTTTCTGCTCGGCGATTCGATTAATAATAAAAAAATTGTAGAGACAAAGAGTGCTTCTCCCTCGGGTCGGCTCGTAATTCAAGTTTCGTTTCACTTGGGAAACAACGGCGCTCCATTTTCTCCGTTTGCGCGTCGGCTACCTCTATGATTCTAAATTAGAAGGAAATAGGTGAAAAAGAGCGCGTTGCTTTATCGAGCTCGCAAAAAGATAAGCTTCCCTTTTTCTCCCCTAGGATTACAAACAATAATCCTCGATGTTGCTTAAATTACCAATAAAAAGGCGAAAGCTCAATATTTCACTTCCCCGGAGTAAAACAATGGAACTCCGTAACTCCTGCACGCTTATTCGAGAAAATAAAACTTGGTCTCTTGAAAATTGAAAAGCTGCTCAAAACATTGAAAAAATAATAGCCTCTCTGTTTCATTTTACAGTTTTCATTCGACGCGGTGCCTTGGAGTAACGTGTTTTTTTTTTTAGGAATGTCCTTAATGGTCATCAATAGCGCAGACTACACGTAGGGTACGATCGCTGCTGATTCAAGCCCATCGCTCCGATCTACGCGATTCGTAGCGTGAACCCGTCCAAATCGAGGCAAAAAGCCGATCGTCTCGTTTCTGGACACCTGCGCGGCGCGATCGTTCCACTGACCTTAAAAAGGAATCGAATCGGAGCGCTGTCGCGTGGGTGTAAAGATCAACCTAAACGCGGCCCACGCCGCGTCCTACTGCTGATTCGGTATCGTTAGGCCTAAAACCCCTCCCTATATATGGGGACAAAGACGCGATCAGATCTTGGTTCGCAATCGTCTGCCTCGATCCTGCCTCTTGCCTTTCATAGATTGTCCTCCAAGTGTCTAGATACCCCTTTTTTCTGTTAACATCTTGGCAATGCAGGTCTGAAAGCTGGATTTCAGGGGCTTTCAATAGCGCTTAAATGAAACGTTAACGATCTGAGCATCGAACGTTTCATCAAGAGAAGAGAAGAAAACGCATCTCGACAGGTTTCTTCGCGAAATTAGATGCACTCGCGAATTATCGTTCGCTGGCTGATCGATAAGACCGTTCAGCACCGTTCCTAATTACCCGAGACGCGTGTTTCGCCCTCGCTCGCCTCGGTGGCGCGCGAGTAATTCCTCTTGCGTTGCACCGCGAGCGCAACGGTAATTTAAGATATAACGGGGAACGCGGCTAATTGGTCAATATTTGATGTTTCCCCAGGAAACTGTAATAACACCGGCTAATTCGAACGAAGCGTTAAGAGGAGAGGCGAGTAGTGCCTGGCCTCGGAGAATATTACGATATTACAGATCGCTTTCCTTTTAATTATTTTTCTTGTTCGGCGAGCGAGACGAATCTCTTCTGCAAAAATGTTTAGTCGAGAACGAGGATCGTTATTTCTTGTGAAAATTAAAAGTACCGATCCACTTGTCGGATTATTCTCGAAGAAATTAATTTTAACTTTGCACTTCGAGCGTGAATTGTTTCGATTTCTTTCGAATCGAAAGATACTGCGAATTGTGCGAGTGAAGTGAAGGCGGAAATATAAGATTCGATGGGTACGTACGTATACGCCAGTAGGCAAATCTGAAGCGTGACCCATTCGTAGCGATTTAATAGAACGCGCACCAACCGAAGCAAGACTAGAAGGGTGCAATTAATGTTGAACGAGTCCAGCTATTCGGGATTCTTATTATCTCGACTCGTCCAGGGTCGGTTATTAACAGCCGGTGCGATTCCAGTTTCGAGGCACGGGCAACTTTCCAACAGGGCGGCTGTTAAAAACGACACTTAAATCCTGTTACGCGCCACCGATAAAGCCCCCGTGCAAGCAAGCGGCTCGCTTAATTGCATACGCGTCCACGATGCTCTTTAACTGGGTACCTACCTCGTCACCCTTTGCGTGGCGCCACCCAAGACCGATCCCTCTTCCTTCAGACTCGGGTAAATCTGAAAGAAATTAAATAGGATGACGTTAAAAGCTGCGAAACAAGCTTTACGGATCAAGGTAACTGAAGGCTGCGGAGGACATGTACAGATAATTAAGGAAGTTGTAATTTCTCCAAAAAGGTAACATTTGCGACAACAAGACACATTTGAAGGGGCGTTGAAATATACTTTTTTCACGCGTTTCATCAGAAGCTGCTTGTACTCAGACATACGAAAGGCGTCGCTTTCCGTAATCCTCCTCGATATTTCGAAAGCGTTCGATAAAAATCAGCGGGGACGCCACACGCCAGCTTGACTCGCAGTACGTTTCAAAAATGGTCGCCCTAAGTTTCCCGGCGTTCGACGTAGGAACACCGGGGTCCCGTGTAATTTTCTTCCGTGTCGTTGCGTCTGAAATATTCCCCGCTTGCATCAGCTCCGCCAAGCTTTTCCCATTTACCGCGCTGGATTACACGGAGCGCGCCGGTTGTAACCGATGCGCACGGCCGCCATGCTCGATCGGCGCCCTTAAAGGCGGCGAACGCCGCACATAGACAAGTCATTAACAACACGGATAGCCGGCTACGGTGTTCCACGTCAGCCCACGGGAATCCGGAGCCAATTTCCTACGAAGACACAGCGCGGAAGAAGGATCGAACGATCCATCCTCGAGGGTCGATTAAGCTAATTTGGCTTGCTTCACCCGTCCACCCGACGAGCCCCATTCGCACTCGGGGACTACGATCTTGATTTCGGATTAACGCCTGATTACGAACGAGCAATCAAGCGTTCTTCGTTCAAAATGTTACTTTTTAATGCATAAACCGAGTGGTTTTGGTAAACAAGGGGGTGGTTGAGGGACTTGGTGTGTTCGTCGGTAATCTTCGTTAGGGTCTAAAGAATTCTCAGATATCTTTTGAAAAAGTAAAGTAATAGTTAAGGAATAAGGTAGCTTATTTGTAATTTTCTCGAGGGCATCATCGCGCGTTGTATTCAAAGTTCAAGAAACAGCGTTGTACATCGAGTACAAGGAAAAATGAGACGTAACGAGGGGAGCCGTTCGAAAGGGTGAGCCGTAGAGGAACGTGCGAACAAAGCGAGCTGGACAGGAAAAGTCGGCCGAGTTTTCACATCCGAACACATTATTTCAACACGTCGAAATGAGAGCCACTGGATTGGTGCTCGAGTTTCGCGACAGCTACGCGGGGCTACTCTAAAATTTAAATGATACCCGTGTCCGCGACCGTGTTCGTCAATGCCACCTGTAAGTCCAATTTAATTTCGCCGCTCGCTGGTACCAGATTTGCCGGGAGATTTAATTTCTCCACGTTTTTGTCAGAGAACGCGGGCGCGAGCGCACGCGCGCGCGCTGAAATCAATTTTTGTGGAACAATACCTGGAATTATATTCATACCGCGATAACACCCCGCTATCGATGAATATTTCAAAGTCCCGCGCCATCGGCAATAACCGTATCTTTTACGCAACGTCGATGCTGAACTATCGAGCTGCTTTCCGTTTTTACGGCCAACGATCGACTTTACGATCGGCTTTGCACGCGGGATCGAGCGAAATTACCCTCGCGAAACGGTCCAATTGTCGTTCTTAACACGCTCCCAATGAAAGTTATACTTGACTGGATACTCCTAAATAGGCTTTCGAGGATATTCGTTATGGAATTCTGCGCCATGCAGCCTGATATCCGCTCGATATCGTTTTCTTCCATCTTTATGCCATGCAGCGGCCAGAATATTTAACCCTTAATTGTTCTGGTTGAACGCAGATATCAGGTTTTACGTAAAATCGGTATTTTTAATTCAGACGCCACAGAAGGGGGAATAACAGAACTCCATACTGAAAATGTACGCGTGTAATGCAATTCCATTAACAAGCGAGTATAACCCGAATAAAATTAGAAACTTCGTTCATTCATAAGAAGAGAAAAAGGAACGCAGAGCCAAGCACTTTCTGTTCTAACGTTGTTAACGTTGTGAAAAGCCACAGTCCGCGGAGCGTGTCTCCTCGATCGCCTCTTAGACCGTTCAAAACCGGAAGGCTCGTCTTGCGGAATGGAGTTGCTTTTGATGCTTGCCCTCGGCGTTCCTGTCGAAGCAATTGCGCAATCACTATGGCACACGCAGCCATCCTGTCCGCGTTGCATAATTCCCTTTTGTGCATGCGCAACCATGAGAACACGATTACATGCGAACCAGCGTCCGCGTCGATCTTAACAGGATATCTAATCGTCTTCGGGATCAACCTTTGGAGCCATTTTCACCCGCGGTCACGTAGTCCTGGAAGATGAACCAGACAGCTGTTGAACCCCCGCGCATGGGAATCCATCGAGCATCGCGCGGAAACGCGATCGCGTATAGCCTGTCCGTTGGCTCTTTCGACGTTGAAATTTTCCGGAATTTAATCGGAATTGAAAAATTGCGCGCGGCAATTAATCCATTGAACGGTAGACAGAAACGTACCGGCAGTCATATTTCCCAATGAAGCGGTCTTCGCGATGAAAATCTACCTCTCATTTTTAGAGGAGGAAATGTTCATAAACATTTTACGATCGGCTAAAATTATAACGATGGTGTGTCAGTACTTTTTATAGCCGCTGTACGTCGCAATTAAGGCGCTCATTGTTTCGCGTCGAACTAATGGAAAGATAATGTCGAGTATAGGAGCGCATAAAAGATTAGTGGGTCTGTACTACCCATAAATTACTGTCCCGTGGGTATACACGTTAACGCGAAAAGAATAATTTTGTCGTGAATCCGGGAGCTCGAATTTTCGGTCCATAATTCAAGCGTTCGAGCTCGAACCGCGGAGAGTACAAAAGAAATCGATAATGCGCATTTGCATTTTCATTAAAAAGCTGATGAGAGCGAAATAATTTCCACCTTCGATTCCGTTTAAAAGGAACGATTCGTGACGCGAGTCTGCGGAATTCGTGGGGGAAACAGGAAGCGTTGCAGGGCTTTTTATCGTCACCCTGCGCGTCCCATAATCGCCAGCAGCCGCGCTGGGTGACGATCCCTGCGGAATCGTACATGTGTCGTTACAGCGAACATGGTTTACATTGCAAATTCGTCTCGAGGAAATTGTCGCTGTCGACACGTTGCCCGCTGATTAAATTAGTGCACCAGTTGTCTCCAGGATCACGTACACTGTTTTGATACCACTCTGCGAAACTACATTGCAACTCGTGCTCGGAAGAATCGTAACGTTCGAAACTAGATACTCGCATTGGTATCGAGTGATTCACCTAATTCGTACTCGTAAACTAATCGTATACGGGGAGGAAATATCTCGATAGGAATAATAAAATTGATAAAAAGTTACGAGGGATTAGCGTCGGACGTTTATAGCTGACTATCCAAGGGGGTTGTTTCTTCTTCGAGACGAAAGTGCGATTGTACAGACGCTCGATCCGGAATCGTTGAATTCTTCTGCGAACGATATTTCACGTTCCACTTAGCTATCCACCGCCACGCGTTTCCAAAGGGAACTCGACGGTATGCGTTTTCAGCTGGCTCGTTTTGAAGGAATTCACGTTCCGCTCCGTGAAACTACTTGTGCGACAAAACGTGCAAAAGTGATAAGTTGTTCGACTATAAAACTTTACTATTTACCGATGCGAGAGGATAAAATTGTAAAACGATGAACCGGGAGCAGAACAGACACTAAAATCCTCCACTGTATCGATCACGAATAAAATACTATTGCATTTAATTTTTTCGAGTTTCACGCACGCGGGAGAGACAATCTAGTATTTTACATTCGAGACCAGTTAATGAATTTCAGTTTAAATTTGCCACCATTGTCGAGGTACGAAGGAAACTCGCTCGATCGAACGATAATAAAGATTGAATATTTAAATTGCATTAATAATTGGAAGAGGTATAATTTAAATTTCGAATACCGTAATCGAGATGAATCGACCATGTTTTCCGTCAATAACGATACGATCTTTAGTACTACAAGTTCCACGAGAGAGCACCCACTCTCTAGATCTTAATGGTACAATGGAACTTTCACCGACTATTAATAAATACAACAACGCGGGTCGATCGAGCTCTATGAGATATCCTCCCATTCAATCGCCAATCAATTTATTTTCGTGCAAGAAAATATAATTGCGTACTCGAGGTATCGGGATTCTTCGTTTCCCCACGCGTTAAATCAAACTTTTTCCGCGCTAATAAATCGAGAACACCGTATTCGCGGATAATCAGCCAAGTTCCATCGAATAGAAGCGACGCGGCGTGAGTCGCATCCATCAGAAATTTATCTCATTTTCCTCGTGAATCATAGTAGTCAGAACCGCGCAAGTGCTTGTTGCAGATAGAGCGCGTAATGCGACGATGCGTCCTCGCGAGTTGAAAAGCAATTTTATTATTAACGCGTGAAAACGCAATTACGGTTCCGTCTGTAAACCGTGCTTTACGTAATTTTCGTTCAACCAAAGAATCGTTACCGATGCTTGGAAAAATTGCGCGGACGACTATTGTTAACACTTTTTAGTCCCACACTTTGCAAATGCAAGGCTTACGTAATTATGTTTATGCGATTCTGATTATGTTTTTGGTTTTATATATGCAAGGACTATGCGAAATATCTACAAAATTTGAGGATTCTAAAAAAACTAAAAATGTCTTTAAGAAGACTAGAAGGAAATTCTTTAAGTTCGAAATCATTGACGCCTGATCTTCAGTGAAGTTACATAGTTTTCCTTAAGGTTCAATGACCTGTAACAACGCCATCCTCGTGCACATGACTTTGAATACGAGAATTCACCAACTAAATCTGTTTCCGCGGTCCTTCAAAGTTAAACGCATTTACCCCTTGAAATAGTTCTAACTTCTAGTATGTTAACCCTCGCGCAGCTTCCATTTTATTTAGACGACACGGATCGGACAAACAAGCTGTTTTCGTATCTTGAATGACGTCTGCATTATCACAAACAGAATCAATAAATTCTGCAGATTCTCTGTCTTACGCAACACGTTGTTTAAATTTACTTGGAAACCAATTTGCTGCCTCTTCTTCGAAGAAAGAATACCCACCTTGAGTTTATACTTTGTTATGTCTACAAAATTTGCCATAACTTCAGTTTCACAGCGAATACTACAAAATACCTAGGTATTCTCACATCCGTGACAAATATATTTGCTACTCTTCGAGTATAACTTTTTTTGCACACATTTTTCAGGCCCAGAACTACTCTAACGTTAACATCTGAGCGTCATGGCGCCTCCTGGCTGATCCAATCTCTTTCTTTTGACCCCTTTCGCGTCCACATTCGTACCAAGCCACCTATAAGTGCATCTCAAGCCGAGAATATCCTTGATGTTCCACGCGAGGAACATTTCAAAGTGCTCGACGCGTACAAACGTCACACGGTCCGTGTTAAAAAATACAGAGCCGCGTCCTTCTCGCGCGAAAAGAGCACCGCGTTGCTGCTCACCTTTCCAGAAATACGCGGCGTACGTGTTTACGCAATTGCTCGTGCCGGCGATTAATAAACGGCCGATCGTTCGCCTCTCATCTTCCCTCTTCCATCGAGAAACACGTAAGCAGTTGATAAATGGATTTTCGTCCCGGAGATTTTGTGCGTCAAAACTCGTTTTTGTTGCGGTTCCGTCGAGCTCGATTAATCGACATGTTTGTCGTTTAATCTCGCTCCTGAATATTCCAAGCAAACCGTTTCCTCTGCCGATTTCTCAATTTCGCTAAGGACGATCCATCGTTTTCAATTCAATCGTGGCTAATTTGCCTCGTTCCTCTAAAAATTACGAAATTCCGTGAGAAATCTGAGACTAAAAACGAGGTATCTTATGATCTTAACAAATTATCGGCGAACAGAGGGGATTATACTAAATAAGAAGTACGTAGTGTAATGGAAAAGCCAAAGGAGGCCATTTAGAAAATTGTCGGACGCAACTTAATAGTGGAGCATTATGTAGTTTGCTCGAGGAACGGAGAGACATCGTTCTGACGAGCCGGTGACATTTGGTTCGCGATAGAAAGTCGTTACATGTTGCCCATTCTTTATCGTCTTTAATATCGTATAGCATTTTATAGGATTTCTAACACATTAGTTATATAAATTTCTATACACATAACTACTATTATGCAGCGGCACTGTCAGATCGCATAGAACAGTTTCTGCCTTCCTGGAATCACTGGTAGCACAAAGACCATCGACGCTTTTTTAAATAGACGCGCGTCTACCATCTTTTTACATGGATGACTCTACAGTCAATTAGAATTGACTAACTGACTCCAAAGATCATTATTTTAACACTGATCCGAATGCGACACTAATTTCTATCATTTATCTCCCTTCTCTACGGTGCTTCCTTCGCTTGTTTCGAAGCAACTTTCAAAATGACTGTTGAAATTAATTGTAATGAAAAAAGTATCGAACGTAAAACATCGTTAGCACAGTTGAAACGTTATAACATCTCCTGTATAATTCCATAAGTACCAGAGATGGTGCCCAGATGTCGAACATTAAGCAATAATATTTACGATACCAATTAACGCCGCGTTAACAGCATTCCGCTAATGAACCAAACGAGGTCAGATCTCGATAGATCTTCGCGGCGCAACGAGGACGTGATCCTGTTCGCCGCGAATATTAAACTTGAACGAGGCACAGTCGGTTCGTTCGCGAATCAAGAAACGACATTAGCGAACTACTGTTCTAATCAAATATTAGCAGCTGTTACTGGTCATATAAGTATCCACTGCGTGGCATTTTATTTTCACGTAATAAAAGAGAAGTCGAGAATGCGAATAAAAAGAGCTGCATACTCGAGCTCGCGAAGAACCCGACTCTATTTCCTGTTATATTTAATGAAAGGATAACTGTTAGTACTTTCACTGATAAATTTCACGATCGTGAGAGTTATCTTCAAACTCGATTAATATGTAAATTGTTAAAGGAAAAATTGAAATATAACATACGATAGAGATAGTTTCTATCGCATACATAATAATTATAAATTTCTAGATCGTGTATAAATATCTGTGCGCATGTCGGTACATTCTTGTACGCGTTCGCAATGCGTCAGCACGTCGACCGTAAGTAATTACGGCAACTAGTAATATCGGGCATGATTAATCTCCTTTTCCCCGGCATTCTTTGACGCTCGATTTCTACGGCAACCCGCGGCAGGTAGAAAAATTCCATGGTTAAATTTCTTACCTCTTCCGTAGCGTTTCCTTTCATAAACTCTAATTTACATTTCAAAGGAGGACTTGCGAATAGAATGCGTAGAATAGCGTGTAGAATCATTTGAATAAAAACAGCCGGCGTTTTAAGAAGTCCTCGCTCGTTCAAGGATCTCTACCCCGAGGAAAAATCAACGAATGTCCAGCGTTTCGTAGACTCTCGACCAAAAGGACCCTATTGAAAAGCCATATGTTTTCGCTCCCAATCGATTTTGTCCAAATTTTGCATATCTGTAGATCCTTTTCGTATAATTCGTGAATTTTCTCATTTCAAAATGGACCACAAATGCAACACCAATGGATAATCGATGCGCTTCATTTAAATGTGTGGCAAGCTGTTTGAACTATTTTCAATGTAATACAAAGTTTGAAAGCTAAATTACAAAATTCTATCGCATGAATAATTCAACGTGAGAAATATTGCCACGAGTTCAACAAATTTCGAGGGGTTAATGTATGTATCCATACTTGTTAGTTGCGTCTACTCGCGAAATTAAAAGTCGCTGAAACTGTTCGTATAATTCTCGATTGAGCCAAGTTCTTCTCTCCGCAAAAATAAATAAGATCGAGAGGCAATTCAAGGCGAGACACTTGAGATGTCGTGTCAAACGATTTTTCAGCAGTATCGAGGAAGGTTATAATTTTAACAAGAACTCGCTACGCTCTGCTACGTCAACTTTCGATGCAACGGACAGCTTAAAAAGTGGAACACGCGATCCTCGACTTCCCGTTTCTTCTGTTACTCATTCAGTATACAGGCGTGAATCAGCATCGCGCAAAACGTACGACGCGACGTCTTTTACGCGCGAAAAGTGTGTACGCAAGGTGCGAGAATCTCGGTCGCGATAAGGACGCTGCCAGGGACCGGAAACGGGCGCACCCCGGAGCGATCGACGCTTGTATATTTCCACCAGTCTTAACTCGTGCTCGGCGGAGATAACGGGGAATTAAACGCGGCCGAGATAATAGCCACGATAAACGACGTCTTCGCGAAACTACCAAACTACTTGCCATTCGACCAGCCATGCTTTTTTTTCATTCCCTTTCGTTTCGCGTTAAAATTGACATTCATTTTCTTCCTTATTAAGGCGATTCATTTTCCTGTTAGCCAATTCTATCATACAATCTGACATTCGCAAACCGTATTCACGTTTATATAAATCAGTATTTTTTCTATAGGAACGATTCAAGGATACTGCTGTCTATATATAAACTACTTATATAAGTGTGAATACAAAAGTATCAGAGATTACCTGTGATGCGTGACGGTTGTATCAATTAAATGACACTGAAAAGGCATAATTAATACAATACGCAAAAGTTAAGTCGAAATAATTCGAACACTTATTTCTTGGGTGTGAGAGGAAAATTGTGCGAGAGAAATTTGACTATCTGATTAAAAATCGGTACGTCTTCAAGCGCGATAAAAAATAATCGCGCAACGTAAACATTACCGTCACAGTTTTTCAATTATCGGGTGAGCGCATAATTAACCTTTTTAACGCGGGCAGCGCTGTTTTTTCGACCGCGTGCAACATCTGCAAGCAAGCGGTAAGTACGAATTACATAAGTATGACTAATGGCTGTAACAGGCTGCGACGATCCACGGAGAGACGGAGGAGACACTAAAAATATATGCGCTCGTTTATAGATTCGCTGTTGAAACAAGAATCACGAGCCACTCGCTAATGGCGAACATGGTGCTTAAGTACAGGAAAAAAAGAACACGAGATTTCACGGATGTTTTCGTTTACAATGACTCGTACTCGAGATCCCTTTTTACTGCTGCGCGCATGCATTACATCAGCGCTTTATCAATTGTCCCACAGAAATAGGACGTTGCGTGCTAGATATTTTTTTTCAGAATGAATTAAAAAGTGACTCAGTGTTAATTAATTGGTCACAGACAACTATACTTTCCCGGTCAATTATTCGAAAAGCAAACGTATGATTTTTTTCAATGAGACCCGTCGGTGATTCCTTTTTCCGCCTTGTTACAACTCGCGCCGTTTCATTGCCAATCGCTGTATTTTCGCGCTCAAATAGCAATAAATGTGCCCGATTGAATAGAAAATGTTCAGTAAAATAATCGCCGTGCAGTTACATGCATACTGAATGTAATTTGTACGTATCGTTTCCCTTTGCGCCAAATTCGCGAATCTGCAATTCAATATATTATAGCCGTTCACACGTTGAATGTAAAATGTAATCGAATAACATTCGAGATCAGAATTATCAGTATTGTATAACGCAGAGAGAGTGAGAGAGAGAGAGAAAATCCTTCATCATTTTGGAACGATCATACAAAATGAAGGATAAAGATTGTAAATTTGAATAATACGAACTCAGAATTTTGGGAAAATATCAGTTTTAACTAAGACTAAAAAATCTCAGTGTACACACTGTCGTTCGCAGAGAATACTTTAGAGTTTCTTGGTTTCTTGAAAATATTTGTCAAGGACGGTTAATCTGGTACGTGCACCGTGGGAACGCGGGAAATTCATCGCGAATGGAAACGCGCAAACTTTGCCTGGTATCGCGAGGAGGGAAAAAGAAAAAATTGGCCAATAAACATACGTCGGCCTCGATTTTTCCTCCTTGGCCGCCGATCGTTGCACAATTGCAAATCCTTGACGGGTCCGCGATTTCTCGTTTAGCAACGCGAACTTACCGCTCTGCATCTAATTGATCCTGCATACGAAGGCCCGCTAAACACCGACGATCCATCGATCGCCATCTGTTTCATTACTCGTTTTTCCTCCTTTTTGTCGAGCTTAAGAGGACTTAGCATTTTGTTTGTCGTGTGTGTCGGGGAAACGTTTACTTGCCTTTCGGATCGATCGAATCGCCTCTGCAAATGTTTTCCTGTCTGTGGGAAATCGCGGAGGTATGCTTCTTGGTGTATGTCTGCTTTAAATCCTTGCCCCAGGGGGTTGGTCAAAGGTACCAGGTGAGAATCGATATTCATCAAGCTTGATAATTAGAGCGAAAAAATATCTTCTTTAAAAGGATAATTGTCTTGTTTATTTCTGCTTTGATGTATGCAATAGACGTTAACGGAAGAATGTAGAAAATGACAGACATTGAAATCCATCAACGATTAAACTCGACAATATGAAATTCTGGTATAACGGAAGGAAGATAAAATTGTTTCCTTTTTTTTGTCGTGAACCTTTACCGCCGCGATCGACAGTGACCAGTCTCGCCACGAGGTAAGACAACGGTGGAAAAATATCGAGGAAACAATGCTATCGTAATGGAAGTTTAACGTTTTCTGGGGGAAAGTAATTGCGAAGTATCGCGAGGCGGTAACTCGCAGTGTGCATTACGTGGACTTTAAACGGTGAGATAACCTGCCTTTCGCGATTAAGAGGTTCATTGTGTTCTTCATTGTTGCGCTTTCTTTCGCCCGATGATGAGTTTTTTCTCAGAGGTTATTCCGACAGTTCCATTCCGCGGCATTCATTTTCCATCCCCCGTGGCGAATAAAAATATTCGTTAAAACTTTTAGGACGAGTAAAAGATAAATATTAACCTAATTAAAAGCAAAAGTATGCTGCTATTGCAGAGTTTAGATCGCGAGAGACGGCGGTGAATATCCTTTCGAATCCCCCTCCGTTTTCATCGTAGCTTAAACGATTCTTTTTACTCACACTTATTCCCCCATTTTCTAATAATTCTAATCGGATTAAAGTCTCGACGAAACGCTCTGAAAATGTTGCACGTTCACTCGAAAGAATAAAACTTTGCGTTAATTCCCGAGGAAGGAACCGGCGAAGAAACGTTCGGCGAGGAAAGCGGACAAAAACGAGGTGCCATTATTATTCTCGCAACGGTGTACACGCATACGTTCGCGGTAAAAAGAAACCGCGAGCCGGGTACGCGATTGAATCGAAACGAGTGGCGCGTGAAACAGCCACTGAACTGTGTAAAATGTACACGGTTTGTATTTCACGTAGCCGGCGTGAAAAAAAAGAGGATGTGTCGTTCCGTGCCCGCGAATCGAAGAAAAATAACGAAGTGGATCGATAATGGACGAACGATCGCGCGCGTTACGCATGCAAAAGTAGAAGAAAAAAAGAAAAAACCAGAGGCAGTCCCCGCCTTCTTCGGAACCGCTAATCAAAGCAATACACGCGATAATTAATCACTCTTCGTTCACAGACTCGGCCCGTTGCTACTTTGTGTACGTTCCGCGATCGATTATGCAACGGGGATGGATCGTTACGCCCATTGCTTCGTTAGCGTGCTCGTTATTCTTGCATTAAAGTCTTAATCGTCGATATGTAAATCACGACGCGTTGGACCCGAGGGATAAGGATCTGATGCGAAACTAATTGTTATGGATATTCCGGTGTTCGGAGTGCTTAACGTGCAACTTGCATTTTTGGGAAACAAGCTAATAGATAATTATGCTTGAAACGCGTCGGAGACAACGGTACGCTCGAAACACAAAACTGACCGGAGTCGAAGATACTTCAATTGCGAAAGTAATCACATGGACATTTTCTTATTTGAATTCAAACAGTTCAAAGATCTAGAACTCGTCGAAATCTCATTCACCGGAAGATAGAAGTCCACGTTTCTTCGAACGTTTCCATCGCGAAAAAACCGTGGACAAGTACGAAACACGGATCCCAGCGGTTCGTGTCCGAGTTTTTGCACAGCGGCCTCGTCACGCAGCCATGTATACGCGTGCAACGAGGAGGGACCGTCACTCGGTTAATTAGCAATTACACGCATATCTGCGTGTCTGGGATTCCAAATTGGAGCGGCGTTCCCGCGTCCGATGCATCATGATAAATCCACGTCACGTGTGCACGCGGGGCCGTGTTCAACCCGCGCGTGATAATCAGCCATTTAAAATTCCCGGTTGCGTCAGGTATCGACGTCGCGAGGTAGTCTCCGAGGTAGTTCCGTTCCGCGATACGTTAGACGGATTAACGGACGATATAGAGTCATTAAACGCGACAGCAGTCTGTTAATGGCGGGTGAAACAGGATCCAGTTCCTTCAAGTGGGAACTGAAGTTTGACCGTCGAATAAAATTTTCACGACCTCTTAAAGCAACGCTAACGTAACACGGCGGCTCTTCCGTTTCACGATGCGAACACGTAATTCAATTATGCTCTGGGTTCTTAATGGTGTACACGTAGCGAGGAATATTTATTTTTCAAATTATATATACGCGAGGAAGATGTTTCCTGGTGATTGATTAGCGGGTTCCGAAATGATCGTTCGAATTACCGACTCCGAAGAGCGATAGATTTTTACAAACTAATGGTATGTAAATAAAGATTTACGCAGCTAGGCTTCACCTTCCAGCTTCGACGTATCGGGTGGTAACAAAGAATTGAAATTGTAAGTTACCATTCCACCTCCTCCATTCCGATATAATGTATCGGTCGCTGCTGTACACGTAATACAGGCCTATTTTTTACATTTAACTAAACCATCCATCAGTTCACACGTCGTTCACTTCGCAAATAAATAAACGTGTACCACGGAGAACGATATAAATGGGAGATATTTATTCACATACCCGGTGCGCGCATCGCACGAAGACCCGATCCAGAGGCGACTTGGAGTCCTGCGCCTTCGTGGTCTTCTCCTTGCACCACGCTTGTCCCATTTTTCTTCCTGTCTGGCTATTATCTCGACCACTCCTCCCGCCGCGTGGTCTACCCTCCTCTCCGGCTCTTCCACGATCCGACCTGGTCGCTTCTCTCACCGATAAGGCCGGATAATGTAGGCCATCTTAAGACCCGTTCTTCGGGACCTGCCGCAACCGACGTGCCTCTCTCGCCACTGTTCGATCCTCTCGACTCCGCCAGCCGAGCAGTCGTCGAACCAACGTGCCGTTGCTTCCTGCTGAAAAATTTCAAATATCGATCACCACACGCCAATCGATCGTCAATCATAGACCGAAATATGGATATGGAATCGTTTGATAAAAAATGTTACAATTCAGCCAGATAAGTTGGAGATCTCGGAGTGTGCAAGTATTTAAGCCGTCGAGTTCTAATAATTGGAAGCTTCCTAATGTTTGTTTCTCAAATGTGCGAAACGTCGAAAACTAATAATTCAACTGATTACAGGTTTGATAGTTAACTCGATATCGATTGGCCTCAAGGTCAATCCCCCTCCAAGAATCAAACCACGAATAATCTCTAAGCCTCGAAGCTTAGCTCGGACAATACTGATCTATGGTACTCCACCGGTAATGTATGGATCCCTGTGATATCGTGGAGAGTACGATTTATTGCTTTGAATAGCTCGAGGAAGGCATATATACCAAGATACCTTGCGTTTTATCTTAATGGACTATCCCGAGACAAAAGCATATTCGATTGGGTAAACTTCCTGATCCTCGATCAGAAAAAAAAAAATAAAGAATCTTCGATTAAATAACCACCACGTGCACACCAAGAACTTCTACCATATCGTTAATGGAATATCTCCAAATGACATTCCGACCTTCGACGCGTCGTGCCAGGAACAATCGAGCTAATAAACCTATCACGATTTAAATATAATACTCGGTAACCATACGCACGCCCAGGTATTCGAGCTACTTGCACGTTCAATCTTTCCCTCGACAACTGACCTTCTGTCCACACTGATCATCCGAAGAATGTCCGAACACACCCTTTAACGGTGCATTACCAACTGTACCATCGCCGCGTAGCTCTCCACACGAGCGCATTCATCGGTTCCCATCTCGAACCAGCGAAACCGATGCGAACCAATTTTTTCGCCAGAACAATTCGCGAAACGATCGCAGTGTCCGCGACTCGGAAGAAGAAGAAGAAGAGGAAGAAGAGGAACAAGGAAGCGGACTGAAACGGTGTCGTAAAATCGCGATGGTCCGAACGATCGACGCGTATCCATAAATCGTCCAGCTCTATTTGAAAGTCGTACGGTTCGCTTGTTTGCCGCGAATATTCCGCCAATCGCGTTTTACCGCGGCTGGCGAACGCGCGAATTCATAATGCAACTATGCGATCCTCCGTGTCATTCCCCTCGGTGCAACGTTGCGATGGAAAAAGGATCGGGTCCGTGAAACCGCGGTCGTTCGCGCTGCTTCTCTCTGGAATCGCAGTGGAATACGTTGCGATCGTGCCTGCAGCGTTTTGTATCGTTTAATTTAATTAATTTCTATTTCTTCTGTCCGTATCGAAAGTTGCGGTCAACCGTAATCTTTCTTGCAAGAAAGAAAAGTAGATTGGTTAATGGGAGTTAATTCGGTTCTTGGCATTCCGCGTGTGATCAGCGCTTTGGCTTGAAAAATTAACTATTTCTTAACTACAACGTGAAATAGAGAATTTTTAGTAGAATTTCTGATCGGACATTGATACCTTATAAAAAAGTTGGTCACTGCTGTGGACGACACATGTATCAATGCCCAAAGTTTCTTCCACGTGACTATATTTTATAAAATTGAAAAACAAATTCCAGATCGAAATTTGGACGACGCATGGACGATTGGACAGCAGTTCCACGCGGCGACGATCTCACCATGAATGGACAGAGGAATGGGCCCGCAATGGGAACACACACGTGCGTGTAGCAACACCTACGACACCATGCGATCACGTCATCGCATGTTCGCACGAGTCTGTGAATAAACGCGCGATTGTGTGCAGTGCATAATCATGTTACTATACGTGACTCTTGTTCCCGGTGGACTTGCTCCTTGCTTTTATCCCACTATTCGCTGTTCTGCGCTTGTTATTTATCACTGCCATCAGATTCGTCTGTCAACGTTTAAGGCATTGGAGCCGAGCGAGCACGCAAGCACGTTCGACGATATTCAGACGAGGGAAAAAGAACTGTCCGCGTTGTACGTGTGTTGAAACAAAAATTCGAAATTTAACAAAAATGTTGGTTAGAACGACAATTAAACTAGACAAGGCCAATGTAATATTTGCCTGTTTTCCATCTGATAAAATATTGAACCAGCTAAAATAGCTAAAGCTAATATGGATGGCATATGCGAAGATCAACAGAATTATAAGAGCCGAGAGATTAAAATTTCAATAAATCAAATCATTGGACTTGAAGTTAAAATAATATATGAATGGTCCACGAAAATGTAACACCCTTTCGAGATTATCCTGTAGTAAAACTCTTGGAAGCTTCGAGCGTGTTAACGAGTTGTTAATGGCGAACCGATTATCGATACTCTATTAATTGCCCCCTACATTTGCGAGCGATTAAATCTGTTCCATATTGTTGGATGCTCCGTCGAATAATGAGAGCGACCCGAAACGCTTTGCAGCGTGTGCGTTGCATAATTCTCCTCGGTCCGACTTTTTCGAGTCAACTTTATCGCGGGGACCACGTGAAACAACGTGCACATAATACCAGACAGCAAGTAGAGAGTTGGAGGTTGCGCAACCGCCATGTTGGTTTCAGCGTGGCTGCTAGGGACCATGCAAATCACGCGAGAGCTATCTTATCTCTGTCTGTCGTCTGTTGTTCTTAAAGCTCTGATATTTTAGATTCAGTTTGCCATTAGCGTCGTAATGTCTTAAATATAAGTCGAATAAAAGTTGAAAACACTCCTAGAGATCGCAAAGAGTGCGATACGACCCCAATCATTGGTCGTTCTAGTGGAATCCGTACGTCAAACGAAAGCAAATACTCTAACGATATCGAGTAGATAATTTAAACGATTTAATTTCGTTCAATTAAACCAAATCGAGTAGTTTCGCCTGTACGTTCACCCGTGCACCAAAGAATCGACTCGTTTCGTCCCTGTCGTTTTGTCCCCTGTCCAGCTCGCGATCGTACGAAGCGGAGGAGGCAACGCGAAAAGCAAACATGAATTAAGCACACGCGAACTAGACGAATTATCCAAACATTCCAGCAGCCACGGCACGCGTGGGTGCGCTGGCAATTACACGTGAACCGCAATAAAGGAAAGGAGGAAAGAACCGGCGAAGGAACGTCGCGGTCGCACTTTCTAACTCCTCCGAATCGTGCAACGAGAGAGTTTTGCACCTGTGCACCAGGAACCCCGTTCGGACAAGACTTAACCGCGGTACGGAGCGACGATTTTCGATATTCAACAATACGGTTGTTATGCAACCGTGGCCTACGCCAACGGTACGCGTCCAACCGTGGTCTCATCACGGTTCCGTGAGAAAACCGTAAATATTTTATGCGGAGGCTGCACGAAACGTCGATGGTTCGCCGCTGAAACGGATCTCGGAATACGACCCGAAATTTAATATTCGCGACCCGCGTTTGCATCCGGAAGTGTTTATCGTGAATATAATTTGACAAATTTAACCTCGTGGTGGCTCGTAAAGAATGCAAAACTGTTGGTTGCGCCGTAAAAAAGAATCGTACTTGAAGTGCGTATGTCGGCTTTTAAAATTTGCATCGAAAGTATTTGTACTCAAACACCTTGACACACCCAGACCCAATGACTAAGATGCTTGACATAAAGAGAAGGCGAGCTTTGTAGCCTCGAGATGATTCAAAACATCGTCTGGACCACACCTTTTAAGAGAAACCGTATCTGCATGCGACATATACCGCGAAACATTCAAAAGATAAAAGTGCGATAAACAAGACACCTCAGGAATAAAATACAATCGTCAAACACTATAAGACACCCGAAGCAAATATTTGAACGCTAACTGAAACCCAAGAAGTACCATTTTCCACAGCAACAATTATCATCCTCCCTAAAAGAACCGAGATTCACAAACCAAATCAGAACGAAACCCACGTCTCCTCGCGTGAAAGAGATCCAGCCCAGAAAACCACGCAGAACGTTCGAACCACGCCTGACTGCGTTGGCTTGTCGTGAATTCGAATTCGACCAAACCGAAGACAAAGTGTCGAGGGAAGCCAACATAGGAACCCATCGGATCGTTCAAAAATTTGGTCAGGCACAACGAACGATCCTCGAAACGATCCTCGAAACGATCCTCAAGCCCAACGTAACACCTCCTGTACGTACCTCTTCTCGTCCGCGACAAGGTATCGATATCTCTTGGTATCTCCGAAATGGCACTTGGAAAGAGCGAGTTCGAAGACGTGAAACGAAAGACACGAAAGAAATGGCAGAACGACGGTGTCAGCGACGGGTACGCGGTATTCCTGAACGGAGCGAAACACGCGCGCGCAGCTGCCAAGCTGCAGGGCAACTGGTACCGTACTGGTACCAGTCGGTCAGGCGTACGGCACCGTGTGTACGCGGACACGGTGCATGCCGGACAGGTTGTGTGTATCGTTAGGCGTAGATGGTCAGGTGGTATGCGGCCACGGCGAGCTGCGGCACGATACTGTGGACCAGGCTTAAGGCTTTCTAACCGCAGCCTCCAAGGTATGCCCACCTGCCCATATCGTCATCGCCGTCGTCCTCGTCGCCGCGCGTCGTCCAAGAAATCCCGGCCTCGTCCACCTCTGCGTTTCTCCGATGGCTCCGTGGACCTCTCGCCTCTTTTCTCTCCTCGCCTTTCCGTGCGTCTCGCGAGACGTCTCTCCCTCCGTGAGCGAACCGCTCCGTGGAAGGGGCCGGGTTTAATGCCTAGCAGGAATCCGGCTCAGGTGTGCCCGAGTTCCTTCTTTCTCCGCCTTCGTCGGCGTTTGTTGTCGTCCCCCTCTTTTGTTGCTCGTTTTTGGCCCAAGGTTTGGGATTTTCGGTCGCTCAGCAGGTAGGAGGATCGCCTGCTCGGCCTTGTTCGCCAGCGCTGCGTTTGGAAAGACGCCTTTTGTCGAGCACACGGGGGGATTTAAATGGTTGACGGATCAATGGTTGGCGGATGAGTAAGACCATTGCTCGATGGATTGGAATTTCTCTGTCACCTGTGAAAACAACGTTCGTTTGCAAAAACTGTGGGATAACGTGGAAGGTATAACATGTCGTTAATAATTTTTCTGTAAATGCATTCGTGCCTTTAAAAGTTTCCTATCGCAAAAATCGACTTATCGTGTACGCCTCGCGAGTATGCAATACCACAACGCGGTGCACGCAAGGTTGCACGTTCTAAGGCGATACGATGTTCCGAAGATATCAGAATAATTAAGTTACAGTAGCTAATAATTGAAAGTAAGCGCAACCAACGAATCGCGTTAAAACAAACCGTCTACTCGATCAAAATACCCTCGTCCGACCGCGGAAATTAATTTAAACGAATTCAAATGATATTCCACGAGTAGCCAAGCGCAAATGCACAGGCAATCAAATATACGGGGGCCTCTGTCGTGAAAGAAGCATTTCAGAAATTCACCTTCACATTAGCCGTACTGCAGTCCCGCAATTAGCTCGTCCACTTTCGAACCGTCCGACACACAGACACACACCGTGGCCCTTAAGAGCAATTAACGCGACGTTAGTGACGCCTCTTAAGTGCAGCGGAATCGGTTTCGGCTCAGGTATGTTCGTCGGGCCTGCTAATCGCTCGAAACATCGTCGACCAACTCGACAGAGGGCTCGTACGGTCATTGGTCGGGAAAATGGAACCCTCGGAGTCATCTTGGCGCATTTCCCGCACGAAGGTGGCGGTAGTTTTCCAGGCTATAAATGGCCTGGTCCTGTTCGAAAATCAACTATTCTACCATCGACTGTCACGTTGATGAGTGGTCGCATATCGAGTTTGTGAAAAACGTTGTTCGACTTTAACAAACAAAATCGTGCAAAGTGTCTTGAAACTGTGTGAGAAAAAAGAAGGTTTACCATGAAGATCGCGATTTCATCCGTGGTACTCCTAACGATAATATCTAACGCGCTGGCAATGAATCAAAATCGCCTCCTCTGGACCGGAAATCAACCCCCAAGCACAACGGAAGAAACGCAAGTGGTCGAAATCGTCCGATGGCAGCAACCAATTTGTCTGCAGCCAGCGTACGGCGTATCGTCGTGCTTGCACAGTCTGAGAAAATTGCAAAAGGAATACGAACAGGTCAGCGGCAAATCTTTCGTCAACGAACAGGGTGAATCGTTAGTGTCGGAGGACGAAGAAACCTCCAGCAAAATCCTGCCTCCGGAGGTCATCACTTGGACAACGGTGGAGGATCTTCGATCTTTGCAAGGCTCAGAGGAACCTCATGCGGAGGAGTCTTTGGAATCGAATAAAAAATCATCAGTATTGCCAAAGGATCACGAGGAAGCTATCGCGGAAGGGCGGTACCTGGTCCCACCCCCGGAAAAGTTGAAGAAGCCCCAACAGATTTACGTTACCAAGGTCCTGCAATCTCCAGTTACCGCCACTTTGGTGGCCTACAATTGCGTACCTGAAGTTGGCATTCCATTGTGCGAGGATCACCAAGGCCACATTGAACCTTCTAAACCAACCCTTGGTTCAATACCTTCTCTAAGTATCTCTATACGAACTGAAGACGTAAGTGATCAGAAACGGTCGGTAAACGTCTAGAAGATCTTCAAAGATACACTACTAAACTATCCGCGGTACAAGGAAACTGTAAATTATCACCAGCAACCCCAATTTTGATCGATCTTTCGCAATTAATTATTAAAAAATAAATATTCTATTTAGTAACGTACTTTATTTAAGATATTTAACGTATTATATAGCAGTAAACAATATTGCAAAGTCAAAAATGGTGATATCTCGAGCATCGTTAAGTTAAGAGTTACCCTATACTCTTAGTCGATAGGCAATAGCTTAACAAAATTACCGTCTACGAACTATCGCTGAACATCTTAGCTTACGTATCACATTAGGCTATTAACGTACTTAACATCAATGTGCAGCCTATAGAATTCCGTTAATGAAGTCGTGGCACGAAGTCATAATATGAAGGATATGGAGAAAACCGGGATTATCTATTCTTAACGATCTTACGTTCTATACGAAACTGTCGAACTGAAAAAAATCGTCGACTTAAATTGAAAAAATGAATTATCCTCTCAATCGAATCGATACTAGAAATTGATTTTCCTACACCCCCCATTTTTTCTCCTTAACCTTCACACCCACGGCCGACATTTTCACTTTTCGTCGTCTCCTGAGATCAATGAAGAAGATACGTGCTCAATTTGATTCGAGTCCACGGGATTACCGGATATCGATCGATTACGCGAACGATTGCGATCAACGTGGAAGCAGCGAACGAGGCTAATTACCATCTGACTTCGATCGTCGAACGCGGGGAAAATATATCTTCGCATCCTTACCGCGATGAAACAGAAACGATTTATCGAGGTATAAACGGATCGAGTCGAGACGGTTTTCCGTGCCTCGACGGGATTGGTGAACCTAAGGAGGAGGAGAAAAAGAGGAATGGAAAAGGGAAAGAAGCGAACATCGGTACCCACGAGCGGCCTTAACTCCACCACTTTTCAATCTGTCAGCTTGTCTTCGTTGACAAATTTCGTTCCAAATTTTCGAACAGAATCGAGGACAAACCCGGAAGATCCCTCTGGTTCTGTTTACCCTATTACTCGCATCGCGGTGCCACTATCTCGAACAGGTGATCCACGAGCATTGCCCTTTTACCCGACTAAATCGTGACGTTCATGGCGCTCGATGATCCCTCAGCTACGTAATCAAGTATAGTCGATTATTTATCATTCTTAGACACGATACTTAATACTCTAACCTTAATCGTTCTAGATTTAATTTACTTGACGAAGCTTTCTCGAAATATGAACGTTACGATTCGCATTTCTGTACGAATAATCGTGACGTTTTTATGGCACGCAATGCATTGTCAATTGTGTAGCGCGAAGTATAGGTGGTTATTATAATTCCGATACAACACTTAATCCTAATAAGAACGTAGACGTATCTGTAAATCAAAATGGAACACAGTTCGTGTGCGGCGGTGATGCAGTTCATTAACGGGTGTTCCAGTTTTGGATGCAACATCAAGGCTGAATATTCTATCGAGGGACGTTGCTTTCCGCTAATATTTCTTCTAAACTGTTGTAAAAGTTACAACAGTTCCCTTATAAACGCTGGAATTCTAAATACTCGTGAAACTCCGACCGACGCGGCACCGATCGCGCGATTCTGCCTAGTTCGCGACGTTATAAAATAACGAGAAAATAACGAGTTGCGAAACGAGCATCGTCCCCGATAGAACCCGGGTCTTCGCGATTTTAATTGTCGCGCTTAATAAGTCCACTCCGGTAGTTGCGCGACGTCCATCGAAGTTCCGCGTCCATCCTAACGTAATGAAAAGTGTCGACGTACAAAAAGGGGAACGAAATCTCTCTCGGCCACTCGACGTTATTGTAAACTGTTCCGCGCGATTGTTCAACTATTCCGGATACCTTGATTCCGCGTAAACTTCACCGAGACTGTTCCTCGAACCCAAACAAACGATTCTTGCCCGCCTGACAGTTCGATCTTGCCGCGGCACGTCGGAATTGTCGGAATTGCCCCAGTCTCCCCTTACTTCTGCGTTCGATTCCCCAGCTGGACGCGTCGCTCTAACCTAGTTTCTCGATTAGAATGCCCTCTTTTCCACGCTACTGGCTCCTGGACGACGGCAATTCCACGCGATTCGCTGTCCTGTCCATTTTCGTCGACGTAGCTCCCTTCGACACGCTCCTTCGCCACGTCGTCTTCGAATCACTCGACGCATCGATTTTGTTACGGGAATTAGAGTCTTTCTTGTACCACGGAATTGCTGTTTCGAAGGTGTTAGCGGTAACGACTCTCGGTTGATTGCTCTTGAATCCTTTGGCTCGCTTTTTATGTTTGCCGAAGTTGACAAACTGGAATTTACGCTTGGAACTTGAATCCTTTCCGGTGTGCCGAGTTCGTCGAACAACCGATTGGCTACCAATTTCACGTGCTCTCGTCTCCTCGGAAACTGGCGACGATACTTCTCTTCGTCTTCTGAAAATCCCTGGACTCGCCTCCGTTAGTGGACTGTAATTTTTATTCGCGTGTATATTAGGGGGCAATCGAAACAATTCCCTGGAATTATTCTCGACTTCAAGACTGTTCGACGGTTCCTCCTCGTCCACAGATTGCTCGTCTATAATTCGATTTCTCGGAATTAGCGGAATTGTCGAAATCGCACCGTTAGTTTGGTCCAAGAGGTGAACGGGTTTAGAACGATCGCGAGACTCGTTTCCATCCGATTCCATCGAGCTGAAACGATCGCGGAATTGCAGAACTGAAGGAATCTCGACGCTCGAAGAGGAAGAAGACGCTGGTGGCTTTACTCTTCCATCGTTCAACGTCTCCTCGGTTCTCTCTTGAAACTGTTCGACCGATTCCGGGTGTTTGGAACCGCCAGGAATGAATTTATTTGCCGACGACCCGTTCGAGCTGTTCATACTGGCGGCCATCGCGTTCGGCATCGTCTCCTTCGTCGTGGCCGCGTTCATGAGTTCCTCCATACGACCCTGAATCGAAAGTAAGCCAACTCGATTACTTGCGGATGGATAATCTAACCGTCATCGATTTTAGGGACGAACGACTCGAGAACTCGAGGAAGATCCAAGAAAAATGTCGGATATAAATCGAAGCTACTTACATCTCGCGTCGTAGGCGATACATGATTTTTCAGTCGCGTTATCGTGCGCAGCCATTCGGAGTAATTGAATTTAGGAAACACGAAAGGTGGCTTTGTCAGCTCCTTCACCGCGAACGGACGGAATTTCTGTATATCCACGATCCTGTTCAGAGAGATCCCGTCGCAAGACGGCATCGAGAACGGTAACCTGTTAAACGATTCAACGATTGCTTTTCATTAATCACACCTGCAATAATTTGCATGCCATCAACGTAATTTAAGGGTGCATAGAGTAACATTTGGTATTAGAATTAAAATTAAAAAATTGGAAAGCAAATTATTTTTCTTCCCTTGATAACGCGAGATCAATAATGTAGGAAAGTAAAAATCGTACCTAGGAAGCAAACAACCCTCGAACGTATAGACTATAACATCCATCGTGGAGACGTCTATATTCCTCTTCGATCGTTGCCTAACGTCTTTGTTAAATAGATTTCTATTACTGGTCGAATCCTCTCCCGAACTTAACATCCTAAAACAATTAACACGACATCGCGGCGCATATATTCCATGTAGCAAATTTCCATGATTTACAAACTCAAATATTCTATACATATGTATCTGCATATTCGTATTCCGCGAAATTTACTTTGTATTGTATTTATGTATTCTACAAACGGCTCCGGGGTTTGTCTCTTTGCAATATGTCATACGTTTAGCGTGCAGTACATTACAACGAATATTTTACTTCGTCGCATGTCTCTCAATTTATTATTATTCGAGCGTAATTGAATCATTATATCCGCGTTGCTCGCGCGACGTTAAAAGCGGAGGTACAATATTTGCGTTACGAACCGTCCGCTTCGGTTACAATTTAACAATTGAAATAACAGCCGCGTAGAATACGAGACGACACTCACCATTTCGCGTCGCAAATCGGCAGACTCGGATCCATGAAGAGGCATTCGTAGGTCGTGGACGGCGTCGATGGCGGATCGAGGGTTAAGGCGTCGGGTGAACTGTTTCGCTCGGAGGAATTTTCGTTGCCGCGCAGCGAGAGGGATTCACTCGTCGAGAGCATCGGGACCAGCAGCAGAAAGACCGCCGCGAAATTGTCCCTCATTGTTCCCATTGTCCGTGAAACTTTCCTTGCGTCTGCGGAAAGTTCTGCAACGTTGGTGATCGCTCTTAATAACGTTACGTTATTGCCATCGTACGAATTTCGTCAGCCGTCGCACGACCTCCCCGTTAACTCTATTTCTCTGCGGTTGATTAGAAACCGTGCATACTTTTCCCTTCTTAATTTATAGCTTCGTTTTCTGCCCTATCAATATCGAGGTCTCGAGGAAAAATCTGTTTCGTCTTTCGTTCTGTTTTAAGTAGCGCAGACTTTAGCTTTCGAAACTGTGCGCCATCGAGTTTTATCGCCTATTTCGTATCAAAAGTTGCGTTTAAGAAATTGGGGATGGTCGAGTGAAATTGCTTGACGAAGTATTTATAATTCTCGAAAAGATGAAACGGTAATTGGGAAGCTACAATTATTGCTATAAAAGAAAATACAAATGACTAAATTGAAAGGTGCGCGAAGGTGGGTCATTTGGTAACCCTTTCGAGATCAAAGAGCCTCGAAGATTCCAATAGACCTCGTTACGAGAGTATTGCGGGTTCGACGAAATTCCCTCGTAAATCAAAACACAGTTCAAAGAAGGGCGAAGCAACGAGATTCAGGATCGAACGTGGACCAAGAAACTTGAAGAAAAAGTCGAATATCGCGCAACTTCAATGAAGAATATTGTACGTATACGCAATCGTTTATCAGCGAACTCACGCACCGCCAAGAAAAAATAAAAGATAATGGTAACATCTATGGTGAGACCGTTTTTTAGTTATTAGAATATTTTCAAACTGTTAAGAATTCCCGATAATTCTAAAAGAAGAAAGTTCAAGCACTTACAGCTTGAATTGTTGAAATTTCTGTCTTTTCTTTATTTTAAAAGTTAATTATCGATCTCTGAACTCGACAAGTACAATTAAAAGTATTCTACAATTATACAAAAATCTAAAATATCAATTTACACACCGTTTCATAAACTTTTAAGTATCGTTAGTCCTATTTTAGTCCTTCAATTGCTACCTTTCCCGAAAAGGCGACAAAATCGAAAGCTACTTAATTGCCGCGTGCTTCCACGATCGTTTCCCGCCAAAGATAAACGATCGTTCGAATAGAAAAAGTAAATCAGCGATGATCGTCGATTAGTTTAACAAATTTTAACCGCGCGAGCGGTCCGATTATTTATTGCGCGACTCTCGATGCTTTATTAATTCTGGCAATTAAACAGGGGAAAGAGCGATCGGTATGGCGTTTAAATAAATGCAGGCTAGACGATACGCTAATGTAACGGCGGGTAGAGCCGCTAATAGCTGGTTAACAATGATAATTCGTCCGTTATCGCGACCGAAGTGGTACAGGACAGATAGATCGTAGGAAAGTGGGTGGGAAGCGAGCCGTTCCGATCGTCGAGTAATGTTTGACCCCCTTGAAACATTGAACCGGCTAAATTCAATCGGTTACCGGTGTCGTATTGATAAACGGATGCCTTGGATGCTGGAAATGCCGTCAAATTTATCATCAACTTTACTGTCATTAATACCAGTGGGTTCTGTCCACCTCGACAGTGAAAATTGCGTCTACGAACACTGAAGGGAAAGAAAAAAATGGCGCCAGAATTGTAATAACAATTGCAATGCATAGAAGCGTGATTTAATAGTTTCAACGTTCGAAGAAGAATGGAAGAGATAGACTTTTTTGAAAAGTTCTGCTAGAACGCTATATATGACAAATTGATGTTCTAGAAAAAGCATCGAAGCGATGTCTTCCTTGAATATCCGATTCGCTGGTAGCATAATTTACACCTCTCCCGTAACTATTTGTAATCGCCAGAACAGCCGCCTAGTCATCCCTAAAACCGTGGAAGCCGTAACAATCGGCGGTAATAAATAATAGGATTTATATTCGTTTATAATCTACTGCTGCATTACTCTGTCTATTTCAGTCTACGAGCGGAGTATCAAAATAAACGATTAATAACTATTATCAATAACCTATATCGATTACACCCTTTATTCCATATTTCCTGTACATAGTACGCCATTAAACTTTAATCGTCGCCGACAACACTCACTAAATGTATCCATAAATAATATTGCCATTAGTCTGGCAAAATGTTGATACTGGTTCGAATCGGAACGAGACAACGCAGATACGTCGAGGAACGAAATATGTCTACGTTTCGTTGCTCCGAAATAAACGTTGCGATTAAAAAATCCTACGATTCTTCTTTCCCTCGTTCGAACACAAAATTTCATGCGCGTAGTGGAATTTTAAATTTAATAAATACCAACCCTTTGAACGCGACTGAAACAATAGCGTCCCAAGACTTCGTCTCCCCGCTCGATCGAAAGGGTCGAATATAACTTGCGCGACATCCTGGACTTTTCTAAGCGTCGAGGGAACGAAATCGAGAGCGATACGTCGAACGTCACGGAAAGACGCTTACTTTGCGTGAAACTCGCTGACCAACGTCAGGGGTGGTTCGGGAGCAGCGCGACGCGCGAGCAATTTACACGTGAGAAGAGAAAGGCCAACACGTGACCGATGTACGCACGGTAACGGTGTCGTTATCGTGCTGGCCAGTTGTAGATGACATAATGATTCTGTTTACCAGCCAACTGAGCGGAACAATCTCCGTTTCCGATTGCGACAGCCGTTGCTCGTGTCGCCGGAACCCGCCAAACGGGCTCGCGTCGCGAACCTCTTCCCTCCTGGCTGAGGAATGTCGAAGAAAAACCGGAAATCGCCGACAGGCAGCTTTGAACTTTGCATTCCTCGAATAGCAGCTGCTAAACATGGAAGAGAATGGACGACGTCTGTCTTTGATTCGAATGTCTGGCCTTGCGTCTTCGACGGAGCGTGGTCCAACGTCTTGCTGCGATTTGGGCGTCTTAAAGGTGTCGAAAACGGAACAGGGCAGGACAGAGTAGGAAAGTTTGTAATGGATGTCTGCGAGACATACGCGTCGACAGCAAGAAAAAGTAGGAGGGATTCAAATAAGCAACGCTATCCTACGAGCATCGATCCGCTAGATTCTTCTCGACTCCGTCCGCAAACCGTATCTACCGATCAACTGTGCGAAGGATTATCTGCGACCAAGTCAAAGATCAAAGCCGAGGAGAGATCAGCAGCCACTCCGTTCGCGGTCCGTAATCTCTCGAGCGAAATTCGGTTGATCAAGAAATTGTTCCGGGCAAAGAACGTTCTATTTCCACCCCCTCGCCGATTTCGAATTATGAAACAGAAGAAAGTACGGGGTCGTCGTAACGCCGCGCGAGAATCAGCGCCACGACTCGCTCGAACGAGCTAAGATTCTATCGGACGGGGATATTCCTCGAATAACAAGCTCGTGTTTACGTGCGATCTTCGCGTTCGCGCGACGAACTCGAGGAGGAAGCGTCGCGAGCGTGATAAAAGTAAGGATCGTATTAATAGGCCTGCACGAGTCTAGATGCAAACGGCTAGTGGTTCCAGTGGTTCTTAACCTTTTTCAAGTCGAGGAACGCTTTTGATCGCATGAAAAATTTGCGAAACACCAAAATTAATGACCCAAAAACAAACAATGAACAAACATGAAATATATTATAAAAATAGAGAGATTATGGAAACGCAGCCCGTGGTTGTTCTCGATGCTTAGCCTAAGGAGGCTGTGGTCATCACCTTGGACATCCAAATGTCCCTTGTATGCTTGTACTATATGGACTTAGTTCCCGTGAGTCGTGATAGTAATGAAAAAAAAATTCTGCTTTCATAATTTCGCGGAACTCCGTTTAAGAACCGTTGGGCTCGCCGTTATCAGCGACCGGCAGAATCGTGGACTGGGACACGAAATCACCTCCGACGATCGCGAAACGCGCTCCGTTCCGAAGACGGCAAACAGCGGCGCGGACTTACGGCTGTCAGGTGAGGAATCGTCGTCGTTTAATCGCGCGCCCACCCCCTGTCAACGTTATATCAGAACTTCCGTAGAAACATAGCTGATTTCACCCCCTGCTGAAACGGTGGAACGTCGCCCGTCTCACTTTCCCCCTCTATCTGTCCCCGAGTGCCTCCCGACAGATTGCCGCACGTCACCTTACATCATTGCCACCGTGTCATCGTAATAATGGCATTACACAACCGTATCGGGCATCCTCCGCTAGACGATCGATTATTCTAATTGCGTTAATAACGTGGACACCGTTTATTGGCAGCTACGAGGACGGTGACTGGAAACGGTCGACGGGGAAGAGAACTTGGACGATTCTGCAGGTTCGTGGTATGTCGTGATTAATTGTTTTTAGCCAGGGAGGGGGGTAGGGGCGACAGATGTAAATGTTACATGGATTGATCGCTAGATTATTAGTGTTCCACCAATGGCACCGTTAGACTTCAGATTTGGAGAGATCCTTGAACAATCAGCCTCGATCGTCCTGTTTTGTGGAAAATAAAACCCCCCAATTTTTTTACACAATAAGATAGACGACAGTCTATCAAATTTCTTGTCAGTGACCGCCTTCAGGGTCAAAAACTAATTAAAAAGTAATCAAGAGATACTGCTTCTCGAAAAGTAAACGTCCTCTTGTTTGTACGCATCAAGCTATATGCAACTGCGCGAAGGTTCTGGCTCGATGCCTCAACATGACGAAGGTAACGAGAAGGGAAGACGTATCGACTAGCGTCCAGGAGTTCTCGAAGAAAAAGCAACACCCTTCCGCTTGGACGAGTGAAAACCGGTCGACGGAGCAGCGTCGCGCTTAAACAAGCGGCTTGTTAAATAGCGACAAAGTCGGTTGCGAATGTCAGTCGCGAAAATAATGAGAGAACAGTAGGTGGTGGTAGTAGCAGTAGGGTCACGGGAGTGCGATCAGAACGCGGACGAGCCGCGTAAACGAAGGAAAGAGCGATAAAGTGCTAAGGGCGGGGGCTGGGAAGGGGTTGAGAAGAAGAGGGCACGGTGAAAGAGTTATCGCCGCGGTGTACTATTTATACGCACGCCCACGAACAGTTAAAAATACGTCTCGACGCGATGCAATTATATCGGTCGGCCGTTCCAGTATAAACAATTAGCGAGGCGTGCAGCCGCGGACCAAGGAACAGACAATGTGCGATAATGCGACGATCAGATTGTTCCCGACGACCTGAGGCGGCGAGCGAATTGCGAACGTTCCACTTTTCTCGATTCGACTCGGAAATTCTTTCTATTTCTCCAGAGAACGATCCTCCAAGACTTTGTCGAGGGATAGCGGTTCGCGTGGAACGTGTTGCTCGACTTTTAGCCAACGTAAGATTATTTTTTTTATTTCACCCTCGAGATGAACTGCGCTTTCCGCGAAAGTGTCGTATTCGGTTTATCAGAACGAGCAATTTTTACGAACAACGAAAACATCCGCTAACGATCGCTAATCCCAAGAAAAGCCCCGCGTTCTCCTAGCGTTCGGCTATCTTCTCCTACGGGAAAACCGTTTACATTAACTTCCCTCCAGCTTTTTTCAAGCTAACGTTAAATGGATTACGAGGGGATAGCCGCGACGCAGCGAAACAGAGAATAAATTGCGGGCTGATTGAACCCAGCGAAAGCCGGACCGCGTTGAAAGAACTTTCAAATTGCCGCTGGTCTCACGGTGAATGAAAAGTAAATTGGATCGGCGTTCCCACCGACGACAGCCGCCACTTAATAGAAATGCAGCGCGGAGGAGGTTAAGGAACACGAACTTTTCCACGACGTCTTATCGAAGAGCATTTTTAATCGGGGCCTCGTGTACGGCATTCCGTGTCGAGCTTGTCGGTTTGGGGTCAGAAAAATCTCCCACCGCCGCGGTGAGGTTAGCCGCGATTTTTCTGCTACACGCGTTTTCCTCGCGATTCTTTCTCTCGATTCCGGTGCACCTTCGATTTGCTAATTTCCTCCAACTTATTGCGTTGACGCGTTTTCAATGGACGCTTGCGTTCAGCAGAGATTTCTATTTATACCTTCTGGAATCTCAAAATGAAATTGTTCATTTTACTTTTCTCGGTATCAAATTCTAAACTTTGTTTGGATCACAAGTTTTCAAAAGCGTTCTATGAATTTATTTTAATAAAAAGAAGCACGAAACATCTTACCTCGATCAACTAAAACGAAGACAGATTCAACGCTTCGCAATGTAACTCACAATTGATTAATTCATCGTACACCGACGTTCTCACCCGCGAGCGGACCGAGTTCGAGCTTAAACCGGAAATAGATCGTCCGAAATCTGTCCAACGGGATACCTGTCGCGATGATTGTACGGTCGACACGTGGCTCCAAATTATAGTCGATTATTTCTGCGATACACGTAACCATATGGAACTGTATAGTTTTGACGAATGCTCGACGATCAAGTAGCTGAGAACAGGAAGAGCCGTAAAAAGGTAAAGAGCTCGAAGACCACGATGGAGGAAGCGTGGAGATTGACGAGGAAACGTCGAACGTCCCCGCTGACGTCGAGCGTGCTACTACCACGGTTCAACTCACGATGATATGCCAGTCGAAAGAGATTAGAACAGCTGGTTCCAGGTCCCTACCACGAGGTTCCTCGCTCCCTAACTGCGACACAGCACAGAGTGAATGCTATAAAAAATAGCGAATAATTAGGATCACCCTGCTCGATCGTTCAAAACGTGTTGGCCTTTGCGGACAATTTCTTCGTACACGCACTTTTGGAAGAAGGTTGCGCTTTCTTTTCGAGCTGCTTTGGTGAACGAGGAAGCTTAGGAAGAAAAATTACTGAATTGGTGAGAGTTGCATATATGTAAAGGATTTTTGGATTAAAATTGTTTAATTAACGCGATGAAAACTATGGAGAAGTGAAAGTCTCGTTGATACTATTTGACATTCTTATTCTGATAATCTTTAGTGCCATGTATCAGCAATGTTACGTTGGCATTTGAAACGTCAGTGCCACGACATTGGTAAAATTATGTCAGCTCTTGTATTAAATGCAGAATGTTGAATGGCGAGGAGAAGCTATTTCGTGCAGTAGTTTTATTTTGCACCACGTGAATTTTTAACGCAACGTAATAAAATTAGAGAAGAAAATAATCGTTTAAAGAACACTTACCTAGGAAATATTAATACAGGGAGGAGAAACGAGGAAAAGTAAGAACAACAATGAAAAAATGCGTTACGCGTGCTGCTTTCTATCGTGACAATGACCCAGAGGTCGATCCAGCCGCGTACCGTTGATTTAATCTGAGGTCAAGCGACAGCACCACTGCTCTGCGTTATTAATCATCGACATTTTTCCAGATAATCGACAGACGAACCGACGGCTACCAATTTTCGCGTACACGTTACACCGATTACACCTGTTTTTACATTTTCGCTAATAGCATCGTATTAAAAAATTGAAAAACTACTGTCTCTTCACTTCGTAATCAACCCCTTTAGACTCTACTACTTTAATATCTGATTTAAAATCGAACAACGTGCTATTTTAAATAATTATATCCTAAATTGCCTAATTTCAGCACCAATTGCTTCCATCTAAAACGAGTCAAGTCTGAAGGGGTTGAAACTAGAACAACCAGCCGAGTTCCATTCGCAATTTCGGTCTCTTTCAAGGATTTTGCGTCCTCAAAGATAGCTCAACCCTTTCAACTCGTCCAGGACGATGATACCCGTGGAAAAACAATCCATTCGCGGATGTATCATCGTTCGATGCAAAAATTCCTCTCCCTCCGCCAGATCGAAAGGATCGAAGCCGAAGGAACGCTTCGCATTCTAGAAATTCTGATCGCGGAAGGTAACGCTGCGTGAGATATCGGTGAACCATTTCGAGAATGCGATTTAAAATGGCGGACGATCGCGGCGTAGTTTAATAGGACAATCGAGGCTGGTTTTACCTCGCACGTGATCGGTGGGCAACGCACGTGCACCCGGCACGTGGTCACGAATGCGAAAGCTCCCCCGGTGTTACACGTGCGTCGGACACACGCGAGCCGATGCCAGAAAACGGCGAAATTCCGACTGCACCCCGGGCTAATTCGCCGTGCGTGATCGTAATTAATCAACGCCCGCCGTGATCGCGAATTATTAGCCGCGTCGTTACCCCTGCTGGTCCAGCAGAAATTGAAATTGCCCGCGCTTCCGGCTTCCCAGCTTGCTCCAACCAGCTTTTTCCATCTCGAGGATCTTCGAAGAATCGTGAATCCTAATGGTAAAAATGTTCTAAAGCGCTGCACTTCTTTTCGCGCGTCAACTTCGCTCCTTCATTCAAGATTTCCATCCCCTACGCGATACTTCACACCCTATACCCGAGAATCGATTGCTTTAACCCTTTGCGCTCAAGTAAGGCTCTCTGGCTCACGTGACAAAGTTTTAGAATTGTTTTAGAGTTTACAAGTAGCAGTCGAGGAACTGTCCTGCAAGTCACAACTTTTTTAAGTAAATTTGAAGTAAATTTCAAATAAAACACGCGAAATAGTAGGGAGTTGTTGGCAACCAAACTACTAAATTGAAAAATAAGTGAGAAGGGTTAATATGGAAGGTACACGTGTCTGGTAGCTTATTTCTGCAAAGTGATATTAAACGGGAACTGAAGTTTCCCGAGTTCTCCGATGGATCTTCGAAGCGATGTTCTGTACATCGGAATTATTATTATCTGTCTTCGTTAATTCGACTTTTCTGAAAATTAGGGCAACCTTTCAACGTTTCTTATCGACGAAACTTATTGTATTTGCGATTTATTCCATCGCGAAGCGTTCGTGCAACGAAAATTGAATAAATATTCCCCAATTATTATTTATTTCCTTGGGGATGTGACTTTTCCGATATTCAAAGTACCGCCCACTCAGTTTATCTCCACGGAACCATTATCAAATCACCCGATTTCGATATCTTATCTGGGACAGTCAGAAAGCAGAGTCCTGTGTCGGAGGTTTCTGACCGAGATTGTCAGTTCAAATACATTTGACGCGATACGGTAAAATACACGCGTGGTTCACGTAGATTTTCGTAAGACGCGATACGTCCCGTTCGTTGGTATGGAAATAATAACAACAAACCTGTCCCAAAGGCAAAGATCCTGTTTACTCTGGATGAACCGATTGTTTGAAGAAGATACGTATCGGAGGGCAAATTTCACCGGAACCAGAAGCTACGGTAGGACGAAAATAGAGAATCCAAACATTTCTCACTGATTACGGATGATTATTAATTCTCGTTATCAACCGTCCGCTATTCCTTTCCCCGCGCGAATCATAATGATAAAGACCTTAATCATTTATTAATTTCTCGATACGCGTTCGATCGAAATAAATTATTTTTAAGCTAATTAACGAGATATACAATATGGGAATGATAAGTGTAGAATAGAAGTGATATCGTTTGAAAAGTGGAGGCAATAGAGAAACGAATCGAGCCAGCCGAGCCGATTAGCCTGGAAACTTAACTTCGCGTCATTAATCCGCAGCTTATTAAAATTTGTTCGTAGGAGCGCGTATCTGTTCGAAATCAATTCGTATAATCCATCGAAACCCATTTCGCGGGAACTGTTTCGAACAAACTTCCGTTATCGCGTTCGAGCATGTCGGCCTCGATCATTTGCAGGTTGCACGCCTAGGAAATAGCTCGCGGAAACACTCGTTGATTAATCGTTCTTTATTTCGTCACGTTCGTCCGATTGTTTTATTCGTTTTGAAGTTGGAAACTTTCCAGGGGAATTCCTCGCGAACGAGACGGCTGCGCCTCGCGTTAAGCTCCCAACCACCCCGCTATTCCTTTCAGCTTTTCAGTCGACTTTTTAGTCATAATTGCGTCCTCGAATTATTCTCCCGGTGAGAAGAGTTTCTAAACTTGACAATTGCTTCCTTAAAAAATATGAAGCGACTAAGGAAACGCTTGCTCGCGAATAACTCGTATTTAAGATCTTAGAATAATGATCTTTGCGCGCGCTTCCTTTTCTTTTTAAGAAAGAAACTCCTCGACGTACCTTCGCGTATCTGTTTCTCAGCGCTTTTAGATGTCCTCGACCGAGAGGCACGAGTCCACGATGCGTGAGTTTAGAGTTCTATCGTGGCTGCGGAGAGCTAATGATACGGATTAATGAGCGTCGGAGTGACGCTCGCCAGTAGAATAGGTAATGGGAGTCGCACGGGAGACCCAGTTAACCAGACGTTCGCTAAAATTTCGTTCCAGTAAATGGAACTCTATTACATTCTCGTATCTACTCAATTTTTTACTCCAGCAGAATAGTAATTAACTTTTGCCGAGTGTGTTTCTTAAGTCGAGCCATGAAACATTGCGCTTGGTTGCAATCGAATCGATGCACGCTCGACAATTCGGATAAGTAAAGAATAATTTACATTTACGCGTGTACGCGTTTCACGATAGCAACCAACGAGTTGAGAGAAGTTAGAATCCTCCCTTAGGATTAAGCCTCCTCTACGATCGGTGCGATTTATTTATCTCGACTGTTTTACAAACAGCTCCGCGAGTTTTGCTAATTTCCCCAGGACGATCAAAAATGTTAATTAGCCTAATTAAGCTAAGGAGGGCACAGTATCACCCTCTAAGTCTCGAACGCCGTGGCCCTGGCAGCGTACCAACAACTTCTTCCACAACGCGTCCCACCGCGTCAGGTTGTCCAGATTATCAGGAAACGGCCGCGACACCCCACCGAGGGGTGGGTCGGTTGCATTAAGGGCTGCATCTCGTTTCGCGCCACGGCCAACACACCACCAACAACGTCCGGCATTTAATAGCGCAATAATGCCGCACTGGCTAAGCCTTACGGTTCTAGAAAGAAACTAAGTCACCGTCTGGCTTGGCCAGCAGTCAAATGGCACCCACGCCACAGTTCCCGCGGGCTTCATTTCGCCTGACTCGGTGCATTAGGAGCGTTCTTCCTTCTTTCGAAAGTTTCCACGCCCCGCGGCTGACGATTCGAAATTAGGATGATCGCAATTCGCGGCCGACCTCGAGTCGCGAAAATCAGCGGCATTAATAACATCAAGTTGACACCGATTACGCGATAAAGCTCCCAGAAGCACTCAGAAATGCTGCCCTTGCAGCAAGGCTTCGTCAAACCAGCTGAAAGCATAATTAGCGAACCCTCTCTGCACGTAACGCACGGTAATTAACTGTTTGAATGTAATGGAAGACGTATCGCTTGAGTTATTGCAGCTTTCATTACTCAAACGCAAAGATTGCATCTGATATTAATTGTAGATCAGCGTAAAATTTAAATATTATACATACACAAAGTTTTTACTTCGTTGGTATGTTTCTTCCTGATTTCAGGCATTTCAAAATGATTACGCGCCATTAGTACTTCATTGACTCGTTCTCCTGCCGATAATAAAGTGCGACTAGTTTCAGGACTTTTCGAAGAGATGGCGCCAGCAGTCATTCAGAGTCTACTTTGCTGTCGATAAAAAAGTGCGACCAGTTTCAGGACTTTTCGGAGAGATGGCGCCAGCAGTCATTCAAAGTCTACTTTGCTGTCGATAACAAAGTGCGACCAGTTTCAGGACTTCTCGAAGAGATGGCGCCAGCAGTCATTCAGAGTCTACTTCGCTGTCGATAACAAAGTGCGACCAGTTTGAGGACTTCTCGAAGAGATGGCGCCACAGGTACTAAAATTATATAATTCGAAAATAATTTGAAAAATACAAATTAGCACGAAGGAAATTGAAAGTATTTGACAATATAGTCAAGATTTGTTACTAAATTTAGTTGTATATAAAAATGATATAAAATAATTAATCAGTTAATTAACAATAACTGAACAAGTATTGTGAAAGTAGACAAGGGATGGCGCATGTAAAGATTCTTTGTCAAATTCGTAGTTACTTAGCTGAATAATACATGAAATTAATTAATTATAATGAATATTTGACTGTACGATGTATGAAATTAAATAAATGCTTTTAAGAGAAATATTAGTCGTGAAATTTATCCAGAAAACCATCTGCTAACTGAACGAAGCATTTAGTTGCTTGTACGGAAGTCAATTTACGATTAAATATAGATATAAATTCATTTAGCAACTAACTGGCCTCGCAAAATTAATCGTTGAACGAAATACAATGTAATTTTCCAAGTTTCCAAAATCACACCTTCAAATTCCTTATCTAATTATATTATTTTGTTTACTTGCTCGCACGTATCAAATTTAATACAGCGTTTAAAAGATAATGATTATGTACTCGTGAATGTTTATGTAATATGATAAAAAAGAGCAGTGATAACTGATAGAAGTAATCGTAGTACTCACAGCTGGTGCGTATTCGGAAGAACAGTTCGCGAAGAGAAACTGTATTGCTCTTTAATATTGTCACGTATCGAATCAATCGATTTTAAAAACTTATTCGCGCAAACAATGGGAATTTTAATTACGGACGTTGATGTAAAGGATATAAGGTTCCCAACATCGTTGCTGGCTGATGGAAGTGATGCTATGGTACGTAAAACTTCGATCTTCCTCCGATGATGTACTTCAAGTAATTCAAATTCAAATTTTACCATATTCTGAGCTCTAATTACGCGGATATAATTTTAACTTAACAGCATACCGATCCTGATTATTCTTGCGCGTATGTCACTATAAAGACTAACGAAGGGGTTGAAGGGTACGGGCTAACGTTCACCTTGGGCAGGGGCACTGAAATTGGTATATCTATTAATCACAAATGTTTAATAATATCATTAATTTGTGTTTAACTCGGATAATATTTACAATTAGCTTAAAAATGTTCACAGTGGTACAAGCATGCAAATCAATGTCTTATTTGGTGAAAGGGCAGAATGTGGAAGAGATCTTTGCACATTTTGGATCTTTTTGGAGAAAGCTAACTAGTGAATCGCAGTTGAGATGGGTAATGTACACAAATATATAACAATAGATACACGTGTATAATAGTAATTATCGTTGGACGTGGTATATTTATATGTACGTATATGTAACATGTAATGTGCGATAGATTGGGCCAGAAAAGGGTGTTACACACCTTGCTACAGCTGCTATAATAAACGCACTCTGGGATCTATGGGCGCGAATAGAAAATAAGCCTGTCTGGAAACTACTTGTGGACCTAACTCCTGAACAATTGGTCTCTACGATTGATTTTAGATACATGTAAGTTCAACGAAATGTATTTTACAAAAGGAAACCAGTTCTTGAACGAGCGAGTCATTGTAATTGCTTGCGATTCGAATTCACTTAATTTTCATAGTACCGACGTTATTACGAAAGAGGAAGCGATAAAATTACTGAAGGATAATGAAAAAGGGAAAGCAAAGCGCGAGGAAATATTACGGAAAAATGGATATCCCGCGTACACAACGCAAGTGGGTTGGCTTGGATATAGCGACCGCAAAGTTAAAGAGCTCTGCGCTAAATTCTTGGCTCTTGGCTTCACATCTTTCAAGGCAAAAGTCGGTCAAAATTTGCAGAACGACATAAACAGATGCCAACTGATACGCGATGCGATAGGACCCGAGAATAAATTGATGTTGGATGCCAATCAAATTTGGGATGTCAATGAATCCATCGAATGGATGAAACAGTTGACGAAATTCAAACCGGTTTGGATCGAAGAACCCACATCTCCGGATGACGTGTTGGGACATGCAAAGATCGCAGATGAATTAAGACCATACGGTGTTGGTGTCGCGACTGGAGAAATGTGCGCTAATCGTGTGATGTTTAAGCAATTGCTACAAGCGAGAGCAATCGACTACTGTCAGATCGATTCTGCTAGGATAGGAGGAATCAATGAGATATTGGCTGTTTATTTGATGGCAAAGAAAATGGGCGGTAAGTCAAGTACTAAATAGCTATGCACTCGTTCACTGGTAAGTTGGCACTCATCACAGCACAGGAACGAGAGAAGAGATCATATTGTCTCGATACTTATGTCAATTCGCTCTTAGGAAAAACATGCCTCTTCAACTTTCATCACTAAATGTATATCTTTCGAGTGCAAACTTGCCAAGCACGTACAGTGTTTACATACGTATTTAACATTTCACATGGAACATACTAAATGATCAAACGTTTTATCACAATTTTTCATATAATTAGTACCAGTGTGCCCACATGCCGGCGGAGTAGGTTTGTGTGAAATGGTTCAACATCTTCAGATGTGGGATTTTATTTCTTTGAGCGCATCTACGGAAAACCGTGTGATAGAATATGTGGATCAACAACACGAGCATTTTGAAAATCCTGTATGCATTCAAAATGCGTGCTACATGCCGCCCACAAGTCCTGGTTATTCGACTAAATTGAAAGAAGATGGTATTAAAAAGTATTTGTATCCAGATGGACAACAGTGGAAAGACATGTATGAGAAAGGACTTTTTCAAAGACCATCCAATTAAGATAAAAACAACACCAAAATGAATGCATTTATATCCACTGTACTGTAACCTATAGTTTAACATAAATGTTTTTGTAAAAATAAAATATATAAAAGATATTACACAGCATATTGCGGCAATTAAATATTATTTACATGAAACAATGTTCCAGCTTTCCGCTGAGAAGACAATAAAATTATAGACCCTGTCTTTGATCTTTAACGTATAAAATACTATACCTCTCATTACTTGCGACCCTCCAGATAAGATTTTACATAGTCCGTCTATAAAATATAGTGATTACTTTTATCAAACTGATCGGAATTAATGGATATAGAAATTTTTAAAGAAGTGTAGTCATTATACGTACACTTACGAACCACGAGGAGTTAGGTTTATATACAATTTTGTTAATAATGCTTATATTGGACGTAGGGGAAATAACATGTAAATGCAAATGATGCACTGTATTAAATGGCGGCCAATGAAATCCTGTGCATGTAGCTGCAGGGTCCAAACCCTGTTTCTCTGATATTATATTCACTGTAGAGACGATTTTGTCATCTAAAAGTTGTCATTGTTTGTAAGGAGTAAAGAAGTTCGAAGCATAAAAAGTTAACGCATATCTCTCATCTATTCGATAGAACTTACAAAGTTCGGCATTATTGGCTCTCAGTTCCTTGGCATTGCGTATATGCTCTTTTGGAATTATTAAATAATGGTGTGTTGAAACTGGATGAATGTTTTTAATACATGTCACATAATCATCCTAGAATTAGGCGTAATATTTCAAGTTCAATAACTCTTGGAGTAAAATATCACATCAGACAGTAAAGGTTAACTTTTTCATACCTCGTATATCTTCTCGCTTGGTGCTTTGTTATCGATAATATTACAAAAAATACAATCATCTAGACGAGTTGCCATGGTATAATTGTATTAAATTATATTAATTTTTTGCTCAATAAGAAAATTACTTCTCCTTAATATGACACGTATGTATATAACACGTACATTCATATGATATGTTAAATTCTGCAGATACTGCTATTTGTAGTAACGTATACATATGCATACGTATGTATGATACATCTGAATAACCGAGTGCAATGACTGACAACTCGAGTCACATTGACAAGTGCAATAGGCTAGTGAGAAAAAGTACCACTACATAAATAGATAGAGCAACTTCTTATTGAACAACCACTGGCCTGTGTTTGTGCAGTGTTGCATCAGAATTTAAGTCTTGCACACACTTATATATCAATATAGCAAAAATCTAGTAACTCACCGAGGTTAGTATTGCACAAGTGACGCCACCTGGAGATAAAGAGAAGAGAAGGAACACAAAAGAAGGTTAGTCAACAGTGAGATTTTGTACAACGCAAAGTAGAGCCTAATTGGGCGTCGAAAGCGATAAATAATGATTATCGTTGGCCATTGTGTCTTGGATCAATCCCTTACACTTTCCCAACACCAACGACGTAGTCCCATCGCTGTACAATTACTAAATGAACGTAGAATGACAACTGTCCAATAGGAAGTGGCTCTATTTGACGATATCACATTTCATTGGTCGGTTGCCGAGTGTCGTATAAAGCGTCATAATCTAAATATTTGGCCAATGACGAGACACGAGAATAGAACTATTTCAAATTAATGTGCCAGGAATTAATGTTAAACAGCAAAAGACCTTATTAATTATGAGTATGCAAGTAAACGAAATGTAAACAAAATAGCAGTAAAAACAAACCACATGTGTTAACTTTAAACATTCTTTTCCACTGTATTATTTAATATCGATTAATTTACTCTTACTGTTCTTTGAGTTTTTAGGAAACCAGATCGTCTTTATAAAAACAGGCGAAATTATGTTTTTTATAAAATCTTACAAGATTACAATAAATTAATCAGCAGATGTGGTGAGATTAAACGCAACTTTTATCGTACAATACAAAAGATTATAGCAGTCTGTAAATTTTCGGAAAACGAATGAAATGATAAATAACAATATAGAATATACTATCGATATAATTATTAAAATTAAAAAATTTTAACAGGAATTCATTATGAACATTTCGTTTGATCGCATTACTTTTTAATTTAAAATATATAAACTGTACATATATTTATAAGTAGTACATATTTAATATGTTTTTATATAATAGTCGTGAGCATGATAAATTAGCGATAAGTGTAACATATCCTTTACACGTGGCAGTTTAGGTGAACGAGAAAAGTATCTTTGCTTTTAGAAAATCGATCAAATTTTCCAAAACTTCACGCACCTTTTTCATTCCCGTTTGTTTCTGTTTCCGTAAGGAAATGAGAAAATATTTGATATATTCGTCGTAATTCTATTCAGTCATTTCCAAAGTAAATTATGTAACGAGGTTTAAATTTTCCAGAATTTGAACTCCATAAAAAGAGATTGTACGCGAGTAGAAGACTAACCTTAGGATAAGTCGTGGAAATTTTTACGTGTTTTAGTTTGTTTCACAGGCGCGGGGAAGTTTAGATTCCAAATGTTAACTCCATTCTTAATCAAATGTCCTCGATTACGCGGTACATACATCGAATTAAGAGGGACACGAGAAATGAAGTTCCGAGTAAAACAAATAACGTTGCTAATTCGATTGAAATCTAATATTAAAATTACTATAACATCCGTTTTCGGTAGAATACTTGTTATCTTGTTGTATTGGCTCATCGGCAACTTATATGCTACAGTAGATTTATCGGGACTATCCCAACTGTACAATTTTTTCTTCTCCCTTTTTTTCTTTTCTCTCTTTCTCCTTTTTTTTATAAATAGTTCTTATAAATTATAATTAATCTAGGTTTTCGACTCGACATAGGAGTCATATAATATACATACTATTAGCTTACAACAAAATCCCTCTGTAATACTGCGAGCCCCCCCAATGCCCACCCCCCCGCCCCGCTCCATCGTGTCGGTCCCAACCCATCCCTAACCCTCCCAAGCCCTTCGTCGGTTGTCACTGTGCCGTTTCGCGACGCCACAAGTCCCTGCTTCCGGCTGTAAATTGTCGGGAAGAATTCGCCGCCAATCGTTCCCGCGTAACAGGTTTTTGGTCGGTGGCTTTTGTCGTCTTCGGGCTGTTTATACTCGTTCAAAGAACGAAACAATGAACGGGATTGTAAAATTACAGCGAGAAACTCGAATATTCGAAATTAATTAAAACCAATCTAGTAAAGGGGCAAGTTTCAGCTGCCCTGGTACGGCATTTGATCCGGTACGACGGCGGACGAATGATTCTGTGTTGGACTTTGATGGAAATGAGGATTGGTACCGTCTTGCGACATGTCGCCGACAGCTGGCTCTTCGTATTTGCCTCTCTTGAAGCGGCCGTACAGAGAAGAGTACGGTAAGTTATAATGGATAGCCGCTTGATTGATGCTCATGTGGCCTAATCTGGAAAAATCGCGAACGAACAAACCATACGTTTTCTCGTGTTTCCTTTGATCGTAATGGCAATCCTATCTCTAACGATAGGCACAAAGTGACGTGCAACGGTTCGCGACAGTTATCATACGCGTAATTGTATCGAAACGCAAGCGCGTAATTAGTGGAAATATGTTTTAAAGACGAATCCCGGTCTAGGCAAATCCGATCGGCCGATTCGTTTCGTTCCTATTCCTGCAGTATGGAACGGGGGAGAAGGAATATAGAGACAAGAGAAGTGGTGTAATTTACCTGACAGCTTCGAGAGCTTCGGTCATTGCATCTTCGCTCCACGGTGTTGGATTACTTCTGCTCAGTTCGATTCCTTCTCGTTTACATCGGCCGTACAACGTTCCGGTTGGTATACCGAATTCGGTGGAGGCCCTTTGCACGGACGTTTGCCCGGAACGTATCGCTTCGAGGGCTCGATCGAGATCGGCAGGTGACCAAGTGGTGGGACTCGCGTTGAAAGGGGCGGCGAGTCTGATTCCTTCCCTCCTCGCGATTTTATACAAGGTGCTGGATGGTATGCCGAACGCCTTCGACGCTTTATTCGCCGATATTGTCCCAGTCCGCAGGGCTTCGAGCGCGTTGTTTAAACTCTCGTCGCTCCACGATTTGGTTGGCCCGTCCTTTTTTGGTGTGTCGATGCCGAGCCGATGCGCCCTTTGCCACAGCGTCGTGGAGGGTATACCGAACGTTGCTAAAACGATCGCGAGACACCGCTTAAATAGGATTAAATTGTAAAATAGTGAAAGACTTGCTTGGTGGTTAGCAGACTAACCACTAGTAAGAAGATCGGGTGTAATAGCTTGTGAATTACCAGATGCTTTCGTGAGGCTCATATCGTGATTCCGCAACGCTTCCAATGCGGCGTCCATATCCTCTTGGGTCCACGATTTCGAACCGTGATGGTGTGAACTGGATTGTCCGGTGTGACCTCTTGAATTATTTTCGCCGGAATCCGAGTGAACCGAACTCCCAGATGGCATTAATCCAAGCAACTCTGGCGTGATCATCATCATGTTGTCGCTGTCGGCCGCATTCTTCGAACTAACGCTCGCCCGATCTGACATATGGCTGTCGATATCGATCGTGTCCGACGAATCCATCGTGTGTAACGTTTCGAACTTGATCTTCACACTGTCGCAATTCTGTATCTCTACGGAAGGGAACGCAACGCGGTTATGGCAGGCCCGTTCTTCGATACGGAAACTGTCGAAATCGAATAACGATATCGCGGCGAAACAATAAAAAAAACCTGCGATACCTGGACCATGTCATTGTCGCGTCGTCAAAAAGAGCGCCATCGAAGGCAAAGTTGGACACACGGACTAAACAAGCTTGCGTGGGCTGTTGCCGTTACGAACCGAGCAACGCAAATCTAATCGCAACTAGTTAAGCCTGATTAGACCAATTATTTTGATTCCCTCCCTGTCTAATGACCGGCTACGGTTTTACTCCCCCCTTCCGATTCACGCCGAGTTCTATATATACGTAGTCAAACGATAGTATCGATACGATAAGAACAACTATAATTATAATGTAATAATCATGCAAAATCCCGTGCACATGGTGACGGTTAATAAAAACTCCAAATTAGAGGCCAAAGTAGGTTCAACTAAATTCTACGTGTATACATATGCATGGAATGATCTCCACCTGTCGAGTGATGATCTGGATCCCTCAAATGGGTAATGGTTGTGCCGACCAACGTTGCACTAGGTGGTGTAGGTTGTGTCTCTGGAGGTAGATCGACTTCTCCGGGATCCGGATGATGACCGTAATGACCGAGACCTGTATGACAAAACATGTCACCTTTTTACTCAAAGTGAAAACTATCTGTTCCGTGCGTTCTCTTAAGACTGTAAGTTGCCCCACACCAAAAATCCGCCACAGATTTAGCATGGTATTTCCATTTAATCGTCGAGAACAGATGGTGGAAGTGCTACAATGATATCGAACAGTACCGATGGACAAATGCACCAGTAGTGGTTCACCAAACACAGTTTTACTTATATACATATATATATATATATATATATATATATATATATACCTACATACGTGGATGCAAAAGGATTCAGGTGTGGGGCCTGCATCTCGGATGGTTACTTACCGTTGTTATTGTTGTTGTTCGTACTGTTACCGTTGCTATTGCCGCTAGTGTTATTATTGTTGTTGTTGTTGTTGTTGTTGCTGATAATGCTACCGATACTGTTGCGCTGGCAAGTTTCCAAGACTACTGCTCCCGTGGTTGCCTCTGTACACTCCTCATCTTCGGCTTGCCAGTCTCTGTGGTTCTGCGAAATATCCGGTACGAATTTAGCGACGACCGTGACGGGACCAAGTCGTCGTTTTCGAGACAACCGTCGCGTTTTTAAGGTTTTCCCGCGACGCTTCTCGTTCGTTCATCGACATCACGCCCCGGAGACTTACCTCTTTGTTCTCCCGATTATAATTCTCGTTCGATTCTTCTTCTTTGTATCGGTCGTAGTGTCTCGAATCCGTGGCACGAGGCTCGAACGTGGTTCTGGGTCTCTTGTATCGTGGATGATGCCTTTTTAGCTTCGTGAAATTTATCCTCGGAGTGCCGGGTTCTCTCGGCGGTGAACTTAGGCTTACCGAGGGTGGACCATCTTTGGTTTCCGGCACTTCGCAGAGCCCTTTGATCTTCAGCTGATCGGCTGTTTTCAACAATGACTGAAACACGAAGGAAACATTCTCAAGTCTCGCGCGTATCGTCGTAACTAATTAGAATTGCAATATCATAGGTGCTACTATCTGGTAAACGATCGCAACTGATGGATCGTAGAGAACGATCAGAACGTAGCTGGATATTCACCTAAACGATTATCAAGGTAGTCTCGCGATCCACCACGTTTCGGTGGAAAGGTCGTGAGCGCAGCGAGATTCGATTAGGTCGATCAAGTTGGGGACGTGATAAGAAATAAATAGCCAATTCCGATAAATCATTTTGAGAGGGTAGAATAAAGAAAGGGGATGTTTTAGTTGAACGGCAATTGCATAGTTGGAGTAAAAGCTCGTCAACTTTACGGGTCGCTTTAACGGATACGGTTTCATATTGCAGCGCACGTCTCATGGTGGCTCGGTCTAAAATCAGTTTTCGCGATCCAGTTTCGGCGTGCGACGATTCACCGGCATAGTACGTCGACCCGTATCGAACAGCGCGACGTCCTCCTCGCGGCTACAAGATTCTCCCCACCGCTATTCTCTGATCTTAACCTTGAAAACGATGCGTAAGGGAAACTAGATAGCTGGCTGAGAGAAACGGCAGTGCAAAAGGGACAAAAGAAGAAAGCGAGATAGGTATGGACAGCCCAGATGGAGACGGAGCCGAAGAATCAAATGATAGAGAAACGAGACCAAGAATCGATTGGACGGACGAGCAATTACATACGACAGTTACGTAGAGCATCTACAAGTACGACCGCGACGGTAACGCGGAGGAAAAGAAGAGACGAACACGTGGTCTCTGTATCTGGTTCACGTGGGTTAGGATATCGAGTCTAAATTGTAAACCGATGAACCTATAGGGATGATATAAAGAAAATGGAGAACGAAAGAAACGAAAGGAAAGAAGTGAACGAACAGACGAGCGAACGAACCGAACGAAACCGTCCACGTTGAAGTTGAGGCTCTCTGTTCTTTAATCAAGGCAGGGGTGGTGCGATTAGGCGGGGTCGGCAAGGGGACAGGGAGTATGAGAGCGGCGGCGGCGGCGGCGGCGGCGGCAGCGGTGGCGGCGGTAACGACGCGGCTGGGAGGGGGATGAGAAAGCAGAGGAAGAGTTAGACGATGGAAGCGACGGTTCAGGTGGGGGTTTAGGCAGGTTGCGCCGGGGGTGTTGGTGGCGGCTGGAAACGTGGAGCGTGGGTGGAAAACTGGGTGGCAGTGGATAGGACTAAGTTCACAGCGCTATGGTTAAAAGAGAAAGAGAAAGAGAGAGAGTTGTAACGATAGAGTAAAGGATAGGAAGAACGAAGGGAAAGAGAGGGAACTAGAGAGAGAGAGAAGAGAGAGAGAAAGAGGGAGAGAGAGAGAGAGATTGCGAGTGAACCAGCGATTGAGTAAGCATTTGAGAGAAAGAGAGGGGTAGAGCAGAGGCAAAAACGCCCGCAGGAAGAATGGGGAGGCCTCCGACGCGGCTGTCGCGGCCCCAGGGCCGTATCGACCACCCCAACCTCCGATCCTCGCACAGCACTCGCGACGGCACCGGCACCGATATGACTTCCAACCGTTTCCACGTACACATCCTGTCTTTCGTCCTGTGTCTCTTTTTTCCCCCTTGCACACGCACATACACCGTTGCCCTAGCCTTTTTTCTTTCTCTTTTCTTTCTTCGTACCTCACCCCAACCCCTGCTTCAGAGCGAGGACACGTATTAACTTTGTCGAAATGTCTGCAAATCATAAAGCTCGAGAAGCCACGCCGTTTCGTGGCGCGTATCGAATGCAGGGTGATTGAACTTTCCTACTGGACGTATATACATTTGTCCCGGTAACGATCCAGACATGATTTTGACAAAACAATGTACACGCGTTAGCCAATTAGAAGAGCAGCGATACTGAAATTGCATGTGGCCGGACGTCCTTAGAATGACAACTTCTTCGCTCGAACGGTGAAATTTTTCACGATTCAATGAAACGTATAAAGACGGGGAGAAGGAAGCGTTTGAAAAGGTGCGATGCTTTAAACAAACGACAGCAGTGACGGCGACAGAGTCGGAGGCGGTGGCGGTGGCGATGGCACTTGGAGAACCACGGACGCTGGGCGTTGAGTAGTGTGGGTACCACGGGTGCCAGTGCAGGGGTTAGGGAGTGGGTGGGTAGTTGGTTGGTTCGGCGGTGGATGCATAGGGGTGGTGCCATCGGTTCGGAGGCAAGAGGGAAAGCCACCGGCAGAATCCAACCTCACCAATCAATACTTAGGGTTCAAGGGCATCGCCCGACCAATTATCCCAGACTAATTGACGGGAGACTAGAGAAAAAAATTCCACCTCCGCTACCTTCCGTTTCGTGTGCGTTTCGTGTGACCGAAAACGACCGCGAGACTTTCCCGTGGAACGTTCCCGAAACGAACGGTGACGATAGTCGTCGACCGGCAAACAAGACCGATCGCCGGCACGTTTTGAGAAACCCCTCGCGTCGAGGGACGAGTCGTGTCCGAGACGAAAGCTGGACAGAGATCTGATTAGTTTGGATGTAACGTATTTGGCGATCGTTCATTTCGTAAAGCCATTTCGAAACGAAATGAAACGAAGTAAAACGTAACGGTGTCGAGGATTCATTTCGAGTCGGCAGGGAAAGGAGAATTTCTGCCCTTTTTTACCATTTTTAAATAGAACAGAAGAGACGAGGACAAAGCGAAAGTGGTAACGATGCGTTGCCTAAAGGTTTGAACGGTAAGGTAGGAACACGCGGACCTAAGTCCTTTCGTAGACAGAAGTAAGGGAGCGACAAGAAGGGAAGTCCAACAGGTGTAAATCCGCAAAAAGATCGACCGAGGAAACGTTTCACGAGACCAGGAAGGACGCGAAGGGGTGGCTAGGGGATTGGTCTATGCGAGACGGCGTATCAGCAGACGGTAGACGGTAGACGGTAGACGGTATACGTTTTACACAACCATACCTGTACGAAGAGACTCATCGTTGAAAGAAGAGTCGAAAGACCGAGGGAGAGGGGAAACCGTGTGAAAAAGAGAAACGAGAGAAGAAAAGCGGAGCGGAGAATGTACGGGGGATTCCCCGAAGATGGTCGTAGGGTCGTCTCCGCTATTACGAATACGGCGTCATAACGGAATTGATAATGTAACGGGCGTCACGAGCATAACCTTCCTCTCTTCTTATCCACGCTACATAACCTCCTTTCTGAATGGGAGTACGACTCTGGCCACCACGTGCTCCTCGAACGAATAGCAACACGATATCGGACTCCGAAATTCACGCTAGTTTCGGTTCAAATTTTTAAATTCCTTGCAAATTTACCTTAACGCGTTTCATTCACCAAACTTCTTACACACTTTCCGACCGCTTCCGTCTCTTATTTTTCCTTTCTCCTATACCAGGGGCTCCGTTTAACTGTACCTTCGATGAATCGCACATGCCCCCTACACGTTTATTTGCGATTCGAGAATTCAAATCTGAGATTAACAGACGGCATGCGTCAGTTCGCGACTATCTAGTGGCAAGATTTAAGGGGGTAAGATAAGACGTGCTTGTCGAATGTTTACGAATGTGAAGTAGAAGAAGTCTGATAATGCGGATCGCGCAGTTTTGTAGACACTCTACAGGATTCTTGCACACGTATATATACATATATTGCATGCACGTATGGAGGCATACAGCGATGGACACGCAATCCTTTACATTATAATCCTTTGTTTAATACTTATACTTCACTTGCGATCGCTCGATCCGTCCATAAAATCGAACGAATCAGTTTTGCTACGCACAGGTCACGTATGCACTTTTATACCACGCGAATTTGAGCACGGTTCGTAAAGTTGACTAAAATTCATTGATTTCGGCACAAATTTCACATTCCACTGCTCCGAAAATTCGTGGACTTTTTCTTCGCGCGAACGTGTGGACTTCAATTTTAGCCAAGTAACCGGGCCAAACAGTGTATTTCGATCAAGTTATCGGGGATGGGTGATTACACGCGACATATCGCTTTCACGATGCGTAACTTTTCACTTGTTTTTTATGCTTGATAAACACTTTGCGCCGAATCGTTGTGTTTCCCTGCTTCATTCATGAAGAGAGAAAGACACTAGAGCACGTGATCACGACGCCGTCTCTTGGTATTCGTGTCTCACACGACAATTCACAACCGCATAAATTTAGCTGACGATATTTCGATTCAGTGGATGCAAAAGAATTCCGCTTGAAATATTCTGGTATACCAAAATATCTTGAAACAGGATGGTGTTCGCGTGCACAATACAATCGTCGAAGATTCGGCGGATGGTAATACGTTGTCGTGTATCCACGTAAAACTTTCGCTTCCTTTTCTCTCTCTCACTCGCTCTCTTTCTCTCCCTTTCTCTCTCGCTCTCTCTCTCTCTCTCTCTCTAGTTTTCTTCTGCTCTCTTTCTCCTTTTTCCCCTCTCCCTTGTCTGCTTCCTCCCTCTGTGTCTGTTGTGAGAAGTACAACGTAGCAATGCCCATTCCATGGCAAGCAGCAATAACGCGACGCGACATTACACGACACGACGCGACGCGACACGCCTGCCAAGACATTCTTCCATCCTGGTGCGAAGGAAGTTGTATCGTTTATCACTCACCTGGTTCCGATATTCCGTGGCTGAACGATCCCTCGTTGAAAGAGGAGAGGCGTACAAGGGAAGGACGAGAGGAATGAAGGGCGAAAAGAAACAGTGGTGCCGGAAGAAAGAGGGGAGAGAAAGATGGGAACAGTCGGGCGAATGGTACCAGAGCGAAAAAAAGAAATAGCACCAAGGGCAAGAAAGGAAGAAGAAGAAGAAGAAGAAGAAGAAGAAGAAGAAGAAGAAGTAAGGGAAGAAAAGCGAAAGATAAGTAGAGAAAGAGGAAGAAGCCGGCGAGAAGTAGGAGAGGGAAGAAGAGGAAGTGGATAAGGAGGTGGAGGAAGAGGGGGAGGAGGAGGAGGAGGAGTGAAAGAAAGGGGCGATGAAGCAGGAGGAAAAGGAAGAAGGGGAGGAGAAGATAAAGGAAGAGAAAGAAGGAGAGGGAGGAGAAAAAGGAAGAGGAGAAAAAGAAGAAGAAGAGGAGGTGCAGAAGTCACGACGAGAAAACGAGGTGGTATCAGCGTTAGTAGAGTCGACGTCGTGAAAAAGCCAGACGAAACCGTGTACGAGGAGGTTACGACCACGTAGAACGAGAGGATAATTCCTGGCAGGGCCCGATCTCCTACGCGGCGAAGCCCAACGAAAGTGAAATGGCATTCGGCGTTCCGTGCTGAGGGCGCACGGCATTCGGAGGAGCGAGGAGATGAAGAGGACGCGGCGAAGAGCGGGAGGAGGTAGAGGCCAGAAGCAGAGGCAGCGGCAGCGGTAGAGCCAGAGCCAGAGCCAGAGCCAGAACCGAGGAGGAAGAGGAGAAACGGCAGGAGGAGGAGGAGGAGGAGGAGGAGGTGGAGGAGGAGGAGGAGGAGGAGGAGGAGGTGGTGGTGGCGGCGGCGGCGGCGGCAGCGGCGGCGGCGGTGGCGGCGGAGGCAGCGGCGTCGGCGGTGGTAGAGGACGCCGCGAAATTCGCCGACGCGACGCGACGAACAAGGACGGATTCAGGCCGCGCTCGAGCGCGTACAACGAGGAAGAGACTCGCGGGGGATGCGTACTCGACGGTGGACAGAGAGCGATTGAGCGTACGCGTGGAGCGAGCGAGCGAGCCAGCGCACCTGACCAGTCCCTGTGAGAGCGGGGAAAGGGGTTAAAAACCGGCGGGTGGTAGAATGGTTGGTGGAAAGCGGCGCACGGCGTGGCGCGGCGTGGCGCGGCGCGGCGTAGAGCGGCGCGGCGAGGGGAAGTGGGCCGACAGGAGTCCGTTTGGTGGAGGGGTGACAGAGAGCATCGGGCACGCGGGTGGGAACGGGGATCAGTGGAGAGGCAAGCCTGCGGTGTGTACGAGGCGGAAAGAGAGAATTTTAGAGAAAGGAAGAGAGAGAGAGAGAGAAAGGGAGACGGCCGCACGCCTCTGACAGCGGAGCGATGAACATCGGCGAGCAGTTCCCGTGGGAGCGAGCAAGACTTCTCCTGACCGAACGAGAACAGAAATACGTTCTGCGCGGAAACGAACGAGACTGAACGCAGAAGACAGAGAGCTGAAACGCGTTTGGCCAGAGCGTGACGAAGACGGATGCGCAAGGTTTGAGAGAGAACGGAAAGGGATACAACGCGGGCCTTACCATCGGCGCAACAAAGCTAACGTTATGCACTCGCGTGAACGCGCCGCTCGAGACCGTATATTCCCTGTATATGTATATATATATATATATATGCGTGCATACATGCCGTCGAGAGAGAAAGAGAGAAATGATCGTCGCAGTGATGTACGCCTAAAGTTAGGACCCTGGTTTCCATGTACGGCGAACGAACCATAAACGAATTAGTATTTGCAGTCGATTGCGAATAAAACGGTATCCATTATTTGGTTTAAACGATATAGATTTCCGTATAAAGTAGAGAAACAGGAGGGAAGCAAGTTGGGAAAGAACGTCTAGTCGGTTTTTCGTACATATCGTTCGATACAATTTGATTTGTTTCGACTCGGCTCGGCTCAAGAATGAGATGCATCCTCGGGAGGTAGGAGGCATGATTTTGAGAAAACGAACACCACGGAGAAAGAATGGGAAAACCGAAACGGAGCGAAATAGATAGGTAGATGGAGAGAGAGGGAGAGAGAAGGGCAGAAGAAGGGTAACATAACGGGGACCAGGGCGAGTGGTTGAGAAAGAAAGAGGAGGACACGAGTCGCGAATTGCACTGCTTGCGCGGACAAAGGGAATCTGCGGCTCCAGTCGTATCTACGCACACGCATACAAACGAGTAACATGAGACTGTGAGCACGCATGCACGCCACTGCAGAAACCGCGTGTCTACAATCGACGGAAGAAGCGCGAACTCTCTTGTTTCGTCCCGTTCAACTTTGCCGTTAGTCCTCTTCCCTCTTTCCCGATTCTTCGTCTCCTCCTTTCTTCGCGACACTTTTCTTCTCTTTTTTTCGCCCTTTCCCTCTACAGTTTGCATCTATTAAAGGAAATAATGGAAGCAGGATCACGACCGCTGTTTTACAATACGAGCCAGAGTATGCTGCTTATTTCGGAGCACATCCCTTGCACTCCGCTCCAAAAGAGGAGAAAATTATCAGCCATAACCGCGATGTCCGATGGACCATTTTTCTTCGTCGCTTCCGTCCATTGACCGTGTTCTATGTCAATTCTTTAGATTCGTACAGTTACACTCATTAATATTCAGGCATCAATCTGTTTTGCATAAATATGCGACAAACCATTGGGTCTGTCTTTCGTTCACGATTATCGAGTGTCTTGATTTCCCTCCAGATTTAAAGACACTATGAAATGTTATGAAATGTATTTTTAGTTTGCGGTTTAATATCTGCGAATCATTACGAATGTTAGTACACGTCCATATTTAATGTTATCGATTAAATTCCTGGTTAAAATGTATAAACAAACTGTCTCCGGGCATTCACTTCTATCGATTCGTTTTTAGCGTAGAAAATAGTATATGCCGTTCGTATACAGACGAGTGTATGCATATAGGATTACTGGCACGTAAGTGGAATAGCGCTGTCCGTTCATTTTCTACCGTATATTTCTTTCGGAAAGCACCTGTTTATACTTTCCTTTTTGAACCTTTATACAAACACCGTCGAGTAAATCGCTTTAAATTGCAAGTTATGTTTTAGATGACGAGAGAAACAAAAGATAATAGTCCGGAATATTTCTGTTTTTTATCTCGCCACAGAATACCTACGTTGTTTCTTCTCAATTACGTACGCGAAGAAAGGAGATACCGATCGAGAGCGAGGCCAATAGACAATACTATAGTGTACTCGCCCCTCATATAACCTACTGCACCACCTTTCCTTTACTTCCACTACATCTTGATTCATCTTCTTCTTGGCCTGAATCGTATTCGAAAATCGAGACCTAGCAATTGGAACGCCTTTATTTTTGTAACTAGCCATCGAGTCCCGCACGGTTCATTCATGCAAAATCTAATTGTAAATCAATCTGCGATCTAACTTATACCTGCGCGTACAGCGTGAATGCATTCAGTTTGATGCACGTGAACGACATGCTTTTCCCTTGTCCGTCGTCGTCTTAATTCGTATGTCAAGGACAGCGAGTCAAAGAGCCACACGTCGAACCATATTATAAGATTTTCAGCAAAAATGAACCGATAAAGCATTCCTTCGTGCGAATCTATCCAGCTCCCTTTGAAATTGACGCGATATCAGCAGAAATTCTTTTTAAACACTTTGACTACAATGTACAGTTCGGCTACAGTTAACATTGTCAATCTACTTCAATATTTGCTGCTAGTATCCTTCGATATTGACTATGTACAAAATCAATAATACTGACCAATATTGACAATATTGTTAATCGTGTACGAACATCTTTTATGTAAATCGCTGGTACCCATTAGGTATTTGATACATTATGTGATAGCTTATGCACTCTGTACTTATGCTCTTGGAACGTGGCAGCTTATGTACTCTCGATAAATGTTTAGCTATTCAGTACGAAAGAAACCTGGGAGTTGAAAGTATCAAATCGCGAACAAGAAGGAGGAACGCGTCAAGAATCGTAGCGAACAAAAAATGTTTAAGTATAGATCGTTTAAAAAATTTATACCTGAACGAGACCGAATTTTATGTCCGACAATAAGATAGAAAACCGAACGAACAGCACCAATCACGGGCGTGAGCATCGTTGCGTGCCAACACGTTTTGCTTCGTGAAGCGGACTAAAAGGGAAATAAAAAAGAATGGGTAAAACAACGAAACTCAAAGCATCGCTTACAGCCTATCACGTTCTTTTCGATGTGTAGTTTCGCGTAAAAGTTGTAAAAGGTAACGCGATGACAAACGAGGTGAATAATTTTTTTACTGACAACTGAATGATAAATAATTTTTGAGGTGCGACAATTACCAGTCACCTATTGCGAAAACAATAAAAATCTAAGTACAAACCGTGATACAAAAACTAATTTCTCATAAGATACTTTCTGAATAAAAAAATCGATCTTCCAGCATTGAGTTATTCAACTATATAGTTTTATGAGTAAACTGTTCATCAATGAAACGAAGCATTTAGATCTAAAGTTAGTATCGTGAGTAGATAAAAGAAATTAACACCTACGCACGTTCGCAACGTGCAATACATTTCTTTGAACGTTAAGTAGCATTATCGTCATTCACAGTGTGTCGGAAGGAATATGGAATGAGGATCGAAACCAAAACTGAGAGACTCGCGGTTACTAGCGAGAACATGTGATTACGCCATCTAAAATATCCAGAGAAACTCTGATATCCACAATCGGTACAAACTGAGGTAGCGGAAAGGGAGATCACACGAGACAGGAAGTGAGAGGAGAGCCGAGTTTCGGTCGGTAAGTTGGATACCTGTATTGCGAATCTGTGCAGAATTTGACGCGATGAAAGAGGAAACATGTTAACATCCGACGGGTATGCAGAGTTCGGCATAGATTTTCAGCGATGCCAAGTAGAGGATAACTTGTTTCTCCGTCGATAAAAACATTTGCGAGGATCGTGTGCCTTCACCGTCAATACGAAATAACGAGGCAGGGAAAAGAGAAAGTTTCAATCATCCTGTCGTTTCCATTATCGAGGCGAGCATTCTGGGCGATGATAGAAGAATCCGTAATGCGATCGCGTTATTACGTTCACGTTCTACCGATGCAAAATATTGCTAGCATTCTACGCGAATTTTCGTTTAAAGGTACAAAAAATTGCCGTGAAATTGCTTCCACGGCTGCGATGTGAAAAGGGAGGATCCTTTCGTGAGACGAAAAGAAGGGATAAAGCAGAAGGAGGAGAATAAGAGGGAAGAAAAAGTAGCAGGCGTTGCGTTGCACGATCCGTCGTACTGTCAGCTTTCTAAAGTTTTTCTTAAAAATTTATTCTATTGGTTTGTTGTCTTTACCTGAAGCTCTGCCTGCGACACGTCGATCTCTCCCCTGTAGACGAATTCTATGATGAATTTGAGATCATTGAAGCACACATCCTGGGGCATAATGATCGTTGGATGTTTGCAAGGATTCGAAAGTAGAAGCTTCTGAAAGTAGGAACTGCACGCTGACAATACCACCTGCGCAAACAGAAGGAGCTGTATCGAACGATCAATAACGTAGCAAGGTAGAGGAAGATCGGCGCATCGACCAAGATGCCGAGACGACGAAACGGAAAACGAGCGTGTACCAACGAAGCGTGCGATCGATATCGAACGAGAATTAAACGAATCGGCGAATTTAGTCGATGCAATATGGTTCGATGCCTTAGCTGATTTTAGCTTACCTTGTGCGCTTTTAAGGAGGCTTCGTTGCATGCCAGGGTGACGTCCACGAAAGCCTCGGTCTGGAGGAGCTGATGGAAAACGGATGTCATATTTGATTGGTAGTTGTTCCAGCGCAGGCAGTAGTGCTGCCCGGCCATGCCGCCGCTGCAACAGAAACACCAGAGAAACACGATTATTCGATAATTTTCCGGTTCGATAGTGACGCTTATCAAACAGCCGTTATTTTCTTGAATGAGTAGTATCGTCTTTTCGCCGCGGTACACAACGCCCTTTCTACCTTATTTCAGTTCGATCCGTAAACCGAAACAGTACCTGTAGTGTACGCCCCAATAACCATCCGTATCCATGAAATATTCGTTTTCTTTTCCTGCACAGCTACAAAAATTTATCGTACGGTATCGTATTTTGCGAGGGTGTAAATAAAGAAGGGAGAGGAAGGTAAGAAAGGCAGCTGGGGATCGGTAAAAGATCGAGGGGTCGAAGGCTGCCACGAACGAACCGAGTCGTGCTCGAAGGTGGAACGGAGGTGGATGCGAGCCGAGGAAAATAAAGGCCGATGGAAAAGGGAAGAGGCACAAACTGTTGGTAGTGGTGGCGAACAGTGTGTACACAACCGGTCTCGATCCTCGCGGTGAAACGAAACTGAGAAACACTTTCGCGGTTTGACCAACGCCGATGAGGGAAACAACAGGACAAGCGACGAGCGACGAGCGACGAACGGCGAGCGTTACGAAGCCTCGTCGCGAGCTCGTGATAACGGACCGTGCGAGCAACGTTCGTTTGTTTGACGATACGGGGACAGAAGGAACGAACGTGGAAGAGAAAAACCGTGAAGACGGCCGTTGGTTATCCAAAAAAACTAGCGATACGTATTGACACGAATACGCGACACAGTGCAAAGTGCCGACGAAGAAGGTCGGGCGTTGGTCTGTCTCGTAACATTCACCTGTTCCGTGGACCGTGCTTTATCTGTCTCTATCTATGTGACTCTTTATACGGGCCATTCCGCGTTATCTATCCGTAGGAACACGGACTTTTATCAGTTGCTTAGACGTGCGCCGATAACGTGAAAACTTTAAGCTCTCCATTCGTTTCGCGTCCCTTTTCATTACTCCCGACTATTTGCGCATCGGCTTCGCTCCGCTCCGCACGCATCGTTCACCCTAACCCGATTCGGATCGCCGTTGGTCTTCGACGGGCGAGCCTTGCTTCGTGTCCTTTAGTTGGTAGTTGATGCCGCTGGTGAACGGTCGCTCGTGCATATTTTCACGAAGCTCGCAGGTAAAGAGAAAGAGCGCGGCAACAAGTTAACCGCACCTGGCGCATCTAGGTGTACCCGCGGCTGTATTTTTCCATCCAACTCATCGTTAATGGTTACGTTTTCACGCGCCTACGCTTCTACCGTTGTTATGTACGCGTTTTGAAACGAGTATTGCGAATAGCCGCAATCGGTATCTAGAAATTGGGTTAACCGGCGCGTACCGCTTCAAAACGAACTGATAATCGATGATAACGAACGAACGCTGACCGTAATCGGCACTCGCCTCGCAATCGAGTTTCTCCGTTAGTCTCTCTTGGTCCCCAAACATTTGCGTTCAAGTATGATTCCGGCGACACTTTGAACGAATCGAGGTATAGTGCAGAGCGGCAAGAGAGGATTGCGATATTAAATCGGTAGAGCGAATTAAGAGAAAACCGGACGTAACGCGACTCAAAGAAGCGTAGTAAGACCGCGCGCAGTCCGGAAAGCGTGCCGTCGAAAGACATCGGATCGTTTGCCGATGCTTCAACGTTTTAAGTAGAGGGTGGGACGATAGGTAGAGGGGTTATCGGTGGTAATGGCCGCCGATCGAACGGATCGATACGCTTTCTCGACGATCGATATCTTTCGCGTGTACGTCCATCTCCCATCTCCCATCTCACATCTCCCATCTCCCATCTCTCGACTCCCATCTCGGAGGTGCACGTCACGCGTAGTTCTTTGCGGCCGTATAAATGGTGAACGCTTTAACGAGATCGGTATTCCTCTTACTTTCCCCGATCGCGAACGAATCGGCGTTACCGAACAAACTGCGTGAACACAAGCGCGATGACGACCAAGGTTGTGTACGACAACTTCGAATTCGTTCGCGTTTACACAGGATGCAAGACGGAAAACTGTTGAGCGTGAAAAACTCAACGAGGGTAAACGGAAGCTAATTGTAAGTTAGTCGGGGTGGGATATGGTAAACGAGAACGCGCGTCATTCGCGAAAAGATACACGGCAGAGGCACAGGTGTGGAGTGGAGAGGAGAGGAGAGGAGAGGAGCGGAGTGGAGACAGACGTAAAGGTAGACCACAAAGGTGTATAACAGCATTCACTTACACGTTCGACGTGTATTCAGCGGCAGTATGTAACAGCAACAGCAACAATCGCAGCAACAGTCCGTTAGTGGCACACGCGATCGCGAGTAGAAACGTGGAGGCAAAAAGAGCGGACAATCGGATCTCTTTCAATGATTATTAAAATTATCGATAAATATATCGTTGTGACGATGGACTCGCTCATCCCTCGCGCGTTCGCGCTTTCTTTCGCGGCCTCGGAGAAGGACACTGCGTTGGTCTCTCCCTTTCAGAGAATCCTCCCTCCCATCTTCCCTTCCACGATTCATCTCAATTTTTCTTCGAGCTTTTTGTGTCCAATTTCACCTCGCCTCCCTCGGATCCCATCCTCTTTCTTTTTCCCCGTGTCTGTCTCTCTGCCATTCGTGGAGTAGACGAGCGCGCGCTCCCCTCTTCTTCTACCCCCGTAACGTTCACGTTCCATCTCGTTCTCTTCTTTTCTCTCGCCCTCCTTGTCCCTCGGTCGTTTCATCGTTTCTTTCTCGACCCTCCACGTCTCTCGTTCCCTCTTTCTCCGCGCGTTGCCTCCATTTACTCGTTCCCTCCCCGCGAGGCGAAGACGCTATTTTCTCGTGGCCCCTTTTCTTCCACGGTCTCTCCGCCACCCTTCTCCCTTTCTCTCCTCTCCTCTCCACTACTCTCCTATCCTATCCACTTCCTCTCCCCTCGTACCCTTCTCTGCCCGCTCACTCGCTCTCCCTCTCTCTCTCTCTCCCTCTCTCTCTCCCTTCATCGCGCCAGTATACAGTTGGTTCACTCGCTCGATGGGAAGTTGCTACCCTCTCTCTTTCTCCTCTTTTCCTCTCCCTATACTACACGCGGCGTTTCCTTTTCCTCCTGGTCGGCGCGCGTTTTACGTTTTTCCAACGTTATCGACGTTCTTCTTCGGCTCTTCTCGGACTTTTTCCTTTCGTCGCACCGTCGTCCTCGAGACGACCAACCAGCTCTTTCTCCGGGAAAACGTAAGCGGAAACGGCTCCTCTTCTCCTACATACATAGCCTTCCAGCCAGAACCCCGTTTCTAGAGGGAACGTTCTGAAATCTTCCAGAACAGTTTCCTTAGCTCCGCTTCCACGCTCTCGTTTCTCTTGCTCCGTAGGAAAGGCGCGGCCGATAAAATGCTCCACTAATCAAATTTGCGTCACCACTGGCGAACTCTGCGATCCACCGCCTTTTCCTTCCACCTTCTCCCTCTCTCTCTCTCTCTCTCCTTCTCCCTCTATCTGTTGGCATATCGTAATTTCCTAACCAATTCTTCCTCGTTACCAACGTCACTGTCTCGTCGCTCTACCGAACGGATTTCGGCACTGATCCCATGATATATTTCACAGACTCCACGATCGTTATTATCGACCGGTATTGATATTGCGAGATCGTTCGCTCTTCAATGTTTCCTGGTAGCAATAGCGAGGCTCAATCTATCTTTATCGTGAACGTATCTTCAGAGGCGCCTACCAACTTGTCCTCTACTCATTCCTCTGACACACCATGTACCGGTGTATTCTGTAGTATTGCGTAATCGAGGCAAATCGATAGAATAACGCCACACACAAGGTATACGAACGATGAAAATGACATGCAATCATTCCTTGGGATCGCATTTACAGGAATAGTACAAACGGAAGCAAGGGAAAAGGAAAAGCAGGAAGGAGGAGAGGAAGGAAGGGAGGGAAGCAGAAAGAGAAAGAGAGAGAGAATCGAGACGCGAATGAAGAGAATAACGAGTAGTGGTCAACGAGTCGGAGCAGTCCTAATTTCCGTCCTGTCTGTACCGTAAGGCATAACAGTACCGCATTCCGAATGCCCTTCGTTTCTTCGTTTCTTTCCGTTCACCTTTCCGAGAGAACCAGGCTCTCCCAGCCTCTCACCTGTTCCCCGTCACCCTACCACTTGCGCGGGTAATCGTATATAGTGTTGACTCCGTTCTTCCTATCGCCTGTGCCTCCCGCCATTACCCTCTGACGCTGTTTTCGAAGGGAAAATATGGAGGGAGGAGACGGTGAACTCGGAAACGGCAATTTCACTGGATCCGAGCAAGACCGGGGAAATCGGCACGTGGAGACGTGCAAAGAAAGGAGAAAGGGAAAAAATGCCCTCCGCGTCAGAGCTTGTTGGATTTGTTGGTTTCGATCGAAAAAGCTCGCCGTTCGTGGAGAAAAAAACTCGTTTAATAATAAGTTTGCCCGAGTGGCGGCGCGTTGCATTTAGTTTCGACGAAAATCTTTGTTAGCCCGCGTTTTGAACGTAGCTTGCGCGCAACCCGTACACATGTATAGTACATACAACTACTCTTTTTAGCTCTATTCTTATGGAACAAGGATAAACGAGGGTTGGTAACCACCCCCAAGTTCCAAGCGATCGGGGTTGCGTCCCTTCGAAGGGTGCAACGTAAGAGGGTGACGTGGACTTGTCCAAGGTCGCACGTGGCTTGCCCAGAGGGATCTTTTCACCCTAGCTACGAGGGCGCGCAATGTTTTTACCGTTCATTTGATTCCACGTCTATCGAGGAATCATTCGTATCGTGAACAAAAAATGTTTTTCTCGCTGTAAGATTTTCTCTACGATGATGGTTCACGTTTCGCTGAGGCCTTCTCTCTCTCTCTCTCTCTCTCTCTCTCTCTCCCCCTCTTTCCCTCTCCCTCTATCTCTCTTTCCCTCACTCTGTTTCTAGACGGGTGGCTTTCGCGTAGTCGGCGCAGGAATCTGGTAAAGTTTCGGGGGAAAGAGAAAGGAGCAACGAAGATGCGCAGGAGTAGTCGGCTGGACGGAAGCAACGAAGAAGAAGGGAACTGGAGGAAGGGTGAAGAGAGGGTAGCGAACAGCGGATAAGAGAGTCTCTTTGTGTGCTCGTGTACAGCGGAGGGATGAAAGCGGAGGATGAAAAAGCCGGGGGACAGATGGCCCTTTCAGACAATGAGAAACTCCGGAGATAAGGGGAACACGAGCGAGTGAGAGTCCAAGGGGAGAAAGAGAAAGAGTAAGAGCAGCAGCGAAAAGGTTGGCGAGAGAAAGAGAAGGAGAAGAGGCAAAACTGCTTTTTTCAGACAGCAATGGAGAGGGACATAATGAATGACGGGAGCAGGAGAGAGCGAAAACATGAGAGCGAGAAAAGAATAAGGGAGAAGAAAGGAGAGAACGCAAGTGAGTCAGACGACGCGCGGAATCGACTGTGCGAACGATCTTTAAACGCGATTAATGATCGAGGGACACGATATTCTTTGGATGCGCGTGCAGCGAATGTTTAAGTTGTTTCCAAATGGAACGGAAAACTCCGTTTGTAATTGTACCTTCTCTGTCCACGATACAAAGATGCGAAGTGCAAGTATGCTAAGGAAGAATCGAACGGCGACCTGTAATTTATCTTTTAAGAAGTTTTTTCGACATTCCACCATTTTAAACCAGTTACACACATCGCCAACGGAGTAATAGGTAACTGGCTTAGTTTACGCCTACACAGAAATATCGACCGACCAACCCTTCTACACTCTTGATGCATTTAACATTTCAATAACACTTACCATCGTGTAACGTTCGCTACGAATTTTTAAAGGAAACTTTCAAGCAGAATTTGTATAACCTCACATAGACGCCCATCGTTCTCTATTCTATTCTTTTACCATCTATCTTGCATTCTCTCTCCCTCTCGCTCTTTCTGTCAGTTTTTAAAGAAGCAGGATGCACGAAGCGGGATAAGGAGCGACGAACATAGAGTAGGGAGCGGAACGCGAGAGGGTTGCCAGCGGTAAAGAACGGTTCGTGAGAGTAGGGTAAGTGGGGGCGAAGCTAAAGGAGAAGACAGCGACAACGGCGACGGCGACGGCGACGGCGACGACGACGGCAACGACGACGACGACGACGACGACGACGACGACGACGGCAACGACGATGAACGAGCAAGCAGAGGAGAGGTTGTGGAGGTGAAGGAAATGGAAGTGGAGGTGGGGGCAGGGTGGAAGTGGAGGTGGAGGTGACGAAGAAGGTTATTGAAGAAGGGGGGCACGGCAAGGAGGTGAGGAGGAGAGGTAAAGGAAGAGGTGGGTAGAGACAGATCGAAACGTAGGAAGGAAAGAAAAGGGAGGGTGGTAGGTAGAATGTGCTACGTGGTAAGTTAGAGACCGAAGGGAGGAACTGGACAAAGCTGAACGAGGCAAGAGAAATTTCTTATCCTGCCTTCTCTTCTTCCGTTCCTTCTCTTCGTTTTCGTAGGTTTCTCTTTCTCGACGCGGCCGACTGCGTACCGAGAGGGGAAGGGACACGAAAAGGAGCAGGAGGAGCTGGTATAGCAGGAGAAGGAGAAGGGAAAAGAGAAAGAAACGTGGACGACAGACGGAAAGAAGAGAATGGCCAAGTTGTTTGGTTGTTCCGTGTGAGTCAGACCTATGGGTAACGTGGGAGATAGAGAAACGAAAAAGAGCAGAGGAGCGGCACGAAAGAAAAAGAGGAAAAAGGAGGGGTAGGAAGAGGGAAGGAGAGAGAGCGAGTTCCAAGAGAACGGCAAACCCAAAACGAGGACAAAGAGAAAATGACAAAGGCGAGAGGGGCGTTCGATTCGATTGGAAAGGCAGGCAGAGGGGCCTCTTTCCTTTTACCAGCGTTTTCTCCGTATTATGCTCCGTACTTTCCGTTGTTCCTATGCGCCCGCGTACAGAACTGCACGCAAACGCGCACGTATTTACACGTACGCAATACACTCTATCTGCAAAAGCAAATACACGCGCATTCTCTTTCTTTTCTGTTTCTTCTCGTCCGTTACCTCTTATTTTATCTGCCTCTGTATCTATCTCTGTCTCCGACACTGGCTCTATGCCTTAGCACTTGTTCACAACTTTTTCTCTTCCTCTCTCGCTCTCTCCCTCTTCTTCTCTGTTTTCTTTCTCTTTTACCATCTCAATTACTATACGAAGTTTCACGTTATGTGGCATGCTATGCTTTTGCGGCGAGAGGGCAGCTTTATACGTGGGTGAACGGGAAAATGTCTTTTGAAACCTTTCTAGGTCGCTCTCGATCGCCCCACTGTCAGTCATATACACGCGATTCCGCTCGGGGCTCTCGAGAAAATAGTCGATCTCATCGTAGTTTTCTTTTAGAGATAATACCAACTGGATATATAGTCCATATACTCTCCATTTCTCTATTAATCTTTTCCCTTTTTTAACGAAATTTTCACCTCCGGAATATGCACACCGAAATTTTAAGTGAATTCCACAATTTACTTGTACATTTTTCAACACAAACTTGAACACCCTAAGTTTTTAAATGCACTAACTGACATTATCTCGCATTGTGTCACGGTCGTCCTTTAGAACTCGTTCCTTGAATCATTCTATGAAAAATAGGAAGAGAATGAGTGAGCGATTGTGTATGTGTATGCACCTACGTGTGTGTGTGTGTGTGAAAGAGGGAGAGGGAGAGGGAGAGGGAAAGAGAGTGAGAGAGAGAGAGAGATTAACAAGCGAATGGAAGGGATAGCGAGGTGATAGAAAAGATGGGAGTAGTGGATGGGAAGAGAAGAGAGAGCAGAGAAGGGAATATGTGCGCGACTCTCTCAGTGGATACGAACGCGGCAAAGCCGAGAGAAGGAACAGTAAAATTGTGGAGAATGTGTACGCGCCATCAGAGTGGCCTAGATTCAGTCAAGACCTGCTTTCTAGGCAGCATTTCTCTTTATCATCGGCACCGCGAGTACAATGTATAGGTAAACCGTTGCTTGCCATACGATTACGGAGAAAATCTCAGGTGCACATAGCACCCGTTAATGACTCAAGCCATCATTTCACCAATTATTTAATAAATAATACTTATTTGGGGAGCCATGTATAATTACAGATTGCGAATTCGGATCCCTCCACGATTTTTCCTTTTTCCTCTTCGCGTTACAGCCACTCGACCCGTCTCAAACATCTCTCCTAGCTTTTCTATTACTTTTACTCCTAGCTTCACTATATTCTGACCTGATCTACCCGAAGAAACGTTTTGCGAAAAACCCTTTGAACTGATTGGCTAGTTTACAATTTTTTAGTAAACGATTTTTAAGAGTTGCTGTAAAGTACAATTATTACAGAAACGATGGAAACCATTTTCATTGCAGTCTTCATCGTTTTAAGCTCGTCACGATTCAAGTTGAACGTGCGTCACATTGATAACGATGTAATGAACATACGACGTATGATACATATGTACGCGTATTTTCAAGAAATAGATATATCGGTAACGTTAATGAACGTAGGTACGAACTCACATAGGTATTATATAGTAATTGCATAGCTGTCTTTTGCATGCAAGATAAAATGAAATATTGGAGTGAAAAGAAGAAGTAGAAAAAGAAGAAAAACAAGAACTATATGATGTTTTGCATAATGCTTGTGCGATGTACACGTTTTTCGAGTAATTTTACGCCAAGACAAGATACTACTCATGTTTTCCTTTGTACTTAGCTATATAATAAGCGCAAACATTAAATAAGTGTTTCCTGCGCATACGTAATCGCTGATTATTGGACAGTTATCGTGCACGTGACCTACCGTAATCGGCGACAGCGGTTCGAACGTGCACGCGGCAAGTGTTCCAAATCCTCATGGAGAGAAGCCACGAGGCGCGCGTGGAGGGACGTTTAATTCGTCTCTCCGAATGCGACAGGTCGTTAAACGCGGTAGATCATTGTCACGCATACGCCAACTGACCAGCTGTGTACGGGACTGTAGACGAAGCGGTTGAAAGACAAAACAATACGCGGGACCACGCGTAAATGCGATTCAGATTGTCGTCTGTGAAAGATCGACAAGATTTTCGCACCGAACATTCTGTATATTTAACATTAAAAAGTTAAGTCGTAGAGACTATATATTTCTCGACACATAACCACGATGTCTACATTGAACTCAGTTTGATGTAATAACTATAGAATCGTGTACTTCAATATGTATCTAATGCCGAATAAAAGAACACGTACTATGACTTGTAGATATTTGTCATTACACCTTACCTTACCATGACCTGGCCCACGAACTAAATCACCACCAGAGTTAAAGTTTGACCGATGTTTGGCAACTCCGTGCCAAGCTCCGTTGAAGACACTCACTTTTGCTATAGTTATGACACTCGGCGGGTATACGACTACGCGCAGAAAGACGTGTATATTTACGGAGAATTTTCACAAAACGTGTGTTCACGAGATGACACACGAACAATAATTGTCAGTCGTCGCGTAAAGCACGTACCGCGCTGACGACTGGCAGCTGTCACTCTCTCGATTTGCCCGTGAAAACGTCGCGGTACGAAGTGGCGTAGCGAATCACAGAGAGAGACGGAAAAAGAGAGAGACATAAATGCACACTAGGGGGCACCGTGATGGCGGCGGACGACCCGTGTTCCGTTGCGGACGGTGGCGCAAAGCGATTAAGCGATTTTGTTGTGGACCCCGATTCTTCCCTTCGTCGGCTCTCTCTTCCCGGCTTTCCACTTCTCCCGCGCCGCCTTTCGCCTCTCCCGCCGGCTGCGCTACGCTGTAAACGCGCCCCTGAACGGAAATCTGCCTTCCTCCCCACTACGCATACGCCAACCCCTTCCACCACCACGAATTGCCATAATGTTAAACCGGCAAAAATCAGTATTGTATCAACTTCCTTCATTACAATTTATCAGCTTCTTTTTTTTAAATCGTCAGCGAGTAGTTTGTTTGACTGACAACTATAATACATTGTATCAATCTGCTACGCGTATCGTACGTTGTACCATTGAAAACAACCGCAAGCGAAACTTCAAATTGCACGGTACAACAGGCGCTACTCAATCGTCCAATGCGTTTACATTTAGCTCCCATGTAAAATTTCACTACGTATTGTTTATTTATATATTCATTGATCACGCACTAAAGGAAACACAGACAGATGGTTCGCGTTTTTGCTATATCGTTTTGCTATTTCCAACTATTATTTTTCTGTCATACGAAAAGATAGTCGTTAGGTTCTCAAAATCTTTCGACGATCCTGTGTTAACCGAACGTTCTCTTTACCCCACTATTCGTATCTTGGTGCGCAGAACGCTAACTTTCATTTTCTGCGCCGCGTCTCCCCACGAGAATCACATCGTTTCCGTGCGTCCCGGTTATCCCCTCGCAGAGCTCGCATAGTCGATCGTTAACGCGTAGCAGTAGTCGGCCATTGTGTAAAAAGAAGCGACGGAGATCGGATTGTGTACGCCGAGGACGAGACGTGTAGTTTTTCTCCAAGTTTTCCTCTTGTGATATTTTACATTGTGCCAATATAGGTGAGTAATCAAACGTTTCACGATTTGTATCTTAATCTTGCTCCGGTTAATTTTATTGCAATTCGAAGTTGACTGACGCTAGGATGTGGTTTTACCTTTATGGACGCGTGATCCGTGTCAAAGTGTGAATTTATGGCATCGATTAATATTGCAAAAGAAATATGTGTCTCGACATTTAGATGAATTATTTATAGTTCAGACTACAATTATTTTCAGTTTCCGATCATTTTTGGACAGTTTTCGCCATTTTGCCTTGACCAAGTCTGCAAAGTCGGCCATTACGTACGCGTGCTAGGTTGTGGTCCAGGGCCGGTAATGACATGCATACTACTGTGTATGTCTTCATCATTAATTGTAATTGATTCGAATTAATTATACACGTATACAACATATGAATTGTTATTGCGCGTTGTATATGCTTAAGCAATGTTTTTATTCAAACACAAGACAACCGTGTCTCGTTTTATTGATTCATCCCTTTTCGGAGCACAACTCTCTAACGCCAACTTGTAACTGGTCTTATATTAAGTAACATAGATACTGTCAGATATATATATATATTAAGATAATGTTGCTTACATAGTACTCCATCTGTGTTATGTCGTTTAACGTGAGATAGTTTTGACATTACTGTCATTGTAGCACGTATTGCAGTATACATTTAGCTGAAGTCTGCAGTCTTACCACTGTTTTCTATAATAACGTTAATTTTGTATTAAGAGTATAATATTTATGCGTATGCTATGTCAAATGGAGCAAGAAAAATGCGTGTTGTCGATTAGCGTCCTCTAGTTCCAATTTCCAATCAGCGGGATATATTATGTATGTATATAATATATACACACAATACACATACACTGGTTTTGGGGGCAGAGCGCATGCTCATTAGTTTCTTTCGTTTTTCTTCTCTGTCGTATACCCTCTTCCGGGGAAGCCTGCGCTCTCTGACGGTCGGCGTTACAGGCAAACTAGCAGGCGTTGCGGTACGCCATTGTTGAAAAGGGCAGCGCTCGTGGCGCACGCCGAGTTCGAACGCATACGCAGTTTTTCACTTTTCACCCATCCCGTTGCTGTGATATTAGATTGTTTTATACCCCATATTAGGTGAGTGTTATAACAAGTAGTTAGTTATTTGAAAAATTGTTGATTTCGCTATAGATCGTAAAGAGAATTCTGGAAAATCTTAAGTTAATGTGACATGGCGCGGGCGGATCCTTCTGTACACTTATGAGAAATATCGTTTCTGCTTAACGTTCAAGCAAAGTTTCCCGATGAAGCAAATGTTTGCGATTTTTGTGTTCTCGTCCAGACGATGCTTTAACGGGAAATTTTAATAATCAGCATTCTGTTTAACATAAATTTTAGGTCATATTTTTCCTTCTGAGCTTTTCTTCTATCGCCATTTTGTCCGGGCACGACCTCGCGGACCGCCATATTGCAATCCACGTTTCTTCTCTCGCAGTTTCTGTGGACGTTGTGAGGGCAAGGCGTCGTTTTTTTCGCTGACGGGTAGATGCGATTAGAAAAATTATCTGTCGCTAACTTGTTTTCGTATCACACACGTTGCTCGGCGCCATCTGACGTAACGTTCAATGCAAGATAACAATATAAATAGATTACGCAATCGTGCATAAGCAGTGGTGAATGCTCTCCGCTTTATTTCGCATTAATCTTCACACGCGTATACCTACATTGTCGTTGCCCCCTCTACCCGTGATTTAGAGACACGCGTTGCGCATGTGAAACGAGTAATCGATTTCCGATTTTATTGCGCGTCAGCGAAAGAAACCACAGTGTGACGTAAATTGCGCTTTTACACTATGTCATAGTGTACGCTTCACGATTTCACGTGATTCTCATATGTTGGTATTTTGCTAAATGTAAAAATCTGCAAACTGGCATCGTAGAAGGAATATTTTAATGCCAATAGTTCAACATTGTACGTTAATGGTAATAATATTAAGTTTGTTTTCATATTTAAACGTGCGTGTGCATGCATGTATATGTACGCGTATATATATACGTACATATATATGTGTATATACATACACGTTGTACAATTACCTTTAGTTTCGTTTATATAACTTGTGAAGTTAAAACCTTCAGGAACATTTATTTAGTCGATACCCATAAAACGACCATATCAAATTTTTTCGAAATTAATTTTGTCGCGTTAGGGTAGTGGAACACACAGCAGACGCCCCTGATTTCCAGGGGCCTCGAGCTAGTGCGCAAGTTAAATGCGCAGGTCGGCTCAACTGCGCATGCGTAGTGCTTGCGCGTCCTCCTGCATCATCCCCACCAAATCGTCCATTACCGTTATGAGGACACGCACAAAGGAAAAAGCCAGAAGACCAATTCGACCGACGCGCTTGCATCGTACGGCCATTTTGGAAGCTTCGGTGCTTCCTCGCGGAGCTTTTACCGCGGTTCCATATCTGTCGCGAGGGTAGATAATATTATTAAATCTGCCCCGTATTTTCGAATTTTCCGGCTCCAATGTTTGTGTTAATCGGACGGAGAATAGTTAGATAGCACTAGGCACGGTTGATATTATACAAATAACAAATTGGCGTGGTCTATTATATTTATTATAAATTTTGCTCCTTTTTTGTTTGTTTAGGAACGAGGAAACCAAGTCACAAAAAATGGAGGACGATCAGCAGTTCTGCCTTAGGTGGAATAACCATCAAAGCACATTAATACAAAACTTCGATACGCTTCTGGAAAACGGGACGCTGGTCGACTGTACACTGGCAGCTGAGGGCAAATACTTGAAAGCACATAAGGTTGTTCTATCTGCGTGTAGTCCATATTTTGAGGTGAGTCCAACATAATATAATCATTCTCCAAATTTTTATTGCTATCAATACTTTTATCGTAATCGTCACTAATATTACTATTTATTATTTGTACTTGCTCGTTAATAATTAGTTAATATTGCACGCAATATTCGTTCATACTTCGGACATATTAAATTTAAGATTACTTAATGGTTCAATTTGTAACCATTTCTGTACTTCTACCCTTTTTCTCGTACTGACGTTCAAAATGAGTTTAATTTTAATACTCGGTTTGTCAATTGAAATTTCTTTTTTGGTTGAAATTATTGATACTGTTTTATTGGTTAAGTATAATTCGCGAACAACTTTCGGAATTCAAACTGAAAGGAGAAACCTGAAATTGAAACAAGATGGCTACTCTTGTGTTGAATGTTGCCTGGGCAGAAGCCCGAGAGGCAGGGGGACTGAAAGCACAAACCCCCTCCTGGTACCTCCCGGTAATCAATACAGAGAAAGCAAGATGGCTGATTTCCAGGGCACTTGCCCCGGGATTCTACTTTGCTATGGGAGGGGGTGTGTGAAGGGGCAATACATCATTACTTTGAGCTTGAATTATGAATTCAAATATATTTTATATTATTGGGGTTACTTACATTCGTTTAAAAGATGTTAACTCGATTGCATTACGTGGTGATATCCGCGTATGTGGTTATTTCATCATTCGTCTATATAAAATTATTTCCTTTCTATTGGTATCTGCCTATTTTAATATAATCACATTTGCAATTATAGTAATATCACTTATAGATTAATAAAATTTAATAACAGTCTGAGTGATAGATTAGATCATAAGTTAGACAGAAAACATTTCTGTTGTAGGGACTTCTCAGCGAACATTACGACAAACATCCCGTGTTCATACTCAAAGATGTAAAGTTCAAAGAGTTGAAGGCAATGATGGACTACATGTACAGAGGCGAAGTTAATATTTCGCAAGACCAGTTAGCGGCCCTTCTAAAAGCTGCTGAATCGTTACAAATAAAAGGGCTGTCTGAGAGTAAAACCGGCGCTAAGACAGACACAAGGGTACAGAAAGTCCTCCCACAAGCAAAAGTACGGCCGGTAGACATTCCATTTTCGTCTTCCGGATTGACGATAGAAGGAAATAAAGTTCCTATGCAGAGTTTGCCGCAAGGTTCTGTAGTGGACCTGCCCGAAGAATCGGCCAGTCCTCAAATAGCTAAAGGTCTCTCGTCGAGGTAAGAATGTCGAAACTACATCAGACACTTAACTTTTATGCGGTACATGCGACAAATGACTCGTTTGTTTGTAATGTGAAGCAATTTAATGTTGTTACTTTTACAGGGAAGGTTCGCAAAGCCCCACCTCGAGGAAAAAAAAGAAATTGCGGAGACGAAGTATCAGTGAAGATAATTCGGTTGAAAATCATGAAGCGTCGAATTCGAGTGACATGCCTCAACAGATGGGTGTTCCCGCGCTCGGAATTGCACCCGTGGCAGACGAAAAAGCACATGCTGATCCCACAGATTCCATTGGTAGGTCAGCACTAATGACACAGCTGACCAAGCCTGCCGATGAGATGTTGCAGGTGAGCTTTATGAAATATAATATCAAAATTCCAATGTCCGATCGTGTCAATTGATTGCCAACGTTATAATGGAAACTATTTCTATAATGTTTTGTTTCCTTCGCTCGTTGGTAGAATAAATAATGTCGCACTTCATCCTACTGTTTGATGTCATATGAATTTGGTCTTATAGAGTGGAAACGGTGCGATACATGTTCGCAATATTTGTTTTGCTATATGTCTATTTAATCAACGACCATCTTTAAAGAATTGAATTACAAGTGCGGGAGAAAAATTTGTTCACGAACTAACCATTTTTCGTAGCTGCCACTGGAGAAACCGGAACCAAATGATAACCTCATTGAACCCAAATCTGAATATCTAGAAGATCCGGAAGAAAGCGTTGAAGACTTAACGCTAGATGATGATATGAACGATTTGACGGAAATGGACCAAGATAATAACAGGGCCGGACCATCCCATGATCCCTCGCAACATCCGGGTAAGTTGAACAAACATGTATAATTTTTATATTTTGTTTTTGGTACTTCGTTGTGACGTAGTAGCAGAATACAGGGTATTTTAAATAAATTTACGCGACATGCGAGTCAATTTCAAATTTTGTGCTCATACGTTGCGAATTCATTAATCGTAATTCAGATCTTATACCTAGATCTGTTGTGCAAACTATGTACATCTACATTGCAGTAACAAAACTTCGATCCAAAAAGACTTTGATTCGAAGCACAGATTTCTATCGAAACGAAATATTAAAACCGAATAAAAGGATAGGAAACGTATCGTCCTAACGTAGGCTTATTGAATTTAACCACTTGCGCTAGAATAACGCGCCATATACGTCGATGGTTAGTTGTCTCTTAAAAGTGGGAGCAATGTGCGTGGCGGCACGTCCACTGATTTTGTTGTTCGCAAACAGTGCGTCGCGTAGCGAACAAAAAATATGTTACAGCCTCACATAGAGATAAGTGCATTTGTTGCAAAGTTCTCAGAGTTTCCTACATATCTAACTGCAACTAACAAGGCAGTAACTAGCTAATAATAACAAAATAAACTTACTAACTCTTAGCACATTCGCGACCGCTGACGTGAATTCACGTCATTTCAAATTCTATTCCTGGTTGCCGCTGACGTGAATTCACGTCGTTTCAAATTCTATTGCTGGTTGCCGTTGACGCGAATTCACGTCCTGCTATTTATAACCGAATGCTAAAAATCTCGGGGAACACGAGGCTTTCAGGTGACATAGCAACACACCAGTTGGAAAGAATCGCACAGTCGGGAAAATCAAAGTATCCACAAAAACGTTGTAGAGTCTGCAAAACTCGTGGAAAACGTCGTGATACTTCATATATATGCAAATTATGTAGAGTTCCTTTATGCAAAAGTCATTGTTTTTCGATTTATCACACTAAACAGAAATATTAAATTTTATTTTTCATCTTTGTAATCTCAAAATACATGTAATATAATGCTAAATAAACTAAGCAAAATAATATCAAGTGGTCTATTATCTACCTTAAAAGCAAGTATACAAATTTTATAATTTTTATCTTCGCTCTAACGATACAAGTTTGCGGCAACCAGCTTCAGAGTTTCATCATTTTCGTCGGTACTTTGTATTAGAAACGTAAAAAATCTGCCGGTCACGAATGTGTTAGTAAGTAATATTTCTACAACTATTTCATATTTCCGCAAGCTAAACAATGGGGACATTTTCCTAGAAGTATTCCACCTAGAAAAGGACAAAAAACCCTTCAAAGAAGGTGCGTAATGTGTGCGAAATACAAAAAACGCAGTACAACTTCCTTGGAGTGCAAGATATGTCACGTTGCATTACACGTTCCAGATTGCTTTGAAGCTTATCATTCTGTACAGAATTACCAATAAAGAGATTTATTGTACACATCAGTTAAAAATTTGTATAGAAACGATTTTTTGGCGCGAAACTTTGTCGTGTCTCTCGCCTCGCGAATTACTGCGAACGGTTTTAGTCACGCGCATCAGCGAATCAATCTTCAGCGCAAGTGGTTAAAATGCACAATTATATTGGTTGGAGAATAAAAGGGACTCGTTATTGGTGGTTTGAAGTTTAGCACAATGTAACGCGAACGTTTCGTTTTTTGTTTGTTAAATGTTAAACGGGTCGTGTAATAACCGGCCGACACTAGCTTGGGTTTCCTCGTTACAGGTGGGGGGGCGGGAGCGGGAGCGCGGTCTCGGTCGAGAGGGAATTTGGTGGGTCGTGATGCCGGTGCCCTCTGGGCGTCCCATTTCCTCGAATGTAATAAAGGGCCGAACATGAGGCGGCCACGCCCAGACGTTGACGTAGGCGCGTTGCTTAAATCGCTGGAAAAGAAACAGGGCAGAAAGTATAGTTTAGACTCGGTTAAAATGTCCTTGGATGCAATATTACAGCAAGGGGTTAGCACCACTCAGGCATCAGAGATGTATGGCATTAATCGTTCAACCCTGCAGTTCTATTTGAAAAAGTTGAACGTCGTCAGAAGGAGATGGAGACAACAACCTAGTAACCTGATCCAGCCTAGGCAACCTTAGTATGTGGTGTATGCTTTTACATATACATATAGTTCATGTAACAATGTTCGATATTATCGAGATATTCGACAGCGAACAATGAGATATGTGCCATTGACCGATAGAGATCAGTTTCTACGTTTCTATTCTGCTCTGTTTTTTTCTTGCATTTTCGTCGCCGTGTGGTTTTTATATTAGCTCTCTTTCCTTTCTCTTCCACGGAGAATGTTTACCTTTAATGTAACACAATGGTATATACTGTACCACCACTTTTCTTTTTCTTGTTGTATTCATTCGTCGGCAATGTTTGCGTGTGTTTTGTGCCAACTTCTTTGGATCATTACAAAGTTAGCGCGAAACACCTCTGAACATTTGCAGGCTCGCGTGTACACATCCTTACACACAAAACGCGTGCGTTGTAAACATTTTTCCTCAAGCAACGTCAACGATATGCTTTTGTGTTGCGTGAGTATAATGTTCGGACCTTTCCGATTGATGTTGTTTCCTCGCTAATATATCAGTGGCGTGACGTGCTTTGAAAGCAATACTGGGCTTGAGATTTCACCCGTGACTTAATTCGAGATTCGTGTTTATTAACACATTGCAGGCGGGAGACTGTGATCACAGTCCGGAAAGGAACAAACCTTGAAAACAGGAGACTGTTATCTCAGTTACGTGATAGAGAGCAATGTAGTATTACATTCTGTGACTTAAAAGAAACTTTTTTCTTCTTTTATTGCACTTTTTGTAAATTTTTACCCACTTTGAAAATGGATTCGCGTGATTTCGATAGTGATGAAAGTGAAATAATTGCTGATAACTTATCAGATTATTCTTGTAGCGATCGTGCAAGAACATCAAGAAGCAATGCCTTCAACATCTAGATTCACTTCATGGAAAGATAATCTCAGGTTATGGGCTGACCTTAACACACATAAATTAGAAAAAATAACAACTAGTACTAAAGTAAAATATCCCACTCGAAAGTGTCGCGTATGTGCGGCTCATAAAAAACGTGGTGAAACCCGATACATTTGCAGTTTTTGCAAGGTGGCTCTACATAAAGGAGATTGCTTTGAGCGTTACCATTCAATAATTAGATACTAATTATTTGTAAAATGAGTTTTTTTATTTTTACATAAATGGTAAATAAAATTATATGTAATTAGTCAATCTTTTATTTACAAAGTTAAATTCCTTCACATTAATAACATTCGTAAGTTATCAAGTTGACTAGCACGCGAAAAAATTTGCCAGCTACACGTTCAAAAACATAGAAAATTGTGCCCGCATGCAAAGTGTTAATGTGTGTCCAAATTATCATCATGTTTTCAAAGTAGCTTCATGCCCTAATTCTTTCGTTATTGTTATATATTATTAAGTAAATACATACATGATGATCACTTGCTTACATTTAGACGACGTATTTCATGTATGTATTTATGATTTAGAGCATTCGTTTTACAACATTGTTTCTACGTAACAGTATATATATATAATGTGTACAGAAGCCGAGCTTCGTTGTGAGGATACCGAGGGTACTGATAATATTTAAGCAATATATTTAGACGTCGTTAATTGTTTAATACACTTTGTAGCTGTGTTACCTCTATCATGAATTAGTCAGAAAAAAGTTTATGTGAAATATGACCATCATATACGAAATGTCAGACTGTGAAGTAGTTTGGAAACTATCAGTATTACATCTTTGTTCTAAGTGTTATCGTAGCTGTTTAAATTAGGCAAAAGGTATTTCGGATATATTAAGAATTCAACGTATGTTCACGCGTGTGTGTTGCGTGTATGCGTGTAAAGTTGGATCGCGGATGCATTTAGTAGGTATGTTATTTGCAGAATATAATTCTCGCGAAAGCCAAGGGGGGAAACGGGACGAGACGTTTTAGGGGTGCGTTGTGTTACTTTATAATACATATAAGCGATACTGCCGGATACAAGTTCTAGTAAGAGACGATGCATGATTTTTGATTATTACCGATACCCTGTATTTTACTACTTCGGACGATTCCAGAATCCGGAGCACTTTGTTTATTTTCTTTTAAATGAAAGTAAATTGAGAATAATAAAGTACTATCTCCTTCGTTCGGTAGTATTCTGTTGATAATTTCAAGACGAAACATAGAATCGATGTGGTTGTTTGCTATACTTCTATCCTCTTATTAAAAATAATATTCCGCGCCTGATTTTGTACTTCGTTTTACGAGTATGGTTATTTCTTGTTTCATTAGCAGGTATAGGAGCGTGGCACATTACGGGAGACCGAAGTAATGCTGTTGGAGGTGGCGTGGGTTCGGTAGGGGCACCGGGAACTACGGACGATGTCTTTCTAGCGGCCCAGGAGGCCGTCCAGGCCCAACGCGATTCGCAAGGTAGGCTCATCCATATCACTTTTCATTAGTTTCTGTCCGCCGTAACAATAGGCACTCGTATTCGGCGCAGTTTCCTCTTGCGTATGACCTCTGCTATCGTTTTACATAGTTTTGTGCATTTTTTGCCCTTTTAAAGAGACAAAAGGAAAATAAACGAAGAAGGTTCTCATGGATCGAGCGGAGGCAAACATTCCATGAAAGTTTAACAAATTTTTCAAATTTTGGCACAACATAATTAGAATGAAAAATGATCAATTGTTCCAGTAAAGGAGCATATTCTTGGAGCTGAACAGGTTTTCGTATCACAGTAGATGAATGCACACGATATAACGTGGTCTGTAGACGTTAAACTGCTAGAAGTGCCCATTGCGCAGGTGTGACAGGACATATTTTCGTTTCACTGTCGAATAACGTGGTTCAACCTAGAAGCCGGTGCGTTCAAGAGTAGCACGGTCTCTGAAAGCTTTTTCACTTTCGAAACAATGCATGTAGTTTCTCGTTAATCTCCAAGCTCCTTGTATCTTTGTCTACCTTTTTATTTTAATCGCGATACCACGTTACGAGGTTGACGGAAGATTCGCCACGATTCTTTTCGTTTCTATTTCATCCTTCATCGTCTCTCCCGATACGTCTTTAATCTTATCGGCCCGTGGTGCAAAGATATATTGACGATATCTACGGCTACGGCACTTTCCTTCCGTTTTAGTTTGCGGCTAGTCTATTGTTGGCCTCGCAACGCGATATTGCGTGACCTCTCTCTCCTCTGCAAGGAAAAAGTCGACACCGTGCGGAGCAGTTCTCCGCTGCGACTACCGACCTCGAAGGAAATGCGGGATTCCCTCGCTTCTTTCGTGCTATGCGCGTAACGAAGGAAAAGTAGCTTCTACGTATGATACCCTCTCCGACATGTCTAGCTTTCTTACTTTCATGTCAGTTATCCATAGTTACGCACACTTCGTAGCGCATAGAGATACTCGATAGGGGTACAAAGAGCTGAACTTATGTGCTCGCCGCGCACGGGCGTGAAATAGAACGTAAACGAGAGAGCAATAATAGCAAATAATCGTAAAATAGTTATTCTATCACGGTACACATCGTTGCCTCGAAAAAATGTCGAACATAATTCGTGTTTTTACCGGGCGTGGACGACAATCGGAATGCGGTGCAACGGGTGCAACGTGCCAAAGGAATTCGGCGTGGACAGGTGCAGGTCTCTCCGGTGTGTCTCTCCCTTTAAGTTTTTAGAAGAAAGCAAGGAATGCAACGTATGCTCTTTTACGCTGTACGCAAATATCACAAAGACTTTCAATGAACTCGAGGCAGTGTCAATGAACTAATACAAAACGACGAAGCGTAGATTTTGATTGCAAAGAGTTAAGCAGCTATAAATTTTATCTAGAGCTAATCTAGCGCTATGAACAATGCATATTGTTTATCAGACTGTGCAAAGTCTAAAGGAATTATTTCCCCAAATGTAATGCTTCATACGTAAAATTACAGATAGTTGAGTTGTTACTTGTAATCGACGACGTGATACCACTTTCCGATTGAAACTTATATTTCCCAATTCGTATGCTCGTTATGCGAGTCTTTAGAAATCGTGCTGATAAAAATTACTACATTTTACGTTGACGGTTAAAGTTCGTTTTACAGCGCAAACGGGTCAGGAGAATATTAAAAAAAAGTCGAAATAAAAGGAGGAAGAATTAGGGGGAGGGTGATTGCAGCTGTCGTTTTTTCGGATCGGTGCATCCTGTTGTAGGACTCGTGCAGCTGTCGTTGGCAAGATGCAAGGCAAAGCTAGTTGGTAGGGACACCCGGCATTGTGTGATGAAAAAATTAACGGAATACTACTGAGAAAGTTACATGAAAGTTATATATAAACTATATAGTTTTAGGATAAAAGAAAGTTTTGTTCAGAGTAGGAGACGATAGACGAGATGCGAAGGAGAGATACTTTTGGAGAGACTTGAAGGTTTCGATGCGCGATAACGATTTACAACATAGAGCGTAGGGAAACGAAGAGGCGGGAGGCATTTAGAATGCGAGCGTGATGTAGGTATTTCTTCTGAAATATAGTTCGTCTATAAACGAAAGGAGAAATGTTAGAGTAAAACGATCTCCTAAGATGGCGATCCAACGCGGGAAATAAGGTAATTTCGGAGAGAGAGGAGCGATCTCTCCGTCAATGCTAGTTCTTACTTAATTTCGAGAAAGCTGGCACTCGTCTTCTATAGAGGTTATCTTCTATGCTCTGAAAAAAGAATGTTCGAGTTGTTGTTCAAACTGTAGACGATGCGTATGTCTCGTTGTCACGAACAGTAAAATGTTTTTGCAGATAAGTGCTTGCATTGATGGGGAAGGTCGTTGGTTTTGTCGTCAGAGACTTGTTACCTTGAATCGATTGTCAGTACGGGTCCAGCAAACAATTTTTAGAGGAGCTTTGAATTCGTGCGTAATTCGAACGTAAATTGCATACATCCCACTGTCTTTTCAACACGTTCCGTGCCGCGTGGGTTGTCGATCGTCCATGCTGTTGAATGATTTCTCTGTTTGCGCTATTTGTGGTTAATCTTGGAAATGTGGTATGATCACTATTGCCGTTTATTATCGTTCAGGGGACTAATATGTGAAAGTATCGCGCTTGAAGTACGTCTTTTACGTAATTTCTTAGCAATGGGTCACCGGTGATCCACGCGGCCTTCGATTGCAAACGGTGTACTTAAGACTCGGTATAGAAATGCAGATTATAAAAACTAGCAATTTATCTCTGGCGGATGCAATATGGAAAAGCTGGCGACTTCACAAACTTAAAAAGGGTACATTATTTGAAGCGAGACGTTGCGAGAAATACTATCACGATTTATTGCCAAAACTCGTACACCGATAGTGCAAATGTTTTGCGACGATTCCCCTGGGAAAAATCCTCTTTTTGCCTTGTGTTTCTCAATAAAATCACTCAATTCTCTTCTAATACCGAGCATGGTCAAAAATCGATAGTTTAAAGCACGCAGAGTAAAAAGTAATTGTGTAGATCGGAATATCGGTGCGGATGGCGAGGAGGAGAGAGAGTATGTTAGGAGATGAGATGGGGTTAAGACGAGTTCAAATGAGGAGAGAGAGAGAGAGAGAGAGAGAATGAGAGGCGAAGGGAGGTTGAGAAAGAAGAAAATAGAGGGTGGAATAGAATAAAGAAGAAAGGGGAGGGAAAAAGCTGTTGCATAGAAGGCGCAAACGGGGACATAGCGATGCAAACCTGCCACGGCATGGAACGTGTTCTGTACAGTGGCGTTATGGTCGATTCTACTCTATCCAAATACCACAGAGTTTATTTATTTCGAGATATTTAGTTGAACGGGGTGTGTTGCAACGCGAACTTTTTAGTCTGCTTTGTTCATCGTATTCTAGGCGACGTGCCGAGCAAGTCGGCACAGTCTCTCGTTTCGTGTTCTCTAGTCCGAGGACATTCAGTTTTTCACGGTACAGGTAAAGCGAAAAGTAAGACCGGCGTTGCGCCACGTTATTTACAGTGCGTAGAAAGATTTTCCTGTAAATGTTGTTGTGGAAACAAAAAAAAAAAGAAACAAATATTTCGGTGAAGAAGGTAAAGGTGATCGCGAATTCATGACTATCCGAAGAATCTCTGCTTCGGTTTCCTTGGACTTCTTTTTCTCATGAAACGCAAGTAAGGCGCGTGTTCTACTCTGAGGTTTTCTTTGGGCAAAACTGATATCGCGTTCATCTCTACCACTGAAACCGGAATGCAACCCACACGTATCCTGAAGAAAACGAGAGCACCCATTTGTAGTCGTGACACGCGTCCGCATAAAAGCTGACACACGCATTGTTGAGGTTCGCGCATTCGTGTGCACGCGTGCCTCACGCGTGTCAACCTTTTTCACGCGTATCAATAATATGTGTGCGCGTGTGTATACGTACATCTATGTGTGCGTGTGCGTGTACATATGTGTATATGTATATACATTTACATACACGCATCCTCCCGCGCGCGCACAGACACACAAAAACACACACTCGCACACATATGCATATGTATCTTTATATACACACGAACGATGTGTGGATATCAACGTACTTTTTCTCAATCCATTGCGTTGTGCCATTTTTTGCGTAATTCGTCTTGCATGCTACGCTTCCTTCGGTAGTGTAATTACGACTCTTTAACTCTGCGGAGGTGAGCGAGCGCGATGCGTTCTTGTCGCGTGGAAAGTCTTGCGACTTGCCTTGCAGATGAACGCGTTGTTTTTTTTTTTTCACGATGGTAGTGACGCATAGTACATTTATATACGCGTAATATGGTGGTGGTGGTGTTCATCTTGCGAATACATCTTTCTTTCTTACATTCCTATGATATGCGATACGAGGCGTACGCGCTTGCACACGTTCCATTACATTTTTTTTAACTAACCCATGTGTACATAACTTGCTTCTTTGTTCGTAACGCATATAAACATAAAGTATTTGATTAACCTGATTTCAAATGCATATTTTTACACGTGCATGTATGTCTTTTTGTATGTACATGATAGCGAGTGCATTACGCGTATTCACCTGTGCGTATTTATATGCGTGTACCACGTCCGCGTGTTTATATACATAGAAATACGCACATGACGCGCGCGTACGTGCAGCAGCGTACATGTGCATATATACGTGCATACATACATCTGTTACACAATGTTTTCCACCTGATATATGTGTTATTATCATATATCTGCATTGCGTATGGGAACACATTTGTATAATTTGTTAATACTGTTCATGGTATTGTACTTTAATCGCAATCGAATTTCGTTGTACTTTGCCATGCCTTTTATGATGTACGTTGTTGCTGTCGTTTTACATCCCAAGTGTTTAGGCCATTTTCGAAGCGATTAAGTAATTTTGTAAGGAAGATCGAAACCGACGAAACAATCACAAGTTCGTTTTTAATCACGATCGAGCGATTTCTCGATCGAGATGGCGGTCGTTGTTCAAGTTTTTACGATGGTGGTGCAAAAGAAGAGAGAAGAGAACAATCGTACAGTGTGCCTTTTATACATTGGACGACGTCGTAAGGATTTTGCGTTTTCGTATCCATTTTGCTACGAAAGCGCAGCTTTTTTTCAAACTTTGCTTATGAAGGCTGTTTCTTTTTCATTGATATTTCCTCTCGTTAGTGTGTGCGCGTGTGTTTAAGAGTTACGCTGCTACTTCTTAGTCGCGGAACTACACGTAGAGGATAAGTTTAAGGTGTAGCGAATTTGAATTTGAACGAATCGCCGCTATTTGAACGATTCGTTCCTCCACTCGCTGTACCGTGTGTACTTCCGGCAAAGGAACGTGTATAGTGACGAGGTAGAAGAATAAGAAGATAACGAAGAACAGGCAGTTCGATGGTAAGAGGAACAGTAAGCTGCGAACGGATGCTTGGTATAATATATTCTAAATGTTTCATTTTCTCCCATTTCAATGCGGCATTTGTTTATGCCGCATTGGTTTTCGAGTTCATTTACCGATCTGGTTTCTGGTAAGAGAACTACTTTATTGTGTTTATTGGTAACGCATGGTTTCATTCAGAATATCTCAAAAGTAATACTCATATCTTTTCGTGTCTCGTATCGTTGCAACGATATAAGGTAAGAATGGATTTTTCGATATGTCACGTATTTGATAATATCGAAAGTCGTCCAATCTCATTTTTGTACGGTAAAATTTCCATTGTCGACGACGTTGTTTTTAATATGTTTTGTATAAGAATTGTCCTTGAATGCACTTTTCCAAACGAAGAAATAATTTTTGACGTTCTTGTTACTGTTTTGGCTAATCATGTTTGAAGTAAATAGGAATTTGCAGGATTTTTCGCACTAGATACTATTCTAGCTGCATTTGTTATTAATTGTATACATTATACTTATATTATGTTCTTATAATTCAAGTTTTCTGTTTCTCCTTTCCTTTCATATTCTTTTCTGTTTTAATCATTTATTCTATTAATTACATGTGATCAGTGTTGTGCCAGTTTACGTGGTGATTCGAAATGAAATCGTTGGTGTTCACAGAGTCGAGAGCCGGAGGATGAAAGAACATTTCGATGTTCGTTTCCGTTTCCGTAAAATCTTCCCTTCTGGAGTTTCCGGAAATAGAAACAACGAAACGGAATGTGGCTAGCGTTAATTTGCGAAGCTTCGCACTTTGGTAGTTTCCAGATTGCCAGCCGCTTTTGTTCTCCTGCTTTTAATGACTGCGTCGCAATCGATGAGAACTAGTGCCTGCACTATTTAAAGATACAAGGTGGCTTCTATTTTTGAAAGATATCGATTTTTATACCTTTCTGCTGTGAAGCAATAAAAAGTGTACTCGCATGCAGAAAAGTTTTCTGACGGTAAAGTTCCTCAAGACTCTCATCGCCATACAAGAACGGATGCGTATCAGCGAAAAGGAAGTATAATTTGGTAATTTCTTTCTTGCATTGAAAACATTTCTCTAACTACACGGTTAGAGATATTATTTATTATATACTGTTTCCTGTTCATTGTTTTACGTGTAATCATACATATTTTATACCCTTTATAGTCAAGTTTTTATGTGGTTTTTATTAATTAGATTGCTAATGTTGATCATTATTCGCAGTTGCATATTATTCATCACGTATTGATCGTCCATATTTATTTATAACTGGAAAATTACTCGTGAATTTAATGTACTCGACACAATTTCCACACAATGTTGATGCATATCAGCTATTTTTCATCATCGCCGAGTTTAAACTTTTTATATTAAATATATGTGGTATATTTTATACTGTTTTTTAGAAATTGAAATAAGTTGAAACAGTACTTCAACATATAAAACTTTCCTTCTACTACGTATAATCTAGTTGGTGCGTGTTAAATCGAGAATCATTCGATACGGTTAATTCCACGTATTTTCTACTACGTGCTAATTATTTCTATGCACACAGCGTATCTGTGTGACTAATCTTGCCTGAGTACTTAATTGTACTCCTTCAATGTATAACGTAAGTGGAGCATCGAGTTATTTTTTCATTCCATTGAACGCTATTTGCGTGACCGGCTTGTTTTCGAATATTCCTTGAAAATTTGGAGTTTTCGAGAATTAATATCGAGTGATGAAATTCAAGAACAAGGAAGACGTGTATCATCTTTTAAGTGGTGTACGTGTGTGTTTCGAATAGTTGCAACCAGTGAAAACGTAGCACAGGCTAAGTATTTTATCTTGCGTGCTGTATCGTCACGCAAGATACGTTTCATTTTTATATATGTACATATATATCTAAAAATATATATGCACACATACACACATACGTAAAATGCAGCGATGCATTTTGTAAAAATGATTGTTTGCATATTGATCGTCTCATCGAATTCGTTTCGTTTGCATTCGATGCAAGTTTTATTTGCTCGCGTTGTCGAATTCTGTAACTCAAAATGGTCCACAAACGGTATAGGAAAACAATCATTTTTATCCTTAGTACGATAAGTTTTAAAAATCTTTATAATATTGCACCTGGTGGTAATTTTTTAAATTTGTATAATTTTTTTAACGATATTTATTTCAAGGCTTATATTTTCGATATCTGCGTCTTCGCATGAGAGAACACCGTTACATTGTTTCTTCTTAATCTAGATAAAATCAGGATGTACTTTCATGACTTTTAATTTTTCCTCTTTTGATTTTCTCGTACCATAAGCGATTCTTATTGTTGCAACGTGGTGCATTAACACGTTTCTTTCCCGTATTAATCGAGATCGTCAATTTGGTGAATATCGTTCTTCTCCTAGCGAAAGAACAATATTCGTGAAACGATCGTAGCGAGAAGGTATTTTGGCTACGTTTTCAAGTGTTTTTTTGTTTTTATTTCCACGCTCGCTTTTTCAGCACAACGTTCTATGTTGTGACCTTGATTCGCTTTCGTTCAGGCCGGCGAAATTTGCTTCAGAATTCGTATTTGTTTGGTGGTGTGAATGTGATTCCGTGCGCAAGGAAGACAGTGCAATTCGACAGTAGCAGTTTAGTTCAAACGAATCGAATTAAAGTATGAACAAAATCTTGGGTAAAATTTAAAAATCACGAATTGGATGTTTGTTCAATCTGGATTCCTCAGAATCTAAGGCGCCAGACGATGAAAGACCGATTGTGCCATCATCCAGTGTGATTTTTGTTCCTTTCTCAAAACTTGATCGACGCCATTCTTATTCTTCGATTAATTACGACAGTCGCCAACGTCCGATTAAAAAATCAGTTTCGGACTGCAATAGAACACTACATGTTCGACACGAACGAAGGAAGCGTAACAGCTTCCAATGAATTTAACATCGGATGTATGTACAATTTATTGAGAAGTTCGTACGCGATTCTTCGACGGATGTTCAACGTTCGATTTGACTCTCGAGTGTCTCGTTGCGGGTATCGCAGAGATGGTCGGTGTCGTTTTGAATACTGAACGAACTCCTTTCGAAATTCCTGAAACTACGATTCACGGATGTTCCACAATCGTTGTTCCTCCAGTAATGTTTGCTGCGCAGCGATCATTACTTGGCGTGGCGGCGCATTGTGACGTTAAACGGTGGAAAGAAGTAAACGAACATGGCGCATAATGACACCAAGCTTAGACAACAGGGTGTAGAGACGATGATTAGGGGTTGCGGCGCGTATGAGGACTGGCGTGACTGTGACGAGCGAGTGGAGGTGTTTCAGAATCTGTTCTTGGGGTGGTGTATCGTTGCTCACGGGGTGGCGGTCGACGTTGCGCTGTCCCAGTGCTACTTGGACAGGGGGCAGGAAGTACGAAGTGGCGCAGACCTAGAGAAAGAGAGGCAGTTCGATCGCCAATCGTTTACTGCCATCGTTTCACCTCAACTGGGCTCTCATGCGGACACTTCGGAGGCGGACTCGATCGTCGATGCGGTGGCGCTTTACTACTCCGGGAGGAATGTTTCCCCAGGTGTCTAAACCTCGGCTGGTCGTTCCCTCCGTTCAGTTTTCCAGGATTTCGACTTCGGAGAGAGACCAAGCGAAGGAGAATCGTTCCGCCGGTAGTAGTAGCACGTTTCTCCCTTCGCGTTCTCGCACGGTTCATATCGGCGTCGATAACTGACTCGGAACAAGAGAAACGACCATCGCGTATGTTTGCCCCGTGTATCTTGTCTCACCGATTTTTTCAGTAACCCTTGCCGTACGAACTATCTTCCGTGACTATTCGATCGCGTCGGCTAGAGCTTCGCTGTCTCTATCGATACAGACAATATATACTTCACGCGAGAGACTGATTCATTCGCTTGACCGACGTGTCTTCACAGCTGCTCGATAGATCTTTTCTTGATTGGAACAAGACAATGGAAAATAGAAAATTGCAAAATCTGGAATAATTATTACAGGGTGCTCGTGCGTAGCAGACGTTGGTCAAGCGAATCATGATCAAGCTCGTGGCATGTTAACGATGACAGTAGCCGAAAGATTGCTCTGTTCGGGTTACCAATAATCTTTATAATCGCAATCGGGCCGTTAAGTACTTTTGATTTCTACCGTAGAACTAAATTCTAATCGTCGAACCGAAGATACGATTTATTCAAAATCTCCGTCTGGTCAAAAGTAACAGAGTGAATCGAGATTAGCTCGTAATTGGTCCTCGATATTCGTTTTTGTATGTACGGAATAGAAAAGCGATCGTACTTGTGCTCTTATTGTAAAGGCGTCCAAATTCAAAATTATGTACGTAACACGATTTTCGAGAGTCGCTCGTCCTTTCGTCGTAACTGATTGGCGCAACAATTGTTAAGTAGACCGCGTCAAATAAATAATCGCGCGTTGTAAAAGAGGTATCCGAAGATACTGATGCATTGTGACAGAGTCAAAGAGTTGTGCACCAATCCGTCAGTTCGTTGAGTACACGAAGACAATCCAAGTACGTATCTTCAGTTACTCTATAACGTTAAAATTCGATAATCATTAGGATTGTATTTTAACGCCGCGTTTCAAATTGATCGTTCCGATTTCTCTCGCGAAATTTGTCGCTAACGATTTCTGTACGGTTTATAAACGGTCGCAATCGAGGATATTGTAACAATTCGCAGGCGAACAGAATCGTCGTTTATCATTGTTATTCGAATACATGCGTGTGCGATACATTTGATTATATTCGATGAAAGAGCATCGCGAACGAAGTGGTGTTTCGCTCGGTGTTCCGTATTCTGTCTACGCGAATGCGTTCGCCATTGCTGACGATCGGTCGGTACGTAACGTCGTAAACGATACACTAGTTAGCAGAGAGTATTTTACACAGTTGCATTCTTCAGTTGCACGAATTCCAGCTGTCGTCCAGTGGAGTGGAGCATAAGAAGAGATGCAATAAATTGTTTCCAACAACAAATTGTTTTTTCATCGCTTCTTTTCTTGATCCTCCTCCCATCCCGTTTCTCTTCTAGGATTAAACTTTTTATCTTAACTCAATCCGTGGAAGATATGTTCTACATGCCGTATCTAATGTTTCTGATCGTCCATAATTCTATATACCGATTGATAAAGTCCGCGCGGAATTTTGCAAATGTACTTTTTCGAATGTGATCTTTCTTTTCAAAATTTGTTCATTGCAACGCCGCTGTCTCCCTTCGGAATATCTGGATAATCTATTCAATTCTTTTGTAACCGAAGAATATATATTTATGAAAATTCCGTGCGTGTAACAATTATCGATTTCTGACGAGACGAAGAAGCAGCGGTTGTTTCGTGTACGTTCAATCGGAGCGCGCGACCTGCGCTTGTCACTTCTCTGTTTTTAGCTTCTATCGAATAGCATCGGATCGATTTGATAACGCACGAGCTCGATTAATCCGCAGAACGGCTAGGTACACGTTACAGAGAACGAAGCGAGAGCTCTGTTGGTGCACCACCAGCTATCAGAGTTTCCACTGGACACGGACTGCAGCCAGAGTTTGCTGCGCAACGAAATTTGCGAAACACCGTATTTCGTTGCCGAAACTGCAACAGGTGGGTTACGTTCTACGAATCGTCGAGGGTGCATCGGTCTTCCACGTGGATTTCAACGGTTCCACTCGATTCCCTTTCTTTTGTTAATTCACGCTCGAGTCTTGAAGCTACGACCATAGCGTGTGTACAGTTTGTAAAAAAAAAAGAAGAGAATTCAAAACAGTTACTTCCTTCGAATCAATTAAACGCAACTTGTTTCTCTAAACACCTTTGCGACGCTCATTTTGGAACGAATCGAACTATGTTCCGATCTCTCTTTGTTTATACATGTAATATAAAATGATTAAACTGTTCAGTGATCGTTTTTATGTTTCACGACATTTGATTAACACACGACGTTTTGATTAATTTCATTTATTTCAATTCCTGTTTCACTTCCCGAAACGAGTTCGAACTTCTGTATGTCAGTTGTTTATACATAAACTTTCTTGCTCGTACCAAGTAATGCAATAAACGATACCCCGGCGGAGAGCTCATGTAACACTTGATTGATGAGATTGTTTAAGAGACTAGCGACGATTCGTGCCGATATTTGACAGTGTACAATGCATGCTGATTCATGGTTTGCCGCGGATTTAAGCTTGATAATCATTAATGTAATGCGGAATTATTAACGTCGATCGACTCGAGACGCGGAGGACGTGTCCCGAGTGCGCTGACAAAATGGCAGCCAGTCGGCGCAGATTGTTCTTCGAGGTTTTCAAAGTTCGTGTCATGGGCGTGTGTTGGGTGAAACTATACAAGGAGGCATTTTTTACGTTGGGTTGAATTAATTAAACATATTGCGGGTGTAAAAATGGAAACACTAATAAAAAAGCAATTCATTTTGGAGCAGCATGTAAATAACAACGGCTCAGAGTAAAGAAGACTGCGCTCTCATTATCGGTCGACTCCTTTTTGCACGCGAATTAGTATTACCCGGAACTATTCTGTCACGCTTAATCTTTTTTATCTTTTCGTGGACGTTCCCGTAAATTTCGGAAGTTAAATTTCGCTCGTGTCTTCGTATCGCATCGGTTTGCTCCAGTTCCTGTCGCGTCGTTCACCAGATAAACTGTTCGTTTACCTTTTAACCCTCGGAAATTCTCTTTTCTCGTTCGTGTACTCGCAATTTCTTTTCCTCGCTGTAGTCGCGGATCCATGCGAAAAGTACGCGTAACACTGCATCATTATCGATGCACTATCCTTCATTCGCCCCCTATACGACGCGTTACTCAACCGGTTCGATACTTTGCAAGAGTCGGAAGAGAACAACAGGCTCATATCGGCCACGCGCAGTCTTCTTTTTAGAGCGAGCTTAGAAGCCTTGACCACCGTATATATCGTTCACATGCTTAGCTCGAGCTTTCCTTTCCCCATCGTTGTCCAAGAAACAAAACCCGCTTAAAAATACTATTGTCGTCTACTTTATGCGCTACCCCACCTATGTTTGAGAGAACGGCGGGAGGGTTGGAGCGAAGGGCGGAGAGGCAGCGAAAGTATGAGAGGCAGAGAGTGAGGACGAAAGAAAGAGAGTGAGATTGTTTCGTGAAGCGTGGCTTTCGACTGTCCTGTCAAGGATCAAAGAAGAAACCCATATGTAAAAAGCCTCCGTGTATGCTTACAGCGAGCCCCATGATGGAGGGTGTCTCTGCCAGCGAGCTGAGATTTCGGTGTGTCATGTGTGGACGTGGATATAGGTCACGATCCTCTCTGACGCGACACTCCAGGTACGAGTGCGGACGACTCGGGTCCAGGTATACTTTCACGTGCACCCTCTGCGGGAAGTACTTCTGTCGACCGGATCACCTAAAGCAACACATCCTCAATATTCATGGTGCATCGGTCGCTAAATAGCTTCCGCTTCTTTCACGGATTAACCCCCCTTCCGAGGACGCACGGTTCGCGAACCCGCGAGAGTTAAACCGCGGAATCGGTGATCGGGACACGAGATATGCCGCTACCGCTCGACCGATCGATCCTCCCGACGCGACGTCCGGACACGCACGTCCGAGTTCCTTTGACCTGTTCGGTCCTTTTCACGCACGAGTTCACGAGAATCTACCGGAGCTCGGTCGAAAAAAATTACATACGCACGCGGCTTACACGAGGCACGTAAACGTCTCCTTGTTCTTTTCTTTTCTTTCTTTTTTTCTCTTAAGTCTTCGTCTTTTCCCTCTTTCCCTTCTCTTCGACGTAATTTAAGATTATCCGCGCTCTTGCATTGTTATTATTATCGCTACGTTTCCTTTCTTCTTTTTTCTTTTTTTTTCTTTTTTTTTTCTTTCTTTTCGCGATTACTATCATTTCTCGGCGTTGTCCGCTGTTATCCAAAGGAATACCAAAGGAAACTTTTGTGATAGGAAATTTCAATCGTACGTACAAAAAAAAGTCAATTCTTATTAGCTACGTCAAGTTTAGTTTCGACGGTGTTTCTAATATTTATTAACGTGTGATATTAATCGAAACGTGGAATTAAGTGATTATTTATAACTAATATCGGATTAATTGGATGTAGAAAAGGCGTGGTGTTCAATCGTTCGATCTGCACCCCGCGGTGAAACGAATCTCTCGGAGGTCGTTCTTACGTGAATTACGGCCACAGTAAATTGAACGCGTACTTTTTATCGGCGATCTTTAACTCGTTCCTAAGCTAAATAAATAATTTTATATGATTCTAAATCGATAATCGAGGACGTACGCGTACGTCGTGACGTATACGAGAGAGAAGACGTTGTTTAGGGTGTAAACGGTTGCTGAAAATCTTCGCATGTCACACGCGTGTGCACATGCTACGAACTGCCAAATAATTTGATTACGAATGCCAAATAAATAATATTCCTATGTTCTTACATCGTTTTAGCACAACGGAATAATAAGTATCCGTGTAAGTTCTAGCGGTACAAGTTTACAAGATTAAGCGTGTATGCGTGTGTGTATGGGTGGGTGTGTATATATAAAAGTCCATTTTGGACGATGTTTCGTGCTTGTTCTTCGAGTACATCGGTATGACACGTGGGGTAATTGTTAATTATTAGCAGATAGCAGGTTCTACGGACATAAGAGTAAGCTGTGAGGGATACACTTTGTATGCTGTTAATCTTAAGGTGGGTATCCACTAATTGCGTGTAGAAATCGATGATCGCGTGGCAAAGCTTCGCTTGGATCATTCGAGTTGCTTCGTTCCACGTTGCTCGGATTCGAGTAATTTTACGGTACTTTATACATCGCGAACTGGACGTTTCGAGACTCCACATTTCTTTCCTGCGACTGACCGGAAGTGGAACCACTTTGATCGAAACGATATCGACGCAAGCAATAATTCGATTTGTACGAACGTGAAGTTGAACCGAAGTCGCTCGAATTCGAGTAACGCGAGTGATTCGGGCGAGGCGTGATTAGTACACGTGGATGCAGGTCTTGATCGCCTCCAATTGATACGCGAACAGAGCAACGAACGATTCGATGGTCGGGCTTTCGAGGTACCGAGCGGAACATTTTCGTCTAGGGGGAATTAACTTTGTTTTAGTGGGATTACTTTTAATGGGATAGACACACAGCGTATCGACGAATGTTACATTTTACGAGATGTTATTTTTTTAGTTGCGCCGCCGGTGTGTACAAAGATCTATATTTTTCATCGTGTACCAGACCGTTTGATAAATTTTCACTATCACGATTTATACAACGAAAGAATTTTAAAAGCTATATCGTTACCGTTATTGTTGAGCGTGTCGGGCGTGTACGCGCGTCGCAGCTCTTCGGATTTTAAAAATTGTTACAGAATGTAAATAAAAGGACATCTTGCAAAAAACAACGAGGACCTAATGTTTCTTCTCTGTTTGATCTGTGTGTATGAATGGGGAGCGGAATAACCGGAAGTGAACCAGGGTGAACTCTTTTCTCGATGTGCGTTCATCGTCCCCCGCACAGGTCACTTGTCCTAAACACAATTCGATGGGGAAGAATCGAAGAGAACTGTACATCAAGTGTTCCTTGTGTGTTACAGCTTGCCCGCGAGATTCCACTGTCGGTGAATACCGATGCAACTTCTGCGACCGTCTTTGCTCGTCTGAGAGCCATTTGAACTGGCATCTGACCAAGGGTTGTCTCACAGGTGGTCCCATTTCCCCGATCGAGGGAAGGCGATCGAGGACTCGAGCATGCTCCGGAAGCCTTGTTCGTCCCGAATGGTACAAAAGCAGCAGGCGGATATTGGACAGTCATCGGCCTACCGATCCTCAACCGAAATTCAGTTGTCCATATTGCGGTCTCCAGAGCAATCGCGCGCCTAATATTTATACGCACATCAGGTGTAAGCACAAAGGGGAGGATTCGTTTCTAATCGTCGATTATAGCGGACGCTGAACGCTAAATTGCGTTCCTCCTCATTACTGGTGATTCGTGTGACGTTCAGAGAAACGCGCACGTTCCACTGTCCATCCAAGAATATAGATACTTTTTCCTATTCCTTACTTATTTTTTCCAAAGATTCTCGATACATCGTACGAGTTGCAAGCGTGTACGACCAAACGGTTCTTATTACACAACTCCCATGGGAAATTTTCTAGACATATTGTTTTTATTTCTATTTTTGTATTATCCACCATCGACCTACCTTCGATTAGAAAGATGTGCACGTAAACGACCGACAGACGCGCGGTTATTAACATGTTGTCGTCATTGGTAGAATTTTGAACAGCTATGTAATACGTGTGGAAAGATTCGGTTCGTTAGGTAGTTGGTTGCGTGTACGTTGTATATGTCCTACACGGATTTGAAGGATTTGCATGCACAGAGAAATCGTTGGATATTTACCGACGACAGAAGCTTAAGTTGCTCACCGACACTACAGGAAATGTTTAAGCGAGTGTCGTTCTTAATTTTGTTTCAGAATTCGTAAAGAGAGAAACTGTGAAAGACGAGGACAGAGAAACGCACACGGAAGTACTAAGTTCCAGTGTCGTTGATAAGTACGTTTGCGATACGTGTAACAAAGAGTTCAAGCTACCTCGTACGCTGAAGTCTCACAAGTCGAACGATTGCGGCCGAACGTACATTTGTCCGATATGCGAGTGCAGTTTCCCCTATCGCTCGAGCTTTTGTCGGCACAGAAAACGTTGCATTGCACGAGCAGAGAGGAAAACGGAAATCAAAAAGGATTTTTATTAATTGACGGCACTGGTTACTCCATTATACTTTTTCGTTCATCTTCGACGCGGAGTAGTTCGTTTCCGTTTAATTCGGAACGTAGGATATAATTTCAACGGACAGCGTTGGTACAATATCGTAGTAGTTTACGAAATGGAAGACTGAATTAAGTTTGTGTTAATCGGTTGAAAACAAAGATTATTTGTTGCGTAATTTTGGACGAAAATAAATATGAGAATTGATGATTTGCATTTGAAGATGAAAATTACGTTTCATCGGTGTTTAGTTGTCTTAATTGTGTTCATTTTATAACTGAGATCGTGTTTCTCGTTGCACTGTTCGAGAAAATAATCGAACCAACGTTAGAGTGCTTACATTACCTTGTAATTGATTGTTTAATTTAGAAAATTCGACTGTACGAATTTTTATTTTTAAGTCATTTTATTTTTACGATGATGCTACGAGATATTTACGTCGAATCATAATTTAATTTAGTTTCTACTTACAATAGAATGTATACATTTTCATGAAGTAATAATTTGTTTCACCATTGTGAATTAATAGGAAGTATCACGGAGTAACTAGAGCAGTTTGAGAACATGAACGAATTTAGTACTTGATCAATTAAAACTAGTACAATTTTGTACTTCGCTTCCGGTACAAACGAATATTAGCTTCTGGAACAAGAATTCCGAAACTGTGTCTCAGACTTACCAAACTTTACTCGCGAAATGGCGAATCTGCGATAACTTGAGATCACGTTGTCACTGGAAACCCCAGTTGCGACAGCATAAATCGAAAGTGGTCAGCTGATTTTATTTGCGGCATTAATTACACTCGTGTCAAAACAATTTGACGTCTGTCACGTTCGACGAGAATATGTGAAAAGACGACAGGTATACGATAACACGATGGTCGACACCAGTAAATTTTTTTATGCAAAATCATTTTGTGTGTGAAAATAGCTTTTCACAAATGTTACTTTCTGCGAAACCTCCATCATTAGAGTCTAATCTTCATGTATATTTCTTACACAATAAATTCTGTTCTTCCACACCGTTTCTTTTCTTCATATTTTTTTATTGCAGCGAATTCTAGGAGAGTCGTTACTTTATTGTAAAACACGAGGATTCGATCGATTTTTTTATTTGTTACACCTCGCACACTTCTGATAGTTTATCGCATCGATGGTTCGCGATATTACGACGAGATTCGTAGACCCAACGAACAACTGCGCCCAACACTTGTTTCGTAGACTAGAGCCTAGTTAGGCGGGTCTGTGTTATCCACGAAGCACTTGGGTACGGAATGTGCATTGCGTGTCGATTTACATTGTACGACGACTGTTAATCGAAACTCTTGCGTACGATATTTTTAATACAGTGTTGTTGGCTGGTGTTTCAGGGAGCTTGAAAGAGTGTCCGGAGCCCGAACAGTCGAAACGGAAGTACGTGTGCGAGTATTGCTTCAAGCCGTTCACGCACTCGAGGTTTCTGAGCAAGCACCGTAACAATTATTGTTACTTCAATCCACGATCGATGTTTTACAAAACGAAGGCCCTGAGGCCGTATATCTGCGTCCTTTGCGGGGCAAATTACAGTAAACAGTCCTCGTTGAAGTCGCACATCCGTTTTGATTGCGGTAAAACGCAGAAGTGCGACTGCTGCGAGAAAACCTTTCTGCACAGCAGCAGTTTGCGGAAGCACAAACTGCAGTGCTGCCTCGGTGAAAAGGAGTAACGTTCGAGGAGTTTAGACGCGCCCTTTTCCCGATTTCTAACCGTCGATCGCATCTTATTTTATTTTGGTTCTTGTGGTCACGTTCCATCGCGGTCCCCTCGATTCAAGTCCACCCGAGTGAATTCTGCTCCGAGATAACTAGTTTCGTCAATTAAACGCGACTATTGATCGTGGATCGATTCACTCTGACGCCATTTTGAATGTCACTAAATCGTTTCTACGCCTACTTGGTCAACGATTCTGCTTATACGCTACTTGTACGTTTTAATTAAGTGTTAAGTGTTGAGTGTTGCGAATCACTCGTCTGTACGTATGAGCAAATAAAGAAACATTGGAAGCATCTTTTCTTATGACTCTCCTTTCACGCTCTCTCTCTCTCTCTCTGTATTTCTCTCTTTCTCCCTATTCTTCATTCTATCTGTCTGTCAGTCTCATAGTCTCGTCTCGTCGACTGGTTAGACCTAAAGCGATCACGCTGATCGTACATCACGTATACACCATTCGCAAAGACGACCGTGACCACGGTCACGCTTAATTTTATTATAGTAGACGGTTCTAATTGAGAGATCGGCGGTGCACCGCAAACGCATTCCTCCGCACCGAGCAGAAGGGTAAAACTGATTGATCGTTAATAATGTTGCAGAGCTTTTCGTGGACTCGATACGAGGGGACGACTCTAAACGAAAGTATAATTGCAAATATTGCGGCAAGGGTTTCACCCTTTCCGGCCACTTAAAGAGCCACCAGAAGAGCTTCTGCTATTGGAACCCTAGGTCAAAGTGTCACCAGTTACAAAAGAGCCGGCCGTTTTCCTGCGGCCAGTGCGGTGCCTGTTACGCGAAACAGTCTCACCTAATTTTCCACGTCAGACACGACTGCGGTAGAACGCAGAAGTGTCCGGTGTGCGGGAAAACCTTTCTCCATAGCAGCAGCTTGCGAAAACATCGTCAACGGCCTCCTTGCAATTTTCAGACCCGCTAATCAATGTACGTAGAACAAGAAAAACGAGACTACCTGCCATGTTTGACAGATATTCTGTTGCCAGTAATTGCGCGATTAAAAAAAGAAACGGATAATTTGTTTTGCCGTTAGATGCGCTTTGCTGTTCGCTACTTTTGTGTTACCATTTTTCCTCGTCTCAGTCGTCGATGCGCTTGCTGATACGTTGCTCGATGTTTTCAGATCGCCTCGTGTCGGACAAGGAACGCAACAGTCCCACCTGGGACGCTCGAATTCGCGTTTTCGAACCAGAATCGCGACGATTAAACGTGAAACACGGAATCGAAACGTTCGCCGATCCCTGGAGGGACGCTAATTCCGCTGGGAGACGACAGAAGACGAACACGCAAGATTTCTCAACAAATCTTCGAGCGACTGTACTTTCCACGTTGATATTGTACAAAGAATGTACGTCGCAATAAAAATGTTAGAATACTATCATGAAATGTGCCTAGTTTCTCTCTCTCTCTCTCTCTCTATATATATATATATACATATATATATCTCTCTCTTTCGTTGTTTCATTTCGTCATCCGATTACTTTCATTCCGATTATCTTCTATTTTCGTCCGAACGACGCAACGACTACAGTGGGTTCTCTTGTTTTTCTTTTCCCTTTGTTCGATTTTTACACGAGTTTCAGTTGCGCGTTTCTCGGTTGCCCGCTGGTGGCACTTATTTGGTTCTCTGTTACAGTAGCGGACGAGCAACAAGACTCCAGACGAAAATCACGAAAACGACCGAGCATAACGTTGCGATCGCGAGCGGCGAAAAGCAAACGCGCCGATAGCTCGTGGCTGAACGATAACGATTTAACCGATCGCGAGGTGGAGGAGATCGACGAGTCCAAGAGCGACAACGAGTCGCCGCAACTACTTTTGAACCTCGCCTCCGCCAAACGCGACAATTTGCTGCTACCGTCGACGTCGTCGAAGAAAACCGAGAACGACGATAGTAACGACTTCGATTGCAAAGATCTCGATTTCTTGGATTGCTGGGAGATCGAGAAAACCGGGGAGCACCACGTTTGTTCGTATTGCAAAGCGCCATTCGCGCGTTATCCAGACCTGGTGAAGCACACGGGGACAAATTGCATGAAGAACCCGGAGTCGGTGTACAACAGGAAGATCGACGATAGACTGCACGTTTGCAACGATTGCGGCTGTCGTTACAAGCACAGAAAGAATTTAACATACCATATGCGGCACCAATGCAAGCGATACTTTCATTGTCCGACGTGCGATGAAAAGTTGCGCGTGTCAAGCTTGGAACAGCACATCAAACGCTGCACGAGAAAATTTTCTAAGCCGAAGCTTAAGATCGAAAAGCTGAGCAACCAATAAATCTGGATAGTTAGCGTTAGATAACGGTCTGCAGAGGAGAGGAGGGAGTTCTTTTTTTTTCATTTAACATTAGATCGCTTTGTTCGACGATAGTTATTCCCAAGGTATGCTAGTGTGTTCGAGTTTGTCTATCGATACGTCAATTTTTATACTTGTGTGTGAAGTTTCATTTATTATTTTTATATGTATTTCGTATTCCAATTTTTGTATACTTTTGTACTTTTGGAGACCAGTATTCGTTCGACGCGAATAGCGTATCCGTTCATCACTGTTCTTATATATTGTTTTAATTAAAAAAAAAAAAAATCGTTTGATTGATATTTAATCAATGAACTATAAGCAAGAATCAATTATAACCAATTGTACGATTAGTGGTTCACTGCCGTTGTGCGAGTAGAAGTTTAGAATTTTCTTCGATGAATTCAGAAATATTAGAATGATGCCCGAAAGGTGTGCATTCCGATCTCTCGAAGTAGCTGGTCTATGTATGGTAATTAAAATAAATAAACGATACAAATGAAACCCATTTATCGAAGAACCGCCGTATGGTACGTCAAGGAAAGACAGCAAACGAAAACTATGTATGCTCTCTGACTATCTATTCGTCTGTCTTGTCTATCCATTTATCTATCTGTCCAACACATTTACCAATTTATATTATCTATCTTTCCCTTTTCTCGTAGTACCCAAACCGTTAAACGAGGACGCGACGAGCGAGGAGCGTGGCGAACCGCGCGAGAAGAACGTGTCGATTCGAATTAGCAAAATGGCGTAGCCGAAAAAAAGCTGGTAGTTAGATGGTCAGAGCATGGACGATAAGATGTATTTCTCCGCAATGTCGCCAGTTCGTTGATCCCGCTTTGCAACCCTCTCGATTAACTCGCAACAAAAAATTCGATTTTCTTTTTCTAGATCCGATGTACGGGCGGATGCACGCGTCGTATATTCGTCCGGATATGGCGGCGGGGACATCGATGCCGGGCGAAGCGTATCGGTCGATGGGTGACTCCGGGAAGGGGCTAAAGGACGACTCGTTTCTTTACGTGAACGAGCCGATACCTTCCGTTCCTGGTGGCCACTGGCCCAATCCCCTCGGCGTGCAAAATTCCGTGCCGAGAAAAAAGTTCCACTGCCCACGGTGTAACAGCGGTTACACCAGACTCTCGGACATGAAAAGCCACTGTCACTTTCAGTGCGGTAAGGACCCGCGTTATCAGTGTCCGTACTGCACCAAGAAGGCGAAATTCTCCTCGAACATGTACGTCCACGTACGACGGATGCACAAACACGAGAAGCTGCAGATCATCGATCTGTACAAGCAGCTGTCTAGATTTCGTTACTAATTTGCGTTTAGACACGGGGAGAGAGAACGGTAACGACGACAGATACGGGAGGAGCAGCAGCGGACGAGGAGAGGTACAAGAACGGAACGAGGAAGAAGATCGCTGCGCAGTTTGATACATATCTCTAAGTTCGAAGAAACTTTATCGAACCGTTCTTTTGCCAGGTATCGTTTAGATGGCGATTGCGAATTCGAAGTAACGTCGAATTTCAATTGAAAACGAGGAAAGAAGGCACTCGCGTGTATTTTAATTTACATTGAAAATGGTCGATTCGTATGCAGATTGAGGCTCGGTGTAGACAGGTGTCTTTTTCACGCGCGGACGTGCGTCTTTCTTTTTTTCCTCGGCCAAGAACGAGGAAGGGAGACGCACGGTCTTACAGACCGAGTGTCAAAGACGCCCCTCCTCGTCGAGCCTGGATGCGACACAACTTTTACAATTGTCCGAAGATGAACCGCAGGTGTGTGCCGATTTGTCTTGTTTAATATTTGTTCTGCCGATCTACTCTGAATAAAGTATCTACCTTTCGAAACTACCCGTCGCATTCCAACCAGTCACGTTACTCACGTTTTCTCGGTCTCCTCTCGTCATCTTCTCCCGTTGGCATGGTTGTTACGAATCAAACCGATAAATCTATCTTTCCTCCTACTTTTCTCCCTCGCTTCGCTCGTTTACGAGGGCTCGAAGGCGACACGCTCGGCACCGCGAATCGTTACTCGTCGCAGGGACTTAATTCTGACGCTAGAGAACCGCGCAGAGAGTACTCGCTTTGTCACGCGGAGCATCGAACGTTTTGGCCTTCCTTAATTTTCTTAAAACAAAAGAACACGCTTTTCGTCGCTGACCGCCTATCCACCCCCCTCGTCCAATTGTACTGATCGAGCACTGAATTTTTCCAGGTTTCAAACGATTTACCACGGCGAGAATGTTATTGAGCGCAGCGCAACGCGATGCCCGACTTTACAGAAGTTTCGTACCGAGCAATACGAGGTATCCATGCGTCAATTGCACGAGCGTTTTCGGCCAGAAACGAAGCCTGCTGACGCACCTGAGATACGAGTGCGGGCAGCCGCCCCGGTTCAAGTGTCCCTACTGCGATCTGATCTCGAAGAAGACGTCCAACATACAGAAGCACATACGCCGGAAACACGAGGGCAACGCGGTTTACGTACAGGACATTTATCGACTGCCCGACCTGGCCGTTTGAGAACCTGTTCGACGAAACGAAGATTCTCTTCTTCTCCTGTACATATGACTCGAGAGATGCGTGCCGATTCGAGCGAGCATTTTCTTACGTATCTGTCGATCGCGCGTCGAGCAAGAACCACTTCGAAGACGGCACCTCTCGTTCGAGGCCCCGTCGCTCCTTCGTGCATGCGTGAGCGAGCGAGCGAGCGAGCGAGCGAGCGAGGACGAAGGAAACGGGGATGTTTTCATCGTTCTCATCCTCTGTGCACGTATGTTTGTATGCGTGAGCGCGTGTGTCTCCGACGTTCTCTGTTTACAATGTATCGCGCGTTAATCGCAATCGACGTACGCTTGACGAATAAAAAGACCCTTTGCATATCGAAGCAAATCGTTTGTTTCGCCCGTTCGAATTACAGCCACCTTCGAGGCGATGCAACGAGAACGACCTCGTTTCGTTGGTCACGCTTAGGGCGGGGCGATTCATTGTTGCAATTGTATCTTTTGTTCGCAGAGCAGCCGTTTCGCTTCGAAGTCTTCGCAACGTGTTCGCAATCTCAAGTTTGCTCGTCCAAATTGCAGCAGCGCTTTCAACCGGAAGATCAAGTCGCGGAAGCACCGGAAACGAGAACGCTGCGGCCTCGGTTGCCCTTGCTCTGCGAGTATTTCGATTTTGCTGTTCGCGTGGTAGAAAGCGATCGCAGGAGAGTTCTTTGTACCGTGGATCGACGGAGAGATTTTTTTTTTTTTTTCTTTTCTTGAAAGAGACCAGTGTCGATGGAACTTTGTATGGAATTGAAATAAAAAGCTTTCTTCAGCTCGAGGACGGTGCAACGCGCACACGCGAGTATGGGTAACGAATAGACGAGGAGGCGGGAAGGGGTAGGTGGGTCTCACCGTTTGATAACTTTTGCATTGCAACGCACTATTAATACATCACTCTGTTATCGAGAATCCTGTCCCAGAATCCTATCTCCGACCGATCTCTCGAATCCGACTTAAAGACAAACGGAACGCGCCCGTTGTAGAGAGCGCGAACTCTGACGAGTTCTAAAAATTTTCTTACAGATTTGGAACACCTGGGCGGCTTCAAGGTACCGTGCAACGCGATCTCAAGACAGCCGGAGTATCAAGACCAGAGCAAGGACAGGTTTCCTTGCCCGAAATGCACGAGCACGTTCAACCGGAAGAACAATTTGTACTCGCACCTAAAGTTCGAGTGCGGTCAGCTACCGAGGTTCGGTTGCCCGTATTGCGTGTACGCGTCCAAGAAATCGTCCAATATACGAGCGCACGTACGTAGAAAGCATTACGGGTACAAAGTGAGCGTGATCGACGTGTCGCGGAACGTCTATGGGACTGCAACGGAAGACACGAGCCCCGGCAAACTTGGCCAGATCATTTAACGAGAATGTCCGTCGTGTTCTCCTTTAATCGTGTAATCGTTCGGGCCATCTTGTAATCGTAACCCACGTACACGGGAGAGACGCTCGCGTGTCCGGTACACGTACAGAGATAAGACACCGTACTCGATGTTTGTTCGCATATCACGTGGTTTTCTGGATAATACTGTTCACCGATAGCAAATCGCCGTACACACCGTTTCCTTTTCTCCACTTAGATCACGCACCACGCGCGTCCAGACGCAATGAATATGTTTCTCTCTCTCTCTCTCTCTCTCTCTCTCTCTTTCTCTCTTTCTCTCTCTCTTCACTGATGCAAATAAAACATTCAGCTCCGATCAATCGAGCGGTCGTCCGCTATATTTTTTTTCTTTTCACTCGATCCTTTTCGTCACTGAAGACTCGACACCGACTCGGTGCCTCTCGTTCAAGCCTGCGTTCGACGACCGAAGAAGGTTTGCAATCAGCTCCGTTCTTATATTCGTTTAGCCTCTCTGTGTACGCAGGGATCCAGACAGTGCGAGCAACTCTCAACAAGGGCGTCGCGTTCTTGTTTCTGTTTCAGATTTAAATTACTGCGTGTTTACCGGCGGCGCGTCGGCGCCCTCGCAATTCGACGCGCACGGCATCCTCCATCCACGGGGGTCGCACGAGCTCCCGAGGAACCCCGCGGTCCTCCCGCAAACCGATTCACCGAGAACGCTCGCACGGAAGTACCCGTGCGCCAATTGCAGCAGTGTGTTCAGTAGAAAAGGCGGGCTCAGCTACCATCAGACGTTCGAGTGCGGTCAGCCGCCGCGGTTCAAGTGTCCGTACTGTATTTATTGCGCCAAGCATATCTCGAACGCGCGCAGACACGTCCGCAAACGGCATCCAGGAAGGGAGGTGTATATCGTAGACCTTTGTCAGTTGCAGCGTCGAACTACTTGAAACCGCGTCCGTCGAAAATTCGAATGGCCGCCGCCAACGGGAGGACGCGTCGACGAGCCATCGTGGTGGTACACGCAATATCGAACGATCGACCGCGGCGACGGTATCGGTGCATCGAAGAGAAACGTGTCCGTTGCACCGAACCGCGTTTTCGTCGTTTGAAGATACCTCCTGCGTCTCGAAGAAAAAGAAGAGGAGCGACCACGGGAAGAGGAACGATGGTACAGATCGATGTCTATGGCGTGGGAAAGCTGTTCGAATCGTACACCATCTCATTAGTCGCGATTACGTACATACGACGAACGATGTATCCCCGAGGAGCGATTGATAACCGTGTCTGACTAGACCGGTCACGATCCACTGTCGCGGACCAGTTGGACCAACCGGTACGGGGTACGATTGGAGCAACTCTTCCCGCTTTAATCGGGACCGGTGTCAACCATTCGCGTACCATCGATATCGAACGTTTTATTTTGTTTCTTTTCTTTTTTTTTTTTTTTAGGAATTCCACGAACCGGAAAGAATCCTGCGTGAACAGAGTCTTCTTTTTCTACGTGAAACCTCCGTCGCATCTGTACACGATTAGATGACGGCGCGTTATATCACTGGCTGTGCGTCGAACCGCCGGTAGACGGACAGAAGTTCAACTGATCGTGTTACGTCGGATCTAAGAATGCTCGTATCGATAAGAGGCTGTATCGCGTGTTGCCACAACGCGCCGGACACCGCTGCGTGTGTACGGTTTGAACGGCTTCCGTCGAAACATTTCAAAGCTCTGTACTTGCGGTAATATCGACTAGGATATTGACAAATATACAAAGTTGAATCCGTCGAGACTTCTACTCGTTTGAATCACGTCTAGTCCAACTGCAAGAATGCGTTGTGTACATGTATATCCAATTCCCCATGCTTCCTCCGTAAACGGCAGCAGCCTTAGCTGCCGGTTGGACGCGACGAACGAACACTGTCTCCCCGAGAGAGAGGTATGCCGCTTGCCATCGAGCCTGTAACCGCGCAATGAGAAATGCTACTACCGTTGAAACACACGCGACCGGCCAGACGAGCACCATGTTTGACGGGATCCTTGTGTCGTTTCTGTTTCAGACTTATTCGCGTCCGGAAATTTCACGTACGGATCGGCCGTCGCTAAGAGGCGCCCGTCTTATCAGAAGCCCGTCGCGGCGCCGGTCAACCCCTGTGTCGAGAAGCAAAAGTTCCCTTGCCCGACATGTCCGAGCGTCTTCAGTCACAAGAATAACCTCTACTACCATTCCAAGTTCGAATGCGGCCAGTTACCACGATTCAACTGTCCTTATTGTACTTACAGGACGAAGCACGTGTCGAACGTGCGCGCACACGTCCGTCGAAAGCACCCCGGTAACAACGTGTACGCAATCGACGTCTGCAAAATGCACGAGGGATAAATCGTTTCCAAGGGAGGCTCGCGCGACGCGAACTCTCGTCGCACGGCTTACCGAGGCTACGACACGAAGGCGCAGCGCGTCGTGTTTTAACGTTTCGGAATCCATTCCGGAAAATTCGTCTAGGTCCTTGCACGTAGCGGTCAAGGAGATTCATTTTTCCCCTCCAAAGGGGGGCCGTAGCCAGCCAAATTGAAATCGCAGATTAATCATGTATCTACCGTTTTATCTGTGTGCGTACATTACGTTCCAGTTTCAACAGATACGATCCTATTATATCCGTAGAAACGTATTAATTCCAATATACTTCTGTACGATATACGTGTACCGATATACTGCCAATGAAATTGTAACGTCGATTTTTAATGACGTCGGTGCAATTAAAACTGATTTGACAAAAGATCGATTGACCGAGTTTCTCCTGTTCTCGTTCCTTTTCAGTTTCGCTCGGACCAGGATTCAGACTAGTAATTTATCATTCGAATTTTATTCGCGCAGCAGCAGTTTTTGGCAAATCGTACGGCGGCAAACGGCGAGTCGCTGCGGTCAGCCTTCACGATCTTCGTTCTTGCTTGGATCGCGTCACTTTCCCACGAGTTTGCTCCAACTCTCGCGATCCAGTCGTTGTATTTTCACTTAACCCTTGTGATTAATTTCTGCTCGTCGAACCAGTCACCAAATTAATTTTCACTTAATTTCAATTCATAACGCTACCTCCACACGATTTTTATGCTTTGGAAAAGAAAAGCCTGCTCTCTCTCTCTCTCTCTTTCTCTCTCTCAAACCTTACGCTAATCCTCAACTTCTCACCGTTCTCGCTTGAAACGAGGAGCAAGTAACAATTCTTTCGTCAACGATCGGTCGACACATATCCGAGTTGGGATCGTGCGACGAGTCACGAAGCGAAAGAGAATACCTTCCGGGCGAAAGGTACGTTCCTTGATTCGAGTCTGCAGTACATTCGGTCGATCTTTTCTGTTCGCAGGTGTTCATCGTCCTCCGGTGTCTCATCCGTTTCGTTACCCCGGCGAGCAGCATCACTGCCCCTACGATCACGTGAGAAAGGAGCGGGCCGAGAATTACCCTTGCCACAAGTGCGGGAACGTGTTCACGCGAAAGAATAATCTGTACAATCACCTAAAGTTTCAGTGCGGCCAGTTGCCGAGGTTCAACTGTCCGTACTGTTCGTATCGCACGAGGCACTCGTCCAACGTCAGATCTCACGTGCGCAGGATGCACCCCGATCAGAGGGTGTACGTACTCGATTTGCGCGGGGACGAGCAGGGTTGTTACGCGCCGTAGCGAGATTCTGGTTTCGCTCTCGTCGGCACGAAGTCAAACCTCCACGTGTATCGTCGCCATTTTCCCTGCGTTCTAACCTCGAGCGTGGCTCACGACGAACGGTAGGTATACGCGGCCAGCATCTCTCCAGCTTAGAAGTACGTACACGTTACACGTCAACCTTCCTCTTACACTTTGACAGTCTTTCTTTTTCTTTTTTTTTTTTTTTTTTTTTCTCTCTCTCAATCCTTGCCATCGACGACGCTGCTCCTCGATGGACATCCGTCGATCCTCCGTGACGTTTGCGGTCTGTTTCACTTTGTTACTTTGTCGTACGCAGCTTTCGAGAGAGAGTTGTACTTGCTCGAAGCAAAGTAGATCGATTTGTCGAGGTGTCGCGAACGAAAACACACCCGCACGTGGATTCGCAATCAGCCAGACCCGTTTCGTTCCAGATGCGTGCGGGATCGACGTCGGTAGCGGGGACGCTGGCCAGCCACGAAGCAAAGTCTGGTTCCACTTGCCGGATCGAACGAACTTCGAGAATAACGTTAAGGCGAAGAGGTTTCCGTGCCCGAACTGTGCGCGTGCCTACAGCCAGAAGTACTCGTTGAATCGGCACCTGAACTACGAGTGCGGACAGGAGCCACGGTTCAAGTGTCCTCACTGCGACTACCGGTGCAAGAAATCGGCCAACGTCTACGGTCATGTCAGAAGGAGGCACAAGAACTGCGAGGTGTACGCCATCGACATACTGAAAATCGGCCACGCGGCGGACACTTAACGCAGCGTTCCTTTCCGATAGATTTCCTCGTCAACATACAATCGACACGTACCCGCAGTGTGCGACTAGGATAGCGTAGCCTGTTACATCGTTCGACGTCGCAAACGTGATTGCGAATTGTTATTTTTTATACACGCGTGGTCTCGCGTGCTCCGGTTTCGATTGTACATCGGACACGCGTTGGAAGCTGTAGATCTCGCGTTCAGCAAACAGCAAGAACCGCAAGCGATCACTGTCCGTCCTCGATCGACTTCACGACTCGATTCTCTTTCGAGTTTGTATCTTTTTTTCGTTTCTGGCGACTATCGATAGTAAGTATGGAAATATCCTCATCGAACCGATTTTCTGTTACTTTGCGATACCATTGAATAAAATCTTCCAGTCGACGTGTGTCACAGGTGCATTCAAATGATTTCTTACCTTCATCGCACGCTAAAAAATTTCCGAGCGGAAAGAAAACGACACGGTTACAGGGTGCGCTATCTCTCCGTCGCATATTGTACATACACGCATACATTCGTTCGTATACCCGCATATATAATACGTACACGTGTCCATCGTTTTCAGGGTGTAAATAAAAAAAAGGTACATTCGTCCAACTGCGACGCGTCGTTTCCGTTTCTTCCTCAGCCAGCCCTTCGCGTGCCCGCTAGAAACCGGGACCGTCGATCGATCTCCGCTCTGATCATGCCATCTTGTACCTCCCTATCTCGAACCGTGACATTGCGATGAAATGAAACCCGCTTCTAACCATCAGTAACCCATTCATGTGTTCAGTGGTGAATCCTTCTTTTGCAGGCGTCGTCTCGCGTTTGGTTTGCGCCAGTTGGAACAGGCGGCAACCGGCCGTCCAACGATCCTCCGCCGCTAATAAAAAGTTCCTCTGCTCTAACGCATGCGGCAGCTCGTTTACCCACCGCGGTTCCCTAACCAGACATCTGCGTTACGAGTGCCGACAAAATCCACGTTTCAAATGTCCGTTGTGCGACTTTCGCTCGAGATGGACGTCCGACGTATATAGGCACGTACGTAGAAGACACGAGGGTAGCGCAGTCCGCTGCATCGACATCGGTAGAAATTGAGAACCGCACCACATGGAACTAATAGCTAATCGCTCTCTTGTACCCCGAGGAGGATATGTCTCGCAATAAAATGCTTGTTTACAGACACCAAAAAGTGTACACGCATATATATATATATACATATATATACATATTCCGTCACATTGTGTTGTATCACGCAGGGAGAACGGGAAGCTGCGACGCGACGAGGGTCCACCGGAGTTGCGTCTGCGGACCTGATCGTCGTGAGCATCGGTCGCGAACGGCTTTCCCTCGTTTCGATCCGTTCCTCGAGGCGCGGTGCATCCACGGCAGGGGACTCGACGAGAGGAACGCACGCTTGGAATTTCGTTCAACGACGCGACGCGGCTCGAAATGTCTGCTTCTCTCTGTCGCGATCGCGCGTCTCGTTTCGCGCGAGTTTCTCTCGAGCACGCGGCTACCGGGGGTGCTTGATCGGCGTTTCAGCCTTGTTGCCTTCTCACTAACATACCACGAGTCCGCTATCGTTGCGAGTCGCGAGTCGACAACAGCCTCTGGTAATCGTGCATTCGGTGGATAATATCGCGTGCGTTTCGTTTTGCTTTCAGATTCGCGGTACGATTACACGAACGTTTGCTACAGGAAGCAACGGGTACGGTACGACGTGTCCTGCAAGAAGTACCCGTGTCCGAATTGTCCGAGCGTTTTCGTCTGGAAGTGCACGCTGAAACGGCATTTGCGTAACGAGTGCGGGCAAGAGCCACGGTTCAAGTGTCCTCATTGCGAGTATCGTGGCAAGTGGAAGGCGAACGTGTGTCGGCACATCAAGAGGGTTCACAAGGACTGCAGCATCTACGTTCTGAGCACTTAAAAGAGAGAGAGAGAGAGAGAGAGTCTCTTACTCGACGCGACCAATTTGTCAACCGGACCGTGTTCCGCGTTCCCCCATTGAATCTCGTTAATAAATCAAACTTTCACAAATGAATGGAACGATTGCGTTTTTTCGTTTTTTCTTTTCGTTTTTTTCGTTTTCTTCTCAACGCGCGTTCTCAGAGAGCATAACACGACGCGAAGTGATCCGACGCGCGATTTGACGGTGCGATTTGATCGCCACGAGAAAATTTGGTCTCTGCTCGTCTGTTTCAGATTCCGAGCGAAGCTGGTGGCCGGACGGTGGCGGCGGTGCTGGGAGGCCGGCGAAATGTAGACCCGGGAAACTGCGTGCTGCCGTTTACGTCTGTCCGAGCCCGAATTGCACCAGATCGTTTAATTGGAAGGGGAATCTGAATAGGCATCTGAGATACGAGTGCGGCCTCGAGCCGCGGTTTAAGTGCCCCTATTGCGAGTACCGTTGCAAAGTAAAGGGAGACGTGAGCAAGCACATTGTAAGGAAGCATCAGGGCTCGGTCGTTTACGTGATCGACCTGTTCGCCGGCACGCCCGTACACTCGACCGGCTGATCGATCCCATCGATCGCGTTACTTGTATTTTCATTCCAATAAAACACGCTATTTGCCCAGCGCAATTTCCACACGGTGTTGCGACGAGCCCCACTAATACGAGACATTGCGAACGGGACGCCGCGTCTCGATTCCTCAGCCGTTCCCGTAACGCCCGACCGGACGACAGTCGACGGACGTTCAGATAATCGCGATCGGCTCGAAATCGCTGCCGGAGCAGCGAATCAATATTGATTGGGTCGGATCGATTTAACACGCACGATTATTACCCGTAGCCCGGTGGCACCGTTCAGGACGACTCATCGCGAACGATTGGTTTTTTTTCAGGACGCAAAGGCGCGACCAGCTGGACGGGTCATCGACGCAGCAATTGGTTCATGAAACCCATCAAGTACGCCTGCCCGAATCCGAACTGTCGGAGCGTGTTCGCTTGGAAGAGGAACCTCACCAGTCACTTGCGGTACCAGTGCGGACAAAAGCCTAGATTTAAGTGTCCCTATTGTGACTACGTGTGCAAGGTGAAGGCAGACATACGGAAACACATCACCAGAACGCACAAGGACAATGACGTCTATGTGATCGACATATTTCAATCGTGGCAAGTGGTTCGATGAAAACGCTCACCGGCGGCCACTTAACCGGCAAATATTGTAAAACCGTGCGAACCCACGAAAACTCCTGTTGTTCGCCCTATGGCGCGCCGTGTCCGGGCTCGAACGGCGTGTTCGATGTGTTAGACGTTCGATGTGTTACGCGTCTGTAACTCGACCGAAAACGAATAGAGAACGACGACAGCGCGAACGATGTCGATAGGGTCTGATCCTAACGGCCGATTTTTTTCACCATTCTAGGTGCTGGGCTCCGCGTCGTCGCTCGGACGGGAATGAAAAGTACGGACGCGTTTACCACGAGAAAGAAGTACCCATGCCCCAATTGCCCGACCGCCTTCTGCCAGAAATCGGGTTTGACCAGACACTTGAGATACGAGTGCGGACAAGAGCCACGGTTTCAGTGCCCCTACTGTAACCTTCGAAGTAAAAAGACGTCGGTCATTTACACGCACATTAGAAGGAAGCACGCGAGCTCGAGAGTTTTCGTCATCGATATCCAGGGACCGATACCGCGGAACCCGTTCGTCCCGTTTCGAATCAGTCGTTTCTAAGATCCCGTTCGTCGCGAGTTCCCTGTGATTCTTCCTAGGTTTTTCTTTTCACTTCACTTCGCCGATGCTTTCTTCGACGACCGCGCGATTGTAATTCGTTTACGATACATGTATGTATATATGTATATTCGTTTACGATACATGTGTGTATATATGTATATCCGATAGAGAGGAGTGGAGTATACGAGAGCGAGAGATACAGATTGAACTTAATAAAGTTAATTAAAAACTTTCTGTCAATTACACAGCACGCGTACACGTTTATTTGATCACATTGTCAAACGTCGTCAGAGTTGTTTCGTCGTTTGTATACGATCAGTTTCAGAATTCTAGTCGACACTGTCGTCGTAGTCATCGTCGTCGTCGTCGTCGTCATCACCGTCGTCGTCGTCGTCGTCATGGTCGTCATGGTCGTCATCGTCGTCGTCACCGTCCTCGTCGTCGTCGTCCTGATCGAATACTTGTCATAGTTGTTGCACGCACGAATTCTGTCGGCGATTACCATACGGATGGCCGGCCCCGTAGACTTTGCGCCAGTGTTTTGTTGCATTTTTCTGTTTCAGTTGGCAGAAGGGGTTTCAACGCGTGGCGGAACAAGTCGAAGAAATTCTGCTGCCCGAATTGCCCGAGCGGATTCACCAGGGAGACGAACCTTCGCAGGCACGTGCTGTACGGATGCGGCCAAGGGCCGAGGTTCAAGTGTCCATACTGCGAGATGCGCTCGAAAGAGATCTCGAACGTGTACAGACACATCAGAGCGAAGCATCGAGGGATGTGCGTGTTTCTGATCGACGTCGCCACCAACAGACAGTTTTACGCGCGAAAGAACTAATCGAGATCGAGAAGAGAGAGCGGCCTGCCTACTTATACGCGTTTCGTTAACCGATCGTCGAACACCGTTCAGACGTCGAGCGACTGTAAAACAGCGTCAGGAATCACGACGAATCGCGCGTGATCCGCGTCAAAACATGTGTACGATAAATAAACGTTTGAACATCGACTGAGCCGTTCGAACGAAACGAATGTCGCTTTCGAGTTCCCGTCCGCAGTTTCCCTTCTTTTTCACAGTCACCTACGATCGATGACGTTGTCCGCCAACGACAGAGAGAAACGCGAGGCAATCACGATACCCTCTGTTTGTGCTTTCAGGTACGATGTATGTCCCGGGATTGTCGAGCTTCCATTATCGCCTGGATCAATCCCAGCAAATGGAACCGCAACCCTATTATCGTCGGCTAGAGACGAAGCAAGGAAGCATCGATAACGCTAGGTCAGTCCCGTCGATCTGTTTCTCATTGGTTCGCGGGTCCGCCTTTCCATTTCATCGTTTCGTCGCGATCTCGTTCCTCGTGTTTTCTTTTCTTTTTTTTTTTTTTTTTCGCCCCCTCTTCTCACGTCGACCTCGGGATCATCGACGATCGCGATCATCCGCGACGACGAGCAGGAACCGTTTTAATGTAACCGTAACGATGATGCATCAGGTATAGTTGTCCGAAGTGCGAGAGGAGCTACCGACACTTACATCACATGTTGCGCCACTGTAAGTTCGAGTGCGGCAGCCCACCGAGATTTCAGTGTCCCTATTGCGGCATGAGGAGCAAACAGTCCAACAACGTGTACAAGCACATACGGATCAAGCATCCAGGATCGAAGCTCGAGATCGTTGTACTTCACTACGATCAGCAATGAACGCGCGTTCGGCCGTTCGGATCGTCGACGAGTGGCTCGCAATGAGAAAAAGTTTGATAATAAAGCGGCGGTCGATGAACAAACGACAGGTGTTGTTTCATTTTTTTACTCGTCTAACCACACTGTCCTCTGACTCCAGCCGAATTAACGGAGATCGTATCGTTTTTGCAGACGGACGACGACAGACCACGGTCGCTCCCGATCGAGTCTCTCGGCGGCTATTCTTCGATAGTGTATTTGTTTTCGTACATACAGCTTTGAAGATGCCTGCAATCGCTTTATTTGTTCATTCGTATCCTCTGTAACTCGACGAGATACCGATTCATCGTATGTGTGAGCCTGCAAGCACAACATCCGAGTTTACCCCCGCCACACAGACCGTCTCTTTCATTCATCTTTAACCGCGATATCTCTTCTTCGCCGACGGGGTCCACCGCGTATGGTTCTTTCGATCGTTTCGTGATCAAAGTAGTTCCATTCCAAGAGAAAAAGAAACGAGAGAAAGACTAGTACGAAGTAGAAACGAGAAACGCTCGTAGGAGAAACGACGCGTTTCGGCGACAACGTCTCGAGCGAGGTTCACGCATACCCGAGCCCCCGCAGAGAGAGTCGCTCGATTTCCGGTTTCCAGCTAACCGAGCTCTTCCGTTTTTGTTTTCAGCCTTCCTACAAATGTTGCCGCTACCCTGGCTCGAGGACAAGTACCAGGAGCGAACCTCGCGAAAGGGTAAAACCCGCTATCCGTGTCCACGTTGTCGAAAGAGTTACACGACCAAGAGCGCGGTGACCGCCCACTTCAAGTACGATTGCGGGAAACCACCGCGTTTCGAGTGCCCTTATTGCGGCAAGTTGAGCAAGAAAAAGTTCAACATCCAGGATCACATACGGCACAAGCACCCGTCGAAGCCGGTCATCTGCAACACGTTGTTTTAGGATCGTTGCCGGAAGCCATCGTCAAGACACGGACGGTCGTGTACGGTCAAAGATATGAACCGCGTGCTGCACGCGCGATGCAGCGACACGTGTACGCGCCCACGAGTCGGGCACTCGTACGAACCTCGTCTCTGTTAGCTACCCGCGAATCGTTCGATTCTGTTTCGCGATCGACTCGCGATTCGTTGTTGCGACACGTCCCATGGAATCGTGCTCGATCGATTCGAAGGCGAACAGAGCGCGGATAAATCGATTCGCGAGTGTCCCGACACGGTTAGTCATGTAAAGGTCGTCGGTGTGTTAAATGCTGTACGAGAGAATAAACAGAGAGAGAGAGAGAGAGAGAGAGAGAGAGAGAGAGAGAAAGCGAGCGAGCGAACGAGCGAGCGAGCGAGAGAAAGAAGTAGATAGAAAAGTTGTTTGTAGGAAAAGCGAGAGAATAAACCTGCTGTTTTCACGATCAGCCGTGAATTGTAACGCATCGGGGACGGGCGCGTTGTTCGCGTCCCTCGATGCGCGTTTCACCCCTTTGCTGTCTCCCTTCTCTGCATGCTCCACCCCCCTTGTGTTCGATCTCCTGGTTTCTTTCGTTTTCCATTTTCTTTTCTTTTTTTCTTCTTCTATTCGTCTCTTTTCTTTTGTGAGATCAACCACCCCCCCTCAGATTGTGTGTCGGTGCGCGATGCTCTACAAAAGTTCTGCGCGGGAGCGGCTGGCTTACGATGTCTTTACCGTGATACGATGTTTTGTAGGTGACCGACGCGGCAAACCTCGCGTCGCGCGCTCGAGGAGGTACGCGAGGAAACGGGACACGCTGTACAACGCGTTCACCGGGAAATTTCACTGCCCCAACTGTAACAACGGATACGGGCGACGGGACACAATGTTGGGTCACTTTAGGTACGAGTGCGGCAAGGCGCCACGGTACAAGTGTCCTTACTGCACACTGTGCAGCAAGAAGACGTCCAACGTTTATCAACATATCAGGTGTATGCACCCGAAGGAACTCGTCACGCTCGTTAAACTCTATTGAGAGCGTTTCCCCCGCTCGGCCATCTCACGACCGCTCGTTGTTGCATCGCCAGGCTCCGATTGCTCCCCGCCCTCCATCATCCCTCCCGTCTCTTCGGAACACGTCGAATTAAAGCCACGAAGATCGACGGACCGTGTCGTTGGACGCGAGTAAACCCGCTGCCGCACGGAGGGACGACGAGGCTCGCGTCTCGTCGATGGTTACTCTCGTACGATCTTTCCTCTCGCGTGCTTCGGCGACTCGTTCCGTTCCCGCCAAGGTAATTCAACGATGGTACGAACGTACGTCCGATTAACGAGCATTTCGATCTGTTTCGTTTCAGATCTCGGCCCCCGTCAGATACATCTGGCGAAAGGAGCCACGCCGCAACCAAATTCAGGAAGCAAGACACCGCGATCGGTGCTGGGCACCCCCAAGGGCAACGCGGTTGCTTAGAGAAAGAGAGAGAGAGAGAGAAAGAAAGAAAGTATGGGAGGGAGAGAGGGAGATTGCTTCCGATTTGCGATCGCAACGGGAAGCTTCAAGATTCGCTGGACAACGAACGGGTGGTCGGTTCCGGTTCACCTCGTGGCTCTTCGAACGGACGGTTCTATGTATTCGTATAAATAAACGAGAAAGTCTAGGCAAGAGCCCCGAAAGCACGCGTTTATCCTCTCGGTCCCCGTGTAAAGCTCGCGGGACCGTTCTCTAACTCCAGTTCCGGTTCCAGTTTCGGTTCGAGCCTGTTCGAGCTCCCTTTAGTTTCTGTGTCACCTGTTCCTCCCTAGACCCCCGATTGGTTGGTGGTACGTCGCGTTCGTCTGAACGTGGCACGACACCTTCGTTTCAGAGGAGAACCACCCAGCTGCTTCCATTTCTCTCTAACGGTCCATCCTCGTCTCTTTTTCTGCTTACAGACTTCAGGCCGATTGTCCTGGGAAAGTACCACGGTGTCGTTCGAAATTCTCGGCACATGCTCAGGCTACAGACGTCCCTTAACCGGCGCGGGTTCCCGTGTCCAAGGTGTGCCCGTACGTTTCACACGTCCGGCGGCATGAGCCGCCACTACAGACTCGAGTGCGTCGATCTGCCGCGTTTCAAGTGCCCGCACTGCGATATGCGGAGCAAGTACACCCAGGCGGTGTACAGGCACATTAGGGCCAAGCACCGCAACATGGAGCTAAGGTTCGTCAAGCTTTACTAAAGAAAACGTTCGCGTCGCCGCGGTCATCCCACACTTTGATCTCGAGCATATCGATCGCCTGGATAACCGACTCTACGGACGTAGACGCGTACACACGTATACACGCGCATACACGCCTTCCTTCACGCGAAGCACGCTCTCAGCGGTGCTGTACTGACGATCTGTCTTCCCGACTTTTCACGCTTGATAGTTTTTAAACACCGAACGAAAGCGAACGATGCCTCGCGTTGCTTGAACGTAGCGAGCACTTTAAAACATGGACAGGACAACTGCGATATAGCATATAGATAAGTGTTAAGCGCATGTACCCCACTCAGTGGACTGTCTCGATTCGACGAATGCATCGGAGGTAAAGAAAGAAGGAACCGTGGACGTGACCGAAAAACCAGCGATGTACACTTCCGAGCCGACGATAGCGTTGCTAATACTCTTGTTACGGCTACTATTACCATTACCATCATCATCGTCGCCATCATCGTTATTACTGTTGTTATTATTATTATTATTATTATTTTATTATTATTATTTTGTTATCATTACTATTACTGCTACCATTATCATCGCCATCGCCATCGTCATTATCATTATCATTATTATTATTATTATTACGATCACGATCGTTGTTACTATGAGAACCAGATTGTCGATAGCGGTGTACAAACTTCGTACTATCCAAAATTGTTCTGTACCACCGTTGTATCGTTCGACAAACTACGTATTGTACATACATATGCGTGCGCAGAGGCGCAATGTTCCCCGTCCGGTGTTTGTACAGCTCCGTATACTTTATGTACTCGAAATGCCACCAAAAGCATGCAAATTCACGCAACGTAGCAACGAGATTGCGTGAACGAATCGTCATTGCGTAAACCGTGTACGATTTCAGTCACGATGATCGAGAAAGGATTTGAAAACAAAAACAAGGAAAGAGAGAGAGAGAGAGAGAGAGAAAGAGTGTGTGCGTGAGAGAGAAAGAATAGAAACCACATGTGCAAAGGCAATAATTGTCGTTTTCCATATGCTGCGCGTTACGCATTCGTTTCATACGTTTTTTCAAATTTGTCGACTATGTAACCTGATTCCGTTCATCTTTTTTTTTTCATTTTTTTTTTCGTTCTCTTAGCCGTCTTATCATCTAATTACACGTTGCAGGCTCGACCGTGTCACTCCGGATCGCGAGTCACTGCGCTTCCGCTTCTCGTCCGTTCGATCCAAAAAGGGGTCGCAGCGCGCGACGCGCGGACGGCCGGGGCGGATCGAAACGCAGCTGATCTCCTGTCGTTTTCTCCTTGTGAAAGGGGGGCGGCATGTTCACAATTATAGAATCAAAAAGTGAAGCGAAGCCAGGCGCACGATTGTTGATATTGTTAAATCCGTGGTTGCAGGTAGGCAGACAGCAAATCGGCATGGTTGGTTCCACTGTCCTCGTTGCACTCACAGTTTCCTGTCGAAGGACTGTATGATGCGTCACTACCGGTCCCATTGCAACGTGTACGAGACGCGTTTCCGGTGTACGTACTGCGATTACGGGTCAAAGTATAGCTCGAACGTCTACAAGCACGTGCGAAGGGTCCACAAACAGTTGCCCCTGTTTAAGCCCCCTCGACTATTTTTGCGTTGACCGGCGCGGCGAGGAGAAGATGGCGCCGTGCTCGTTCGCCACGAGGAACCACCGGCTGGAGGAAACGATGGGAAATCGACGCTGGAACAAAATCTGTGTTGCGACGCGTCGTATCACCCGTTACTTTTACCAAAGAACGCTACGAATTAATTTTCTTTTTCTGTTTTTTCTTTTTTCCTTTTCTTCTTCTTCTTCTTCTTCTTCTACTTCTTCTTCTTCTTCTTCATCTCTAACACGACACATACTTGTAATCGATCGATTTTCACCCAACCAATGAATAAAATTCGTCTGCTTTGTTTGATCACCGGAAATGGCTGTTGTACAATTATTTGCCGACTCAATTGAATGTTACTCCAACGGCTTCGTTGGGACACGCGCGTTCTCCTCGGACGCGAAGACGAAGCGTACCCCTGCCAATTAGCCGACCGAATCGTGGACATGGTTACTGACCGGGTGGGTGATCTGCTTTTCTTTTCCAGAGCTCGCAGGCGAGTCGCGTCGGAAGAGACAAGTGGGACAGGTCCAGAGGTACTTTTGTCCGAAGTGCTGCAGCTCGTTCAGTAAGAAGGCGAATATGATGACCCATTTTAGATACGAATGCGGTATGGAGCCGCGGTTTCAGTGTCCGTACTGCGGTAAAAGGGACAGAAAGTCTTCGAACACGTACAGGCATATCAGGACGTATCACAAGGATAGCAGAATTCAAGCGTACAGGCTCTACTGAATCTCCCGATGTCCCCGATCATCCCCCGATCTTGGTAGGGAGGGCGGACGAAAGGAAGGAAGGAAGCAGAGAGAAGAAAGGAAAGATACAGTCGTACGTGTGCGAATTGAATGCGTGTGCATCGAGACCCGGTAACCAAACGAGAAAAGTGTGACCAGTTGTTGTTGTGTGTACAAAATTACGAAATAGATGTCTCCCATCTACCGTGAGGACGATTAATTCCGCCTCTCGGTCGTCTCCTTTTGCTCGTCGATTCCGTTCGTTTCAGCCAGGCGACCGAGGCCTAACCGCAGGACCTGTAGTAGGTGTTGGCTCGCGCGTCGCTGCTACTTTCGATCTTTCGCTCCGATCTTTGCTCGTTACATTACTTATTATTTTTTTTTTTCTCTTGTTTCACTCCAGCCCCAGAACCGCCCACCCCGCCGCCCCGACACCACCCTTCGCTCTTTTTCCGTTCGGTACCAGTTTCACGGCCACCCGGCGCACGCAGCCCAGCTAACCGTCTGCTCTGTTTTCTTGTTCGTAGGACGGCCGCTGCAACCATACGATACCGACGTTTTGGGCGCACTGGCCGCGAACATGGAATACAGAGAGAGACGGAACGCCGCTAAACACGAGGACGACACCTCCTTCTGGCACACCGGCAAGATGTCCTATCACTGTCCTAGGTGCAACGCGGGCTACACCTACAAAAAGACCCTGAAGACGCACTTGAAGTACGACTGCGGGAAAGAGCCAAGATTCAAGTGTCCTTACTGCAACAAGCGGGACAAGTGCTCGTCTAACATTTACAAACACGTCAGGATGCGACACGACGGGATGCCCGTGATCGTGCACAGAAATTGAAGCGGCCAGCCTCACCCCCAGTTCGTTCCCCTTTTCTCTGTCACGCTTCCCGCGACTGATTTTTAATTGGCGACCGTAACGAGCACGACCATCACCACGTCCTCCTCGATCATCGATAATTCCGTGACCCTGCCCGCATCCCCGGACCGATTTTTTTCGCAACCGACAGGTCGAGTCGAGACGTAGGTTACCGAACGCGCGTCCGTGTATCTCGGTATTATCGGCTAATCGTAAGTTCCTACGGTAGAAGAATCGGAAACCAGGTGAGAGAAATATATATATATATATATAGAGAGAGAGAGAGAGAAAGAGTATAAAATAGCCACGGCAAGAACATATCGAAAGCGACGATAAGTATTTCGAACGAATACGAATTACGAGCGACAAACGCTGGTACCGGATGTATCGTATACCTGAATAAAATCGTCAGACGTTTAACTCGAGACGTATCTGCGAGGCAGTCGATCATCTCGGACGATCGTTCGTGTTCCCATCGTCGTCCCTCTCATCCTTTTTGCAACAGATGACGAACAGAGCTCGTGTGTATGTGCTCGCGCGTGCGCCCGTACGCCGAAAGGCGACGCAACGTGTGTGGATGAAGGACGCGTGTCGAATGATCCATCTTTCATTTTTCTGATGGTCGCGGCCACATGCGTACACGTATATACATATACGTATATATACATACATATATACAGACATATCTAGATCTATCTATTAATTACGTTGCCTCTGTTCCGACCGTCGCGACGTTCAGTCGCGCTTTATCGAGACGCGCGTTAGATCTGTTCGCAGGACCCGTCCGAGACGTCGCGTGTAGTAATCGACGAATCGGTAGCGAATCGATCGGCGCAGGACTAACGGTGTCCTGATTCTTTTCAGATATACCGATAATGGAGTGGCCGAACGTGAGGACGCAGGCCTCTGTCTCGAGTTACATCTGTCCGAAGTGCAACGCGGGATTCCGAAGGATGTGGGACCTGATTAGACACAAGTGCGGCCAGATCCCTAGATACGCGTGTCCTTATTGCCATAAGAAGGACAACTCATCCTCGAACGTTTACAGGCACATCAGACGATGGCATCCGAAGTTGCCAGTCGGTGTGAACAAAATGTTCTGAATCGGTGTCGAGACGCGACACGCGCAACTACACACGTCGGAGGAGTATCGTATACATAGTTTAGAGAAGCAGACCGCGGGAGGTGGATCGAAACGGTCGTTCTCCGCGCCTCTGCGTTTTACCCGGCCCCGTAGATTCTTCAAACGTCACTGTTCATTCCAAATAGCGGTACGCGCGCGTCGAGTGAGTCACACGTCGAGTACCCGTAAACCTATCCTTATTTGTAAATATTGCAAGAGGAGAGAAAATGCGCGCGCGCGACAGCGCACGAATGTCGTTCCTTCGTAGCCAAGATCTACGAGCTCCGCCCTAGGTTGGCGCGATCCAACGACGCGTTACGCTTGTAGGTGCTTGTCTACGCATCCATGAAACGCAGTCGAATCTTTATACCCTCCTAGTACGTAAACTACGAATACCTATATACATATATATATATGTATGTACCTACACGCAGACACGCGCGCACATAACACACACGGACACACGCACAGCGGTTGAGCGTACAGAGAATCGAGGACATATCGAGTTTTGTGTTTTAATTTTCAGAGTGGAACGGCTCGTCGTCCCATTCGAAGATGAACGCGGCGAAGTGCCCGCCGTGCGGCAAGATGTTCGCCAAGCACAGGGAGTTGGCCTTCCACGCGAAGCAGCACGCGTGCGAACAGAAACGCAGGATCCGTTGCGTGAAACGCGCCGCTGCGTTCCTCTGCGGCAACAGTTTGGACTGCGACCGATGCGGGAAGACGTTCAAAAGGCGGAAAGATCTCAATTACCACGTTCGCCATTTGTGCGGGATCCGCGGGATACAGTGCCCTTACTGCAACAAGTGTTACACGTACACGTCTAACGTCAAGTACCATATCAGTCGTTGCCACAAGGGGAAGGAGGTCTATTACAATAAACTGTGTTGAACGACGATCGTGTTTTCACGCGACTCGCCGCGGTCCGTTCCCCTCTCGAATCGGTCCTCCGTTGTCGCTTTTCCGGAGTAAAACGTTGTGACAAGTTGTGAAAATTCTTTACCTTTTTTACACACGAATAGGACACGAAATTACGGATATCACGGACGTCTTCGTAAACTTCACACCGTCTAGTCATATCGTCGAGCGTGAAAAAAGTGTAAAGGAATCTCTCGTAAGCATCTCATGTAACGTGTTTTCAAATGATTAAACGCCCGATGAACTTTCACTCTCCGTCGTTTTTCTCTTCTCCGTCGTCCCCGTCGAGATTTGGAACGTTAGACCCTCGTTCCTTTTCTATCTACCCCTTTAACGTGTACCATCGAAACTCACCCTCCACCCATTCCGCCTCCCGTTTCTGTACCGTGGTGCTACTACTCGCTTCCCTCTCCCCCGACGCATCCGCATCCCCCTAGCACGGTGTAAAGCACGCGGCCACGTGGCTCTGACGACGATTAACCATCGCGTGTCTTGATTTTTTCAGGTGACTACCGTGGGGACCAGTTTTACAAGTGGAACGACGTGGATTTAGTTAGCTATTCGTCGGCCGAGATGAAAAGCCTCTTGAACAGGTACAGATATCACCCGGACGAGCGGAAAAGGTTCGAGTGTCTCAACTGCGGGTGTCGTTTCACGCAGAAGACGACCATGACCAGGCATCTGCGGTACTTTTGCGGCCAGGGGCACCGCTACCAGTGCCCTTACTGCGACATGAAAGCCTCGTGCTCGTCGAACGTTTACAGGCACGTCAGGTCGAGGCACGCCGGATACAAAGCGCACGCCATCAAGCTCTTCGCCTCGATCAACCCCCGGAGGACCATGTAAAACCGGCGCTTCTCGTCCCAGCGACGGAAGCGGCCGGTTGGGAGGCTCGCGCGCGATCGGGCAAGGAGCGAACAATAGGTAGAATAAACGAAACGAAAAAAAGAAACGAACCGAGTCGAGGCGATTTTAGCAACGTAAGGTCGTGTACAATTTTTCATCGCATGTTCTTCGATTACAAATATATATACATATGTGTCTTTCTCTGTAACAATCTTCGATCGCATTGATCTCTCGGTACACACGTACATCGTCCCATACCAGTCAGCTTTGCTTGATAACGACGCCCCAACGAGGTGTTCGTCCTTCGAGCGAGACCATCGAGGGAAGATCCTCGTTGAGCGTCTCTTCTCTCGACGATCTTTCGATACGAGAAAAACCGATCGTCGGCCCACGATTATCCTTTACTATATATTTCTCTTTCTTTCTCTCTCTCTCTCTCTCTCACTCTCTCTTTCTCTGACTCTCTCACCTTATTCTTCTCCCTTAATGTCGCGGCGACTCGGGATACGATGCACGCACACGCTGCTGGACCGGACGGCGACCACGAGGCACACGACCCCGCTAACTCGTGTTCCTTCGATCTTTCAGGTGTTTGCCAGAACGTAACCAGGAAGCGGCGGAAAGTGTACTCGATGAACAAGAGTCACTATTGTCCACGCTGCAATCGCGGGTTCACCCTTAAGAAAAACATGTCGCGGCATCTGCGTCACGAGTGCGGAATGGCGCCGAAATATCAGTGCCCTTACTGCGACAAGCCCTCCAAGTTTACCCAGAATATTTACGCTCACATCAGGAAGTATCACGCTGGCCAGGTGTTGTGCTTCAAACGGCTCTACTGAACCGGGCCGGGGTGTTCTCGCGATCTACGTGTCTGGTCAACTTCAGCAATAAAGCTTCGAATCCCAGTCTATCGAGTCTGTTCATTTCCGTGTAAGAGAACGTTGCGCAGCTTCCGTTCGGTCGGACGACGATCTATACGTACGCGCACGTATACATATATATATATATGCAGTGTGTTCTGACTGAAGGAGGCCATCTTGGTTTCTTCTTTATTTCCGATCGCACGTAGAACGTTCGTGGTAAAACTTGAACGGTTCCAAAGAACGAAACGCAACGAAAGACAGACTTTCGTCGAGTTTTTCGCCGCATTCCTTCTTCAGGATTACTTGGATAATTGCGTAAAAATGGTACGCGTCGTTGAAAACAAAGGACACACTTTTCGGGTAGTCTTCTTCAGCCGAGAAACTCCATATGCATATGTATAAAGAGATCAGGGTGGGAGAGGATCAGACGGAACTCGCCTTACTAACCACATCGCTAATTTTGATTTCAGATGTTGCTGGTGGTAAGCGGAAGGCCCGTGGTCGACGAATACCGTTCAGATGGGAATGGATGTACTAAGGGAATCACGAGTTCTCATCGTTCCGTGAACCGTCCATCGTATCGCTCTCTCCTTTTCTCTTTCATCTCCGCTTATTTGTCTGTGTAACTTGTGAATAACAATAAAAAGCAACGCGACACTTTTCACCGTTTCCCCTCTCTACGTGTTCATTCTCCGAAGATGGTATAGCGGAAAAGGCCCCCGAACGTTCGTTGCTTCTGAACACGTTTGTCCCGGCTACGGTTTCGTAGACGTAGAGTTGCCGGAAAGACAGAGCGACAAGAAAAAAAAAAAAAAAGAAAAAAAAACACAAAGCGAAACGAAAAAAAAAAAAAGAAAAGACAGAACGAACCTATGCAATTACCGCTCCTTATACGTATGTGTCGTCGAGCTAACCGTTTCCCTGTTAATATCACTTACCGAGAAAACTACCGTGTAATTTCCAGTGATGTTCAACCTGTCCGCATTGCCTTACCTGACCGCCATGGCTCCGGATCGGAGGCGAAGACGCTACAACACCGGTATGCTCCCGGCAGTGAACACCGCCTCCCGTGGCAACTTCGGCTGCCCCACGTGTCACAAGACCTACAAATGGTATCGGGGACTTCATAGACATTTGAAGTACGAGTGTGGTAAGGCGCCGCGATTCAAGTGCCCGCACTGCATGTACACCGGCAAACACAGGTCGCACGTGTACTCGCACATCAAGAGCAATCACAGCAACCGGCCGATTTACGCTCTGGACACGCAACAGGGCTGAAACGAAACCGCGGCCGTCCGTTCTCTTCGCGCGTCAACCACCCCTCCCGACCCCCAACGCCACCAGTCACGTATCACTCGTAAGCAATCACGCGTACGACGTCCGCCTCTTCCTAGGGCCTCGTCCGTCGTACCAGTCTCTTAGCGATCGAACGTTTACCAAAATTCTCGTCCTCTCGTCGAACGTCGCTCGTTTCCTCGCTGCCGCGTGCGCGCAAAAATCGTACGCGGATCGACACGATCGATGCTCTGCCGCTTAACGATAGTTGGCTGCCATTGCCGGCCATTCTCTCCGTATTGTACATTTTTATCCTTAGCCGTTGTATAGAAAATAAATAATTCGTTAGAGATAGAAATCGCTCGTCGCTGCTTTCTCCACCTCCGATTGTATCAACTCGTATTAATCACCCGATCGATGTACACGACAATAAAGGAGAACGATTAAGAAGACGTGTAATTACGTGCGCAGTGGAGAGGGAGGAATTCACGCTTTTATTTCATGCCATTTTTCTACTTTCTTTTCTCTTTTTGTTTTCGTCTTTCATCGTTGCTCACCGTCGATGGCGACGACGAGTCCAACCGCGAGCGTACCCCGACGCTCGTCCCCGGCAACAGCTCAGCTCGACTACTAATCGTTGGCAAACGTTTCTCTTTTCTTTTTGCAGATCACCGAACGCGCGCTTACAACACGAGACAGAAGAGCTCGAAACAGCTGCACGAACGCAACAGGCATCCGTGCCCGAACTGTTTGCGCAGCTATAAACGCCGTAATCACATGATGCGGCATTATAAGTACGAGTGCGGGATACCCCAGAGATTCGAATGCCCGTACTGCAAGCACCATCTCCGCCAACGTTCCCACGTGTGGACCCACATACGCACGATTCATCCGAAACGCGACCTCTACTGCATCGATATCGCCACGGACACGATACTCTACTATCAGGAGCATCGTACCGATTACCACAAAGATCACCTGCCGGTCGTTCCGACGTCGGCCAATTTCCCGATCCTCTAGTATCGCCTCTCTCTTCCGATCGTCTGTCGATCGCGTCGACGCGTCGATTCGTCGTGTTCAGTGACGTTCCGATAAGCTTTAAGGAAACCTTATCTGTAGAATAAACGCCAGTTGAGACCAACCACGAAGTTTCATATTTTTTGTTTCACGGTGATGGTGTGTCGTGTGCGGTTCGTCTCATTTCGATAGGAAGGTAATTGAGATTGGACGATGATGAACGGTTTTAATGCAGGTTTACAGGTGTTCACGACGAGCGAAGAGAATAGACTATGAATTTGACGGTTTAGCCGACCGAGTAACGCGTCGGCTTCTCGTTTTTGTAAAGATCGAATCGAAGAGGGAGAGATCCCGGTAAAGCTCGGGCAGGCGAGGATATTCGCTCTCCTGGCGTCCAGTTCAGCGCGGTTTTGCGAACCAACGTTTGCGTCCAAGTGCGTTCTTAATAACGTTCTCTTCCTTTCTGTATCTGTTTCAGAAAGAGGGAAGGACGAGGGAAAGATGGAGATCGAGCGGTTTTACGGCCGTTCCGGCAGGGTGTTCACGATCATCAGACGCGACGGGATGTACGAGTGTCCCAGTTGCCACAATTTGTACAAGTGGAAGAAATCGATGCTGTCGCATCTCCGGAATCAGTGCAAACAACCGCCGCGGTTCGAGTGTCCCCACTGCACGATGAAAAACTACCAAAAGTCCCACATGATCCGCCACTTACGCGTGCACCACCCTCAACTCGCGCAAATGTTCTGGGACCGAAAGCTGAACGGCTTCTTCCAGCTGTAACTTCGACTAATTCCCCGCTGTTCAATCGATTTGTTGCTCACAATAAAGCTTCCTGATGAACTGAACAACGAACCGGTTTCACCCCTCCCTAGACTAGGATCCGGACTGTTTCCGTTCGTTTTTCGATACGTATTTCAATCGATGGTGGGGCAACGTTGTTCTCTGGTTTCGTTCGCCAGCAGCGTGGCGTCGGTTTGTCCCGCGTTCGTTCTTGGCGGAACAAGCCAAAAGAATTCTTTTTTCTCCTCTCTTCGTTTTCCCGAAGAAAACCCCTGTTTACAATTTCCTGTAACATTTGACGAAGACTAGTCGGAGGTTCCGCGGAATGCGGCGCGCGCGTCTCCGTGGTCGCAGCGAGACGCACCGGTTCGTCGCTCGATCTCGAGGCTCGCGCGTCCGGTCGCGCGTCGCGACGCATTCCCTGGGAACGCGCGAGAACGTTCTCGCAAGCCGCTGTAAGTTGTATAGCCACTCCGGTGCCGGCTGCGAGTGAGCGATGCTGTTCAGAATTTATGTCTGCGTGTTGCAGGATACCATATTCTACCGCCACCGCACGGACAAAACCAAATGTTCAGGAGCCGATCGGGAACAGCGCTCGGCAGGCGTTGTTTGGAAACGGGCAAAACCGTGAAACGGCGGGGCTTAAAGGTAAACGCTTCCGATAAGAAGAAACCGTTTCAATGTCAAAAGTGCGGTCGCGGGTTCACCTTGAAGAGAAACAAAGATCGGCACGTGAACTACGAGTGCGGCCACGAGCCAAGATTTCAGTGCCCGTACTGCGGCCTCCGCAGCAAACAGACCTCGCCGGTCTACGCCCACATCAGGAAGAAACATCCGGAAGAGGAAGTGTTCATCTTCGACATGAAGCTCTGAACTCGATCGTTCTCGGCTTGATCTCGATCTCGATCTTGAGCGGTGTAAAAATTACGTGTCGCTTTTCGACTTTGCTCGCTTTCTGTGGAAACGTATCTCTTTCTCTTTCTCACTCTTTCTTTCTCTCTCTCTCTCTCTCTCTCTCTCATTCTCTGCCTTTTTCTCGTTCTACTCGATCGCACGGATACATCTCTGAAGATCTGTACGAGGAGCGACGTGGATGACTCAACCAACACGAAGAGGTTCAACGTTCAACTCCCACGAATACGTCGCCAGGAATACTTTCAGTAAATGTCTCCGAGTGAATTTTGCAAGATGATTACAGTGAATTCTCACGCGGCTATTAAACATGTACGCGTTACGATCTCTCGTAGTTTAGAATTTTTGCTAATCGTTACTCGATAACGATCCGGTAACTAATCCTCGCTTGCGTTCCCACGTACGCGAACGGACGGCCAAACCTGAACGATGTCGTCATCGCTTCAAGACTATGGCAAACAACGATATCGATTCCATAGATTTAATTACCGTTAATCGTAGATTAAGAGATGTACTTTCCGCTATTAGACGAGTTACGAAAATTGAATATAAGCACTATTAAAGTCATGCGATTCGTATAACAGCGCCAGTTGTTCGAAAAAAAAAAGAAAAAGAAAAAAAATGAAAGAAAATCTGGGAACGATCGAAATTGGCTCGACATTTTCATCTTCTTCAAGATCATTCACAAGTCTTTAAGGTATCCTTTCTTCCGTTAACGGCCGACGTGAACCCGAAGCATGTACCGATCTTATTTCGATCCGAACCCGCCGATCCCATTTCTCCCTCCCCCCCCCCTCTCTCTCTCTCTCTTAAGATCCGACGAAAGATCTCACTCTCTCTTTCTCCCCCAAATCAAAATCATATAACGCCCTGACAATTCCACGGTCCGACTAACTAACCAATCTTGAAGTTTCAGGTTTCTATGTCGCAGCACCACAGTTGGATTTAGAGTACAATTTTTTACAATCTTTTCGAGAATCTCTCTCGTTCGAGAACGCGAGAGGTAACAGGGAGGGTGGCCTGGCCGACGGAAACGGCGCGTCCGTCTCAAGACCGCTGCCGAACTGTTACGCCCAGGGGAAGATGAAGAACGCGCGGGCGAAGGGCTCGCGCGGCGACATCTACGTGAAGCCGTTCGGATGCCCGAAATGTGGACGTTGCTTCACGGTGAAGGGGAACATGACCAGGCATTACAAGTACGAGTGCGGCCAAGAGCCAAGGTTCCTCTGCCCTTACTGCGAGTTCCGGAGCAAACAGACCTCCAACGTGATGTCCCACATCAGGACGAGGCACACGGGTCAGAAGGTGTACGTGATGCACGTCAAGTACGAGAATTGAAACGGCGGCCGTCGAGTGTCCGTCTTCGCGGAGAGTGCATCGCCATCGTTCTCTGTCGAGCTGCGACTCGCGATACGAACGAGATTCAAGACAATCGACCGGTTCCCACGAAACGGTGTACCTACACCGGATCACGTTCGCCATCGGCGGACGCGCACCCTCCGCTGCGAGGCGGATCGCCAGAGGTTCGCTGTTCGCAACGGAAGCGCATTCAGTCTCCGTCCGAACTAGAACGCGATCCCTCTGCGAGTTTCATTCGTTTAGATACTAATGATTTGTATACACGACACATTACGCATACGTACACACGAACACGTAAACCGTTGATATACCTATATATATCTCTATATACACAACTATGTACGCATACAGAATTCATCTACACGCATTAACATATACATGTACACGCATACATACGTACAAGCATACAAATTCCATTGTTATCGAGTCTTTTTAAGTGTTCTCTAAGGTTAAGGAACGATCGTTTGCGAGATATTACGCGTATCATGCGAAACGGGACGATGCTCAAGCGAATCTCAAATTTTAGGTAAACAAGCGCGTATGTTGGCTAGTTTTATTGCGCGTTGAGGAACTGTTTTCGCGTTCTTTTTTTATTTTTTTTTTTTACGTACGAGTCCCCGCAGCAACCGCCGCCGCCGACGACGACGACGGCGGCGGTTTGCCGGAAGAGTCGGACTTCGACGATGTTTCGAATACAAGTGCATTTAAGGTTCCACGATGCGTGCGCGCAGTCGAGCGAAACGTTCTTCGATTCCTAGACGTCCTATTAGATGAAGCTGTGTATGTTTTTTAAAAGAGGGATGGGAAGCTAATAACGATAACGATAATAACGATTACGATTATAGTAATAATAACGATAGTAATAATAATAATAACGATAAGAAACAACAACAACAACAAGAATAATAACGACATCCTTACTTCGTTCGTAGTAGCAGATGGAGAGCTAGATCAAATTCTGAAAGGGAAGCGAACGCGCGTTCGACATTTCCGCGTTGTTTCGAGTAATTTTGCGTCCGGCACGCGGCGCGTTGTTGGCTGTTCCATGGGGGAAGGAACAGAGGGTGCAAAGCGCGCGCACACCTCGACGCGCCAAGACTGAACCAGGTACAGGGTGAAGCGGTCGGGGCGAGCGTTGTTTTCTCTCGCTTTCGTTTCGGTCGATCGGACGGCGATCGATAATCAACGATCGCAGGCAAAGCCAAGCTTTCCGGATCGGTTCGGCGTACTGTGTGCAGGGGAAGTTAAACACGGGTTGCGAACGGCACGCAGGTTCGCAACCGGCGCGCACGACGGAATCCGTTACGTTTCATCGCGTCGCGATCGTGCCGATTTTCACGATTACTTTCCGATTCCCGCTGTGTTCTACCTGCACCTAGACGTTCAACGTTAGTGGCCGACTGTTTTTGTTGCTGTGATATCATTAACAATGTTGTAGCTGTAAGTGCGTTTATCGGATAGGCAAGAGTACGCGAGGCGGGCGCGATCCCCCCATTCGTGTCATTAGAACAAGGCGGCGTTGTTCTCACCTACCGTTCGGTCGCGTACCACCGAGCCGTTGCGTTCTCCGGGACTTCGATTACGAATAAATTGTTCGCGAATCACGATTCGATGTCTAAACAAGTTACTAAACCTTTACTACCCTCCGCGGTGTTTTGTGATCGTGTATCGTCGCTGTGGAATTGTAAGATACGAAATAATAAATTGATGTTCAAACATTCGAACGAGTCGACCTGTGATTACTGGACAGTTACCACGGGACAGTGCACGGTCGTATCGCTTCGATCAATCTGTCGGTGACACCTCTTTCTCTCTCTCCCCTGTCAACCCTTTCACCACTTTCTGTCGTCGTTTCCCCGCAGCGCGTAACGTACCCTCTTCACCCACCAGTGAATACGCGGCAAAAGCACCCTGTTCTCTATGTGAATTTCGTTTCCTCGTCCGTTCAACCGTTTCGTTTTAACGACACGACACCGAGGTCCGTATGAACGGACGTTCATCCATTTTTATTTTTCGTTTTCAGAACTGGACATGCTGGACTCGATGATGAACTCAGTCGCGAGGGATCGGATGCCGAGGAGGAAGTCCCTGCTCTTCTACTGTCCGAAATGCTTACGCAGTTTCACGCTCAAGGGCAACCGTAATCGCCATTACAAGTACGAGTGTGGACACGAGCCTCGCTTCAAGTGTCCGTACTGCAAGCTGAAAAGCAAGCAGACCTCTCAGATCTACTCGCACATTCGAAAGAAACATCCGTACAAGACGGTTTGCGTGATCGACTTGAAACGTTGAAACTGTATCGACGAGCGTGATAATAAACGTACATTACCAACCTGTCGCATCATCGTTCGTTTTACCGTCATCTTAACATTTATCTTCCAGAGAGAAAGATAGAGAGAGAGAGGGAGAGAGAGAGAGAGAGAGATGAAGAGAGTGAAAGCGAGAAAGGAAGTGGCGGGGGTATGGATGTGAACGGGAAGAGAGGAAAGGGTTGCGCTTCCGTTCGGTCGCGACTTTGGTCGCGTTCCGCGGTGGCTCAACGTCCGCTAACGATTGCGCTCTTTTGATTTCAGTGGATTGTTCGTTTCGCCTGGTATACGGAAATTACGAAGCCAATCCGTATCAGGAGTCGAGCAAATTCCACCCGTTGGAGGACATCTACGGACCGTTTCGCCGCAGAGGGAGCAACAATAAGAATTACACGTGCCCGAAATGCGGGAACGGTTACACCGTAGTGAAAAGTCTGAAGCGTCACCTGCGTTACGAGTGCGGGGTCGCGCCCAGGTTCAAATGCCCGTACTGCGGCACGCGTAGCAAGCAAAGGGCCCACGTGAACGAGCACATACGTAGGAAACACTCGGGGCAACGAATCTACATCATCGACTCGCCTTGAGGACGAGCTCCTCCGGCGGCGTCCTCGTCATCGGTTTTCTTCTCTCTTTCTCGTTACCCCCGATCCGCGATGTCCACGTCGCGCGGTTAACGAAAGTGTCGCGCGAGCAACGATGGACGTCGCAGGGACGACGTCGTCTGCGGTCGGTCCCGAGGTCGGTCCACTTTTAGTCGGCAAGAAGACGGAACACTAGCCCGTTTTTCTTTCTCCTTTCTTTTTCGGTTCCCCTCCCGGATCGACGCGACTTTTCTGATTTTTTCGAGGCTGCTCGGAAGCGCGACAGGGCAGCTGGAACGGTTCCAACGAGCGTGAGATGGTGCGAGCGAAGCGTCGTCGCAACGACGACGACGCTCTGGTGGATGGGTGAAGGGGTGTGATCCGTACCGGGAAACGGTCACGGTCCCTATTTTCCATCTGGTTTGTCCTCGCTTTGTCCGAATCTTTGCGCACTTTGTTTTCTCTCTTACTTGGTTAACGAAGTTGCCCGGGGCCCGCGCGAACCCTTTTGCGTTGTTTTTTTTTTTTTTCGCCTCTATCAAAGATACTGATGTATTATTATAACGCCAGCTTGCGGACTTCTCGGGGACAAGGTGGCGGGAAAAAATAACTCGCGATAATCCGATCCTCTTCGTAACGACAATCGCTTCCATCATTATTATCCCTACTCTTATTATTCTTATTATTATCGTCACTATTATTGTTACTATTACCATCGTTATTATTATTTTTATCATTACTATTATCATTATTATTACGATTGTTATCGTTATTTTTATTATTTTTACTCTTATTATTATTATTATTATTATTATTATTATTGTTATTATCACCATCTTTTTCTTTCGCGTTCCTGAAACATTACTGCCCGGCCGTGCGTGCACGCCCCGTGATCGTCGACTAATCCCGTTTCCTTTTTACTTGTGTTTTTTTAGACCTGAAGAGGATCAAGATCGAAACCGATCTGGAGAATCTTTGCTCGGTCGTGATGGAAGAAACGAAGGATTTCGATTACGAGGAAGAGAAACCGCTCGGCTCGAGGAGGCGTAGGGGCACCGCTCTTCGTGACATCGAGAGGCACACGTGCTCTAGGTGCTCCAAGAGTTACATACACGCCTGGCATTTGAAAAGGCACACCAAGTTCGAGTGCGGGCAAGAGCCGAGGGTTCAGTGCCCTTACTGTGCCGCGCGTATGAAACAACGTGGCCACGTTTACAGGCACATACGTCAGTGTCATCGTGGTCAAAACGTGTACGTGATCGATCTGAACTGAGCGCGGCGGTGGCCGACGATTCGACCGGGAATCGAGGAGAAAAGTGTCGCGTCCACGTGATCCCCGCACAGACTCTGGCTGGTGCAAAGCTGTTCTACACGCTCGACAGATTTAGAGTACGCGTTCTTCGCCTCTGTGTGCATTAGAGAATTCTTTTGTTGTTACCGGAACCGTATTGTACAGTACAGCGTTGACGAAAAAAGTATTCGAAACAAATAAATTGCAAAGCAAGATCGTTGCCTAGATTGCGACAGATGTGTTTACAAGCGTACCAATGCTGTTGCGTTCTCGTCACACCAATTCCCTTGTGATACTATCTATTATCGTAAGGCTCCACGTAAGTGGCTCGCACGCGAGAGATCGGCAGAGAGGGAGAGAGGGAGACGGTGAGAGACATTTCTAATTTGTCACGTTCGATTTCAGGTTGGCGTCGAAAAACGCCAAGAATCGACGGAGGAGGACCGCGAGGCCGCTGCTTCGAAGCGGACGAGTCGCCGGCCAGCTCGAATTTCTGTCCAAAGTGTTCGGTAAAGTTCGCTTGTTTGCGCGATCTTCGCGCGCATATGATTCGGGTGTGTGGATTCCAGTCGAAGAAGATGTGTCCGTACTGCGACACCGTGGCGAGCAACGTCCAGCAGGTTCATCGACACATCGAGAGTCGTCACCCCAGGCTGCGTCGAGGGGTGCTCGAAGTGTACGACGTTCACGGGGACGACTGATCGAGCCGTTCTCGCAGTGGCTGTCTCCGATGTGTTCGTAATTCGCACCTTTGTATTGTCAATAAATAAACAGGTACCCGTTCGTCGGTTAGTCGATAAAAGAGAAAAGAAAAGTGAAACAATTAAACGAAATGCTCTCGACCGTAGTTGGGTTTCTTGTCTTTGACAAAAAAAAAAAAAAAAAAAAAAAGCATCTCCCAATTCGAAGAGTCGCTCGTTTATGCTCGCCAACTAACGATCCTCGTTTTCTTCTTCCTGTGACTTGCAGACATACCGATCCCGTGTATGACTATGCCGAAGAGCTTTCAAAGGAATTGCAACTACCCGATGATGCCGCTGATCAAGGACCTGGCGACCCTTTGGATGGCGAAGCGGGTCGAGTTTCCGTATCGGTGCGAGACCTGCGGCAAAGGGTACCAACACCGCGCCACTTTGGTCAGGCACACCAGGCACGAGTGCGGCAAGGAGCCGCAGTTCAAGTGCCCCTATTGCGCCCACAGGACCAAGCAACGCGGCAATCTTTACCAGCACATTCGTACCAATCACCCCGGCAAGAACGTCTTCTCGAGCAGTATCTAAAAAGGCTTCGCGCGATTCCTCTTCTTTGTTTCCCCTCTCGAATCCTCCCCCTTCTCTTCGCAACTTCCGCTCTAGCCGTTGCTCGACGATCGTGTCGTTCCTCCGTGAAATCACGTCCCCGTTTGTCCGATGTACGCTGATGTACCACGTAGAACGTTTGAACGCTGTAACCGCGGTAGAGACGTAGACAGTGATCGTTTCCGTTTCCTAGCTAACGATGGAAATGACGACCGAGCGACTGCCATTCGCCATCGTACCGTCGCATTTTGTACGTAACGCGAGCCTAAGTGTAAAGCAGATTGTGCCAAATGAAAAATATAACGAGGAATAAAAGGCGACGTTTGTAAATGCACTTGCACACGTTCAGCCTCGATGCAAAACCAATGCCACCTTCTACGTTCATTCACCCCTCACCGTTTCGTCACGTTTCGCCGCGGCGTCGCTCGAATCCGACTAGAGAGATTTGATTTCTCCCTGTTTTTCCAGAAGCATCCTGGCCCGACGGGCATCGTTACCACGGCAGAGCGCTTGCGAGCGCGAAGCTGCCGCAGAAGTCGAGCAGCTTGGACAGAAAGCCAGGCTGCTTCAGGTGTCCGCGCTGCAACAAAGCGTACCGTTGGCTGCGGAACATGAAGAAGCATTTGAGGATCCAGTGCGGCAAAGATCCGAAGGAGTGCTGCCCGTACTGTCCGTACAAAACGAAATACAAGAGCAGCTTGCAGAGGCACGTTCTGCGCATCCATCGTGGATGATGTCGCGCACCCTCGTTGCACGGTGATACATATGTACATCATCGATAAAAAGAGAGAAAGAGAGGGAGAGAGAGAGAGATAGAGATGTCAATTTGTCGACAACCTCTTGCCTGTGTAATCGCAATAAATAGTTGGAAGACGAAGAAAGCGTTGCATTCGTTCCACGCGTGTCCGACGATCTCGATCTTCTATCGCGTCGAAGACGTGGCGGCGGACGCCGTTAGATCGTGGGTGTTCGCGCGGAACGCTGACTAGCATTTTTGTTTCAGGTGCGAAGTATACGTGCGACTGGTGCGGCCGAGCGTTCGCCTGGCCCTCCAGCCTGAGGCTCCACCAGAGGATGGCTTGCGGGAAACCACCCAACTTCTACTGCACCGTCTGCGACTACAGGTCGAACTTCAAGGGGAACCTGAAGAGGCACATGCTTTATAAACATCAGATGAACATGTAACACAGCGGCTCCGATAATAAAGTTCGTTCTTCTGCGAGAAAACCCCCCCTGCAGAACCTGACCCGATCGTGTTTCTCGAGCGATCTCCATCGTTGATTTCACACGTTTTTCTTTTTCTTTGCCCGCGTCTCCGCCGTCTCTGCCCGTCCATTTGTTGTACGTTTCTCGTTCTAGGCGAGCTAGACGTTGTAGCCCGTTAGAAGCGAAGCCCTGTCCAGGCTCGAAACCAGTAAGTATACCTGAGCGTGCACGAAAAACTACCAGAGTACAAGGTGTGTTAGCATCGTTGTTTCCTAGCTGCTCGAAAAGCGTCGAGAGACGGACGTTTCTCTCTTCGACGAAACCTCGGAGCCGGATTCGAGCGATTCGTCGGACAGAGTCTGCTCCGTGGCTTTCGGCTCGGAGGGCGGAAACGTCCCCCGCGATACACGGACCCGACGACTACTCTAATAGCCCGGCAAGGCATGCGCTTCGATGTCTAGAAGCTAGCCACTGCGAACACCCGATATCTTTTTTTTCTGGCCTCTTCCCTTTCCCGCCATCTTCGCGGCTGAACCGTGAACGGCCTGTAAACGGCCCGTGAACGGCTCGCGAAACACTCCGTAACAACCACACGTCGCGTCGCGCGGCCCGGTAATCGTTCTTTAATCGTCATTTCTTTCCAGATGCACCCCTATTCCCGATCGTGAGGCCGCGGCTGCACGTATGCCCGCGTTGCGGCCAGATGTACTCCTGGGCGTCGAATCTACGGAAGCACCTCAAGATGGGCTGCGGGATGGTCACGTTCGAGACCCACTTCTCCTGCCAATATTGCCCTTACAGATCGAGGATCGAGGCCTCGTTTCTCAAGCACCTGCTCTCGGTGCACAACATCAAGTAGACCGGAGTTCGCTGAACGTTGTTTCGATCTACGTGCCACGTACTCTTTTCGTTCAGCGACATCCATCGTGGAGCCAGAATCTTTCAACGTCGCGAGGCTGGTGCTCGAAAACGTATTTGCTTTCGTCGATCAGTTAGTTTCTTTTTTTTTCTTTTTTTTTTTTCTTGTAATCGAACGGTACGTTTGTTCGGTTTATTTCGCCAGTCGATTTTAATAATTTATGCGAGAGTTCGTCGGCGACGATCGAACGATTTGTGTATCGTTAGCGTCGGGAGTCGGTTCTACGATAATCGCGCGTCGACGCAACGACGAGGCCGAGAAAACAATCGCAATCATCGCACTACTCGAGTGAACTGAATCTAGTCTAATGGCTGTTGCTTCTCCTTTTCTTTACTCCTTTCCTTCGTTTTCGTTCTACCACGACACTTATCGACGATCGATTTCGATTCGCGTCCTCGATTCGTTCGGCAACGGGCGAACGATCGCGTCCGCGGACTTGACGCTTAAAAAAAAATAAATAATCGAACGTCGTGAACGTCGCGTCGAATCGGTCATCGATGGTCCATCCTTCTGCTCCGATAGAGAGTAATTTCATTCGCTTTTGTTAAGTGTGCGAGTCTACACTTCCCGCGTAACGACAGTCGCGATTCCGAATCGCTACGGAAAACGAGAATAATGGTAGCGCAGTAAACTTCTAGCAATCGGTTTCTTACCTGTTTGATATCGAAGCGATCGTACATAGTAGAGATAAGCATGCATTCGCAGCTGTCCTTCCCTATAGAGAGAGAGAGAGAGCGAGAGAGAGATCGAGATTCGAAACATTTCGATAGAATTATAGAATAATTACGACGTTGTAAGGCTCGACCGATCCGTTCGATGCGTTTCGAACAAGAATTCACGGTCGAAGAAGAGACCGAGAAAGAAGTGAAAACAAAGTTCACCGTTTCTAGTGACACGTATTGTACAAGAAGGACGGGAAATTAGTGTTTTTTTCCTCTTTTTTTTTCATAGAAAATTATCCCCACCCCTGAATCCGAACGGTGAATAATCCGAATTGGGGCTCGCGTGATAGCACGGCGTAACGAATAAAATTTGATAATAGCTAATCACGCAAACCAAGTAGCGAACGTCACAGTCACTGTTTCATCTCATTCTTTGTATAATCGTGCGAGCATGCGAGTCGGGCGAATCGTACTTGTTATCGATAGTTTAGAAGGAATAATATAGGTACAAGTAATTTTGTCTACGATTGCATGACCATCCAGTCTGTCTTATCCATCCGATTCGATAGGTCCGTAGATTAATTAGGTCGAGCAAGAACGCTGCGCAGCGGTGGTTAAGTGTTCCTGTGTAACGATGTCCGGCAGTCGAATGCTTTTCAAAATAAATACCTGTGTACAGATTCAACCTTTTTAAACGACTATCCGAGGAACGTTCCCCCGTTTCGTTCTTATTCATCTTCACTTGCTTTCTTTTTTTTCTTTCTCGCCCCTTTTTTAATCGATCGTTCGACCCTCGGACGATCGGGACTAACCGATACGCGATTTGCTTTTAGCCGATCAACGGCGCCAGAGGAGAGCAGTGCCTTTCAAAGAAGAAACTCTCAAAGAAGAAGCTGGTCATGGAAGTTACCGAAATACGACTCATTTCCTTTCTCGTGCGTTTTGGTTGCGTAAACGCGGCTGATATTTTGTTTCAGATCGTACAAAACCGGAAACGGAACTGTTTCGCGACACTGACGGACTCTGAGAACGAGGAAGAGATCCGTCGCGTCGACGGAAGAGCGGAAGGGTGCAAATACAGACGTCTGAGGCGCAAGAGGAACGGCCATCTTGTTCAGTTTCGGACAATATTTCGTCGATTATTCGATCGATTGTAAATTGCCAAAAAACGATCAGAAAGCGAGATCCTGTTTCGCAGGGTGTCCATTTCGTTGTTAGATTTACTAGGAAGAGCAGGCGAGAAGAAATAAGGGGGCGAAAAAAGAAAAAGAACGAAATAAAGTTGGTGTGTACTTGTCGAACGTCCCTAAGGATAAACCGCACTATCATTATCCCTTCCTGTTCGATGCTCACCGCTCGGTTCTCTGTCTCTTGTCTGATTGTTTGTCTCGATTACGAAAAGGTGCAAGGGCGGCAGAACAGTCAAAGCGGGGTCGAGCCGCAACGAATGACAAGTTGGATGTTGTGTTTCAGGTGAACTGATCATGTGGGAGGACTATCAGGTGGTCGATCCTGCGACGGTAAATGAAACGTGTTCGTACGAGGCAAGTTATTACGGCTCCAAGCGTAAGCCGGTCAGGCTGTTCAGAAACAAAAGCGCGGATCCCCTCGGAGGCAGATACAGGTGTTCCAAGTGTTCCAAGTCGTATCGTTGGAAGCATCATTTGGTGGAACACGTAAAGATGTCCTGCGGGCAGAAGAAGGTCGAGTGCTGCCCTTATTGCAGCTACAAAAGCAATCGAAAGTGGAATCTCAAGTCTCACATGAGGAGGATTCACGCGGACGAATCGTTTGTACGCCACCTTCCGCGTTCTCGTCCGGTTCACGAATAAATTACCTCTTCCTTAATCGCGAGCCGACCAACGCTCGCGAACGCCGTTCTCGTTACGTTTCGACCGTGAACTCGAACGCTCTCCACTTCCGCTGCTGCTTCCCTTCGTCCCTGCAGCCGCTTTCGTGCGATCTCGACTGTTTTGGAAAGCCACGTGGAAATCGTGCGTCGTGACGTGTTACGACTCTGTTCGACGCGGTGCGATCCAACGAGCGCGGCGAAAGGAAAAGCGTAACGCTGAGACTTTACAGCTGTGATTAATTCGTGTTACAGGACGGTATTACAGTGACGGGTGGTGAAGATCCTTTCGCAAGAAGATGCAGGGAATGAGAGTCTATCGTTGAACGGTTTTGAGCGTAGAGATACGCGCGAGACGTCGCGGGGGTTAAGAAAATTCGATAAGGCAGAACGCGAATCTAGAAGTTCGCTACTTCGTTTACCCTTTGTGTGGTTCAAACCAGGAATTTGTAAATAAAGTATCTATAATCGACGCAATGTAAATATATCAGAGTGTTGTTGAATGATTAATTATACGCACGTGAAACGATACTCGAGGAAGGAAACGAGCGCGATTGGACTCTCCGAGCAAATCGAACCACCCAGGAGGCACCGCGAACACGAAGAGCACAGAGGAGAGAAACGCTCACGTTCCGATCCGACGAGAGCACCGTAACTGCATCGTATCTATTTAGAGAGTAATTTTGACAAAAGCTGCATGAAACTCCTGCCAATAATTCCCACAAACATTCTTCTTCGTTCCTAGCCGAGCGGACGCTTTCGGAAGCTACCGTCTAACCCGCGTAGTAGTAAAATCGACGCCGCTCGAACGAGATCGGTGTCGCGAGGTTCTCGCGAACACGACGACGGATATGTTCGTCGACTAGTAAAAAAAATCCGCGGCGAAAGTGTCCCGTCTATCCTGCGACCGTTTCTAATATCGATCCCCTCTGTCTTTCCGATTTTTCAGACTCGTGTCCGATGGGCTTCCTGATGAACTGCCAGAAAGTCACCTATCCGTGCAAGAACTGCGGCAAGGTATACAATTACTACTCCAGCCTGGCGAGGCATCTGAAGCACGAGTGCGGGGTGGAACCAAAGTTCCACTGTCCTCTCTGCCCTTACAGAACGAAGCACAAGTCCAGCTTGAACACGCATCTGAACGGCAGGCACATGAAGCTGTTAACCGAATTCTACGCGATGCCAAATGGGAACAAAGTGTCGTCCTCCTCCATGGACGTTGGAAATTAATTTTTTTTTTTATCTTCGTACACACGAACACACGCGCACGCACACGACCAAACAACGACGATGACGGCGACGACGACGACGACGACGAATTTTCCGTTCACACGATACGTTTCAGATGTTTCCTTTCGATCGACGCATCTCGAGCAGGGTGGTCAATTTTTCGCGTTAATCATCAGGGGCAACGCGTAGCGTTATCCCTTGCCACGATCGTACCCTGGCTGCGCCAGTGAGAGATTTGTTACGTTTAAGTAACGCGTCCGAGATGGTACGATAAATTTTGCGCTGCAAGTACCGTGGACGAGTGCGAGAAGCTTGCTCGAATCGAACGGTCGAGAGAACCGACACGTTTCTAGCAAGAGATCGATGGGAGAACCTCGGACGCGGCGGTCAAATCGAGCAAGCGTTCCGAGTTAGGGCAGCGAGGGTACGAACGTTCGCGGAGTCGACGAATGGACACAGTCGTGCAAGTATTAAACAAGTTACCTGAAATCTCCCTGTTAACCGCCCACGCGCGACTCGAACCCGCGCGGTTCGCAGCCAAAGTAACGTAGCATAGCGAATATACCGAGTTTCCCGCGTCGGAAAAACCATACGCTTATTTCCATAGCACATATGGATGCATGATCGACAATAAACCACCGCTTGTACGCGAGTACACCGTAGCCGGCAGTCGTCGAGTATGTCCGCGTCGTATCTATAATCCCGTTCGAAAGGTTCTGTCCGATTAGGCGAGAAATTCGAATCCATTATAGCGCACGTACCTATTTCGTACCAATAAATACGTTTCTCTTCAAGGATCTGTAGATTGTTCCCTTTCTTTGCTATTCACCTTCGTTCGGTCGGTTTGGTCGCCAGCACGATACGAGCGTTCTCTAACTTGTCGATTCACGATTTCAGAGTCGACCGGGAAAATGGTAATGGTACACGAGGACGCGAGACGAGGGACGAAGAGCCGAGATATCGTCGGAGCCAAACGCCAGACGTTCAGTAACGCGTTTCATTTTCGCGAGAAATACGTTCTCGCCATCCACACGTCGACGAGGAACGGATGAAAACACAGCGTAACAACAGAAACAGCATCAACAGCAGCAACAGCAGCAGCAGCAGCACGTTTCACTTTAGAAACCCTCGTCCCGTTACTACCACACGTCGAATCGTCCGATACCAGTAATCGTGGCGCACAAAATACCATCTGCATGTAACGAAACCGTGTACCGTTTGTTTCGCATTTTGGGGCAAATTAGAAGATCGTTATTACCCCCCTCCCAGATCCCGCTTTCTTATCTCTCGCAATCACCGGTTTGCCCGTGTATACGATTAGAGGTGGCGCGTCGCGTCGATCGTTCTCGTCCGATCCGTTCGGTGGGAACGATCGGGGGAACAACGATCGCGATCCCGAAGCTCGGGTGTACTTAACAGTGGTCCGTTTCTTCCTGGTTGCAGATTACGCGAAGATGAGATTCTACATGAGCCAAATGCCCAAGGACCGGAGAAGGTCGCGCGGACAGGGTCGGTTCGCGTGCGACAATTGCGATCGCCGCTACCACCAAATGAAGAACCTAAGGAGACACGTTATAAACGAGTGCGGTAAACAACCAATGCACCAATGCACCTTCTGTCCTTACAGAGCGACCTACAGATCTTATCTTCAGGTGCACATGTTGAAACACGCCAGGTCTGGATTCACGCCCCGAACAGCGTCCATCAGGCAGTACAGAAACCCCTGAACGATTAACGATCATATCGCGATCATTTGTCGATCGATCAGAACAAACGTACGAACCCGAAGCGTAGACTTAGCTTCAGACGAATCGCGTCAGAGCACCGCTCGCCTCGAGCGGTGATCTGCCGCCTCCACTTCGACACTGGCGTGCAGCCGTGTTCCAGGACGTTTTTTCAACGTACAATATTCTTTTCGTTTTTTTTCTTTCTGTTTCCTTTATTTTTCTTTTTCTTTTTCTTTCTCCTCTTCACTTTCCACGGCTGTGTATGTATGCGTACGCCTACGTAGAGAGACGCAACGCGGACACGATCGTCGATCCGTTCCCGATTCCCATTCGTTCAGCTTCCGGGTATCTTTTCGAGCGTAGACTAGAAACGGGAACGGGGATGAAGGCGAGAGGTCGGAAGAGTTGCAAAGCGTGTTTCCGGTTCGACGGCGGGCGGCTTTGTAACTTCCGCGCGAGCTATTATCTGCGGCGAGGCAAGTGGCCGGAGTGAAATAAAAGTCAGTCACGTTCACATAGCAAACAGTTTTCTGTGTCTGGTAATCCCCCTGGTTAGCCAACCAAACCCCCCCGATCCGAAAGCTGTTTCCTCGTGTACTTTTACTCCCCTCGTTTCACGTTCGTCGGAGGTTCGAGATCGTCCGACGACGACTTAAAAAGCTGGGAAACCGTTCTGCCCGCGGGAGCATCGATCCCCACTAATCGTAACGATCTCGTGTCTGTTTCAGTCGACGCCCAGTACCCGGTGACCTCGGTGTTCAAGCACACCTGCGCCACCTGCGGGAAGACGTACAAGCACAAGCACCACCTGAAGAGGCACCACGACTTCGAGTGCGGCATCGATCCAAAGTTCAAGTGCGCGTTCTGCCCGCACAGGACGCGGTATAAGGACAGCCTGATGAAGCACATACTGGCCAGGCACCAGCACCTCCTCGATCAGAATCCGCGTTACAGGCTGCAGCAAGTGGACGCCCTGGCCGACGTCGACGGGAACGCGACCATTCCGGGTGCCGTGTTCGCGTCTTATCACGATTACCCGCAGAACTGATTCCGCGACGTGTATCCACTTTGTACTCGTCGCGACGACCAATCGTTCACCGGCCGCGTTCCGACGCGCGCCGCCGCCGCCGCCGCCGCCGCAGCCGCCGCCGTTGCCGCCGTCGTTGATCGTGCGTAGCATTGTAGACGCGCCAATCATCTTGTAAATAAAGATCCTATGTATTTTACATTTCGTTTAGAGTTTCTGTGCTTCGACTATGACGAAACCACCGCGCGCGGCACGACGATGCGCTCTTCTGCAGAGAGGGGAAACTAAAATTCTTCTATCCCGTTTGTTCGTTTTCAGAGACAAACTACAGCTCGTCCAACTGGACAGTCCCGACGTTGCCGTCCACCTCGCGGTCGGTCACGTACACCAGGCATCTCCGTTCGATGACGCTGAAGAACGAGCAGGGCAAGGTGCACCGTTGGGGACCGAGAAAGTACCTCTGCACCGATTGCAATCGTAATTTCGCGCTAATGGCCTCGTTGACCCGGCACAGGATCTTCGAGTGCAACAAGCAATCGGCGGCGACCGAGAGGAACGGTCAAGAGGCGACGATCGAACGGAAACGGAGGAAGAAGCGATACGTCTGCACCGACTGCAACCGCGTCTACGCGGTCTTCACCTCCCTCTGGAGGCATCGGAATTACGAGTGCGGGATCGAGCCCAAGTTCACTTGTCCGATTTGCACGTTCAAATTTTCCCAAAAGAGCAATCTCGATCGACACCTTAGAACTAAACACTGAGCTCGGCTGCCGTTTCAGTTTCCGTTCCTCGATCGCACGGCATTGCACGCGTAACGAGAAATTTTTAGTCGTTTCTTCCTGTAGGGGATTTCTTCTGGTAAATGAGCATGGTTTCGGTAAACGATTTAACGTTAAAGTAACAGCTGCGTTCAAATGACTCGATCAGAGCCAACCGTGGCGAGAACATATTTTTCCTTCCAAGTGAACCTGTTTAATTTTTAGTTGTAACCACAGCCAAAATCTACGCGAGTAGAGAGCGTCGACTACGAATCTTGTTAATTAACCCTTAATCAGATTGTACGAGCGATGGGTAAAAGGTATTCCAACACGCGTCGAACCCGATAGAGTGTAACTGTACGATTTGAATAAACTTATGCGCTTCCTAAACCAACATCTCGCTCTGTACCCGGTTGAACCGCAAACCGACTCTTTCTTCCCCACAGGTATTCCCGGGTAGGAAGAGAGATAGAGAGAGGGAGGGAGAGAGAGAGAGGGAGAGAGAGAGAGGGAGAGAGAGAAAGCGGTTATGCGAATGCGAAAGTGAAAATTGTCCTTTTGTTCTACTAGCGTGTGTTTCGTACAATCGTTCGATCGAAGGGATCTCTCGGTCGTTCTTTCTAACAGGGTCTACCGTTTATTTCTAGGGTTCGGAGGGTGTTACGTGCCTCGTGTGAGATCCACGGGCATGCCAGAGACGCCCATCAAGTGTCCCCGGTGCGGGAGAACGTATAAGATGAAGAGAAATTTAACCACTCACATGAAATTCGAGTGCGGCGGACAGAGGAACTTTACGTGCCACGTTTGCCCGGCTAGATACACGCAGAACATCGGTCTGCGTAGACACCTCTTGCAGAGGCACAACATCTATCTACCGCCAAAGTTTTCCGTCCCCAAGCGAATATTTGCCCAACGATAGGAATAAAACGACTCAACGATCGATCTCGCTCGTCCTCCGTCCTTTAACACGATCTACGATATCGTGCTCTTTTTACCGTACGCGCGTAAAGACGATCAATTTCCCGGTTACGAACAGACGAGTCTTTGCGCGAGAACGCGTTGCGGTCGACGCGTTGAACGGTAAGCAGCGAGGTAAGGGAGACGAGGTGCGTATGTACCTGTACGATCATTGTTCTCACCACTGTTATTCTTATTGCTTCATCGTTTCTACATTATACGAGAAAAGAAGAAAAAGAAAACACGAAATAAAGGTTACCCGCGAGACCTCCATTTCCTTTCATTCCCCGCGATCGAACTGCCTCTCGATCATCCGGTAGACGACGAAGTAGGAAAACGAAATCTGCACGCGTTGCTAGCGATCGCGTTACGCTGCGTACCAGTCTTTCGCGAAAGACTGAAATGCGTCCAGCGAATTCAGCTTGAAATGTCGTTTTCATTGTTTTACAGAGCCGCTAATCACCGCGCGGGCCTCCAGAAACGGATGCTTCAGGAATATGGAAGCGTTCACCTGTCACCAGTGCGGCAGATCGTATCAAATGAGACACAATCTGGTGAAACATTTGCGATTCGAGTGCGGCGGGCACAAGCATTTTGCCTGCCACTTATGCCCGGCTAGATACACGCAAAACGGGAAGCTAAGGCAGCACATGCTGAACGCGCACAACATTTTCGTACCGCCCCGTAAAACGTGGATGAGATCCGCTTACAATTAGACCGTTCCACCCTTCTTTCCCAGCGTTCGTTCCGACGCTTTTTTTTTTTTTTCACAGCGCGAAACTTTCCCATAAGAGCCACTCTGTTCGTGTAACGTTTGTCAGGTTAAACGGTAAGGAAACCAATAAATCATGGATGAAACTCGAATCGCTTCTATCTCGTTATTGATATGAGAAGCATCGGAGAGAAGAGACGAAAGGGTAGAAAGTGGTAGAAGAGCAAGTTTGATTCTAAACTTTGACGATTTTTTCTTTCAGGTTTCCCCGATAATTTTGTTGTCGTTGTAGTCGCTATAATTTCTTGTTAGTCGTTGTCGTTGTCGCACCATCGATGAGCAAGAGACCGGAGATCGTCACCGAAGATCGAGGCTGCTGATCCGTGTTCGCGTTTGCCGAGGAAGATCGTTCCCAGGGAAGAGATCCACGAAGATCAGCGTCCGGCCGAAGAAACCATTCGACCACGAAGACGTTGTTCCGCGTTCGTTTCTACCCGACTCTCCTCTTCCCATGTAGAGTTCAATAAACGATTATCCACAATCGCGATCGTTTGGTCATTGATTCATTTTGTCACGCAGAAACGTTCTTGAAAACGAACGCTTATTACTTTACATTTGGGATGTTTTTACGATATTGGCTCCTCTTGCTCGGTAAGCATGCCGAAGAGACATGTCTTGGCAAATTGACTTAGCAAACTGTCTGACCGCCCGGCGATTCGAAGACGGGACACGCGCGCGACACGTTTCGCGAGCCTAGTTAGACGTCTGCATCTAAAGACAGGAGCTCGATAGTTGCTCGACGCACCGATCGTTTCGTTGCTCGACGTTCGATACAACTTTTACTGACGATGGTGTTTTCTCTTTTCGTTGTACAGGTTCCGCGAGGTCTCGGTTCATTTGCTAGCAGTGCGGCCGAAGCTACACGATGCAGTGCAACTTGAGGAGACATATGAAATGGGAATGCGGCGGGAAACGGCAGTTCCCCTGTTGCTACTGCAGCTACTGTTTTACGCAAAAGACGAGCCTTCGACGTCACCTGATCTCGATCCATAAGATCGACGTAGTCAACGGAGCGGAGACTAATTTTATATTATAGAAGAGGGAAAGGGTGATCCTTTCGCTGTCGCGAACGACAGCTCCGACGACAGTGTCTATCTGTCTGGTTGCCTTGCGTACAATTTAGCTTCCCTTCCAAACTTCCCTGTAAACGACAGTAGATTGCTTCTGGCAATTCCCTCTGTCCTCGTTCCAAACTGATCGTAATTTTTTTTTTCTTTTTTTTTTTTAAGGTTATCAACAGCCAGATGTTGGAAAAGAAAGTCGATCTTCAAGAATAGAACGTAATTCGCGGTTAATATCGCTCTGCTGTTGATATTCTCTTCTAGGTCTGCGCGAAGATGGTCCCATCGTCTCGACGAATCGGGGTGGGACGCCATGTTTCCACGAGGTGTTTGGAGTGCCAAGGGGTGAAATCTAGCTTTAAAGTTTCGATCATCGATTCGAAGATGTTGCCACGAACTCGTCACCCGAAGATATATCTTCGCCTTTGGAAGAGCCTCTGATCCAACGCGCGAAGAGTCCGCTGCTCGCGATGAAGATCGCCGTCACCGTTCAAGCTTCTCGACGGGCAAGATCGTCGCGGCCATCGATCCTCGAAGATGCAGCCACGAGGAGCGATCCAGCGTCCATCGTCTGTCCGAAGATACGTCGTGAAAAAATATCGGAACGCGCGACGGACATTAGTAAAATGCATGAACTTTAGTCATTCGAGTTTTTCTTCGGCCTTTACGCCGAATTGTACGGATACCTTTTGAACTTTGTAATAGATTTCAGCTGGCCGCGTTTATTAACGTAGTCGTTAGTGCGTTGTTTCATCACGACGGTATATTATATCAAAATACACTCCTCTAATACGCCTTCTAGAGCCTCGATAGTAGTTAGATGTTTTAAGCTTTTACTGTGTCATCGAAAGTGTCTAGCAAAAAAAGATGATAAATATAACGAAATAAAATTTTATATCCAGCGTTATCAGAGTGCAGTGAAAACCGACCAATTCCACAAGGAAGAATTACATTTATGCGCACGCTCGTGTACAAATTTTGTGTATATTGTTTTTTCATTTTTTTTTTTACCTTAAAATTTTTTCTGACATTTTTTCTCCACCACGATAACACACTTTTATTTTTAATCGATTCGTCCACACGTGTCGAAGATACTCTTCCTGCATATCATTTCGACTATACATGTACGTATACAGCAATTATTAGCCATACCCGTACTAGAAATCCGAAGTAGTTCCTTTTTTGGATCTTTTATTCTGTTCTCCCATTTGCAGTAAAATATCGGAAAGTACGGAAAGATCGTTTCTTGTCGATTCCTCTTTAACTTCCGCAGTACATTCCTTTCTCTGTGTCTCTATTCTCGACCGCGTCTCTCTCCAGCTTTCCTTCGAGACAACTCTTTTTGTTTTTCTTTTTCTCCTCTTTTTTTTTTTTTTTTAACATTTCGATCATTCTCAAGCCGTATAAACTTTCTCTCCCCCTCTCGCCCACCGTGAACATCTCACGCTTCCTTCCTCCTTAACGTGTGAAACTTGTCTGTTTTTATTTTTCAGGGATTAAATCGGATTACGCGGTGTACCCGAACTACATCGTGAGCAATTTCAACCCGTACAGCCCCAACATGGGCTGCCCAGAGTATTCGAGGCGGTTCTTTCAGAACCCGTCGTTCACCACCCCGAAGGGCGTCAAGCTCAGGTGTCCTGGCTGCGGGAAGAGCTACGTTAACACGGCCACCCTGAACCGCCATCGCGACACGACCTGCGGCAAGATCAAGAACCCCAACGGGAAGTGGGAGTGCGTGCGTTGCGGCAAACGGTTCGACATCAAGGGTAGTTTGGCCCGCCACGCTCGCACCAAGTGTGGCACCAGCAAACAGTACAACTGCATCCTCTGCAATCGCATGTACACCCACCGTTGCACCCTCGACAGACACCTGAAGAACTCGCACAGGGACAGCTTCGGGAACAGCAGCTGCAACACGATCTACGAGAAGCCGAAGCTGATAAACACGTGACAAGAGGAAGCAGAGAAGTCGGAGAGCCCCGGGGCGTGAGGATTTTCAGGATATCGGTTAAGGATTAGATTTTGTCAGGTGATTTTTGTTTGTCGATCGTTGACCGGCACCTAGTCATAAGTTGGTAAAGGATAGGAGATCGGCGTGGAGAACGCGAGAATACTTTACTTTCGCCTCTTTTTGTTTCTGCTTTCTTTCCAAAATATTGTCTTTTTTTGTTTTGTTTTGTTTTGTTTTTCTTCCGTTCATGCATTCCCAGTTTATTTTCAACGTCGATCACGAACTTTTATCGTATAACGCGACTCAGTGTTGTAAACGAGAGATATGTTTTGTACTTGCGTGGGAAAGGTTGCGGTGTCGAAATTTGAAAATGCAAATGCAACGAGTACCCGCCAACGGCTGGTACATTAATGGCCTTAAGGAATAAGCTTCTGACTATCGGACAGAACGAGAAAAAAGTATATATATATATATATATATACATATATACATAGACACTTTTAGTAGTTTTTAAGATAAGATTGTAAAACGTCACTGAAGTGTAGCGAAAAAAAAAAGGGGTTCAACGAATCGTGTGTTCGCGACAATTACGTGCCCTTTTCTTGCCAAGTGTCTTATAATTAAATCTGTACGTACATATGTATCATCGATATACATAAGTACAAGAAGAAAATACGCTTTGCAATCATTCGGAAATGCTTTGAGATACTACTGTTATCGGTGCATCGCGTGGAGACTTGTTTTAACCTCTAGAGGATCGATAATTGGCTTGCTACAAGTGAACGGAGAGCGAAAGGGTGGAAAATTATTTTGTTTCAACAGCACACGAATTTGTCTTCGGTTCTACACTCGTGGTGCCTTTTTTGCTTGTTTTTATTTCTTTCCATTTCATTTTTTATCCGTGCGCACGATGGGTTTCCGGTTCTCTAAAGGTTAAACGTTCACGAAGTATGCAGCATGGTTCGATACGCGTAGATTCTAACGTTTCATTTTCTGTCACGCGTGTGTAGCACACGAATGCGTAAATGCACCGTGTATACTTTGATGGTGCTGAACGTGTCAAGTTAATTTAGTTATTCTTCTTCCTACAACTATCATTATCAATATTGTTGTTTTATTCTGATTATTATTATTATTATTATTATCACAGGCATCGTTATCATCATTATTATTATTATTATCCTTGTATCATTACATTATTATCGTGTTGGAGTAATCATTCTAAGACTGCGTTATATAAAAAGAACTAGGATCGTAAGCGTATGATAAGTAACTGCAATGGTGCACTTAATAACTTTTACGATACATATAGGATAAGCCGAAGTTGAGATAAGAAATATTGGTACACTAAATTGTAGCGCGATCGTTGAACAACAACGCCAATGTTTCTCGCCGTTGCGTCGCGTCTGATTGTGAGTCGCTGATTGGGCTGTGAATAACTATTTGTCTCTCGTTTCTGACCTCTCTCCGTAACGGCGACGGAGCGTACGAATCGAAGAAATTAGCTTCCATCTTTTCTTTATCTTGACTTGCGATATCGTTCTAAGGAGAACTCTGTTATTATAGAAGATGTTACGTGAAAATAATAAATTCACACGGTTTACGTATATCTATCGTGCGACGTATTTCTTGCGACTGGCACACTAAAGTTACACCACTAAAGACACTTTTCCCTTGCCGAGCGAAGTAGACGGAAGACCGAGGAGGAAGAGTACAGAAACGGACGAAACGAATAAAGTATACTGCCATGTAAAACTGATTTGCCGCGTACTCTTACATCCATGCCCTTTTCTCGTTGTCTTTTAGCTTGCGAAACGATGGAACCGGCCGACCCGCTGCACGTGTATGTAACGTACGTGTCTTGTCAAAGACACGAGAACCGATTGTGGCTTAAATACGCGATTAGAACGTCCCCAGATGGTGCTCGCGCGTCCCCTCCTTCTTCTCTACCCACCCCCGTGCAAAGAACCCGATTCACTAATGCAACTTTCCGATGCTGTTTCAGTCAAAGGTCAACTTTTTTGCGATCAGCTGCCACGCGATATTTGGAGGCGTTGCAAGGACGAGCTCCTCTGTTTGAAGTGCGCAAAGAAGTACAGCGACTGGAGGAGCTTGCGGAAGCACATGAATTTTTTCTGCCAAATGGAACCGCTCTATCCTTGCCCCTATTGCACCCACAGGGCCAGAATACCGACACTGCTGAAATATCACGTCGTGCGCGAGCACGCGGCATTCGCGACGATCGAGATCTATTAGGTTTCGTCCACCTCTCGTTTCCCCGTGTCCCGTCAAGTGAGTTGTAGTCGTCAGCGAGGCTGACATCAGATGCAATAAACGTATCGTTTACAAAAACTGGTCGTACTTTCGCGCACAGGCACGTGTCGAGGTTACTCCAGCGAACCGTTCCCAACACGTTTCCCTCGTTGCTTAATAAAAGTGTCCCCACCCCCCGTCGTCCATCTTCGAGTTACACACGCATCACACGCGACACACGTACAACATCCCAGCGGCTCGATAGGCTTGTTAAGTTGGCTGATAGGTTGGCTTCCACCGCTGGCTTCCACCGCTGGCTTCCATCGCATTTCCATTTCGAGACGTGCGCCCAGTTGGACGTGCTCTTGAACGGCCGTTGTCGACGTTCGACGGACGCGAACGAGGCGGGGAACAGCCGGGCAATAATCGTCTCTAACGTGCACGCTTTTGATTTTTAGGGGGCGGCTTGTTCGGCCTACAGTTGGACGACTCGCCGATGTCGGATCAGTCCGGCAAACCGGTCTTTATCTGCCCGAAATGCGGCAAGGGTTACACCTGGAAGGCGAGCCTCCAGCGACACTTGAGCACCGGTTGCGGTTTACCACCGATGTTCTGCTGCAAGTTGTGCGACTACAGGACTAGCAGAAAGGACATACTCTTCAGGCACATGAGACACGTGCACTCGCGGCTCCCGGCTTAGCGTAACGTTCGCCACCCCCGCGGCCATTCTTTCTTCCGTCGCTTCTCCCGTCGTTCGCGCGTCCCCACGGACAATCGTTCGCTTTGCCGCGAGAGCAAACATCGAGAGCCCCCCCGAGAGATAACGGTAACGTCCTCGTTACCCTATTTCTCTGCTTCTCTCTCGTTTCTTTTGTTTCCAATTGTTTTAATAAATACATGCTAGTGCGCGCTGTCGCGCACACACACGCATACGCGTACTTTCTTGCCGCAAACCCTTCGTCGAAAGCGTAGCTTGCTTCGCACGATTCGAAACAGGTCGATGGCTCGAGTACGTACTCGCGTATGTAGGTTTTATTTCGTACAGGATGAGAGAGAGAGAGAGTGAGAGAGAGAGAGAGAGAGAAAGAGAGAGAGAACGTCGAGGCTTCTTCGTCGAGCACCGCTTCATCACTGTCCTCTCGTTTTGTTTCAGGGGCGTGGGACGTGCGAGGTTACGCGGACGGCTACAACCCCATCGATAACCTCCAGTTTCACCCTGAATTCGACAAGTTCAAGATCTCAGCGAGCGCGCAGTCCTATCTGCAGCACTGTCACAAACGGCACGCTTGCAGCTACTGCAAGAAGATGTTCCCGTTGAAGAACCTGCTGAGGAGGCACATGCAGTTCGGGTGCAAGATGAACCCGCGCAACTCGCAGTTCGCCTGCTCGTTCTGCCCGTACAAGAGCACCTACAAGGCGAACATGGAGAGGCACGTGCGAAACGTTCACGACACCGGCGTGCTGAAATTCCGCTGCGACTTGTGCAACTTCCGCAGCAATTACTCGTTCTGCGTGCGACGGCACATGAAGACCTTCCATCGCGCCGTCGAACCGAGCGAGACGAAACAGCAGTAGCCGTAGACGCGATCGTGCTTGCCTCTTCCGTCGAGTCCCAAGATAGCCCGCTGTCGCGATCGCGACTGTACGCGTACCATTCATGTATCGCATCTTCGTATCGGAGATTACACGCGTAGAATTAACCCTAAGAGCAGAACCATTTGTATAACCGTAACGACAGCCGGCCCACGATTTCCGAAGTGATCAGTATTATACGTAAGAGCCTATGGATAACAGTCTCGTAGCACCACGAACTAGAAGGCGTTCGTCTCACGCTGGACCTTAGCCGATGTTTCTTTGTTTTCTACAAGGTTTTGCCAAAATTTTTTGTTCACCGCGTGCAACGGCCGATCGGACGGCGCCCCCATCGATGATCCCCCGAATAGAGAGATGCCTCATCGCGCAAACGGATTTCTATGCATTTTACAGCAAATATTTTCCAGTATACAACGATCATCCGCGGTAGACGATAGGTATGCATTGTATTGTAAGCTTGGAATTTAACGAAATAAATGGCAAACGTTGAGGTTGTTTGTATCTCGTGTTCGAGGAACGAAACGAATCATTGGATACCTTCCATCGCAGGAGAAGCGACGTCGTCGCGTTTGACGAGCTTCTCGTTTAACGGCGACCTGGTCGCGAGTGATGTTTTCGCTCGGCGCTGGAACCGATCCCGCGGAGAGAATCCGGGATTTGTCGAACGCCCAGCGACGATACCGCGAACGAAAACAATTTTGTTAGTCGTGTCATATTGTATGTGTCCAATGAGAAAAAAAGTGGCCACGGCATTAACCGGTCTTGGTGTTGTTGTTTCAGCGTTATTGTGGCCTTACAAGACCCTCTACGCGTTCGAGCCGGGACATCGAGTCGCTCGATGGAACGCCCGGCAGCAACAGCTCCGTCTGGGTGGCAATTCGGATATTCGGGAAAGGAGTTTCGTTTGCGTCGACTGCGGCAAGGCGTACGCGGTGCACAGGTCGCTTTGGAGACACCGAAAGTTCGAATGTGTCAACGCGAAGCCGAAATTCGCGTGCGACGCGTGCCCGTACAAAAGTCCTCACAAATGGTGCATGGAGAACCACAAAAAGAGGCACCACAGCAACGTTTACAATTGACAGCCAGCCCGTTAGTTTCGCCCCGTCTACGTAGACCGACAGACGACGAACGAGACGCGTCGCGTACGACGCGTTGCGTGTTTTTACGAGGATTTTTACGAGGACACCTGCTACCCAACCGACCGACTCGCCGGTCTCGTCTTCGCATCGAGCTATCAACGTTATTTATTATATTTACACGACGAGCGTGACTCTACTACTCGACTAACGATTACCGAGAATGTAATTACCGGTGTCGCCGCACGATCTGTTTATTCACAATTCGCTAAGATACGTCGGCTGGCGTGCCAAGCTAGGCCGAATCTACCTGTGATAAGCACGAACGTATTACGGAATGTTACGAGTATTCTTATTGTTATTGTCATGTTTCCCTCTCTTTCATTCTTGCGCAAATATTTATAAACGAACATTTTTATCTCTTGCATTTTACGTTACCTCCGTCTAAGTGAAACGGAACCGCGAAACGATGTTTGCGATAGCTGTAGAAAGAAAACGAGCCAGACTCGAAGTAAAGCGTGCTCGTGTAGCGGTGGTTTGCTGTTTGGCGATGCGACGAATTTGAGAAGGAGGGACGATGGTCCCCCTGGCGAGGACACCGGAGGGAGGATTCTAGTATGTAATTAGTCGCAGCTATTGCAATTCTCGCCGGCCTACCATTCCCGTTCGCAGTCGGTGATTTATCCAAACTATTTGCATTTACGCTTGCGCTCGAACCGCGACGGCTTGGCGCGGCGCAGCGGCCGACCATTTCGGTTCTCTAATAAAATGATTCCGCAGGAATGCGTTCTGTGTTCACGATCTCTAACCTCCCCGCTAAACCCCTTGACCGTGTCCACTCGTTTCCGTTCTCCGAGTCGAGTCGTTCGCCGACGTTACCGATACGCGCGCACAGCCCCACTTTCTTCTTTATCCTCCGCCCCGCGACCTCGTACCGCCCCCGTTTCTAACTTGGTCCCTCTGTTTTCAGCCTACCGGAAGATGTACATGGGCGACCAGGTTCTCGGCTACACGTGCACAATGTGCAGCAAGTTCTACAAGATGTGGAGCAACTATTTAAAACACAAGTGCGAACCGCCCCAGTTCAAGTGCCCGTTGTGCCCGTTCGCCGCGTTCAAGGCCTTCATACTCCACGCCCATCAGGCCGAACAGCACTTCAAGGTCACATCGCCGAACACCTGAACCCGTCGCTTCGACCGTTCACCGATCAGCGTCAAAGCGACGCGTCGTTCGAATGCCTTAATCCGCGTCGAAGCTTCCTCGTGCCTACTACCCCTGAGCCGGGAACGGTTCCCGGACCGACCGCGAGACAGGCGAAGGACCCTTTGTTTTTCGCTCGCGGGAACGACCGGTGTAATTCGTAATCCGCTTTTCGCGCAGCCGTGTTTCACCGTCGATGCCAATCCCCTCGCGATTAATCGATCGGGACCGACCGCCGATCGCACGGCGAGAAGCACGCCACGGACCTGGCTCAGACGCGACTAACGATCGCGCTTGGACAAGCGAACAGCCACGAACGTCGCGTTGGGAAAACGCGCCTAATAACTGTACCGCGTCTACGTTGCTTTTTAGGTTCCGTTTGTCTTGTTAGTCGAGTGTTAAATCCTCGTCGCTCCGTACGTAGTTGCCCTCCCCCGACTACTATCGTGTCGCGTGAATAGACGTAACCGTTTTTCGTTCGAGCTCGTCGCTCGGTTCGCCCTGTCGCGCCCTTATCCGATGGTAACGCGCCACCGGTTGCTCGTCGACGATGAACGTGACACCCGTGGCGACCCTCGCAAACCAAAACCGTCTCAGCCAGTCGTTCGTTTTGCCAACGCGTCCACTGATTTCTGCTGTCTTTCTTCTTTTCTAGACTTAAGGAAAGCTACGGTTTAAACGATACCGATAAAGCGCCGCGTTCGCTCGGCGAGCCGTCGTTCGCCTTATCGCGAATCACGGTCGCAACGGCGCCACGCGGACTCGCCACCTAACTTAACTCCACTAAACTACGTAAATGCATGTATTTTCGTAAAATACCAAAAAATAAAGAAACAGAAGAGTATCTGAAACGATCGAAGGAGCTGTCTATCTTTCTTGGGTGAGGAAGCTCGCTACCTCGCCTCGTGCTCTTTCTCGACGCCACGATTTCAAATGGACGATCGATGGAACGATCGTTGGAACCCGTAATAACCAGCAATCGATCTTTATTTGTTTCAGCCACGAATTGTCTTTGCAGCTACCGCCGAAACCTGTCCAAGTGGAAGCTGTCCGCGAAGCTGCGCGTCGAGCACGACTTCTTTACTCTTTCGAGATGTTCCCGCGCGAGCGACGCTGCGCGTTGTATGACACGTTCGGTGGGAAATGTATGGCCGGTTAAATAAACGAAACGTACAGAAACGCAGAGGTGTACAAGCATTCTTTTCCACGATACACGTTGCGTTTTGGTGTGGACGCGTGTCGACTGTAAATAGCGTTCCGCGGGAAAAGAAAATGTACGATCAGCGGTCGATGGTCAGAGTCCGGAGGTGTCGAAAGTTGGCGATCGGGATCGAATCGAATCGAGTCGGAACCGAACGGAGCAAGGCGCAGAGAGATCGGCGAGAGAGAAAGGGGAAAGATAGAGGAGATTGTATGCTTTGCTGATGCTTTTGTGGGGCGAAAGCTTGTTCGTGAACGACGACAATGGGCAGAAGCATCGTACTCAAAGGTGGCTTTCTTCCTTCCTTTTCAGGTTTCCACGCGTGCTGCGAGTGCAAGAAAACGTACAGATCGAGAATGGCACTGAATCGGCACGTTCGGGAGGAATGCGGCAGAGTTTTGTACACGTGTCCCTTTTGCCACAGTATCATGCCTATGAAGTTCAACCTGCTCAATCATCTGAAGAAGGAACACGGTTGCGTGGCGAAGATCTGAAGAGATTCGCGCGCCCCTCCTCGATAGACAGGACTTTCGATTACTTCCTCGCGGTTCCATCCCATTTTCCTACGTTTCCCTGTCCCGTGTTGGACCGCGGCTGGACTCGCGAGTACTCTGCGCGATGCCTCGCGTGAAACCACCGACGAGAGCACCGGTCTGTCGTTGTCCCCGATCAAAAGTATCACGTAACCGACGTATACTTGTACCGCACAGATAGGCCGCTTGAGAAAGGTAACGACATCAATAAACTATCGTCGATGCAATCATCTAATCGTAGACGTATTTTTCCCTCGTCTCACCGTTAATCTCGTCTACATGGAACAAAAGTGAAATCGATCAGAAACTATAACATAGATGTTCGCATACACATACATACGCACACACACACACATGCATACATGTACTAACGACTGCATGGGATCGAAAGTCGAATTAATCTAAACCTCGTACGTGTATCTCGCTTTCATCTTCGTTCGCGCTTAACACTTTAATCGTCGCCCGCCCGATCCGACGAGCTGGATCGTCGCGAGGGCGCGGAACTGGCGGAGAGTTCGAAGAAGAGGCGAACGACGATAACCGTACCGCGTTATAATTAGAAATGATTAACGATAACAGGTACAAGTGTTCTAATCGAAGGAAACGATCGACCGACCGGTGAACTTCGACCTTTATTAATCGTCGGTTATGATCTCTTTTGCAGGTTGTCTAATCGGAAATCAGATGCACGCGTGCAAGAGCTGCGGGAACGTGTACATGTATTACAGCTCGTTGACGAGGCACGTGAGGGAGGAGTGCGGCCAGCTGCCGAAGTACCAGTGCCTCTATTGCCCGAAGAAGACCAAGCTGCGATGCAACTTGTTGAAACACATGCGCAAAAAGCATGGTTGAAATCGTTCGGAGGCCCGTCGAGACGAGGACACCGTGGCCAAATCGGGATCGAACGTTCGATGAGAAAGAGGCAGCGTTGTCACGGATTCGATGGGACGAGAAACGTGCGCCGAATGACGACGATTCGATTCGATTCGATTCGTTGCTCGTGCATCGAGACGGCACACACGCGTTTTGCATGCGCGACGATATACGCTTCGCAGTCGGGTTGGACGTATTCACGCGCCCCCGTTCGTGTCTCCCATCGTGTTTTCCCTCCCTAAGGATACGGACCCTTTGTAACATAGTGTACATTGTTTTCTGAAAGCATGCGCACATCGTCTCCTCTTGTAAATAAATGGCCAAAATTAGTTGCGTCGAACAGACTCGCGGATTAATTTGCCGGATTAATTAGCACAGATCGTGACGGATTCTTTCTAGACCACGGTCGAGTAAAGTAGCAATGGAACTCGAAGGATTGCGAAGGATGTTGTGATTGTGTTGCAACGGAAGGGTGACTGGTGTTATAGGTGTCATAGGTGTTCAGTTTGGTAACGATGCGTTGCGTTCAGCGTTCGTTTCGTGGCGAATCGCCACCCTTCTCTCAAAGTACCCCGTCCCTGCCTCGATACGACGTCCCGTGCTATCGAACTCTATCCATACGACCCATTCTGCACAGAAACTATACACGAATAACGCAACCACGTGAAAATAAAAAAAAAAAAAAAAAAAAAAAAAAAAAAAAAAAAAAAAAAAAAAAAAAAAAAAAAAAAAAAAAAAGAAAAGAAAGAAAACGCAGCGATGGCCGCGAGATTAAAGTACGTCCACGCGTGCTTCTCGGTGGTACAGGATCGTGGCAATTATTGACGATGCGAACGCGTTTCTTTTTCAGAATGGAACACCTGTTTGGCTTGCTCGAAGTCGTACAAGTGGAGGAAGTCCTTGCATCGACACGTGCGTGAAAGCCCGGAATGTTGGCCCGTTCTCCTAACCTCCGGGAACGGCGAATTCATCCGACAAATTCACTACAAAATGCTCTACAACGTAAACAATTGACTCGCCACGCGCTCACCGCGAACGACTCGCGCTCACTGCGAGGCGGTCGAGATCGACGCACCCCCGAGAACCGTTGCCCCCACGCTATTTTCCTTGTTATTTCGGATACCTTTTTATAGAAATAAATGTTACATTATATTCTGATACTAAAAAGGCTGATGCGTTACGATTGCGTCAACGCTGCGCGTGATGATTCTCGATTCTCTTTTCAGGCTTCCTCGCACACGGGGGTGACTCGAGCGTATGCTGGAACTCGAGCTCGAATCTTCCATAAGTTCGTATCGGCTTAATTGTTTAGCTCCCCGCAACAGTCGTGACACGTATCACATTTTTTCGGGTTACGTACTTTTTTTTTTTTTTTCAATTTTTTTCATTCCAATCCCTTTACGTACTTCATCGACCTTACTTTTTGCTGTATTAATTTTCACCGATTTTACTAAGCACCCTCCGTGAGAGAAGTAAAATCGATAGTTTGTTACTGAATGTTGCTTCTCATCGAGAACACCACGTACACGTACATAGTTACACCCGTACACGCGTACATCGAGCACACATACGTGTACACGCACACGTTGACAGAACACCCATAGAAAAGAGTACCTAGGTATGTTTCTTGGCTGATACGACGTTTCTTTTACAGATTTCCGGCTTCGTCTCTCGGGCATCGGGACGCAGAAGAAGCCGCAAAGGCAGTGCTTTCCTTGCGAAAAGTGTCACAAGGTTTACTCGAACATTTCTACTTTGTACCGGCACTTGAAACTTGAATGCGGCATATCGCCGCAATTCCATTGTCCCTACTGTAACTTCAGTTCCAAGAGGAAGCACAACCTGAAGTATCACGTGACCCACAAGCACCGGTTTCCACATCTCCACGATAAGATAAAAAACAATTTTTACGCGTAACGATATTGTAATCCATAGAGAAATAAAAATTTATCATTTCAAAATTATACGAATAAAACGTATGGATAATTGCATTTCTATGTGTGCATTCCTTACAGTCGTCTAGCAATTTCTCTTTTTTTTTTTTTTTTTTATTAATTTCCGAATGTGAAACCGTTTGAATAACTATTAAACGTTTGTCGCTTGGTTTTGCAGGAGAACAGCGTAAATGGACGAGCGTGTCGCAACGATGCCAGTCGTACAGTCTGTTGCAGCTGATGTTGCACCGATTCTTCAGATTTCACGTTTAACTGGCCGATGCATATTTTTGTTTCAGGGCATCTCGCGTACCACGCTTCGTGGACATTTTAAGAGAACCCTTTTCGCCTTACGAGCGTCGCGATCTTGATCAATGATTTCTCCCAGACGTTGAGAAAGGCCACACCGCGGAAGCGTTGTTCGCGTGAACGCGTAGTGTGATCGATTAACGTTGAAGTGCGAGCACGAGTGGCCCGTCTTTGCTCCGTTCGGTATATAGAAACACGCGCAAGCGTTCTTATCCAGAGGAAGAAGTGCACGCACGCACATAGTTGCACGTAAAATACGACGATTTTCTCTGTACATTTCTTGTACATTGATATACATATAGATATATACACGATACATGCAATTTGAAATATGTATGAGTCGAGATCATCCTACGATCATCCGAAGCATCCTGTTTGGTTATCTTATTGTGGAGGGTTGGAAATTGGCATATATTTCACCGAAGACGAGGCTCGAAGAAGATGGAGAGATTGATCGATCGGCTTGATCGAAAGGAGAGAACGATCGTGAAGTTTCGTCCGATTGTTATTAGGTTCAACAGATCTGTCCATCTTTTCTCGCTACCTTGAATACCTCACGCCTATTCACGTAAACACGGCAAAATTTGATCCTGGGCGCACTTATTTCTCGGAAGCTATTGGCTGATACGTTATGTGTTGGGTTGGTTACGGGTTTAATCTCACTGATCTCTCTTACCGCATAACTATATTCGTGCATCGAACGAGAACAGGATCCGCATCCCCTTCGCACCCTGTATTCACCTCCGCACATCCCCCCACTTCCGATCGTCCGTTTCAATTCGCGTATTTTGTTTCCCCGTCGATGATTTTGTTACTTTACCCTTTTTTTTCTATTTTTTTTTTTTTTTTTTTTTTTTTTTTTTTTTTTTTAATTTTCATCAAATAACCTTTTACGTCGATCTCGCGTCTCGCTTGGCGCCGGGACCTGTTGCAGGAATGGTTGCATTGCTGTCGTTGTTGCGGTCGGATTTCAAGCAGCAGCACCATCAGCAGCAGCAGCAGCAACAGCACCAACAGCATCAGCAGCAGACGGGCAAGAAGGGTCGCTCGTCGATGTCGAGTGTCGCGACCACGACGAGGGGCGGTGTCGTGTTGGCGAGCAGACGCGTCAGCAACGCGGGGGATAGTAACAGCTACGACAGCGGAAACGACAATGGTGGCGCGCGAACCTCCACCCGCGAGGTGGTGTTCCCCGATTCGTTCGAGGTGTTGCCGCAGCCACGCGACCTCAGCGTCGTGTACATGGGCGTGCCGCACGAGCAGCAACGAAAATTCAGGTGCCGTTTCTGCGGGAAGGGTTACCGATGGAAAAGCACGATGCGCCGCCACGAGATGGTCGAGTGCGGTGGTAAACCACCGGCTTTTCAGTGTCCCGAGTGCCCATACAAGGCCAGACAGCGTGGCAATCTGACGGTGCACTACAAACGGCATCATCAGAAAATCGGCTACGACGAGGGCGCCTAAGGCTGGTTCGCGTTTCTTCCGGATTGGCACGATCGTTTTAGAAATTGTCTCTCCACTTGTCCAATCGCCACCACCCCCTTTTCCCCTCGAGCGCACATCTGTCAACGAATGGGACGCGTCCACGACGCGCCACTTCGACCTGTCTTTTTCCTTCGTTTTTATCGAGTTTCTTTCAACCGCGAGGCGTTTCCCTCTCGCACCGTTTCTTCTCTTTACCTCGTTCCTCGTACCACGGACATTTCGAATCACGGGTTGTAAATAACAAACGGAGGGGGTAGGTAGGAACTCGACGCAACAGTTTATTGCTCACCTTGTCGCTTGAAACGCTGCGCGTGTACGATATCTTTCATTTCTACGACGATCGTGTCCGGAACGGTGCGAAACCGAAACACACGTTTCTTACGAATTGTCCACGAACGATTTGTCTTCGAACGAGGCGATTTATCCGCAGTACTTTCGAGTCTCAGGAGTTTGTCGGTTCAAAACGACGCTGTAAAGACAAAGTTAATCGTACGTACAGATTAGGGGCGATCGCTCTCTTATCGACGATCGCGTAAACGTCGAAACAAAATTGACGATCGTGTTACCACTTCGGAAATTTCTTATCACAGAGATTCGCGTACTTTCTAGCATTTTTATACTAGACGTTTAGGTGAATTTTTATGTCTAGATGGTAAGCTATTTTTTATCTTGAAACGGTGTACGTTACATGGTACGCAAGGTACACAAAAAAATGGAACTGAGAAGGTGGAGACGAAATTACCGATCATTCCGTGCGTAATAGGGATAAGGGATGATAGTGCCTTCTTCCGATAGAAACGAAGTACATACATATACAAGTAGAGTTAGATATAGAGAGATCGTGTATTTATCGCGATTATTATTTATCGCGTGTCGCTGGTGATTTACGCGAAATAATCTCCAGAAAAATCGGTTACCTGAGAACATTTAGACTTACTATAGACGATAATGATTATTCGATCTTCCAACTTTGCCCTTTGATCGAGCGGACGCGCTACAACTTTCATACTTTTGTTCGATTATATACACTTTAACGATAGGTGACAGCTGACGGGAACTAATGAAAATGGTGAAACGATGGGAATTTTCGAAACCTGTTTCTTCTCACGTCTTTGGCATTGGATGGAACGAGCAACGATAACGGGTCAGAACGATGCAACGTTTACTATCGTAACGATTGATTCAGTTTAGAAAAATCTACGAATCTCTATCGATCGTGATCGCAGTCACGGTGTACGGTTTGTCGGTGATCGTAATCGTTCGGTACTAACGAAATACTTAAATATAATTGCAATAACGATGTTGTAGTCGTTAGCGTCGATGAGCGTCCATTTTGGTACCGCGCGAGCTCGTTGCGATCGAACAACCGCACAGGACGATGACGTTACGGTTTTTTTTTTCTTTGTTTCGTGGGATCACTGTACCTTCAGACGGATTTATCGACGCGGGAAAACTTGCTCCTATTTTAATTTAATGGAAGGATCGAATAAGTCTGCTCAAACGAACAAAAGAGCCGATCTCTGCGTGTATTCTTATATAAGTTAGCCTCTCGAGTTTGTCAGGCTGGCGATGAGTATCGCGTTCATTGAAAAATGAAAATTACTCGACAAAACCCATACGTATCGCGTACGTATCGTAATTCAACATTCCTTATTTCTTCGGGGCCGACTCGTTTGTCGTTCTACGTACAAGTATATATTCTTAGTCTTATAAGAAGCAAACGAACTTTTTTTTCCATTTTTATATGAACATTCGTACATGCGCACAACGGAAAGAAGAAAGAAAGAGAGCGAGAGAATGTGTGCGTGCATGTGTGTCTGAGCGAAAGAAGGAGAGTTCACATGTGCCGAGATGCGCATGGCTAGAACGAGAAGAGGAATAGGACTCGTTGGGACGTTGCTTCCCGAACGACGTCCAGTATTTTTGATATCAGTATTTACGAATGCTCGCATCGATCTGCCTGCGAACAACCGTAGGATGTACTCGTTGTACCCCGTTTCCCTTGTACCTTTCGTTGTTAAGTTCGAGGCGACTTTGCGTCTAACTTGTTCCACGCGGGGACCAATCCATCAACCGGTCGTAGTATCGAGTCGTGTATATTTAAAAAGAAAAAAAAAAATGATAGTACACCCTGTACATTTTACCCGTAACCTTCTTCGACTTCCTTGTTACGACCTAGTTGCAGACGATCATTGTATTAACAGGGAAAGAATGCAAGTCGTCCATCTCGAATACTCGTCCCGATATTTTGCACTTCATTCTTCTTTTGGAAAGGTTTACCACTACGAGACCGAACTATTGAATACCATTTAAGATCAATATCACCAATTAATATTATTATTAACATTATTATTATTAATATTATTATTATTATTATTATTATTAATATTATTATTATTATTATTATTAATATTATTAATAAAAAGAGAATTTTTGTTGCGGGTTATTTTCTAAAGATCATATGTGTTATTCCACTTTCCCACGCCCCTTCTTTGTTTAAACACTTCCCGCGTTATAAGTTCTTGCGTGCGAGACAAAAGAATTCAACCATCCGGAGTAAGGCGTTTCGAAAAGAGAAAGAGAAAAAAAAAAAAACGAAAAAAAGAAAATGTCCGTTGTCGTTGCGTCGGCTCAGCCGTTATCGAGACACGAATTTCCGAACGATCATTTCGGCTAATCGAGAATTTTTGTTTTCAGCGTATTGGCAACGGCAGCACCTGCTGCCCATCAGTTTCGAGACGTATCCCTGCGACACCTGCGGCAGACAGTACAGACGGGTGATATCGTTGCAACGGCACAAGAGGCTCGAGTGCGGGAAAGAGGCTCAGTTCGAGTGCGTCTTGTGCCACACGAAGTTCAAGCACAAGCACAGCTTATTGAGGCACTATAACGTTCACATGGCGGACGTGAAGAAATCGGCCAGGTTCGAACGCGAGAAGAGGTCGGCTTGACAGACGGAACCGGGGATCTCGATGCGTGGTCGCGGCGTACGTTCCGCGATTATCACCCGTACGCGTCGTTTCGCGAGCCAACGGGGGGCACCCATCGCTCATCGAACGAGGCGTTCCACGAATTCGCTTCTTTACGATTTCAGACTATTTCTGTTCGTCCCATATGCGTTCCCTCTGTTCTAATCTAACGTATCCCCGAGTATGTCGAATAACGATCGTCGGCGTTGGATAAAATTCAGCACCACGGCGTGCATCGGCAAAGTAAACGAGGCGCAACGATCGGTGTGTTTTTGCTGCGTACCCTCGTACCTTTAGAACACGGCGCGTGTTGTACACGTATACGTACACGCATGTCAGATACAGCGTAATTTGTACATGATCTATTTGTTCTCCCGTCTAAGTGTACAATGAACGGCGATGTGCATTGTCATTGCGGATATGAATTTCCTGTTTCAGTTATTGATTTCCATAATTCAACTTTCATTTACAGAAAATAAAAGCCACGTTTTCCAATGTATTTCTTATTTGTCACGCGGTGTTATCGTTTATGTTGTACGCTCTCTCGTTCAATCCTGTATTTGCCACGCGACGTTTCGCGGCTAGACCTCGTTGCCTCTTCCATCCTAACCGCGAGAGTTCGACGAAAAGCGACCTTCGACGAACGAGAAAGGTAACGCGCAGGGAAGACGAACGAAAGGCTCGTCGCTTTCCGACTTAACCGCTTCCCCGACGAAGACGTCCTCGTCGTTCTCGCATCCGAGAGTACGGCGACGCACTACCGGAACATCGTCTACATCGTCTCGTTTCGTTTCAGGTTATTGGCCGCAGCTCTATCCGACAGGCAGGAACGCGATCGAGCCGCAGGAGACGGGAGCGATCGTCTCGAGGAGCCAGAGCATCTTCGAGCATTCGACGTACAGGTGTCCGAGTTGCGGTCGCTCCTACAAGAGGAAGTCCTGCCTGAAACGGCACTTGCGCGTCGAGTGCGGCAAAGCGCCGAAATATCAGTGCAAACTGTGCCAGGGTTGGTTCAAGTACAAGCACAACTTGACGGCGCACATGAGGCTTCACGTCGAGGACCCGAAATATCATTGCAGCGTGTGCCTGAAAAAGTATTACAGACGGGACAAGCTGGTGGAGCATCAGAGAAAGTTGCACAACATCTTCCCGATAACGTGACCTGCTCGTCGCGTTAACGAGCACGGATAACCGATCTTCCTGTCCGTCGATCTGTCAATTTTATGCGCGAACCTCGCATGTTTTTCGATAAATCTCGTATTCCGTCAGGAATGTTTCGCCTTACGTTAGAACTTAGTCGACTCTATTGTATTTACATCTTTATATTTCTTTTTTTATTCTTTTTGAGATATTAAATGATATTTTGTAATAATCGACGCTAGCGGAGTTGGCTTCGCGAAAGAAAAGAAACGACAATCGCTAATTTCGTCGATTAATCGATGTAGTTGGGGTGCGAGGTCGACGATAGCAGGAGAAGCGTAGCCACCAATTTTTGGGGAAACCTCTGAGAATGATCAAGTTCTAAGGAGGTTACGCCTGCGTTAGAGCCAGGCTGATCGATTTTTTCTGAAAATTTCTATCTCGTTTCAATCGCAGGAGACGTGTTCCCGATGAAGCGACACGCGTAGTTCCTTTTTCTTAACAAGACTGCGATGTACGCTTCGAATAAACGACAGACAGAACTTTACATGTACGTCAACGATTTTCTCTTGACACACGCACATTTTCTCTTTTGCCGATGATCAGTTGATGATCAGTCGAATGCATTTTGCACGGTGATCTCGAAGACGAGCGATGAGTCGCGTTAGCGTTATATGATTGACCGTTTCGATGAACGAATCGGCCATTTAAGGCAGCGGTAAGAAGAAGAGAGCCAAGTCGGGGGCAGTAGTACATTTGTGTCTGATTTTTCAGGTGGTCCGGGTCGATGGGAACGCGCGATGGTCCGAGTGACGCCCTACCAGTGTCCGAAATGCTTCAAATATTTGAAATCGTCGAAATCTTGCTGGAATCATCGAAGCACGTGCGGGACAGATAAGAAATTTCGTTGCGCTTTCTGCGACTATCGGTCCCACCAGAAAGGCAACGTGCTCCGGCACGTTGCCACGCAGCATCCCGAAGCGGGTCAGAAAAAACGGCTGAGCTGCGTGTTAAAGGTTAACGACGCGCGAGAAAAGTCGAGATCGTAACGCGAGTGAACGCGTGTAAAATGGGGATGGTCGCGACTCGTCGAGAGTCCCGATCTCTCGGCTCGTGTCACCGATTGTAACGCGCGACACGCGTGGCAGCTTGAACGGAGAAAGAAAAAAAAAAAAAAAAAAAGAAGCGGAAGAAACACACATGTAAAGTCGAAGAGCGATGTAAAGCTGTGAGAAAAAGCTGTTGTATTTATTAATCCCCCCCGAGAACGATCTTAATTCGTACCATTGCGTCGTGATTTTAATCCCTCCTAGTTGTAAGCCGTCGAGAAGCGGACTTTTCTGCTCGGCAGACAGGTACGTTCTCCCGTTTGCCCGTCGACGATCGTCCCGCGATACGTCGACACGCACGTATCGCGCGCGAGGAAGTTGCGTGGCCACGAACTTCTGCATCTTGTCGGCGTTGATCGGCCCGATCGGTGATCGTAGGCGTTCGTATCAGGTTGCTTCGATTACAGCATGTGTACCAAGTGTGTGCTCGGTTGAAGTGCTACAGAGACGTGGCGCGAACGAGTGTGACGGAGCTAAAGCTATATTTCTGTTTTTCCGGATTACAGATGACACCAACGAGAACAAAGCCGTAGTGGAGAATGCCGATCTGCCGGTACAGGCTTGGAAAATCCACGAGCAGGGGTTACCGTTCGCCGAGCTGAAGATACCAAAGGCGTACAACTATGTCGGCAAGAAGCCGCCGGGACAGTTCGCTTGCAGCAGATGCGGAAGATCGTACATGAGGAAGGACTCGTTGCAGCGGCACGTCCACTGGGAGTGCGGCAAGGAACCACAGTTTCAATGCCCGTTCTGTCCGCAGCGGTGCAAACGGAAGGCTCATTGGTTGCGACACATCCGCCGGCAACACTTTGACAAAATCGGGGACTCGGAGGCCTATCTGCTAGCTTACATGCCGAAGCTCGAGATCGACTAAAAACTTCTCGTTTCCTTTATTTTTTTTCCTCGTTTATTTTTTTTTCTTTTTTTTTTTGTTTCCTCTTCATCCATCGCGAATTCTAACGATCGGCTTCTCGGACCTTTGCTCTGTATTCTGATCCGTCTGTTGTTCGTCGGAGTCGATCTTTCGCGGTTGCGATTTTGCTTCTACGTCCTCTCGTACATCGGTTTTCGGAGAACGTAAAAATTGACCCGCGCAGAAATTGTGAGACCACCCGCGTGTCCGTTATGCGTTCCTTTGTATACTTGTACTCTACGATATCAAGAGCGGCGGAAGTAAGGAGAAAAGAAAAGAAAATCGCGAAAAGAGCTTCGAAGGAGTTGAACAAGCCAACGAACATGGTTTTAATCGAAGTCATTTTCGAAGTACGTTTTAAAATCGAAAGTTTAGCTAGTACAAAGTATTGATTTCTTGACACGTCCTCCAACGTCAGAGGCATATATATGATTTATTTTTTTTTTATTTTTTTTTATTTTTTTAATTTTTATTCTCTCTCTTTCTCTCTCTTTCTCTCTCTCTCATATACGCGTATAATTGTGTATTTATCGAAAACGGTTGGGCGAACGAGGTATCTACTTCGAGCTAGCGCAAAACGAGCTTTACGTGTAATGCAACATAAAATGAAAGGATGTCATACTTCATTTTTAGATACACGCATCGAGCAATCGTTATCGTAAGTCTTGTGTTTCGAGCTTAAAGACACCGACTGATATTTATTACTATACATCGAATTTACTAGTATTTTTTTATTCGTAATACATATTTTGCGAAGGTTTTTTTTTCTATTTTTTATGCGAATCTCGATTAATTTAAACACGCAAGTTTTTTCTTTCCGTTTTATTTTTTCCTTCTTTGTTTTTTTTTTTAAATTTTTTTTTCACTTCCTTTTGTAAAACTCGGATGTACTCGTGTTTTTTAGGCAATTAGTTTACCGATCGCATCGTATACTCTTTCCAGTGCCTTATCGATGCTCTCGTAGGTGTAATCGGTCACCGAGACAATAAGTGCGATTTTCTAAAATGTACAACTAGGGACAAAGTACAGAAAGCGATTAGCCTTAAACCTCGTACGTTAAGACACGGTACGACTGAGACTATTTTCTATGGACATAATAGGGATAAAATAGGTTCGTAAGCGAACTCTCGTTAAGACTGATCATGTTTAAACGCGACAACCACGATTCGCAGTGTTATGGATTATGATCTTGCGATTAGTATTAACGTTATATGCAAGTCCTTTCGTATTTCGTACGTTTGATTAAATAAATGAGTCAAAAGACGAAAAGTACCAGAACGACATCCAAACATTTACCTTGTCATTACCCGCGTTGGTTTTCGTAATTGTTTTTTTTTTTTTCTCTCTCTGCTCTTTTCACGATCGAGTACCGCTATAGAATTTTTCTTTCCGTCTAGCAATTAATCGTTCGTACTTGTTTCAGCTTGACGAACCAACAATTTTACCACCTCCGGCGGTAATACATACCTGATCTGTCATAACTTTTTTTTTTTTTTTTTTAATCAGCGAAAAAGATATTTCTCGTCGATGTTTGCGAGACTTTACTTCTTTTTCCGCATTTTGCCCATCTGTCTCTCTCTCTCTCTCTCTTTTTCTGTCTTTTTCTCTCACTTATTCATTCGCTCGATCACTTTCTCTCTCTCACTCTATCCGTTCTTATCTTCTTCTTCTTCTTCTTCCACCGTTTCCTTTCATTCTTCAGTTCTTTTTCTCTCTCCGACACAGGAGTACTTGTACATTTTTGTAGAAAGCGAAGATATCGCATCGGTGTATTCGCGTTTCATCCAATTGTGGGCGGCAATACGCGGAGCGTTGGTATCTCCGTCGTGTTTTGGCCCACGGTTCGACGAACGACCGACACAGCATCGTTGCGATCCCTCTTCTTTGAATCGAACGCGTCCCTCGCAAGTGCATTTTATCTCTCTTGAATTTTTGATTTCTTTCCCCTTCCCGTCGACATTAGGGGAGTAGCATGCGCACTAACTCTTCCCGAAACTTGTATATAGAAACACGACTTTTATCGCTTGCGCGTCGAAAGGAACAGACCATCGAACGCGAGAACGAAGGGGTTGGGGACAGCGGGAAAGAGAAACGAATCGCGCCGCGGGATCCGACACTCTCTCGTTTTTGTTTGCCCGAAAACGGTAACGCTCTGTTTCTTTCGTCGCACACAGATGCCGCTCCTTCTTCGTATGCGAAATTCATAGCTAGCTGCTTGGGGCTCGAATGTAGGGATGAACGACGAACGTGCATTATTCTCACCTTCCCTGATACAATAATCTACGCAATTTCGATCGCGTGGAGATGATCGAGCTCGAGAACGAATTGAACGCGAACGATTCCTTCTCGATGCTGTCGAGCAGAACGCGATCGCTTTTCAGGACGAAATGACAGGGCGAAACTTACCTTTCGTTACGAATAGCGATACACGAACGACCGACAGGACCGTGTCGCGGTCGCAAAAGCAAAAAAAGTAAAGTATCGGTATTCTCGGCTGAAGGTAGCTTTCGCGCTTCTCCAGGCATGTGCAGCCTAACAGAATAACGGAGAAACGATCGCGAGTCGCTCGGTGAATCGGCTCAGCGTCTTAAGCTCGTCGCTTAGCGTTTTAAGCTTAAACATTGGTCGATACCCGCATCTCCGAAAAGACGTACGAGCGAGCGAGCGAGCGAGCGAGCGAGCGAACGAACGAATGAACGTACGATCGCATCCCCAGGATTTAATGACAGTGTGAACAGCATACTAATAAAGCCGTGAATCCTGTGTTCCAGCCGAAGACCTGAGCATCACCGGGCTAAAGTGGGCGGCCGCTTGGCAGAGATGGAGCGTGCCCTCGATCATGTGGCGGTCCGGGGGTGGATTGGGCAAGGGCCTCGGTTCCGGCTCCTCGAACCCGGAGGGCTTTAATTGCCCCGCCTGCGGCAGGGTCTACAAGCTGAAGAGCAGCCTGAGGAATCATCAGAAGTGGGAGTGCGGCAAGGAGCCACAATTCCAGTGTCCCCACTGCGTGTACAGGGCGAAGCAAAAGATGCACATCGCGCGGCATATGGAACGAATGCACAAAGAGAAGATCTACAAGCAGGAGCTCGTCTAACGAGGCTGCTGGACGCCGAGACCTCGTCGTCGACGTCGACGTCGTCGTCCGGGCGCGAAAGAGGCCCCACGAACAAAAAAGAGAGAGAAAGAAAGAGAGAAGGAGAGGGAGAGAGAGAGAGAGAGAGAGAGCCACTCGACGAGATGGCTTCTTTCGCGCTCGGTTGACGTGCACACAACGATCGCGAAGAGACAAAGAATGAGAGAGTGAAAGAGAGATTGAATGAAAGATACAGAGTGAGAGCAAGAGCGAGAGAAAGAGAGAGAGTGAAAGAGCAATAGAATGCGAGAGAGAGAGAGAGAGAGAAAGAGAGGAGAGTAAGAGAGCGAGAGAGGAATGGATCGCGAGGCTAATTCAGCGACGATAACGATGGAAATCGATTGAGGGCGGTGAGATGCAAAAACGACGCGGCTGGTTAGAACTATCGCGGCAACCGCGGTAGTTTCCGAATATGGCAAACTGCCAATCCTTCTTATCTCGATTTTCGATTCTATTTTTTTTAACGTTTTTTAAGGTTTATTATTATTATTATTATTATTAATTATTAATTATTATTATTATTATTATTATTATTAATTATTATTATTAATTAATATTTTCGCGCAACGAGATGTACCGCGTACGAAACAAGAGAGAGACCGCGTCAATCTCCCGCTCGGGGCGATGTCTTCGTAAGAAAAATCGCGTTCCACTCAAAATCACGATAAACACGCCCCCTCTTATCGATGTTGATCATCGGCCGTAGACTCTGTAGCGTTCTTCCTCTCAGATCCGACACGCTCGCGGATTCTCGTTCGAAACGTATCCGTTTTGTTTTTGTTTCCCCCAACCCCCTATATATTTTTTTTTATTTTTTTTTTCCTCTTTATTTACCAAGCAGAGTTGTATTCCGTTAGAGAGAAACGAGAGAACGGCCCGCCCCGAGTCGGATTAGGACCGTCCGGAAAAACCGGAGCTCTTCCATAGCAACCATTCTGGTCACACTGGTTCCATATTTTTAAACGGGCTGAGTCGTGCGCGTGTGGCTTACCGGGGACACCAAAATCACACAAATCCACTCGAATGAAATTTCACGTATAACCCCCTTGCTCCATCGTACCGCGGGCTCGTCGCGCGATCCGGTCCGCGTGCTTCCTGTCAACAGTTTATATAGACCCAGACACACCAGCACCGATTACACCAAACTCGTTTTAACGATAAGTTGACTCGAAACCAAGAAACTTCCGATGATGCACGCGACAAACGCCCCCGCGAGGGGGTCGGGAGCGCGGACCAGTACCCCGCGCCGCTTCGTCATTCCGACCATCGCGTTTTGCTTTCCGGCCTTTTCGAGAAAGGCAGCCATTTTATTATATTCCTTGTTTACCGCGTCAGCGGCTAAACACCAGAGAGGGTACAGTATTAAGCACTGATCCGATCGTTCGTTACCGATCGGATCGCGCATCTTTCGCTTCTCGCCAATGCTTCCTTCCATTCGCAGAATCCAGAGATATACGCGGGTACACACACACACATACTACACACACGCATACACAGGTATTATACAGGCGTACCACGCACGCAACATTGAGAGAGAGATGATACACACACGCACACACACAGAGAGAGAGAGAGACATTACACATATTTTAAGTACAGCGGGATATTCCTATAGCATTGTGATCGTCAGACTGCCAGAAACACGAACCTAGTAGATTCCTATGCGATGCATTTAAGTATATACATATATATTTATATTATATAACGCGTAATAATTAATGCTGTTTAATTAAGCAAACCTCGAGTTAAGATCCCTCGCGTTTCCTCGTACGATATTTTGTTCACTGCCGATGAGCCTACTTAGCGAGCACGTCCGCCGGCTCGACTCGACGAGCCCCGATGTATCGCGATGCCGAGCGCGAGCCACGCGGATCCCTTTACCTCTCCCATCTTCGAGCCTTTTGTACAATGTTCTTCCATTTTACGGATACCGCATCGTAGACGATCGGTGCCCCTCATCGATCCTACTCTTCACCCCCCCCCCTCCGATCCAACCCCACAACCCCCAAGCGACTGTCGCCGTTGATTCCCGGTCTACGCTTGAACGCAGACAAGCGTGCCGTTGCAAATGTTCCTCGAGCTGTTGGTTCGTTCGGCTATCCGCGATCCGCGAGCTCGTGCTCGGCGAGTACCTGGCTAAGAGTCCCGTATTCCTACGCCAAATACGCGCTACACGACCGCCCGACTTTCCATACTGTAGACAATATTTATGAGACAAGCTAAACTAAACTAAACTATACTCTACTATACTATTACTATATTATACTCGTAATTCATATTATACAGTGTAAGTATGCGCAACGTCTGACGCGAACGAAGCGGTAGATTTGATATATATATATATTTTTTTTCCTTTTTTTTTCCTTCTCGTTCAGCGCACTCGTGGCCGCGTTCTCCGCGGGCGAGTCCTTCGATCGACCTGTTGGCCGCGCGTCTCCGGCATCCCCGTGTCTCGAATCAGTCTACTTACCCCCCCCCCCCTGTTAAATGCGGCCGAGGGGCGCAGCACGGTTCCCCTCGGAGCGTCGCGACGAAAATGCAGCGAACACACGTGTCAACTCGGCGACAACAGCGATCGCGCTTTGAACGGAGAGATCGGCGACGCGAAGCAGGTCAGGATCTCTACCCTCCTCCGTGCGAGTGCAATAAACTTAGCCACCCCCGCATTTTCGATCCGTTCTATCTCCGTGTACCGGCTACACGTCGATTCTCCTTACGCGGCTGTCTTATCCGGTCGATCGAGGACTCGTCCGTCGACGCGTGTATACTGTATGCTAAGCGATCGAACGGCTACCGATTCGAGAGAGAAAGAAAGGGAGAGAGAGAGAGAAAGAGAGTAAGAAAGAGAGAGTGTGTGTGTGTGTGCGCGTGCAGATGAGAGGAATAGGATGAGGGGAAACGGAGGATATCCGAGAGGAGTGATTGAAGGAGTTGGCGTTGGCTTTGAGCGTGTAGAGCTAACAGTAACGACGGTGAGAAAACGAGAGAACACGTTTATGGATCGACTTGATGCATAGTTACTGATTAATATTAATCGATAATACTACTGCCTCGCGAGGCCTTGATGCGTGGCGGCGGTCGAAACGAACGAGAGAATGGGGAGCATATGTATACGTATACGTATGTATGTACAGCTGTGGTGAAAATGCTGGGAATCTGGTGGAGTGGCGGAGGTGATTGAATGCCGACGAGCCAACCGACCGCCGTCATCGACGGAGATTACTAGATTATTAGGCACTTAATAAGTACTATTAGTTAGGTCGTAGGTTTTTAAAATGACTCCTTTCTTTTTGTTATGTATCTAAACGGAAGAAGAAAAGAAGAAAAAAAAGAAGAGACGAAGAGACGCCTTAGCGTTCTCCGTTCTAGCGTCTGTGGTCGGCCAAGCCGGACGAACGTTAAGAGACAACGGAGGGAAGTTACTCGGTGAGAGTTTGGAAAACGCAGAACGAAAGGGGTGGTGTGCGAGTCTACGCGAAAGGATTACTTTTGGAGGAACGTTGCTGGGAATTCGCGGAGGATCCTCGTCAGAGACGAAAGTGATAGTAGCAATCGTGATAAAAAAGTAAAAAAATTTCAAAAAAAAAAAAAAAGAAGAAGAAGAAAGGGGAAACGACAAGAAACGTTAAACTGTTCGGCGCAAGAAGAAAAGAACCAACAGAATCATCGAGCGAACGATGCGCGTGAACGACTGATTCGACTGTCGGAAAGGTTGGAAGTCCATTGGGGTGCGTTCGAAGGGAAGCACTAGCTTCCTTTCTTCGCTTCTTAGACTTACCCAATTTCTTCCATCGACTTGGCAGCTTTACAGAATTCGCAGTCAACAGACACCAACAAGTTTCATTTCCTAAAACGATCTGAAATGCAGTCTCGATGAAAATTGTACGATCAATACTCCACGGATCTGTCATGTTTCTTTCCCCTTTGGGAACATCTTCGACTCTGTTCCTCTTCGTTCGATGGTTTATCGCGCGCATCAAAATCGACGTCGATTAAGCAAACAGCGAATCAACGACGACGAGAGAAAAAAGAGAAAAAAAATGATGAAAACACGAAGACAAGGACGACGACGACGACGACAACGATAGTGGACGAGTGTGAAGATAGAGCAGTACGCGTAAATTCGTTCGTATACATGTGCCTTTGGTATGTTTGACAAGGAAGAAACGGGAATCTGAAAGATTCCCGCGGATATTTGAATGATTTGGTGGCGCAAAATTTTCCGCAGCCAAAATTTGCGGGCGCAACACACAGAGAATCGGGTGACGTCTCCGGAACACTGCGAAATTCGGCACCGCCGTTGCTTTCAAAGTCTTTGAAACAGAAGAATATCGAAAAGAAAAAAAGCGTAAATATATATATAGATATATATAAATATATAAGATGGTCGTGACTTGGGAAGAGGGGGAAAAGTATAGAATTTTTTAAATAAGCAAACAAAAACATTATATGTATGTATGTACGTGTACATATACGTATAGACGCATGATTACACAAGGGAATCGTCGTAAAGAAAGGCTAGCTTTTTTACGAGCTCTTTTTTCGTACTAATCATTATGGCTTTTAATCAGGTCTAACTCAAGTCTTGCGCATTATAATTGGGCTTATTATAATCGTTTACTTATTTCTTTTTTTGTTTTTTTTTTTCTATCTAATTAAGTTTTCAATTATGTTTTACGATTTTTTATTGGCCATCGCGGCGGATTTGACGTCGCCGCGGTGAACAAGAGTGAAATTATTTGAATTTTTCTTTAATTTGGGTGTCGGTTCGGGATTGGGAACACTCTAACCGAAATGAGAAAAAAAAATGAGATGCTATCGCGAAAGTCGATGGATTCCAAGTATTCGGAGGACGCATTTCTTCGTGGGACGACGTGACGAAGCGTGATATCGATAATTCCTTTTTTTTTTCGTTTATTTTTTTATTTGATCTTTTATAAGCGGAGGGTTTGTAACGTACGCGCGGAAGGGCGGTGTTTCTATTTGTCGGGGGAGCGGTAAAAATTGGGAAAGGCACTTGGACGGGGGTGTGATCGTATAAAGAATGCCGGCACGGTTCGTTGGAATTGAGAGTATTTTTATATGGGATCGGTCGAACGCAATTTGCGTACACATTTCGTTTTCTTTCGGCATTCAGACGTATCTAAAAGCAGAGCACATTTGATGATCGTCGTTCGACTCGTCCAGGGAATTTCGATCGTATCATGTAAGGTTTGCGATAGGATCGGTGATTGCGCGCCCAGTGTGATATTTCGACCGTGAACTCAAGATTTAAGGTCCAACGAGAGACTTCACGTGCACGCGTCGGACGTTTCGTCGTGAATACAACGAGATTTATTTAAATTTTCTTTCTCAAGATGAAAGCTTATTTATTAAGAAACGGTTCAGCGTCTCGATTGCGAAGATGTTTGCATTTTGATTATTCGAAATTTATATTATTAACTAGAAGGGAAGCTCGAAAGGATTAGATTAAAAAAAAAAAAAAAAAAAAAAATGGTAACGATGGAAAAGAAAAGATATTACGTTATATAATTTATATTGTTCGTTAAGAGATAGAGAGTTAAGCTCGTGTGGTTTCTCGAGCGGCCGATTTTTCTTTGTTTCGCGGCACTCGTCGAGGAGTGACGGAAAGGTGAAATGGTCTAAATAAGGGATGAAGCGATTCCTGCGAGCGTAGAATTCTTGTAGTAGCGTGTAGTAGGATACGTATGTAGTAGGACGATTCGCGAAAAGCGCAACAAACATGCCATCCACGAATTTAGAAAGTACAGTGCTTTATTTTTTGTATAACATATTATATTTCTATTGTCGTGTCTTGAACGAAAGAATTTCCGAAAAAGAAGAAGATTCGATTGCAGAGCATTCGCGTTTTAAGAAAACAATTAGGCGGTTAGGGAGAAAATTAGAGTGTAAATCGGGAGAAAGGGAGAAAGAGGATGCGAGAGAGAAGAGAAGAGAGGCAGAGAGAAAGAGGGTGTGCGTGGGAGAGAAAGAGCGAGAGAATGGTCGAAAGAACGGGCAGAGTCTGGCATTTTTAGCGAACGATAAGGCGAGAGCTACGCGAGAGAAAAGGGAACCGCGAAATTTGCCTTTTCGATCTGACGGCGCCATGTCGAGAACTTTATCTTTCGTTTCCAACCCGAGCGAAATATCTGTCTAAATTCGTCAACATTCTCCGGTCGTACTAGTTTCGATGAATCGGTTGCTCTTGTTACGCGTAACGCGTACGAATGGAGTGCACGGATGAAGAATTGCGAGGGAAGCAAAAGGAAAAAACAGAAGAGAAAGACACGGGAAAGGGTTTTTACGCGGCAAGGTATCGCGTTCTATCCGCTAGACTTGCAAAGCAAAGGAAAGCGTTACTTTCGGGTTGAGGAAAAAACGGAGGTGCAAGTGAAATTGGAGAGAAATTGTCGAAAACAGAGTAGACCCGTGGCGACACGCGAAACCGTTGAAACAGTCCTTTGGCGAATCACATGCGAAAGGGAAATTGCGTTTAGGTCTTAAGGCAGAGAAAGAAAGTTATATAATAGATATACTTATGGACAGGCAACGTCAAAAACTTGCGTGAAAACTCGGAGAACGGGTGTCAACGGAGATTCTGTGTGACAGAACGCGGCTCCGCGTATCCGATTCGCGATGTCTCTTTTAAAATTAAGAAATTATCTTTATTGTTAATCGTCCGGTGGTATTCCGAGTCTAATCGTACATGCTCGAGGAATTTAATTCGGCTCTCCAGTTGAGTGATACGTGCCGCGATGGAACGTGGAATGCGACGTAAAGCTATGAGGGGACGAGCAGCGTGTTTAATGTCGAAGGGAAGCGAAGGAGGATGATATCGATTTGCTTTTTGCTCGAGATACATCGTACTAGACCGTACTATAAATCGTCGTACTAGAAATCGCCGTACTACAAACAATATTTTTATGCAGCAGTCAGGCACTGCGATGCACTCGTTCGCGTTTACACTCGTCGTTCGTCAAACGTTCCATTTCGTCAATTCTCGTGGACAACTGAAGAACCACGGTTTTTTGCGACAAAGGCAATTATATATCGAGGGAATAGGGAGTGAGAGAGAGAGAGTGAAAGCGAAAGAGAGATTGTGAGGGTAGCGAGAAAAACAGGCAAGACGGGAGCGATTCGACCACTGACCAAACGAAACACGTAGGCAGTTTTCTTGGAACATTCGTGGGGAAACGTGTGCAAGGAAAGGAAGAGGAGGGAACGAAACAAAAAATAAAAAAGAACCAGCGTAACGAGAGCGAAACGAACGAAAAGCGTCACGAGACAAGATGATACCGAGAGAAGTAGCTTTTGAACCGAGAGAGCCTTGTGTTAAGTGCCTTCAAGTACCATTTAGATTTTAGGATAGACGAAGGAGAGAAAAAGAAAAAAAAATGAAACAAGAGGCGCTGGGCGCATCCAGCTGTGAATGAATTTCTACGGTATTATTGGCTGGGTGTCACGTACAGAGAGAAACCGATCGACGCCAACGTCGTTTCGATGGATGCCTTTCCTGCCCTGTACTTTCAACGAAAGCTCTCGAGACACGAACGAGAAAGGGTTCGGGGGATGGACGGAATCCATCGGAAGGTAGCGCTCGACGATATACCATTTACGAGTGACACTCGCCAAACATCTTGAGACCAGTGATATTTTTTTAGAAATTATTTATTTACGCCGAAGGAAAAGCAGAATTTAATCTCGATCACTCGCCTTTATACTGCCAATATATCCGCTAAGACGTACTCATCTTCGTTGTCGATCCATATACATAGTAGACCACGATCCCTTACGCGTTACATTTGTTCCTTTTATCCTCGATTCCTAACAACCGCAATGTGATTCTCACGATTTTCCTTTTCTCTTTTTTTTTTTTGTTTTCTACTTTACTTCGGTTTCTATTTATTCCTATACACCTCTCCTAGTACCTTTGTTTCTCCCTTTTGTCACTGTATACCTATTTTGTCTGTTTTAGCAAACGAGTATACCGTTGCTCGGGTTCCTTTACACATTTTCTTTCATATTCGTTCGCGTTTAATTAAACAGTACAATTATCTGTAATAAATAATAGCGAATTTACCGCACGTGGCACGAGGCCACGCGGAGAAAGAACTCGAGGCCGTGACATCCCTTGGACATAGCGTTCCGATTCGATCCTGCTCTGACACGAACGTCCATCGAGCTCAAGTGATTATATCGAAGCTACGACTAAAGTATTAATACAGTGCCGCGAATGAAATTCATCGCGCACCAAGGGAATCTCGCGCTCGACCTTGACTACGATATTCTTATAATTAGTACAAGCACCGCTATTGGAGTGTAGAGAGAGGGAGAGAAAGAATTGAGAGAGTGAAAGTGACCGTAAATATGACAAAGAGAGAGAGAGAGAGAGAGAGGGAGAGATTGAGAGAAATGTGGAGCAGGGGTGAAACGAGAACAAGGGCAAATGACCGATAGAATGATAGTGTGGATGCGTATGTGTGCCCGTGCGCGCGTGTATGCGAGAGTAAGAACAGAGAGAGCACGTAAAAATAACAATAACGCAACTACAACTTCCGCTCAGCGCCTCGAACGCAAAATATACTTGTATAATCGTAACTTTTTTTGTCGCCATGTATTTGCCAACGAACGATGATTTATTATTACACTTCTTTTTTTTTTTTGTCTCCATTTTATATTAATATCGTTTAGAGAGCAATAATAATTAACGATTACGCTATGACGATAAAGAGTATTCTTTCTAGATAATTTTTTTTGCTTGTTCTCTTGCGACGAATCCGCATGCATGTATACGCACGTATGCCGAGGGTGGAATATGCGCGACACCGAGAGTGGAAGTCGGCCGTGGAAAGGGAGGCGTCGCGCGTCGCGACGTCTCCGCTGTACTGCGCGTGAAGCGTCGCTTGCTTGTGAAATTTACTGAAACGACCGGCCAGCGGAATCGGATAGCCGTCGTTTTTCCCTACCGCGTCGTACGTCCATCTCGCTACGACATCTCGAAAGAACGCGTCGATCCGTCGACTGGCCGGTCGTTCCTTCACCATTTTCTACTCCACTGTGCTTCCGTTTCATTTCTTTGTACACGTATCGTTTCGACTTTTCGAACATTCCAAAATGCTTGTTTCCCTCCTTTTTTTTTTTTGTCAATTTGTAGAGAGCCTTGTATTCGATTTAGAGCAAAATAAAGTCTAGAAAGGCAAACGCTTCGAGTTCCGTTTCTTGCTTTATTCGTCGTCTCCCGACATTGTTCGTGGCCATCGGCAACAGGTTCGCGCGACGGTGCGCAAAAGACACCAGGAAGAAAACGATGTCACGCGTGGCACGCAAAATCGTCACATACTGACTAATTTCATTTTTCGCAGGTATCCTGGCAGGCTGCCGGTCGATCGGTCACGAAGAGACGATCGCTTGCGAGGAAGGACGTTCGTGCGACGCGCGCTGTCGAGTAGGTAATCCAACGAATCTATCGTTCCTTAGTAATCGATGCATTCCGTGAGTTTCAGGTCGATTCTCGACGGTGGCCGGATCAACGGAGAAACGCGCACAAGGTACGAACGAAGGAAGTATAGCTGCGGCGCGGAAGCGATACGCGTCGTATCGTCGGACGATACCGATCGCATAGCTGTTCCATGTAGGAAGCGCAACTGCGGACGAGGATCTTCCCCTAGAGAGTAGCGAGAGCTGAGGAGATCCTCATCCGCGCGTGGAATCCCGCGAGTAACCACGAGAAATTGTAATCATCCCCCCACCCGTCCAGCCCCACCGTTGATCCCGTACCCCTTGACATGCTCGTTGTTGCTAAGCTTGGAAACTTGAATGTTTTTCTTTTTATCGCATGGCCCGCGCCGTTGTAAAGAGCAATCGTGTAACGAACGTATGTACCGTCGACGACGCGAGTCAGATGGTCACCAACTAATCGACCCGTCGAAACCTCTGTTTCGATTGCTTTCAGGTTTCTTCGCGAGCCTCGGTTGGAGCTCGGAGGGCACGAGGCGAGTCTCGCGAGCGTCCGCGAACGAGGTGCCGGCACCGTTGACGCCCCAACGACGCGCCAGGCTCCACTGTCCCTCCCGTCACCCAGGGAGGAACAACCGACCGATCGGCACCGTCTCCGTCTCCGGACTCGATCGCAGGCATAACTGCTCGCGCTGCGGCAAGAGCTACAAGAACGCTTACATACTGAAGAGGCACTTGCTGTACGAGTGCGGTAAAGCGCCCTCGTTCAACTGTCCCCATTGCGCGTTCAGCTCCAAGTACGAGAGGAACCTGAAGGCGCACATTAACCACCGCCACGTGGCCTCTCAGTCAGCCGGGACCGCGGTTAATCAGAGGGCCTGAAGGAGGACCGTTCCGACCTCCGCCGTAGCTAACGCGAGAGTACGAGCTAACATTCGAAGGAACCGCGAGATCGTGCGATCCAAGAAACCACCTCGAACCGCCCTCTCCACCGCTGATGATCCATGTATCGTTTAAAACGCGTTTCCGCTTTCTCCTTTCGACGCCGCCGCGAGAAGTTGAAATTTGCTAGCGAAATCGAATTGAACGTGCCCGATACGTACACGTACGTACGTATGCAGTACGTTAAATAACAAACATGTGTTCCTGATTGACGCAACTCAGAACAGCCGTAATACACGTGAGACAATACACGTTTCCGTCACAGAACTCGGAAGTATTCGTTTTTGCTTTCGCTTCGTGCTCGATACGCGCCAAACAAGTAGATTACATTAGAGCGAGAAAGACGGTTCGCTCGCTGCTGTTGTCGTATGTAATAGGAATAATTAGCGATCCGTCTTTACCGGAGCCGTGGCACGAAGCCGTTGTTGGACCCCGTTTAACGATGTAGAAAACGGAGATTACGTGAAGACACACATTGTTGAATATTTTAGAAGACTCGGAAAGAGTTGTCGGAACGGTTTTCAAGAAAAGCAAGAAGAAGAAGAAGAAGAAGAAGACTCGAAAGGGTGAATCGAAGGGTGCGATCTTTTTGTTTCTTTTTGTTTTAACAACGAGTAACGACCAGGCGATGTAACCTTTCCGGATTCTTATCGAGCCTTCGATAGATTGCTAAATCGCCCAATTATTTTTCTACTAATTGTAAGGGAAGCAAAAGTTTTTACACGAGCTATCGCGCGGACACGGAAACGGACGTATCCGCGGCAGGAATCCCGTCGGTCGATTCGAAGGACAGGCTTGTCATCGATCGCGACCGACGTCTCGGTTTTTAGTCGGAACGATTGAAATTCTCGATGCAACGAAAAATCTCCGACGCTAGCAGTAGTCCCGGTTGTTCTAGCTCTCTAGCGTAGCTTACATTTAAGGAACGTTTTGGAAATTCTAGTCAAACGGTTGGCGAGCGCAGTCTGGCGATTATGCGCGCACGCCATCGACGACGCGACGCGTTTGCGACGCGATCGAAGGGTGAAGCTTCAGGGGTGCGCGCGAAGTTCGTCGTCGCCGCGTGCGATCAAAGTTGTATTATTTTTGTCGGGAAACGTGCGTAGTTCGAGGATCGACGAAGCGATCGAGCGAGTTCGCGGGAAGGGGTTTCCGCCCCGACTCGCTCGACGGCTTCGCGTCGATTCCTTTCGTTTGAATTAGAGTCGTCTAGTTTAGAAATAGGCCTAAGTAGGCCGCTACCTAACATAGAGTAAAACCCAAGATAGAGAATCTATTTAAATCAAAACACAAAAAATATATATATATATTATATATATAATATATTATACATATATACATATACGATACATATTGCATAGTAAGTTTATGATGATAACGTAAGTTGGAAATCGTACACGGTACGATCGAAGAAGAAACGTGTCTTTCCATGCGACTTGGCCGGACTAACGGATGATCCATCGAGTTCGAAGTTTCATCGCGCGAGGATCTCTGTGATAACGTTTTAATAATTACGTAAGCGGATAAACGAGACGACCTGGTGGTCGTCGATAGCTTCGAGAGGGCTGTTTTCGTAGTCGGATAATCGAAAGGGCAAAAAAAACGTTGCTATTTCTTTCGCCGTCGAGGACAATACGAAACATTGGATACGATCCTCGCGATGATTTCGCGCGTCACACGAGCTTCCTACGAGAGATCCAACGAATACAAGAGAATCCTCGACCAAGGACCAAAGATTCGACGAAGAATTAATTCGAGGCAAGTTTCTAGTCAAATCGAAGCTCGATGACGGTTCGTCCACCGGCCAACCGCTAATCAGCGAAGAAGCGTATCGATAATATTCTATAGAGGCGTTGAATCTCGTATTTATCCCGTAGGATTTGAAACTTTTGCCAAACTATCCACCTTTTCTCTGTATCTTCGTTCGTCTTACTCCGTCGCCCTATCACCCTGTCTTAGCTGTCCTGTCACCTGTTCGAAGCACGCTCTCGATCGTCTCGATCGTGCGAATCGTTCGATTAAAAGATGTAACCTATCCGTAGACGTTAGAATTTTTCTGGCGACGATCTCTAGCCCTAGTCCTCCTCCCCTTTCCCGAGGTTCGTCGTCAATCGTGTCTCTCTACTACTGTTTCGCTCTATTTATCCGTCTTCTCTCACTTGCGAAATCACGATCGATCGTTCGACGACTATTTAACTACACGTATGTAAGATTCTCGAGATAAACTGTGAACCTCTCAGCTTCTACGCGCTCGTTCCCGTTGATCTTGAACGCTTCGAAGAAAATTCGCGCCCAACTCTCACGATTTACGACCTCTATCGAGCTGCTCGTGCTAACGTCAGCCTCTTCCGTTTCTTCGCGAGCTTCTTTCTCTCTGGCGTAGAATTCGAAGCCATTTAAAAAAAAGAAAAAACGAAAAAAAAAAGAAGACTCCCGCGTGTCGCGTTCGAGTCGACTCCATGTGCCTAAAAACGCGAACGGAAGGTTACCGTTTATCGGTTCGAATCGAACGTTATTGTTATCTAAATGCCGTGTGTTTCATATCCGTTTTCGTATCGAACCCGAAACCTTCCGGGACGCGTGGAATCGCGCTGTTTTCTCATTTCAAGCGCATACAGAAGCCAAACCGCGCGCGTGTTACGTATCCACGGTACTCGTAGCGTGTACAGACGTATAGTGGGTGGGAAAAAGGCTTGTCGAGCAAGAAATTCGCCGCTTTCGTTAACGTTGCGTCGACTCAGAACGAACCGTGACGGAGACAGGACGCGTCTTCCGACGAACGAAGCGAAACTCGTGCGTCGACGCGACGCGGGGATGAAACGATCAGCGATCTTCCGTTTGCATTGTCATTTTTACACGCAGGAGTAAATACGTATTAAATGCGTAATAGAAGCGCAAAGACTGATTAAAAAGAAGAAAAAAAAAAAAGAAAAAAAATCGTAGGAAGTGAGAGGTATACATTTGTTACAAGCGTTTAATAAGACGAAACATAGATGCGACGCGCGTTGAACGCGGGGCGCAATTTGTATAGCCGCGAACGCGGATCAGCCACCGTTTCTGATTCCCGTTCGAACGAACGCGTTGTATGGTGCTGGGGAAAAAGTTGGTTTCATCGCGACAGACTCGACAGGCTGACCGCAACTGCCGCCATCGAACGGACCCCATGAAGTTCATTCTTTTCGTTAGGGGCGGCACGTCCGTCGACATTGCAACATTTGTGCCAATATAAACGAGGCTAGCTACGCAATACTCGGAATCGGCCGCACGATCGGCCACGAATTGCCCATAGAATTATTTTCAAGCCACTTTATACGTAAGATACGCGATTACCCGATATGTATACTATACGTACATAGGTATTTGCCTGAAACGAACAAGAAACACTTGCCATGGGCCGTGTCCTGTAGACGCGCGTACGCGCGAATACCCGCAACCAGTACCCGCGTAGAAGGATATATATATATATATATATACATATATACATACGTGTAAATAAAGATAACGGTTATGCATGAAACGTGCGCGCGCGTACGATATATACGCGAATATGTAAATGCCGACGATTCTTCGAATCGCGAGACAGAGACTAGAGATGGAAAACTGGTAAACGCGAATGCGAAGCCCAAAGAAAAAAAAATAAAGAAAAAAAAAGGAAGGAATACCTCTTGCTTTTAAAGAGATCGATGACGATAATAATTAGCACGTAAGCGTTCGACTATTTTCTTTCATCCCCTCCATTCCCCTCTTTGAACATCCCTCGTCGAGGGGTGATTTCATAAGTGCAGATGACGATAGTGACAAGTAGCGAGTAACAAAAAAGAAAACCATGACGCGCTATGAAACGGAGATAAACAAATCGCATAATATTGTTTACATCGCGGGCAACAAGTGTGAAGTATGTATATTACGTACACGTATGTAGATACTTCGGACGTTCAGGCGATTTCAGCGGGAATCGTGTGCTGCGCATAAGAACGATATATTCTTTACGGTTTATGAGTTTTTGCGAATTTCAAGATACGATTACCATTGCGAGTGAGTGTATCATTGATAATCATTGTGTTAGCGAGGATTATACTCGGCAAATAATAAAGAATTGAATTTAATTATTCAGCCAAGATTTGTCTCCTGGAATCTGGTCCGCTCGCGCGACACGCGTGCTCATAGCTGGTGCATCGTAACCATTCTTAACATCTTGTGTATCGCGAAACAAATACGATAGATTGGCGTATCGACGACGAAAGATGGCAGTGTTTCGACTGGCGTACTCGCGTTCGATCCCATTTCCGCCATCGCATCCTACTGACATGCTTTTCGCTTTCTCTTTCAGGTACTCTGATCTGTCTGAACTGCGGGAGGCGTTTCAAGCACGAATTCTCATTGGTGTGCCATCAGCACGGCGAATGTGGCGAGAAGTATCGGTGCCGAAGGTGCACCTTTCGGACAGATAAACTCCAGTGGTGGTTGCGCCACGTCAGTAAGTTGAGATGTACGCATTGAAGAAGAGTTCCTGGACGCGTTGTGTTACGTTATCCGATGTGTGTGTGTGTGTGTAAATTGTTAAGAGATAATGGCCATATTTTCCCAGCAAAACGTTACGGCGCTGTTCGTTTGCGAATTCAATAAAGGTTGAACGATACGAGACGAGTGGTCCTGTTCATTAACTATGATCGTTTCGATTCGAGAAACTAACCCGAGCGAAAAGAGAATAATCACACGATAACCCTTGTACGTATGCTTCGTATAGGCGTAGAAAGAGCGTCCCTCGAAGGAAGAAAGAAGACGTAATCCGTCTTAACCGAGCTGTTGAGAAACAGACACAACGGCGAACAAGTATAGCGGTGCGCTAGCGTCTGCGAAAGTGGTTAACGGAAGTGACGTTTCTGATTTCAGATGAGACGGGGCTGTTTCACGCGAAAGACGCGAGGCTCGCGTTCGAGAACTTCCCGGAGCTGGCCTCGCTCACCATAAACATGAAGAAATACGTGTGTAGTTGCGGCAAGGTGTACAGTCAAAAGAGTTCGCTCGATCGACACCTGCGATACGAGTGCGGGAAAATGCCGAACGTGCCGTGTCCACAGTGCGGGAAGATGTTTAAACACAGGCACCACGTGACGCAGCATTTGAAAAGCTGCCGGCTCAAAGACTCGAGGAGCTCCGACTTTCCGAGTTGTTACGTGACGCGAACGTAACCCCCGGCCGCGATACCATCGTCCACCACAGCGAAGCCTGTAATCTGTTATTTTTGTAATTCATTTACCGAGACCATCCTCGTTTGATCACGCACAGTGAAATAAATCAGAACATGCTCCGAACACCTGGTCGAATCCGTACGCGTAACGCGCACCACGATTTTCGATCGATCCACCCCGTCGAGTGTGCCGCAATCGTGATCGAAAGCCTCGTTTCGAGAACGATGTCCTCTCGGCTGCACCCGCGCGGTCGATTTTTAACGATTCTCCGCGTGTCAGACGCGTGCTGCTCGTCGTGTTTCTTTGATCGTGCGTCGACCTGCACTCCCGTTGTCGCTTATTGGTTGCGTAATTTTGCAGGATCGATGCGGCAACAACCGGGGCATCGTCGACAACGGGCGGGCACGCATCGCGGGACGGAGAACGGCCAGTTCAACGGAACGAGATTTTTCTGCGACGCCTGCGGCAAATCGTACAAATGGAAGGAGTCTCTGTTCAAACACAAACGCGTGGAATGCGGGAAATTGCCGCAGTTCACTTGCGAGGTTTGCGGATACCGATTCATGCACAAGCATCATCTTCTTAAACACTTGACCTCGGTTCATCACATGGCATCGTTGAACGGTGCCGCCATGTTAGTCTTCCAATAGCGACGCTCCCGACGTCCCCTGCGAACTTTTTACTCTTGTGGCAACACGTTGTAACACGCTGTGAAATAAAATTTTACGATGCCTCCAACCACTGGTTCGCTGGAACGATCTGCGTTCCCTTTTCTTTCTTCTTCGTTCGAGCCGTCGGCTCTCGAACACGAACGACCGTTTAATTGTCCCCGTTTCATTTTCAGGCCACGGTTTCGATTGCGGTGGACCCTGTAAAGTTTAGATGCGTTTAAGCGTACTCCAGAACCCCCGATTCAAACTGCTCGTGTTTTATGTTCACGCGAATCCTTCGACATAGGGGTGGAGGAATTTTTCTAATTGTGCTTAACGTTTACACTTGTGCGAGTTTGATCTCATTGACGTTACTTCCTTTCTCGGTTTTTAGTTCCATGGAAAGTGAGGTTCGACAGGGTCAGGCTAGATCGGAAATTGTTCATCTGTTGTCTGTGCGGTAAAACGTACACGTGGAAAGTCTCGCTCTGTCGACACCAGCGGGAAGAATGCGGGAAACTGCCACAGTTCCAGTGCACGTACTGCGGGAAATCGTTTAAACAACGGAGCAGCTTCAAACGGCACCTGGTCAATCAGCACGTTGCACTGTCAGCGATGTAACTTCCTCCACGACGGAGCAACAGCTTTCCCCGAATGGAAATTTGTACAAAAATCTCACTGTTATATAATAAACGCTATGAAATCATCCGTGAACCTATGCATTTCTTCTTCGAGCTGTTCTTCTTTTCTCTCTTGATTTTAGGATCGCAATCTTCGGTGGTGATTTCGCTCGCCGAAGAATCGCAGGTAAGATTGTCCGTTGTGCCGAATTGTTTGTGCCTTTGTTGATTGCCGATTGTTTCGCAAACTGCGTAATCCGAAGCCTTGTCGCACTATTTATTTGAATTCGAGCACATTTGTCGACTGCTCGACATACGAAATGCGAAGCGGATTTTCAAGGAGCCTTGAAAATTTCATCGGGAACCGTGATCGTAAGTTCGACGGAAATTGTGCCGCTGACGAACGACCGATTTCTTCTACTTTATTTGTCTCTTCTCTTTTCTATTGCAGAGCGCAAAGTAGGGGAGAGAATCTGGGAGGTTTGAAAGACGCGGTAGCATCGTGTCCTCGCAACTCTTGCGGAAGATCGTACATCCGGAAGAACACGCTACACCGACACGTCGATTATTTTCTCGTTTCTGCCGCATACTTATCCGATAACCTGCCCATTACCTAACTTAAACTCACTCTTTAACTTGCGATCGATGGCGTACGCGGGCATCGCGTAGTAAACCGCGAAAGGCGTTATTATAGATATAAATAATTGGCATCGTTTGAAGATGAATTTTAAAGGAACACCCAATACTACTTTCACTTAAATGAGATCAGATTGAATAATCGAAGCGTTTCGACTTCTGAACTGCAGGTATTTGCTCGAGGAACAGGAGGAACAGGTCATCAAGGAATCAAGATTCCTTGTCGAAACGGTATTCGTGCCTCAACTGCGGTAAATCGTACAAGGCAAATAGCAGCCTGAATCGACATCTCCGCGACGAGTGTGGTAAACTACCTAAGTACATCTGTCATATCTGCTGCAAAGGATTCCATCAAAAGTGCAACTTACAACGTCACAACTCAACCTCGCACGGCCATATTTTCTTTCTAACGCAATAAGTAAGCGTCGCGGCGCGGCTGCGAAGAGCAATCGTCGATCCGAAGCTGCGTCTATCCCCGTTTCCACCAGTTTCTTCAACCTCGTCAACCGAAGAGAATCGATTCTTACGCGGTGCTTGTTCCCTTTCTCACACATATTGTCTCGTAATTTAGCCTTTTCTTTTTCTTTACCATATCATTCGACGTACTATTTTTATGGATAATTATCATACAGTTAAAATAGTAAGCAGGTAAAAACAAGGCTGACACTCGCAACGCTCTTCGTTACTCTCGATACTGTAGACACATTAAGTAACATGATTTTACATTTATACTCGATACTTTTTTTTTTTTTTTATTCATACGGTATGCACCCAACGAAAACTACGATGTCAAATCTTTATAGTGATAACGTTCCGTTCTGATACACTGAAAGTAAAGTAAGCGTCATGTTTGAGAAATTTCATGAAGAATGGTGATGTTCGCCGAGGCCTTGGTTATACATGTACCTAATATAGTTTCGCTACGTGTTATATTGTAGTTTATTACAATTTTATTATAACTATAAGAATATGCGATAATAAAAGAATAATTCCAACGATAAATCATATCTCCGATTTGTCGTACTTGTGTCTATATGCGTAATGGTCAACTTGAAGATTTTTACCAACTAGGAAGACGAGTACGCATCCCTGAAGACGAAGACGAACGCGAAGATCATCGAGGAAGATCGACTGGTGTGTGGATCGTAATCTGATTTATCGCTAATAATTCTATGTCGAGATACATTGCACGTATCTATCGTTTTTTCCTTTCATCGCACTTTCATGTATCTCGTATTTCGGTATCTACAACGCCAGCTACGAAGACGTAACCGCTCCTAAGCAAGTCAAGATATTCACACTCTCTGTTTGACCGAATAATCATCCAATTAATTATCATTCGATTCTGATTTCAGGTCAGATAACACTGAGAGCAGAGCTTTCAAGATTCAAGACAAGCTTCAAGACAAGGACGAGCGTGGAGAAGCGTGCCCTCTTACCGTCAGAAAGCATTGAAATCTCCATCGGGCTCAGCGGATTCACCTACATCGGTGCAAGATAATTTCAATGTAGCGTAACGTTGTCCATTTAAATAGGTACAATACGTTTCATAATCTCTCTTCGTCAATAAAACAAATGAATCCTCCCTCCAGCTGTCTGTAATCACGATCTGTTATCTCGAGGCGATCCTGACTATGTTACCAAACGTACTCCAGAATAAAGGGATGATGTTCCAGCATCAAATCGAATTACCTTTAATTTGTCCCGGCCACCATGACTCACATTTCTACCGTATCGCGTTCATTGCTTGTCACTGCTTAAGCTTACTTAATCGGATAACATTCGACGACGTACCCCGCCGCGGCGGGGGCGGGTACGATCGAAAGTTGGCGAGAGGACGTCGACGAGCCGTCTGTTTCCTTCGTGTTGCGACGTACGTAGACGAACGGCTCGAAGCGACAGCAAGTCGAGACGCAGGACAATTTAAAGGTAGTAAGGACGCGGGTAATGTGTCGAGGGTGGTGTTGTCGTGTCTGACGAACGAAACTACGATTTTCAGGGTGGCAGCCGGCCGCGGCGGTGGGACAGGGCGGCGTGGCGAACTGCGTCTTCTACCGGTGCGACGTGTGCGGTAAGAGCTACTCTTGGAAGTCCTCGTACCATCGACACTTGCGCGAAGAATGCGGTAACCAGCAGCGAGCGGCGCCCAAGTGCAACAACTGCGGCAGGCAGTATCGCTGGCGAGACTCTCTGAACAAGCACTTGAAGTACGAGTGCGGCGTGGAGCCGAAGTACACGTGCTCGGTTTGCGGGCGAAAGTTTCGCCATAAGCAATTGCTGACGTCCCACTTGAAGAGGTTCCATTGAGGGCGCGGCTCGTCCGATCGAGTGTGACGCGAGCGTCGACGATTTTCGCGCGTTGCTTAATGTCCGCGTCCCGAGAACCGACGGAGCGCGTTGTTTCGCAGGTAGCATATGATTTACGTACTGGAAGCAATAAAAGAAAGAGAAAGTGTAACTCTAATGATTCGGTGCTGATGTTTCTCCTCCTCCGATGACTCCTTCTCCGATCCTCTGCGCCCGCCTCGCGCTACCCTTCAAGCGGCCCGAGGGGTGTGCGAACCTATCGTTGGATTACCGTTTCTTGCAAGCAGAGCTAAAGTAGAGACGACTGATGCGCGACATAAAGGAGACGGGCGGCCAAAGATATACCCCGTTAATCTTATTCTCGTTCTCTTTATCGTTTGTTTCAGACTCGAAGAGGGACCACAATCGCGTTAATTACGACGCTCCGTTTACCTGTTACAAGTGCGGGAAGCGTTATACGTGGACGGACTCTTTGACCAGACATCTGCGGGAAGGCTGCGGAAAGTTACCTAGGCACAAGTGCACTCTCTGCGGTAGAAAGTTCAAACGTAGGGACTACTTGTTGCGACACGAGAATAACGTTCACAAGCTAGAGTGAAGTCGGTGGTAGAAAATCGGTGTACCGAAACCGCGCTTCCCAACTATTCCGTCGAGGATCTACCGTACTTTGTTCCTTCTCGGATTGACCGAGGTATATCCGCTGGTAGCGTTGTCCTGCGTCGGCAAATAACGTTTTTTATAGACATATGTGTTGTGTGTCGCGTTTCTCCGCTAGCTTTTTAAGCATTCCGAAAGGAACGGGCGAAACATCGAGATGCGTTTCTCTGTCTGCGTTATTACATTGTACCGTTCGCGTGTTCCGATATTTTAGCTACCCACCTAGAGCATCGACTTGTTCGTTTATATAAGACTGATCCCATCGCTCGACACGAAACGATATTCGATTCGACTTTGAATTTTCGATTGCGTTTTCTCGAATCGCGCAGAGACGATTCTCCGTCTCGTTCCCATCGAGCTAAGTATTCGCCAGCTAGACCTTCTGATCCGTTATTGTCAACATTGGACCATTAGTGATCGTCTCATTCGTACTTGTAACTTGAACTTTTTTAACGTCGCATACCATTTTGATATACGTATATATATATATATATACATAATGTAAATAAATGTTTAAAAAACGTGTTCCATTGTGTGTATTGCAGATTCACGTGCATTTAAGGATAGAGCACTGTACATACTGTATGTTACCGTGGACGGAACAGCAAACCGTTTTGTAAGAACTCACTTGTTATCTCGAGAATGTGCGATATGTAAATATAATATATGTTATAAGACCCGGTGTGCTAGAGTTTCGTTTCATTTTGTACACACATGTTGTAACAGTACAGATAATTAGGTGGAACGATCGAGTCGAGTAAAAATACGCCGACTTTTACGAATGCGCGGCAGCATTTCTGACGGAAGGTGAATAAAACACCAATCTTGAATCAGAATCGACGCGCGTCGAGTATCGAACGGGCACAAAAAAAAAAGAAAAGAGGAAGGAGTACCGTGAATCTGATTGCCAACAGATACGTACCAACACGATAGTAACATCTACGTGCGCGCGTGCAAAGATACGTACGTACGTACGTACAGCATACACGCACTGAAAACACGCGTATGTAGCATAAAATATTCCGACACGGAGGTGGTGATCGTCCGGTTGACTCGACTCGCAATTTTAATAAAGCGTACTCACCAAAAGTCAAAGTGTCTTTTGAATTATTGCGTTCGATGTAGGCAATTCGCGTATCGTTCGTTTTGCATCCGAGTAAGAACGGATACGCGCGCGATAGGAGAACGCTAAGAAGCTATACGAACAGGGGTTGCTTTGAACGTAATTACAGAAACTGCATTGTTCTTTCAGCTTACTGCGGTTCAGACTATTACAAGAGACTCGGACGGCACTTCTGCCCGAACTGCGGCAAGGAGTACAGATGGATGCAATCCCTAGTTAGACACGAAAGGGAGGAGTGCGGGAAGGACCCGCAGCACGGTTGCCCTGTGTGCGGGACGAAAATTCGCCACAAATGGATGTTAAAGAAGCACCTGATCAACGTCCACCAGATCAACATGGACTATTTCGAACGGAAGAAAGCTCAACGACGTTTCGAAAGTTTCAAGCTCAACGACGACGGTCCGTAATACACAGTGTCCGTCGTTTTCGGCTAAATATGTGTCAGTTTTAAAGGGGAGACGCTCGTCCGTTTTTCCCATTGCGTGTAGACGGCGACGATCGGTTTCGTTACTACTTAAGTGCCAGGCGCTAGAATCGATCGGCGTGTTCGCTTCTCGAGGAAATATCAGTTTGTACCCTCGCACGTCCCAGTCAGCTTCTCAACATTTTGTTACACGCGACGCCGTATTTCTGTACGTTATGTAAAAATGTAATTAATAAACGACCTGAGAAAACGCGTCAAGGAATTGACCAAGTCACGACGAACACTGTATCGAATTTATAATGCGTGGAAATGAGCAATTAAAGAGGTACTTTCAAAAGAAACACGTGCACGTATACACACACTGCTACATTGTACCGCGTCCTTCTGTTTCGCAGAGCTTTAGCAACGTCTGGCATGAAGTATTTCCATTATTAATCCTTTGCAGGACGAACTTGCTGCAATAATAGTCGACCAACTCTACAACCGATATCGATCGACGACGATCAAGCGCGTTGCTGCTATAATTTTCGAAAAAAAGTCGTACTGATAACATATTCAATGCGCGTCGATCGTCCTCAAAGAGTTAATAGCGCAAAAGAACGATTCCCGCGGTACTTGCGGCTAGATGGTTTGAAAATTGTTTCACCAAATGCGACCCAGGTACACGCGTACGTATGTACGTGTATGTAGGTATGTATACGCTATAGATGGTACGTGTATGTGGGTATATGTAACTCCCCTTTCCGATCGCATCGTCCGAATGGTTCCTCTCGACATGGTATAGTACAATTTGGTTGTGTCGTCAATTTTTAGGGCTACTTAGAAAGTTCGTCTGCGACAACTGCGGCAAGGCGTATAAATGGAAGGAATCGTTGCAACAGCACCGTCGCCTAGAATGTGGAATCGAGCCGCAGTTCGGTTGCATCTTCTGCGGTAGAAGGTTCAAGCATAAGCATCACTTGAAAGAGCATTTGAAGAGGCGTCATCATTGTGACAAATCGGCGATCTCTTGGTTCAACAAATAATAAATCAACGCATTACTTCGTAACTTCGTCTCCCTCTCTCCCCTTAACGTTAATCGATAAGCTTGGCGTCGACGAAACGGTTTCCCGAAAGAGTAGGATTCAATCGTTGTATTCGCTTCGATCGATCGCGCTCGCAATAACGTAGACACCGTCTTTTGTTTTTTTTATCGCCTGACGTTCGAGCAGTTTTATAATTTTTGTAATTATTGTTTCGTACGTTACTTATCCGCTGATAGGGCACGGTGTTTTCATTCGTCGAACGTTCCTGTGATCGTACTAATCGAACGACAGTATTTATAACATTCTATGTAAATATTTCGAATATTTGACAATAAAAGGTATCGTTACGCATTTGACGGTGAAGTCACGTAAAGAGAAATTTGTTCGTAAATGATGGAAAGTATGCTACTCGTATTCGTTGACCCAACGCCGGCTCGCTCGTCATGGTAATAAAGCTGTGGTTTTTTTCGTTTGATTTCAGGTTTACCGTATTTTGTGTTTCGTTCGAGCTATCTGTGTAACAACTGCGGCAAAACGTACAAATGGAAAGAGTCGCTGAACTTGCACAAACGCATGGAATGCGGCATCGAGCCACGGTTCTGTTGCAGGATCTGCGGAAGAAAGTTTAAGCACAAGCATCACCTCGCGAAACATCACAGGTCCATTCATAATTACGTCGATCAGTGATTACCGATCGACAAGTTCTGGAGACCGCTCGACAGACGTGTCGCTTCTGACGGACACGTGCGACAGCTTAACCCGTCTATTAACTGTTGACCACCGATCAAAATCGAATATTATACCACCCGATGCGAAGTAAATCGGACACGTCGCAGAACAATTTAGGATCGGCTCGAGAGAAGTCAGGAAGCGATATTTCGAGAACGTTCAAGAAATCAGACATTACTCGATGTATACATATGTTAACGATTCGGTAGGTTAGCTCTGCGACTAGACGAGTACCGAGAAAAAAAGCAATAAACGAGGCACAAACTATTTTGTCAAACAGTGGTGTCGATGTAAATTTTTGTTTAGACCATCGCATGCTCGCTTTGCCAAAATTCTGTTCGACTCTTATCCCATACTTGTCTAAAAATGCGACTAGTTCACGCCTACACGTTCGTTCGAGGAGTTGGCCACATTTTGCCGCGAGCGAACGAAACGAACCGGTGAAATTGGTTGGTGAAACGTAAATTGCTAGAGATCCCCGTCGGATCCGAGGTTGCGAAGTTGTGTATTGTCTGATTTTACATAGCCGCGACGCCCTCGAACGTCTTCTGCACCCACGCACGACTGATCGTTTGTGTTTCAGGTGAGGCTGCTCGGCAAACTATTTATCCGTGCAGAGTGTGCGGCAAGATCTACTCGAGGAAATCCTCTATGTACACGCACCTTCGTCTCTGCGGGAAGGAACCGAAATTCAACTGCGTCCTCTGCGGCAGGAGGTTCAAGTACAAGCACAGACTGCAGTCGCATCTCACGTCGAATGTGCACAGTCAAGGATTTCGATAATGAGAATTGCGAGTCGATTTGAACGAAGGTCCCTGGGGCTGAATCATACTTGCAAGGACGAGACACGGAAGAACAAAGTCGTGAGAACTGCTGCGGGCAAACTTTATAGACGAGTTAGTTTTCTTTCGAACGAACATACCTTTCCCTTTCACGGAGATTTGAGACGGCGAGTTTGTACAAAGTAGTCCGAGAGGTTCGCTATATTGTACAGAGTGATGTATAAACGATTATTTTATTACGCGTTTTCTACGTTCTGGGCTTCCACCAAATTGTACGCGAAAGCTGTTAGAAGATGAATAAAGGTTCGATAAGAATTTAACGAAATTTGTTCATTTCTATGAGAGAAAAGAAAGAAACACCGGGGCCTAGACCTATCTCGAAGCTGTGCGGTTGACGAGCAAGTCGACGAACGTTAGCGTAGATTCTGTGGGACGGAGTAATTAATGGAAGATAAGAAAAATCGTATACTAATTTGCCACGTAAGAAGAGAGTTTCGAGCCCAGTAGCTAACCGACGCGATACGTTTCTTCTTTTGCAGCCAGCTCGCGGAAGAAGTGGACGTGCGTTCAATGTGGCAAACGTTATCAGTGGCGTGGTTCCTTGAAGAATCATATTCGGGTGGAGTGCGGCAAAGAACCTACTTTCAAGTGTCCAATTTGCGGTAGAAAGTTCAAGCACAAGCATCGATGGCAATCTCACGCAAAATCTGTGCACCGTATCATTTTGTTTCCTTAAACCGACGTCTCCCCACGATTTGTCATGTTGTTCCAGATCGATGCGTCTAGTATCAGTATGTTAATAAAACTTTCGTTAACAAGCGTTTCCAGGATACTTGTGTCCGCATACATACGTGTATGCGTGCGTATGTGTGTATGTATGCGCACAGGTACAATATCTTTTCCGCGTGTCACGTTTAGAATACTAGAATCGTTGGTACGACTCGTAAACGAAAGAGACGTTGCTATAAGATAGAAACAGTGTACGCACTCGTATATTACACATGGAAAGCGGTACGATGCGAGTCGATTTTCCATTGTTATTCGTCCGTTCGGTGCTCGTTTTCACCATTCTGACAGCTAAAGTTACCGCGTTTATGCACCTCTTACGCTACTACTCCGGTGGACTTTTCAAATCTTAAGATAATGATTTCGTATCTTTGATCTGTAATCAGTTCGCACTCCGACACGTACGCGCACATCGCAGAAGGAACGAAGTTTCGCTTCCAAACAGAGGAAGAACCGAAAGACACATCCGTTCCGTTAGCTTCCGTTCTTTGCGCAAAACAATTACAGCCGGATCCGTTGGGTCTGCGTGCACAGTCGTTATCACAGAATGCTGCTACACTTTATCGGGCACCACTCGCGCGTATGCAGCGTACGCGAGTCACCGTCAGATCACAGTTTACGTTGAAATTTGTGTTGCCCGTAGCTTTTTGCTGTTTTGTGCGAAACGTGGCCTGTCTGAAACAACGTTACGTCGTAGCCGTCGAAGAATAATCTCTCGTTTTCTCTTTCCAGCCGCATCGAAGAAGTTGTGGTGGTGTTACCAGTGCGGGAAGCAGTACATGTGGAGAGACTCGTTGAAGAAGCACCTGCGAGTCGAGTGCGGCAAGGATCCTACGTTCGAGTGTCCGATTTGCGGGAGGAAGTTCAAACATAAACACCGTTGGCAGTCGCACGCACGACTGATACACTATCTGAACATATGACCGACCAGAACGACCGCATCGGAGTCTAGCTAGTTGTTGACTCGCGCGTCACGAGCCGCGAAATTTCGGGGAAACCGCGACCGAGCGTTCTTCCACGGAACTCGCTTATACTTGGCAGCCTGTGTCTCGTATTAATTGCGCGTCCACGCGATTTCCCCGCTCTTTGGAAATAGAGTCGACGAGACATGTTACTTGTTTTTAGGCAATAAAACGTTAAATGTTATGGAGAAGAAACTCCGCGAGTATTTCTACGGCAGGTTGTACTTTTCAATGTTTCACGTCACGTTTCATAGCAAGTGCGACGGTCCGTGAAACTGGCGTATTCTCCTCCCCCGCAGAGAAACACGTAAGTTTCGTAAACTCTTCGAGCAGCGAGCACGCTCTCTCCCTTTTGGCTCCTCCAACGTTCACCCCTTTTCTCACCGCTGCCTCACTCTTTCACCTCTGTTTTCGTTACGATTCACGTACAACTAATATAACAGGATTCACGTCCAAGAACACTGAATGTAGTAAATCGATGTCTAGGCTCATCGTAGGCGATCGTTAACGATCGCCTCTCGTCATTTCGTCCATAAATATCGAACCGTATCCGTTACTCTCTATCTTACTGGCATTTCTTTCTTTCTTTGTTTTCCAGTGCCGAGGCTGACGGTGAAGAACATCGAAAATCTTCGATACAAGAGGAGATCGATGATTCACAAGTGCACGAGGTGCGGGAAGGGCTATCAGCTAAAAACCTCGCTGAGGAGGCACCAGAGGCTCGAGTGCGGAGTAGAACCGAGGCAAAGCTGTCAGATATGCGGGAAAAAGTTCACGCATAGATTCAAATTGACCCATCATTTGGCTTCGTGCAGAAGAAAACGGGACTACTACGGGATGGTATAGAATGCGGGAGCGTGCAGGCTGTTCATCGTGTACCACAAAATGATTAAAATGTCATTGGAACTGGATAAACTCGAGCGGTTGTCGAACGAGGGAACTCTGAACCTCTGGAGCGCGATGGTAGTGTTGCTGAAGGAAAAGACGGTAGAGCTGGATTTTCTCCTCCAATTAAATTGGAGCGGACGTGAAATGCGTTGACGAAACATTTTCCAAAGGAAAGATAATATTTATCTTTTTATACGTAGTTTATTTATAACGGTGAACTTGTAAAATTGTAATTTTATTGTACGGTGCGACAGGTGCTATCTATAGACGAGTTATCAAGGCCAAGTATAAAGGAGAGTCGATTACTTGAGAGAAAATAAAACTAAAGAAAGAGAGATAAAAAGATACGGGAGAGAAAAACTGTGTTCAATGTAACAGTGTCCCGTTTATCGGGTCGATACGCAATCGCAAGTGGACCATTGTATACAGTTTTTACAGAATTAAATAAATGGTGATTTATCCTACTCGATGTGTTGTAAAAAATTTGTTAGGATCGCAGCCTCCCGTCGACGCGAGACACGCGACGTTTACAACGTTTCCGAATAACAATTTACTCTTTCGCTTGCCGATTCAAGGCCACTTTTGCTGTTCTTTCTTATCTTCTTTACCTCTGTCTAATCGTTTCACCTTTCTCGACGGAAGGACCGCATATCGTCGCCACGAAATATCCAATCTTCCGGGTAAATCGCACACTTTTCATCTGTTTACGACACTCGGGTACCTGCATCCGATTAGCCAACACCTATCTCAGATTTATCTAAATTTCTTGGTACTTTTTAGCACTTACTCGTCACTTGTTGTATTAGAAAGGATTCTTTATTACTCAGAATCGGAGGAATACGGACGGAACGACAACGCGGGGAGTGCGTGGGTTTTAACGTCTAACGAACGAATCTTTTCGTTTCAGGGCTTTTGGCGACGATGCTGCTGTCGCAGGACGTACACCAAACGCAGAACAATAGCGAGGCGATATGGAATCGGCTACCTTACGCGGGGATGCCCTACGAGGCGAACAGAAATCAAAGGCAAAAAGACACGAGACTCGCGGACACGAAGTACGCGTGCAACAGGTGCGGGAAAACCTACAAGGCGACCACGTCTCTCAGTCGTCACAAGCGACTCGAGTGCGGCGTTGTACCCTGCGAAGTATGTCCGATATGCGATCGAAGATTCAAGCACAGATTCGTCCTCAACTCTCACATCGTTGGATGCCAGAAGAAACTGCGACAGATCATCCAGAAGAGAAGCGAGTCGCCGGCGTTCACGGAAGAACGAGAATAGCCGCGCGGCTTTCGTTCCCTTTCGAACGGCAAATGTCACGAGTGACAGCGGGACGCTCAGCTGTTTCACGCCGCGAACTCGAACCTTGTAAGATACTTTCGGGTCCGAGTGAATGAATTTAATATCGTCGATCGAGCCCGTTTACGTAATCCGGAAATGCTCGTATCGTTTCACGAAATAGGCGTTCGAGTAATTTACACGTCGAGCAACTCGCTTTATACTTCGCCGTTTTTTGCTATGTATCGACAAATAAACGAACGTGATCGATCACAGATTGCTGGAATTGAAATTGATCCCCATTGCTCGCGCAACTCCCCACGTCTCGTTCGATGTTGGAACGAGCCCTTCGATTTCTGACCAGATCATCCCAACGCCGCCCTCTAGTTACACTCTGCTTTATCCCCCGAAATCGTCCCTAGCCATCCGCCCCGAGGTATTCACTCACTGTCGTCCAATGCTGTTTCGTTCACGAGTGTGTTACTTCGGCAGGTTTTCTATCCAAGACTGTCTGGAGCACGTCGAACGATTATCGAGGCGCTCCAATGGACGACCTGCTGCTGAAAGAAAGAAACTTCAACGACGCGTACTATTATCCATGCCTTGTGGCCGATCCGAACAAGAAACAGCAGCAGCAGCAACCACAGCAGCTGCAACAACAACAACAACAACAACAACAACAACAACAACAACAACAACAACAACAACAACAACAACTGTTCACCTGCGCGCTTTGCGGCAAGGAGTACGCGTGGATGTACAGTCTACGTCGACATCAGTTGCAGTGCGGCAACAAGGAAGCGAGGAACAAGTGCCACTTTTGCTCGAGAAAGTTTTACAGGCGCGACAGGCTCAAAGAGCATTTACTGGCCCACCACGCGGACTTGATCTAAGAGAGTGACACCGAAATTGTACTTTTCCGGGGGCAGGCGTTGCAGGATTCCAAATAAAAATTCTAACGTCGAATCGACACGCCTCCGAACGATGCGAAACACACGACACTTGTATAAATGCCAGAGAATATATTATAGATGTATCCAGTTTCACCAGATTTCTTTCCACTTTCACTCGCGCGTTATCCTCCACAATTAGAAACCCGCTCGGCCACGAGCGATCCGTAGTAATCACTTTTTGTCGCCATTCCAGACGGGTCCACCCTGATGAATGAGTTTACGAGTATTGAGTTCAAGGATATCAAACTCGCACCGGTGGCGATCAAGCCACGGTTGACCCGCGGACAGCTCGCCTCCATGCAACCCTACATGTGCGGCGAGTGCGGAAAGGGGTACAAGTGGATGGCGAACCTTCGCAGGCATCAGAGGCTCGAGTGCGGGAAGCTGCCCAAGCATCACTGCAGAATATGCCGCAGAGAGTTTTATCGAAGATACGAACTGACGAATCACTACAACACCAAGCACACCGTCACCTAAATTCGAGAAACGAGTCGAGCGTTGCGTCTGTCGTCACGTATTTTGCTTCGATCAGCAGAAACGAGATAATAAAGTTGGCGACCGCGGCGTCAGCGGTTCGTCTCTTTCACCCCTTCGTTCGACGCTTCGTTTTACGTACGCGACGCACAAACTTGGAGTTTTTTGTCCGCGAACAATGCGTTCGAACTGACAGTGGCAGTTTATTTGTACGTACGCATGGACGATGAATTAACGATATGGTATACAGTATGTTTAAGAAACGATTCGCATCGCGCAAGGTAGCTTTGTAACGTGACAGCATTCGCTTCAGCTCGTTGCGAGCGATTTTTTATAACCACTAATTCTCTCTGTTTAAATGTAACCTTTGTCTCTGTGCTTACGTTTGAGCTTTGCTTCCCCCTCTGCCACCGACTCAACCTAATTGGTTCCACTTCGCGACGCATTGATCGGTGAATCTCTCGTTGAAAGCAAGCAATCTCTCTTGTTTTTGGGGAAACGTGTTGAACGTTCTATTTTCGTACAGAGCAGGATCATCGACGGTTGGTCGTATTTAAAGTAAGTAAATTGTAAGAGGACCGAGGTTGCACAAGGTGCGCGCAGTTAAATCTGCGCGATCGTAATTAAATCGAATTTACTATTAACTCGTCGTGAGAGTAATCGGGCGTAATTTCAATGTTCACTACGTACGACTAATAAATAAATGGTTTGATGGAAACGTGTGTTATTATTTGAGTGCGGAGACACGCGTGAGACACGCGTGTGCGGTGGGTGAATAATGGCTTTATGTCGACCTCTACATTTTTTGGTACCTATGTATACGTGCGATACATGCGTGGCACGACGCGATACTCGACGGACAAGTCTGAAACGAACTGAAGCCTCAGGGGCATTCTAATGGGAAGAGTACATTAATACGTTTACTGCTTTTGAACCTGGGACGAATAGACACGTGGCCCTTCGATGCATGCGCTTCCCTGTTCCACAACCCGATCAAAACGACTCTCGTAACCACCAAGAATGTATTTGTTAACGCGTGCCGTTCGTTCTTCGCAGGCAAACGAGCGGACCTGAGCAATTGGTTCGTGAAGCAAGAGAACGAGTACGAGGTGCCGCAAACGTTGTTCGAGTTCGTGGCGAGCAGCTACGAGTTGGCGGAAGCGGAAGAGCGAAAGAAGGTCGCGAAGAGCGTGATCTGCGAGGAGTGCGGCAAAAGCTTCTCGAGGCTCGACAGTCTTCGGAGGCACAAGAAGAACTATTGCAAAGTGAAAGGGGACAGAATTTGTTGTCGTTTTTGCGGCAAGAAGTTCGCGAACCCGCTCTCGTTGATCTCCCACGTGAAATCGGTGCATTCGACTCTCTTCTTGAAATCGCAAACGCCGTAGAGAACCTCGCGTACGTACAGAGGACCTTGATCGTGAGAACTTCCCAAGCAATCTTGACATTCTGTTCCGTTTTCTTTCCCCTGGTCTCATTGATTCATCGTCGTTCTTCCACTGCGTCGAACGATCGAACGCGCGCCAACAGCGGACCGTTTACTGCGACGATCCGACTTTACGATTGTAACTGATCATATTTCCCGACACGGATTTTGTTCGATACAGTTTTCTAACCGAACGAATATTTGTTGTATACGCTATGTACATAGGGATTACGTCAACGTTATAATGTTTCTTCGAATGCTCGAAATCGAATAAAACCTTCTTGAAACGATATCTTTTAATCCTTGCTTATCCGTTCAAAGGATATTCTCGATAACGATCTTGCATCTATAATCGTCTCTCTAATTGCTAACGATGTTGTTCGTACTATAACCAAGCAAGTAGTCGCGAATCTCAAGCTTTTGCTCGAAAAAAAAAATGAAAAGACAAAAAAAAAAAGAAAGACAAGGTGAACGCAAGGTAATTTGGCTATAACGAAACATGCATGCTCCTCCTTTTCTGGCAAAGTAGCGCGACGTGCTTGACGTATGAGAACTCTCGTTTGTAACGGAGTCACGTGTCTTTGCAGGCGAGAATTTGGAGAGCAACGCCGAGCGTAAGCAACAGGACGACGTCGACGTTTGCGAGATATCGTTCCACGGACAGCTGCCGATGAACTATTTGCTTTGCGATTCGTCGGTGCTGAATTCCGTGGAGACGAGCGTGCTCCGGAAGAGCGTCAAGTCTCATCAGCAATTTCGCTGCGACGGCTGCGACAGAGTTTACACGCGAATGGACAGCCTGAAACGGCACCAAACCAAATGCGCCGCCTCGTTGGAGAAGCTACAAGAGGAGGTCGAGTGGCTTCATCGGCAGAAATTCTACTGTAACCAATGCGGCAAAGGTTACAAGAGGCTGGACACCCTGAGGAGGCATCAGAGGCTCGTTTGCGGCGACAAGGAGAGCACGTCCGCCACCCCCGAGACGCCAACTTCCTAATCGATAGGGCCGATCGATCCGCAAAATTTGGTTGCTTCGAAACAGTTCGAGGGCTTCGTCGTTCGGTTTTTGTTAATATCTCATTAATTCTATATCGCTTATCGAAAGTGACCGCCGAATCGTTTCCGATAGATGTTTGTTCTAAAAGATGAGAGAGGCGTGACTAGACGGGGAGAGAGGGAGAGAGTGAGGGTGAGAAGGGAGAGCATCGATAAGCTTTGTTAAATTAACTGTTTGCGAAAAGTTATACGACCTAACGAAGATGTTCGTGCTTGTTTGTATTTGTCATTGCATTTGTATCTCTATTCGTGCACCCATTAAATGTCGAAGAAACATCGGAACACATTGGGAACTGTATTATCGATAGCCTACCTTCAAAATTATGTAACTCGCAATAACCCTATCATGTTGTCGTACTGCATGGAACGTGATCGCTGCCACTGAACGTTTTTCCCGCAGGTACCGAAGAAGCGGGAGAATACGACGCATTATGGATGTCGGAGGGGAAATCGCCCTTCGAGAGGAACGAGGAGGGCCAGGCGGTTGCTCTGGAACCGCAATACCTGTGCCTCAATTGCGGAAAGAAATACAAGTGGCAGGACAGCCTGAGGAGGCACGTCAGAGTTGATTGCGGGAACAAGGAGAAGAGATTCCATTGTCACTTGTGTGTCAGGAAGTTCAAATATCGATACGAGCTGCGAAATCACGTGATCGCTTACCACGATTTATGAGCACGCGAGGCACACGTCTTTCTATTCTTCAATTCGGGTCTTTCGCATCGAGAGGGGTGGACTCATAACGGACGACGGGACGTTTTATCGATATTCCCTATAGTTTTAGCTGTTTCGCCTATTCCGTGTCGTTTCACGCGAAAATCTCGGGATCGAATGAGAATCGATAGAGACGATTAACGTAGTTTCCAATCGCATAAGTGGGCCAGAACAATTTCGGAGTACGAAAAGATTACACGTGCGGTTAATGTCGTTACGCAGGTAATTTGAATTTTCTCACAAATTTCACCATTCATTGTAACATGACGTTTGTACAACTCGAAATCGCACAAATGAATTTTCGAGCCTCGTTTCGAGTACGAAAGTTCATTTTCCCGGAGAGGAGTGGATCGACGTACAAAGTGGAAAGAGACTTGGATCTCGCTAAATGTCCATCAGGACAAGTACAGTAGTAGTAATATCAAAAAAGCAAAAAACGCTTCGTTCTGCCAAATCGTCATTCGGTTGTTTTACTTTCTTTCTTTCGTTTCTTTCCGTTATTTGTTCTGGCGTTTCCCTTCAGAACACATAAAAGCGTACGTGCGATCTGCGTGCGTTCGATGATTTCATTTTTCGTTTAATAAAATTGTTTCAGCGTTCTATTTTCTGTTATTACCCCATGAATCAATTTTTTACGGCACTTTAACGAAACGACTGTAAGATCAATGAGAAAGGAAAATAATAACAAGTTCGCAAAGTTCAAGCTATTCCTCTAAAATCATTCCGCTATTAACACTCATCCTAGCGTCGAGACTCCAGGAATAGTTCCTAAACGACTCGTTTATTTCTTGCATTTCAGATGCCTACGCCGCACTGCAACTGCCGTACGGTTTGCCGTCAGGATTTCAGCTTTACGGACCAGGCGTCCAACAGCAAATCGAAATGAAGTATTCGCGGAACGACGGGAACTCGACGAACGTTTGTTTCGGTTGCGGGAAGAGGTACAAGTGGAGGGACAGTTTGTTGAGGCACCAGAGGGTCGAGTGCGGTAACAAAGAGAAGAAGTTCTGTTGCAAACTGTGCCCGAAAAAGTTCTACCATCAATACAAACTGAACGAACATTACCAGGGTCGGCACAAGATACCGAAACTTCGATAGAGGCAAAAGTGTTCTAGTGATCGTTTATTAGAATACCGTCGAATCGATTTCGTGGAGAAACGTTTGCGTGGCGAACGTGTTCTTGAGAATATACATATGTACATATAAAATCATCGTGGTGATCATGAAACGCACGGAAACGCATGAAACAGTTTCTATACGATTAGAGATAACCTTTCGATTGGCTCAAATTCTCTTATTAATCGTAACTAGAGAGACTGCACGGTTATAGGCATAACTTAAGATACCTTTTCATTACTGTTTGTGTTCTTAATATCAGGGTAATCGTAAAAACGTTGCTGTCCCCTGATGAATGGTTGAAAGGATGGCGAAAGCTTGCGAGTCTTCGCATCCGTGTGCGAAGTTTCGAGGTACCTGGACGTACAATTAACAATCTCGAATACAGAAACCGTGGTAAAAATTGTAATTCTAAAGAAATGGCAGTTATCTATTTTGATAAGCTTGATATTATTATGGTTTTAATAAATGGCAGGCCGCCATCATAGCGTTTCTTTTCAAGACCTAGCTACCCTGTTCTTCTCTTTGAACGAGTTCGATCGAATTTGAACTGTTGCGAAACGAACATTGCTGCTTGTACGAAAACTAAAATGCGCTACTTACAATTAATCCTAACATGGCTTCTTTGTGTGGTGAATCTAAGACTCGTAAATCCGTCAATTCCCAGTTTCTCACAAGATCTCGTATTCGTAGTTGATTGTACTCGTTCCATGTTTAATTAACAACAAAGTACCAGGATCGAGAAGAAAGAGACTTACGAACGTGCGCGAGAAACGAATCGCAAAGTTCGACGACACTTGGGCATCCATGTTTTATCGTACTCCCAACGTCAAAATGGCGCGTCTAACGCGACTTATGTACATATGTACGTTCAGAATCGTCTGATTCCACTGGAACGCGATCCCAGGCTGCGTGTAGTCGCTTTTATGGTGATCGGTTAAGTATCGCCTTGTCAAGTATTCGTGGTGCGTTCTCTCGTCGTCGACGTCTCGTTTCAACGATTGTAATTGCGGTCTAATCATCGTTCGCAGATAATCAGAATCGCGTAGGGGACGGCGCAGGACGATACTGACTTCTGTTACCTATTTTCTAGAACGGAAGCACTCGCCAGATGCGTCGATCGAGCGGTACTATCAGTACCAGACTTTGTACCTTCGTCTGATGGCGAAAAATCAAATGGCGGAGGACACGGTTCCCAGGGGCGAGTACGCGGATGTACGACGACAGTCTGGGGACTGTCGAGACGAGATCGTCCTTGCGGAGAAGACGCCAGAGAACGGATTTAACGAGACCTCGTTGGGGTTCGCAGGAAATCAGGCGAGCACTATTGTCGGCGATTCCTCGAGTTACGCTTGCTCGCGTTGCGGGAACGCGTACACGAGACTCCATTCGTTGAACAGGCATATTAGATTCGAGTGCGGGGTCGAGCCGCGATTCGAGTGTCCCGTGTGTCACAAGAAATCGAAGCACAAGCACAATTTGCTTTTACACATGAGAATTCATGCTCATCGAAAGCCTTGAGCGCGCAATCTGATTAACGTGTTTGATTAAACGAAGAGATTACGATCACGTTTACAGTTTGCCATTTATAGACTGAGTCCCGTCGTCACTTTCTTTTTTCGAATTTTATCAAATTACGATGAGCGATAACGTTAGACGAGTACGCGACGATACGTTAATGAGTGCTCCAAGGTACGTACGATTGAATCGTATGTAATTGAGGTTGAACCTTCTCGAAATGTGCGAAGATGGTAGGAAAAAATTCGAACGAGTATCGAGATGAAAGAAGACATGCAGTACGTGTAATATATGTACATACGTTGACTATGATTAGGTTAGCCATGATTACTTAAAATTGTATAATGATGATTGGACAGTTGGAAATAAATATTTTGTATATTTACGAGCATATGTGATATCTGATCGATCTATCGTCGATGTGTTGTGAGCAAAATTACTTTCCCGTGCCATCGATTTTCGTATCAACGATACGATGCATAGCATTATCTTCGATGACGATCGCGTCCCGTTAACTTGCACAAAGATATCATCATTTTTGATTGTTCGCTGTTAAATGTTCATTTTTCTTGCGAGATGTCTTGTGTCCGATGTACTCTGCGATCGAGTTGTCTAATTTTGTTCTCTATTGTTTCCTCGTAGACGTGTTAGCACTTGCATGTTAGAAATGTGTTGCAAACGACCAGAAAGACGGCTGTTCGAGGCGAGACGAGAACTTTTCGTGTATGCAAGACGAAAGAGAAAGGAACACGTATTTGTTTCGCGACAAGCATGGCTCGATGTAAGGTCCTGAGAGTAATCGTTCCCTTTTTCCGTTAATTGATATTGTGTTGCCGTAAAAACAAAACGCTTCTTCTACTGCCGCCGAGCTGTCTTTCCGTTGCGCCAATTAACCAAAAGCAAACGTTTCACCGTGTGTTTAAAAAAAATGTTGCAGTTTGGAAGATGCTGAAGGATTTGGAAGACGGGCCGCCATTTTTGTGCCCGAAGTGCGGTCGTACTTACTCCCACAAGTGCAACTTAACCAGACATTTGCGGCTGGAATGCGGCGTCGGGCCGAGGTTTCAATGCGCCTGGTGCAAGAAGCGATTCAAGCATCGACATCACCTGCGAGACCATCAAAGAATCCATCTCTATTCGAATTGCACCTTCGAGCTGCGAAACTGAAACGTTCTCTTCTTTCGTTCATCCTCCGTTTATTCGCCAGCTCGCCATTAGTTCTTTTGTTTTCACATGTTACTTAATCGTTTAGATATTCGACTGTTTATCTATCTATTTATTTATTTATTTATTTATTTACTTGTTCGTTCGTTTGAACAGTTGTTGTTCGATTAGTCGGATAAGCGGGCGAAGAAATCGATGTACGTTTGTCCGAGTCTGGCGGAATTGTGCGCCACGAAATCATTGTTACTTTCATCCCTTCTCGTTGCGATGCTGCTTCTGTTTCTTCGAGATTTCGTTCAAATTCCCATACCCTCGAAGCAGATTGTAGTTTTACGAAATTAGAGAATACACAGGGCATTTAATAGAAAAAGAGCGTTCGAGTACGGAAGGAATATCAGTCAGACTCGAGTTAGATATCGAGTGCGTCACTTAAATTGAACCACTAAGAAAGTAATGCCATATTAAAGAGTGTTCAATATAGAAATATATTATTTTTGTGCGCATCGTGTACATACATAAGTATATACTACCGATTACTCACAGAATTAGAACCGTTCGACTCGAAATTGTAACGAAATTACCGAGCTGATTATTCAACCGATGTCTAAGAAATACATGTGTACCGTTCGAATAACTTTCAATGTTTGTGATGTCAGTGTGATCGTCGAATATGTGCCAAACGAGGATTAGTATTAGCGAGGCATCTACTAGCATAAGTTCTGAATGTAAACGCGCAACGTGTAGGCGGATTAGATAAGCACATTTGCGAGCATAGAGAGAGACTGGAGCGACACGAGTATACAAGAGGAGCCGAATGGCCCTAAAACGAATCCGTCTCAACTTTTTGTAATCCGGTGCTTCTCGCGTACTAGAAGGGAGGCCTCTAGCAAATCAACGGCTTCGTAGTTTACATCGTCGAATCGTGCAATGCGTCGAGTTATGCGGTGTTTCAGAAAACAATTGCAAATACCTCGTAATCGTGCCAAAGATAAGTTCTATATAGTTTTTACGTTCGGTAAGAGACCTACATAGAGTGATACAGTGAATGGTATCACGCCACCTGTCGTTAACGATAAGATAATCTCTGGTGTATCTCTATTTTAATTGAAGGGAAACGAAAAGCATAGACTTTACGATACACCGTTGCCGCAGTCGAGTATAAGTTTTGTATCGAACGAAAAGCTTCCGTATGCAAACGATCGCGCGACGCAAGCAAGCGTCATTGTACGCGCGACTCTGAAAATTGGTGCTCCATAAAACCTGATAAGACTTTCGCGATTAAACTTCGAGTTTGGCGATTCAGCGTTATCGAAGGTAACGCGTCTCGTCGAGAACCGTTTCTTTTTTATTCCACGCGTACGAAGGAAGATGCTGCTTTGTTTTAATGTTAAGTTCGCTCACGCTTTTGGTACTTCGTAAGAGAGAAAACTTATCATAGAGCTTCCGGAAGTCTGGTTCGTGGTGATGCTACCGCTGCAAGTACAAGTTCACGCAAATTTTCTAAGCGATCGTTCGCGAATGTTTGCGAGCGCGCCGCTTCGGCGAATTTGAAAGAGATAATAAAGAAACGGCGTATTATCGTAGATAGATTGTCGATTAAGTTAAAGCTATATTGTACATATAAAAGTCAGGTTTTACAGTTCCTTTATTGTCCGAAGCACGAACGTGAGACTACTTATAGTTAAGGGAAGAGGTAGCAGAAATATAGATATCTTTTATAAACGAGACAAAAGCAGGATAATTTTCGGCTACGTTGCGTACTTACAATAATTTTGTTCGACCACTCAATAGATAGTATTAATATCGTGCGCAATTAATGAATTGCGTTTACTCAACAAAAGACATATGTACATTTGAGAACGAAATAAATTTAATTTTTACGAAAACTTCTCACGACGCGTTTAGAACTTCTGCCACCCACCATTATGCTACTTTTAAGTTGATTGACTATTTTAATTTCTATCGATTAACAAACTAAGAAGAACGAGATGTTAATATATTTGGCACACGAGATTAGATTAAATTATCGATCGACAGACAAGATTATCGTTTCAATAACCAATTGTTTAGACGAAATAGATTCAAAAATCGAAGAGATCTGTTCATCAACGTCCCATAAGATAACTTACCGACGCTTTTTGTGGATAATTTGCCGATTGTAGGTACGTCTTATCAACTGATAGTAACGTATCGGCAGAAATGATTCGCGTCAACCAGATGGAATTCGATCGCTGGGATCATTTTTTAAATTTAAACGCAACGCACGCACGGTATACACCAACGCTCTGTCGCGAATTTGATGGATGAATCCATCGCGCGTTTTGCAATCCACTTGGACGTTTCGTCACGATGATTAATTGCGGCGCTAAAAATTTGCATACTCGACGTTCCGTCGTCCGCCGCTTCGGCGGCGGCGGGACAAAATTGCGGCTGAAGGTTTGCAACCGGCACCAAGCGATATGCGCGTCGAATCTGTATCGCGTGGAACAATGGCACGATAATAGGCACTGGCGATTGCTAATTATATCGCGGCGAAAGAAGCTGACCGCGTCAACGTGCGTCGCACGTGCAACTATTCCGTATCCGCGTTTCGACGCGTTGCGATTTGGCTGGATGACCTTGAAAGAATCGAGGGGGTCGAACGATCTCTGAGAGCGAGGAGCGTCGCGTCGCGTCGCGGGAAAGGGTGCGAAACAGGCAAGAGGGAAGTCGGGGCTCGTTAATTCGGAGCGTTGGCTTCTTTTCGGATGGTCGGAGGCATTCCTGCGCGGTGACGTATTACACGGCCGGGACGCTATGTATATACGTGCGATCCAGCAGGAACCGCCGGCAGAAAATCAATCTGGAACGTCATGCCGTCGTGTGTATCAACATTGGAAAATCAATGGTAACCGATGACGTAGGAGTCCCGCCTCAGAATCGACCAATAGCCTGGCCAGGCTGTCCCCACCTCTGAGGACGACTCTTACACGTACCCATACGAGCACCAGCGTGCTCATTCTGTAGCAGACTGCTGCACCGACCGGACGCGCGTGACTGATCGTCGTTGAAAAGGCAGCACGCCGAGCTACCGTAAAAAGAGCGACCCTATCCGTGAAAGCGCACGACGTGTATGCAGTTTTCCAGTCGACACAGCAGCAAGCGATCGGCTAACACCGACAACACCGACAAGACCAACAACAACAAGCAGCAGTGGCACGCGTCCTCGACTCCGCCGCCGTAATTCACTCGAATCGGAGACGGTCGATCCCGGGACGGGCGCACGAATCTCTCTCGATCGGGGTTCGGTGGTTTCGATTCGACTCGTGCTCGATTGCGATCCACGAAGGAGACGCGGATCGTTTTTTCCGAGGGATCCGTAAACGACGTTTCAGTTCGTTTAGCCGGGAGACCGTGCGGGCAGTGGTTGATCGGAGCCGTTCCGGAAAACTGAGGACATTCGCCGGACCGAGGGACCGTCCAGTTTGAACTTTCCAGAAAGACGGCGCCGAGGTGTGCAGTGTGCGAGAGAAAAGGAAAGCTCTACTCGCCGTAGGATAGAGTGCCGGCTACCGAGATGGCGTTTATGATGCCCGTTATGAAAAACGAGTGGGACATTTACAAGACCAACCGCAGTCGGCGATCCTCCGAGTGTTCGAATCCCCAGGCATGCCGCAGTAGAAAGGTGAGTGTTTTGCGCGCTAGAACGCGGGAGGGAAGACTTCTTCGCGTTAACGGTAACGCACCGCGTTGAAACGTTACCGCTTCCTAAGGAGAGTTTACTTTTACCCAGCTACGAGCGCTGCCACTACCGGTACCTCGAGGCTCCGTTTCATCCGAAAGCTTTCCATCAACGGCCGCGTCGTCCGTTTAAATTTGAATCGAGCGTCTCTCGGACGAGCGTCGATTGCGCGTAATTTCGCGATTAGAGCGGCGGACTGCGAGAGAGGGTCCGATGCTCGATGCAACACGTACGCGCGAGGCTAATCGCTGTTGACGGTCCGCTATCGCTGGCAAAGAAAACAGAGCGGACATCAGCACGTTACGCCGCCTTCCAGAGGAACAGCGTCGAGGCGTCGCCAGGTACGCGGATACCTGCTCTGCGCGTGTATTCTTTCGGAGCGGCGTCCGCGATGCTCTCTCGGGCATACCTTTAACTCGGTATGACGCACAGTTGTGCAACTTCGATCCTCAATTTCGTAATACGCCGCGCGCGCGATAATCCCTCTTATCGCGACGCATTGTATCGTATTGTGGTAATCGCGCTGCGATCCGATGTGTCATTGATAATCTTTCCGTATGAATCTCGTTCTGCGCACTATATACACCGGCTATAAATACTGTTAACCGCCGCGATAAAGGTATTTAACGGGGAACAGAATTAGGAGCGCGCGAGCTGAAGCGAAAGACTATATACGTTCGCTTTTTTTCGATTACTTCACCGTCGATTTCGAAAACGTGGCCCATCGCGAGGGGAGCGAGGCAGAGAGAGAGAGAGAGAGAGTGGAAGGAGACGCTGTAAATCACGTGGGACTGTAAATGGGATTAATCGATGGTTATCTCGATGACGACTCGAAAATCAACTCGTACCTTCCCTCCTCCCTCGTCCACCCCTCGCCCATCGATTTTATATTTACATTTGCTCGGTGTCGCTTCGAATATTAAATTTAACATCGGCTCGACGTCGAGCGTCGCTGTTGACAGAAAGTCCGCGCTCCAACGAGGCATTACTCGCGCGTAGCTACGCGGAATCGCAGTTTGCCGACATCGTGGGGTTACGTAATTGCGCGTAACCAAAGGACCAGGATCCGCAGCAAGAAATTCGCCGTGTCCGCGCACGTGCGCACGTGCAGTTCAGGCTGCGCGTGGAGACGCGCGCGATTGCGAACCACTGTCCGCCGATCGTAACACTCCGGTCGCACCAAGAGTGTCCGGCCTTGCCTGCGACGCGTCGCTAACAATAAGTCTGGCCAGCGGAATAATGTCGCGTTACAATCGCCACGAACGGGCGCAACACGTGCTCCCCATTGCGCCTGCGTGCATCGCTTCGATTCGCTCGAACTTCGCTCGGGAACCGCGATTCACATCATCGATCGGCGAGCCTTCCGGTCCCGCGGAGGCCCCCCGAGCTTTGTTAATCCGCTCGAATAATCGAACGCGATAGCGGCAAAAGTGAAAGCGAGCGGGCGTTTTCGCGCGTTTCGAAAGGAGCCCCGAGTTTTATTTAGTTACTTCTCGCCGGTGGAATCTAATGTTTACCGCGCGATAAAAAGAGCCGCGGAACGTAAACCGTAGATAATAGAAATCTCGCGGCACTCGAAATATTATTAGAACCGATAGAAACTGTTTGATCGGGTAAAAAGATATCCGGTCGTGGATGTTTGAAAAACATGCTCTCGCGTCGCTTCGTGAAACGTGTGGCTCGATACTCCTCTCGAAATCGATCGGGCGCTTGCGAGGCTCGAAAAGGAATCGGAGTTCCCTGCGCGGTTAGCTCCCTCGCGGTCTCTATCTCGGTTCACCGCGATTGAACCGTAGCTAAGCTCCTTCCGCGTCTCGCCGGCCAACAATGCTAAAGTCCGGTGGAAACCGTTTCGTTCTGTTCGCAGGTATCGGAATGTTCAAAGTCCGAGGGACCGTCGCTGTCCACGTCGCCAGGGTCCGACTTCCTGACGTCCCCGGCCCACCGTTCGGTGCCGCTCACTTCCCGCCACTTCTCGAGGACGTCCTCGAGGGCGTCCCAGAGCTCGCTGCAGAGCCCGAGCAAAAGCACCGGCTCGTCGCCGCCGAAAACCGGCAGCTCGAGCTCCCTGAACAAGTTCCACAACCGGCTGGTGGACAAGCTGAAGAGGTCGTTGAAGAAGGCCGAGGACAGCGCCGAGGACCAGCGGAACTTGTCGTGAAATAGCCAGGGGGTTTTGGGCCGGCCACCGATTCCCGGCTCGAAACCGATCGAGATCCGACGCACATCCGCGCCTGTTCCGACTAACGCGACCATCCACGAGGGGGTGGCACGATCCTGCCCCGATCCGCCGCCTTCGGCGTGGTAGAGATGCGGAATAGAAAGCGACGGTGACGATCATTGCCCGCGGGCCATGCTCCGCGGTACACACACCACGTTTAACACCGAAATGAACAAGTTCGCTGGGACGCGAGGGACGTTGGAGAACCGAGAGTCGAGCCGCAGACGCTTGGCCGAGCCTGAAGATCGGGGGTGGGACAGGAGAGAGGTCCTTGGTGAACGACTGATCAGCAGCCGAACGTTTCCCATTAAGACACAGCCGGGAAACCTGGTCAACTCGAGTCCGTTTATTTCCGTTCCCTGCTTCTCTCTGTTGGGTTTCCAGATGCACGTTGACCTGACGTGTCGAGCCGCGCAGGAGCCGCCGCCGCCGCCGCCGTCGCCGCCGCCGCCGCGAGAAACGATGCGTCCCCTTTCTTGCTCCCCCATTTGGATAACTGTGGGAATTTGTTTAGGACGGCGAGAGGGCGGGTGAGAGAGGTGTAGGAAAAGGGAAAGAGAAAGGGAGTGAACGGCGCGCAGAGAAGAGCGAGAAAAGAGAGAGGGAGCACGCGGTTCTCTGCGAGGCGGTCGATGAACGAACGGGAACGAGTCTCTTCGTCTACCTGACGCGGAAACGGCGTGCGTTCCGCGGGCACGGCGAGCAACGACAGCCAAAGGACCAGTGGAGCGAGCGACGGGGATCACGATCCAGGGAAAGAGGTACATAATCGCGATGGAATTGGTCGTTATCGACGATATCGATGATATCGGCGCGTACGCACGTTTGGACTACGTTCATTTCGCACGTGAAAAGTCGCATGGTTCGTGGCCAGTCGGGGTCGATACAGGATCTCAATATTCAGACCTAACAAGCTAGTTCCTTCGTTGTATGTACAGTATCGCGCGTATAATATCCGAGAGACGAATTTAAGCGTAACAACACGAGCTTTGCTTTTCGTTCTTTCGAGAGACCTGATCGTTCGAGTACGGCGGTAATCGATCGTGCCGCGAATTGATCGTATATTATGCCTACGAGTACTTTTTTTCGTTAGAAACAAATACGCGTGAATAACATAGAGATGCCCCCGCCCACCCCCGCCCCCTTTTCATTCGACTTTCACCCCCTTTAAATCCTTTTTACCGTACAGTTCAACGTCTATCCGATCACACATGGTAACCATACTGTGTATATGTTTTTGAAACATTAGGGCAACAGAAAAATGGGACGACTAATCGAGGCGTAGACTCGCGTCGAAGTCGAGGGAGTTCCCATAGAGCTTCTCGCATGCGGACAACCGGAAACGCTCGTTTTCATCGTTAAGATTACTTGCTGCCTCCAAAGGGAATACATACGTATGCGTGCGTGTGCGCGAAAAGCTGCGAAGGGATATACAGGGGCGCGAATGCGTATTAACATACATGTACAATATACGTAGATAGATGAGCTAGTGGGAGAACGGAGCCTAAAAAAAAGACTTCTTTGTTTTAATCGTGTATCGTTCGAGCGAGATTAGCTGTACTTACACGCGTATGAATAATTAGTTGAACGTTCTGTTAGATTATCCCGGATGAAATTTCACGATTAGCGAATACGCAACATGGTCGAAACGATATTCCACTAATTTTCGCCTGTCAATTTCTGCTCCCGCGCGTGCCATTCGAAGCGCGCGGAAAATTCATTTCGTCCTGGATCCGTTTCCAACTTCGTACTCGATACTCGACGGTATCGTTTCGACGAAACTCTATTTTCAACGCAGTCGGGATACGTTTGCTAGATTATACCGTGGAAGAAGATATTTTTTTAAACAGATCCCCGCAGTATGCATCGAACTTTAATCATAATGTTTTTCATGTCCCGCGCCCGAGGTACTCGATTTTGCTGTTTTCATTAGTCGTTACGAAGCGTTTGTTAAATTCTTCTATAGTATAGTATAATATAATATATTACTTCCGTCGAAACAAGCGGTCAAGTCTATTATTCGTTATACGTTGAGCAGTCTTTCGAACAAGTGATTCCCGGAAGGTGGAAACGAAAGTGACGCCAAAAATCGGACGCAGAACGACGTCTTTCGAAGACATCGAATAAGATCACAGAGACAATTTGCGTGCAATCAAAAAAGAACAAGAATCGAACGATTACGCACAGCTTTCCTTTATCGGTTATGTTACGGGTTTTTTTTTTTATCTAAAATTTGATCGATTATATTACTCTCTTCTAGACATCCGATTAACGAAACAACAAAAAGGCATCGATTCGTTTTGCGATCGAACAGTATTAGAAAACGAAGCGGAAGACAGCGGCTTTGAACTGCAGGTTTTAGTACGGCGACATCGTCTGCGTCCGTCTATTGCAGTGTTTAATTTCGAAAACGAAAACGATTATGCGCTTTCCTTATTGTTTTGCGAAATTACGATGTGGGAGCAATTAAGCGATACCGCGTGTAACTCTGTGATACCGTAAGCTATAAGGTAGAATTATTTTGCAACGATCATAAGAAAAAGAAAAGGAATAAAAATAAAAAAAAACGAAATAATACAGGATAAAGTTGGGGCGATGTTATTGTTATTACAAAAATTCGTTACGAACGCTTCGATTCTCCGTCAATCAATGCGCGTCGTGTATTTAGCAGCACGAGGGAGAACTTCCTTCTTCGTTCGTGAATGGTGGCGCGAACAGGCTGAGGACAAACGATTGAGTGTCTTTTGCTGAAATTTTCATCGAACATTGGCTCAGTTTTCAGTTTTAGTACAGCAGAGATAGCACAGAATGTTTCGTATCTCTTCGTCGCTGGCAAATTGTATGAAATTATTGAATTTCACGCGAAAGTTGTTTCCGTTCCGAATTGGACGATTTGTAGACGGTTCTTCCTATGTTTTTCAAAAGCACATTACGAAGGCGAAACGTGAAAGAAGGAACGAAAGAAGGAAAACACGAGATCGGATAGAGGAATAACGGGACTAAATCGTAAAAGTTGCCGTCATATGTAAGACTGCTTTAGAGAAACAGAAAAAAAACGATAGAATTATGTATCGATCGGATCTTAAAATGTGGTGCTTGGCGAAATGTTGGGACGCGCGGAGGATCGGTAATATTGCGCGGATCCTCGCGAAATCACGTTCCAAAATTTCGTCGATTGATTTGTACTGATTAGAAACAATGGTGTTACTAGAGTTTAGAGATTGACGAGATAATAATACGATCTATTTATTACGGCGGCCTCGGACCGCGGAGTAAACGTGGATTGGGACGATCCCTCAACTTTCTATCTTTTTATATAATGTGAGATTTTTCACATCGATTGAATAAAAGAAATGAAAAAAATATATATATATAAAAAAAAAGAACGAAGAGTATTTGCTACTTTTTAATTCAATTTATAGAACGCTTAAAAGTAGATATTTTATAACTTATCCTTTTTTTTTTAGCTCGATCCACTTTCATTCTACGGTCGCAACGTTCGCGCGATTACAAAGCTATATGAATATAAATATATATATATATACACACATACATATATCGGTATATATAAATATGTGCACATATCTGCATGCATATCGTCGCATATATGCATACACGTATGTACACATATATGTATAATTTATTATTCGATGACTTGACTATTTTTTGTATTACTATTGCAACTATTTTATGTGGTTATTCATTATACCTCACACGGGACATTTTGAGCTGATTTTTAGCGCGTGGCTGAGGAGATTGGAGCAACGAGTCGTCGGGGAATGTTATTACTCTGCATATAACGCTTTCATGGTAAATCGTCGACAGATCATGTTCAGTTTGTATTACGAACAATTTCAAACAGCGTCATTGTACCGTTCTGTAAATTGCCAACGCGTGTCCGTTGAAGAAGAAACTTCGCTTCTCCGACTCATACGTAATTATATAGCCAACTTTAGCTACCGCAGTATTCCTCGTAGCTGAGAGACACTCTCCTCAACCATGACGATTGAACATCACTGCCAAAATCCCCAAGAATGCATAAAAATGTAGCGTGTACATGGTTGATAGACTCGACGGACAAGCGTCGTACTTTTCTCGGCGTCTTGTTCGTCCTCCGGCGTCACGAACCTCTATCATCCTCCCACTGTCGTTCGAACTTACGTTGTGTATTTATTTTCTTTTTTACACATAGCAGCTTTCTTTGTTAAAAAAGAAAACCCGTTACACTCGCTTTTCTCCATCCTTGTAAATTTTTCATCCGAGCTGAAGGGATATTGGATCGCGCTGAGAGGGGGAGAAGGAGAAAGAATAAACGATCGTCGAACTTTTTTCGTTTCAATCATCCAAAGCGCAAGGATTGGATTACTTTTTTTTTTCTATTTTTCAACGGGCTATGTGCTTAATCGAGAAGAGATGGTAATTAGGAAACGAAAGCGAGACGACGGGTGCACATTCCATAAGTATAATTATACATATACTTGTATAAAATAATAAATCCGTTAGGGTTTGATAAGAGACATTCGAATAAAATATAAACGCGCGAAAAATGATAAATGAATAATATATCTAATGTTTGGAAGCTTACAATAGTCTCGGTTTATCATTGTCATGTATCGTGATTTTTATGTCATGTTCAATAAATGAGTTTTAAAGTAATAATCTAAGGCTACTTCTCGACCTTCTCTGGAATGTCTCCTTTTAAGGAAAGACATCTGCAGCGACATGCGCCACAATAGTCTCGCGAAATATTCAAATCATTCTTTCTCAGTGACTCACGGGATGCATAAACGGCAATTCTAAAATGACGACAGTTGTTCGTTTTAATTGACGGTGACACGATTCTGATTCATGATTATATATCATACCTTAAGTATGATAACACTCGATACCTATCGCAACGATGCGATCATTGTACGAAATCGTAGATAAAGAAGACGACCTCGCGAAGAAGAAATAGTTTTGCGTGGAATCATCGCGAGAAGGCGTTAAGCTTCGTCAAACACACGGGAAGCATAACGAACAGACAAATGTAAATTAACTGCAATCGTAGACGAGACTTTGAATTAACTAGACAAGCTTTTTGTAAATGGAATCGAGTGTAACACTGAAATTTTAAACCACAAGTTCATTGCCCAGGAAAGTAAGGAGATCAAAATCATCGACGCAACCTGTTATCAAATAAAACAAAAAGTAGAAATGCACGGTACGACTTTTTTTTCAAATCGTTGGATGTAGATAATTACAGACAACCAAAGAAAATAGTCCGCAATCAGGAAAAGTTTATTAGATTGAACACGTACAGGACTCGCATAGCTTGTCGACGTGCTGCTAAATACACGTCAAGCTGGTAAACCAATCGATACCGTTTCGACCACGCAAAAGCGAAAGAACATTCTTGGAGTTCGTTACACCGCGAGTGCGATACAATCATCTTTGCTATATCTGTAAAAAGTTCATGCGAGCCCAGGTCACGTGATCTGACTATAAGCTCTCTTATATACCTACTCCAACTATCAACACTGGAAAGCATTGGCTCGTACCTCTGTTTACAAACGAACGGTATCGCAAACGTATAAAATGCAAATTTCCATACACGAGAAGATCGAAAATCAGATCGTCGTAGTCGAGTTAAGCTCTGGAACGAGTGCTCAAAGATAAGAGCCAACGAAAATGATCGATTGCTGAAATCACGTCGCGTACAACGTACACGATTGACCGATAGAACGAATGGTATGTGTCGACGAGTCGCTCGTAAGACGAGCACCTTAACCGCAAACCTTCTAGAACTTTCATCGGTTCGTTCCGCCAGTTCCGTATTCCTTGCGCGAGTTTGCTGAAGAATGGCGGAAGAAATACTGGTGACTGCCTCGACAGTCTGCACAACAATCGTTAACGTCATCGTAAACGTTCGCGATCATCATTCTGACGTAACGAGGGACAATGAATCGCGCCTCGGAAATTTCAACAATCGTTTAGGTAAGCACACTGTGATGTTAAACATTACTGGTACCTCCCTTCTCTTCTTATCGGAAATTTTCAATGAAACGGTGCAGTGGCCGTCGTTTCGCAATTAAAATTCAAAGATAAGCATTTGGATAAGCATCCAGCCGTTATTTGCGAAGACTTAGTGAAATCGCAGACGTATATCTATGTACGTAAGTCGAGCGTAATAAAAATGTTCAACGATTGAAAGGTAGCCTCGCATTTGAAACGTGATGTTTCCAATGGAGTACGATTACAATCTCCGCAACGTGAAAGATGTTTTTAAGAAGCACGGATTGAAATAATAATTATCGGAACGATTGTGGTCTACTATTTTTATTCGATACCTAGATCGGAGTTATCGGAAATGTGCGACTCGCTGTCGGACATTGATACTCGCGCGGTTAATTCCGAGGTGGAGCTGAGAAAACAGATTGCAGCGAGCGAGCGAGCGTCTCAGAATTTATCAGCGCGTGATTTAATTGTTGTCGTCGATGAAAGAGAATCGAAAACCATTGAAACGATCGGTCGCAACGCGATAATTAGTTGTATCGATGAAATATGTTCGTCATAGACACGTCATTCGTCGAGCAACGCGAGAACGAAGCATTTTTGCCATCGACGATGGGCTGGCGTTTCGTAACGTCTCCTCGAATTTTCGCGAAATCGTATTTAATTTTACGTAAGCGTGCTGTCCGCGGGACGTGCAAAATGTCTTGGAACGTGTCGATAAAGGGGGTAGAGATAAGGGGTGAACGCGAGCCGAAGACGCTTAGCCGCGGAATTCGCGTCCGGCTACGCCAATGGTTTTCGCGAATGGAAATTTCCGCTGCGCGAGGGCTCGTCGTGTACGATGGCGTGTCACTGGCTGACTTATTGGTTCGAAAATTGCACCGGCGAGAATACACCGCGTAACCGTGAAAAACAAAGGAAATAAGGTCGCGTGCGCGTTACCCACGCGACACGATCGGCTTCGTGTCGGTTTCCTCGTTATTTATGATGCGCGTAACACTAGCCACGGATAGTTGGGACTCGCGAGCGGCCATTCGAGATAAAGATCCAGGCAGGAAGCTAACCGGCGGACATATTGCCGCTGGATGACGGCAGGACGACACCCACGGAGCGTTATCTCGCGGACTTGTTCAATCCTGGTTTCGCGTCTACTTCGTAACAGTCGAACTCGACCTTGGATTCGATAATGCCCCGTCCTTGGCCGAGGAGGATCGTATCCGGTTGTTAATACGCGCCCGTCTACAGATGCGATTACGTGTAATCGGAAGGTAGGTAAGTTCTACGCGCGCAGCTGCCTGTCGTTCGCAACGGTATTTAACCGAGCCGCTTTGCATACAAACGATTTTGCTTTTAATCCAGTCTATTTAGGGAGCAGAAACTCGGGACACCTCGCTATTTGTAGAACGGACGGCGTCGTTTCCGAGGCAGCCGCGATGGAAGAACTCGGTTCCGAGCGTAAGACGCGGGTTGACGAGCAACGGAGCGCAGGTAGGTAGAACGCAGTTCGGAAAAGAATTCAGGTCGATGGACTTTCTGGCTGATGCGGAATAGGGTCACCGATCAATACGCCCGTAGAGCGATACTATTTCTAACTGGCTACGAATTATTCTTGGAGCGTAATTTCTCTCGCGTTAATTTGATTAAAAACGCGGCGTGCCTGAGAAAACCTCCAGCGCGACGACCGGGGCCGCTGTTTACACACGCGAGAAGGCTCACGAGATCGTGCAGGGTCATCGGATCAAGAAAATTGCTGGCAAACGTCGCACGCATGAACGACCGTTTCTTCCTCGCGATCTTTTGTTCTATTCCACCGTAAACAAACTCGAGCGGCGACGGGAAGATTAGAAAAAAGAAGGAAAAAGAAGAAATTAATGAATGCAAATCGATTCCATTTATAGTTGGGACGCTATTTTAAATGAGCGACTAAATTGCATACGCGTGCATATTTATTCAATTTATTAAGAGATAAAACACCTACGACGAGGCGATGCCTCTAAATTATTCGTCTGATTGATTGGAACGCATTTGTTCCAGAGACATTTTGCGTTTCCTTGAAGCACAACGAATTCGATGTACACAGACGCACGCCTCTCGGAACAATTGATCGTTAAACTCAATAGAGATAAGGAGAAGCGATGTTATCGTACGGATAAATGCTTCTAAGACGTTTGCGTGTTTCTGATCAATGATGCGATACAGTTACCGATAAATGGAGTTTCGCAACAACTAATTCAATTACAGGAATTTCTGCCCTACGCGGAGGAGATGATGAACGCTTTGTAATTACTAATCGTGCGATTACCAGCAAGATAGACGAACAATATCAATGAAACTGATTCAGAGAATTGCGCGCGATATCAGAAGGCACTCGCGCTTACGCGTACAAGTATCAATTTTGTGGTTTAAACAACTATTTCGCAATGAATCGAGTGAAATATCCCATCTTCTTCCTTCGCGACTAAAAACGTACACCTGATACTTATTACACGTTATATTTTATATATTGTAACCGTGATTCACGCAAGTTACGTCAAAGTCCACAGCGACAGGAGAACACAGACTTCCGCTGTCAGTGGAGAACCGATCCGGCAGGAAATCTAGCAGGAAAATTCCGCTGTTTTTGCCGAAATGCGACACGTGATCTTTCTTTCATCTTTGTTCGATGCAGAAATATCGCCGATCAATTATTGTATCGCTATTTACGATATTATTGAAATAAATTATGTGTTCGATGCCCTTGGGGTTATCGGAAAGGCTTTATCACCGCCTCGCTATTTATTGTCGTCAATGTCCGTAAAGTTGTCGATTTATTTCTGTTCCTATCAGCACGGTTGTTAATAATAACGTGCAGTTATTGACGGTCGCCAGTAAATGATAACCACACCAGCGAAACATCGGTGCATCAATGAGTCTGCAGGTTACGAAAATACACATGTCACCATTAGACGCGAGTACGTATTGGCGCCAGCGTTGCTGGCGGTTCGGATCGGGTTCTACGTGACTTCGCTTCTCGTTATTGTATCCCTCATCTCTAATTTGTCTTTCCTTATATTTATTATAAACTATTACAAGCTGCACGCGCCTCTTTGATCTCGCGAATAGTTGGACGGGTCGAGGGATTGGTTAATCGTAGGAGAACGTACGAAGAACACGTATTATGTGGCCAGCGTCGTTAGGAGCGAAGCAGGTAACTAAAGTTGGCACGCACCAGGCCACAGATGCGCAGCTTCTGAGAAAATGACACCGATTTCTGGGGATTAGCGAGCGTTAGCATCTTTACGGATAGATTTAATGAAAGGGAGAGTCTTAACGAAGTGGACTCGTTGGGTGTCCGCCCAAGGGGGAGGATGTTTCGCGATACCACGCGTAGGGAACGTGAGTCGTGTGTCCGAGCGAAACCTGCATCTGTACTTATAAGTCAACGAGTCAACGTTATTATTTTCGGCGTAATAGCGACGTAGGTCGTCGCAAAGAGCGGCGCCTAGGATGCCGTGACGCGTCGTCTCGACACCCACGTGAACATTTTTGTAAGCACATTGTCATGACCGCTGCCAAACCGTGCAGTTAATCGGCAACTTGGCCTGGGGCAATAACAAATTCAACATTTCACGATGCACACGTAGCTACTGCGCTTGTGTGGAACCAAACATCGACTTCCGTTTCAATCGCTATCTCTATATTGAAAACACTGCGCGCTGGGAACGATACGCGCTCTTCCGGCAAAAGCGTTCCCTATAATTTCCTGTTTAATTATAGGTTTGCAAAATATACGAAAAAGAAAAGAGGAAAAGCGAATTTTAATATCCCTCGCTCAACCTGTGCGATCTACGCAGAAGTAATTCATCCAGTCTGAGAGAGAAGAGGACAGAAGATTGCGTAGCAGTGGCGAACAGTAGATCGTGGCGGACCTAGTCAGACACCATCTATTACTTAAAACTCGGCGCTGCATTTCCTATGACTACTTGCGATCTTCGCTTGCGAACACTACTGTATTACTCATACTGATGAAAATAGCGAGATCTTCGATATATCAATTGGAATTAAACTTTATACATGCGCACGTTTATTGCAAAAGATTTATTGGAAAATGTCAGACGCGTCGTATACTTTCAGCAAATGTTTTCTAGCCAGCTAGAGTTATGGGTCTGGTTGTACTATGCACATATATGCCCTTCGCCTACCTTTGTAATAATCAAGATGTGCGCAGTTGGCGCGACAATTCCGTCTGCCTCGTATTGTGTGTCCCTCAATTGAATTCGCGGCTACGCGAAAAGTTGGCATCTGACAGTTCGATCGCTGCCACGCGATACGCTTCCGCCCACCTGAATCGTTGCTACCCTAATAATTAATGCGTGCCACTAATCTCGCAAATTTCCGTGTCATATTCGACGGGAATCGAGCAGATCTCTGGTCGCTGTTCAAAACTCGGCGAGGAAGCGCATGCAACTACCAATTCAGATTTAAATAGCCCGGAGGTACGTCGTGACTGTACGCGAAGTGAAAAATGGACTTCCGAGGATTAGCACGACGACACCGCTGGTAAACAGTCTCGGACAGTTTGAATGTAATAAATACACTACGCGATCAGCGTGTACTGTTAAATAACCACGCAGGTAAATATAGACGCATCGAAGCCATTTAATAGCTTTCGTAAACCACTTTGGTAACGCGTTTGAATGTCAAACGATGATGCTCGTGAATTCGCTGGTACTGTTATCAGAAGATTTAGCATGTATGACGCTTCTTGCCAAGTCAATAACGAAGCAACAGGGAGCAACATAATCGGACGAGATCGGATCGACCTTGGTATAAGATCTTGGATTCTCAACAAGGACGACATCGTCTATATAGCTGGGGAAGTTCTCCGCTGCCGTCTGTCGAGATCCATTCACTTTTTCACGGGAAACCAGTCTTAGTCAGGTTTCTGTATCGGTTTTCTACCCTTCGTACAGATGTCGGTGTAATGTTTTGCCATCGACCGGTTACCGACCAGTTATGCAGCCGTTTAAAAGTCTGAAATCACAGCGCGAGCCAGCGTTTCGTTCGCAGATCGCTTTCCAATCGGTTCAAATAATTTACTGGTCGTGCCTGTCCTTGTTAATTCGCAGACCCGCCATTAGTTGCTGATAAATATTAGGAGGATCGTACCAAAGATCGATTGTCGATCTCTGAACGAAGCACGGACTCGAAATACGAAAAACTTTCCGCACAGTTTCTCCTTTTATCTCACTGCTTCCGCGTAGACGATACTTCCACGTAGAAGTGTCTATATAAATATTGAACTGGCTGCAGATTCGAAGGCCGCAATGTGCACTTGATACCTGACATTTAACTTATCCACACGGATTTTTGTATCGTTCTTTTTTCACTCGACTATATAGATCGACTTACAGTGGGATATCGTTTTTGTGACGGCGCCGTTGCGTCACGATAAATAAATTTCTTCAACGACAGCGGGGCAACCGCGAACAATTTTCGCGGGGCAGACAAGTAGAACGTGCGTACATTTCATTAACCTTGCCACAGTTGGGCGCGCACGTTTCCATTATTTTCATTCGAGTTTAGAGGATGAACTTTTGCTGAATGAGAGAGACCAGCTCGGCTCCTTTCGGAGCACCTTTCTACTGTGCTTATATATGTACGTACGTCGTACTCAAATGACACTGAAAGCGCGGATGCAGAGAGCTCCGACCGAAATCAATACCACGTTGGCCTACTACGCCGTGGCCTTCTTTTCCGCTAAATCCATTTGCCGTGAAAGACAATAACGGACAACCGATACGACGAGCCTCTCCTCCCCAAAAGATATTTACGGATTGCTATCTCTAGCCGAGCAAGTTTTTCCTATCTTCGCGTTTGCCCCGTATCAGACGATAATCGTGGTACTTGACCGAAAGAAACGGAATCGTTTACGCCACGCCAAGTAAAATTTGTCGCGACCTTGTCCAGCTTGTTAACCGCACTAACTGTGTGTGCTTTTAAGTTTCGCGCGTTTAAATTACACGCGTTAATCAAAGAATTTACGGAGCTAGAAAGTAACTAGTTCATGGATAAGGAAAGATACGACGCAGTTCTAAGCGGATTTAACGCTTTAAGTAATTAGCGTAAGGTTTCTTTAAGGGAAGAGCCACTGAGCGCTGGCAGGAGGTCCTAAGTTGAGCAAAGAATTGTAACAAGAGGAACTGAAAGCTCGACGGTAATTAAGGCTATTTTTGGACCGTTCCTCGGCAATTAAAGTAATTGTTTGCAGCTTTCGAACGAACGATCGCCAGTTATCGAATGAAAATGGTAGCTAATCGAGGAGATGTAAGGTAAACGGTTGTTATCCTTTTCCGAGCGTCGTGCAAGAAAGATAGCTGTAAGGTAAACGGTTGTTATCCTTTTTCGAGCTATCGATCTTGGTTCGAAGAGTCGGATGAGCAGAAACGGCGCAATAGCAGGAACGTCGCCGCGACATCCTGGCGTCCGCGACTGCGTCGATGTCTCTTTTTGTATCGGATCAATCTCGATTAGCGATTGTTCGCAAATATTTTAAACGATGCCCTCAGCGCAATTTTGTAGCCACTTTTCACGTGCAACAATATATTGCGTCGATACTTAAATATTGGACGATGTCGTCAGGATAACCGATTATAGGTTGAAACGTGTTGTCAAATGGTGTAATCCGCTTGACAGGATTGGTTTCTAGTAGACTGTTGACGTTCTTCCGCCATGTGCGAATGATCAAATATTTTATATAATAAAATCGACGAGTTAGGTAATATGCTTCTTGCTACCGTAGTTTTATTCCACGCCGACAGAGAATTTATTTTTAGAACATAGTGAATAATTATGCCGGCTAGAAGTTTGCCTGTTCGTTATGTTCTAATTGCTATGTTTCATCAAGGTTACGCTATTATGTAGCTTTAAAACGTATTTGTGCGAGTTCAATAAGAAAATTCGATCCGTGCCTCGATAATGATTGATTTCAGCATTTTAATTAAGGTTGCGTAAAAGCCTAGTCAGCCATTCGTTGTTTCGATCACCTTTAAACTTTAAGGGTCACAGAAATTTGAAAATTCTCTGCTAATAGAACGGTCTGCTGTCGTTTTAATATCACAGTTCTCTTCAACCAACTCCATCCTGTCGTTTATGTCAAGAATTGAATCCTTCTTTTATGCTTTCGTCGTAAAACGGTTTCAATTGTAAACGTCTATGCGGTTGTTATTCGAAAGTAATTAACTTGATGACATCTGTGAATGATTTTGAGCTCTTCGATAAATTTTAAGTACCTGTCGATTACCGACCGAGTATAGAAGATATCGCTCGTACGATAAAACGCGGTAATCGCCGTGCTGAAAAGAAACTCTTATGCGCGTTTTATCGTGCAAACTTACACTTTCGAGTTCTACCTCCGCTCGTTCGCGATGCGTAGTCGTGCCTGTTCGGTTTTCGTTAAAAAAACGGCGCCACGCAGGCACCCGTAAAAAACAAAGCGTTTTATAAAATTAGGGTACATTCCGAAACAGAAGAACATCCCAAAAGTGTAATTCCAAAAGTAGCTCTTAGCGCTTTTGCCAAAAATGTTCGCAGAATGAATTATCGAATTGAAAAAATTTTGCGACTGATAGAAATGCCAATGGAAATGTTTAATTTCATGCAGGCAGCATGAAAATACTGTGTACCGATTAGGTACGTTCGCATTGCTTCTGCTTGATACCAATATACATGAATAATGGTAATCGTGCATGCGATAAATAACGAATGAGGCCAAAAAAAAGCTATTTATATTAAGATGGCTTTCATCGCGTGTGTATCTTTGCATAAGAATGTCGACAAGTAAAATGTATTAATACACACGTCCATCGGCGTAATATCGGTATAAACATAAGAAGACATATTGAAGACGATACGAACGACCATTACACGCTGATTTTTAAATAAAAAGAATGCTTTTACAAAATACGAATGTACGTAAATCCGCGTAATGGCCATCGATAACGATAATAGTAAATATTAATTTTATGATCCGTGCTCAGCAGTTGAGGCCGTCTTCCCTCTCGCATTCCACCGGGACATGGAGACAGGCTGGAAGAAGCAAGGCATTTGTGCACAGACAGTTATTTAAAGATTCTCGGTGCATTCAAATTGTGTCACGTGACTGTTGGCTAGTTGCCGTTTCTTTGCCACAAGTACACACACCTCTACGTCTACACGTAGACTGCTATGCTGTGCACAAAAAGAGAAATCCCCTATCTACAGGTCAATTCATGCGAATAGAATCCATTCCAGAGCGCAATTCTCCACGCGGCCTTACAACTTCCGTTTTCTTTGTGCCATTAATGCGGCAGTTCCTGCATTTTCGGTGACTTGCCTAAATAGCGGCAATTTACTTAAATGCGTACGATGATCAATCCCTCGCTGTATAGAATGAACGATTACGTTGATTACTAGATCGACAGTAGCTGGCGCCTGCCTGCCTGTTTGTTAACCCGTGACCTTTACGCTGCAATTAACAATGTGGTATTTTCCGTTCGTGAAACTTTTCAGTGCGTGCGCGATTTTTGTTGCGAATTAATGTAGCAACAACGCTTCGACGATGCTGTTCACGCCATTATGGGCTTGCGAAGAAATGGGACCTGACGCCATAGAGGCGGTGATTTATGATAGTTTCCAAGCGTAACCGACTCCATTACCGAAACCTCCGAGGACTGGTGAATTTGTTTAAATATTTTTAACGTATCGATGAGTCGTTAAATTTACCGATCCTGGTTTAGTTTTCATTTCAAGAAGCCTCGTCGAGATGGTGCTACTATCGTATCTAGTTAGATTTCCCTCTTGGTGATAGAAGCGTATGATATATTTTCCAAGGAAGTTGATGTCCAATAGAACGAAGCGTAATTCGATAAGCTCGTATCTAGTTCTGGTATTTTTCTTCCACGCATATTACACGTATAAATATTGTAATTGTAATTGCGCTCGTTGTACGATTACTTAGACAAGGTCGCATCGATTAGTAGGCTAATTCCCCTGGTTATTTCTTCTGAAGTTGTCGTTGGCGTGCTCGAAAGTGTGCGTAACTGACTTTCCTTGAGCGTGTGTAAGACACGCTTCTTTGTTCCTCTTGTTTGAAACTCCCTGTAATCTGGGTGGTCCTCGTGCAGCACACGTTACGGCACGGAGAGAGTATTGACCGTCTCAGCGGGTAGAGTGGAAATTTCCACTGCCCTACCCCAAGACTCTTGGTGACTACTACATACACTTTCCGGTTGTGATCGTTGGTGTACGCAGATATGTATGTACATAACAGAATTCAAAAGGCTAATGTAAAATTCTTCTTTTAAACTGTCGTGTTTCTATGTATCTTCATTAGACGGTAATGCGATATGATATAACAACATGTAATATACAGTACAGACGTTCCAGTCTGAATGCATTACTTTTTTACTTCCAATCAAGTTCGCAGCCAGCAACTATCATACATGAAATACACGTATGCGCGCATACGTCTTACTATAATTGCAAAATATCAATTTGTTTCGTGTCCAACTACGGCAAACTGATATTTTATCAATATTTCACGTACTTACGTATTTACGCCTAGGCTGTACAAATGTAGATATAGTATATATGAAACTGGCAGGTATTTGAGTTTATAACGTTAGTTATTAATAACTTATTCCAAGACCATCTGCACATAATATTCCGCTTTAATTTGCCTGTGTATTGATTTATCGACTTTCCTCATCAATGAGAACCACTGACAGGTATGCAGGATTTCACTCATTTGAAAAGCTATTGAAGATAGTTCGGATAGAATTTCTAATGGCGCCGGTCGACTGATTTTGAAAAAGGACCTGAAGAACATGATGTCTGAAAGGTTCACGTTTCTATACTTTTTGACCTAGCAATGCTAATCTCGAAGAGAAAAGGGAAACTGAAGATTGATGCTGATTCAGTAACTTGGTCGACAGAAATACAAGATAGCAGCTTATACGCATCTATTTTTAGTTAGACGTCGTCCTTCAATTTTACGCAACTATATTAAAAGAATATCATTTGTTCCATCCTAATAATCGTATTACTACATATTCGAAAAATAATAAGACACCCAGAGGAAGCATTTTATCTTATTTATACCATTAAAAATGGGGCAGAGGTAATAAAACTCAAAATATGAAATGATCTCTTCCTAAATGAAACTGTCGACCATTTGCAAGTGCTTCTATTACTTCTTTTTGAAGGTAATAGCACAAAATTGCAAGAGTGACCTCTCACCTTATGGTCAAGTATTACAAACTGAAGTACCGATCGTATAAGAGCAAAGAAATTTTGCCATAAACGAAGAGTTAAGTAGATATGCGACCTCACGAGGTATCAAGTATCACAGACTGAAATACCGATCGCACAGAATCACAAAGATTTTATTACCAGGGTTGGGCATTTGCCCGTAGTCTATCAATACCAACATAGAAGACTCAGAAGACTTCTGTGGGCGAGTACACGCGAGCCATTTCAGTGTCAATACCAACAATACCGATTCGACATAGGAATTGAAACTGTGTTACCTTAAGACGATATTTTACTTAGTATAAATCGTTAAGCAATCGAACATGTCACTTAAACTAATAGCATTTGCCATAGAACTAACTTCAATATCGAACTCAATTTTCATGAGTTCTATAGCAAATTGCAGCAAACACTAGTTGTTTAAATGACCTCAAAAACAATCCAAAACAACACTGCTTGTTACACCCTCTATCATTTACAACGAATGTAAAAAAACATCCCAGTCGATACATTTGACTGACACAGTTCTGATAAAGGAAAGTGCATTATTAACATTCGAAGATCAAACTCACGACTGAGTACGAAATTTCAAAATGTATCAGATCATATTATAACACACTATTGAAGGATAATAATCTTAGATATCCTTGTTTAATAATTTACTATACTCGTTTGTTAATAAATAATTTATATTAATCAATAATTTAAGAGTTTCAATTTTTCAATTTTTATGGAATATTCTAGAATGTGAGCGAGAGCGAATGTGCATTTGAATGAGTCTCTCAAGTAAATGTTTTTAAACAAATTGAGTCAGTTGTTCGTCGTGCGTTATTGAGAAAACATATAGTGATAAATACGTTCTTAATATCCTTGTATCTAATTTTAAAATAATAAATATCCTACATTTACTCGAAACGTCAAAACGACGAAGCGGGAGCACGACGACGCTTTACGAAGCTTAATAAATGCATATAGAGAAACAATCGTCGTTGAATTGCTATCCTTAACTAACGAAAATAGGGTCAAGAAGCCTTATTAAGTTCAAAATGTTAAATAAATTTCACGTATGCAATAAATTTGACAAATAGGCGAAGAGCATATCCAAGGATGAGGTTAGTTCGTTTTGCTCAACGAAACTGCATATTTATTGGAATTTTTTCGGTTTGACTTTATTAAAAATGCACGTGGCACTTCATTTTACTTAAACGACTATGAAACGTGAATTTACGATTGCGTATTTCATAGTTTATTAAAAAAAATAAGAATATCTTGTTTGAATACTGTCATTCGGCGGTAACCGTACGGACTGATATACCTCTCCTCCTTTAAAACGGTACGGACTGATATACCTCTCCTCCTTTAAAACGGTACGGACTGATATACCCCCTCCAGTTTTACCATATGTTAGACGCTGCGCGCGCAACTTTCCCATACGGGGTTTACCTCCACGGGAATCCTCGAGGTCAGGATATCATTCTGGGGATCCAGTGCACTTTTCTTAAACCAACAAATTACCCATATATCTTCTTCGAACGAATAAAATGAAACACCCAATGGCAAATCAGGGCAGTTCCAAACATCTATGCTTCATCCTGCCAACTATAATCGTCTCCTTCGATTATTTTACGGTCTTGTAACGAATAGTGTCGGCAGGTTGATAGTCTCTAATTTCTTTATTTTCGCAATAAGCTGAGCCTAGTAGTACAGGGTTTTAGCGCAAGATGTCGGCAGATCCTAACCAAAGCCTGCCAGCGAGCAGGACACCGTCAGAGACCGAACAGAATCTGACAACAGTGTCGGACTAATAAACACGCGATGATCTGACCATAATAGACGGACACGTAGTAACGTAATAGCACCGTATACAGTGCAAAATACGTGATTTCGAGCGTTAATACGTTTATATACGATTGAAAATATAATAAATTACGTATAATTATGTACAATAATAATTATGTATACATAAAAATAGTAAATAATAAGGTATATTATATTACATATTATGTAAAATACGTGTTCTCCACCGTTTTTTTTTTAAATAATTCTTTTTAGTACATTTAGCATAATTATTGAAGGATAATAATCTTAGATATCCTTGTTTAATAATTTACTATCCTTGTTTGTTAATAAATAATTTATATTAATCAATAATTTAAGAGTTTCAATTTTTCAATTTTTATGGAATATTCTAGAATGTGCGCGAGAGCGAATGTGCATTTGAATGAGTCTCTCAAGTAAATGTTTTTAAACAAATTGAGTCAGTTGTTCGTCGTGCGTTATTGAGAAAACATATAGTGATAAATACGTTCTTAATATCCTTGTATCTAATTTTAAAATAATAAATATCCTACATATATATAAATATATATGTAAAAATAAATATTTACCACTTGTGATTTTGTAATACTTATACCTCTTTTTCATATATCTTTTTCCTTGTTCATCCTCTTTGATTCGTATTATAAATACATATATGATCATGTCATCATCTTCGTACCATCATCCAATTTATATGCGTACATTATCATATGACTTTCCTTTTATTTCTACATTTTTATAGTCCAAACAATTATTTAAACTGCGGGAAAGCATAATTCTTCCCACAGAATCCCCAGGATTCGCCCAAAACGCCCAAACCCTAGAAAAGCGCACAAGATGAGGCCAACCTCGCTCTGATGCGATTTCCAGCTTTTGTCGCGTCCAAGACTCACGTCTTTCCTTTTATTTCTACATTTTTATAGTCCAAACAATTATTTAAACTGCGGGAAAGCATAATTCTTCCCACAGAATCCCCAGGATTCGCCCAAAACGCCCAAACCCTAGAAAAGCGCACAAGATGAGGCCAACCTCGCTCTGATGCGATTTCCAGCATTTGTCGCGTCCAAGACTCATGTCTTTCCTTTTATTTCTACATTTTTATAGTCCAAACAATTATTTAAACTGCGGGAAAGCATAATTCTTCCCACAGAATCCCCAGGATTCGCCCAAAACGGCCAAACCGTAGAAAAGCGCACACGATGAGGCCAACCGCGCTCTGATGCGATTTCCAGCTTTTGTCGCGTCCAAGACTCATGTCTTTGCTTTTATTTCGACATGCTGATAGTCCAAACAATTATTTAAACTGCAGGAAAGCATTAATTCTTAAAATTTTATAAACCCTTTGCAGAACTTGAAAACTTTATATGGGGTTCGAGTAATGATTGTATATAATATAACATAATATAATATAATATATAGGTTGAGCTATTTAATTGTAACATCTAAATTCCAAACAAATAGTGTGAAATATTTTTTAATGCGACGAATGTGTCACAAATAAGTTTATACTGTACGATTAATTGGCTCACGATATGAGCGGGAGCACGACGACGCTTTACGAAGCTTAATAAATGCATATAGAGAAACAATCGTCGTTGAATTGCTATCCTTAACTAACGAAAATAGGGTCAAGAAGCCTTATTAAGTTCAAAATGTTAAGTAAATTTCACGTATGCAATAAATTTGACAAATAGGCGAAGAGCATATCCAAGGATGAGGTTAGTTCGTTTTGCTCAACGAAACTGCATATTTATTGGAATTTTTTCGGTTTGACTTTATTAAAAATGCACGTGGCACTTCATTTTACTTAAACGACTATGAAACGTGAATTTACGATTGCGTATTTCATAGTTTATTAAAAAAAATAAGAATATCTTGTTTGAATACTGTCATTCGGCGGTAACCGTACGGACTGATATACCTCTCCTCCTTTAAAACGGTACGGACTGATATACCTCTCCTCCTTTAAAACGGTACGGACTGATATACCCCCTCCAGTTTTACCATATGTTAGACGCTGCGCGCGCAACTTTTCCCTACGGGGTTTACCTCCACGGGAATCCTCGAGGTCAGGATATCATTCTGGGGATCCAGTGCACTTTTCTTAAACCAACAAATTACCCATATATCTTCTTCGAACGAATAAAATGAAACACCCAATGGCAAATCAGGGCAGTTCCAAACATCTATGCTTCATCCTGCCAACTATAATCGTCTCCTTCGATTATTTTACGGTCTTGTAACGAATAGTGTCGGCAGGTTGATAGTCTCTAATTTCTTTATTTTCGCAATAAGCTGAGCCTAGTAGTACAGGGTTTTAGCGCAAGATGTCGGCAGATCCTAACCAAAGCCTGCCAGCGAGCAGGACACCGTCAGAGACCGAACAGAATCTGACAACAGTGTCGGACTAATAAACACGCGATGATCTGACCATAATAGACGGACACGTAGTAACGTAATAGCACCGTATACAGTGCAAAATACGTGATTTCGAGCGTTAATACGTTTATATACGATTGAAAATATAATAAATTACGTATAATTATGTACAATAATAATTATGTATACATAAAAATAGTAAATAATAAGGTATATTATATTACATATTATGTAAAATACGTGTTCTCCACCGTTTTTTTTTTAAATAATTCTTTTTAGTACATTTAGCATAATTATTGAAGGATAATAATCTTAGATATCCTTGTTTAATAATTTACTATCCTTGTTTGTTAATAAATAATTTATATTAATCAATAATTTAAGAGTTTCAATTTTTCAATTTTTATGGAATATTCTAGAATGTGCGCGAGAGCGAATGTGCATTTGAATGAGTCTCTCAAGTAAATGTTTTTAAACAAATTGAGTCAGTTGTTCGTCGTGCGTTATTGAGAAAACATATAGTGATAAATACGTTCTTAATATCCTTGTATCTAATTTTAAAATAATAAATATCCTACATATATATAAATATATATGTAAAAATAAATATTTACCACTTGTGATTTTGTAATACTTATACCTCTTTTTCATATATCTTTTTCCTTGTTCATCCTCTTTGATTCGTATTATAAATACATATATGATCATGTCATCATCTTCGTACCATCATCCAATTTATATGCGTACATTATCATATGACTTTCCTTTTATTTCTACATTTTTATAGTCCAAACAATTATTTAAACTGCGGGAAAGCATAATTCTTCCCACAGAATCCCCAGGATTCGCCCAAAACGGCCAAACCGTAGAAAAGCGCACACGATGAGGCCAACCTCGCTCTGATGCGATATCCAGCTTTTGTCGCGTCCAAGACTCACGTCTTTCCTTTTATTTCTACATTTTTATAGTCCAAACAATTATTTAAACTGCGGGAAAGCATAATTCTTCCCACAGAATCCCCAGGATTCGCCCAAAACGCCCAAACCCTAGAAAAGCGCACACGATGAGGCCAACCTCGCTCTGATGCGATTTCCAGCATTTGTCGCGTCCAAGACTCATGTCTTTCCTTTTATTTCTACATTTTTATAGTCCAAACAATTTTTTAAACTGCGGGAAAGCATAATTCTTCCCACAGAATCCCCAGGATTCGCCCAAAACGGCCAAACCGTAGAAAAGCGCACACGATGAGGCCAACCTCGCTCTGATGCGATATCCAGCTTTTGTCGCGTCCAAGACTCACGTCTTTCCTTTTATTTCTACATTTTTATAGTCCAAACAATTATTTAAACTGCGGGAAAGCATAATTCTTCCCACAGAAACCCCAGGATTCGCCCAAAACGCCCAAACCCTAGAAAAGCGCACAAGATGAGGCCAACCTCGCTCTGATGCGATTTCCAGCTTTTGTCGCGTCCAAGACTCACGTCTTTCCTTTTATTTCTACATTTTTATAGTCCAAACAATTATTTAAACTGCAGGAAAGCATAATTCTTCCCACAGAATCCCCAGGATTCGCCCAAAACGCCCAAACCCTAGAAAAGCGCACACGATGAGGCCAACCTCGCTCTGATGCGATTTCCAGCATTTGTCGCGTCCAAGACTCATGTCTTTCCTTTTATTTCTACATTTTTATAGTCCAAACAATTTTTTAAACTGCGGGAAAGCATAATTCTTCCCACAGAATCCCCAGGATTCGCCCAAAACGGCCAAACCGTAGAAAAGCGCACACGATGAGGCCAACCTCGCTCTGATGCGATATCCAGCTTTTGTCGCGTCCACGACTCACGTCTTTCCTTTTATTTCTACATTTTTATAGTCCAAACAATTATTTAAACTGCGGGAAAGCATAATTCTTCCCACAGAATCCCCAGGATTCGCCCAAAACGCCCAAACCCTAGAAAAGCGCACAAGATGAGGCCAACCTCGCTCTGATGCGATTTCCAGCTTTTGTCGCGTCCAAGACTCACGTCTTTCCTTTTATTTCTACATTTTTATAGTCCAAACAATTATTTAAACTGCGGGAAAGCATAATTCTTCCCACAGAATCCCCAGGATTCGCCCAAAACGCCCAAACCCTAGAAAAGCACACACGATGAGGCCAACCTCGCTCTGATGCGATTTCCAGCTTTTGTCGCGTCCAAGACTCATGTCTTTCCTTTTATTTCTACATTTTTATAGTCCAAACAATTTTTTAAACTGCGGGAAAGCATAATTCTTCCCACAGAATCCCCAGGATTCGCCCAAAACCGCCAAACCGTAGAAAAGCGCACACGATGAGGCCAACCTCGCTCTGATGCGATATCCAGCTTTTGTCGCGTCCAAGACTCACGTCTTTCCTTTTATTTCTACATTTTTATAGTCCAAACAATTATTTAAACTGCGGGAAAGCATAATTCTTCCCACAGAATCCCCAGGATTCGCCCAAAACGGCCAAACCGTAGAAAAGCGCACACGATGAGGCCAACCGCGCTCTGATGCGATTTCCAGCTTTTGTCGCGTCCAAGACTCACGTCTTTCCTTTTATTTCTACATTTTTATAGTCCAAACAATTATTTAAACTGCGGGAAAGCATAATTCTTCCCACAGAATCCCCAGGATTCGCCCAAAACGCCCAAACCCTAGAAAAGCGCACAAGATGAGGCCAACCTCGCTCTGATGCGATTTCCAGCTTTTGTCGCGTCCAAGACTCACGTCTTTCCTTTTATTTCTACATTTTTATAGTCCAAACAATTATTTAAACTGCAGGAAAGCATAATTCTTCCCACAGAATCCCCAGGATTCGCCCAAAACGCCCAAACCCTAGAAAAGCGCACACGATGAGGCCAACCTCGCTCTGATGCGATTTCCAGCATTTGTCGCGTCCAAGACTCATGTCTTTCCTTTTATTTCTACATTTTTATAGTCCAAACAATTTTTTAAACTGCGGGAAAGCATTAATTCTTAAAATTTTATAAACCCTTTGCAGAACTTGAAAACTTTATATGGGGTTCGAGTAATGATTGTATATAATATAACATAATATAATATAATATATAGGTTGAGCTATTTAATTGTAACATCTAAATTCCAAACAAATAGTGTGAAATATTTTTTAATGCGACGAATGTGTCACAAATAAGTTTATACTGTACGATTAATTGGCTCACGATATGAGCGGGAGCACGACGACGCTTTACGAAGCTTAATAAATGCATATAGAGAAACAATCGTCGTTGAATTGCTATCCTTAACTAACGAAAATAGGGTCAAGAAGCCTTATTAAGTTCAAAATGTTAAGTAAATTTCACGTATGCAATAAATTTGACAAATAGGCGAAGAGCATATCCAAGGATGAGGTTAGTTCGTTTTGCTCAACGAAACTGCATATTTATTGGAATTTTTTCGGTTTGACTTTATTAAAAATGCACGTGGCACTTCATTTTACTTAAACGACTATGAAACGTGAATTTACGATTGCGTATTTCATAGTTTATTAAAAAAAATAAGAATATCTTGTTTGAATACTGTCATTCGGCGGTAACCGTACGGACTGATATACCTCTCCTCCTTTAAAACGGTACGGACTGATATACCTCTCCTCCTTTAAAACGGTACGGACTGATATACCTCTCCTCCTTTAAAACGGTACGGACTGATATACCCCCTCCAGTTTTACCATATGTTAGACGCTGCGCGCGCAACTTTTCCCTACGGGGTTTACCTCCACGGGAATCCTCGAGGTCAGGATATCATTCTGGGGATCCAGTGCACTTTTCTTAAACCAACAAATTACCCATATATCTTCTTCGAACGAATAAAATGAAACACCCAATGGCAAATCAGGGCAGTTCCAAACATCTATGCTTCATCCTGCCAACTATAATCGTCTCCTTCGATTATTTTACGGTCTTGTAACGAATAGTGTCGGCAGGTTGATAGTCTCTAATTTCTTTATTTTCGCAATAAGCTGAGCCTAGTAGTACAGGGTTTTAGCGCAAGATGTCGGCAGATCCTAACCAAAGCCTGCCAGCGAGCAGGACACCGTCAGAGACCGAACAGAATCTGACAACAGTGTCGGACTAATAAACACGCGATGATCTGACCATAATAGACGGACACGTAGTAACGTAATAGCACCGTATACAGTGCAAAATACGTGATTTCGAGCGTTAATACGTTTATATACGATTGAAAATATAATAAATTACGTATAATTATGTACAATAATAATTATGTATACATAAAAATAGTAAATAATAAGGTATATTATATTACATATTATGTAAAATACGTGTTCTCCACCGTTTTTTTTTTAAATAATTCTTTTTAGTACATTTAGCATAATTATTGAAGGATAATAATCTTAGATATCCTTGTTTAATAATTTACTATCCTTGTTTGTTAATAAATAATTTATATTAATCAATAATTTAAGAGTTTCAATTTTTCAATTTTTATGGAATATTCTAGAATGTGCGCGAGAGCGAATGTGCATTTGAATGAGTCTCTCAAGTAAATGTTTTTAAACAAATTGAGTCAGTTGTTCGTCGTGCGTTATTGAGAAAACATATAGTGATAAATACGTTCTTAATATCCTTGTATCTAATTTTAAAATAATAAATATCCTACATATATATAAATATATATGTAAAAATAAATATTTACCACTTGTGATTTTGTAATACTTATACCTCTTTTTCATATATCTTTTTCCTTGTTCATCCTCTTTGATTCGTATTATAAATACATATATGATCATGTCATCATCTTCGTACCATCATCCAATTTATATGCGTACATTATCATATGACTTTCCTTTTATTTCTACATTTTTATAGTCCAAACAATTATTTAAACTGCGGGAAAGCATAATTCTTCCCACAGAATCCCCAGGATTCGCCCAAAACGGCCAAACCGTAGAAAAGCGCACACGATGAGGCCAACCTCGCTCTGATGCGATATCCAGCTTTTGTCGCGTCCAAGACTCACGTCTTTCCTTTTATTTCTACATTTTTATAGTCCAAACAATTATTTAAACTGCGGGAAAGCATAATTCTTCCCACAGAATCCCCAGGATTCGCCCAAAACGCCCAAACCCTAGAAAAGCGCACACGATGAGGCCAACCTCGCTCTGATGCGATTTCCAGCTTTTGTCGCGTCCAAGACTCATGTCTTTCCTTTTATTTCTACATTTTTATAGTCCAAACAATTTTTTAAACTGCGGGAAAGCATAATTCTTCCCACAGAATCCCCAGGATTCGCCCAAAACCGCCAAACCGTAGAAAAGCGCACACGATGAGGCCAACCTCGCTCTGATGCGATATCCAGCTTTTGTCGCGTCCAAGACTCACGTCTTTCCTTTTATTTCTACATTTTTATAGTCCAAACAATTATTTAAACTGCGGGAAAGCATAATTCTTCCCACAGAATCCCCAGGATTCGCCCAAAACGGCCAAACCGTAGAAAAGCGCACACGATGAGGCCAACCGCGCTCTGATGCGATTTCCAGCTTTTGTCGCGTCCAAGACTCACGTCTTTCCTTTTATTTCTACATTTTTATAGTCCAAACAATTATTTAAACTGCGGGAAAGCATAATTCTTCCCACAGAATCCCCAGGATTCGCCCAAAACGCCCAAACCCTAGAAAAGCGCACAAGATGAGGCCAACCTCGCTCTGATGCGATTTCCAGCTTTTGTCGCGTCCAAGACTCACGTCTTTCCTTTTATTTCTACATTTTTATAGTCCAAACAATTATTTAAACTGCAGGAAAGCATAATTCTTCCCACAGAATCCCCAGGATTCGCCCAAAACGCCCAAACCCTAGAAAAGCGCACACGATGAGGCCAACCTCGCTCTGATGCGATTTCCAGCATTTGTCGCGTCCAAGACTCATGTCTTTCCTTTTATTTCTACATTTTTATAGTCCAAACAATTTTTTAAACTGCGGGAAAGCATTAATTCTTAAAATTTTATAAACCCTTTGCAGAACTTGAAAACTTTATATGGGGTTCGAGTAATGATTGTATATAATATAACATAATATAATATAATATATAGGTTGAGCTATTTAATTGTAACATCTAAATTCCAAACAAATAGTGTGAAATATTTTTTAATGCGACGAATGTGTCACAAATAAGTTTATACTGTACGATTAATTGGCTCACGATATGAGCGGGAGCACGACGACGCTTTACGAAGCTTAATAAATGCATATAGAGAAACAATCGTCGTTGAATTGCTATCCTTAACTAACGAAAATAGGGTCAAGAAGCCTTATTAAGTTCAAAATGTTAAGTAAATTTCACGTATGCAATAAATTTGACAAATAGGCGAAGAGCATATCCAAGGATGAGGTTAGTTCGTTTTGCTCAACGAAACTGCATATTTATTGGAATTTTTTCGGTTTGACTTTATTAAAAATGCACGTGGCACTTCATTTTACTTAAACGACTATGAAACGTGAATTTACGATTGCGTATTTCATAGTTTATTAAAAAAAATAAGAATATCTTGTTTGAATACTGTCATTCGGCGGTAACCGTACGGACTGATATACCTCTCCTCCTTTAAAACGGTACGGACTGATATACCTCTCCTCCTTTAAAACGGTACGGACTGATATACCTCTCCTCCTTTAAAACGGTACGGACTGATATACCCCCTCCAGTTTTACCATATGTTAGACGCTGCGCGCGCAACTTTTCCCTACGGGGTTTACCTCCACGGGAATCCTCGAGGTCAGGATATCATTCTGGGGATCCAGTGCACTTTTCTTAAACCAACAAATTACCCATATATCTTCTTCGAACGAATAAAATGAAACACCCAATGGCAAATCAGGGCAGTTCCAAACATCTATGCTTCATCCTGCCAACTATAATCGTCTCCTTCGATTATTTTACGGTCTTGTAACGAATAGTGTCGGCAGGTTGATAGTCTCTAATTTCTTTATTTTCGCAATAAGCTGAGCCTAGTAGTACAGGGTTTTAGCGCAAGATGTCGGCAGATCCTAACCAAAGCCTGCCAGCGAGCAGGACACCGTCAGAGACCGAACAGAATCTGACAACAGTGTCGGACTAATAAACACGCGATGATCTGACCATAATAGACGGACACGTAGTAACGTAATAGCACCGTATACAGTGCAAAATACGTGATTTCGAGCGTTAATACGTTTATATACGATTGAAAATATAATAAATTACGTATAATTATGTACAATAATAATTATGTATACATAAAAATAGTAAATAATAAGGTATATTATATTACATATTATGTAAAATACGTGTTCTCCACCGTTTTTTTTTTAAATAATTCTTTTTAGTACATTTAGCATAATTATTGAAGGATAATAATCTTAGATATCCTTGTTTAATAATTTACTATCCTTGTTTGTTAATAAATAATTTATATTAATCAATAATTTAAGAGTTTCAATTTTTCAATTTTTATGGAATATTCTAGAATGTGCGCGAGAGCGAATGTGCATTTGAATGAGTCTCTCAAGTAAATGTTTTTAAACAAATTGAGTCAGTTGTTCGTCGTGCGTTATTGAGAAAACATATAGTGATAAATACGTTCTTAATATCCTTGTATCTAATTTTAAAATAATAAATATCCTACATATATATAAATATATATGTAAAAATAAATATTTACCACTTGTGATTTTGTAATACTTATACCTCTTTTTCATATATCTTTTTCCTTGTTCATCCTCTTTGATTCGTATTATAAATACATATATGATCATGTCATCATCTTCGTACCATCATCCAATTTATATGCGTACATTATCATATGACTTTCCTTTTATTTCTACATTTTTATAGTCCAAACAATTATTTAAACTGCGGGAAAGCATAATTCTTCCCACAGAATCCCCAGGATTCGCCCAAAACGCCCAAACCCTAGAAAAGCGCACACGATGAGGCCAACCTCGCTCTGATGCGATTTCCAGCATTTGTCGCGTCCAAGACTCATGTCTTTCCTTTTATTTCTACATTTTTATAGTCCAAACAATTATTTAAACTGCGGGAAAGCATAATTCTTCCCACAGAATCCCCAGGATTCGCCCAAAACGCCCAAACCCTAGAAAAGCGCACAAGATGAGGCCAACCTCGCTCTGATGCGATTTCCAGCTTTTGTCGCGTCCAAGACTCACGTCTTTCCTTTTATTTCTACATTTTTATAGTCCAAACAATTATTTAAACTGCGGGAAAGCATAATTCTTCCCACAGAATCCCCAGGATTCGCCCAAAACGCCCAAACCCTAGAAAAGCGCACACGATGAGGCCAACCTCGCTCTGATGCGATATCCAGCTTTTGTCGCGTCCAAGACTCACGTCTTTCCTTTTATTTCTACATTTTTATAGTCCAAACAATTATTTAAACTGCGGGAAAGCATAATTCTTCCCACAGAATCCCCAGGATTCGCCCAAAACGGCCAAACCGTAGAAAAGCGCACACGATGAGGCCAACCTCGCTCTGATGCGATTTCCAGCTTTTGTCGCGTCCAAGACTCACGTCTTTCCTTTTATTTCTACATTTTTATAGTCCAAACAATTATTTAAACTGCGGGAAAGCATAATTCTTCCCACAGAATCCCCAGGATTCGCCCAAAACGCCCAAACCCTAGAAAAGCGCACACGATGAGGCCAACCTCGCTCTGATGCGATATCCAGCTTTTGTCGCGTCCAAGACTCACGTCTTTCCTTTTATTTCTACATTTTTATAGTCCAAACAATTATTTAAACTGCGGGAAAGCATAATTCTTCCCACAGAATCCCCAGGATTCGCCCAAAACGCCCAAACCCTAGAAAAGCGCACACGATGAGGCCAACCTCGCTCTGATGCGATATCCAGCTTTTGTCGCGTCCAAGACTCACGTCTTTCCTTTTATTTCTACATTTTTATAGTCCAAACAATTATTTAAACTGCGGGAAAGCATAATTCTTCCCACAGAATCCCCAGGATTCGCCCAAAACGGCCAAACCGTAGAAAAGCGCACACGATGAGGCCAACCTCGCTCTGATGCGATTTCCAGCTTTTGTCGCGTCCAAGACTCACGTCTTTCCTTTTATTTCTACATTTTTATAGTCCAAACAATTATTTAAACTGCGGGAAAGCATAATTCTTCCCACAGAATCCCCAGGATTCGCCCAAAACGCCCAAACCCTAGAAAAGCGCACACGATGAGGCCAACCTCGCTCTGATGCGATATCCAGCTTTTGTCGCGTCCAAGACTCACGTCTTTCCTTTTATTTCTACATTTTTATAGTCCAAACAATTATTTAAACTGCGGGAAAGCATAATTCTTCCCACAGAATCCCCAGCATTCGCCCAAAACGCCCAAACCCTAGAAAAGCGCACACGATGAGGCCAACCTCGCGCTGATAGGATTTCCAGCATTTGTCGCGTCCAAGATTCATGTCGTTCCTTTTATTTCTACATTTTTATAGTCCAAACAATTATTTAAAGTGCAGGAAAGCATAATTCTTCCCACAGAATCCCCAGGATTCGCCCAAAACGCCCAAACCCTAGAAAAGCGCACACGATGAGGCCAACCTCGCTCTGATGCGATTTCCAGCATTTGTCGCGTCCAAGACTCATGTCTTTCCTTTTATTTCTACATTTTTATAGTCCAAACAATTATTTAAACTGCAGGAAAGCATAATTCTTCCCACAGAATCCCCAGGATTCGCCCAAAACGCCCAAACCCTAGAAAAGCGCACACGATGAGGCCAACCTCGCTCTGATGCGATTTCCAGCATTTGTCGCGTCCAAGACTCATGTCTTTCCTTTTATTTCTACATTTTTATAGTCCAAACAATTTTTTAAACTGCGGGAAAGCATAATTCTTCCCACAGAATCCCCAGGATTCGCCCAAAACGGCCAAACCGTAGAAAAGCGCACACGATGAGGCCAACCTCGCTCTGATGCGATATCCAGCTTTTGTCGCGTCCAAGACTCACGTCTTTCCTTTTATTTCTACATTTTTATAGTCCAAACAATTATTTAAACTGCGGGAAAGCATAATTCTTCCCACAGAATCCCCAGGATTCACCCAAAACGCCCAAACCCTAGAAAAGCGCACAAGATGAGGCCAACCTCGCTCTGATGCGATTTCCAGCTTTTGTCGCGTCCAAGACTCACGTCTTTCCTTTTATTTCTACATTTTTATAGTCCAAACAATTATTTAAACTGCGGGAAAGCATAATTCTTCCCACAGAATCCCCAGGATTCGCCCAAAACGGCCAAACCGTAGAAAAGCGCACACGATGAGGCCAACCTCGCTCTGATGCGATTTCCAGCATTTGTCGCGTCCAAGACTCATGTCTTTCCTTTTATTTCTACATTTTTATAGTCCAAACAATTTTTTAAACTGCGGGAAAGCATAATTCTTCCCACAGAATCCCCAGGATTCGCCCAAAACGGCCAAACCGTAGAAAAGCGCACACGATGAGGCCAACCTCGCTCTGATGCGATATCCAGCTTTTGTCGCGTCCAAGACTCACGTCTTTCCTTTTATTTCTACATTTTTATAGTCCAAACAATTATTTAAACTGCGGGAAAGCATAATTCTTCCCACAGAATCCCCAGGATTCGCCCAAAACGCCCAAACCCTAGAAAAGCGCACACGATGAGGCCAACCTCGCTCTGATGCGATTTCCAGCTTTTGTCGCGTCCAAGACTCACGTCTTTCCTTTTATTTCTACATTTTTATAGTCCAAACAATTATTTAAACTGCGGGAAAGCATAATTCTTCCCACAGAATCCCCAGGATTCGCCCAAAACGCCCAAACCCTAGAAAAGCGCACACGATGAGGCCAACCTCGATCTGATGCGATTTCCAGCTTTTGTCGCGTCCAAGACTCATGTCTTTCCTTTTATTTCTACATTTTTATAGTCCAAACAATTTTTTAAACTGCGGGAAAGCATAATTCTTCCCACAGAATCCCCAGGATTCGCCCAAAACGGCCAAACCGTAGAAAAGCGCACACGATGAGGCCAACCTCGCTCTGATGCGATATCCAGCTTTTGTCGCGTCCAAGACTCACGTCTTTCCTTTTATTTCTACATTTTTATAGTCCAAACAATTATTTAAACTGCGGGAAAGCATAATTCTTCCCACAGAATCCCCAGGATTCGCCCAAAACGCCCAAACCCTAGAAAAGCGCACACGATGAGGCCAACCTCGCTCTGATGCGATTTCCAGCATTTGTCGCGTCCAAGACTCATGTCTTTCCTTTTATTTCTACATTTTTATAGTCCAAACAATTATTTAAACTGCGGGAAAGCATAATTCTTCCCACAGAATCCCCAGGATTCGCCCAAAACGCCCAAACCCTAGAAAAGCGCACACGATGAGGCCAACCTCGCTCTGATGCGATATCCAGCTTTTGTCGCGTCCAAGACTCACGTCTTTCCTTTTATTTCTACATTTTTATAGTCCAAACAATTATTTAAACTGCGGGAAAGCATAATTCTTCCCACAGAATCCCCAGGATTCGCCCAAAACGGCCAAACCGTAGAAAAGCGCACACGATGAGGCCAACCTCGCTCTGATGCGATTTCCAGCTTTTGTCGCGTCCAAGACTCACGTCTTTCCTTTTATTTCTACATTTTTATAGTCCAAACAATTATTTAAACTGCGGGAAAGCATAATTCTTCCCACAGAATCCCCAGGATTCGCCCAAAACGCCCAAACCCTAGAAAAGCGCACACGATGAGGCCAACCTCGCTCTGATGCGATATCCAGCTTTTGTCGCGTCCAAGACTCACGTCTTTCCTTTTATTTCTACATTTTTATAGTCCAAACAATTATTTAAACTGCGGGAAAGCATAATTCTTCCCACAGAATCCCCAGCATTCGCCCAAAACGCCCAAACCCTAGAAAAGCGCACACGATGAGGCCAACCTCGCGCTGATAGGATTTCCAGCATTTGTCGCGTCCAAGATTCATGTCGTTCCTTTTATTTCTACATTTTTATAGTCCAAACAATTATTTAAAGTGCAGGAAAGCATAATTCTTCCCACAGAATCCCCAGGATTCGCCCAAAACGCCCAAACCCTAGAAAAGCGCACACGATGAGGCCAACCTCGCTCTGATGCGATTTCCAGCATTTGTCGCGTCCAAGACTCATGTCTTTCCTTTTATTTCTACATTTTTATAGTCCAAACAATTATTTAAACTGCAGGAAAGCATAATTCTTCCCACAGAATCCCCAGGATTCGCCCAAAACGCCCAAACCCTAGAAAAGCGCACACGATGAGGCCAACCTCGCTCTGATGCGATTTCCAGCATTTGTCGCGTCCAAGACTCATGTCTTTCCTTTTATTTCTACATTTTTATAGTCCAAACAATTTTTTAAACTGCGGGAAAGCATAATTCTTCCCACAGAATCCCCAGGATTCGCCCAAAACGGCCAAACCGTAGAAAAGCGCACACGATGAGGCCAACCTCGCTCTGATGCGATATCCAGCTTTTGTCGCGTCCAAGACTCACGTCTTTCCTTTTATTTCTACATTTTTATAGTCCAAACAATTATTTAAACTGCGGGAAAGCATAATTCTTCCCACAGAATCCCCAGGATTCACCCAAAACGCCCAAACCCTAGAAAAGCGCACAAGATGAGGCCAACCTCGCTCTGATGCGATTTCCAGCTTTTGTCGCGTCCAAGACTCACGTCTTTCCTTTTATTTCTACATTTTTATAGTCCAAACAATTATTTAAACTGCGGGAAAGCATAATTCTTCCCACAGAATCCCCAGGATTCGCCCAAAACGCCCAAACCGTAGAAAAGCGCACACGATGAGGCCAACCGCGCTCTGATGCGATTTCCAGCTTTTGTCGCGTCCAAGACTCACGTCTTTCCTTTTATTTCTACATTTTTATAGTCCAAACAATTATTTAAACTGCGGGAAAGCATAATTCTTCCCACAGAATCCCCAGGATTCGCCCAAAACGCCCAAACCCTAGAAAAGCGCACACGATGAGGCCAACCTCGCTCTGATGCGATTTCCAGCTTTTGTCGCGTCCAAGACTCATGTCTTTCCTTTTATTTCTACATTTTTATAGTCCAAACAATTTTTTAAACTGCGGGAAAGCATAATTCTTCCCACAGAATCCCCAGGATTCGCCCAAAACGGCCAAACCGTAGAAAAGCGCACACGATGAGGCCAACCGCGCTCTGATGCGATTTCCAGCTTTTGTCGCGTCCAAGACTCATGTCTTTGCTTTTATTTCGACATGCTGATAGTCCAAACAATTATTTAAACTGCAGGAAAGCATTAATTCTTAAAATTTTATAAACCCTTTGCAGAACTTGAAAACTTTATATGGGGTTCGAGTAATGATTGTATATAATATAACATAATATAATATAATATATAGGTTGAGCTATTTAATTGTAACATCTAAATTCCAAACAAATAGTGTGAAATATTTTTTAATGCGACGAATGTGTCACAAATAAGTTTATACTGTACGATTAATTGGCTCACGATATGAGCGGGAGCACGACGACGCTTTACGAAGCTTAATAAATGCATATAGAGAAACAATCGTCGTTGAATTGCTATCCTTAACTAACGAAAATAGGGTCAAGAAGCCTTATTAAGTTCAAAATGTTAAGTAAATTTCACGTATGCAATAAATTTGACAAATAGGCGAAGAGCATATCCAAGGATGAGGTTAGTTCGTTTTGCTCAACGAAACTGCATATTTATTGGAATTTTTTCGGTTTGACTTTATTAAAAATGCACGTGGCACTTCATTTTACTTAAACGACTATGAAACGTGAATTTACGATTGCGTATTTCATAGTTTATTAAAAAAAATAAGAATATCTTGTTTGAATACTGTCATTCGGCGGTAACCGTACGGACTGATATACCTCTCCTCCTTTAAAACGGTACGGACTGATATACCCCCTCCAGTTTTACCATATGTTAGACGCTGCGCGCGCAACTTTTCCCTACGGGGTTTACCTCCACGGGAATCCTCGAGGTCAGGATATCATTCTGGGGATCCAGTGCACTTTTCTTAAACCAACAAATTACCCATATATCTTCTTCGAACGAATAAAATGAAACACCCAATGGCAAATCAGGGCAGTTCCAAACATCTATGCTTCATCCTGCCAACTATAATCGTCTCCTTCGATTATTTTACGGTCTTGTAACGAATAGTGTCGGCAGGTTGATAGTCTCTAATTTCTTTATTTTCGCAATAAGCTGAGCCTAGTAGTACAGGGTTTTAGCGCAAGATGTCGGCAGATCCTAACCAAAGCCTGCCAGCGAGCAGGACACCGTCAGAGACCGAACAGAATCTGACAACAGTGTCGGACTAATAAACACGCGATGATCTGACCATAATAGACGGACACGTAGTAACGTAATAGCACCGTATACAGTGCAAAATACGTGATTTCGAGCGTTAATACGTTTATATACGATTGAAAATATAATAAATTACGTATAATTATGTACAATAATAATTATGTATACATAAAAATAGTAAATAATAAGGTATATTATATTACATATTATGTAAAATACGTGTTCTCCACCGTTTTTTTTTTAAATAATTCTTTTTAGTACATTTAGCATAATTATTGAAGGATAATAATCTTAGATATCCTTGTTTAATAATTTACTATCCTTGTTTGTTAATAAATAATTTATATTAATCAATAATTTAAGAGTTTCAATTTTTCAATTTTTATGGAATATTCTAGAATGTGCGCGAGAGCGAATGTGCATTTGAATGAGTCTCTCAAGTAAATGTTTTTAAACAAATTGAGTCAGTTGTTCGTCGTGCGTTATTGAGAAAACATATAGTGATAAATACGTTCTTAATATCCTTGTATCTAATTTTAAAATAATAAATATCCTACATATATATAAATATATATGTAAAAATAAATATTTACCACTTGTGATTTTGTAATACTTATACCTCTTTTTCATATATCTTTTTCCTTGTTCATCCTCTTTGATTCGTATTATAAATACATATATGATCATGTCATCATCTTCGTACCATCATCCAATTTATATGCGTACATTATCATATGACTTTCCTTTTATTTCTACATTTTTATAGTCCAAACAATTATTTAAACTGCGGGAAAGCATAATTCTTCCCACAGAATCCCCAGGATTCGCCCAAAACGCCCAAACCCTAGAAAAGCGCACAAGATGAGGCCAACCTCGCTCTGATGCGATTTCCAGCTTTTGTCGCGTCCAAGACTCACGTCTTTCCTTTTATTTCTACATTTTTATAGTCCAAACAATTATTTAAACTGCAGGAAAGCATAATTCTTCCCACAGAATCCCCAGGATTCGCCCAAAACGCCCAAACCCTAGAAAAGCGCACACGATGAGGCCAACCTCGCTCTGATGCGATTTCCAGCATTTGTCGCGTCCAAGACTCACGTCTTTCCTTTTATTTCTACATTTTTATAGTCCAAACAATTTTTTAAACTGCGGGAAAGCATAATTCTTCCCACAGAATCCCCAGGATTCGCCCAAAACGGCCAAACCGTAGAAAAGCGCACACGATGAGGCCAACCTCGCTCTGCTGCGATATCCAGCTTTTGTCGCGTCCAAGACTCACGTCTTTCCTTTTATTTCTACATTTTTATAGTCCAAACAATTATTTAAAGTGCAGGAAAGCATAATTCTTCCCACAGAATCCCCAGGATTCGCCCAAAACGCCCAAACCCTAGAAAAGCGCACACGATGAGGCCAACCTCGCTCTGATGCGATTTCCAGCATTTGTCGCGTCCAAGACTCATGTCTTTCCTTTTATTTCTACATTTTTATAGTCCAAACAATTATTTAAACTGCAGGAAAGCATAATTCTTCCCACAGAATCCCCAGGATTCGCCCAAAACGCCCAAACCCTAGAAAAGCGCACACGATGAGGCCAACCTCGCTCTGATGCGATTTCCAGCATTTGTCGCGTCCAAGACTCATGTCTTTCCTTTTATTTCTACATTTTTATAGTCCAAACAATTTTTTAAACTGCGGGAAAGCATAATTCTTCCGACAGAATCCCCAGGATTCGCCCAAAACGGCCAAACCGTAGAAAAGCGCACACGATGAGGCCAACCTCGCTCTGATGCGATATCCAGCTTTTGTCGCGTCCAAGACTCACGTCTTTCCTTTTATTTCTACATTTTTATAGTCCAAACAATTATTTAAACTGCGGGAAAGCATAATTCTTCCCACAGAATCCCCAGGATTCGCCCAAAACGCCCAAACCCTAGAAAAGCGCACAAGATGAGGCCAACCTCGCTCTGATGCGATTTCCAGCTTTTGTCGCGTCCAAGACTCACGTCTTTCCTTTTATTTCTACATTTTTATAGTCCAAACAATTATATAAACTGCAGGAAAGCATAATTCTTCCCACAGAATCCCCAGGATTCGCCCAAAACGCCCAAACCGTAGAAAAGCGCACACGATGAGGCCAACCGCGCTCTGATGCGATTTCCAGCTTTTGTCGCGTCCAAGACTCACGTCTTTCCTTTTATTTCTACATTTTTATAGTCCAAACAATTATTTAAACTGCGGGAAAGCATAATTCTTCCCACAGAATCCCCAGGATTCGCCCAAAACGCCCAAACCCTAGAAAAGCGCACAAGATGAGGCCAACCTCGCTCTGATGCGATTTCCAGCATTTGTCGCGTCCAAGACTCATGTCTTTCCTTTTATTTCTACATTTTTATAGTCCAAACAATTATTTAAACTGCGGGAAAGCATAATTCTTCCCACAGAATCCCCAGGATTCGCCCAAAACGGCCAAACCGTAGAAAAGCGCACACGATGAGGCCAACCGCGCTCTGATGCGATTTCCAGCTTTTGTCGCGTCCAAGACTCACGTCTTTCCTTTTATTTCTACATTTTTATAGTCCAAACAATTATTTAAACTGCGGGAAAGCATAATTCTTCCCACAGAATCCCCAGGATTCGCCCAAAACGCCCAAACCCTAGAAAAGCGCACACGATGAGGCCAACCTCGCTCTGATGCGATTTCCAGCTTTTGTCGCGTCCAAGACTCATGTCTTTCCTTTTATTTCTACATTTTTATAGTCCAAACAATTTTTTAAACTGCGGGAAAGCATAATTCTTCCCACAGAATCCCCAGGATTCGCCCAAAACGGCCAAACCGTAGAAAAGCGCACACGATGAGGCCAACCTCGCTCTGATGCGATATCCAGCTTTTGTCGCGTCCAAGACTCACGTCTTTCCTTTTATTTCGACATGCTGATAGTCCAAACAATTATTTAAACTGCAGGAAAGCATTAATTCTTAAAATTTTATAAACCCTTTGCAGAACTTGAAAACTTTATATGGGGTTCGAGTAATGATTGTATATAATATAACATAATATAATATAATATATAGGTTGAGCTATTTAATTGTAACATCTAAATTCCAAACAAATAGTGTGAAATATTTTTTAATGCGACGAATGTGTCACAAATAAGTTTATACTGTACGATTAATTGGCTCACGATATGAGCGGGAGCACGACGACGCTTTACGAAGCTTAATAAATGCATATAGAGAAACAATCGTCGTTGAATTGCTATCCTTAACTAACGAAAATAGGGTCAAGAAGCCTTATTAAGTTCAAAATGTTAAATAAATTTCACGTATGCAATAAATTTGACAAATAGGCGAAGAGCATATCCAAGGATGAGGTTAGTTCGTTTTGCTCAACGAAACTGCATATTTATTGGAATTTTTTCGGTTTGACTTTATTAAAAATGCACGTGGCACTTCATTTTACTTAAACGACTATGAAACGTGAATTTACGATTGCGTATTTCATAGTTTATTAAAAAAAATAAGAATATCTTGTTTGAATACTGTCATTCGGCGGTAACCGTACGGACTGATATACCTCTCCTCCTTTAAAACGGTACGGACTGATATACCTCTCCTCCTTTAAAACGGTACGGACTGATATACCCCCTCCAGTTTTACCATATGTTAGACGCTGCGCGCGCAACTTTCCCATACGGGGTTTACCTCCACGGGAATCCTCGAGGTCAGGATATCATTCTGGGGATCCAGTGCACTTTTCTTAAACCAACAAATTACCCATATATCTTCTTCGAACGAATAAAATGAAACACCCAATGGCAAATCAGGGCAGTTCCAAACATCTATGCTTCATCCTGCCAACTATAATCGTCTCCTTCGATTATTTTACGGTCTTGTAACGAATAGTGTCGGCAGGTTGATAGTCTCTAATTTCTTTATTTTCGCAATAAGCTGAGCCTAGTAGTACAGGGTTTTAGCGCAAGATGTCGGCAGATCCTAACCAAAGCCTGCCAGCGAGCAGGACACCGTCAGAGACCGAACAGAATCTGACAACAGTGTCGGACTAATAAACACGCGATGATCTGACCATAATAGACGGACACGTAGTAACGTAATAGCACCGTATACAGTGCAAAATACGTGATTTCGAGCGTTAATACGTTTATATACGATTGAAAATATAATAAATTACGTATAATTATGTACAATAATAATTATGTATACATAAAAATAGTAAATAATAAGGTATATTATATTACATATTATGTAAAATACGTGTTCTCCACCGTTTTTTTTTTAAATAATTCTTTTTAGTACATTTAGCATAATTATTGAAGGATAATAATCTTAGATATCCTTGTTTAATAATTTACTATCCTTGTTTGTTAATAAATAATTTATATTAATCAATAATTTAAGAGTTTCAATTTTTCAATTTTTATGGAATATTCTAGAATGTGCGCGAGAGCGAATGTGCATTTGAATGAGTCTCTCAAGTAAATGTTTTTAAACAAATTGAGTCAGTTGTTCGTCGTGCGTTATTGAGAAAACATATAGTGATAAATACGTTCTTAATATCCTTGTATCTAATTTTAAAATAATAAATATCCTACATATATATAAATATATATGTAAAAATAAATATTTACCACTTGTGATTTTGTAATACTTATACCTCTTTTTCATATATCTTTTTCCTTGTTCATCCTCTTTGATTCGTATTATAAATACATATATGATCATGTCATCATCTTCGTACCATCATCCAATTTATATGCGTACATTATCATATGACTTTCCTTTTATTTCTACATTTTTATAGTCCAAACAATTATTTAAACTGCGGGAAAGCATAATTCTTCCCACAGAATCCCCAGGATTCGCCCAAAACGGCCAAACCGTAGAAAAGCGCACACGATGAGGCCAACCTCGCTCTGATGCGATTTCCAGCATTTGTCGCGTCCAAGACTCATGTCTTTCCTTTTATTTCTACATTTTTATAGTCCAAACAATTTTTTAAACTGCGGGAAAGCATAATTCTTCCCACAGAATCCCCAGGATTCGCCCAAAACGGCCAAACCGTAGAAAAGCGCACACGATGAGGCCAACCTCGCTCTGATGCGATATCCAGCTTTTGTCGCGTCCAAGACTCACGTCTTTCCTTTTATTTCTACATTTTTATAGTCCAAACAATTATTTAAACTGCGGGAAAGCATAATTCTTCCCACAGAATCCCCAGGATTCGCCCAAAACGCCCAAACCCTAGAAAAGCGCACACGATGAGGCCAACCTCGCTCTGATGCGATTTCCAGCTTTTGTCGCGTCCAAGACTCACGTCTTTCCTTTTATTTCTACATTTTTATAGTCCAAACAATTATTTAAACTGCGGGAAAGCATAATTCTTCCCACAGAATCCCCAGGATTCGCCCAAAACGCCCAAACCCTAGAAAAGCGCACACGATGAGGCCAACCTCGATCTGATGCGATTTCCAGCTTTTGTCGCGTCCAAGACTCATGTCTTTCCTTTTATTTCTACATTTTTATAGTCCAAACAATTTTTTAAACTGCGGGAAAGCATAATTCTTCCCACAGAATCCCCAGGATTCGCCCAAAACGGCCAAACCGTAGAAAAGCGCACACGATGAGGCCAACCTCGCTCTGATGCGATATCCAGCTTTTGTCGCGTCCAAGACTCACGTCTTTCCTTTTATTTCTACATTTTTATAGTCCAAACAATTATTTAAACTGCGGGAAAGCATAATTCTTCCCACAGAATCCCCAGGATTCGCCCAAAACGCCCAAACCCTAGAAAAGCGCACACGATGAGGCCAACCTCGCTCTGATGCGATTTCCAGCATTTGTCGCGTCCAAGACTCATGTCTTTCCTTTTATTTCTACATTTTTATAGTCCAAACAATTATTTAAACTGCGGGAAAGCATAATTCTTCCCACAGAATCCCCAGGATTCGCCCAAAACGCCCAAACCCTAGAAAAGCGCACAAGATGAGGCCAACCTCGCTCTGATGCGATTTCCAGCTTTTGTCGCGTCCAAGACTCACGTCTTTCCTTTTATTTCTACATTTTTATAGTCCAAACAATTATTTAAACTGCGGGAAAGCATAATTCTTCCCACAGAATCCCCAGGATTCGCCCAAAACGCCCAAACCCTAGAAAAGCGCACACGATGAGGCCAACCTCGCTCTGATGCGATATCCAGCTTTTGTCGCGTCCAAGACTCACGTCTTTCCTTTTATTTCTACATTTTTATAGTCCAAACAATTATTTAAACTGCGGGAAAGCATAATTCTTCCCACAGAATCCCCAGGATTCGCCCAAAACGGCCAAACCGTAGAAAAGCGCACACGATGAGGCCAACCTCGCTCTGATGCGATTTCCAGCTTTTGTCGCGTCCAAGACTCACGTCTTTCCTTTTATTTCTACATTTTTATAGTCCAAACAATTATTTAAACTGCGGGAAAGCATAATTCTTCCCACAGAATCCCCAGGATTCGCCCAAAACGCCCAAACCCTAGAAAAGCGCACACGATGAGGCCAACCTCGCTCTGATGCGATATCCAGCTTTTGTCGCGTCCAAGACTCACGTCTTTCCTTTTATTTCTACATTTTTATAGTCCAAACAATTATTTAAACTGCGGGAAAGCATAATTCTTCCCACAGAATCCCCAGGATTCGCCCAAAACGCCCAAACCCTAGAAAAGCGCACACGATGAGGCCAACCTCGCTCTGATGCGATTTCCAGCTTTTGTCGCGTCCAAGACTCATGTCTTTCCTTTTATTTCTACATTTTTATAGTCCAAACAATTTTTTAAACTGCGGGAAAGCATAATTCTTCCCACAGAATCCCCAGGATTCGCCCAAAACGGCCAAACCGTAGAAAAGCGCACACGATGAGGCCAACCGCGCTCTGATGCGATTTCCAGCTTTTGTCGCGTCCAAGACTCATGTCTTTGCTTTTATTTCGACATGCTGATAGTCCAAACAATTATTTAAACTGCAGGAAAGCATTAATTCTTAAAATTTTATAAACCCTTTGCAGAACTTGAAAACTTTATATGGGGTTCGAGTAATGATTGTATATAATATAACATAATATAATATAATATATAGGTTGAGCTATTTAATTGTAACATCTAAATTCCAAACAAATAGTGTGAAATATTTTTTAATGCGACGAATGTGTCACAAATAAGTTTATACTGTACGATTAATTGGCTCACGATATGAGCGGGAGCACGACGACGCTTTACGAAGCTTAATAAATGCATATAGAGAAACAATCGTCGTTGAATTGCTATCCTTAACTAACGAAAATAGGGTCAAGAAGCCTTATTAAGTTCAAAATGTTAAGTAAATTTCACGTATGCAATAAATTTGACAAATAGGCGAAGAGCATATCCAAGGATGAGGTTAGTTCGTTTTGCTCAACGAAACTGCATATTTATTGGAATTTTTTCGGTTTGACTTTATTAAAAATGCACGTGGCACTTCATTTTACTTAAACGACTATGAAACGTGAATTTACGATTGCGTATTTCATAGTTTATTAAAAAAAATAAGAATATCTTGTTTGAATACTGTCATTCGGCGGTAACCGTACGGACTGATATACCTCTCCTCCTTTAAAACGGTACGGACTGATATACCCCCTCCAGTTTTACCATATGTTAGACGCTGCGCGCGCAACTTTTCCCTACGGGGTTTACCTCCACGGGAATCCTCGAGGTCAGGATATCATTCTGGGGATCCAGTGCACTTTTCTTAAACCAACAAATTACCCATATATCTTCTTCGAACGAATAAAATGAAACACCCAATGGCAAATCAGGGCAGTTCCAAACATCTATGCTTCATCCTGCCAACTATAATCGTCTCCTTCGATTATTTTACGGTCTTGTAACGAATAGTGTCGGCAGGTTGATAGTCTCTAATTTCTTTATTTTCGCAATAAGCTGAGCCTAGTAGTACAGGGTTTTAGCGCAAGATGTCGGCAGATCCTAACCAAAGCCTGCCAGCGAGCAGGACACCGTCAGAGACCGAACAGAATCTGACAACAGTGTCGGACTAATAAACACGCGATGATCTGACCATAATAGACGGACACGTAGTAACGTAATAGCACCGTATACAGTGCAAAATACGTGATTTCGAGCGTTAATACGTTTATATACGATTGAAAATATAATAAATTACGTATAATTATGTACAATAATAATTATGTATACATAAAAATAGTAAATAATAAGGTATATTATATTACATATTATGTAAAATACGTGTTCTCCACCGTTTTTTTTTTAAATAATTCTTTTTAGTACATTTAGCATAATTATTGAAGGATAATAATCTTAGATATCCTTGTTTAATAATTTACTATCCTTGTTTGTTAATAAATAATTTATATTAATCAATAATTTAAGAGTTTCAATTTTTCAATTTTTATGGAATATTCTAGAATGTGCGCGAGAGCGAATGTGCATTTGAATGAGTCTCTCAAGTAAATGTTTTTAAACAAATTGAGTCAGTTGTTCGTCGTGCGTTATTGAGAAAACATATAGTGATAAATACGTTCTTAATATCCTTGTATCTAATTTTAAAATAATAAATATCCTACATATATATAAATATATATGTAAAAATAAATATTTACCACTTGTGATTTTGTAATACTTATACCTCTTTTTCATATATCTTTTTCCTTGTTCATCCTCTTTGATTCGTATTATAAATACATATATGATCATGTCATCATCTTCGTACCATCATCCAATTTATATGCGTACATTATCATATGACTTTCCTTTTATTTCTACATTTTTATAGTCCAAACAATTATTTAAACTGCGGGAAAGCATAATTCTTCCCACAGAATCCCCAGGATTCGCCCAAAACGCCCAAACCCTAGAAAAGCGCACAAGATGAGGCCAACCTCGCTCTGATGCGATTTCCAGCTTTTGTCGCGTCCAAGACTCACGTCTTTCCTTTTATTTCTACATTTTTATAGTCCAAACAATTATTTAAACTGCAGGAAAGCATAATTCTTCCCACAGAATCCCCAGGATTCGCCCAAAACGCCCAAACCCTAGAAAAGCGCACACGATGAGGCCAACCTCGCTCTGATGCGATTTCCAGCATTTGTCGCGTCCAAGACTCACGTCTTTCCTTTTATTTCTACATTTTTATAGTCCAAACAATTTTTTAAACTGCGGGAAAGCATAATTCTTCCCACAGAATCCCCAGGATTCGCCCAAAACGGCCAAACCGTAGAAAAGCGCACACGATGAGGCCAACCTCGCTCTGCTGCGATATCCAGCTTTTGTCGCGTCCAAGACTCACGTCTTTCCTTTTATTTCTACATTTTTATAGTCCAAACAATTATTTAAAGTGCAGGAAAGCATAATTCTTCCCACAGAATCCCCAGGATTCGCCCAAAACGCCCAAACCCTAGAAAAGCGCACACGATGAGGCCAACCTCGCTCTGATGCGATTTCCAGCATTTGTCGCGTCCAAGACTCATGTCTTTCCTTTTATTTCTACATTTTTATAGTCCAAACAATTATTTAAACTGCAGGAAAGCATAATTCTTCCCACAGAATCCCCAGGATTCGCCCAAAACGCCCAAACCCTAGAAAAGCGCACACGATGAGGCCAACCTCGCTCTGATGCGATTTCCAGCATTTGTCGCGTCCAAGACTCATGTCTTTCCTTTTATTTCTACATTTTTATAGTCCAAACAATTTTTTAAACTGCGGGAAAGCATAATTCTTCCGACAGAATCCCCAGGATTCGCCCAAAACGGCCAAACCGTAGAAAAGCGCACACGATGAGGCCAACCTCGCTCTGATGCGATATCCAGCTTTTGTCGCGTCCAAGACTCACGTCTTTCCTTTTATTTCTACATTTTTATAGTCCAAACAATTATTTAAACTGCGGGAAAGCATAATTCTTCCCACAGAATCCCCAGGATTCGCCCAAAACGCCCAAACCCTAGAAAAGCGCACAAGATGAGGCCAACCTCGCTCTGATGCGATTTCCAGCTTTTGTCGCGTCCAAGACTCACGTCTTTCCTTTTATTTCTACATTTTTATAGTCCAAACAATTATATAAACTGCAGGAAAGCATAATTCTTCCCACAGAATCCCCAGGATTCGCCCAAAACGCCCAAACCGTAGAAAAGCGCACACGATGAGGCCAACCGCGCTCTGATGCGATTTCCAGCTTTTGTCGCGTCCAAGACTCACGTCTTTCCTTTTATTTCTACATTTTTATAGTCCAAACAATTATTTAAACTGCGGGAAAGCATAATTCTTCCCACAGAATCCCCAGGATTCGCCCAAAACGCCCAAACCCTAGAAAAGCGCACAAGATGAGGCCAACCTCGCTCTGATGCGATTTCCAGCATTTGTCGCGTCCAAGACTCATGTCTTTCCTTTTATTTCTACATTTTTATAGTCCAAACAATTATTTAAACTGCGGGAAAGCATAATTCTTCCCACAGAATCCCCAGGATTCGCCCAAAACGGCCAAACCGTAGAAAAGCGCACACGATGAGGCCAACCGCGCTCTGATGCGATTTCCAGCTTTTGTCGCGTCCAAGACTCACGTCTTTCCTTTTATTTCTACATTTTTATAGTCCAAACAATTATTTAAACTGCGGGAAAGCATAATTCTTCCCACAGAATCCCCAGGATTCGCCCAAAACGCCCAAACCCTAGAAAAGCGCACACGATGAGGCCAACCTCGCTCTGATGCGATTTCCAGCTTTTGTCGCGTCCAAGACTCATGTCTTTCCTTTTATTTCTACATTTTTATAGTCCAAACAATTTTTTAAACTGCGGGAAAGCATAATTCTTCCCACAGAATCCCCAGGATTCGCCCAAAACGGCCAAACCGTAGAAAAGCGCACACGATGAGGCCAACCTCGCTCTGATGCGATATCCAGCTTTTGTCGCGTCCAAGACTCACGTCTTTCCTTTTATTTCGACATGCTGATAGTCCAAACAATTATTTAAACTGCAGGAAAGCATTAATTCTTAAAATTTTATAAACCCTTTGCAGAACTTGAAAACTTTATATGGGGTTCGAGTAATGATTGTATATAATATAACATAATATAATATAATATATAGGTTGAGCTATTTAATTGTAACATCTAAATTCCAAACAAATAGTGTGAAATATTTTTTAATGCGACGAATGTGTCACAAATAAGTTTATACTGTACGATTAATTGGCTCACGATATGAGCGGGAGCACGACGACGCTTTACGAAGCTTAATAAATGCATATAGAGAAACAATCGTCGTTGAATTGCTATCCTTAACTAACGAAAATAGGGTCAAGAAGCCTTATTAAGTTCAAAATGTTAAATAAATTTCACGTATGCAATAAATTTGACAAATAGGCGAAGAGCATATCCAAGGATGAGGTTAGTTCGTTTTGCTCAACGAAACTGCATATTTATTGGAATTTTTTCGGTTTGACTTTATTAAAAATGCACGTGGCACTTCATTTTACTTAAACGACTATGAAACGTGAATTTACGATTGCGTATTTCATAGTTTATTAAAAAAAATAAGAATATCTTGTTTGAATACTGTCATTCGGCGGTAACCGTACGGACTGATATACCTCTCCTCCTTTAAAACGGTACGGACTGATATACCTCTCCTCCTTTAAAACGGTACGGACTGATATACCCCCTCCAGTTTTACCATATGTTAGACGCTGCGCGCGCAACTTTCCCATACGGGGTTTACCTCCACGGGAATCCTCGAGGTCAGGATATCATTCTGGGGATCCAGTGCACTTTTCTTAAACCAACAAATTACCCATATATCTTCTTCGAACGAATAAAATGAAACACCCAATGGCAAATCAGGGCAGTTCCAAACATCTATGCTTCATCCTGCCAACTATAATCGTCTCCTTCGATTATTTTACGGTCTTGTAACGAATAGTGTCGGCAGGTTGATAGTCTCTAATTTCTTTATTTTCGCAATAAGCTGAGCCTAGTAGTACAGGGTTTTAGCGCAAGATGTCGGCAGATCCTAACCAAAGCCTGCCAGCGAGCAGGACACCGTCAGAGACCGAACAGAATCTGACAACAGTGTCGGACTAATAAACACGCGATGATCTGACCATAATAGACGGACACGTAGTAACGTAATAGCACCGTATACAGTGCAAAATACGTGATTTCGAGCGTTAATACGTTTATATACGATTGAAAATATAATAAATTACGTATAATTATGTACAATAATAATTATGTATACATAAAAATAGTAAATAATAAGGTATATTATATTACATATTATGTAAAATACGTGTTCTCCACCGTTTTTTTTTTAAATAATTCTTTTTAGTACATTTAGCATAATTATTGAAGGATAATAATCTTAGATATCCTTGTTTAATAATTTACTATCCTTGTTTGTTAATAAATAATTTATATTAATCAATAATTTAAGAGTTTCAATTTTTCAATTTTTATGGAATATTCTAGAATGTGCGCGAGAGCGAATGTGCATTTGAATGAGTCTCTCAAGTAAATGTTTTTAAACAAATTGAGTCAGTTGTTCGTCGTGCGTTATTGAGAAAACATATAGTGATAAATACGTTCTTAATATCCTTGTATCTAATTTTAAAATAATAAATATCCTACATATATATAAATATATATGTAAAAATAAATATTTACCACTTGTGATTTTGTAATACTTATACCTCTTTTTCATATATCTTTTTCCTTGTTCATCCTCTTTGATTCGTATTATAAATACATATATGATCATGTCATCATCTTCGTACCATCATCCAATTTATATGCGTACATTATCATATGACTTTCCTTTTATTTCTACATTTTTATAGTCCAAACAATTATTTAAACTGCGGGAAAGCATAATTCTTCCCACAGAATCCCCAGGATTCGCCCAAAACGGCCAAACCGTAGAAAAGCGCACACGATGAGGCCAACCTCGCTCTGATGCGATTTCCAGCATTTGTCGCGTCCAAGACTCATGTCTTTCCTTTTATTTCTACATTTTTATAGTCCAAACAATTTTTTAAACTGCGGGAAAGCATAATTCTTCCCACAGAATCCCCAGGATTCGCCCAAAACGGCCAAACCGTAGAAAAGCGCACACGATGAGGCCAACCTCGCTCTGATGCGATATCCAGCTTTTGTCGCGTCCAAGACTCACGTCTTTCCTTTTATTTCTACATTTTTATAGTCCAAACAATTATTTAAACTGCGGGAAAGCATAATTCTTCCCACAGAATCCCCAGGATTCGCCCAAAACGCCCAAACCCTAGAAAAGCGCACACGATGAGGCCAACCTCGCTCTGATGCGATTTCCAGCTTTTGTCGCGTCCAAGACTCACGTCTTTCCTTTTATTTCTACATTTTTATAGTCCAAACAATTATTTAAACTGCGGGAAAGCATAATTCTTCCCACAGAATCCCCAGGATTCGCCCAAAACGCCCAAACCCTAGAAAAGCGCACACGATGAGGCCAACCTCGATCTGATGCGATTTCCAGCTTTTGTCGCGTCCAAGACTCATGTCTTTCCTTTTATTTCTACATTTTTATAGTCCAAACAATTTTTTAAACTGCGGGAAAGCATAATTCTTCCCACAGAATCCCCAGGATTCGCCCAAAACGGCCAAACCGTAGAAAAGCGCACACGATGAGGCCAACCTCGCTCTGATGCGATATCCAGCTTTTGTCGCGTCCAAGACTCACGTCTTTCCTTTTATTTCTACATTTTTATAGTCCAAACAATTATTTAAACTGCGGGAAAGCATAATTCTTCCCACAGAATCCCCAGGATTCGCCCAAAACGCCCAAACCCTAGAAAAGCGCACACGATGAGGCCAACCTCGCTCTGATGCGATTTCCAGCATTTGTCGCGTCCAAGACTCATGTCTTTCCTTTTATTTCTACATTTTTATAGTCCAAACAATTATTTAAACTGCGGGAAAGCATAATTCTTCCCACAGAATCCCCAGGATTCGCCCAAAACGCCCAAACCCTAGAAAAGCGCACACGATGAGGCCAACCTCGCTCTGATGCGATATCCAGCTTTTGTCGCGTCCAAGACTCACGTCTTTCCTTTTATTTCTACATTTTTATAGTCCAAACAATTATTTAAACTGCGGGAAAGCATAATTCTTCCCACAGAATCCCCAGGATTCGCCCAAAACGGCCAAACCGTAGAAAAGCGCACACGATGAGGCCAACCTCGCTCTGATGCGATTTCCAGCTTTTGTCGCGTCCAAGACTCACGTCTTTCCTTTTATTTCTACATTTTTATAGTCCAAACAATTATTTAAACTGCGGGAAAGCATAATTCTTCCCACAGAATCCCCAGGATTCGCCCAAAACGCCCAAACCCTAGAAAAGCGCACACGATGAGGCCAACCTCGCTCTGATGCGATATCCAGCTTTTGTCGCGTCCAAGACTCACGTCTTTCCTTTTATTTCTACATTTTTATAGTCCAAACAATTATTTAAACTGCGGGAAAGCATAATTCTTCCCACAGAATCCCCAGGATTCGCCCAAAACGCCCAAACCCTAGAAAAGCGCACACGATGAGGCCAACCTCGCTCTGATGCGATTTCCAGCTTTTGTCGCGTCCAAGACTCATGTCTTTCCTTTTATTTCTACATTTTTATAGTCCAAACAATTTTTTAAACTGCGGGAAAGCATAATTCTTCCCACAGAATCCCCAGGATTCGCCCAAAACGGCCAAACCGTAGAAAAGCGCACACGATGAGGCCAACCGCGCTCTGATGCGATTTCCAGCTTTTGTCGCGTCCAAGACTCATGTCTTTGCTTTTATTTCGACATGCTGATAGTCCAAACAATTATTTAAACTGCAGGAAAGCATTAATTCTTAAAATTTTATAAACCCTTTGCAGAACTTGAAAACTTTATATGGGGTTCGAGTAATGATTGTATATAATATAACATAATATAATATAATATATAGGTTGAGCTATTTAATTGTAACATCTAAATTCCAAACAAATAGTGTGAAATATTTTTTAATGCGACGAATGTGTCACAAATAAGTTTATACTGTACGATTAATTGGCTCACGATATGAGCGGGAGCACGACGACGCTTTACGAAGCTTAATAAATGCATATAGAGAAACAATCGTCGTTGAATTGCTATCCTTAACTAACGAAAATAGGGTCAAGAAGCCTTATTAAGTTCAAAATGTTAAGTAAATTTCACGTATGCAATAAATTTGACAAATAGGCGAAGAGCATATCCAAGGATGAGGTTAGTTCGTTTTGCTCAACGAAACTGCATATTTATTGGAATTTTTTCGGTTTGACTTTATTAAAAATGCACGTGGCACTTCATTTTACTTAAACGACTATGAAACGTGAATTTACGATTGCGTATTTCATAGTTTATTAAAAAAAATAAGAATATCTTGTTTGAATACTGTCATTCGGCGGTAACCGTACGGACTGATATACCTCTCCTCCTTTAAAACGGTACGGACTGATATACCCCCTCCAGTTTTACCATATGTTAGACGCTGCGCGCGCAACTTTTCCCTACGGGGTTTACCTCCACGGGAATCCTCGAGGTCAGGATATCATTCTGGGGATCCAGTGCACTTTTCTTAAACCAACAAATTACCCATATATCTTCTTCGAACGAATAAAATGAAACACCCAATGGCAAATCAGGGCAGTTCCAAACATCTATGCTTCATCCTGCCAACTATAATCGTCTCCTTCGATTATTTTACGGTCTTGTAACGAATAGTGTCGGCAGGTTGATAGTCTCTAATTTCTTTATTTTCGCAATAAGCTGAGCCTAGTAGTACAGGGTTTTAGCGCAAGATGTCGGCAGATCCTAACCAAAGCCTGCCAGCGAGCAGGACACCGTCAGAGACCGAACAGAATCTGACAACAGTGTCGGACTAATAAACACGCGATGATCTGACCATAATAGACGGACACGTAGTAACGTAATAGCACCGTATACAGTGCAAAATACGTGATTTCGAGCGTTAATACGTTTATATACGATTGAAAATATAATAAATTACGTATAATTATGTACAATAATAATTATGTATACATAAAAATAGTAAATAATAAGGTATATTATATTACATATTATGTAAAATACGTGTTCTCCACCGTTTTTTTTTTAAATAATTCTTTTTAGTACATTTAGCATAATTATTGAAGGATAATAATCTTAGATATCCTTGTTTAATAATTTACTATCCTTGTTTGTTAATAAATAATTTATATTAATCAATAATTTAAGAGTTTCAATTTTTCAATTTTTATGGAATATTCTAGAATGTGCGCGAGAGCGAATGTGCATTTGAATGAGTCTCTCAAGTAAATGTTTTTAAACAAATTGAGTCAGTTGTTCGTCGTGCGTTATTGAGAAAACATATAGTGATAAATACGTTCTTAATATCCTTGTATCTAATTTTAAAATAATAAATATCCTACATATATATAAATATATATGTAAAAATAAATATTTACCACTTGTGATTTTGTAATACTTATACCTCTTTTTCATATATCTTTTTCCTTGTTCATCCTCTTTGATTCGTATTATAAATACATATATGATCATGTCATCATCTTCGTACCATCATCCAATTTATATGCGTACATTATCATATGACTTTCCTTTTATTTCTACATTTTTATAGTCCAAACAATTATTTAAACTGCGGGAAAGCATAATTCTTCCCACAGAATCCCCAGGATTCGCCCAAAACGCCCAAACCCTAGAAAAGCGCACAAGATGAGGCCAACCTCGCTCTGATGCGATTTCCAGCTTTTGTCGCGTCCAAGACTCACGTCTTTCCTTTTATTTCTACATTTTTATAGTCCAAACAATTATTTAAACTGCAGGAAAGCATAATTCTTCCCACAGAATCCCCAGGATTCGCCCAAAACGCCCAAACCCTAGAAAAGCGCACACGATGAGGCCAACCTCGCTCTGATGCGATTTCCAGCATTTGTCGCGTCCAAGACTCACGTCTTTCCTTTTATTTCTACATTTTTATAGTCCAAACAATTTTTTAAACTGCGGGAAAGCATAATTCTTCCCACAGAATCCCCAGGATTCGCCCAAAACGGCCAAACCGTAGAAAAGCGCACACGATGAGGCCAACCTCGCTCTGCTGCGATATCCAGCTTTTGTCGCGTCCAAGACTCACGTCTTTCCTTTTATTTCTACATTTTTATAGTCCAAACAATTATTTAAAGTGCAGGAAAGCATAATTCTTCCCACAGAATCCCCAGGATTCGCCCAAAACGCCCAAACCCTAGAAAAGCGCACACGATGAGGCCAACCTCGCTCTGATGCGATTTCCAGCATTTGTCGCGTCCAAGACTCATGTCTTTCCTTTTATTTCTACATTTTTATAGTCCAAACAATTATTTAAACTGCAGGAAAGCATAATTCTTCCCACAGAATCCCCAGGATTCGCCCAAAACGCCCAAACCCTAGAAAAGCGCACACGATGAGGCCAACCTCGCTCTGATGCGATTTCCAGCATTTGTCGCGTCCAAGACTCATGTCTTTCCTTTTATTTCTACATTTTTATAGTCCAAACAATTTTTTAAACTGCGGGAAAGCATAATTCTTCCGACAGAATCCCCAGGATTCGCCCAAAACGGCCAAACCGTAGAAAAGCGCACACGATGAGGCCAACCTCGCTCTGATGCGATATCCAGCTTTTGTCGCGTCCAAGACTCACGTCTTTCCTTTTATTTCTACATTTTTATAGTCCAAACAATTATTTAAACTGCGGGAAAGCATAATTCTTCCCACAGAATCCCCAGGATTCGCCCAAAACGCCCAAACCCTAGAAAAGCGCACAAGATGAGGCCAACCTCGCTCTGATGCGATTTCCAGCTTTTGTCGCGTCCAAGACTCACGTCTTTCCTTTTATTTCTACATTTTTATAGTCCAAACAATTATATAAACTGCAGGAAAGCATAATTCTTCCCACAGAATCCCCAGGATTCGCCCAAAACGCCCAAACCGTAGAAAAGCGCACACGATGAGGCCAACCGCGCTCTGATGCGATTTCCAGCTTTTGTCGCGTCCAAGACTCACGTCTTTCCTTTTATTTCTACATTTTTATAGTCCAAACAATTATTTAAACTGCGGGAAAGCATAATTCTTCCCACAGAATCCCCAGGATTCGCCCAAAACGCCCAAACCCTAGAAAAGCGCACAAGATGAGGCCAACCTCGCTCTGATGCGATTTCCAGCATTTGTCGCGTCCAAGACTCATGTCTTTCCTTTTATTTCTACATTTTTATAGTCCAAACAATTATTTAAACTGCGGGAAAGCATAATTCTTCCCACAGAATCCCCAGGATTCGCCCAAAACGGCCAAACCGTAGAAAAGCGCACACGATGAGGCCAACCGCGCTCTGATGCGATTTCCAGCTTTTGTCGCGTCCAAGACTCACGTCTTTCCTTTTATTTCTACATTTTTATAGTCCAAACAATTATTTAAACTGCGGGAAAGCATAATTCTTCCCACAGAATCCCCAGGATTCGCCCAAAACGCCCAAACCCTAGAAAAGCGCACACGATGAGGCCAACCTCGCTCTGATGCGATTTCCAGCTTTTGTCGCGTCCAAGACTCATGTCTTTCCTTTTATTTCTACATTTTTATAGTCCAAACAATTTTTTAAACTGCGGGAAAGCATAATTCTTCCCACAGAATCCCCAGGATTCGCCCAAAACGGCCAAACCGTAGAAAAGCGCACACGATGAGGCCAACCTCGCTCTGATGCGATATCCAGCTTTTGTCGCGTCCAAGACTCACGTCTTTCCTTTTATTTCGACATGCTGATAGTCCAAACAATTATTTAAACTGCAGGAAAGCATTAATTCTTAAAATTTTATAAACCCTTTGCAGAACTTGAAAACTTTATATGGGGTTCGAGTAATGATTGTATATAATATAACATAATATAATATAATATATAGGTTGAGCTATTTAATTGTAACATCTAAATTCCAAACAAATAGTGTGAAATATTTTTTAATGCGACGAATGTGTCACAAATAAGTTTATACTGTACGATTAATTGGCTCACGATATGAGCGGGAGCACGACGACGCTTTACGAAGCTTAATAAATGCATATAGAGAAACAATCGTCGTTGAATTGCTATCCTTAACTAACGAAAATAGGGTCAAGAAGCCTTATTAAGTTCAAAATGTTAAATAAATTTCACGTATGCAATAAATTTGACAAATAGGCGAAGAGCATATCCAAGGATGAGGTTAGTTCGTTTTGCTCAACGAAACTGCATATTTATTGGAATTTTTTCGGTTTGACTTTATTAAAAATGCACGTGGCACTTCATTTTACTTAAACGACTATGAAACGTGAATTTACGATTGCGTATTTCATAGTTTATTAAAAAAAATAAGAATATCTTGTTTGAATACTGTCATTCGGCGGTAACCGTACGGACTGATATACCTCTCCTCCTTTAAAACGGTACGGACTGATATACCTCTCCTCCTTTAAAACGGTACGGACTGATATACCCCCTCCAGTTTTACCATATGTTAGACGCTGCGCGCGCAACTTTCCCATACGGGGTTTACCTCCACGGGAATCCTCGAGGTCAGGATATCATTCTGGGGATCCAGTGCACTTTTCTTAAACCAACAAATTACCCATATATCTTCTTCGAACGAATAAAATGAAACACCCAATGGCAAATCAGGGCAGTTCCAAACATCTATGCTTCATCCTGCCAACTATAATCGTCTCCTTCGATTATTTTACGGTCTTGTAACGAATAGTGTCGGCAGGTTGATAGTCTCTAATTTCTTTATTTTCGCAATAAGCTGAGCCTAGTAGTACAGGGTTTTAGCGCAAGATGTCGGCAGATCCTAACCAAAGCCTGCCAGCGAGCAGGACACCGTCAGAGACCGAACAGAATCTGACAACAGTGTCGGACTAATAAACACGCGATGATCTGACCATAATAGACGGACACGTAGTAACGTAATAGCACCGTATACAGTGCAAAATACGTGATTTCGAGCGTTAATACGTTTATATACGATTGAAAATATAATAAATTACGTATAATTATGTACAATAATAATTATGTATACATAAAAATAGTAAATAATAAGGTATATTATATTACATATTATGTAAAATACGTGTTCTCCACCGTTTTTTTTTTAAATAATTCTTTTTAGTACATTTAGCATAATTATTGAAGGATAATAATCTTAGATATCCTTGTTTAATAATTTACTATCCTTGTTTGTTAATAAATAATTTATATTAATCAATAATTTAAGAGTTTCAATTTTTCAATTTTTATGGAATATTCTAGAATGTGAGCGAGAGCGAATGTGCATTTGAATGAGTCTCTCAAGTAAATGTTTTTAAACAAATTGAGTCAGTTGTTCGTCGTGCGTTATTGAGAAAACATATAGTGATAAATACGTTCTTAATATCCTTGTATCTAATTTTAAAATAATAAATATCCTACATATATATAAATATATATGTAAAAATAAATATTTACCACTTGTGATTCTGTAATACTTATACCTCTTTTTCATATATCTTTTTTCTTGTTCATCCTCTTTGATTCGTATTATATATACATATATGATCATGTCATCATCTTCGTACCATCATCCAATTTATATGCGTACATTATCATATGTCTTTCCGTTTATTTCTACATGTTTATAGTCCAAACAATTATTTAAACTGCAGGAAAGCATAATTCTTCCCACAGAATCCCCAGAATTCGCGCAAAACGCCCAAACCCTAGAAAAGCGCACAAGATGAGATTGCGATTCACTTAAAATTTTCTAAACTCTTTGTAGAACTTGAAAACTTTACATGGGGTTCGAGTAATGATTGTCTGTCTAAGTAACACCCATATTGTTCTCTCTAAATGAGAGAGAGAACACAATAATACCTGTAGATTTTCACTCGATTAATATTTCTAAGCATATTAGTCTAAACTATGGAAATGATAGTTTTGGACAGTTTCCGATAGTTTCTACCCGAAACTAGCTTGCTTAGACCAGATATAAGATAAACCAATTACCTAATTTATCTACGTATCCCACAGTTCAAGGACTCTATTTATCCATCGTATCTTTTTAGTGTTACTCATCATATAGCACAGAATCATCGGAACTAAAACTAAACTAGTAGCTTTACTAGTACGGGCGACGTCGTCAGTGATTACATTAAAACGAACTATCTAAAAATTATAAAATATTTGCCTCCAAGTTCGAATGAATTACTACCAACAATTTCATTCGCAAAACTCTTTTATCTATTATAGCTAGGTTTACAAAGTTTTATTCTAAATCAATTTAAATAAAACTAACCTATGGCAGCCATTTGCTTCTAATTATTTACTATATAATTTTTAATTGTAGCGTATTACTATACGATGCAATTAATAATTATATATTAAATAAATAGTGCCCGGGTCTCACCACGTGGAGGTTGCTGCGAATGGAGACCCACCCTAACCACGTCCCATCCACCCTCCTTTTATACAACATATCATTGAATAAAACCTCCTTCCAATGTGCATTTGCAACAAATTCAATGTTTGATCCCTATGCAAACGCACAATAGACGGAGTTTCATAAAGAACTTCCGCGAAAAAGAATTATTGCGAATGAAAAAAGACACAAATAATCTACCTAATTAATAATTGACTTTAATTTCAAAATGACCTACGTAACTAGGAATTTATATCAATCTAAAATCTTAATAGGTCTAATTTACGATCAAATTTACAAAACGCGAGACAAAATATAAGTGACGACAAAAGACGACAGAATTAAAAGTAATGTAATATTAAAAAACAGCACTGGAAACACTGGAACACCTAAAACAGCACTGGAAACGCTGGAACACCTAAAACAACACTGGGAACACTGGAACACCTAAAATAGAACTGGATACACTGCAATATCTAAAACAAAAATGTGCAACATATGGAACCATAACAACATAACACAGGTTAATACATTTCGTAAAAAATATATCCAAGAAAAGAAACACACACATATATATATATATATATATATATAAATATAAGACACGTATAAATACATATAAATATAAGATAAATACATATAAATACATATAAATACATATAAATATAAGATAGATATAATTAAAAAGACATATGATAAACACAGCACAAAAGATATGCCCAAGGACAGAAACACATGCACACATGCCCACATAAAAAGTTACATAGAGACATAGAAACATAGAAACAAATTTACAAGAAAAGATACATAACATTTATATAAAAATAATACCGTTACATATCGCGAGAGCAGCCATCTCAGGGCGCTATTTCATAATATAATATAACACAATATAATATAATATAAAATAACATAATATAATATAACATAATATATAGGTTGAGCTATTTAATTGTAACATCTAAATTTACTGGTAAACTATTCGTTGTATAAAAAAAATGTTCCAAACAAATAGTTTGAAATATTTTTTAATGCGACGAATGGGTCACAAATAAATTTAGACTGTACGATTAATTGGCTCACGATATATATATAACATGTAATAGAGTAAAAGCAGCCATCTCAGGGCGCTATTTCATAATATAATATAACACAATATAATATAATATAACATAACATAATATAATATAACATAATATATAGGTTGAGCTATTTAATTGTAACATCTAAATTTACTGGTAAACTATTCGTTGTATAGAAAAATGTTCCAAACAAATAGTTTGAAATATTTTTTAATGCGACGAATGAGTCACAAATAAATTTAGACTGTATCATTAATTGGCTCACGATATATATGACATGTAACAGAGTAAAAGCAGCCATCACAGGGCGCTATTTCATAATAATATATATAAATATATATGTAAGAATAAATATTTACCATTTATGATTTTGTAATACTTATACCTCTTTTTTATACATCCTTTTTAATATTCATCCTCTTTGATTCGTATTGTATATATATGATCACATCTTCATCTTCGTACCATCATCCAATTTATATGCGTACATTATCATACTTCCATGATATACTTTGATCCTGATGTTGTACTATTTCAATCAAATGAACGTTTCTGTAAAACTTTAAAGCTGCAACAAACTTATACAATGGATTAGTAATAAAAAAAAAAAAAAAAAATTTGACGAACAGTACATACAAATTATACATAGAAAAACATTATTTTATCGAAATAACATTACAAAAATGATGTATGTAACGTGTAACAAAGACAATGTTTTTAGTTATAATGTACATTGACGTAAGAAAAATAAAAATTTACTTTTCGTTCTATCTCGTTTCTTATTACCTTTCATTAAATTAATTAAACTTTGATTCGCTTCAAAAGAATCGTTTCGACTGTCAAAATATGACCAATAATGCTTCTTAAAAGTACTTTGATTTTTACATGTAACTACATTCTAATGTATTTTGCGATTTTTAATGCTTACGAATTCTGATACACAAAGCACACAATGGAATGTTTAAATATCAATCACGAATCAACATTAAATGAATGGTTATAGAAACCAGAGAATATCTATTCGTAGAAAATAACTGTATTATTCTGTAATATTTCAAGACAAACGCTCGACCAACAGAAACATGAAATGAAGAAGTAAAGAAACAAAAGCTGTTTATCAGCTTTTATTATCATCCTAATTAAATATCGTGAATCAAGTATCCTTTCTTTTCCGTATCATGAATTTATTAAACGCGAAGCAAAGTATATCTCAAAATCGATGCACATACTTGCAATAACAATTTATTGAAGTAGAAATTAGCAAAATTATCGCGAGAGCAACCACGTAAGTGTGCTTTTTTATAATTCGCAACACTAATTCATTAAAATCATGAAAACTAATCGCGATAGGTGCGTCATGAAAAAGCAATGCGCGAGCAGCCACTTTAGGGCGCTTTTTCTAATTCGCAACGCTAATTTATGCACCCTGAATTTAAATACGCAACACTAATAAAGAACGATTTTAGAACAGTGATCTGTATAAGTGCAATGTCACCATGGTGCAATGTAGCCCTTTGGCTACTCTGGTGACTTTATACGTGAGATCACATTTCCACAGTGTAAGTGGAAAATTTTATAGGCGCATGTCACCATAGTGCAATGTAGCTCTTTTAGCTACAGAGGTGACTATGCGCAGGATCATACTTCCACAATATCAGTGGAAGACTTGGGCATTTCATTAATCGCAACACTATCGTGAAATACGCGATCATTCATTATCGCGACACTAAATGGAATTGAAAACTCAACAATTGAAAACTATTACTTCTATATGAAACAAGAAGATGCAATTACTCGCGATACGTATAAATCGCGACACTATAAAACTAATTGAAAACTATTAGTATATATTAAAATACAATTTAATCTTATTCTCAAAACAAATATTAGTCAATAATAATTATGATTTCAGCAAACAATCGCGATTTCATGATTCGCAACACTAAAAGAGCAATCACGATCATTATTTCCACGCAACTCTAATTCAAAGCCCGATATATTAATACGCAACTCTAACAAAAATCACGATCTGGAGTTAATCGCAACTCTAATAAAAAACGCGATTTGGATTTATTCGCAACTCTAACAGGAACCGTAATTAATTATTCGCAACGCTACAATTGAAACCGCGATTTGCCCAGAATTCGATGGGCCAGCATTCTGCTGGCAAGAATATACTACTACATAAATACGAGCATAGTGACAAAGTAGTAACAAAGAATGACTTTGCATTCAGAGAATCACCTCCGAATGCATAGTCATTAGTAGTTGCCCTCTTCTCCGGGCCTCTTCGGCATATAGCCTCTTCGGCAAATAGCCTCTTCTTTCTTCGGGCGTGAAGCCCAGTATCCTGAAACTTATATCTAAGCTCGAGATTTCCTGGGCGCAAACCAAAAAATAACATACAAAGGTGAAATAAAAACATAAATCGCGAAAACTCTGCGCACGCAGACGAGCAACGATCGTAAAGAATCGTCGTTCGTGCAAACGTGCTGAACCTCGAGCAGAAAACTTCGTTCGTTTCGGTAAATCGCGACCGCGACCGCGGGTTGATTCAAAAAATCGATAGAGTAAAGCCAGTGGCGAACGACATTCCTCGTTCGCGCCAACTTTACCGTCGATCATTCAAATCTGATTTCCTGAAACAGGTTGAACACGCGAGAAACGCGCCTGCCCGATCGGAGACTGTGTCAACCTGCCCGGCCCTACCTACTTATTACTAGCAAACACACCAGAAGTAAACTACCTACCTACCTAATCCTATATTTAAAAAAAGCAAAAGATTCACACCAACACATACATTCAACCCCCGGAAATTCTCACTCAAACACTCGGGCGCAATGACCTAAACTAGAGAGAACGCCCCGGGACGCCTCCGACACCCGAGCTTGGCACACAACCTCGCACACTCTAAGGTACGTACCAGGTGCTGCAATCGGCTGACGAATTCTAGTGACCATTGCGTACAACGCCAGTAAAGCGTTTTAATCTACACTCGAAGGTTTAATGTGAAAATTAGAACGTTGAACAAATCTGTATTTTTCATAAAACACAGAGGTTACATTGGAGATAGAAATGATGTTGGAATTGGTACTATTTGTGATTAAGAATACATTTGGTACCATTTGCAAGTAATAGCGAGTTGTATTTATGGAAACGACGCAATTCCACGGCCTAACCACACATACAACGTGGAACATACGTCGTGCACGATACACTAGCACGTCAGCCGCGAAAAAAAGTCTCATTAGTACACATAAATAATCAGAATCATCGTGCCCGTCGCCTTTTCCCCACCCAAGTAGCACCTGGGCACGTGAATGGGGTCCTGGCAACGAACACGGAAGGGGTTAAACCTGAAAATCCTGATCTGAATATAATGATTAGTGATTAACCGATCAATTTTATTTCTATTATTCTTTGAATCTATTCAGGACTCTACTTTACTAATTTCAATCAAATACTAATATTCTAAAAGCAAAATGATCATTGAGAAGTTAATTTATTGATAGTTACATTGCGCTGCATAGAGTTTTAGAGTTTTATTTTCAACTCTAACTCAAACATTATCCGCGATCCAAAAAAATACCGACGACTCTTTCAAAGCGTACCCTCTCAGATATGATCTCAGAAATGATCATGGCAAATATCTACGAGATTGCCGTTACAGCCACCAGTATGGTTGACGCATTTTCGCGTCCGCGAAAATGGTTAACGTGGCCGGAATGTCATCGAGTAACATTCCAAACACGGCCTCCCATGAGGCAGGAATTGAGATACGCTCAATTAGCGCGCCGCGTATCCCTAAGCGAGATCCGAAGCTACCAATAACCCTTGGTGAGGGTGGCGGGCTGCCCCGTCTGCCCTTCGGAATAACCGAGGGCCTTACGGTCGGGGCAGGGCGCCCGTTCTGGGACGCAATAGCGGCAATCGGACGCTAAGCTAATTTATTTATCGATAAAAAGAAATTTACTACTCTATACAGTGGAATAACTAACTATCAATTATTGAATATTGATCGAGAAATGGAAAAGGAGCGTCCCAATTCATTTTAATATTATAACGTATAGAATGAAATGGAAAAACGCGACGCGACGCGACGCGAACAAAGTGAGTGGATTGTTCACCCTCGATTTGAAAAACTATCGACATCCTCTGGGATGTAATCGTTCCCTCGAAGCGGACCCTCCCTCAACGGGATCTCAAAAACAAGCAAAACCACCCATTGGAGGTTACTACTACAGCCACCAGTACCAGTTGACGTATTTTGACGTCCGCGAAATGTTTAACGTGACCAGGTGCCGTCGGTGACACGCCAGGCACGACCTCTCCTTGAGGTTGGGATTGAGATACGCTCAATCAGCCGGCCGTGAACCCAGTGCAGTAATCTAAGTACGCAGTCCAGTGCTACCAAAGCCCTTGGTGAGGGTGGCGTACCACCCCGTCTGCCCGTCGGAATAACCGGGGGCCTTACGCAACGGGGCAGAGGCCAATACTGGGACGCGATAGTGGTAACACCAAGCTACTCGACGATGAACGTGCAATGCGTTCATTTATTGGCAAGAATGATTAAATTCAAATTTAAAATTATATTTGAAACTGAAGTTGCGCTTCAAATCAAAAGTAAATTTAAGATTCAAGTGAAATTTTAAACTACAATTGAATTTAAAGTCGCAGTTCAATTTCAAATTAAGATTAAATTTAAAATTAATTATCCCACATTCCGTACATTATAATGATAAAAGGAATTGGTAAGCGTCCCCCTCTCATTGTCTCGAACGATATTCAATTTAATATAACTATAGTATGGAATTTAATTTTTACTGATCAATAAACGAAACGATTGTAATTCTATGAGAAATGTTACGTTTACAAGCGATCCCGTCATCGAAGCAGTCATTCTAAAATATGAAAGTAGTATTCAAGTTCGATGCTTCGATTTCGAAACCTACTCGTCGCGAAATGTCTTCTTGCACATGTGACATAACATAGTTTTCGTAACCAAGCAAATAGACTTTAATTACAACGAAAGTTATACTATATATATGATATTTATGATATCATATATTTCATATATTCAATTTTCAATAAATACAAACTCGATGAATAATTTCCATCGTATACTATTAACGCGAATGACTAAAACATTTAATATATTCAGCAACTATAAATTGAAGAATCAATTTCTATTCAACAGTAAATATTATGTATCAATGTACCAATAATGATACAGTTCGTCAACACTATTGCGCAATAATTCTAATTATCACAAAACTGAAGTCGGAGGGCATCCGACTTCACCACTATGCGCTACTGCAAGAAAGCAGTTGTAATATATTCACTCATACACTCATTTATTCACAAGTACATATTATATCCATATATACATACGTATATGTAATTATAAATATTCATAAGAATATTTCACTTTGATATGTATTCATATCTAATATACTACTCTTTATTAAACTTTCTAAATTTTCATACTACGTGTGGATGAATTATAAATATTATAATCCTCGTATTTATTCATTTAATAATTATCAGTATTATTACTAATTATATTGTGACATTTAAAAACGCGAAGTGCAAGAAGACCCTATCCTGATCTAATAAATAATACACACAAAATAAATGTTACTACTCACGGGTATAATTGTATACCCATGGTCACTATGCTCGTCAATGAAATTCTACGTAAAATACAACCAGTCACCCGTGCCGATTTGGACCTTTCGTCCTACGACATGATTGAGTGACCAGAGGGACTTGAAAGCATGCGACTCACACGATGAGTAGAGTAGTTTGGGCAGAAGTCATCAGAGATGTTGCCAATGCCTGGGAGAAGTCATCAGAGATGTTGAAGCCTCCATGAAGTCATCAGAGATGTTGAAGCCTCGATGAAGTCATCAGAGATGTTGCTGATGCCTGGGGGAAGTCATCAGAGATGCTGAAGCCTTGATGAAGTCGTCAGAAATGCTGAAGCCTCGAAGTAGAAGTGGTAGCTGAATCCATAGTAGAAGTAGCTGGAAAAAACTTTAACAGAAACCACATTATTATAATTTGGCCTTTTAAAGCTCTTATTGAAATGTTTGTATATCAATTTCCATTATTCTGATTAATTTTTTGATTGATTACAATAAATTAATCACAATTCTGTTAATTTTGTAATTAAAAAGATTCAAAGTTTAACAAATTTGGAATTGTAAGTAAAGTGCGAAAGATACTTACATGTTTGGCTTCTGGAGCACAGCTAAATCCTTCAGGCAGACAGCAGACTCTAATACCGAGGCAGCAAGTATTAAAAAAAAATTAGAAATGAAAAAAATATAAATAAAAGACTAATATACTATTGCCATTTACGAAGCAAACACTGACTCTACTCTTTCGCGTATGAATATTATAAAAAAAAAGTATGTAATTATAATTAGAGCAGCTGTGCTCTAAGAAATATTGAAACTATTTATCGCAGCAAACACTGACTCTACCGACCGCATTGCGCGCGGTCACCAAAATTTTCTGAAAGAAACATTATTAGTGGGGGAACAAAGGGTAAAGAAAAAACAACACACAGTTTACTTTCGTATTATTTTTCGTCGTTCTCTGATCGAGCGTTTGTTCAAGAAAATATTACTTTCTTGTTAAATTATTGAACCACGTAAGAAGATGTGCATGTATAAAACATGCATAAATAAAATAGATTATAAAATTTAAGTATATTGCAAAATATACTTAAATATTATAAACTATTTATGAACACAGTTCTAATGATGACCTGCAACTGATCTATAAAAATTCAATTGTGATTATTTGTTATCAGAATATAAAGCATATTCAACTTTCTCCTGATTAACGAGTTATATTATATGTTATAAATATTTGAAATCCCTTGCAAGACTAATTATTAAACAAATAACTCATTACTTGGTACATACATCATCAATTATATAATTACCAAACGATCAATAAAAAGGTAATATAAATTTATACCATACGTTCAACGATCTTACAGTCTTACGTCACACCTCTTTCAGTAATAAATGCAATATTACCAAATCTCCACGAAAGATATCATTGGCCTTTGTTGTATCAATGATTATGATGTCCATTACTCGTTATATCCAATATTTGGAAGACGTAACTCGTTAGAGATCTGTAACAAAACAAAACAAAACAATTCCAATGAATATACAAAAGTAAAACCAGTTGCATTAAGATTTTATAATAATCGAGTTCATCGATCGTATTTTCAAAGTTTAAACAAAGTCTATGGACAATTACAACAATGAAATGCGCGTAATAAGAAGAAAAGCGAACAAAAAATACAAAGATGTATTTATATTTGTAATAATAATGTTTAATTAACAGTTAATCGAGTGTGCGTTGATTAAACAAAGTTAGTAATAAAAGTGTTAATAGAATCGTAGTTCAGAATACTATGCAGTCGATAAGCAAGGCTACGTACGTATCACGAAATCAGAAGCGCGTCTCGACGCGTGTTACCGGCAGCAGAGGTCGACTCGAACTAACGGGTGGTACCACTCTCCGCACAATGCGAACGCGACCGAACGTAATGCGAACGCGACCGAACGTAATCCCGAACGCGACCGAACGTAGTTTCGACTTCGTTTCTTTGTTCTACCCAGTGGCCTTGCTATTTCGTCATCTGCTTCAACTATAAACAACGCAGCACATTAGAAATCTACGACAAAGGAACCACGCGTTCAAAACAAGGAATTCCAGGAAATCTCTCTTGCGTATTTTTCTTAGAAAAATTTCTAGTTTTGTTATGATATTTCATTACCTGCCTCAACTGCGAACAACGCAGCAGATTAAACCTACCACAATGGAAGCACTTGAAAAACAAGGAATTCCAGGAAAACACTCTCGCGTATTTTTCTTAGAATAATTTGTAGTTTTGTTATTTTCTACTGTTCTGTTACGATATATATTTACGGGTATAATGCACAGATAATACTTTACCGAAATACACGAATTCATGTATTAAAAAGAAATCTATTTCAACAAATCTCTCTGTTTCGAAGCATAATTCATGTGTCGGAAGGAAGAAATATTTCAACTTAATATGTATAATTGATCCACGAATCGTAGAGCTTCGTTAGAGCTTCCTTACCGTTTTACTGCCACTCGCGTATTGTAATTATTCATCGCAAAGTAATTATAATTAAAACTGAACGTAGTAGTAGTAATTACATGTAGTGAATCGATGTATATACCTGATCTGAACAAGATAATAGTAAAATGCATGTCAAAACTAAATATCCTTATATATCGAGGCATTTTTTAACATACGTATACCTATCTCGATAAATAATCTCGTTAAATAAGATAAAACTAGTCGATATCCCTTTAATTTCAACAATAATTAGCTCAAACATCAATTTTTCAATTTAGAAAGCTCGATAATTACTCTTAAGTCGACTGTCGACAGCTAATTATGTTATAAGAGGGTATATATACCTCCAATTTACATAAAATTTATCTACAATCGTATGTACTACTAAGGTACATAGTTAGGAGCATGTATTTACTACAGAAACGCAGAAATTAGTAAATTGCGAGCTTAAGAATACACTTACTATTAATTCGATCATTTTCAACGACTAATTATGTTATAAGAGCATATATATACCTTTAATTTACATAGAATTTATGTACAGTCTTATGTACTATTAAAGTATATAGCTAAGACCATGTATTTACTACATAAACTCGAAAATTAGCAAATTACCAGTAATTGAAGCATGAAAATGCACCTCTAGTGCAGGTGGGGGTGATCAATCAACCATATCAAGGGGTACTTCCGCGATCTCGACTCGCGTCCTTCAGTTCTCTCGCGGCCGCGGATGTAATCGGGTGACCTTCTGGGATGGCCTTGATCACTGGTGCTGGACTGGATGGCGACCATGGCTGCTGGTGGAGGGCATTGACCGCTGGTGCTGAACTGGATGGAGGACCATGGCTGCTGGTGGAGGGCATTGATCGATGGCGAAGGACCACGCTGCGGCTGCTGATCTTCACGATGGCTGGTGTCTATGCAGTGGATGCTGGCGGATGATGATCCAGAGTATGCTGATTGCTGATGATGTCTGCTGATTCCTGATGACGTCAGCTGTCTACTGGACGGTGAGTCGTTATTTAAACGATTTTTTTATGGTGGTGGGAACAAATATGTTCGTTCTACGATTTGAACGATCACGAGGACGATCCGTTAGCACCCTTGGATGGGTGCTTGCCCCGCTAGTGTACTCCCTTCGCGTATTACATATATATTAGACGTGATACGAGTTTAATTAGAATCTTTTCCGCGATTTAAAGTATTTAAATACAGTGTACTCTTGATTATCCGGTGTTAATATTTATATTTTGACATATTTAATATTCAATATTTAATTTAAAAGTCTGCAATTTTGGTTTGTTTACTTGTGATTGTTTTTATAGAAACATAGTTGAATATTAAAGAATTAAAATTCGTCACTTTTGCTATTTGTTTTTTACTTATATTGAAAATATCGTAACGATAGTTATTAGCTGATATTTATCGAGAAAAATACTGCTTATTCCCTATTAAATAGATAATAGTTCCTTTACTTCGCGTCATTTACTAATCGATATTATCTCTTTTAATTAATCCCCAAACTGCGTATCCATCTGTTAACTTTTACACTCGTACTCGCATAACCTTTGATTTTTGATCCCGTTATAAATAATAAATTAATTACACGGGTAATTATCTATACCCGATACAATGCATGTGGTATGAAGGGATGGGTCCCTGCGTAGTCACCTCCACGGGGTGGACCTGGGCCCTTGGTATCGTTTTCGAGAGATTGCCCTCTCGAAAACGATATCAAGCTAAGGACTACGCGCGTAGACATAAGTATAATTGTAAACTCGGTTCTAAAAGTACCAAACCAATTAAAAGACTATGGTACGTAACTTCTGATAAAGATAGATAGATTTTTCACTTGTACAAAGATTACTTGGATTTACTTTCAACAATTGTTCATGATGCTAGTTCATCCTATTATTTTATTAACTTTGCAAGAGATTAGAATAAGTTATTCAATGGTACTTTTAGTATCGAGCCTTTGCAGTACAATTTAAATCTTCCAAGTCCTTTTCAGGGCTTTGAAATTTTAAATTGGACGACCAATTGTTTAATTTAAGTTAATTTTTGTCATCATATATGTACATTTGTATAATGTAAATTTATAATTTTGTAACTATTCCCTTCTTATCCTGACTCCTCCTACTAAACACAACGAATTTAATTTTTGTGATTGAATTTGTACATTCATGTAATGTAATTTTAATTGTATAACCACTCCCTTTTATCCCGACTTCCCTCACTTTTATTATTAATTATACATGGTAACTTCTATCTCTCTATGGTGTCCCCTCGGTAGAGGGTCGTATGATTATTCAATGTTTGATGGTTCGACGTATGTTGGTTCGATGTTTGATGATTTGATGTTTGATGGTTCGACGTTTGCTGATTTGATGCTTGATGATTTGACGTTTGATGGTTTGACTTCTATGGTTAAAATAATATATGCGACGGTGGAAATTCAGGGAATTGTTTAAATAATCCGACATAATCGCTGGTGTTCAGGGGGAAATTATATTTTTTATGCATACAACGTTGAAGGCATCACTGTGGTATTGTTTTATGTCAAAAGGTCTCCATTTGCACGTTTTCCAAGAGTCTTTCCAATTGCTTCAAGCAAACGGATTATAGGAAGTTATAATCGAGAATAACTAGTAACAGAATCTTGAAATTTGAGATACTTTCTCCGTTCTTGTCTCAAAAATTCAATGGTTCTGGGCTGAATTTCGACTGTTTCACCAACTTCGTCTAGAATAATTCCCCTAATCCCTTCTATTTCCTTCATGCTATCCAATTTTTATGATTACTATAATAAAATTGTCACGATTATTGTAATTTAATTATTATAATTGTAATTTAACTGTACTATAATATTGATTATATTTATTTATTTTTTATATTTATTTATATTTAATTGTACTAATATTATTATTGTACCAAAATTTGTATATGTATTCTACAGATTATTGTAATAAAATTGTACGGAAACACATTCTTCTTACCCAGAGCGAAGCAACCACTTTAATTTGTTCTGTTTAGTTTTGAGTCGTTTCAAAGTAGAGTAATAGAATTTAGAGTATCACTTTGTATTCCTTTTGTGGAACACTTTAACTTTTGTAAAGTTGAATCAACATAGAATCATTTTATAATAATGTTTTGCTCTGAATAAGAAAATGTGTTTCCTTTTGCGATTCGTAAAGTCCATACTACAGTTTCTAGAAATCTTTGATAGATTTTAGAATATGTATCATGGACGTCGCGTTTTTAATTGAAGTAGTGTCAGATCTCGGTACCTTCTGTAACGAGATCGTAATTATCTAATGGAGGGTGGATGGGATTAGGGCTTAGGGGTGGGTCCCTGCGTAGTCACCTCCACGGGGTGGACCTGGGCCCTTGGTATCGTTTTCGAGAGACCGGTCTCTGGAAAACGATATCAAGCTAAGGACTACGCGCGTAGATTTAAGCGTATATATGTATTGTAATGAGAGAATAAGATATAGTTTAAGTTAATTTTTGCGTTCGCCGATGGATCGCCGCTGGATCGCCGTTGGATCGCCGCTGGATCGCCGTTGGATGTGATATAATTTATTACCATCGATGGAGGGTTGTTTGATTGTTCGATGGTTTGATGTTTGGTTTATTCTGATTTATTTTAATGCCTTCTTTCGCCGCTGGATCGCCGCTGGAACGCCGTTGGATCGCCGCTGGATCGCCGAGGGATGCGTGTGTTTTTAGTCATAAGTACTTATATATTGTACATCTCTGTAATTTAATTGTAATCGTATTATAAAGAAATACGTTTTCTTATCCGGAGAGAGAAATAACTACCCCCTTTCTTGCACCCCTCGTTTACCAAGACAGAACTTTTAATCGTTCTCGCGTAAATTAGTTCGCGTTTATTTGCTCGAGCGCTCTAACTTTGTGCTTCGTACGATCGCTTCACGTAGATTTTCTCTCTTTTTTTCCTCTTTTTCCCCCCTTTCCCCCCTTTTTTCCTCTTTTTTTTCTCTATTCGCTCGAGATTAGATTTTAATCGTCACGCAGGGAGACAGTCGGGACTCAATCAAACCGATGCGTGTTTGTCGTGCCCACCTGGATCTTCAAGGGTTCAACCGTGGACGCGCTCACGATGGAGCGGGCTGAGTGGTTCCCAACCCGTGGCGCTGGGGTCTGACCTTTGTAAGACGGATTCGGGCGGTTCCACGAGGTTCGTCTCTATCGCAGAGCAATCCTAGAGTTGGGCCACGTTGGGGTTCAGATGGACATCTCACTCACAGTCGGGGAGAGCGCGGTTGCGATTGTTTCGACGTAAGACGTGGCATAAAACTTGCTCGCGATTCGCGATTCGCGTCGGGTTCGGTTCGCCTAATGGCTAACGCGGAAGCATAGGGTTAGAGTGCTCTTTAGTTTGCTCGTATAGGTCGCGTCGCGAATTTTATCTTCATTTTTGCTTCAACTTAGTTTCTTTTCTTAATTTTAGTTTAACTCAATTTTGCTTCAATTTTTATCGAGATTCATATCATTTTTTGCAACAGAGTAGTAGAATTTAGAGTATCGTATACCGTAGAACCCTTTGCGAGACACTTTCGCTTCTCGAAAGTGTAGTAGAGTCACTTTAGAAATTTCTCTTCGGCTAAGACAATGGCATTTCTCGTCATCCCCTTCGTAAAGTCCATACTGCAGTTTCTAAATATCTGATAGATTTTAGAAAATGTATCATGGACGTCGCGTTTTTAATTGAAGTAGTGTCAGATCTCGGTACCTTCTGTAACGAGATCGTAATTATCTAATGGAGGGTGGATGGGATTAGGGCTTAGGGGTGGGTCCCTGCGTAGTCACCTCCTCGTGGTGGACCTGGGCCCTTGGTATCGTTTTCGAGAGACCGGTCTCTCGAAAACGATATCAAGCTAAGGACTACGCGCGTAGATTTAAGCGTATATAGATAGCTTAATTAGAGAATAAGATATAGTTTAAGTTAATCTTTGCGTTCGCCGCTGGATCGCCGCTGGATCGCCGCTGGATCGCCGTTGGATCGCCGTTGGATCGCCGCTGGATGTGATATAATTTATTACCATCGATGGAGGGTTGTTTGATTGTTCGATGGTTTGATGTTTGGTTTATTCTGATTTATTTTAATCCCTCCTTTCGCCGCTGGATCGCCGCTGGAACGCCGTTGGATCGCCGGTGGATCGCCGCTGGATCGCCGTTGGATATTTATTAGTCATAAGTACTTATATATTGTACATCTCTGTAATTTAGTTGTAATATATAATGTTCATATTATAAAGAAATACATTTTCTTATCCGAAGAGAGATTAACCGCCCCCCTTTTCATGCATCCCTCGTTTATCAAGACAGAACTTTTAATTGTTCTCGCGTAATTCATTTCCCGTTTGCTCGCTTGTGTACTCTATTATTAGTGCTTCATAAGTCGCTTCACGCAGCATGTTCTCTATTCGTTCGAAAGTTCGACATTTATCGCTGCGCAGTGAAACATTCTGGGCTCAATCAAACCGACGTTGTTGCGGAACTCATCTGGACTTCACGGGTTCAGCCTTGGACGCGCTCACGACAGAGTTCGAGCTGAGTGGTTCCTAACCCGATGCGCTGGGGTCTTCGGACCTTTGTAAGACGGATTCGGATGGTTCCATGAGGTTCGTTCTTTGGCGCAGAGCAATCCTCGTGTTGGGCCTCGTTGGAGTTCAGGTGGGAACCGCACTCGTCGCGGCGAGCGAGCTTTCGATTGTTTCGACGTAAGCCGTGGGATTTTTGTTCGCGGTTCGGCGGGTACGGTTCGCCTGGTGGCTAGTGCGGAAGGATGTAGAGTGCGCTTGTGAGTGAACTTTGTTCGTTTCGGTCGCGTCGCGAATTTTACTTGAATTTTTTTTTACATTTTTAATTATCTTTGTTTCAATTATTTTATTGAATTTCGAGTCATTTTTAGAGTAGAGTAACAAATAACTTAGTATATCGTATCGTATCCCCTTTAGTATATCACATCGTATTCCCTTTTGCGCAACACTTTCGTTTTTCTAAAGTGTTGGTAGAGTCGCTTTAAAAATTTCTCTTCGGGCAAGACAATGGCATTTCTCGTCATCCCCTTCGCAATGTCCATACTGCAATTTCTAAATATCTGACAGATTTTGGAAACTGTAATATGGATTTCGGTTTCTTTAATTCAAGTAGAGTCAGATCTCGGTACCTTCTGTAACGAGATCGTAAATATGTAATGGAGGGTGGATGGGATTAGGGTTTAGGGATGGGTCCCTGCGTAGTCACCTCCTCGTTGGTGGACCTGGGTACTTGGTAACGTTTTCGAAAGATTAATTAATCTCTCGGAAACGATATCATGCTAAGGACTACGTATTACATTTAAATTATTTGCGAGTCACTTAAAATTTTCTAAACTCTTCGCAGAACTTGGAAACTTTACATGGGGTTCGAGTAATGATTGTATATAATATAACATAATATAATATAATATAATATAATATATAGGTTGAGCTATTTAATTGTAACATTTAAAATCCAAACAAATAGTTTGAAATATTTTTTAATGCGACGAATGGGTCACAAATAAATTTAGACTGTACGATTAATTGGCTCACGATATATATAACATGTAATGTCAGTTGTTCATCGTGCGTTATTGAGGAAACACAAGGAGATTAAGAACGTCTTTATAACTATATATCCAATTTTAAAATAATAAATATCCTACATTTACTCGAAACGTCAAAACGACGAAGCGGGAGCACGACAACGCTTTACGAAGCTTAATAAATGCATATAGAGAAACAATCGTCGTTGAATTGCTATGCTTAACTAACGAAAATAGGGTCAAGAAGCCTTATTAAGTTCAAAATGTTAAGTAAATTTCACGTATGCAATAAATTTGACAAATAGGCGAAGAGCATATCCAAGGATGGGGTTAGTTCGTTTTGTTCAACGAAACTGCATATTTATTGGAATTTTTTCGCTTTGAACTTATTAAAAATGTACGTGCCACTTCATTTTACTTAAACGACTATGAAACGTGAATTTACGATTGCGTATTTCATAGTTTATTAAAAAAAATAAGAATATCTTGTTTGAATACTGTCATTCGGCGGTAACCGTACGGACTGATATACCTCTCCTCCTTTAAAACGGTACGGACTGATATACCTCTCCTCCTTTAAAACGGTACGGACTGATATACCCCCTCCAGTTTTACCATATGTTAGACGCTGCGCGCGCAACTTTCCCATACGGGGTTTACCTCCACGGGAATCCTCGAGGTCAGGATATCATTCTGGGGATCCAGTGCACTTTTCTTAAACCAACAAATTACCCATATATCTTCTTCGAACGAATAAAATGAAACACCCAATGGCAAATCAGGGCAGTTCCAAACATCTATGCTTCATCCTGCCAACTATAATCGTCTCCTTCGATTATTTTACGGTCTTGTAACGAATAGTGTCGGCAGGTTGATAGTCTCTAATTTCTTTATTTTCGCAATAAGCTGAGCCTAGTAGTACAGGGTTTTAGCGCAAGATGTCGGCAGATCCTAACCAAAGCCTGCCAGCGAGCAGGACACCGTCAGAGACCGAACAGAATCTGACAACAGTGTCGGACTAATAAACACGCGATGATCTGACCATAATAGACGGACACGTAGTAACGTAATAGCACCGTATAGAGTGCAAAATACGTGATTTCGAGCGTTAATACGTTTATATACGATTGAAAATATAATAAATTACGTATAATTATGTACAATAATAATTATGTATACATAAAAATAGTAAATAATAAGGTATATTATATTACATATTATGTAAAATACGTGTTCTCCACCGTTTTTTTTTTAAATAATTCTTTTTAGTACATTTAGCATAATTATTGAAGGATAATAATCTTAGATATCCTTGTTTAATAATTTACTATCCTTGTTTGTTAATAAATAATTTATATTAATCAATAATTTAAGAGTTTCAATTTTTCAATTTTTATGGAATATTCTAGAATGTGAGCGAGAGCGAATGTGCATTTGAATGAGTCTCTCAAGTAAATGTTTTTAAACAAATTGAGTCAGTTGTTCGTCGTGCGTTATTGAGAAAACATATAGTGATAAATACGTTCTTAATATCCTTGTATCTAATTTTTATTTCTTGCCATCCCCTTCGTAAAGTCCATACTGCAGTTTCTAAATATCTGATAGATTTTAGAAAATGTATTATGGATCTCGCGTGTATTAAATTCAAGTGGAGTCAGTCCTCGGTACCTTCTGTACCGAGAACACATATATGTAATGGAGGGTGGATGGGATTAGGGTTTAGGGATGGGTCCCTGCGTAGTCACCTCCTCGTGGTGGACCTGGGCCTTTGGTATCGTTTTCGAGAGACCGGTCTCCCGAAAACGATATCAAGCTAAGGACTACGCACCTAAATTTAAGCATATCTGTAAATTTAACACCAGAACTACCAAAATTGTAAATTTATATTATTTTTTTGTCTTATCTGCTCTTGCTTTTCATTCGTATCTTTTTTAATTTACCTATTTTTGCTTCCTGTTTGTAGAACATTCTCTTTTATTGAAATAATATTTTATTCTCGTTGCCGGTAGTTCTAGTGTTAAGTCTTTTGTAATACAATGTCAGAGTAGTGCAATAATTGTAGCACAGATAATGTATCTCGTCAGTTCTGGCAGTGCGCGTAAACGTTACGCGAAAATTTAAATGAATATAATATTATAAAATATTGATTTTATTACATATTTCATTGCGTCAGTACAAGAGAGTTGGGTATATTAGATATCGATCCAGGTTTGATGAGAATTTGACACGAAAATATAGTTCCCATTATAATATTTCGTGATTAATCGATAGTTACCTTATAAAAATGTAATTGTACGTGTAATTTATTGTTAAAATAAAAAAATAAATATATATACTATTGTAACAAAAGGTTGAGATCATGAATTTACAAAAAAAATTAAAAAATTACTGAAATATAAGCGAATATTGTCGAAAAACTGCGATTATATATGGTGCGCAATCAACCATGACTTTCCGAGAACCGTAGGGGCTGGGGGCTATATAAGGACGCCGCGACCGCAGCAAAAATTCTTTTGCCACTTGAACTTTGTCATGGGAGGGTCGAAGTGTGTCGTGGGCATGCAGGGGGTGATTGGGGGTGGGTTGCGGGGGTGGAGGTGTTCCTGGGGAGTGCATAGAAGTGCATAGAGGTTACTTTGAGCTGGTTGGTGGGTGTCCGATGGCTATTTGGAGGTTGCGTGGGAGTCACTGGACCATGACGAATTTTGGTGGAGGCGCCTTGATGAATGATGGCGACAACGACGTATGTCTACGAACTGGTAAGTTCGAAAACTTGAAAATTTAAGTAGATGGTGGTGGATTTAGTGGTAGTTTTAAGATGTGCTTGACGCGGAGGGCTCGGTTAGCACTCGTGGGTGTTGCTGACCCATGTATGCCCCCCCGTCGCGTCATATCAATAAAATTTGAATAAAATTCAATAATTAAAATATGCTTTATAAATATTTTTGGAGTTAATAATAATTTAATCTTCTTTGTTTAACATTTTCGGACTTAATGAAATCCAAAATTCGTTTACTGGTAATTATTAATGAACAAATTGTAACTGAATCTCTTTTTACGTAGTTAACTTTTACATAGCGTATGAAACACTTTTAATTTACTTTTAAATCGCGTTATTTGAATTTATAAAATCGATGTTTAAATATGATTGAACATTGACACTTCGGTGTTGAATTTGAATGGAATTAAAATTGAAATATTGGGTCCCTGCGTAGTCACCTCCACGTGGTGGGCCTGGGCCCTTGGTAACGTTTTCGAGAGACCGGTCTCTCCAAAACGATATCAAGCTAAGGACTACGCGCGTAGATTTAAGTGTATATAGATAGTATAATTAGAGAATAAGATATAGTTTAAGTTAATTTTTGCGTTCGCCGCTGGATCGCCGTTGGATCGCCGCTGGAACGCCGCTGGATGTCATGATATAACTTAATGCACATTCTCAATTAATAGAATTTAACTGCATTCCACGTTTATTTCTTTTCCAACCATTTTCATGCTAATCAGTTCGTTCGTTATTAATAATCTGTTCAGTAATCTGTACATGAGGTATCTTGAGTATTGCAACTGAGAAGAGGTATAGTTGGAATATGATTGATTGTTTTTTGATTAAAAAAATATATGCGACGATGGAAATGCAGGGAATTGTTTAAATAATCCGGCATAATCTATGGTGTTCTGTCTCTCTCTCTCTCTCTCTCTTTCTATTTCTATGGAGTGTTCTCTTAGAGGTTGACTTTTGATTTCAATAAATAGTTTCAACAACAAAAAATTCTATTCTGTAGTCTTAAAATGGCTTCATTATTATCTTTAAATTTGGAACTGAGATGGTTTCGGTGAATACAGCGTTAGAGGCATGACTATGGTATTGTTTTACGTCAAAGAATTTCCATTTCCACGTTTTTCAAGGTTCTTTCCAATTGCTTCACGCAAACAGGCCTTACGAAATTATAATCGAGAATGATTATTAAGAGAATCTTGAAATTTGACGTATTTTCTCCGTTCTTGTCAAAAATTCAATGGTTCTGGGTTGAATTTCGACGGCTTCACCAACTTCGTTTACAATAATTCCCCTAATCCTTTACATTTCCTTTATGTTATCCAATTTTTATGATTATTGTAATAAAATTGTTATGATTTCAATAAATAATTTTAATATTAATCTCAACATTCGCCGCTGGATCGCCGTAGGATCGCCGCTGGATCGCTGTTGGATGCGTATATTATTAGTCATAGATAATAGTAATTATAATAGTAGTAGTAATTATAATTAGATAATAGTAATTGTAATGAAATTGTGAGGAAGTATATACATTCTCTTATCAAGAGCGAGACCCTATCATTTTCCCTCAAAATCGCCGTTTTATCGAAATTGAATATAATTATTATCGCGTATATATATAAATCAGTTTCCATTTGCTCGCTACTGATGTTTATCAGTAATAGTTTTATTAGTATTAGTTTGATTGCTCTGCGCACTCGCTTGCATGCATCGCACGTTGCAAGCAAGTAGTGAGCACGCTAACTTAATGTTATACGTAAGTCGCTGCCATGAGTAGCTCCATGGATCGAAAAGATCGTGGTTTAGAAAGTGGACAGTGCCGGAAACATTTAGTTAGCAAGATCCACGTGATTACGTAGATCCACGTGAGTACGCAGAGTACCTTCGGTCGCGTCGCGAATTGCACCTTCACTTTTCTCTACGATTTATTATTTGTGACAAATTTCTCCAACTTTGATTTCCACGTTAATTTCATTTCTCGAGAGCGGAATATAATAGAGTTTTGCGAACCGTTTGAAATTTTCTCAAGTGTCGATTGAGTCACTTCATAAGTTTCTCTCTGGATAAGAACGTGATATATACTTCCATTCCCTTCTTCCCTTTCGCGTTTCGTAAAGTCCACGTTGCAATTTCTAAATATCTTCGACAGATCTTGGAAAATGCATCGTTGACTTCGTTTTTCAATAAAAGTAGAGTCAGATCTCGGTACCTTCTGTACCGAGATCGCAAATATGTAATGGAGGGTGGATGGGATTAGGGTTTAGGGATGGGTCCCTGCGTAGTCACCTCCACGGGGTGGACCTGGGCCCTTGGTAACGTCTTCGAGAGACCGGTCTCTCGAAAACGATATCAAGCTAAGGACTACGCGCGTAGACATAAGTATAATTGTAAACTCGATACTAAAAGTACCAAAGACAGCTAAAAGATTGTGATTTGTAACTTCTGATAGAGATAGATAGATTTTTCACTTGTACAAAAATTTCATAGATTCACTTTTAAGAATTTTCTATTATTTCATTAACTTTGTAAGAGAATAGAATAGTTTAACCACTGGTACTTGTAGTATCGAGTCTTTTGCAGTACAATTTTAATTTTCCAAGTCCTTTTCAGGACTTTGAAACTTTAAATTGGACTGCAAATAGTGTAATTTAAGTTAATTATTGCGAACATATTTGTACATTCATGTAATGTAATTTTAATAATGTAACCACCCCCTTTTATCCCGACTTCCCTCACTTCTATGTATCAATGGTGTCTCGTCGATGGTGGGTTGTTTGATTGTTCACTGTTTGGTGGTTCGACGTTTGATGGTATGGCGTTTGATGGTATGGCGTTTGATGGTTCGGCGTTTGATGGTTCGACGTTTGATGGTTCGACGTTTGATGGTTCGACGTTTGATGGTTCGACGTTTGATGATTTGATGTTTGATGGTTCGATATTTGATGGTTGGAAATTCACTTAATTTCTGCTTGATTCTGATTTACTTTAATCTCTTTCTTCGCCGCTGGATCATCGTGGGATCGTCGTGGGATCGTCGTGGGATCGTCGTGGGATCGTCGTGGGATGCGTGCGTTTATTAGTCATAAGTACTTATATATATTGTACATCTCTGTAATTTAATTGTAATTATATTGTAAAGAAATACATTTTCTTACCGGGAGAGAGAAATAATCACCCTTTTTTCTTCCCACCCTCGTTTATCAAGACAGAACTTTTAGTTCTCTTGAGCATTCTAACTTTGTGCTTCGCAGATTTTCTCTAATCGCTCGAAATTTCGACTTTCATTGTCACGCAGTGAGACAGTCGTGACTCAATCAAACCCATGTGTGTTTGTGGTGCTCATCTGGACTTCAACGGGATTAGCCATGGACGCGCTCACGGCGGAGACGAACCGTGTAGCACCTACCCTACTTTGGGGCGGTCTACTTCGGCTCGTCTTCGTCGTAGAGCAATCCATGTGCTCAGCCCCGCTGGGGTCCAGGTGGGACCCGCACTCACCATCGGGGAGAGCGATGTTTCGATTGTTTCAATGTAAGACGTGGCATAACTTGATCGCGTTTCGCGTCGGGTACGGTTTCGCGTAATGGCTAACGCGAAAGCATCAAGTTAGAATGCTCTATTCGGTCGCGTCGCGAAATTCATCTCTATTTTTGCTTCAACTCGGTTTCTCTTCTTAACTTTAGTAAATTACTTAACTACAGTAATAGAATTTAGAATATCGTACCGTGAAACCCTTTGCGAGACACTTTCGTTTTTCGAAAGTGTTAGTAGAGTCGCTTTAAAAATTTCTCTTCAGGTAAGAGAATGGCATTTCTCGTCACCCCTTCGCGTGACTTCGCGTATATTAAATTCAAGTAGAGTCAGATCTCGGTACCTTCTGTAACGAGATCGCAAATATGTAATGGAGGGTGGATGGGATTAGGGTTTAGGGATGGGTCCCTGCGTAGTCACCTCCACGTGGTGGACCTGGGCCCTTGGTAACGTTTTCGAGAGATTACCCTCTCGAAAACGATATCAAGCTAAGGACTACGCGCGTAGACATAAGTATAATTGTAAACTCGATACTAAAAGTACCAAAGACAGCTAAAAGATCGTGATTTGTAACTTCTGATAGAGATAGATAGATTTTTCACTTGTACAAAGATTTCATAGATATTCTATTATATCATTAACTTTGTAAGAGATTAGAATAGTTTAATCACTGGTACTTTTAGTTTCGAGTCTTTTGCGACACAATTTAAATTTTCCAAGTCCTTTTCAGGACTTTGAAACTCTAAATTGGACTGCTAATAGTTTAACTTAAGTTAGTTTTTACGATCATTTTTGTAATTTTGTAATTTTATGTAGTAATTTTTGTAAATTTTAAAATATGTAACCATTCCCTTTTATCCTAACTTACCCCATTTATCACGACGAGGCTTAATTATGGTATTCTCAAGTTGATCGCTTCATTACGACAGTTGTTTGAATCCGTTGTCTTGTATCTGTTGGTTGCCAGTAATGAAATCATTAAATTTCTACTGAGAGACACGTTGGTCGAAAATCAGGGGTTCGTTTAAAAGAATCCTTCATAATATATCTATCTCTCTATGGTGTTCCCTGGATGTTTCCGATGGAGGGTTATTTAGTTATCGATGATTGATGGTTTGATGGTTCGACGTTTGATGGTTTGATGATTTGATGGTTCGACGTTTGATGATTTGATGTTTGGAAATTCGCTTAAATTTTGCTTTATTCCAATTCTTTCTAATTTTTCCGTTCCCCGCTGGATCGCCGTTGGATGTGATATAAGTTATTACCATCGATGGAGGGTTGTCTGAATGTTCGATGGTTGTTTGATGTTTGTTTAATGGTTTAATGTTCGCCGCTGGTTTATTAGTCATAAGTACTTATATATTGTAAATCTCTGTACTTTAGTTGTAATCATATTGTAAAGAAATACGTTTTCTTATCCGAAAAATAACACTACCCCCCTTTTCTTGTATCCCTTCTCTTGAGCACTCTAATTTTGTGCTTCCCGATTTTCACTATTCGCTTGAGATTTCGACTTCCATCCTCACGCATTGGACAGTCGGTACTCGATCAATCCGATGTGTTGTTTGCGGTTCTCATCTACTCTTCATGGGTTAAGTCGTGGACGCGCTCACGGTGGGGTCCAGCCCAAGTGGTTCCTCTCCCGATGTGCTGGGTTCTTTGGCTCTATTCTTGGGTTCTATTCGTTTGTTTCTTTAATTTGTTGAATGATAGAATTTAGAGTATCGTATCGTAGAACCTTTTGCGAGACACTTTCGTCCTCCGAAAGTATGAGTAGAGTCACTTTAGAAATTTCTCTACGGGCAGGTCAGTGGCATTTCTCGTCACCCGTTTCGTAAAGTCCATACTGCAATTTCTAAATATCTAATAGATTTTAGAAAATGTATTATGGATTTCGGTTTCTTTAATTCAAGTAGAATCAGTCCTCGGTATCTTCTGTACCGAGAACACTTGCATGTAATGGAGGGTGGATGGGATTAGGGTTTAGGGATGGGTCCCTGCGTAGTCACCTCCTCGTTGGTGGACCTGGGTACTTGGTAACGTTTTCGAAAGATTAATTAATCTCTCGGAAACGATATCATGCTAAGGACTACGTATTACATTTAAGTTATTCGCGATTCACTTAAAATTTTATAAACTCTTTGCAGAACTTGAAAACTTTATATGGAGTTCGAGTAATGTTTGCATATAATATAACATAATATAATATAATATAATATAATATATAGGTTGAGCTATTTAATTGTAACGTCTAAATTCCAAACAAATAGTTTGAAATATTTTTTAATGCGACGAATGGGTCACAAATAAATTTAGACTGTACGATTAATTGGCTCACGATATATAAAACATGTAATGTCAGTTGTTCATCGTGCGTTATTGAGGAAACACAAGGAGATTACGAACGTCTTTATAACTATATATCTAATTTTAAAATAATAAATATCCTACATTTACTCGAAACGTCAAAACGACGAAGCGGGAGCACGACGACGCTTTACGAAGCTTAATAAATGCATATAGAGAAACAATCGTCGTCGAATTGCTATCCTTAACTAACGAAAATAGGATCAAGAAGCCTTATTAAGTTCAAAATGTTAAGTAAATTTCACGTATGCAATAAATTTGACAAATAGGCGAAGAGCATATCCAAGGATGAGGTTAGTTCGTTTTGCTCAACGAAACTGCATATTTATTGGAATTTTTTCGCTTTGAACTTATTAAAAATGAACGTGGCACTTCATTTTACCTAAACGACTATGAAACGTGAATTTCCGATTGCGTATTTCATAGTTTATTAAAAAAAATAAGAATATCTTGTTTGAATACTGTCATTCGGCGGTAACGGTACGGACTGATATACCTCTCCTCCTTTAAAACGGTACGGACTGATATACCTCTCCTCCTTTAAAACGGTACGGACTGATATACCCCCTCCAGTTTTACCATATGTTAGACGCTGCGCGCGCAACTTTCCCATACGGGGTTTACCTCCACGGGAATCCTCGAGGTCAGGATATCATTCTGGGGATCCAGTGCACTTTTCTTAAACCAACAAATTACCCATATATCTTCTTCGAACGAATAAAATGAAACACGCAATGGCAAATCAGGGCAGTTCCAAACATCTATGCTTCATCCTGCCAACTATAATCGTCTCCTTCGATTATTTTACGGTCTTGTAACGAATAGTGTCGGCAGGTTGATAGTCTCTAATTTCTTTATTTTCGCAATAAGCTGAGCCTAGTAGTACAGGGTTTTAGCGCAAGATGTCGGCAGATCCTAACCAAAGCCTGCCAGCGAGCAGGACACCGTCAGAGACCGAACAGAATCTGACAACAGTGTCGGACTAATAAACACGCGATGATCTGACCATAATAGACGGACACGTAGTAACGTAATAGCACCGTATAGAGTGCAAAATACGTGATTTCGAGCGTTAATACGTTTATATACGATTGAAAATATAATAAATTACGTATAATTATGTACAATAATAATTATGTATACATAAAAATAGTAAATAATAAGGTATATTATATTACATATTATGTAAAATACGTGTTCTCCACCGTTTTTTTTTTAAATAATTCTTTTTAGTACATTTAGCATAATTATTGAAGGATAATAATCTTAGATATCCTTGTTTAATAATTTATTATCCTTGTTTGTTAGTAAATAATTTATATTAATCAATAATTTAAGAGTTTCAATTTTTCAATTTTTATGGAATATTCTAGAATGTGAGCGAGAGCGAATGTGCATGTGAATGAGTCTTTCAAGTAAAGGTTTTTAAACAAATTGAGTCAGTTGTTCATCGTGCGTTATTGAGGATATTTATATAGTTATAAAGACGTTCTTAATATCCTTGTATCTAATTTTAAAATAATAAATATCCCACACTATTTATGTCAAATCAATCATTATAAAGAATAATTGTCATTTATTAGCATCATAAACAACGATTACTTAACACATTTTATTAATTACAGCACGTTAGGCTATCTCTTATAATTCATAAGATTAATTCTCTATTTAATGTGGCATAAGCAGAATCTGAGAATTAATTACGATAGGTGCTTGAATTTATTTGCAATTCTAATATGCTGAGAAAAATGACAGCAAAACTACTCGCGGAAGCAGCGACATTAGGGCGCTTTTTATCATTCGTAACGCTAATTTATTAAATATGAAATGAAGAATATGAAAAAGCTAATCGCGATAGATGGTGCGTCATGAGAAAATAATGCGACAGCAGCCATCCTCGTTTGTATTGTCAAACGTATAAAATTCCACTAGCGTGAAACTCAAAGTCAAGTTTGGAAAAAGAAACCCAGATACCGACAAATAAGGTATACAAGAGACAGTGATTAAACATTCATGGAATGAAATCTGCATTTGATTACAACCCCTGATTGATACCGTGTTGCGCGTACTGCTCCTGCACATGTTAATCATATTGGAATATTTTACGTCATTAGCAGCAATTTTAGTGCATACTGTTTGCTACAACAGCTTGGTTGTTTACGATAGCTAACTTAAATCCACGATTCATCGAGTTCATGAAAATGCAGTGCAGCCATACCGGTGATTATCAATCAGCTGCTGTAGATATTTGCTCTCTCTCGTTATTGCAATATTTTGGCGTCGTAATTTATGTGGATACCACCATTTTATCTGCTCAATTTTGTAACGATAAATGCTCGCGAATTGACATAATGGGAATTTAATAACGTTATTGATAGAACATTATCGATTAAAGGTATCGTCCCTCTCCTTTCCTTTCCCTCTTCGTTCCATTTTCGCGAGCTCGAAAGTCTGGTTCCTTTCGCAATTAGGGGTTGCGACTCGTTCAACTGGCCGATCCCTTTCTTTCGATCGATCGACGGAATGGCGAAATTGGCGAGACAAAGGGAAAGACCTTACCGTGGAAGACGAGGCGATAGACACTGCGAATTGCCACGATATTCCAGAATCCAATCGGTGGTTTACACAGTCCCGAGACCGTATCACTTGCTCGCACCAGATTATACGGGTCTTACGGATTTGTGGCGGTGACGGTGGTAGCGCAGCAGCAGCAGCAGCGTAACATTGTAATGTATTAGGCGTATGCCCTTGAAGTATTTGTACAGAACGGAATTTCCAATCTTGGTGGGAGGTATTCGCGATATTTGGAATTAGCGCCCACGAATATATCCTGGGCGTTATATTGGAAACCGATATTCACGACCCCGTACTCTTTGAGTGCCAATGTGCACGAAACCGTATCTCCTCTCTTGTGTCTTTACCCGATGCTACAGTTGCCAAAGGCTGTTCGCCGGCTGGTTTATTTTCAACCTATCGACCTATGGCCGCCAGGTTCCGCTTAGATTTCCGAGCGGTGGACTTTTAACATAATAATCGAGCCAAATATTCTTCGCCAAACACGAGAACCACGCCGGTTTACCAATAACATCGTGTCGAGCCAGTTTTTTAAACAAGTATCGATTTATCGAGTGCATTGTTGCGGACGCCATTACTGTTTGACACCGATTGGTTGAATTTGCGGCGCTCGACGATATTTGACGTGTTCCTGCCTCTTTTTGTTTCACTTTTATCCCGGTTTTAACTGGAGGCGGTGAGGTTGAGATCGTACTTGTAGAAAATGGGAAACGTTTGTTTCCGGTACCGGGCATTGTTCGTGAATCAAACCATTCGCATTGTCAGGGCCCAGTTGTATCTTGCTGCGCTAGAGAGGGTGATTTAAAAATTCGAGGCAGCCCTTTCAAATTTTTAACAGATGATCTGAATTCAGTACTTTTTTCGTCAAACTTTATTTTGTTAATTCGTTAAATGGAATTTTAATCTAACCGAAAATGAACGCAGTCTTTGGTACAGCGGTGCTCTGAAGTTTCTCTTTTCAATTTTTACTGCAATAGTAAATTGTTCTGCACTCTGTCGATTATTAATTTCATGTTAACACGTTTTGTACTTTGTTTCATACTTTTTCAACATCACCTTCTGTTATACATCCTTGCTCTAAAGCTTCTTAACGAGAAACGTTTCTTTTATAACATTTATTTGCCCATGCAAGTATGCAATGAGTTTCTGCACAGGCGTAGGTACAGGTTAAAACGTATTTTACGAAATTGGATCACGTTTTCGAGATCGAGAGAATGCCATTTTCTTTCGCCATGGAACTGCACTTTGTCACAAGTTTCGTGCACGATGCAAAGTGGCAAAGAGAGGGATTAAGCTCGGCGGTGACAGGTTGTTTTACGTGCACATTTGATCTAGTTTCCGCCGTTAAGTATACTTGCGTCAAGTGCAGAACTCGAACCTCGCGCGTTCGTTTATTACTGTTTTGCCGCGACTATTTTGCGTCACGTGGCTTTCCAATTAACTGAATCGTGTGTATACGTTTAAATTTCCCCATACATCTTCGATACGTAATACTTTCAATTGAAACTCCTTGCTCAGCGATAACTGCATATCAACGCAATTGATGCAGCCGTGGAAACATTATGATCGATCATGTGGACCAAAAAAAGATGGTATTTCTTCTATCTTTTTCTTCCTCGTAAATTGAAAGAGAGAAATTGTACTTATGCAAAGAAACGAAGCGATAAAGTCTCTAAGTATAAAAATTAATCTTCACGACGAAGTGGTTGTTCCAAGTTTCCTTTTTGCTAGTTAATTGATGTTTCCCGTCGCGAAGGATTGCGATTTGCGCGACCGTTCCTGCACGAAATGAAACATCTATTGCTTCCTTGAAAAGTGACAATTACGTTTTACAATCGATGCTGTATAGTATTGTAAAATTAGTAGAAGGCCGCTGGAGATTATCGAGATTGAGGTCGTACCTCTCGATTATTCGTTTCAACTAGGCGCAACGAAGGAACTGATGAAGATTGCGCTCGCTTTCGCGAGTCTGCGACTTGCTAATCGATGCCATTAATTTAATTAAGAGGATAGCTTATAGCACGGTTTGCGATAAAGGTAGCTGACGTAAATGAAATAATTGACGGAAGATCACTACGCGGAATGGCCGACTAGAATTGATCGATTCTCGGCGAAGCGTATCCGTATATTTCGCGCTGTTAATATTGAACAACTAATTACCGAACATCGTACACAGGTATCCATTTCTAACTCGATACAGGCTCGCGTACTCGATACGTGCTATTGTTTGCGATTCGTTCGTATTAGAATCTGGGAACGCGTATCCACTCTGCGAACCTCCTGTTTAACAAACACTAGATTAGGCATTATCCATTGGGCTCTGATTAATCGCGGGGAATAAGCTGTGCTTATTGGCGAGCACCCCGCAAAGGTCGCGGATCGATTAGATATTGGAACCGTACGTGACTAATGGATTGTCGAAAGTTTCTAATTTCGCCCGCGTATACCAAGCTATTATGCAGTATCAACTGGTGTACTTAGATACCTACCTTTAATTACGTAATTGTTGTAACGATCGTGGTAACAGAACTCTGGCCGTTGCTAGTACGCTGCTCGCGGATTTCCACTGGGACGCGGGAACCAAATTGGTCATAATTTTCTGATTAAATTACCTCGCAAGCATGCGCTTCGTAATACGCGATTAAATACGTTTTTCACGGAAGATACATTTTCGTTATGTTTTATCCCGCAGACGACGAGGGTTGTTACATTCCGCAGTCGGCAGCGAAATTCCTCAGAATGGAATCGCAGCGATACGGGAAACCTTGTCTCGCGAGACCTCATCTGGCACATACTCTGGGCGCAGCTTATTAAAATATCCAATTACCCGAATTACACTTGAACTTACCTCGACACGTTCCTTAGCAGAAATAATCATTGTGCGATGGATTCAAAATGTTCATTTATTTTAAAGGTTATAATGGTGAAGATGAAAATCTGATGTCTACTCCGTGAGTTTACTGTTACAATTTATAGACACCTAAGTCCTCGGCAATCGAACGAAAAGGAATTTTAAATAGTGATAGAAAAATCACTCGTTACGCTTGTCAAATCAATTGAATCTATGAAAATCCATTGAGAAAGTGTTGAGTCAAATAGTACCGATAGTAAGTTCTAAAACGCCCTACCTGTAGGAAACGCATAAATTCGTCGCTGTTTAATTGAAAGCTGACTTCAGCGTGGATCAATCGCGAAAATTATCAATCGTTCTAAGTTGAAACTCATACGCTTGTTCGATAAAACGCGTAACGCCTCGTCCCGTGTAAAAAGATATCGTATAACCCTTGCATGCCGCGAAAACAAACATTCCTGATACCCATACTTATTGCGTGTACAATTTATAACGTCACAATTAACATACACGTATGTACACTGATCACATTAATACATCGAGTGAGCATTCTTAATACTGCCCGAAAACGTTGATTCTCGAGTAAATAGGGTAGTTTCCATTCCTCCCCTAATAGATTAGACGACGCACGACGATCGTGCACCGTCGTATTCCGCGACTTCTATCAACGAAACGTGCGTTTCGATGGGAGCTTAACATTTTCCGCGGAAAAAACGCTTGGAAATGCAAAAATGAGCGGTCAGAGAATTCCTTCCCCGTGAATGATTGTAAACGATCCCTTAATCGTAACTTTCTATGCTTTCATGCACGACGAAACATTAATTACAACAATACACTCACACGTGGCTTCGCGAACGGGGTACAATCGCGTTTGTCCCGGCGAAAGGTAAAATCGTTACGCAATTACGAGCCTTGAAGCGCGTTGAAAGCGCCCCGCTTCCGGCCTTTGCATAACGAGATGCACACGCGAAAAGCCACGCGTTGCATTCGCGTCTCTATATTGCTCGATTCATTTAAATCCGTGTTAATTCGCGCAGCCCTTAATAAAAAGGAAACCCGCCCCGCGGCGGCTCTAAGAGTGTTTATCGAGTTCACTTCTCGTGCCTGTGTCTAAACAGCGGGGAGCAAAAAGCGGCATACCGCGACTCTTTTAACGGGGTCAGATTTACTCGAATTTAAGGACGCCGCGCGGTTTTCAAATTCTTCGTCAAGGCGTCCCCCCGTGTCGCATTGATTCCGCCGCGAATGAATACGAATCTCTCCATTCGACGATTCACCGTAGTGCGGCATTCATTTTTATCTGGCCCGGATGAAACACGGCTTGCGGAAGCACGAATGCAACCGTTAAACGCAGAGCATGTCGTGTCTGCGCATTCACATCGATAAAACGTTTCGCGCGTTCCACGTTTTCGTTACAGACATTTTTCGGAGCGCCCTGCTCGCCCGCGGGCGACCGAGCGTTCGATTAAACGTTCGTTACGTTCGAGAACATCGTTCGACCCGACGCCCCTGCTAAATTATTGACGACGCTTGCTGGCGCTTAGGCGTGTAACGTGCCGCGTTAGGTAAAGGTAGACGGGAACAGAATCGAAATTGTTTGGAATCCCCCAAGTATCAATTCCATGGTGAAGTCGAGACCGTGGGATGGTCACGTGAGGCGGGGTTGCTGCGGATAAAGTCGATTCGAGGTGCGTACACCGAGGAAAGTCAGAAAAATCAACATGACGTTGATGGACGCTCTGGACGTAGCATTTCGTCGATCACCGCCATGCATGGCTGCTGGTTTTTCCTCCTCTACAAGCAGACACATAACAATGGGAGAGTAACGGTTCGCTCGGCTGGAATGGAGAATCAGTCGAAAAATTATCGCAAAAATAGGAAATTAAAAACACACCATGCATCCGGAAATGGATTCGACGCGAGTCGGCTACGAATAATGCGTTCCAGGTTGGAACTTCTGCGAGTGACGTGAAATATTTTTTATCGAAACAAAAAAACGAACAGCAGCTACAAAAATGGCGAACGCGTACAACGATAAGATGACCAACCTTCGATCACGTGTATTATAATGTACGCTGGCCTGGCGTTGCTTGGCGAGCAAGTGTAATTGGCGCCGTGAGAGAGTTTCACCTTGTCAACCACGAGGATCGAACCGTTTTTCGTGGCCTCGACTCTGACGCCTGGTTCGTCGTCGTAATTGATCATGCGACCCTCGCGATACCAAAAAATGAAGCTTGGCGTCTCCGTGGACGCCATCAGTTGACACTCCAGTCGAAGACTTGACCCCTGCTTGACGTGGAGATCCGGCCCTCCGGGAATCATGGAGTACGCCTCGGTGATGCTTAGGCGAATGAATTGTTGCTGGACCGGCTCCGTCTGTATCTGTTTCGACAGAACATCGATCAAATTGCTACCACATTCACAATTCCGTTCGAACACCAGTCATAGTCGATATTACCTGACACTCGTAGAGACCAGCATCGTCGTGATTAACGTTCTTAATTAGTAGAGTCCAGTTTGGACTGTTCGAGGCAATCAGGAACCGCGTGTCAAGAACGTGGGTGCTTCTGCCCACCGTCAATAGCTGTCTATCTTTTCGTCGGATCCAAGTTACCTAAAACGAGAAATTCTACGGTCACGCGAATCCTTATGTAATTATTTACTTAAATTAACGTCTGAAGGTAACAAATATCAGCGAGAATTATCGTGAGCGTAGCATTCGCAATAGTAGTGTCTTCGTTTCGAATGTGACTCGTAATACAGGCGAATGGTCCGTTCTTTACGTATAAAACGGTAAGTTTGTTTATCGCATTAAGAGGATGTACTATTGTTATGCGAATCCCGAGGCGCTTCAAGTAGTGATCAAATTTCAAAGAGCCAGATGCTGTTGTCGCCGGGACGTAAGGCGTGAAGTTTCCAAGTCGGTTCGAGCGGTCACGGAATCGTGGCACAGTTTCGCCAACAGTCTAGATTCTATTTGCCGTGGAACAATTAGGCGAGGTGTATTCGGAGAACAAAGCGGTACTCGGAAGCTGAGCGGTACGTTACGACGGGTACACGATAACTCGATGAAAATCCCCGAGAATTACCATAATTGCCGTGCTACTGCTGTTAGTACGCGCGACGGTCGAACTCGTCATTGGTTGCGTTGACAACTGGGAAGATCGGGCTGACAATGACGTTGGAAAACAGAGAGGATACTTACGTGCCTCGATTCTCTTCGTTTAGCGTACTCGACGTTCGTGGCGAATAGATCTCGCGATTTTCTATGAATCATTTTGGTGTATCGCAATTCGGAGTTAAAAATTAACGAATGTTTGTTTCACATTCCAACTTAAAAGTAAACAATTTGGAATTGTGTTTCTCGTAGAAAAATCAGCAATAGGAAATAGTACAGCGATTGAATAAGAGGACGGCGAACGGATCGTTCTACTGTCCGCTTCGAATGGCACTATTCCACTGTCCGACCCAATCAGCTCTGGTCTACTGTCGCGCACTACGTACGTTCGTACCACTGCTTGTGGTCGCTACTGAAGCGAATAGTTCTGGTTCCAATTGCGGAAACGCTGTTGTTTTCAATTGATGTTATTAATCTGTGTGCTCGATTCACGATAATGAAACAGTAGAGAACAGGGACACGTTCCAAGTTCTTCCGTTTTTTAAAAACGTAACAGATAATTGGCGATCAAAGGTCTCGAAACTAGTAGTTGAAAAAGGAACTCGGGGACGGTGTTAAATACGAATCGCATTTCGTTAGCACAACAAATCCTTCGCACATATTATTCGACTGATTAATTAACGTTTGCAATTAGGATATAATACATGTGTGCAGTCGATTTACGGAATGTGTGCGCATCTATTGCAAGCGGCAACGATCTATCGTATAGGAAACGCGGTCAGTAATTTTGGAACTAATGCCAATATTTAGAGCTAATACCGCCGGACATTGCGTGGAGCTAACTGGTGAATAAATTGTATTACAAACTCCGCTCTGAACCGCGCTGCGAGAAAGAAAGGACGAGGACATTGGGTTCGTCGGCGATGTTTCTTTTACGAGTCTGAGTGTCGAACGCGTAGCCGTGCCGCGCAGATTGTACGATACGTTTTCGCGTGTGATTTCTCTTTCTTCATTCTTGGCGACCTCGTACGGAGCGAATTTACGAGGGCGCCGCGTGTTTATGGGGAGTAAAGCGTTGCGTACTCGACACGCGAGTTCAACGCGATTCTCGCGCGTCGAAGGGGAACCGGGTCTATCCATCTGTGCTTCGTGCATGCCACGTTACGCGTCCGAGCAGAAAGCTGCGTCGACTCGCAGCGCGAGGTAGTCACGGAAAAAAAAAAAAAAAGAGCGTCGAGAGACAAAGCAGCCTGACGTCGGTGCGTCATGAATAAAAGATCGGAGGAAGGATCGAGATCGCTGGGTGTGAGAGCGGTTCCGCATCCCGTTGCCACATCGATTGCCTCTTTCGCGCGTCTCGATCCGTCACGATATTACAGATTGTCCATGAGTCACCGCTTATCTTCGACTCGCCAACTTTATGGACCTTTTTTCGACAGTCCCGAGTCGCCTCCGCTCCAGCGGCGGTGGCTACTTGAAATTTACGACGCAGCCGTTCCTCGTTTAATATAGATGGGACAACTTTTAAAGCCGCAACACGGTACGGCGAGGAACTAACAGAGATACGTACTTTTTGGTCCACCAAGCGCAAGAAAAGTATGCAGACGGAACAAATTATCCCGGTAAATTCCAACCGACCGATCGCTGCCTCGCGCTCGTCGATATTAGTCGCGGATTAAAGGTATTTTTAATATGTTTGGAAATTTTTAAATTGCGGCGAGCACCGCCCTTCGGTAACCGCCAACGTAGTTACGTTTTTAGCGGATTTTTAACCTGTGAACTTCTTCCTTAACTGCCTGATCTTTATGGAGCGACATCTGCTTTCTTCTTTCCTCGAAAAACTCGTAGAAAAGTTCACCGGTTTATGAGAAAATCGGTATCACAGCCTTACGTGCCAGCATATTGCCACCATCTGGCACTGCCTCGAATCGGTTAAAGAAAGTGGACGATGTCGCGCTTGTCTTCCTCCGCCTGTCGCCCTCCTTAGTTTCTCGGTGTTACAAATCGGGGTCGTTGTACTCTCGCGCAACCCATTTCTCCCGCTTTATTATATGTTTTACAAATTATTTATGCAGTCGCAAGTTACCAGTTCTTCTTGAATCGAGTCGACAACAGAGACGCGCCCGCGTTTCGATCCGTCGCATTATGGAAACGCGGGTAACGAGCTGTTGCTCAGGAAATAATTATGCATATTAGGCTGATATTCGAATCATCCGTTAATTCTCGTATCAAGCCGCGTACGTATACATACATTCAGCACGAGATAACAAGACAAACGGGATATATTCGCCGGTTTCCATCGGTGCGCCAACGTCATTTCCGCGAACAAATCATACGGGGACCGTGTCCTGCTGAATTGAAAATAGATCTACCCTGCTCGCGAATAGTTTGCATTTTATTATCGATCTTCACCGCGTAACGCGAAAACTCCGATTCCCCTTTGGACTTCTCTATTGCTTCTTCTCGAGGGCACTGGTCCCTCGCATTTTGTTACGATCGGTGGGATTTGGGGCGCGAGCAGGTTTCGATCGCGACACCCGCGTGCACGATTACGATAAAAATTTCGAAACGGCGTACCAAACGTGGCAACCTAAAATTACCGTCCATTAAACTTAATTACGCAGCACGCCCAACGACACCGGTGAGTCGCTCGGTCAAGTGAAATTCATAAACCCCCTGGTGACTACTCGAACCTCTATCTTTTAGCGTTTTCTCCTCTTATTCGAAGGCGAGCGTCGATTTCCCGCAGGTCGATCGAAAATTACAGCTGCCTCAGCGATCGCGGGCGAAATTCGCGGATCGTCGCGCGGATCGATTAGCCTGACGAAGGAAAGAAAGATTCCGTCAGCACGTGGCGGTCGCGTCCGATATTCGGCTGAGAACTTTCCACGGCATTCCAGAGACAATTCGCCATCCGAACCAGAAAATTGGAGAAGTTCCTGGCTCCCGGCGGGATTTCCTTCTAGATCTCGAACGCACGTGTACCGATTTCCGAAATATTCATATTGCTCCCGGCCACCGTGAAATTTATACTCGGCACAACGGTTGAATATAATACCGGAACGTTCCACGCTGGGGCTGCGTGCGAGTATCGATACACCCATCCACGATCGCATCCGGTTTACGTGGCCGCCGCGATACTCGAGCAATCATGGGGACCGATTAAAAAATTTTACACGGCGGCGACCGTATCGACGATCGATAAAACAATTTTTAGCGCGAAACAGACCCGGCCACGTCCTGTTATTACCGCGGAAACAATTTTTATTAACTTACCGAATCTGGCGCGATTAATCGATTTCAGCGGAGAGGCGCGTGAAAAACTTCCTTATTGGTGTTCCGTGTCCCTATCACGGGGAATTAGTTCGCGCGGATTTCGCGACACGATTTGTTAGCGGGTGTCCTATCATATATATATATTTTTTTTTTTCACGGTTCACGCGGATACAGGAACGAACGGAACGGATAGAAAATATTTTTACGGGGTAAGTTCTTTTCGCATGCCAGTCTGGCCTCACGGACACGCAATCATCGGCCGTTGTACAGCATCGCGCGGCACGTGCAATCGAATGTTTTAGGTTTCTTTGCCGTATCAGCACTCGCAATCGGAGTCGTGCCTTGGCGATCCGAATTGAAATTCTAGGGGAGTGCGAATCGATCTTTGGCTAGCACGAGGTGTCCTTTTGTAGGCGGGCGCGCGTCGTGCATTTTCAGTTACAACACCCTCGAAGCTTGCACCTCGAGCCCGAGCCACGGCAAAGGGTGGGCACTTTGAAATATCGCGATATTCCTTCGCGGCGGTGATAAAAATGATATCATTTCGGACACCTCGCGGGTCTCCGCGACGTGCACGCCTTTTTGCATTCTGTGTACGATCCAGTAAAGGGTGGAAGAAATTTGATTGCTTCGCGGCCTGCGAAAGGGGCAGAGGTAAAAATGGCAGGACGTAAATTTATTTCTTTCGTTTTCACCACGCTTTCGTAGCGCGCCGGCTGGGTTTTAGCGCGTCTACTTGGCGAATTAAGCGTTGAAAAGTTCCGAGTGGAACCCCGGAATTGACCAAGGTTTTTTGCGCCGCACGCAACATTTAGTACGAAGTGGTAATTAAAAGCTCGCGGTTCCCCGCTGATTGAAAAAGTGATTTTGCCTTTTCCCTGGGTTCGGCAGGCTGGGATTGTCGTACATATATATATATATATATATATATATCGGAGAGCTGCTGCGTAATTACTACTTCAGGACCGTCGATTCTCGTGAGAATTGGGTCACGCAAACGTTTAATCTCTCGTCGCGATTCGAGATATCGAGGGGTCGTCTAGATTGTAGTTATACGCCGGATATAAGCGCGTGTTTATCCCGAGTGCATGCGGGGTTGTGCGTGTGCAGCACGAACGACCCGCGGGTAGGTCGGATCGTTACGGTTTTACCAAGGCCGCACTTGTGATTAATCGGATCTCGAAAATCGCCCTCCGCTCGTAACGATCGCATTATTTCCGTCCATTCTTCACGGCTTTTCGACTCGACTTTGATTTGCCGCTGCTTCATAATTAACTGCTGTCAACTGCACATGCGCTTCAACCGTACGACAGAGACCAGAGAGAAGCCACGAGAGGATAGGAGAGGACGGAAAACCACTTCCTCTTGGCGTTTCTCATACCATTACTACATGAAACATGAATTCCTCGTCGCGTCCTCGTCACATTCTCGCTTATTTATCAACTCATCAACCGTATCCCTATCGTTCCGAGGAAATGAGACCGATCTCGCGGACTTATTCGCATCGGCGAGAAAATTGAATTGAAAAATAGGAGCGCGCGAGTACTTAGCGGAGTTTCCGCTTGCGTACTCGAAACGTCGGTTCGCTGTGCAGGATAATTTATCGCGGACGAGTATACGAGCCTCTTCTGCCAGCGAATCAATCCTCCGCCAGTCTTTCCCAAATGGTAACGCTCTACGAAACGGTGAAAGCTTAGCTGCGGCATCCGGTAGTTTAAAGGACAAGAGAAATGTGATTTTCTCCGTGCAATTTCTCTCGCAAATGAAGTAACGCATCTCCCCAGCATCGCGATAGATCTCTCGCGTTACCATCTCCTTCTGTTCTGCACACTCGAGCGTTAAGAACGGCGGCGTTAAAGTAGAACGGTGGATTCGTGGACGTGCGAATCGTTGAACTATTCCACGCGCTCGGTACCGTTCAGCGAAGAATTATCCTCCGGAAGAAGGAATTTCGGTCGTGCGTTCCGTTCGTTAAAAGTTATCAAGCATCGTTGAACCCGATTTCCTTCGTTTAACTTTCACCGTGCTCGCTCGCGAGAAATGGACGCCCGTGGTGTCCGTTTGCGCGAGGGGAGGTGCAGGATCGGGGGTGAGCAAGCGGGCATAGATGTAGGAAAGTTGCGGTTTCCGGCGCGTTGACGCTTGCAACATTAATACCGAGAAATTACGTTCCAGCTGGGAGCGAAAGGGTTTTCTACGTCCTCTCGGACGTTCTCTCTTTCATCTGGCTATTTGCCGGTTTCCTAGCACGGTCCGTTGCGCGGAACGCTCTCCTCGAGATACGTTTCCTGATTTCCTCCCTTCGCTACGGTGACCTCGGCCCGAGGGTTGCATACGCGGCGATTATTTATTAACGCCGAGTGTACCGCGCGAGAATGTTGGCGCAAGAGTGGAGAGAGAACGCGGCCACGTTGAATTTACTGACGACGCTGAGGCGCACCGGACGTACTTCCGGTAGGACTTGAAACAGCGCGCTCGCGCGTCCAATCGAGCGTTCGAAAACCTCGCTCGAGAGCTCTATCGGTTACGGTTAAGCTGTTCAGCCTTCTCGACGGGGGGCTGGTGAAAAAATTTGTCGCGATATCGCGTCGCAGCTATCTCTGGAAGCGGGAAAGAAGGGAACACGCGCCTGATCTTGGTACGCGGAGTCTGTCGCGCGGTTGCGTATCGATGTGCTCGCTTTACACAATGCCACGCGAACTTGTGTGTACACCGTGCATATTTCCTTGATGCGCATTGGCCCGTGTATAATATGCGCATACAGGACAGCCTGTGGCGTGTGCATATACGGGTCCACTTGCACATAAGCCGCTTCCTTTGTATACAACATCTAGAACGCATATATTTGCCTGTAGACGCGTGTGGGTGTACTCACTATTCCAGGACCGGTGAATCTACAGGGTAGCATGGCGTTACCGCCGGTCTGCGCCAGGACATCCTTGACAGATGCAGCTACCGATGGAAGGACATTATTCCGATTCTGTGTCTCCTCGCCGGCCGACTTCTCACCGCGAATGGCACCATCTGGAAATATTGAAAAGCAGTCTGTGTAGCGTGGTGCATCGCCTCGCGGTCGCCTCAATGAATCTGGGTTGCCGGGAAAACAGACGGAGGAAATTAACGTAACGGTTGTCGCGTGCGCGTAAAAATACCGGCGAGTTTCACTTAACGCAGCTTTTCAAACACGGTTGCGGAAGGGTGAGCCCGCTTATCCGGCGCGTGTTTGTCCACAACACGCTTGTTTGTTTGCGCCAATTCCGAAAGAAGTACTTGCTCGCGCTAATTCGGGGCAAGCTTGGCAAGCAGGGGGATTAATAAAATTGTAAAAACAAGACCGAATTGCCCTCGCCCCTGTTCGGCCGTCCGATCGAGCACGCTTAACGAAGCTCGCCGGAGGAAATGAATTTCAAAGGAACGACATTTCGTAGCAGCATATTGGGAAAGTTTAGAGCGGGTCGAGTGAAAACTTCCCATCCTGGATGTATCTGTTTTGTCTTTCTACCCGAAACTACGGTCGTTAAGCTTTTATCTTTCCCTCGTTCTTTTTTTTTCCCCTCCGCCGCCTCCACCTCGTCTCTATAGTTCCGACCGAAACGTACAATGCCTCGATTTACACTGGCGCGTTTCCGCTACTGGTTTAGGAACAACGACGTCGTCGAAACGTATAACCAAACGAGTTTCGTGGGCCGCGCGCGGGCGCTCCTACGGACGGCGTTTCCCGTGGACCCGAAAGCCACTCGCCATCGAATATCGTACGTGTAACGACTTGGAGCCAAGCCGAAAACTCAAGAAATTGCATTCACCCGAAAATATCGTACGACGCTGAACGGGGACCACGGTAGTCATCGCACCGGATGCTGATTGGACGAGCCAGAAGCGTTCCGCCAAGTCGGGGGTCGATGCGAGCATTCTCCCCGCCGTTCTCCCTTCGATATTATATTTTCCGCTTGCAAACAGCCGAAAGATATTTAGAGGATCCGCTTCACGCGAAACACTCCGCGCACGTATACGTCCACCAGCAGACTCTGCCTCGCTCTGCATCGGGGGCAACCATCGAATCGATACGACACCGTATCAAGAGCTACCGTTTCGGGTTCCTTGATCAGATATTAAATGCTGACGCAAATATGAAGCGTCGTCGTTTGCAATTGGGTCGACGGTAATTACCGAAGTTGTTCACTGAGCCGTACCAAGAAGGGACCAAGGCGGTCGCAGCGGCCGCAGAATTTAAGATTCACTCTACGTGTACCAACGCGGAGGGTTAGGGGCGGGTTTCGTCCCCCACCTTCCACTGGCCATCTGCCTACGGTCCTGCTACCATCCTGGTTGACGAGCTTCTTAAATTACATTACCTATTAGAGCGAGTGCCTTAAAATTGTACGCTCCTCTTGGCTCCGGCCGTGCCTGCTAATTTGCACCGGCAAAGAGAGGGACCGGTAATTCGGGGTTAGCTCGGCTTATCTGCTCGGCTGCAATACTCGCAAAGGGTCCGCAAACCTCTCCTCCGCTCTGCCTCTTGATTAAAGCGACGATTTTTTCACTCGAAAATGATGGAACTGCGATGCACTCGTTTCGCGCGTGGAACACAATTCCGAAACGGCGAGCGACCTCGCCCTCCCGGCTCGCCATCGCTCCTCGATGGACTTACGTATCGTTAATCGCGTTCGAGTTCGAGTGCCAAGCACGGTCAGCCCCGTATTTTATGGAGCAATTATTCTCCTGGCGCAATTTTTCGTCGAACGTAGAAACTGTTTCGGTTTGCTCGACCGAGCGGCTGCCCCCGAACGAAGACCGCCCCTAAACGGATTTAAGCGTGTAACGAAGCTACCCCCCGGCAGCGTGTTACGCGGGATCGATTTGCGCGTTAGGGATCTCTTTGTATCCGAAACATTGTGTCCGCGGCGAGCGATGTCGTTCGGTGCGGTTAGACCAGGTATAGGCGTGATAACCGTGCGAGCTGTGCGAGCCTCGGACGGGCGACAAAGGGATAAATAGCTGGGTCGTAAATAGTCGTATCTTCAATGGTGTATCGATGCAGTCGTACGTGGGTGTAGCCGCGTACCTGGTCAAGCCACCGTGTCACTCTATACAGATGCTCTAACTACCGGGTACGCGCTACTCACTGTCTCATCGACGCGAGTTTCAACTATTCACGGCACACCAAGCATGATCGATGCCTAAAGGGCTTTGACCACCGGGTAGAGCCTGCATTGAACTTTGCGAACGACCGTTACGAAGCCGATCAACGATGCGTCCAACCGGTGATCATGTATGGATATGCGTCGATACGATCGCGTGTAAACAACTACTCCGTTGCAAACTGCCACCCCTTTTTTTTTTTTACTGCAACCTGCATGGAAATGTAGAAAGACTGTTCGTCGGCACCTATCGCTCGTTTCAAATACCGGGTTTGGTATTTACGGTTCGTTTATGGGGCATTTCTTCGTACGAACAGGCACGTACGGTCGAATTTTGAATACAGGGATGGTTGTTAGAACGCCTTCCTTTTGGCTACCGGAAGCACGAGTCTAAGGGAAATAACGGAAATCGAGTCATCTTTGCAACGGGAGGGGAACGAGGTTGCGTTCTTGCCTAGGTAGGTGAAAGTAGCCAATAACGATGCAAACAAGTTTTCTTGGACCTCGTAGCTGAAAGCAAAAAAACTATTTCTTTTCGATAAGGGATAGGAAACAGCTCGCTCTGTGCACGGGGATTTTTTCCAAGAAATTTCTCCTGTCGCGACATCAAAGACTGTTCAGCGGTCCGCGTTCGAATCGCGACATTGGCCGACGCGCGCAACTGGCATTCAATCTTTCAACTAATCCTTTGCCGGGAGAAATTTTATTTTGATAAGTCGTACGTACCAGTTTCATGCGCGGACGTCTGCACCCGGGTTCTCGTACACGTGTCTCGAGGAAATTTTCCGAGAAAATTTTCCTTTCATTTCCTAGGGTGCGTCGCGTACTTTATCATTTCTCGTAAAAGGAAGCCGTCCGGTGCTCGAAAAGACAAAGAACCGGTCACCGTACCAAAGAAGAGACTCGCAAAGAGCAACGATATTCGTTTCCCTAACGTCTAACCAACCCCGTCTTCCCCTTGCAAGAAAATTCCCTTTTAATGGGGGGCGACTGTGATTCGAGAGTCCTCTTTGTCCCATGGCTGGCGTAGCAGACGGGGAAGGTGATAGGGGAGCGACGCGAATTGCAACGAGAGGAATACATTTAGCTTTGGCGCGCGCAAACTAAATTTGCTCGCCATTAGCGTACTGGTTACATTTCCGTTAAAAGAGCCGACAGCCACTCGCTTCTTCGTTCCGCGCGTTTTATATCCCGCACCTTCTTCTCGCGAACCGTATACTTTACAATTGCTCTCCGGAACTTTTTTTTTTACGACGAAAGTTGTCTTGTTACCGTGACAATACGGGGGCGTAGAGATTTCCCGCGTGTTTCGCGCGAGCTCCGCCATTTTATTAGCTGTCGACAGTTTATCGACTGCGACTGTTTGCACTTGTCTTACGGCGACCCTCTGGAAAACTTCGCCAAGACCAACGTTCCACGTAAATTTCACGTAAACTCGGTTATTTGCAATTCGACGAAGCAACGTGCTTCACGAGAAACTACGTATGGCTTTTGATCGTGGTTAAATGCAATTTCGCTACCATTTCGAACTACCAGGCTGATACATATTTTACTGGTCGTGCTTTATCTCGTCTGTTAGTATTCGTTCTGACAATGATCTCGAACAGCGTACGATCCTTTCCTACGCGTTTGTATATCTTTGAAACGATTTGAGAGACGGATAGAGCAGGAAATGGGAAACTTTTGCATTGATACGATTGCAAACTGCAACCGCGACCTTCCTTTGCATGAAGTTGCATCGCTCTTCTTACGTAAATCAATTCGTTGGTTTATTTTGCGTGCGAAAGCGTTGGAGGCAGACGACCGGAAAGTCAATAATTCGCGAGGTATTTCAACTTGCTTCTAGCAATGTACGCGGTGAAAACTTTCTTTTTAAAACAGGCGGTATAAACGAGTTCGATCGAGTCGCGTGATCTCAAAATCTGCGAAAGCTGTTCGATGAGATATACAGCTTCGTCCAAGCGGTGCGAAATGAAATACCGCCTACTAAGCCGGGATTAGAACTATACGCGTATCAGGAATACGTGAAAACGACGACAAAGCTCTCTAAAAGCTAATGGCTCTCGCGATGATTTACAATACAGAAGGCGAGCCTCGCGAACCCTTTTCCAGAGAAGCTTCCGGTACAAAACGGCCGGCGAATCCTCTTTCTTAACACCGTACACTGCTATCAAATTGTCTTCCGCTTAATGGACGAGCAATGAAAAGCCGATTAAGAAAAAGCTACGATAATATTTGCGCAGCTTCCCCGTGGCGCCTTTACGTGGCTCGTGGAGTGAAAAATACGTAAGATAAACACAAAGCATGTCGAAGAAACACGCGAAAAAGGCAAAAGGTAGGAGGAGGGTGCACGGGCGAGGGCGAGCAGGGAAAGTGAAGGAAGGGTGGGACAGAGCGGGAAGAAAGCGAGGCTATCGGTTTACTCTATCTACGGGGGGTTGGCTTCATCGTGAATACGAACGAGCTCCTGGTCGATTGGACTGGAGCGCTAATTGAGAAAGTTCGCCGGTACCGCCGCCGGTGTTTCCTTTGGATGAAGATAGCCGACCACCCTCTGGGGGTAAGGCTGCTCGTCTATTCCTCTTCTTTGTGATTAAAGCCTGTTCCTTTAGGCGGGTTTCCAGCGCCGTAGAACCAGGAGGGAAGGAAACGCGGCAATTCTTCCTCGAGTCGACACTGTTCGTAACCGGTCGGACGTTCAGAGCGTCCGTTTCTTTTCCCGGGACTGTCGCCGTTCGATTGTTTACGAAAGAGCGTAACGCCTTTTCAAGAGGGTGGCTTTCGCTCGGCGAGAGTTCGACTTACCGATCGGATGCAGGAAGTAGCGCGACGACGCCAACAGCAGGAGGATCAATTGAAGCGCGCCCATGATGGCTTCGATTCATGTGTCCATCGCGCGTTCATCCACGAGCTCGTCTGCAATAGAAAAACGTGCGGGTAGAGAATCGTGCGATGTTTTCAACGAAACTTGTAGACACCCGATGCTCCTCTCGGGTTACTTTCAGCGGAGATGCGATTCGATCGCAACGGGCAGTTAATTAATCAATTGATCAATTGATTAGAAGATAGCGGTGGCGGCTGCCGAGGCGGAGTTATAATCATCTCGCAATAGAGGGTGCTCGTTTCCCGTAAGTGGTATAGCGGTGGAGCGGGTCTCTTCCCTGTGAAATTCCTAATTAATCCACGATACGCGCAGTTTCGATCGAAAAGCCTTATCGCGAGGGTGCATTGTTAATGCCGATCGATAGCTACGATTCGCATGCATCTACCGCGCGTGCATTCATCCGTTCGAGCCTTTAGCAGGCGAGAGCTCGTTGGCTCGGAAAATGTGTCCGGGATTTCGCGGCGGTGTACCGAGTATCTCAAATAATCCAGGTGAACGAGAGTACCGACCATCGCTCGGCTGGTACAAGTTTGGCCAGCCTCCTCGACGGACCACGGACCGTATACGTTGCGAGCCTACCAGAGATACTCGTGACCGATCGTACCAACATCCCTGCCTCTATGTGGCGCCGTTAATCAAACGCTAACGCGTCTTCGTTCCCTCCGCGCAAGTGTGTCGCCTTTCCGATCGCGTCGACCTTTCGAACCAGCCACCCAGCCGTCGTACTTTAATTTCAGCCACGCGCGGACATTTCAATCGTAATTCCGTTCCTAATTCATCTCTCAGAGCGGCAATTACGCGCGGATAATTGCTGGTTAACGAATTTGTAATCAGACCTGACGGGGATCGATAACGGAACAGAGGCGAAATAAAACTGCGGGTTCCGTTACGCGTTTCGCGTTCGGGCCAATGATTAAATTCGCATAAACTCGCGGGCGTATGAATATTTATCTCCGCGGATGCATTAACGGCGCGCAACGTTACTTTCGCCTGTCCGCGCTTCTCCCGCGCGATAAGCGTAATTAAAATGTTCGCAACGCGCGCCGTGCGCGAACCCCTGTGTCGTTAATGCATCGAAGATGGACGCGTTCGCGATTAAGAGTTCATTATGTGCCGTTCGATTTAACACACTCGGTGGCGGGGTGCAATTAAAATTCTTCCCGCCCGTCTGAAATGATCGCCCGCGTTGTACGGATTAGCCGTTTTCAGTTTCACGCGCTCGAAACCGGGAACGGAAAACAACGCGGGTCCAGTTAATTTCGCAAGTTCGCGTACGAGCTCGTAATTCCCCCATTTAATTAGACGGTACTTTAACTTGTAGCTGCGCTGTGGATACAGTTGCATGCTCCCAATGAAAGCAACCGGTTGGTGGTTGCCGGTATAAATAGAGGCGAGCCAAGGAAGAAGAGGCTGGTTTTGCCTTATCTAGGCGCTTCCTCGACAACGTGCTTGTCTATTCGCTTAAATAATTCTCTTTCAAATAACTTTCAAGGGTAGCTCTTTGTTTCGCGCGTAAATATACCAATGCACCCTTCCGTGACTGTACTCAGACCGGAATCAGACCCATTCTCTAACAGAGGTACCGTCGTTGCCTTTTCTCACATACTCGCGACACTGTCTCATTTCGTATTTTTATTATTTCCGTAAAAAAAAAGAGAAAAATTTAAGCGAGAAAAAAGGAAGCAGAGACTTTCTTCGGTTACAGGAATTCTTCGTAAAATAATGTCTCAATGTGTGCGGGCACAGAGGGTGGCGCTGAGAAGCCGAGGTAATCTCGACGATTTCCAGGTAGAATTATTGGAATTTAAATTTCATCGGGCGCATTTTCGGCGGAGCGTTCCTGAAATGGAATATAAAACACGCAGTTTCTTTGAACGGCAGGGCTGCGACGGTTCTACGGGGCTCCGGTCGAGAAACGCGGGAGACATGAGAAACGGGCAAATTAGTGTCAGCGCGGAAAGCAGAGGCCCGAAAACCTCGAGAGGAGGAAATATACATAAATGTGGACACTTCCATCGCGGGTCACGTAGCTTTCTTTCTTGCATTTGTCGCACTTTTCCCTGCTAACGTAGGAACAAAAAAAAAAAAAAAAGAAGAAAAAAGAAGAGAGCGGCGGAAGAGGTACGTGGCTTTTTCGGTGAGACGTGCCGCCGCGACTTCAAGAAGAACTGCTCAAAGGTAAAGAGCGAATAAGGGAGGGAGGAAAATTGAAGAGGTCGCAAAGGATGCCAGGGTGCATTCACGCGAGGGCAATTAGCATTCTTTTGCCGCACGATTGTCGACCAATCTCTAGCGATTCGTCCCCCTTCTCGCTCGCGCCGTCATCTCCGAAATCCTTAAAGACGCAAAGAACAAACTCGCTGAGCCAACGGACGGCGCTCGTCGCAAATGAAAATATTCAATTAGCTTTAACAAACTGTCCAATCCCTCGGACAGCGTAATCCATAGATTTTCCAGCTTTCCGACTCTTTATTGCCTATGTTACGTACTTATTATCCGCTTCAGCGAACCTTATTACTGCTGCTGCTCCGCTCGTGTTGCACTCCGCGTCCATTTTACAATCACAGAGGAAAGAAAGGAGCTTATTTCTTGTCACCGTTCCGTTATGCAATCGCCGTGTGCAAGAGACTGCAAAATATCAATCCGATACTACTTGTTCCTCGTTGTGTTATCTCTATTCAAGAGACATCATAGCGTGTACTAAAAGATTAATTTAATTCCCGCTACGGGTGATCTATACTTCAATTATTCCTCTGTTCGATGAGCCATGAATAAATATGTCTAACAAACAGCGCGCGACTCGCTCGATCTGTCGTACACGATTGCACGTTATACCGTTGATGTAATATTTAACCCCGTTCGCAATTTCTCCCATAAAAAGAGAAAAAGGGTGGCAGCCTTACGCGAACCCGTGATTTATCGTCGCACGGCTCGAATTATCGATTGCAGTTCCCGCCGATATATTAACGGCGATACGTTCTCGCCGTGGTCGATACCATTGTTACGGGGGCCCTATAATATCCTACATATAGTCGATATCGTTCCGTTTCCGTGCCACGCTCGGTAACGTATGGACGGAGTTCTCTTCTTTTAACTTTTGTTCCCGTGCGCGCCAAGGTGTGTCGGTGGTAGAAACTGATCGGGTAACGAATAGCCTTTGGACATCCATCTATCGCTCAGATTCGAGCAACGCGACCAAACGAAAGGAGAAAACGACGAGCACTGTCCGAAAATAACCCCGCGATTCGTCGGATCAATCAGTCCCAACTTTGTTCCGCGTTCGCTCGTCGATCCGTTCGAGTCGTCTTGATCAATTTTAAAATCAGATATCAAATATCGGAATGGATAAGAAGCAGAGCGCGCGTAAAGCGAACGGGTAGCCAAGGGCTTTCTTTTGGTGGTAATTGCGCGCGGTGAAGCCTTTTTGCTTGAAAACGTCTGCACGCGGCGAGGAAGCCGCACATAGGGATACTTGAATTATGTATAAAAGACGCCGTCAGCCGGCCGTCTTGGCGATGTAACGAGCTGTCGATGTCAAGGCGAGGAACAAGCGTGCAACCCTTGCCACGTAGAATTTATTGACACGTCATAACGAAACAGGATGCTTGTTCGCACCGTGTGCTCCCTTCGATTCGCACCGCGCGATTCAGAGCTCTTCATTTAGTCGGTCGGGACCCCTCGTGTGTCAGCAAGTTATTACAGAGGGTCCTGCTACGATTTCATGCCGAGTAAACCTCGGCTGATGCCGAGGTGCCACCTTGCGAGCCACAGTATCGCATATATTTACATGTTAAAAGGGTTGCGCAGCTTAAGTATCGCCAGGATGCGTATCGATAACGGAACGAGTCATAATCAGGCTCTCTGTCAGAATTCTTGAATAGCAGAACGCAACACGAAACGCTTTTTTTTTCATTCGAGACTTGATTTTCGAGAAAATCAAGTTTGAAGATTCGACGAGCGCGCTTGATCAACCCGACAAAGCGTGCTCTCGACACTTTTTTGCGCGCAACTTCATTTTCCCGGATAAACCGATTCTGAAGTTTCAATTTATTTATTCAATCAGTTCGATCAATTTTTTCGAAAATGAAGCCTCGCGTGAAAAAATAATACTTTACATTCCCGACCTGTTTTTTCATGTAGAATAACCACCTGTCGGTTGTGCCCGGTTGTGTTCGTTTACTCGCTCGCCAAGTGCACTCGTGGAATTTTCAAACTCGATTTTCTCGGGAACGGGGTCTCGAGTGAAAATACGCGTAGTCCTACATTTTCATCTAATCTCCTCTAATCTGCGTTCTTCCGGTCGCGCCACCGCGACTAAAGCACTTTGCTCGACGATGAATTATTAAATACTCGCATAAAAAATACACTCAGTTGTGACACGAGTCTGGAACGATCGATAGATTACAACAAAGTTCACGTACGAGCGAAGCGTTTATTTCGTGGCGCACGAGTGCATCGAAATACTAGGTGAATTAGCTCTCGCGCAAAGAATCGTTTGTAGAGAGCGTTACGTAGATTTTGGTTAATATTTTGACACCAACACAAACGTGGTCAACCAATCAGAAGCGATAGCACCAGACAGAGCCATTTCCCATTCGATGGCCGTCGACCTACGTTTGTGTTAATTCCACAGAATTGCCTAGAATCGATGCAACAGTTTGCACATGCCACGGCTACTATCGATTGATGAAATAGTTGTCATGCTAAAGTGTCGAGTTGAAAGTGAAATCGTTGCGCAAATTGGTCTTGAAAATTGGTGCAATTCTTCAAAAGCTTTCGCTGTCACTTAGAACGACGAGTTTGAAATTCATTTGACACTTTGCGTGCTCCGTTTCTAATTTATTTCCAATCTAGTTCTAATTTACAGCCAGGTAGACGTTTAACGTGTATAGTAGAATGTAATACGGAAAGAGTAGAGTAAAAGTTATTTCAAAAGTAATGAACGCGCACAGTATTTGTGTTAATAATCGCTACGATTACTTCGTCAAAGCTCTTGCAAAACTGGATCAGCCTGCCTCCGTCATCAGGAATTTTTTTAATTCGTTTGCCAAATTCACGTTCACATGGCAAAGTTTTGCCGGAGTACGTTCAGTCTCTTACTGAGAAACGATTGTATCACGCTCCCGGTGAATAATACGATAAACAAGGTCGTTAGCGAGGGATTGGATTCGCGAATAATAAGCAATTAAAACGCGTAGATGGGAAAGACACGTTTAATTTGGAAAGCAAGAAGGCTCTCCTTTTCGGTCAGTGATATTTTCATATTAATGAAGTGCTGCGCACGCCGTGCATAATTATTCGCTCGTTATTTATTCGACGCTTGATAAGCCGAGTCGATATTTCTCGTGCAATGATTTCAATTTTCTCCCGCCATCATTCCACTTGCCTCCTCTTTCCGCGATGGCGTACGTGACTTTTTTACATTTAGCTATTCTTTCACATCTTTCATTTTACGATTCGATATCTCCCCTTTCTTTGAGCCCCGACCATTGTCTAGATCCTTGACCCAAATGTTAGATACCTTATATAAAGCTGTACTACGGCCAGTGCGTTGGTGTCGACGAATGCCACCAGCCAAAGCAGCTTTCAAGCAGCAATTTCAACGAAATGTGCAATTGATAGATAAATACTTTATCGACCTTCTGTTGCAGTCACTATAATTGCGCCATTATCCTCAGTATCGATCAGTGTTGCGATTCTTTCCATTAACTTGTCACGTCTCTCTCTCCGGTTGCCCTACATAAATCGACGCTTACCGGACGCTCGCTCGCTGTTGCTTAGCGCAAAAATCCGCCCAATTCACTGCGAATCGTCCAGGCAATTACAATCGTTCGCATGCACTTGGACGGTTCCGAGCACGCTCGGTTGCCTCGGCATGGAACTTTTCCATCGTATCGCGCCCGTATCGTATCGTATCGTATCGTATCGAGGAAACTTTTGTCGGCAAAGTTTTATCGCTTCCTCCTTCCGCGCTTTCGTTTTTCGCCATTCGCGCGGAGAAGTACGGGAATTAGATGTTATAGAAACAGCGAGGAGATAAAAGAAGAGACAGAGCCCGCCAAGTCGCAGCGAACAGGAGCAGGGGCTCATTGACTTTCAAATCGGCGGAAACGGTAGCGAAATAATCGTTGACCGCTTCCGTCGTTGCCGGAATTGAGTTCCGCATGGACACGCGGCGACTCGGTCCGCGTATTTTCCGGGGAGCAGAGGAACCCACTGCCTCGCGGGTAGCGAAGAAATTAATGGACCGCATCGACGATACGTTGATGTGCTCCGTAAGCAGTATACCGGTTGACGTTTCGTTCGGTCGCGTTACTTCTCTGCCGGTAGTTAACCGAATCGAGTCGTTCGCGATACGACGCAGCTAACTTTGTCCGCGTTAAATCCGCCGGAACATCGACGGATTTTTTTGTTCTTTCTTCTCTCTTTTTTTTTTTTTTTTCAATCGAGCGCGCTCCAGATTAGCTTTACGATCGAATCGAACGCGCCACGTCGACCGACTGAAAGCGAGGCGTTCCCTATCGGCCGCGTGTGCATTATTAAACCGATTGTTCGAGCGTCCACGTTTTTTCGTCGGGACCAACCGGGATACGCTCGTACACGCGCGCGTGTGGCGTCACTATCGATTTCTTCGATGCGATCGTTAATTATTCCATCGGTGAACGCTTCGTCGCTGGCGCTGCGTAACTATCGAATGTGTAAAACGCGGGGTAGATCGGTGTGATTCGATTAGGATGATTGAACGTGGCTAGCATTACGAATTACGGCGCGACGTATCCGTGCATCGGATGTCGTGATTTTGGCGTATGTTTAGCGTATTTAGCGAGTGTGTCGCAATTCAAAACGAATGCATAAACAGCCAGTCAAGATCCATAAAGAAACTACTACGTAGTTGTCATCGAGCAGAGAAGGTACGCGTGTACTTTGATATTTATTTCCTCCCCTACGCTCCCCCTTTGTTTCTTGATGCTCGTGTGCTCGCGTAGAGTCGCAGCCACTCTCGGTTCGGCGCTCCAATCCGCCCAGGGTGCTGGGAATTTTATTTGACAAGCGATGTCTCCTGAAAGATGTCATCCCCTTCTATCTTCTCCCACCGTACCGTCGCGACTTTTTCTGCCCTTAAATTCCTTGGGACGCGAAAGGACGAAGGGATGTCGCGCGTTCCCGTACCCTATCAATGTCAAACTCGGTGAAGAGAATTCCCGAGATTGCGGCTCCGACGAATCGACGAGGGAATGAAAGACGGGCGAGGACGGGACGACTCCTCGAGAGGGTGTCTCGCCCTCGTTCCTCGAGCGGGGCTGAGTTTTCTCACCCGCGCGGAGCGAGCTTCTCTCCCTCTCTCTCTCCCTCTCTCCCGTTCTTCAGACCGAGCGAGAAGCCGACGAGGCGAGTGGAGGCATCTAGGTAAAACGTATATACCACTCTTCATCATTCTTGAAAGGCTCGTGAATCATGGCGCGGAGTTTGATGCGAAACTTCTTGTTCGTTATCAGCCGGCCAATAAAACTCCCGCCAGACGCGGGGCCCACGGTTTTTCGGTGCCTCGAATCAGTTGGAGCCGCTACCTACCGGTGATTAATTTCTTCCGACTGCCCGCCACGTAGGCACAGTAATAAGAGAGGGACACGCTTGGATGGGGTTTGGGCTGGCAGGATTTCGCGTGAACGTACGCAGATTGAGCAAGAGGCGGTGCCAAAGGAGGATGCTCGTAGGATGGTCGAGGACGCGGAACCAAAGCCTGATAGGTTTGACGGGATTTAGTGCTTGTAATGCCAAACTCGACGTCTGGTGTTGCGGTCGGCTTTGGCTGACGTATTAGAGAAGGTCCGCTGGGATTATGGAGGTGGGATAAACACGTCCACGTTCTAAACTGCGCGACACTTTCGGAGTTACGTAGCGTGGGCCCCGCGTCTCTCCCCTAAACGTACCGAAAGCTGTTATTCGTATACGTAATTCGAAGCAAATGCCCCGAGTCCACGCGAGCGCGCGTTTCACGAGCCGCAGCACGGTCAGGTTTCCCAGCAGGGCGGCTGAAAAATAGCCGAGACGATGGCCCAACGCCGGTTACGATGCTCTGGTGGTCGATTGCGCGTGAAAAGGCTCGTTCTTCGTGCGTTTGCTCACTCGCGATGTCAAAGGCAATCGGTTTTGCAACGGTATCTAAATCCCCGCGATCCGCGGTTTGGTCACACCGCGGAGTATTTATACGACGCATATATCAAAGGGAGCCGCGAAATTCGCGGGCGTGGACCGCTGGCCGCTGCTTTTTCCTTCGATTTTTGCGCGCCGCTTGGACCGCGCGCGGCTACACTTTAAAACTGCAGTCGCCGGCTGCATACTCGATTGCCATTTTTCGAGTTCGCGCTCATTCCGGCCTCTTTCGTATTCTATCCCGTTCGAAAGGGCTGCATTATAGATCGTGTGAAATCCAAGTGTTTGACCCCAATCGAATACCCGGCTCGCGAGAGAAACAGACAAGGGGGAGGAGCGGGAGATATAGAGTCGGATAAGTACGGACAGATACAAGGGCGGGGGGGGGGGGTGGAGACGTCGCTGAAATCCCATGCGAATCCGATGGGCCGCGGGAGTGGAGTGCATCGATCAATAAATCTCGATACAGATAACACTTATGTAAACGCTTGAGCATGTAAACTCTCTCGGCTCCAGTGGACAGCTTTTTGTGCCTTTTACGCGTGCCGCGGAAACTTTGTTGCTCCCCTTTATCGTCAAGTGGGAGCCGGTTGTTTCGGTCGTGTCGTCCAGCGTTGAACAACTTCTAGTTTTCTCCATAACCAACGCGACCGGCATCGCGGGTGAATTTTGAATAAACTGGGGAATCAGTTAATTAAACGAATAGAGGTATTAAGGTGAAAATAATTTCGCTCTCCAATTTGCTCCACGATATCGCGTAGTTTCGAGTATCGGATAGAGCGGGATCGAGCGCAGGATCGGTGGATTAAGGGATTAAACGTTTGGCGTGGGAAATTGAAGTGCAGCTAGAAAGGGTTAAGCAAATTTTTCGCAACTGGAAATTCTGCGCTCGCGACTGCTAACACAGGGCGCGGAGTCGCGGGAGCGTGAAAAATGTCTTCAGTTCTGCAATAAATGCTGGAATTCGGACGGTTGTTGGTACGTTGTAAAATACAATCTGCGCGAAACAACGGAAAGATAATGAAAGCGCAGTGTACACGAAAAACGAAGACAGAAAATGGGAGGAGCAGAAACAACAGAGATTATTCCGAAGAGGCGTCCCGTATATTGGCTCGGGAAGTCTGCTGCTAGCTGCGTAGAGGATTGCTTATTAGCCTTTATTGTGATTAAACAAAATTACGCTGCGAAATTATTACAACGCTACTGGTTTTATCGCGTAGTTAAAAATACGCAGCTTTTGAACACCAGTAATATCATTCCACTTGTACGATGGTACAACCAGACGGAGTTTGCGATTACTGTAATTAATTATAACGTAACTGTGTTTCACGTGTAATACGCGCATGTATCGTGCAATTTTTTCAGCGTTTTAAATAACGATTTTTGGAACATAACACTTTTTTAAAATTTATTTTAATAAGCGAAACAAATATGTAATTATTGTAGGATATGTATCTCTTTCTCCAAAGCTACTTACTTCAATTCTTTTTAATGTTTCACGTGCTCTTTGCCAACGATATTTTCGAACTTCGCACTGCAATTTTCCTTCACATCGGCTTTCCCCCTATCGGGTTAATTATGTCCTCGCGATTGTGCCAGTTTTATTTCTCAGACACTCGTTGGGGCATGTCGGGATAGAAAAAAAAGAAGAAATTATTAGCAGAGCGCTTGGCAAGGCCGAGACATAGGTAAACGAGAACACTAAAAATGGTCCGGCAGTCAATCGAATCAGATTCAGTGCAATTTTCTTGATTGAACTCACGATGGATCGCTGGAAGGTGAAAAAGTTCGGTTGGAAATTTTTCTTCGCTGCACGTGCTGGAAAGGGGCTATCTGGTCCCTCCGTCGTTTTCTTCGATCGTCCCGCGATTGCTTTCCTTGTTGTCGTTTTTTCATTCTCTTCCACGTTTTACGTCCGCCCTGTTTTCTTTTTTTCTCTCTGGGCGTGACGATTTATTCTACGTTCGAACGTTCCTGCGCTCGATGATCGAAAATATCAGCGTCGCACGTGAGCGTTCCTCCCCTTCGAGGGCTACTTTTAAGCATCTCCTTATGCCTTACTCGCGGATGATCGACTCGATTTTCGTGGCGATTCGTTAAAGCGATGTAACAAAAACGTAATGGGGGAGGATCGCGCTCGCGTTCGAACGATCCGACGTTGAGCAGACCGCGAACGTTCGACTCTTTCGCGATCCGATATCCATTATCAAGATTCCGAATGTCTGGTTTACGAGTGTTTACCAGCAGGATTTCCTGCCGGCTCGCACGTTAATGGCAACCTAACGATTTTCTACAGCGCCATTATTCATCGTCGTCGGTGCACTATAAAGTTCAGCCACGGTCGTCCGGGTTAATGGTGGGTTGCGCCCAAGTAACGGCCCTTCCCTAAATCGAGTATTAAATCGTTCTGCTAACGGAGGACGATAATTTGTCGCCCAAGGGCAAGTGTTAAGTCCCGCCGGACTTACGCTCAGCTCCGCCTGTTTGTCTTTGACTAGTGAAAACTTTCTACCTACGCCACCCTTTCGACTGGAAATCGGCGATCGACGCGATTCGAGGGACAGCGAAGCTTTACGCGGAACATTTAACGCCACGGTCGAACGGCACTCGAAGCGAAAGGCGGCGGAAAATTTTCAACGACGGCGTCAGCTCGGTGTTTGAACTGATCCGATATGAAGACGTATGGAAGAAATTATCGGTAAAGTCTCGATAAGGTTATCAGACTGATGAATGTGCGGGCACGCGACGCGGAAACGCGGAAGTTCGTGGAAACCGTGGTTACGAGCAGGAGGTAAAGTCGAACGCAAATATGGGTGCAGTGGCTCGTGAAAATTTGCTCGCCGCGTATTTGTCTTGATGTGGCGGGTTATTATAGGATGATCAAGCCATTGAGCAAGTCGGAGGCCGCGTATTTCTCCGTGGCCGTGTTCAAATAAGTCCCGAACGTGGGGAACGGTCGGGCGAGCTGGTATCGTTCGTCGCGAACGCGTGACGCGTCATTCGCGGACCGCAATTTTCCCTCCAACTTCGCGGATCGCAATAAACGGTCGATTCAATTAACCGATTCGTCGCGCGGCGCACCGTGCAGCCCGCGATTTGTCGTCGATTATAATTGCACGCACTCGCGGACGTTCGTTTCGCTCGTTCGCGTCGTCCCCATCATCTACGTCGACTGGTCGAATCGTGCCGCGAATTTCGTCAACGGAAAGAGCCCATTTGTCCCGCTATTCGGCCATCTGCATTTCGACGTTGCTTCCGCAACGGACAGGACCGTGGCGGCCCGGTGACGCTCGCGAGCCATCAAAAATTTCGCGGAAGCGGGACATTCGACAGCGTTTAGTGCTCCGTCGAAACGAGCCGCGTCGCGTTCCTCGAGGATCGCTTCGTTTCGTCGATTCATTTCGCGAATGTCCGCTGGGAGAGCGCGGGCGTACACCCGGCGAATGAAAGTAGCATCCGAGCCGAATGAAAATTTTGCTCGCGATAACAAAGTTTTCTTGCCCCGTCGAGTTGGAAGACACTGTCGCCGGCGCGGAGGGGTTGAAATTTATGACGCCCGTGATTGCGAGTTTAAATAATAGGAACCGAGTATCGTGTACACTCTATCGGTTAACGGAGGAACAAAATGATCGTTGATAATGATTAAATAAATGAGTGAAATACTCGAATCAACTTGCACCGCTATCTCTAATTGCTCGTTGCACGTAGCAGCGAGGAGGGTGGAGGTTTAGGGGTGTATCGCGCTGCTGCATATTATCGTGGGAGAATGCTGGCTTTATCGAGCCGATTTATTTAAGCCGTATCATCTTTTACAAGCAGAACTGCGGCTATAGAGAGACATCAATTCTTACAACGCAGCCGTAACAGGATACGATGATAAGGGCGGAGCTCCCGATAAGTTGAAACAACTACAGCCAACTGCGAGGTACTAACCCGCACCGCGACCGCACAACTGTCACGCAACTAAATGCGACCAGATAGCGGGAAAGTGAGAGAACCGGTAGGCGCAATATCTTGACACTGTATTTACAAGTTAATCGTGCCTCGCGTAACGAGCTCGGCGGAATTCGGTGTTTCGTGAAAAAACGGGGATGCGCGGAGAAAAAGCAAAAAAGGCCGCTTGTTCCTTCGCGACATTAATCATCCTCGTTTTTTGTCGCTGATAAGCATGAATAATTAGCGCGACGCGGCATTCTGGTGCACGCCAGGAGCCGCCATATTTTTTCGCACCGCGCTGACATTAATTGTCCGCGGGAAAACAGTTGTAATCAAATGAAATTCGCGTAAATCGGCCAGCAGCGGGGAAAGATTCAACCGGCTGAGCGAGATAAAATTAGCCGCTAATCGGATAATGAACTGAATCTTATTCACGTGGAACGCTAAGGCAATCAACTTATACGAGATTGCAGCTACCAGACGATGCCTCGCGATCGATCGGCCGGGCAGCGTTCCCGTTTTCGACCATCTCGTTCGGCTTAACCGGCGGAATTCTTCAGTTTGTAACGGACACAGAGATTGCCCGGGCGGCAGCCTGCAGTAAACGAAGTTAGCGGTTGAGGTTTCGCGCGCGGTTTATTAAACGTTCAAATTGCCTATTGTTCCCTGCCCCGAATTGGATTCTTGCGCTCGACCACTTTTTCGACACGGAGCTACCCGTTTATTGGACTTTGCTCGGGAGCAAGCTCGAATGTCTCTGCCCGGGACCATCTGTCGGCGTAAACAAATCGAACGCGAGCAACGCGGTGTCGCGTCGGCGTTAAATTCAATTGCCCGGTAATTTTTTCCTCCGGCCGATCGGGCCCCTCGACGGCGCGGTCGTAACGAAATCGACGCTGTAAAATGGAGAATATTTGCCCGCGCTGTTTCGAAACGATTTCGAGCGGGGCAACGCGATTTCCGGAGGAGCTCGACTTTTCCTAGTTCTGGTCGTTATTGAAATCCCGCGGGGATAGCCGCGGTTTTGCGTAATGATCGGCTTTGTGTAACGTCCTGTTTCGGTTTTATGAATCGAGATCGATCGAGGCGTCGCCGATCGGAAACACGAGAACTTTTGGTCGAATGGTGATTCAGTTCGCCGATTTTCACTCGCGAATCTTTGGAAACGTTCTTTCAGATACGTTTGTCGTTGAAAGTAAATCAGCGTAGAACCGATGAACGCGTTATCGAGACCTCGTTCTATTATCGCACGCTAGGTACGAGCTGACTGGCTATCGAAGCACCGATTTCTGTTTCAGATGCCATTTATGATAACGTAGGGTGGAGATACCGATCTCCCGGGTAAAACAAGCCTTATGCAAGTTCGCGTACGCGCGCCGGCTGACCTCCCGGGGCAAACAACCCCTCGGAATGGCAGCGCCGTCAGATCCGAGGGGTCGATACGTCCCTACGGATCCCTCGCTTTAATATCGTTTGTACGGATCCGATGTTATTAATGAGATCGCGCGGGATAAGAAGAACGGGTCCATCGAGATGCGGACCTATGGATTCCACTTCGATCCACCGACTTCGAAACCCGTCCGATTTCTTGCGAGCATTTCAATTTGCGCTCGACATTTGTCCCAGAAAAACCTATCCAACTTCGCTCTCTCTCTCTCTCCCTCTTTCCCTCCCCGCTTTTCATCCCTTTTATCTCTCGAATTTGAGATCGCAGGGTCGTTCGATGTTGCAATTAATACGCCGCGGATTTGCGATCGTAAAAATAATTGGAATTTTGCGATTTCGATCGGATGGAACAGCCGCGGTTCGGAGGTCTCCCCTGGTTTGGTTCGAAACGCGTTGATGTATCCGAGGGGTAGATACTTATATAAGTACATAGAGCAGTGGGTACGAACACGGGGAATGGCGGAAGGGCGGAAGATTTCGATCGAGAACCAGTCGCCTATTCGAGAGCTCGTTCCGGCGAACTCCATTTGACCGAGTCGCGAAATCCGTGGAAGAATGCAGCAATTTTTTCGCCAGTTCGTTGCTCCGGATGGTCAGTGCGGGGGACAGCTGGGAAGATGATTCGAACCGCGTGCAGGATACGATCCTCGTATACGTGGCCATCGAGGGGGTGACTTAAACGACGGCCGAGCTGAATCGAGGGCGGAAGTGCAAAACCCAAGGAAATGGAATATTCCGCTTGGATATTGGACGGACAAGGAATCCCCAGGGAAAATGATAGTGGCCCGCTAGTTCCAAACTGTGACGCGAGCAGTCGTTCCACCCTTTAGTTGCGACTCGCCTCCGCAGAGTTAGAATCGCCGAAAGACTCTGTCCGAGGGCTGAAATTATCTCCCGTAGAATTAGTTTGAATCTCGTTAAGCGGTAATGGTTAATTCGAAAGCTAATCAATCGCACTCGCCGGCCCCTCTCGCCTCGTGTGTTTACAAACATCCTCGCGCATCTCGCAGCACGCACCGCGTTCCATAAATATTTTACTCGCCAAATGGAACGATGACTTGCGTCATTTTTTTTGCGCGCGCGGAGACGCCGCGATTCACTTTGCTGTCGGATGTGGCGAGCGTAATAAAAAGCCATACCGGAAACGGGCAGGGGAGTCCGCGAACGACGTCAGAGGGAAACAGAATATTCTACTCCGTCGGATATCGGATAAACGAGGCGGGAGTATGCCGGGGAAACGATAACTGACTTTGCGAGAGCGTCTCTAACAGAGACCACGGCGTGCTTGGTGAGTCGACGGGGACGTTTGCTACGCACGGCTCTGTTCCCTTATGATCACGATTTCCCGGCGAAACTGCGGAATACAGGCAAACTCTTCCCAGCTTTTACGATCCCCTGCCTCAAACTTATGGAGTCGCGCGAAATAGCTAACGACAGCGATTTCATTTTCAAGAATCCACGCAGCGGCCCGCGCGTGCACGAGAACTCGTAATCGTCGGTTCATCGAGCGTGGCCCCGTGAAAAATGCCGGACGAGAGACCTCGCGAAACACCCTCGTGACACGAAAGAACAATGGGAAGGCAGAAGTCCGGCTGGGTGAATAGTTGAATTCCAAGCGAGAGGCGAAGAGGAGCGGCATTCAGACCGCAGATGTTGGGACAACGGGGGCTTGGGATGGCACGGCCTGGCCAGGGCTTTTTTATGAGTTTCCAGCGCGAAACTTGCATTTCTTCGCTCCGCGAGCGCAACGCAAGGGAGTGGAAGGATGACGGAACGTCGGTGGGGGTGAAAGAGCGGAGCAGCGCGGGAGGGAGAGAGAGAGAGAGAGAAGAAGAAGAAGGGGTCGAGGAAACTACCACCCTGCTGGTTTTATTCAAATTTTCTCCGAGCGAAATATCCACTTCCTTCGAGCTCTTCCTGCCTTCCTGTTCTTTCCCAACGGGGTTAGTCCTTTTGCATTCTAGCTAGCCGATTCAGGCGAAAGCGCGGTGTCAACGAGGAGGCAGATGCGCCGCACCCCTATTTTTCCCCGCTGCGTCAGTTATGCGCACTTTTTTTTTGGCACAAAATTCTGACTTTTCCGACTACCTGCGAGTATCAGACATTTTTCTTCTCTTTTTACCATCGAAAAATACCGTAAGTTCTCTTCCGCAGCTTTCGCTTTATCGACGTTTCATCGTTTTATGGATCGTCAGTTAATCGCGCCTCGTGTATCGTCTACGATCGATAGCGTACTCGTTAGGCACTCTCGTTAGGTTTCGCGTTCCCGTTGTCTTCGTTCCTTTACCATATTTCGTCGTTCGAGCGAGGAAATCCCATTTCTTCGATACAGTGGTTTGCTAACGCGCTGGATCGTACCGACGCGCTTTGTGTTTTTCAATCGATCACGTTCCAGTAGACACGGTTCCGATATGGTTTGAGAAATTGACGGGCCATGTGATGCAATAATCGCTTGAAAATTATCCTCTCGCGCGTTTCAATTCGATGCGGTCCGAGCCGATATCTTATACCCCGCGGATGGATTAAGCATTGTTGCCGACAACAAATAAAACACGGGTTCGTGATTCGTTTTCGATTTCTCTCCCGCGTACGAAGGGGCATTTATCTCGCGATGCAGCTGCGAGGAACCACTCGAATCTAATCAGAGATCCATTCCACCGAACACTTTCGTCTAACACGCGTTACCGTTTGCGTCCTCTGCGCTTTCCCTTCGAACGAGAGAGTAAAACGATTATGTTTATCGTTAAATGAAATTTGTGCGGTGCATATCGTTGCAGAGCTTTGCTCGCATGCATCGTCAAATCCGAGCACGTCAAATTCCATGGTTAATCGTGTCCAATAAAATGCGACGCTGGCGGAAGATTCTTGGGATTTCGTGGATTACCGTCGGTTTTGTTTTCCCTCCTCGAGTCGAACACCTCGGCTCTGAATTTTTCGCTGCAATTTAACCCGGGATGAAAATGACGGACATTTCCCGCGGCGCGATTACTCTTTTTCCGGGCAGGAAGAAACAAAGCCACGGGACTGAAGGTACATGTCGAGTTTGTTGGATGGGTACTCGAGTTTTTGCTGCGAGCGCGAGCATTCATGGGCATCAAAGAACAAGTAAACGCACGAGATGCAACACGATAAGATCTTAATCGAATTTTATAGAAATTCTATCGAAGAAGTTGTAGAAATTTATCGCGTCACGCGGCATCGTCGAATATTTGCCGCGAATTAATTATCTCGTGGAATTCTAAAAACACACGCGACATCCTTTAAATGAATGTAACGGCGAGAATTGTTCGCGATAGAACCGGCTGTCCCACGGTAGTTTGCTACCGACTGTCGCGAGGGAACTTATAGAATAGAAATCTGGTCACGTAAAGGACCGTATCGGGCCGGCATTATTAAATTATACAACACTCTCGTGGGCCAGGAAATAGCATATTTTGCGGTCCTCTGTACAACGTGTCGAATAGAATGCGTTCGCGTGTTCGTTGAAACAGATTTTCCCCGGGAAATCCTGTTCATTTCTGCCGCAAAGAAGCGTCGAATAACTGCGATCCGTTGTCGGAGCCCTTCGTTTTCCCCACGTTCCGGCAAACAGAGTTATTGCGCGGATATCTCGCGCAGCAATGAACGAGAACAGTGTACATAATAGCTTATCGATAGGTTCAAAAGCCGTAAAGCTAGTTTACAGCTACATTTTATTCCATTTTATTTAAAGCTAACATTTGCAGGGCTATACGGATTTACGTTCCTCTAAGCGCTCGATCCTTGAAACGAGCCATTCGTCGATTCCTCCGCCACTCCATTCCGGGCAATTAATACACTGGCAAGGGATCAGTGTAAGCGTTTCGAGTAATTATCTCCCGCGTGTAGTTATGGTATCGAAAATTGTCTCGTGTGTACCAGGCGCCACTGTGATTTGTGGCATAAAGTTTGCAATTTGTGTAGTTGCTCCGTGATAATGCTCGAACGAGGTAGCGGCGCAAACTCGACCTCGAACGCTCGAGGAACGCGTACTTCGACGGTAATTATGACCCGAAAATGAATTTTTCTCCTCTCTTTCTGTGCACGGCCGAGCTTATCACGGTTTTAGGTGGCACAATGAACGGCCGCGATTGCTTCCACCGCGGAAATTCTAAAGGCGAAAATTTCTAATTTACTTTCGATGGCACCCAGTTACGGATCGAGCACCAGGAAAATCACGGTACTGTTCTCGAAGTTGGAAAATGTAATATCAGTCGGACTTATCGCGTCGGGACAGGAAGTGTAAACGAATTCCGGATTATGGTCTAATGGAGGTTCTTACCGCTTATCGTTCGACGAAATCGTGAGCCATTCTTCGTACAGGCATCGTCCTTCGCGTTATTATTCCAAGTCTTCGTATCTTTCGCGTGCCGCAGCAGGTCCCGTGTGAAACTTTCACGCGTTTACCATCCTATCGCCTATCCCCTCTAAAAGCAACAGAATTTCCTCGCGTTCAAAAAGAAACACGCAGGCGAAGAGACCAACGGCGGCAGGATGAATAATGAGAGCAAGCACGCGTTAAATCGTTGGCTCGATAACGCAAAGGACGGGATTGAATAAAAAGAAAAAAGTGCTCGCGTTCTCCGCGTGATTTACAACGGGGGTGTTCCCACTCGACAATGCTCGGGCGTAATCTTTGCGAGGGAAACATGTTTGCAATTTGTACGGCAATTCTGAGAGATAATTATGAGCCAGCGGCGTCTATACGGCCTATACGGCGTTAGGTTGTGCTTCGCTCGGGAGACGGGACAATTAGTCTCTAATTACAGGGATTGAATCCATTTGCGAGTCGCTGGCGGAACGCGGAATAAATTGGAAATCATTGGAAGAATTACACAGCCGGGTACCGGGATTACGCGGTTGAAGGCGGAAATCCCGAGATACGCGCGTCATAAATGCTACTATTTCGCGTAGTAGTCGAACGCATACATTTTCTGGAGCGATGATTGGTCGATGGATCGGAAACGGCAAATGGATCGTGAAAGCGATAAAATTGCAATGGAAATGAAATTCTTTCGACCCGCAGACATTGTTCTCGATCGAGCTTCAAATGGACAGAAAAATGTGCGCGTGCATGTGAAAGCATATATCGTGTATGCAAATACACGCGTATATATACTCGCGTGTGCAAAAGGGCGTGCAAAGGTGACAGCTCCCGACAGTTCGTCGGGCGACGCGAATGCCAGCGTATCGCAGCGTCTTCTAGGAGCGTCGAGAAGAAATCTTAAATGCACGATCGTCCTCGAGGTTTCGCACGAATTTTACGCGCGACGCACAATTTGTACACGCATACAGAGGCGTGTGCCGAATCTACCGTGAGCGCACGGTCGGATCACGTTGGACGATCTTGCGTTCGAGGAGGGCGACGTATCCCAGGAAGCTGTGCGGACGACGCGAGGCGAGGAGCCAAAGGCTCGACGGACGCCGCGAGATTCGAGGCGACGAACCGCACGGAACCGTTCGATCGCGAAGAGGAAGACGCAGGCGAACGGGTCGCGTTGCCGCGTTTTTGGCGCGAGGAAAATCGTGACGATGCGCCGTGGCGAGGAGACCGCGAAGCCGCGCGTTTCAAGTTCGGCCGACGACTGACGAACGTTCCTGGGCTCGACGCCTGCGCCCGTTCCCAGCCAGCAGCACACCTTGACGCGTTACGGCCCTGCTCTGCGCGGATCACGCCTCGCCGATGCATCCAGATTACCGTCCACCATATCGTCGCACAAGGATTCCCCTGTACACGGGGAACGCGAAACTCCAGCCGCAGGAGGAATGGTTTAACGCCGCGCGGCCCTCGCGACGCCCGCGTCGCTCTTCGGCCAAGCAACTTGGCCGGTTCGTTATATCGTAAAACGAAACCCCGGCCGCCGTTTCAGCAGACTCGCGCGATGCATATTTAAACGTTTCATCAGGGAGGCACGAGAACACAGCCCCGCGATCGGTCGACTTTTATCGCGAGCTACCGAACGAAATTAGAAGGACAGTGGAACGGCGTGCAAACGAGAAGAACGGCCGCGGTAACGTCGACGTTTGACCGTTGTTTGAGATTAAAATTAAGTCGCGGTTCGTTTCGCGCTAACGAGGCCGCGATCCTTAATTGGGACGTAGCCATCTGAAACTTGATGAAAATTCTTACGCTGCCAACCTTTTTCCACCCTCCGTCTTCCTGCTTCCTCCGCGTTAGCGCGCCCTCTGCGCGTTGATAATTCGAATTCTTCCGCCCGCAAAGGATTAACTCGAGATTAATTAATTTCTCGACACGCGGAAAAGCGGAGAAGTTCGAATCGTGCGGGAGAGGGCATCGACGAACGGAGTCCGCGGGGTCGGAATCCACGGAAGATAGAATGTACGAAAGTTGGAATTCTCTTGCGGGGATTTAGGGGAGGACGTGAAAGGGAAATGAAAAAGGGATCCCCGCGAAAATGCTCCTTTCCTCGGGCGTCGGTGTTTCTCTCTGTTGGATCCGTGGGTCCTGTAACAGATTGGCAGTGGAAATGACGGGTCAGCGTTTTCCCGGCAGGTGTGGAGTCGCGGGGGAAGAAGTGGCCGGATTAAAAGGCTCCCTTCTCGGTCGGCCGTGATAAGAGTCAGCATCTTTTTCTAGGTAATATTTCACGTCATTACACACCATTTCCCCGCAATTAAGATTTGAAAATTTCGATGGGACGCGGTTTATCGAGAGCGCGCCGGGCGCAACCCCTTTTTCCGGAACTCGAGGCGTCTTATGCCCGTGGCACGCCAACGCTGCCTGTCGTTACCACGTTTTCTGCCTCGCTTATTATTCTTCCCAGTTACCACGGATAATGTCCTTAACGTGCAAACGAATTGCGCCCCCGAGTTTTACGCCTCTCGCTGCTACGAGTTATCTTTCGACGCCGCGACAATTTCGGGGCTGTTGGTCCGCAGCTCGCGGAACTATCCAATGGATTCTGCTTAATAAATATATTTCAACTGTTTCGCGATAGAGGGTACCCAGTGTTATAGCCCGTACGATATTCGTTTACGCACCACTTAGTCAAGTGCACTCGCTGAATTTTCGAACTCAATTTTTTTTACTTCGCTTTCGAGTGCGGACGCAGTTTTCGAGTGGCGCGCTGTATCGCGCGATAACAAACTTGTCGAGATCCCGAACCGTTGCCGAAGAATCTCGATGCTTTAATTTCGACCGCGCTCCCGCTGGCTCGTTCGTCCCAATCGGACGACGAAAATACGTTCGTTACTCGAAAGTGGCGGAACGACCGGAATCTTTTCCGAGGAGACAGCCGACGGAACTTCTGCCCGACGGTTGCATCGGCAAATGAAACTTTAGCAACTCGTCCCATACATTTGCAGGAATTCGCGTACCCCTATTACCGGAAGTACATGCCGGTGATCGTCTCGAGGCTTGTAATTCAGATTCCTTGAACGTCGCTACTGGATGGCGGGGCTGCAAGGTCGAGCGAGGGAATCGTATGCACCTCGACGTTTTCTAAATTCCCTTTCGCGAATCGAATCGGGCGCTCGGCTATAGATGTGGGTCGCGTCGCTCGAAAGACTATATGGGTTTTCCAACGTCGACATCTGTGCGCCAGCCATTTCGCTACTCGAGTCAAATACGCTCAGGTTCAAAGGGACTTTACAACCCGATGGCTGGCGTATCTTGCTCGGGGGTGGGAAAAGTTTCCTCGGTCACTTTTTAACGTTTAGGAATAAAAAACTTCGAGTTACGCGAAAGTTTTCCACGATCCCTTAATCGATCCGTTTTTGCGGCCACGTTGGAATGGAGAACAGTGTTTACGGCCGTGTAACGCGCGCGTATACGAGATCGTTGATGGCTCGATATCATTCGAGATGGTGGACGTTGATACCCGTCCCGCGTTTTATGCGTCCACTTATGACCATCAATTTCCTCCGGCTCCCGATCGATGCGGTTCCTTTTCTAACCAATTACACACCGACGGCCGCGTCAATCGACAATCCCGTTGTCATTTATAAATGATCGTGACCGTCGATATTTACTCGCCACGAATCGAGGTTGCGTTCCTCTAATCAGGACTCTTCTTCGGTGTACAGACCTGAAAGTACATAATCGTATCGATCGACGCGAGGATCGTCCATGTTAGTTTATGCGACCGTTCGCGCGTCCGAGTATCTCTAGTAATTTGATTAAATTCTCCGAATTCTCCCTCTCTCTCTCTCTCTCTCTCTATCTCTGTGCATGCTTAATAACCGAAGAACAAACATCGTTATGGAAAATATCGTTTATTCTTTCGATCGTCGATTCTGAGCTAATTATGCGCGATTTTATACGGACAAACTGAACTGTTTTTGCGCCAAACGTTTCGTTATCGATACTTTGCGCCGTGTTTTCAGAATAATAATAGATGCTAGCCGTTTCACTGGGATCTGAAGGGGGAGAAAGGGGCGTTTAACGCTTTACAGGGCCCGGATAGACGTACCTCTCCCTATGAATTTCCTTGGCTACGCTTCGGTTGAAAAATGCGGGTGAATAATGAAGTTGTTTCATAGACGAAACGCGTCCCGATGGGTCCCGTATTGGAAACCTCGATAAAGGAGGGGTTTTCCGTTAAAGGAAGAATTCATCGTTCCGCTGGTAGGAGAAATTTAGGTCGCAGGTAAATGAGTTCCGCTTTGTCCTTTGTAAATCGAGCAGCTGAAGCGTGCGGTCGGGTATTATTCGAAGCGGAGATCGTGTACGTAAGGAGTCGTTTGATTATTTTCTAATACTACTTGTGTGGCAACAGTGCACCGACCCATCCTCCCTTGGCGGGGAGAAAACTAACCTTGGAAGTTGTGCAAAGAAGCTGGGAATAGGACGCGAGAGAGTGAAGTTGATTAACGAATGGTACGATCCAAGGATACGTGGGCCGACCGCGAAACTTCCTGCGGGTTTGTAGGACGTGAGATTCCTGTGGGGCCAAGTGCTCTTTCTCCCTCGCGCTCTCTTATCCTTTCTCAAGTTCCCGACGGCTCCACGCATAGCAAATTTATCGAGGCTTTTACAGCGGAATTTGACTAAGAGTTTTCGCAGAGACAGACGCCACGCGAAGCGTTCCAATCGATCGGGCACCATCGTTTCTCGCAGCTGGTTAGAAGTGCTCCTACGCGGAACGGCGAGTCGAACGTGTGGGTTAATCGCGATAAAATGCGTCTGGCATCGTCGAATCCATTTTTGTCCACGAAAAACTCATTCCTCGGAGGAAGGCGATGCATCTTCGTGGCACGGGGAAGCCTCGGGAGAGCCGATGCAATTCAAAGATTAAACGCACGTGGACGGACGTGAATCGATGGAGGTGGTAGATAACAGGATGTGGAGCTCACATGCACCACGCAACCGCATAATTGGAGGTTATTTGTCAGTCACCCGAGAGTCGTTTAATGTCATTTAGAGGCCCCGTTCGAGATTGACTCCGAGGCACTTTTCAACCACCCCTGATGATGAAAGAAAAATATCGTCTTCTCTGCAAAAAATCAGGGTCACGTTCGTTCTTTTAAACGACACTCTCTATATTGGGGTGCTCATAAACGTCGCGAATGGAAGAAACAATAATCCCGAGTATGGCCCGGTCGTCTGGATACGGTGACGTCCTGGCGAATCGCACTTGTCGTGTCATAGGATAAAATGAAATTGCTATAGATCGTTTATCGTCTCGGATAAATAGTGGCAATTTCGTTTCGGCGCCGGAAAGCAGCAGGAGGAACGTCGCGAGAACGAATGAGCTGGCTTCTCTCTGTCTCTTTCCAACTGTTATTCAACGCCAACAAAATTTTAACCCTTCCGACTTTCCGCGCTTTTCCCTCGCGGTCCTCTTCCATTCATATTCAGGTCAACTTTTACTATCTGGCGTTTTTTAAGTTTTCCTTCAGCTTATTGTTCTCATTTTTCGTAACCACTCTTTGGGGAACCTTCCACAATACCAGCTCGGATACAACCGTAACTTCACCGTTGACCACCGACCGGACCGTTTCGCGACTGTTATTCAGACGACGAGAAGATGGTTCTTTTGAAACGTCACGTCGAGTTATCGTTACTGCAAATGGAACGGACCTTTTATTTGTCTTTGTCCCCGATTAATTGATTCGAACGCTCCGTTCTCGACTAAAAATCTGCCGTTACGTTAACGAACTTTGAAGCACCGTACGAACGTGGAAGCGTCCGCGAGCTTTATATACCTTTTGCAATGTTTATCGAAACTGCTTTTTCTCCACGGCTAATTGATATTTACGGGTGCGTCGCGTGCATTTTTCTAGTTAGAGGAACGGGAACGTTAAGGGTATTAGAGAAAGAGAATTCGTTCCATTTTGCAGGATCGTGAATCACCGATAAATTGGCTTTGATTCCTATTATTTCGTACCGCCAGTTGTTTGCCCAGCAAATCCGTATTTACTATAGTAAACTAACGCGTTTTATTACGGAAGATCTACGTTTATCGATATGTTTCTGGTACATGTTTTCACAATTGATCCATTTTCCATCGGATAAAATCTGTTTCGAAATTTCCTCTACTCTTTTCGCGATACGTATGCACACGCGTGCACTCGATCCGATATCATCGCGATATCCAGCATTACGTTTTTGTCGAAAAATGGAGATGAAAATTATGTTAACGCATGAATATCGTTGCGACGAGTTGAGTGTAATATCGATTTTAAAAATCGTCGATGTGCATCCATTGAATCGTTACAACTTGAGCGCAAATCCAATGGAATGAAGCCATTTGCCGCAGCATGTTTGTTCAAGGGGATACCCGTTGGAGGGATAAAACTGAACAATAAATTCGGCATGATAATCGTGGACGATGAACGCCGCGAAATAAGTGCATCGTAAAATTACGAGCCGTCCAGTCGCGCGGTGACTGTATCCGTTACAATAGATATTACAAAGTAACGAGACCCGGCACCGGTTTTCATCGGCTGCGGCTGCAACAAAATGGAGTCGCGTTCCAATATTTCTCCGGCGTCGTTGCCGTCGAGGCGCGCCACGCCGCGGCCAGGCCACGGTTTTTCGTCGCGAAATTTATACGCGCGAGCTCGCAGCAGTTTCCGCGGTCACGGTGAAACGAACCTACGAGGATCGGCAAAGAAGGGCCAGCGAAAAAATCGGTACAATGGCTGCCCCGACAAGGTAGGCGGACGGTAGTATGGGACGTTAAGTGGAAGGAAGTTGGGGAAGAGGAGAAAAAATACACCGTTCGCGTTAATGATGCTTTTTACGGGGGACAAACGAGCGTGGACGATGAATGTTGAAAGACGGAGGAGGTCGGGGCGAACGATGGTTGACCGTGAAGCTAGAAAAACGACGACCCTTACTATGAATAACGTCTTTCCCTCGCGCAATTTGTTGCGAGATATTTCAATTTTTGCGCGATCTTCCGGCTCGACGATCGATCCTCGGGACGAACGTGAAATCTTAATACGGTCGTGTCAGCGGAACATCGTCCGTGTTTTCCTTCGTAATACGTAACCCTTTTAAAATAGTTTTTGCGCATCGAACATTTATTAAGCGGAAAACTCTTGGCTTGGAATATCGTATCGCGAAACTCGCGAGGAAATTCGAATGTCCGTGGCTGAAACTTTCGAAAAGTAGGTACGTATGAATTCCTACGGTGAATATCAGAGAAGTTTTGCGCAAAATGAATAATTCATTAACATCAAAGCGCGTCCTTTTTTTTCCCTTACCATTTCATCCGCCGCTTCTACGGCGAAGCGTTCGCCGTCTTAACGACTTATTTCCGTCTCTTCCGGCGCGTTCCGTTTTTCGCTGTTCCACGGCGACACCCCAATTAGCGTGGATGTCTGTTAGCGGGAGGCAATTGCACGGTTTTTCACGGGCTTTTACTTGGAGGCTTTCTTCGTATTTACACGGAAAACTGTTTGTGCCGCCCTGTCTTAGGTATTTCCATTTTTTCCGCGTTAAATCGCGTCGCAACCGAGAACGAGCCGAACTCGTGACAAATTGGATTGGATAATTGTTTCCGAAGCACGCGTTCTCGTGGCAAGGGAAAGAGAGAGGGAGAGTTTCGCGGTTGAAAGCGTAATGGTGAAACGCTAACTGCTGGTACAGAGGAGATCCGGTCCCCAGACAGTTGTTTCTCGGTGATGCGAGTCATTCAGTTTCTTCCTACCTTGGCCACTTTCTTCCTTCCTTTCTGTCCTCGCTACGCCTTGACAGGCTTGTCCTTTTACGCCCGGCTGTTCCACGGGACCAACATGGACGTAGCGGGTTCTTCAGGGTCACGCGCCTTTCACGAACCCTTCACGACACCGTCGCACGAAACAGATTCCTTCGTTGCGATCCATTCAACGTCCCATCTGCTCAGCATCGATCCAGGTTTCCATAAATTTCGCATGCATCCTGTGCGAACCTTTGCGTTTCCCTTTCGACTTTATCCAACGAACGTTCGCATCGGTTTATGCATTGTTAATAGCTTGCGGTCCCTGGCCAGCACGAGCAGACTTTCTCTGCCTCGCTTTTCGTGCTCCGTTGTTTTTCGGTGGCCGTTTATCCTCTCCTCGCGAAGAGCAAGCTCCGACGGAAGGAAGAAAACTCCTGGGCTTTCTTTTTCGATTCCATTCCGGTATATCGTCCTCGGGTGACTCGGTATCGTAAATGCTACTATGCTCTTTTGCGCGAAACAATATATCTGATAGCGTTGACACAGATTCCGCTAGACAGATCCGATACCAGTGGTGTATCCGTTGAACTCGATTCGACGCTCTTCTCAAAGCCGAGCAGAACTCTTTTCCGATCCTCTGCTCGTCGCATCAGATTTCACTCGCCTATTCTTTCAAAGGTTCGCTTTCTTCCTCGCGTCTGCACACTTCACTTCCCTTTCCCTCTTCTTCCGTCGACCATTGCGCGCCTTTTTAAGTTCTCGCTCGGTCGAGACGTCATCGTCGTCGCAACTGGTGGCACATCGAAATTTTTGCTTCCTGTAACAGCCTTCTATCCTTCGAGGAAGATTGATCCGTTACATCTGTCGTCTACCAACGGTCTTGTTGTCTTTGACAAAATCTGTCGGTGTTCGTCGTTGTAAATTTCTCGTAAAGCGCAGACCTGATCCCCGCGATGATCCATTTGTCGACCACGCGAGTCGATACTGTCGCTCGACATCGAGGCCAGAAAACAGTGGATCGAAGAAGAACGGTCGCATAAAGATCCGATATCAAGAGCAAGGTAGCGCGGGTTTAAGGTAGGGCTGCTTCGGCCAAGAAGCATATTTCCAAACTCGACTTCTATTCGGTTCACGTATCGGCTTACTCAGTGCCCTCAACATCAACGAATCTTCTTCCCTCTGGCCCTCCGCGCGATCGATATTTCTTTCTTTGTTTAAACCCTGTCCTCATTTTTCTCACGAACTGACCACTTCTGCGAAGGGATCCACGCTTTCGCCGTTAATCCTTCTGCTTCCTTTATTTTCGCTTCTTCCGCGATTCTTTTTCCCGAAGCTCGCATCCCCGTTGAAATTTTCATCCAACGTTCATCTTTCCTTTCATCTTTGTTTCCACTCGTACTTCCCCTTGTTCCGTCCGCTCTCACCTTTTTGATCCAGAGCGTTTCGCGCTCGCCAACCCCTGTTCCTATTCCGTTGCATCTCCTCGACGGAGGTACGACGAGTTCCCCCGAGTCGTTCGACTTCTCCCACGGCGGCGTTTGCGATTCGCAAAATCTGTCAGACCATTTGATAGGCGATTTCTCGCCGCGCTACTTGATCGAAAGCGTGCTTCAAAAACCAAGGGAGGACTTCGCTCCTTGTGTTCCGTGCGCGTCAGTCGTCTTCCCGTGATCGAAGGTTACGCGTATTTCGCACGCTGCAGCTACTTTCCGTGTGAGTAGTTGAAGGATTGATCGAATTCGAAGCGTGTCTTCATATCACGCGTTGGACGATCGTAGAGAATTCGACGAGACGGTTTCCACTAATGACAACTCGAGACTTGCCTGGTCTTAGCGATCGTATAAAATGGAGGTCGAAGTAGCGGACTCGATTAGGAAGGGAATATTTCAGGTGCGAAATCGTGGTGCGATTTGACGCGCGGAGGTTTCGAAAGTTTCAAGAACGCTGGCGACGCTGCATTTAACCGCGAGAACGTATGCACGGTAGGACGATGAGAAAGTTGCAAATAGGTACACTCTATATGTCACATTGTAAAGTAGAATGGCACGAAATTTAGATCCGTGGTTCTGTGCTCGATGGTATGAATGGACGCAGGTCCGAGGGCTCGCTTTCGCGGTTGATTCGACGGGGTTTCCACGGTCACGAGAACCCTCGAGAAACCGCGGCAACTTCTGCAAATGGAATTGAAATTTCCCGGCTACGCGACTGGATGGCGCAGGTCCACGGTAAGTTGCCGGTCAGACGACAATGCAACCAGCCGACGCTCAGGCTGCGGCAGGCCGAAGGAATCGTTTCGTCTCTGCCAAGAGAAATACTTTCGCGGAAGTTTTTAATTACGAGAAAGTGCTCGTAGAACGTCGTTATGGTATTTTCGTCCTCGCGGACCTGAAAATCCAACCGGTTTACGAATTCTCCCCAGCCTCCGCCGCTTCCTCCGTCCTAATAACTTTTATAAGTTCCGCCGTTCATCGTTCCCCGCACCGTCCGATTATTAATCTCGTTTGAATTTCCTTTCTCTTTCTGGCAATAATCGAGGCTCGATTATCGTTGCCCGGTACAAAGTTTCCGCTGAAATGAAAACTGTCGCTAACCGCCGCCCGATCGTGCTTTGAATTTTGTAAGTACGCAATTAAAAGTTGCGGATAAAAAATGAAACACTCCAACCGGCGTTAAGCGAGTCCGCGAGGAGAAATATTTCAGAGTCCCTTCCAGCGTCCCTTTTCCGTTTCGAATTTCCAGGCGTTAGGTTCGTCTCGCGCCAATTATAATAATAAGTAGAGATACACCGAAGCCTTGGCTTGAATAATAATTTCGAAGCTCGCGTTTATCTTCATTAGTCAAACTAATTATCCTAATTATCCATTAGTCAAATTAATACATTCGAGTGATTTAAATTCCCGTCACACGAAAGCGCTTTACTCGTCCGCAATTTTTAATTCTATTTCTCTTGGCTTGAAATCATTTTTCAAGTTCCAAACGCATTAACTGCGATGTCAACTTGCTCGAGTTCAAGTAGCAGGGCCAATCTGATCCGGCAATGTGAAGTCACGAAAGTAGTACAGATCGCGTAAGTTGTTCGTGTCGCGCAAGTAGTAAGGGTCGCGCAAGTCGCGCAAGTAGTACAAGTCGTGGATTCTAAACATTCAGAAGGCGCAAGCGCGTGCGTCCGCGTGTATGCGGTTTTTCGTCGCATGAATGTATGTATCAGAGAGCCGTGGTTGGTATCTATTAATATTAACTCGAAACGTCAATACCATAAATTTCGCCGGGCAAAAGAACGGGCGCGCGATGCAAATGAACGGCACCCGAGGGAGTGGGAACCGAGAAAAAGTGGAAACCGATGCGACGCGAGCTCGCCAGAAAAACGGGCTCGCGTTTCCTCGGCTAATTAATGCTCGATGATGTTCAACCGTGATAAATTGTTGTCGTGACTCGCCTCGTCTTTCTCTTTCTTATCGCATTGTCCGCCGTCGAGAATGTGGGGCGAAGAGGGGCGGAGAAAGGGCACGCTCGCCCCGTTTTTATCGCTGAAATTTTTAACCAAGCGCCGCATCATTTTATGTCCCACGCCACCGGTGAAGGTGAATTAAATTGGCAAAATAGAGCGATTCGAAAAGTTGCCCGGGTTATTTTCCAATGTACACTGTACGAAAACGAATTTTTTTATCAACTGGGTAAAAATCGCCACGGAGATAGGCGGAAAGTTTTATTGGTTGTAATCACGTTTCCGCAGCGCGAGCAAACATTACGAAACTGACGATCCATGCGGAATGACAGGCGCGAGATAACGAACCGAGTAAGTTTAGTCGCCCGAATATCGCAGTTTGTGTGTGTGTGTGTTTTTTTCAACCTATTTACGAAACAACGAGAGCATTGTTTTTCGGCGTATGAATGTACGCGCGACCACTTTCGAAAGGTCGGATAAAAAAAAGGGCGTAAAATTAATGCGGAGCTCGTTCTAATTTTCTCGTTGAAGTTTTTCAGCGTCCGCTCCCGCAGCATAAATTCATTATTTCCCTGTTAGCGATCGTTTTTGGTCAAAAATACGCGTTTCGCGGGGAACAGAACAAGAACCTCGAATTACACGAGCACGGGAATAATTATTATCGACGAACGGTGTACGAAATTGAATTAACGCGAGCGTGGATCAAGGATTCGCGTTAACAAGCGAAACGCGGTAGAACGAGTAAGCTGCAGGGCAGACGCTGGCTGCAGGAAGGAACATACGGAAGACATGGGACCGCGGCGAATGGGTCGAAGGATTCCGTGATTTAGTCGGGGTGAGGTTTGGTCGGTTGGACGGTTTACAAGCCGTTTCCGTATATCAAGGTGGATCCAATTAGAATTTATGCAGCCAGGTCAGCCAAAAGTGGTCGATGCATATGCATCGAATGTAACGCGTTTACTTAGACTCCGTGGATCGTGCCGCGGTGGTCCCGGATCTTAGAAGTTTCCCCTGTGCTCTCTAAGTGCCCTCTTTGTCTTCGCATCCCTTCGTCATCAGCGTAACTGCAGGCAACTAATTAATTCGCCATCCCCCTCGACGATTGATCGTGAATCGACCCAGCTCCGAGATCGAGCAACGAGACAGGCAATAATTTCACGGATGCAAACGTAATGTCGATTCGAAATCAATGGTGCAGCTACGTAGACAAATGGTCCCAACAGAATTTTACTAATTATCGCGAGTTCCTCGTGCCGTTGCTATTTATTCCGCCGAGTTTGCTGCGCTAGTAGATAAATCGAATCATCGTTCTCTTCCGTATTTTTAATCGTTTCAATCGTAAAAGTTCAAGCGTTCCGACCGATTAAGCAGGAATCAAAATATTTATGTAGCATGTTTATGTAAATTACTAGAACGTGAACAAGCCGGGTTTTTCCCGAAAATATTCATCGCTGGTTTTCTGGTCCATTTCACGGTAATACGAGAACAACTTCGAATCTGTATTATTTAGAGTTGCAGCGCAACATATAAATGGATACATAATGAGCGGCGTTATTTATGCAAATACAACAATAGCGTCGAATAATTGAAAAGAGGGACGTACCGCGCGTGCTTCTTATCGCACTTTTTTTGTTGTTGCTCTAAGCGTTTAACGAGCGTGTTTATTTAGTCGGAATAACGATTTGATGCTGCTAATTACACGCAACGAAATTATGTTCAATTACGTGGAAAGAAATACGGGAAGTAACTGGAATTTCGAGAGCAACGAATAAGAGAAACCGTTTTAGGCTGTTATTTATGTTTGAGAATGTATTTAATCTCGTGAATGGTTTGCCAGTTGTTCGCAGCTGGGACCCTCAATTTCCTTCTTGGTTGGTGACAAACGTGGTGTTTTTTTTACTTGTTTACGTGAAACGCCGGCGCAACAATTCCGCAATTGCATTCGATTCCGCGTGTTTCGATTTCCATTGCTCGTAAATGCCAAATGGAGAGAAGAAGCTCTGAGAAATCGAGTTTTCGAAGTAAAATGAAGAGCAACGAAGGAGAGAGAGAAGAAAGCGTTTAGAGTGAGAAAAATGCAGCTAATTCGCGAGAGAAGTGCTTATAATTACGTGAACGATTTAACCACACATTTACTTAGAGGCGAATAATATGAGCGAAGAAATAAAGAGGGGACAGGCTGAGGGGGGTGGGCGTTAGTTTTCGACGGTCCTCTAGCGATTTACGTTTCGTAAATTGACGTTCAACGTCTAGTTACGAAATCCCTTAGGAAATTGTCCTTATCCCTCGATCGCCTAAGAGTTTTCCTTATCGTCGGTTCCGGCGAAGCTGGATCGGTTGTACAATCGCTTTCGCCTGTCCATCTCGCGAAAGCGATTTATCGATTCCTTTCGCGTGATACCATGCCTCTGTTTCTGGCAAGTTTATGGTAAGTTTCGAGCGGTGGTGGCCAGTGGGACCCAGCTGGTGGAAAAAGCGGGTTTTTCAGCCACGTTTGGGAATAAATTTCCTCACCCTGTTTTTCCTCGCCATTTACGGATGGATCCGTAACTGTTGGCCGCGTTGAAACAGAAACGCGTGCACCAGCGAGCAGAGAAAAAGGATGGCGCAAGATAGCTCGCGGCTCACGTGCAGTTTCGATAATAGCGGTGAGAAAAAAATTGAGAAGAATTGCAAACGCGAGCCACCCTTTTATTTCGCGTGTCGTACATACGCGGGCAGAATGGACACGACCTCTGCCCGATGGAATATTGTGTCGCCAAGCATTTATCTCGTACCAATGGATCATAAATCACGGGTCCACGAGTGCGCGGTGCTTTTGTGTCGTTGCCGGTCAGGCCAAACAACACGCGGAAAGCTTTGTCCCTTAGCAATGACCTTCGCCCGCCCTTTGCACGGGGTATTTTCTGAACGGTTCGATCGATCTATCGTCCTCTAGTTAGCTGTCGCGTCCTTTCCGCGCGGCCAATAAATCTCCTCTGCTGGCCGAACAACACTTGCGACACAATCTGCGCGATAGCGGCCGCTGTCAAATTCGCAGAAGCTATGATTGCGTTGATGAAAAACGGCGGAATCAGCGGCGAACTCGCGGACGAACCGGCTGGCCGTCGAACAGTTGCGAAGTATCGAGACAAAAAATTGCACGGGGTCGCTACGCAATTACCGTCCCGGTTTAGCCGGAGTGCGCCAAGGAAAATCGGGCTGCGGAGAGGGTGGTTACATTTTGCCGATATTTCTACATCCGTATAATAATAATACCGTCGCTGTTGGGACGCTACGGCTTGCAAGCAAATAATGCGAGCGCATTGATGTTAATTAGAGCCGAAAAAAGCGCAACGCTAACGACGCTTGCTAGGCTGGATGGACAAAATATGTAAAATGTACGATATATATATATAGGAAACCGGGTGAACGAAAATGGAAGGCTGGATCCGTGTGTCGCGCGGTTGCTAATGTAATCGCATGTAGTTTGACGGTGTTTCGTTCGTACGTTCCGCGGGAAATGTTTGAAGCGGTCTGACGCGTGGTTTCATTCGACAACTTCCGCCGGCAGAAATTTCATAAACTAATCGTTCGATGAGCCGGCAAACGAAGCATTTGCTTGATCGTATAATAGCGGACTTCGTTTGGTAGATTTGACGCGGGCGATCACGTTTCATTCACAATCAGCGCGGTTCTATCTCTGTAATAGTTCGTTTCTACACATGTATACGTCCATGTAAAGCTGTGACAGCCGTTCCCAAATGTGGAATGGGATACGGACAATCGAATAAATAACCATTAACTATATATGGATACAATATCGCTCTGCTTTGTTACAAGGCTGGACGCTCACTGCCCGATTCCGCCACCTTCCTTGTTCAGTCCGCTCAATCGCTCTTCGACTGTTTTTCCTCGCATCGATCGTTAACCTAATTACGTTATACATTTACAACACTGTCGCACGCATTTCACTCGCCACACAAATTTCATGTCGGAAGTTAAAGCTAGGTTGCGACACAGGTTAAGCTTTGGTCGGGTCAGGCGTACGCCCACATAGGGTTGGATCAGATTCGGTCAGATTGGGGGCTGCAAGTAGTAAAACTCTATATCTATCGTATCCAGAGCAGTTTTCTCGTAATAGTCACGATCCTTCGTGACATTTATTATTCCAGATATTTTCTTCTATTCGTCGTCACGAATACCACATCGAACCCCGTTGAATCCCGTTGAAGCTCGAATTCCTCTTTGCGAGAGATTTGTCACCAAGCGTCCCATCGTACATGATCTACGAGCGTCGCTGATTAATTATGAGCTCTCTAATTGGAATATCCGAAACGCGATAACGCTGTAACACGTGCACTTGCGTCGGATCCTTGGCCACGGAAAATCTGGCGGGAACTTCCGACTACGTGCCAGCCTACGCGGATCGATTAATCGCGGCGCGACACGGAAACGATCAATTTCGAGAGTTACATTTGCGTGGCACGATGTTTTACGACTTTGGGAACCGAACGGGGACTCGACGGCTGAACGATTACACGGATTGACAAGAAACTCGCGAGAAACCAGACCGATTCCGCGCGAGCTTTCGCTTGTATCGAAGCACACTTTGCTCGACATTTGTCAACGTTCAAAATGTCGGTGTATTTCCGTGGCCGCGGCTCGAATTTCGTTCCTCTCGGAAGCTCACGGGATGGACGCGATAAAATTCCCACCGATAACCACTCTCTGCCGATCCGCGAATGCCTTTACGAGCCCTTTGCCGCGCCGCCCTGCAACTTACGGCCATTGTTATGGCGGAACAAGCACCTCCGGCTGATCATGCTCGATCCCACCCCCTGATTTACGCCGCGATCCGCGCCCAGTCAAACCACCATCCGACTGTTAAACCTTTTCCGATAGGCTCCGGCAACGGGCCGAAGATCGGATGAAAAGCGTTTCGCGAGCCCGTTTGAAGAGCGCCGGGACGGCTCGATTGCGCTCGCCGGATTAGCCCCTTCGGTTTATGAATATTCAGCGCGTCAAACATCAAGAATGTTAAGCGTATCGATATACGCGGGAGTGTGTACGTGTTATCTTAATAATTCGGGGTAATCGGCTCGTCTCATTTTCGACCAGCGCGGCTGCACTGGCGAACGGATTACAGGTGATGGTGAATAAATTATCGATCGGCCCGGGCAACTCGCGGCCGGTGAATTATATCGTAATCTCTCTCGTCGAATAATATCAGAACGGTCTCCGCGAGCCGGTCCGCGTAGAGTTACACGGGATACGGTGTCGCGATCGTTAAATCCGGGCGGCTGTTCAATTTTTAGGTGGCGCCGATTCCCCGCGTCGGAGATATCCGATCGATGCTCGAAGCGACGCCGAATTTCACGCTTGGGAAATTCCGGGAATTTTTCTCGCTCGTGAAATTCCCTAAGCGCGGTGCGTCGAGCGAATTAATAATTCGGCCGCGGAACGGAATTATTATTTCGTTAATAATATAGACGTCGAGCTGCGTGGGCGCGCGCGCGCGCGCTAGACGGTGGTGAACAGTCGATGGTGCACGCGTAACGCCCAGCATGGCGTGCTTTCACCGCGTGGATTGTAAAGTATGTAACGTTGGTCGGTGGTCCGATGTTACGGGCAACTCTTCCAGTAACCCGCGTCACGTTTGTATAATAACGCGGCGGGATGGGACGAGGAGTATCGGTGCATGGCCCGTTAGAGGCACGAGCGTCAAATTGAATTCGGCTACGGCCGTGTCCGGGCACGGTAATAACCTTCGAAATTGCGTCGACCCATTGCAACCGGGTCGAGCGAGCGTTTTATGGGCGAATAATTAGTAGCCGTTCGACGTCGCGCTGGTTTTTCCGCGCGCGACTTCTTTGTCCCCGCGGGGACAAAGAAAAAGGCAAACAGAAAGAGAAAACGGCCAGCGAAGCTTCCTTTTGTGTCGTTCGCATCGATTGATCGTCGAAATGCTCCCCGTACACAAAATCGTTCCGAGCAAGCGGACGAGCAGCGAAAACGTTGTTACCATACGGAACGATGCACGATAAGTCCCGTTCTATCGCGTTTTCCGCTCGCCTAGTCGATCGAAGTATTAGTACCGAGCAAGGATAAGAGATTGTCGCCGGTGACTGATTGCGGGTCGCCTTAACGCCGAAGAAGAGAGTGCAGGTGTTCGAATACGAGCGCTAAACCGAGCTTTATCGAGATTATTTCGCGCACCCGCCTATAACGGATCGCGATCGATTTCGCATAAATGCTTTGCAGACCGAAAATCTTTCCAATCGGGACTTGCCGAGGATACGCCGATAAATCCAATAATTTCATAGCGGATGCAATCTCCAGACCCACGTATTCCATACCTATCAGAACGATTCTAACGAGAATTTTCCGTCTCCGAATTTGCATACCGCGCCTCGTTCCTCGTCTCGATCGTCCGGCTTGCTCGTTAACGCGCGGCACCGTTTTTATTTAAACGGACAGCATCCGAGCAAGTGGAAACAACGGGCTACATAGGCTGTCGCGTCGCGTCTGTTAAATAAACAAAAGTGCGGTGAACGGCGGCCGCGCGATTAGCGAGGAGGTTCGTCAATCTCGTAACGCGCCAGGTGATTCGAATTTTCCACCCTTCCGTCCAGGCTCGTTAATTCCGTCTTATTTTAGAGGCTCGCGATAGGCTATGAGGACGATCTTTTATTTCTCGGTACGTAAATCACGCGACAGAGGCGCGTCCCGGATTACACGGGGTTAGGGGGCGAGCGGTTAAGGGAGACGTGGAAATCGGTAGGTAGATAAGGCAAAAGTATGTGTCAAGCATAGTGGCGGGAAAACGGCGGGGAAGAGAGAATAAGGGCGGAGCAGCGGAGATGGGTGGGCGAGATTTGCATATCTCGCGAACGGAATAATCGATGCCACTTAACGTGCCTTCTCCAGTGTCGAAAGAGCCGGGATACGTGTAGGACGCGTTCAACCGGGGGACGAAAGAATCGGGTAGAGTTCGATATTGCGACGAGCATCGGTGTTGGTTACGAGACAACGATAGGAGGATACTCGTTTCGAGCCGTCCGTTCGCTTCGATGGCTTGATTTTGCGCAGACACCGATTCGATTATCTCCGAACGAGCATTTTACGCGGCGCTCCCGCGTACGCGCGCTATATTGGCAAAAATTGTTTGCCAACCTCCGATCGATTGTACGGCTGAGCCTGCTTGGCGTACGTCCGACGCGTCGCGTCGCGTCGCGGCTCGACTCGACTCGATGGGCCTCGTTCGACGCTCTCGTTGCAACTTTCACCACTTACGATCGTACATTTTCGCGGCGCGTCGCTGCCCTTTTTTTTTCCTTTCTTTCTTTTCCCGCGCGTTACTTTTCCCGCTACAACGGGCCTCTTTGTTCGAGGCAGGAGCAGAAAAAACAGAAACGACCCCGGTTGGCGCCGAGCCCAATGAATACGCGATTGCCGCCCCGTCGCATGAATTTAATTCTCGGCGAAATATCACGCGAACGTGCCACGGTGGCTTGATGGAGCGATTCGCTCCACTATTTAAAAACTCACCCTACGTGTGACTCTTGATATTTTCTTTCCCTCCCCATCTCGTCGTCTTTTTCTCACGTTTGATAGCCGACAATTTTCTAGCCCCCTTCCTTGGATTTGCCAATAACACTGGTGATGGTCGATTGCATTTTGGTTCCCCTTCCATCACTTTTTTATTCCACACGCTATCGTTTTCTCAGCCAGTGCCCTGCATCTCTCTTTACGACGAAATTTTCAATAGATAAAACGTGGCAATCTCGCCACCGTTACTCTCATTTTATTCGCGGTCGGTTGACCAACGTCGAAATCTTTATTCCTATTTCAGTTCTACCCTCCGCGCCATTTAGCCGACACATCGCTGCTCGATAGTTTCAGACGAACGCTCGTCGGTTATCAATTTTCGCCGCGCTAATTAGCTCGTTAATTCGCCGTTGAAACGATTAATGCCGCGTCCACTTTGGCGCGCGATGGAAATTTTCTAATTTTGCTCGCTCTGCATAACACTCGATACCCGTTATGCGCGAGCGGTAAAAAAGTATTTTAATCGCGAACGCGGCATTTATCGCATTGTCAATTAAATGCGTTTCGCACTCTGCCCGACCGATGGACACGTAACGGTATAAATTAGGTCGTAGGCATTAATCGAATACCGTGATAAATTATTTAATAATACGTAATCTGATTTTGTTTGTTGCACAACGGGGACGACGGAGACAGCGGGGGCGTGCCGGGTGAATTTATTTTCAGCGTAATTACGGGATAGATTTAATCTGACTACGGGATTAATCTTCTTTTTGAACGGCATGAAAATGCAACAGGCGTTCGTAGGAGCGTTGCAAATAATTCGATGAAATTAATTTCGCGCGTTCCAATGGAAATTTCTTACCACTCGATACCCCCCTGTGCGTTCGCGTCCCGTTCTGTATTTTTGCACGGCTAATCATCGTCGCGTATACGAGATTGAAATCGTTCGCGGGCATATTGCAATTCGAGTTTAACAAAGAAGCGATCGAGAACGCGAACGGGACGCGCAATAGCGGATATCGATCTAATATCGCGCGTTCAAGACGCGCGATCGGTTTCTTTGCCGATATTGAATTTCGAAATAGAAAAATCTGTCACGCGTCCCAAGTTATTTTACAACGGGAAAGGGTTTGTTGACGGAACAACATGATCGATGGGAGTGCCTGCGCGTTCTTCGATAAACTTTCTACCATCCGTCAGAGGACCGAGCAACGCGACAACGCTCCGGGTGAAAACAATTTAAATTTCGTGATGTGTGCGAATGAAAGTTATCGGCCGACCTATTTATCCTATTTGCAAGCAGCGAAATATTCATTTCCGAGCAGTACGGCTTGAAATTTATCGTTATTCGATTAAACGGGAATTTAAACTCTCTCATTATTCAATATAAGCGCGCAGCCTGACTAAAAATGGTCTCATCTACTGCACATTAGACGGCTAGTCGTCGAGGCCAGCGCTGTACTGATTTTAGTACAACCAGAATCACTGCTCGCATTTGTCGTTTATTTACATCTCGGATTAGTTTCATTTTCATTGCCCATGTCTTTACTGATCTTCACGATCTTCAGAGGCCTTTCCTAATCGACCTGAAAGATCGTAATCGAAATTGCGGTGATAAGGATTAACGCGAGACGATGTCACAGTATTAATACACTCGTCGAGCGTAACGTAAAATTTAACGAGCGAACGTAGAACCAATAAAGTATCTCTTTCTAAGATTAATATGTACGAAACGAGGTCAATTTCCAGTGACCAGACGGCGTCTCTTCCATCGCGACGGGGCTTGTAAGACGCGGAAGAGGATTTCGAAGAGATGAATCTGCGAGAAACGTTTACTTACGAGCACCTTAAGAACAGCGGACGCGCAGTCAACGAGTAGAATCGTTTACTCTCCGTCGAGTTCTCGATCATTTCGCTGCGTCACGTACACCATTAAGGGAAAATTAGTGCTGAACGCACTCGCGAATAAACGCTCGTAAAACGGGGCGAACAAGTCCTGCGAGAGGGTGTCCTTTGCGAAACGGAAGTTACGATCGGCAGACGTTCGTTTGCCCCGTGACGCGCGCCAGCAATTCCTGGCCTCCGTATCGTTGTTTGTTCGAGACTTTCCACGAACACCGGAGCAATTCAATTTGCTTGCCGACATTGTTGTGCTTTCGATATAAAATCCTCTCCAGGATCCCGGATATCTTACCCTGGCTGGCTGCCTATTTTTATTCGAATCTCCTCCAAAATCCTTTGGGACAACAGAGAAATAGCGGCACACTCCCGTTACCCTAATTTTCTTTACTCTGTCGCGTTCGCGCCCGCCCCTTTTTTGCCACCGTAGTTAACCCTCGTTACTGGCAAGTTCGGTGTGCCCGTTTCGTCGAACGGTTCGAATGCCCGTAGGGCGATGTGTCACGGTAACGATCAACCGGCAAGTGGGAATTCCATGGGAATTTCGCAGGCGAAACGCGTGTTTTAGCTTTGTTTGTGACATTAATCGCTTCCTAACGGCGGCTCAACGGAACGGATGAGAATTCGATGCCGCGATACGATAATTTAGTTTCTGCCCTGCGTGTTGATCAAGCTAAGAATTCGATTGAATTTATTTCGACAGGCGAAAAGTATGAAACTGTTAACTGAAACGCGCATTAACCTCGTATAGGTAGCCGTCCGCACTGAATCCGCTCCAACGCTTTTTGCGTTATGTATCGACGAGCGTTCATTAACGCTAAATTTGGTGTACGCAGCGTAATCGAAACCGGCCGAAGGCATAATCGAGGTACTCGAATATTCATACCTTTGGAAATAAACTTCTTAATTGGATTGAATCGCGATCTACTGTCGATGCCGGTTTCAATCGTGCCAAGCGATGCCCGTTTTATCGGTTTGACGCCGCAAACGAATTATCCACGGCGAGAAATTATTATATTTCTTTCTCTATGAATATAAAAGCGGGTTTTAAACGCATGAATAATAAACGTAAGTTCAAATTGTATCGTCACGTTCAGAAATCTCTGCGAAAGAATCCATTTGTTATAATTATGCGTACAAACTGATTCGGTGCCTCCAGTCGACCTCATTTTAATTGATCGGGGCGTTTACGCGCTAGGAAACGTATTATAAAATTATTATGCATGCTGTGAAAAAAAAATCTGTTTCGATATAAATTGCTAGCTTAACCTTGTTAACAACAATCCATATTTCTCAAGCTGCAGGAAGCTGCGAGTTGCTCTCGATATATTTCCACCTACCCTCTTACTTCCGCTTCTCTCCTTAAGGTGCTTCTCCGCGCCACTCAACCCTGCCTTCGTTGCATCCACACCTTCATAGCCACTCTCGCAATTATATACATTTAAACACAGATGAGTTGACTATGATTATAATTTACAACTTTGCTTAGGCTCCCTCTGCCAGCACACTTAATCGGTTTTGCGAAAGCCAATCGTATTTTAATAATTAAAATCGTCAGACCCGTTCGAGCAGAATTGATGCTGAATTCGGTGTACATAACTCACGCGCATCCTGTCTGCGGTGCGCGCGAGATAAACGGTGCGCGAAGGGGTTAAAGGAATCGGGTGATGCGCGTCGCAGTTGTCCCTGATCGATTTCCCCGCTGTCTGTCTCCACCATTTTTTTCATTCTCTTTTTCGATTAATCCATATTACGAAAGCCGCGAGCCAGCGACATCTGCGTCCGCCTGTTCCGACAGATCGATCTGTTGATAATGCTCTTCCGGTTCAGTGGGCCGCGAATCGATCAGGACGCGCGGGTCTTGTCGCGCGTGTGGCAGGCGTTCTCTCGCGAGCGCGCACGCGGCTGGAACATCTTCGAGGACGATCGAAGTGTTGTCAAGTTTTGCTCGCAACGATTCCCCCTCGAAGGACTCGAGAGAAAGGATACGTCGTCGCGAGAGAGGATCTTTCGATGACAAAGCGTCTTCTCGCGTTTGCATCATCCCTCGGAAAAATTTAAAGCGGCTGGAGAACCGACTGCACGTTGCAGCACACGTGTCTAGTCGGTCGTACGCATAACGGAATCTTTGCAGTTGATCGCTGGAAATCCTTTTGTGGCACGGTGCATCGAGAGGGTGGTACGTACAGTAGTCAAGAGTCGAAGAGATTCAACGGAACAACCCCGCGATGCCCGCGCTATTAATAAAAATGAATTTCGCCCAGTGAAACGGACGCAATTTGTTTTCACTTCAGGATGAATAGCCGCCGCCGTAACGTAAGTCGAGCCCTTACATTCCGTCCGGAGTAATCATGTTCTCCCCCTGCGAGAGTAGCGAATCGAAGTAAATTCGAAGAACAGTTTGTCAGACAGGTATATAAAGGCCGCCGTCAAGACTAACGATTCGCTGGGTACCGTCGTTTAATAATAAATCTTTGTACGATATTTACTTCTCCGGGCGCGTGCACAGCCGAAACGAGTTTCTCGGGACTCCTCCCAACAGGAAGAACAATTCCGTCCGTAAAAAGTCACGAGTCGTATAACGGAACAACGATCATCAATATTTGTCCTCCTTCTACGGCGTCCTTTGTAGTACGTCGTTCTTTTATTCGATACATCCTTTCCCACCGGCCTCACGCTCGTTGTCCACTATTTCGTGCGCAGACCGAACACGGTTCATACAGTTTTTGATCCGTTGTTTACTTTACCATCCTCCCGGTTGTTGACAAAACGCGGATACTTGGGAAAGGCCGTCGACGTACCCCTCCCCTTCTTCCAAATGTTATCGTTCACGCGCACCTTGCTTCACGCGATATCGCGAGTCACGAGCTCCGACATCGGATAAAACAACGGATCGAGGGAAAAATCACGCGCATTACCGTCTCCTTTCGTACGTCGTTTCAAGTTCCCATTAATCGAATTACTTTGTTTCGAGTGCTTCAAATGCGACTGACTTGAAATCACCGCAGGTTTGCTCACCTCGAAATACTTCCTCAACCTTTGGTCGCCATTTTAATTACCGAATAACCCCAGTCGAAGCGACGTCGAGAGAATCAGTTCGACTTGTCCGATCGTACATCTGAATTCGTTCCACGAACCGAGCCAGCCTGATCGATCCGAACGAGGGTTTATTAGAGACAGCGATCATCGATATTCTTACGTCGATGTGCCATCGATTCGGCGAACGTTGCTCGTGCATGCATCGGCGAAAGCGAGAGAAACGATACGAAGGCCGGACGTGGTGTCGCGCGCAAAGTGGACGATAAATTGTACAAGGACGGAACACGTCGGCGTAATTGGACGTAACGCGTCCGATTAAATTTTACGCCCGCAGCTGTATTGCGTTATGTACGACCTCGCGGCTGCCGATCTCCGTCGCGTACACCGAATCCATTTGTTCCACGACACACTGCCGTAGTTTTACGCCCGCCCTATATCGCGTCGCGCATAATACTTCCCGCCCCGACGGACAGTGCTGTTCGCAAATCGGTTCGTACCAGCCGCTAGGTTACACTTCTTACGAGTTTGTTCAGCCTGGATGATAACGAGCGTCTGCACAATGAGACTGCACGATTCGCATTTGCATTGCAGGAACATGATGGACACGCGGACGAGAATAGTTCTAGGCGTTCCGTGAATCCAATCAGTCAGAGGGGTGAGTCATCGGTTCAAGGGGCGAAGGGCGAGCAATCTCATTGGTCAACGAATTAGAACGGACGCTGAATGATGTTACGGGGAAAATGACGCGATATCGTGTCGTTCTCCATCAAGGACGACTAGTCCGCGAACAACAGCTGGCGTAAGATTTCGATTCGGCTGGCGAGGGGTGTGTGCACGCGCAGCAGGTTGGTTGCAGGCGCGCGTCAAGGGTTGACGCGCTGAAGGTGAAACTGGAATCGGAACGAACGAGCCATTTCTCTGCAGCGGGAACAAAATAATCGTTCAGGGAAGAACGCGTATGAGTGTGCAGAGCGCGATGCTCGCTGACGAACAATGCGGGAGAGACGCGTTCGCAGGCAGAGCAAGAGCCAGCCTCTGTTCCCTTCTTCTCGTCCCTTCTCTTCTCTTCCCTTCGCCTCTCTGCACGCGCTGTTGATCTTGCTCTTCCCCGCATTGTTCGCGATACATTATTAATACCGCGGATACGAAGTGCAAGCGTGCCGAGTTGTATACTCGGCAAGGGGGTGGGACGGTATCGTCACTCGAACACAGTGACGAGCTGCCGCCCGTTTACGTATTAACTCGGCCTTCCCGTGCAATAACAGCCACGCCCGAGGGCACAGGAGAGCATGTGGTTTGTTTGTTCTCTGCAAGTTACTTCTCCTTAGACCTTTCCGTTTTCCCTGACGAAGGCACGGACGGGCACGTAACTTGTTTGGTAACGCTTTAAATCCTGCGATCGAACGCAGACTCGGTAGACCCCGCTGGTCCCCCAGCTTGTCTCTCGTGCGCGACGGTAATTCCGTTCGACTCGAAACGATTACAAAGACAATCGAGGGGAACGTTTCCTTCAGCCACCCTCGATTTAAGACCACGGCCACGGAACATATTATATCCGGTGCATATGCCTGGACGTGACGCGTAATTGAAAGCGGCCATTCCGAGCGTGATTATCCTCAGGCAATTTCGATAAGTGCCGGCTTTTTATTTTACGGCCCGGCTGCTACTGAAAATCTCGACCCGCTGCTAGGAGCCTTCCACGAGATTTATGCGACGGCGTCGTCCGTGAGGAAGGATAGATTTGAATTCACGGCCTGTTTCCCTTGGAAATACCGTGGCCGAATTTACACACGGATAGAAAAAGATTGTTACCGTTTTCGCGCGGAGGAACGAAACGCGATAATATATCGGATACGGGAAGAAAGGGCGGCGGGACGGGGGTGAGGATAGATGTAGTGAGAAATTGGCGTGGGAGGGTGGCGAGGGACGGAGCCATATAGAAATTCCGAAGCACAAGTTTCGTTTGTCGAGGATAGGGTTCTCCTCGGTTTTCATCGATTCTGCCGCTATTTTTTTTAATCTGCATATGTATGTGTCACTATTTTATTCGGAATCCAGGATCCCGCCGCCGATTCACCGCTGAAAGCGAAGAAGAATGCAGCGAAAAAAAAAAGAAAAAAAATGGGGAAAAAGGAAAGTGCACCGTTGTGAACGATTGAACTGAATCGGTTCCGGTGAAACGCGAGCCGCAACTAACGCCGTAAAAGGCTGAATTTGAATGTAAACCGGTGGCAGGTCCCAGAGTGCGGCAGGAAATGATTTAATAAATGTTGGCGAACGCTGGCGCTCATGGGAATACCGGGCGGCGAAAACCGGCATACATGAGCTGGCAATTCAATTAACGAAATTATTCCTCGTATGAAAGGCATTATCGTCGAATAGTCGCGTCGGGACGGTGCGTACCGCAAAGGGGGGGCTTCGAAGGGGGGAAAAAAATTTTGATCCGCGTCAATTTACCAACGATTTTCATCGTTTAGTCGAACGAATCACTGAAACGTTATATTTGCCGGGGACATCGAAACTTCCCCTCGAACAAACAGTGGCGAACGAACGGAACAAAATTTATACCTGGCTCGAAAATAGATATGATGTAGATAAAATTACACAGCCTCGCCACATGTTTATTTTGCTCTTAGCGGGAAAAAGGGTGGGCGGGAAAAACTCTTGCATCCGCAGTCAACAAAGGCACGAAATTTAATCGCGCGAACGAAAACATTGTTCCGCGCGCACGCGCTTCCCGAATATTCGCCATTATTCGTAGGGTGCTAATATCGATGCGATAAACACGGCGAGCTGTCCACGAAATGAAGGCAATTTAACGAAGCGACCCGTCCCAAATACGGTACTGTAAATTACGTCTGTTCGTCAGCCGCGACCCATCACCATTGTAATGCGAAACGTCATACACAATTTACGCGTGTTTACCGTAAACGTGCCGCCCCGTTATTGCTCCGCACTCTTTATTAAAATGTTGATCTCGCACCGGAGCAATAACGCGTCGTTTCGTCGAAAAGCGTCGGTCCTGGACGCGCATTTCGTACACGATCGTTCCTTCGATTACGCTAATCGCGACGACGGCGTTGATCTGCTTATCTTACGCGTCTCAAGAATACAGCGACGCATACGCGAAGTCTCGATGGAATTGCGTTTAATTCGCGAATTATGCTCTCGCGTCGGCAAAGGCGGATAGAAATTAGCCCGAGGCGATCCCTTTTGCCCTCGACATCGCGCGCTGCAATGCGGCTTTTTTCATCTCGTTCGCCTTCGTCGCGGTAATTTTCTTTTTATTACAAACGCGTCCTTTGGCATGCTGCTTTCCACCAGTTTCAGGGGCATAAACGTTAAAACACCTCGTAATATTATCAATTCACACCCATTTCAGCACGAACAAGAGGAACCACTCGGCGTCAGCCCATTGTACCTTTTTCCACCGTTCATTACCACCGTTTATTGCGCCTCTTTTCGCATTGTGCCTTCGGTGACGACCGTGGCGCAAAGACTGAACAGCGTTTACGCGTTGAATCTGTCGCGTCGTTTATTTCTCGCTGTTAAATATCGTTCGAATCGATAGACAGGGTGAGGGAGAGGAATTTAGAAAATGCTGGCTTAACAAATAAGCCAAGTAACGAGTTCAACACTTCGAGAAGAAAAAGTTAGTATTTTCGAAAACCTCTTTTCGTTCCTCCTCTTCGTTCTCAGAATTATTTTTCGCATCGTCGAGATACTCTACCTGGAACCTTTTTCTATTCGCAGAGCAACCGATACCCTTTTTATAATAAATTCTCATCGCGAACAGGAAAGTTTTTAATAAAAACCGAATGCGTGGCGCGAAAAAACATTATCGCGGTTCACATTTGCGTACTGCGCGCGTAAAGGTACCCACGGAGCGATCGCGCGGCGAGTGCTTTCGGCTCGTAACGTTTTCCACGCACGTACGCGCGAGGCAACGATTGAACGCGCGTTCCGAGATCGAAATCGAAATCGAAATCGAGGTTAAAACGTATCCTCCCATTGTTCGCCGTCTGCGAAGCTCTACCTACCTTTTTTTTTTCAATTGGACTGAATTTAGTCGGGCAAAATTCCTTCCCTAATTAACAACAGGATTTACCTTGGACGAATCGAGTTCAATTTTTTAATTTGTCCGTAAGAGCTCCATGCTTGCGCGCTGCAAATACGCGAGGAGGTGAACGTCAGTTTCGTCTTTCTATCCCCCTCTTTTTCGAGAAACCTAAGACAACAGTCAGGACTCGAAAAGAAGAGCAAACTGCGCGGATAGAAGGTAAAGTCTGTTCGTGAAAGTCGACGGCATTACGGAGCCGAGGTAACGTGAACGCTCGGAGGAAGGACCGAGGAGTCGCCGGGAGAATGCAATTTGTATTAATTTCAACGGAATTAGAAGTTACGCCTTGGGCCGCAATTAAAATTTGCATAAACAAATTTTACTCGTCGGTTTAAGCTGGAGTGGAGGCAGTAACTAAATGAGCTTCGCTCCGCCACTCCTACATCTTTTCTGCCTTTCGATTTTCCGCCCTCCCACGCGATGTCTTGATTCCTGCGTCGCATCGCTCGATCGAACGACGAAACGAATCCCACGGATTTATTTACGCCGTCAGTGGAGAGATTCACGCTTGGCCGGACAATTTTCGCGGAAGATCCGAACGCGTGCATTCGTTATTTATAATTCGCAGCCTCCGTCGAGGATATGATAATTAAGCAGCTGTAGGGTGTGTCACGCCACGCGATTCAATTACAACGTTCCGAGTGGTCGTTGAAACGAAAGGTGGTCTCGAACCAAGAGGAATTGGGTTGATACGATTGCACAAAGTGTTGCTGGCGATGCATGACGTTGCGCGTACTTATTTACAAACCGGAGCATTGATTTTGTCGCGTTAACGCGTGCCATGGTCTATCTGCTATCATCTTTTATTGCACGACTGGCACTTTAATAAAGCAGAATCAACGCCACGTAACCGTTCTCGCAGAGGAACGCCTCGAGAACGAGCGACGCGTCCTTTCATTACTCGTCAGCGTGATGTTATTGCATCTGGGAGGCGATTTTTCATCTGTCCCCGTGAACTTTTGACAGTTAACTTATCTCGAAGTTCTTGAGCTAATTCATGCCGCTAGGTCGATGGTGATTAAGGTCTTAACCCCGGGAAAATTCGTCGATTTCATCGATGACGCGCAGACGAGGTTAGCCCAGTTTCCGAATCATCGAGCATCCGATAATGAATTTAGTTCCAACCTGAAGGAGAACGGTTCGGAGGAGGTTTCGACCACTGAAGTACGACCGCGGAAAATTCATTCCACGTTCGCGCTCATGAACGGACAGAGTCGAAACGAGCGGATGAGCTTCCTCAAAGCTCTTTTACGCACGTATATGCGATACACGGTTACTGATTATTTTCCCTCGGACAAAAAAATAATATTATCGCGCGACCAAGTTTATATTTGCTTCGAAAACACCGCTGATATCGCGCACCCGTATTATCCCCGCTTCTCAACTCGTAGTGCGTTCGCGATGTAACGAGGAATGCTGAAAGTTTCTTGGCTGCGAGCGTGTCGGAAACGAAACTATTTAATTATCTGTATGTCTTCCGGAGGCTTCGCGCACCGACGTCATTGTACCGGGACGCACCGAAAGAACTGCACAAACGAGAATTTAATAAAGGCGCTGTCAGTCGGGTGATCGATCGGATGATTGCGTCTCGTAAATCTCCCCGAGTCTCATTAAAAAAATATAGTTCTTAAACTTGGCTTAAACGCCTGGTCGCGTAACGAAAATTCTCTTGTCCTCGTTCCCCGTCGTTTTCAATCGTCTCGACCTCCCTTCGATTCGTTCCGTATCCGACGATCCGTAAACGTAGCTTCTAATTAAATTAGAAATAACGCCGGGACTTCGTTTACGATAATAGAAGTTATTAACGGAGAATTTAGAGCGAGTATACCGTGACGTGCGCATTATCAGAGACGGGAAGGTATGTCGTTTCCATGCACGACAGCTGTTTTGCGAGTCCCTGTCAGCGAGTGAAACACACGCGCGCTCCGACGAATGATCGAAATTCATATTGCGTGCTGCTAAAGCTACCAATGGAATTTACAGGCGAAAGAGTTGTCCCGGCGTTTCGTAATTGTCAAGCTATCCCCTAGCTGGGCTCGCGAGCCATTTTCTTTTTTCTTCTTCGTAACCTCGAAAGGTACATCGGGGACGCATACGTTCGGTCGTATCATCCTCGTCACTGTTTACGTCCTAAAATCTGAGGGAGCAACAGTTGGTCACGGAGTGGAGGCGGGGCAAGGCGAGGCGAGAAGCGAGAAAAGACGGAGCAATTAGAAATTTTCATTGAGACAATCCTCGCGAGGCACGCTGGCACGCAGGCAGATGCATTGGGATAATGCAAGAGGGATGGTGCTGGTGGAATAAAGAAGAATCGTGTCCGATTCGCGTGAAATACGTCTCCGGAGGCTAGACAATGGGTTAATCTTACCCGAGGCTTCATTATTCCCGCGTTATCTAGCTCGGAGCAGTTGCCGATAATCGGTGTTTAACGACGCTGTTTACAGCCTAATGGCCTGCTTAATTTGAATGAACCTCGACCAATCGAGGCCCGGTGGTGCTCGACACCGCGACCTGTCGATGGCATCTCTTTTATTGCAATATTGCGCGCTTCCTGTAAACGTGGCATCGAAATCTTTTTCATATCGCGCATTTACACTTTCCTTCTTTTACGTTCCTACGTTTCCCTCCTACTTCCTGCCTCTCGTGTACCAAAGAGTTTATCCCGTTACTAAACGAATGAATAAATTTAAGTATTGGCGTGCATTGCAGAGAATCGAGGAGGACGTTCAGCGCATTCCAGATGATAAATTAGAGAAGAATTGAACGAACGTTTGATAGAAGACGCGTGTGCACGCGCGCCACGAATCGACGGAATTATTTATCACTATCATCTGCAAGAGCTGGCCCGAATGAAATTGCGCGGATGCAACTCCACGAGCAACTCCGGAAGTGTTTCACACGGCTGACGTCGCGTTTTTGGTTTATGAGAATCCTCGCAGGGTGCTGCTCGTTAATTATTCGCGCTACGAAATTTTCCGTCCAGTCCTCTCGGCCAGCAGGCAGCCTGCGAAATTCAGGCCGCGCGCGAATTCAACCCCCGTTGATTTATAACGAGCTGCGAGGTAACGAGGTACGTGTTGTGTCAATAAACAATCAAATATCGTATCGCCTGTAAGCCTGTAATTGTCCGTGCGTCCAATGTTTGTTAACCATTTGGAACCACGACAATCGGAACGATGGCTGCCTCGAATTCAAGTTACCGTGTGTTGCGAGCTCGCAGCGCGTTTAAGCATCTTGTCATCGACTCGCTAGGCGGATCGTAGCCGATTAAAATTTGCACGGGAATTTAACGATTCCCGTTGGCAAAGTCGAACGCGAAAGAACAGTCAGAGACGGTCGATTGCGCCGGTTTAATCTTTGCCCTTTGATTCGCTTGTTACGTCCTTTAATCTTGCTCGCTGTTCTGTTCCTCTGGGAATACCGGAAACGTACATCCGTCCACAGTAAATGATATTCTAATGGATCGAGTTTAATCGAACAAATTGAGCGGTTACTTCGCTTTCACGTTTGTACACGAGTTTCAGGGTCAGCGGATCAACGGGGACGTCGATGATTAAAATTTGGCAGTACAAAATGGGAAAAGTAGATCTTCGTTGCTCTCATCTCTGAAGCGTACAGTTACCATTTCTGCTTTCATGGTAGAAATCTATTTATTGCTAAAATCATTGTCCAACGATGTTCTGCGAACTGTCAACGTTTCAATACCTTTCGCTCTTTGTACCTGTTCTCAAAAAAAAAAAAAAAAAAACTCACTTTCATCACCTGTCAATCCTATCATGCGTTAAAAGTATTTAGCTTCCATTTGTTTTCAATTCCATTCTGAACCCCTCGTCTCGACAAAAGACGGCGGGAATTGGAAACTCCGTGTCGAAACGGCCGATAGCGGCATTAATGGTTCCGCTTTCAGAAGCGTTTCATTATTGTAACGCAATGTCTTCTTTGAATCGACGATGGAGAGTCGGCGAGGCGAGCAGCAGAGGTTGCGACGATCCGCGAGCAATATTGACTATTGTTTTTAGAATCGCTCGAGCTTTGTTTGCCGCGAAGGTTTCCGATTAAAAAATTTCGCGCCGAATGAAATTCCTCGAAGAAAAGCCAGCTCGAGGACCGATAAAATTTAGCCTGGTGGTTAATCCGGAAAGAGAAAAAGACTAAGAGGAACCGAGAGGGTGGCGTGCGGGGGAAGGGAGAAAAAGCGGAGAGAAAGGAGGAAAATTGCCGGGTAACTTGAATAGCGTTCGCAATTGCAAAAGTTTCGTCGCGTCCGGAAGGAGAAACTCTCAACATCGGCAATGAGTTGCAAGCGTAAATCTTCCCCGGCGAGGAACGCGCGTTGAGATCGCGTTTCTTCGCGGCCAAGAGGAAACGCCGTCCGTTCTGGCGACCCCCATTCAGCCGACCGGAAGTCCCGTGAAACGTTCGCGCGGCCCGCGATCCCATCGAAATGCCAACGAAACGCGCCGATAAAATCGTAAATTCCCACGATTTATTTTGGGCAGCGGCTCGCGTAGATTCGCGGCATACCAGAGTGACAAATTTTTGTTTTACGTCACGGCTCGACGGATTTATCGCGGCGTGCGCCCGCTCTTATGCGTCCGGCGCCGCGTACCGTCAGCGGTAAAACTTTTTTTCGGTCGTTTCGTTCGCGATCGAGCGATCGAGGTCCGCGCGATCGTCTCGCGCGAAGAAGCGAAGTCTCGCGCGTGGCGAGCCACCGGAAGCGGACGACAACGGCTACGCTTGCACGCCGGACTCGACGTCGGACTCGTTGCTCCGGATCCTGGGCAGAAATCTGGAAAGCCACGAGAATGAGAATCAAATAACTTTAGTAAATACCGCCGAGAGAATCATTTGCGCGCCACTACGTATTCCACTTCGTCCAATCTCCGCTCTGGAACACAAATATTTGGGGGCTTCTCGTCCATTTACAAACATATTCCAGTTCCCTTACTCGCTCGCCGAGAACTCTTCGACGCGATAATTTCTCCTCTGACGCGGAACACTCGGATAGTTCCACGAGGAAAAATTCAATTTTACTTTCCCCCCGCGCGGGGAACGGAAAACGAGGGGATAAGGTGAATAATCGAGTCGGCGCGAGTTAGTCTCGTTGTTCGTACGTTAACCCGGCGAAACTTGGCGTCCCCAACGCCGCAATTTCCAAAATTCCAACGGTACAGGCATCCGAATTCGCTCGTATTATCGCGTTAACTTGCCAAAGTTCCGTCGATTCGAACCGAAGTGCCTCTCGGTTGTACCGCGGACAGATTTTCAATAAAGCGATTATACCTTTGCCCGTTGGCCGTAGCTGGTCGAGCGTGGAAAAAGGGTGGCGAAAGTAGAGGGTGGATCGGGGCTCGGGGGTTGGGGAAGGGGAATTCGTGGGTACGAAAAGACGCGGTGGTTCGGGCGCATCGAAATCCGGTCGGGCGGATTCGAACGCGTTTCGTACAAGTTTGAAACGGGGCAGGACGTTACCGCGTATCTGACCGCAACGATCTCAATTGCGACCTTCGCCGGTGAATCTCGAAGCGGAATCCGTCGGCACGAACAATTTAATCAGCAGGACCGAGTTTATTGGCCAGGACGTCGAACTTAACCTCGTGTTGACCAATTTCGACGGTTTACCCTCCCCTGACTCGTTACCGAGAACCCCGAGCAAGGTAGACCAGCTTACCGGAGAGAAGCGAAAGGGGGGGGGAGGAGGGAGGAGGGCGGGGGTTGCATTTACCCTTAACTGTGCCAGGAGGAGTTTGCCCGTGCTGTAGTTATAGTTAGCGCCGGGGCCACGGTACTAGATCTGGGTGGAGGAAAGGGATTGCCCGATGGCAGAGGTGGGTCCCGGATAGTTCGAAGTGAAGTTGCGATGGCCGATGTTATCTCTTCCACCGTGGGTGGCTTAACCCTATCCACGTTCTTGTCCGGCGGTGGACCACCCCGGCTGTCCCTGTCGTCGTTTTCTCCCTGCTCATCCTTCGTCCGTTCACACCCCTTCTCGCGGCCACCGACCGCGAATAACCAGCTTGGCCGTCGTCCAGAATTCCGCAGCCGAGGGCCGCATTCCAATAGGGTTTCCCCTTTGTGCCGGCTGCTACACCCCGTAATATATACCTACCAGCGAGGACCACGGCGTTAGCGTCGCGCCACCTTCCACTTTCTACCAGCCGTGGACCAAAGGCGTCGCGCGTCCATATTAGAAGACGTCTCCGCCTTAAAGCCACGCATCGATCCCGGACGGATCGGAGGCGGCGACCGGAAAGAGGAGTCCGACCAAGTTGACTGTCCGCGCGTACCCACGTCCCGAAGGATCGTGGCTGGGAATTCCCGGCAACTTTCCGCGAGCACGGACGATTTCGGAAGGTCAATAGTTAAATCCGGCTCGAACTTTGATCCTGGTGAATTTTCAGCTACCACCGGCGGCTTGGTAAATTATGTTTACCAGCGGGGAAAAACGAGACGGTTCCCCACGAACTCGACAGAGCGTTATCCGGTTTTACGACGCTCGTTTCGCGTTTTCGCCCCCGCGATAATTATCACGCGTCGCGTGCATTTCCTAACGCCGCGGCGGTGTCGCGACGCCGACCGCTCGTGTCTCGGTTCGCGCAAATAAGTATACGGACGGTGAAAAAGTAGAATAACGCGGTCACGTAAGAGGAGCACTGGTGGAGGGTGCAGGAAACGGTGCAACGTCCTACGGGATACGTCCAGCGCGATTATTTTGGCCGTGCTCCCATTCTTTCGGGTTTATGGGTAACGGGTAGAATTTGTGGCATTCCGTGAGCCGGGAACGAGCGGGCGCTTTCGCCTCGCAGGTTTCGCTGCTATTCCTCCATTAGTTACAGACCCGCTGGCTTTTCCACGATTGTTCGTCTTATTTTCCGAACGCTCCTCGACCGTTCGCCTTCTCGCCGGTTTTCTTGCCACATTTTCCCTTCCTGTATCTCGTGCAATGGTAATGCCGACTTCTGTACCGAGGCTCGAAAGACACGCGTGAAATACGGAACCTTCGCCTGTTGACATTGCTGTTCCGACGATCCAACTATCAGCTGTGAATTTGTCACCGTTCGAAAATCTCTGCGTTTCTGATGCTTCGTTGCGGGGTTCGATAAACGCTTGCCGAGTGTGAAGCTCGCCAATCGAGTCGATTTAGGGATTTTTAATTAAGATTATTACACCGATTAAAATTTACAGGAACGCTCTGGTATTTGTTCGATCGACGATGTACTCGTCGGCTCGCTGAATCACATCATAACGCGAGCCTGTATGCACAGACAAGATTCCACGGATTCTTGTTAGGTACTCATCGAAGTGGAGAGAAAGAGAGAGAGAGAGAGAGAGAGAGAGAGAGAAATAGAATGGGGAAGAGGTGCAATATCGCGTACCAGCAATATCGAGGCATCTAATACTTTGAGACTCTCCGAAATCTGAGAGGATACTTCAGACATCTTCATATTGAGCAATTATCTGCCGCGAATCTGTGGTGACGATAATTACAATCCGATACAGCGAAGGAAATTCGATCGAAGACCCTTCGGCAGCTCTCTGGATACCGGTTTAAAATTTCCATCAAATTAGTCTCGATTAATTTTGAACGAACGCGAAATAGGAGAGAAGATTAGAATTTCGTCGAGTGTCGTCGAATTGAGGACGTTTTCTACTCGACGGAGAACGGGGTGTATTCGTGTTAGGACCTGCGAAACCGACGAAAACAACCGCACGAGTGTCTCTCAATTCCACAATTTCACGAGACAGCCGATGAACATTTGCGTTGATTCTACTTACCCCCGTCAAAGTTGCTCTCGTTTATATTCAACCGCCTACCGAATTGGCTCTGGCTTACGCGCCGTCGACTCGGCTCGTATTTTTCGCGGCGCCAGACCAAGCGATGGCAAGCTACGATTTCCATAATCGATACCGTCGAGATCGTCTTCCCGTATCGTGCCGCGGCGTGTTCTTCGATTCGATCGCGGCATCACGATTTCCAGCGGTTATTTCCCAAGAGAGTCAGAACAGTCATCGTTCGCGACAGAAATTTCGGCGCTAGACTTCTGATCGAAACATCCCTTTAACCGTAGAGTCGAACAGAATTAGGATTCGTCGCGAGTCGCGACCGCGGATGACGAATGCCTTCGAAAAGCATTCGTGGTAAACAGGCGAGCAGAGGAATACGCGGCAGGTATCCGCTAATTTGGGGCGCGTAGAAATCTGTTTACGCGATGTTGCGACGAGATCGGCGCCGCGATGGGACGCTAAAATAGCTGCGAGACGGCATTCCGTATCCATGTACGTACGTACATGGATGACATCCTCTGGGGCTCCGCTCGTGTTGTGTACCAGCAGCGCGGCTAACGAAAACAATAAGAGCGGGTTTCGATGCGCCGATCCTATTACGCGAACCTTCCGCCGGGACAACGAGACTGCTGGAACGCGTCACCGGCGAACAAAGTGCACGAAACGGACGGCTGAGATCCGAAAGCCATCGCGACCAGTAATAGGCTGTCGCGGAATGGAGATAAATGAAACACCGGCGTACAGTCGACGGGAAAAACTGCCAACCGGTCATTAACGGTCGCGACTTGCCCGTGTCGCTCGTTGCGCGTTCGATCTTCCGGCTTCGATGCGTAAAATCGAAGCGTGCCGGAACACGAGACACGTTAACCACGCCGATACATGCAACCGGCTAATGGAATTGTTGCAAACGAATTATCCGGATGCGCGCGTGCCTTGAAACGCAACGCGCGGCAACAACAACCGACCCGAGCTGTCTTTCGAGATTCAATTGGCAACGGGGCGCAAAAGCGGGCGTCGTTTTGCGTTAACAAACTTACCCGGCGATTACACGATAAACAAAGATTCCTCGCGGAGGCGTATCGTACGTGTGCACGCGTGTTTTGCTTTCCGGATCGGATGCGCGACAAAGAGGGAGCACCTCGTCTCTTTGCGAGCTAGGAATCACGCGTCTCCTTGGATTTCGCTGCGGAATTTCTGCTCGACTCTCGAAAACGTTCCGTACGCAGTGCATCGTCCTGTTTCGAGAATTCAGCGAAGACTCGTTCGGCCATATATAAAGGTATTTTTAATGCTTTTCCGAACTACGTTCAGTTGCTCGCGATTTTTTGCCAGCCGCCGGGTGGAAACGAGAGACAGTGAAAAAGGGGGCGAAAGAAGCGGAAAGATTGAAACGGAAAAAGGAGAACGCGGCAAAAATATAGGGGCAGGTTGCATCGACGGCGCGGAGATAGTTTTCTACGGGCGGGGTACGGATGAGGAACGACATTTTTCCGTAATTACCCACCGCCGGAAAACACATTACTCTTTGTCGTCCGACGTTCTTTGGATCCTATCGTCGCCACGGGGGATCGCGCCCCGGAAACGACCAACTCCTGGCCAACGGCGGATGGGGTAGGGGCTGTGCGCAAGGATGCTTGGAATTTTATTCCAAAGCGTTATTCGCTGTTTCGTATTGCCGGCGCTGGCTCCTTTCAGCTACAGAGTGTAGCGATTCGATTTATGCATCGCGTTGCCTGGCGCGCGGAGTTAACGAGGCCATTGTAGACGGCAGACGAGGGTTGTCGGGAATCTTTGCAGCGGAATTTCATTGCGTAAACAGCGTCGCAGCGAACGGGGACCCCGCCAGGTGGGATATCCGTTTGCGAAAGGATGATTTTCAACGCGGAACTGGATACCCCGTTTTCCGCCAATTTCGACGAGACAGAAGACTCGAGGGTGGCGTTTATAACGGCTGGCCTCGTCTGTTGCGGAGTGGAGCCAGACTGACAATCGCGCGAAACGGGCGAACTATCGAGTAGCGGAGCAACAAGTAGAGCACTCCAAGTTCCCGCAGAAACGATCCTTGTTCTAAACACGTCTCGGTGGCAAATATCGAACCGGTTACAGCCAAAGGAACCGATTTGGTTACCTTACGGGCAACGGGACGTAGCGCAATTTACACGTCGATGCCCCCGCGTCGCGATAAACGCGAAATCGATTTCGTTACGCACGCAATAATCGAGCCTGTCACTCGTGATAATGGAATAATTTGAAAGCAGCCGGCGAAGTTCGTTGCGGCGGGGAACGGGGCGACATTTTGCGTTTCAACGGGCCGGCTAATCGATCGGCGGCGAACAGATTTTTAACAATCGACGTCAATTCCGTGAGACAAGTAACACGCGCGGGGCTCGATTACCGACTAACGAGCGACAATGAATTCAGATTCGCAGAGGGGCCCCACTTTAGTGGCCAGTTCCCGAATAAATCAATCTCTCCACGCCATAAAACCTGTTTCAATTGCCCCGTATCGTCCAAAAGTGTCTATTTGCGATAACAAATAATGCGGATGCCTACGTATGCGTATATGCGCTTGCACCAACCTACGTGGAACGCGAAAGTATTCAACCTCGTTACTTTCGCGACACGTCGACGGATCGATAATAATTTCGAAGTTAAATACGGCATACCCTTACTTGCTGATTGCACCCCTTGTTAGCGGCGAACGTCGATGTACGGAAGCGCGAACGCGGTTCTGAGAGTTTCCGGCGGATCGAGCGAGCGGGCGACGCGACGCTCGGTTCCATCCAAGTCCCCAGTCGCGTCGTTGTTGTTTTATACGTACAGCAGACGCAGATCGGAATTAACTGCGGCTCATCCATAACGGGAGGCACGCGTGTGCGCTCTCTCGCGACTTCATCCGGTTAGCGACGGGTTCACCTGCGAACGATAAAGGCTCGCGATAGGCGCGCGGGCTGCTCGGTGCAAGGCGACGCGCACTTTTACGTCTAGGTCTACGTCTGTGTTTTCATTCGGTAAATGGACGAGTGCATTGTTTTCGCGGTGGAGCGCAGAGCAGCGCGGAGCGTCGGTTGAATGGAGCCGCGAATCGTCTGAAAGCCCTTTTTTGTTTCGCGGCCCGCAAACATGCATCGCGCGAATGCATCCTCCGCTCCAGACACGGCCGAACACTAACTCTTGGCCGGCGTTGATTTTTCTCCGCGCTCTTTTATTCGCTCCCGCCTGGCTCCCGTGAATTTCGGCTCAATTTTCTGTTACCTCTGCGGGCTGCGCAGCCGACGCCCCCGTTGCGACCGAACTGGAAATCCTTCGCTCTGTCCTCCGGCCATTTCCACACGGATAACTCATCTTCGAGGAATAATTAACGCCCCTCTTGCTCGCTGCAAATTCATGAGTTTTAACGGAGTAACAGAATTACGTCGTGAAAGTGTTAATTATAACGCCAACCCCTGTTAATATTTCCAATCCTTCCTAACGAGCCATATTGCATTAGCTGGAAGACATGAATCGTTTACGATACCATTTTCAGCGTTCAACTCATCGAACAGGCTATCGCTTTTATCCATACACCGTTGCTTTTATCGACCAATATCTTGGCGAATCTCTCTTTCGTTAGCGCTGTCGCATTACGGTGTCGGTTTTTCTTCCACCATCGCTGCTCCATCATCATCCCTCTTCGGTGTTGCTTCGTTCAGCCTTCTCTTATTCGGCTCGTTCGTAGTCGCGTCTCGAACCTTGACGCGTTAATATCGCAGAACAAGAAGCGATAAAAATGTGTCGTCGAGATGATTTGAAAATTGGAACGCCAGGGTCGTTGCTACCGAATGAAGGTAAAACGAGACGCGTTATTTTTAAACGAACATCTACGTTGATTTCTCGCGCGATAAAAAGTCGGCTGAGAATGAATGCATCGTCAGGTTATAGTAATCTACGTTCGTGTTTTACCTTTCGTTTCTTCTTATTGTTCCTTCATCGCCATGCTTCTCCGCCATTTCACCATTTCCTTCCTCCAACGCGGTTTAATTGCGCTTCCGTGCTACATAGGGTAAACGGATTAAATGGCTCGAAAGAGAGAAAAGAATGGAAAATCGTGGCTCGAAAGAGCTACCTCGCAGCTGATGGAGAATTAAACTAAATGCTGAAGCAAATGACGACTGCCCCCTTTGACGTAGCCGCTGCGTTCGTAATAATTGACGAAAGCATCATCCACGCTACGTGACGAAGGTTTTTCTTCCACGGATCGAGATTCTTCACGCGCTTGATGCCTTTGTCATGCATATATTATACCCTCTAATATTCTATTCCGTTTGGGCGCATTTCGGGGTATGAAGTTCTCGTTGAAACGGCACAGTCAGAAGGACGAGGGACGAAAGTGGGTCAGAAATTAACTGAAACGAGGAAACAAGAAGAAACGCGAGGAGTCGGAAAGAGGAACGAGCGCTGGCGGAGTTGGGAGAAGGCGAGCATTACGTGTAACGTGTACCTACACTTCGCCTCGTGTCTCGCTCTCGTGAATTACACCGAAACGGAAGGACCTTTGCTTTTTCGCGGTCTGCGGAAAGAATAATCGCTTCGGCGATGATACGCCTCGTCCGCAGACACGGCCAAAAGATGGGAGGAATATTCATCGTTCCGACCAATGGGGTAGCGAAGCGACAAAGGCGAACGCACGAGTACGAGAGGAGGTTTTTTATATACGAAACAATCGCGTACGAGTACGCGTATACAAAAGCATTCCGGTATTCAACCGTGCTTTCTTTGGCCCGATTATGGGGAGTCGTCGAGCCACTTTCCACGAGAATCCTCTATATCTGGCCGGAGCTTTCTTCCCCCCGTTTTTCTTCCTCTGCTTTTTTCTGCGCCACGATTGCGGGAAACGAAGCGGCTACGGCGCTTCCCTATCGTCTAGGGTTTCTCATCGTGGCTGGCCAGTCGTTGAGCTCTTTATTGTTTTCGCTAATGCGCTACCATATTGTAGGAATAACGAAGCCGTATTACCGCGGTAACCCTTACCGTTAATGGTACTGCACGGGGAAACGTGCTCGGGAAAATAGATTCCTGATAAACGCGCCGCGGAGTCATCTCTGTTTACGTTCCATCGAGCGTGAACGAACGTAAGATTCGTTACGGTTTTTTAGCCACCCCAGCCGACCAGAAAATCGCTTCCCTTCGCTCGGCCGCGAGATTGGCCGGACCTTTATTTTAATTCATCCCTTATCCGAATCCTGAGAACATCGCGGGGACTCGGACCTTTGGAAAATGGAAAAAAAAGCCACGGGGGAGAGAACGATCGTCCGAGTGGACGTTCTCGAACGATAAGCGGCAGACGTACAGATAAGCAGACGTTATCTCGGGCACCGTTCGTTTCCTCCAATCGGTGACCGTCTGTTTCCCCCGGTTATCTAAATCCTTCGTCCGGTTAGATGAGATCGACGTTTAACCCGGCTGCTCCCGCGCCCCAGACGTACGCCAGGATTAGCCGATCTGGCCGCCGTCTAGCCGGGGCCACGTTTTTATCTGCCATTATCCAGCTCCGCCTCTTGGATTTTACGGCGCTACCGCGTCCCGCAGTTTCAGACTACGGAGAACGCCTCTGGATATCCTTGATCTTAATTTCTGATTCGAGCCGCTCGGGCCCGTGGCACGCGCTCGCGATCGTCACCCGTTCCTCGAACGGCGCTCGAAACCTTACGAACATCTGGCCTTACCTCCGCCGCTAATGCCAACCCCTTTCGAGGCGACGCTCTTCCTACCCCCGCGATACAACCTCTTAACGATATACCTGATACGGTAGCTAACTCGTTTTTCTCTCCCTAGTACGCGGAGAACTGCCTCGCCCTCCCCTCGGACTTGCTATTAGCAACCTCTCGTAATCTCGGTACTAATATTTCGTTCTAACGATAATACCTCGTATCCCTTAATAATATCGCGCCGCGGCAATTCGATATTCCACCCGCGAACGCTTTCCCACGGACGGGCTCAGAAGTCAAAGGAAAACTCGATACGCTGACTCCCGCGTGCATAAAGCCGTGTAAGACTCGCGCGAATCCCCGGGAGTTGTTCCGTCTCTGTAAGAAGGCGCCGGTGCGCCTCGCCTATTCGTTTACCATTCCACCAAGAGTTTCGGGGTAACGACGATTTCCTGTCGATATCCCCCACGGTTACACGAGGGCACCGCAAACGAGCAGACAACTATCGAGCACTGGTATCGATATTCTGTCGGCGAGAGAAAGGCGCCCCAATATCCGCAGGATATTCCTCTAGCCGAGTGTCGCGCTCCCAGCGCTAGACGTCTTTCCCTCGCGACGCGTACCTACATGCACGTACACGATACACAGACGTCCGTATACTATACGTGCACATACATCCTATATACAAGCATACGAATGTCGACTGAAGACGCGACATGACCGCGATACCGCACGGGGTAGAAGCGAATGCTCTTGCTCGCGCTGATAAAGCTCTGTTAGGGAAAAGCTCGCCACGAAAACTACCAACGAATTCTACTTTATTCAAACGATCTTCTTCAGCGGTAACTTCGGTGGCCACGAGCGAGCAGTGAATAGAGCGTCAAAGCTCGTTTCGTTTAAACAAACCAAACAGAGAATGTAATTTGCAAGTACAATGGAGGTGAACATCATAGCGACGCGACTGCGCTTCCGCGCGAGATGCGACGGATTTACCGATCCCGACCTATCGTAACGTGCGATGCCAGGATATTGGACGGATTCTATCGAATTTTTAACGAGCGATACTCTCATGAACTGTCAATCGTCACGCTTCTGGTGTTTATTCGAGGAAACGGATCCCGTCTCCGCTTCGTCCATTAACCAGTTAAGTGCGGAACTATTCTAGGAGCAATTCTGACGTGTCACAGACAGTTGCAGAAGTGCAATTTCAGCGCGGCAGCTTCCGCGCGATTCAAATGAATCCAGGAACTACAATAGCTATCGGATAAATCGAAGGTATTAAAATTTACCACGAACCGAGGGCTGAATAACTCTGAGACCGGTCACCGTGCGCCGGAGGTCTGACGGCGCAGCAACCGCAGTGGAAGTGCCAGCGATAACAGCGTATCCACGAATGTTCTGTATAGAGTGACCAACACTGGCCGGTGGTAGTAGGAACTCTGGCACCAGCTTTATTGTTAGCGGCTATGCGCGGCCGGGTTTCAGCCCTCGTCGGCCCTTGTCGCGTCTGCGGGAAAATGTACCCCGGCTCGTGTATTCCAGTCGGCGTTCCCCGTCGCAGATAAGCTAGTTACACGCGGATGCGTGCGTGTGACGTTCCGCGTTTCGTCGGATGATAGTTTTTCGGTCCCGTTCCAGTCTCGTACCCCATTTTTCGGGGACGCGCTGTCTATAAATTCGGGGGAAGTCGCGTCCAGTCGCGTCCAACAACCTCCATTGGGGTTGATTCGGACGCAGCGGCCAGACGTCGCGCTTATTTGATCGCGGCAATTACCGCAAAGGGATTCCGTTCCTTTTTGCGCGGCACGATCGGGTTTACAGGTGAACATTTTGAGCGAAGGGAAATGCACCGACAGCGGCGCCGTGTGCGCGAGCGCGCGCGGAAGCCCATTGGCCGGTGCACCCTTTGACCGGTTGAATGATGGAGTGGCGAAGGAACGGGCAACGGAGGGATGGTGATACGGCCGTTGAACGAGTATGTGGTTTTATCGATTTGTCAATTTGAAACGGTTTCCTGTCGGCGGCGCGGAATAATTTACCGTTGGTCGGACTCGTGACATTGGCTTCTGTCGGTTGCTCGTTTCTTTGTACTTCCGCGGGCACGCGAAGACGAATAAATCGTCGTCCGAGTATTTTTTTTTTTTTTTTTTCACACGGGACGGTGACGCAACGGGTTCGAGTTCGAGGTCCGCCCATGCGTTTTGCTCGGCGGCGCCAAGTCGGAATCGATGGGCGGTCACGCGTGTCCGCGTGTACGCTCCGTACCGTTGGGACGCGCGGACGCGTTTTGGATCGGGGATTTGACCCGTCGAAAGTTTCGACGCGGAGAGCTCGGTATTAAATTTCGCAAGACCCTGTCCGGAGTCTAACGAGCGCGTTTCCTCGGCGGACACGCTCGCAAGACGGAAATTCTAGATGCACGCACATAGAGAGCGTGTGTCCGCGCCGCGTCGAGGAGAAACTGGAGCGCGCCGAGAAGAGGGCGGACGCGTAATAGCCGGACGAAAAGGTTCGAGTATGGTAGATCGAGGGGCTCTTACTTTTTGTCGGAGGACAGGCCACTCTATCGATCTCCCGACGAACCGCGCGCAAGATCCCTCATTCCGGGTGGACTGAACGGCTGTCGAGGGATTAGAAGGAGAAAGACGAAACGGGACTCCGTTACCGGCGTGTCGCGAAAAAGACAGAGGGGGTCGAAAGTGGACCCGGCGAGGGTACGCGGAGGAAGTAAGGAGGAACGAAGCGAAGGCACGGATCTCGAGAGCACCGAGAGAGAGAAGATTCATCGTTGGCAGCGTGCCGTAGTTTTTCCTCGCGGTGAGCACTACCTTGCGATCGGATATATCCTTTCCGGGCTCTGCTCCGTTCCGAAGGTCTTCCAATATCGGTCACGCCGTATGAATCCAGTCGTTCTCTCGTTTTTCCTCCCCTTCGCCCTTCACGGAACGGTCTTACTTTCACGATTAAATTGCTTCTCCTCCAATTTGCTTTTTGCCGATCGCTCGACTGATTTAACGACGCGGTGGGCCATCGGTCTGTTAAGGGTAAATAAGTCTGGCGATCGGGCAACTGAAGACCCGCGGCGCGCAGAAATCGTGCTCGAATCGCGGCGCGAATCAGTCGGTCTTCGGTCCGCGTTGGGATCGCGATCGAGATCGAGACACGCGGAGGGACGAGAGAGGTATTCGAGCGAAGCGGCCGCGTGCGTGCGTTCCCGAGGAAACGGCTGAGCGCAGCGTGGCGCGGCGGCGGAAAACGAGCATCCGCTGGATGGGGACGGCGTCGTCTCAGAACTACTTAGCAACTTCCGAAGGCTCTCGGCATCGACGTTGAAGAGTCAATTTTAACTTTATCTCGGTCGAGTTTGCGACCTTCCCTCCTCCGAACCGCCACGGAATACCACGGTGCTGGGTATATACGTGCCGGCGGAAGCGGCGAGTAAGGGCCGAAGATACTGTTCGTAAGTTTCATAATATCGGTTCGAACCTTCAAAAGGGATGAGTCGCCATCGTGGAGCGGGGTCCCATCGCGCGGCTAACTTGCGCAGGGCCGAGAGAGGGGTGGTCCCTCGTGGTCCCGCTTATCCGGCGCCACCCTTGATTCGGTCGCTGCGCTTTTTTTCTTTTTTTTTATTTAGACGGAAACGCGGAGTTCGCGTGCCACTTGAAAATTCGACGTTGTGCGATTTTTCAAAGCTAGGCTGAGCGCAACTATGCGCGCATTTTATGTTTTGAACGAAAGCGGCTTTCACGAAGTTCGGTTTTTCGCTGAAAACGCGAAATAATACGGAGGAGAACGCGGTACGGTTATTCAGGATATGGCCGTTTCGAAAACCAGGCGCATCGGGTAAACGCGCCTCTTTTCGAGTTTGCGCGAAAGATTTCGATATATTGCCAAATGAAAAAGAGCACCGCGTGCGGGATAAAGTCCATTATATACTTCGCTTTTTAGTACGACTTATCGTGTAGTTAACTACTGTTCTAGGTATAGAGTTTACAGTGACAAATCCGAACGCATAAGCTGGTGGTCCAAAAAGTAAGGGGATTCGTGGAGGTCGAGCAGAGATATTAAAATTCACTAATGAGAATGGGACGAGAAGAGGGGGAAAGAGAGAAACGAGGTTACTCGGTGGACCGTGTACCTACATTGTTAATCCGATTAATCCGATAAGAACGAAATGAGCGTCGAATAGAGGGTACGTTCCCGTGCGGGAGAAAGGTCGAACGGAGGGAGAAGAAAGGCACGGTGAGACGAAGGGAAAGGGCGTCGGCCGAGAATTCCGAATCTGTTGGAGCGAAGAGTGATTGATTGGCGAAAATTACTGACAGATTGATGGAAATTAATGGAAAGTGCTGGTGAAAATTAATGGCTCGCGCCTCGCGATTCGCGGGAAAGTTAAAATGCCACTCGATCGGCGTACACGTATAAATCTACCGCTCGTGTGACGTGGATATCAGTGCTACCCCCGTGTAAGTGTGATTAAATTTATGCGCGGCTGAAAAGTATCGGGGGTCAAAGACCGGCTAGTTGAAAGGAAAATTACTCAGGATCTGCTCTCCTCCGACGAAAGTCGTTCCATCTGATGTTTTATACCGTCCTCGCGATCGCGACAATTATAACTTTTAACCCGTGAAGATTTCCTTCAAGATACCGAAACGTTATCGTTGCGAGCGGAGGGCAAACGCTTTTTTCCTCGGATTCGTACAGCTCGCGTAACTTGCAGCGGGGTGCAGCGAAGCGGCGCGAAATGAAAGAACGCGACACACCGCGAAATTAAATGCTACCCGTGTATTGCTGCGCAACGTCGACCTCCCGTCACTCTCTTATTTGCATCGAAGTTCATACGGCCGGCTGAATTTTGTCGAATTCTTTCTCAATCATTGTAATTGTCTGCAGGATTTCCTTCGTCGAAACGAGAAGAAAGCGGTTGCAAATATTTGCCCACATTTTCCCGTTCGTTTCTGTAACTTTACGCTGTACCGCTACAAATCGGAGGCATAATGAGATTGACTCGTCGTGGAGAGGTTGATTATGAAGGACCGCGCCGGTAGAAACGCGGCGGAGCAGCACGACGTCGGGGGTTATTGATTTTTTCAACGGTAGCCGGAAGTATCTGGAAATTAAAAAGTTCCAGAGGATCCTGTTCGTTTTTCAGCTTCTTGACGAGGACGTCGAGGGAACAAAGCGAGCCGACTTCTCGCCTCGTTGCCTGGCTGGACCTTTACGGATCAAGGTAAAAGGAGGACGCGCACGTAGAGAAGCCTCAAAAGCTCGGCTGGTACCGGTCGCGCGGCAACGAAACGGCTTATTAACGACCAGACTGGAAGAAGAAAGGTAAATGGCCATCTCTCTCAGGGACGAGTTCTCCCTGATTCGAGCAGTTTGAAATTCCGGCCAACGGCGTCCCCTTTATGCGGTCCCCGTTTGCCGGGCGAAATCAATTTTTACGAGCGAATCGGGGGAACGGACAATTTAGCGTGCCGGGTGACGCGTCAAAGCGCTCCACCGAGACCCTTCTGCAAATGGCCATAAGTTTTCGAATACGTCGAATTTGAAATAGAACCGTCGCAAACCGTGACAGCGTGACGTGGAACGGAATTAATCTTCGCCGCGAGAACCGGAAGACCAGGCTGGTTATAGACTCGGCTGGATGGGCTGGTACGGATACCGGGACGGGGTAAGGGGATGATAGCCTGAAAGGACCCGAACTACAACGAGAACGTCGAATGTCGTTCGGAATGAAAATTGGTATAGACGTCGTTCGCTTACACAGACCCATATTGTATGACACCGCGAAATTCGGATGATTTATTACGTAATATCACGGCTACGGTAGGAGACCCCGTCGCCGCCACTGGCTGCCACAGCCGCCGCCATCGCCGCTACTGCTACCCTCTATCTCTCAGCCGCGATCCGTTCGACCTCGTCTTTCCTCTTTCTCTCTTCTTTTCTATCTCTCTCCTTCCTTCACCCCACTTACCTTTACATCGACGCGAGGCGTTACGTTTGGAGACCTTCCAATTGAACATTTGACTTTAAAGGCGCTCCTCATCGACCGGAACCGAATACATAGATAGATTTGTTATACTCCGATGTATCTTCCGGCGTCTCGATCGCGGGAGGATGTAACTCCGAAAAGGAGGCGTCTATCGCGTACCACCTCCGTTTCTGCCCGATTTAATTTCCCCGCGAGATTATCGGAAAGTTCCGTGGAACGCGCAACGGGGGATGGGCTCGGAGGCGCGACGCAAAGGGCTGCGCGAAGCATTAACGAGGATCGGGCCCGAGATCAAAGGGGAGTAGAATCAGCAGATTCGACTGAGAAACTTTCCGTCAGCGCTGCAGGCGAATCGAACCGCGCCACCCGTTCGCGCCGACGAAAATGAAGAGCATTTTCCAATTTTCGACTGGATATGACTGGCGGGGGTCTTAGCTCCTCGAAATCCGGAATGCTCGATACGTGACGGCGTTACCGAATTCGCCCCCGCGATGAAGGACGAGCACAGCCGCGGAATGATAACGTTCCCAGCGAGAAGTCGATCCGAGGCTTCGACCGCGAGGCTTACCCTTGTCTTGGACACGCGGCCAGCCAACGGAGCCAACACCGCCCGCCAGACAGTGCGCGCGCGTTGTATCGGTTAACGTTCTTTTTCTTCTGATGAGAAAAGATGGAACGGATGGGTGGGTGTAACAGGAAGAACGGAGGCGATCCCGCGAATGCGGGCTGAATGCCGAGCCGTTTCGACCTGTCCGTGATATTGCCTTACGTGAGATAGCGTGTACTATGTTCCGCGCGATAGATAGCTTAACTCGAACAGAGGATACACGTGTCAGGATCGTTGGGCTACCGTTCAGCGTTTACTTGCTAAGCTCCGCCGACGAAATTCATAGACACTGAGTTCGCTCATTAACTCGGGTCGCGACGAGTCGGTCGTTCGCTTCCAACGGAATGTGTGTCGTGTAAAAATTTTTATATCCCAGGTCCGTAAATCGACGGGACAGTCGTGAAATATTCAAACTCGTCCGAGTTTCTCTGTCCCATCCCTCTTTCTCCCTCCCTCCCTCTCTCTCTCTCTCTCTCTCCCCCTTTGTTTTATCGTGGAACAAAAGATTTTCCTCTTTCGATCTTGCTGTGCGGAACTGGCCATTTTAACGATCAATTGACTTCGCGTTCCATTGGCTGGCGTTGAGATTTTGATCCACGCTCAAAGCGATATTGCAGTCAAAGTTAACACATCGCGCGGACCGTTAATATCGGCTGGAAATTTGGAATGAAAGCGAGCTCGCCAGTTCTTTGCCTCGCTTCGAACACGAGCTGGTCGAGCTCGGATCCCTTTCGTCTATTCTTTCGGAAATATCCGCCGCGATACCGGCATTCGGACGTGTCCCATCAAACTGAAATACGCGCGTTGCGTTCATTTTCATACAAATGGAAAGGTTGCCCGGGAAATTCTATCGCGAACTTTTCATAAGCCCGGTCACACGTTGCACCCTCGCGTATTTCGTCCCCGCGCGACCCAGCACGACGTACACCCGCGCATACACGCGCAGCTGTTTCTTATTATTTGTAAATTACCTCTCTCCCGAGCGCCGCATCTGCGGAGTTTCGTTAGTCACATGTCAGCGGTCTACGATTGCAGCTTTACATACGTTACAGTGCAGATTGCATCGTAAAGTACTTGTACAACCGTAACCGTAGAATGGAGCGAGGTAAACGCCCCAGATGCACCAGAGAAATGCGAGCACATTTGCGTTATTAGAGCCACGGGTGGCTAAGAAAGAGCGGGAATTTCGCGTTAATATCAAACTGTGTCGGATGAATTTCGTCTCGTTTAAAAATAGCGAAAGGTACTGAAATTGTCGCGTCGACGATAGCACCTACGACTAGCGGGTGTCGTAATATTACGTTGATTTAACTTTCTACTCGCTTCTGTTTTGATGGAAGTTTCAGTAAGCGCCGTAATACGTAACATTTCACAGGAATCTCTTGTTTCGCTCAAGAATTCCCTCTGAACGGGAAAACGTGCTCTCGTTACCAACTATAGTTTCAATTTCGTCTTTCGCGTCTCGGTCTCGGATTTCCATAATCATGAAATCCGTATGTGTCTCGAGAAAGGATCGCGTTGTCACCAGTCGAGGAATAGATGAAAATCACGCCGTCGGCGTTTATCGCTTGAACAATGGCGTGGCTCGTTAACTCGAGCCACTTAAATCGCAGCCAGTATAGTCTTGAAGGAAAATGTGGTTTATGTAAACAGCCTGCGCTCGGTTATATTGCGGCCCATCGTGAATTATACCTCGTTCGCGTAGCTGACGATTAATGGCCATTAGTCAATGTTAGATTTTAATTAGCACACGCTTCTGCTTTCTTAATTACGTCCCGCTACGCCAGTAATTTCCCCGCTGCCAAAGGACGCCAGTCGTTACCCGGTGGGAATAAGTTTTTCTCAATATTTGTCCAATCCGTTGACAATTGATTCCGGGTAATTTTATTAAAGAGCAAGTGGCGATTCTTCTGTTGACTGGTGAACGCTGAAAAAATTTTCCGATCGGTGTTTTCGCGACGCTAGAAAAAGCTTTCGAGCAGCGTATCGCGGGGAAATTAGTAGAGCAGCGTTCGCGTGCGTCATAACAGAAGTTTCCGCGAAATTTACACTGTAAACACTCGAGGCTCTGGTGATTCGAAGTGTGTCACGGAAATCGAAGGCGGCCCGTTTAAAACTAATGATTCGGAGTTAGCCTGATTGAACGTACTCCTCGTCGACGCTGACGTCTTCGATAAAGCTCGAAAAGTTCATCAGTTCGAGATCTCTCGGCGTCACCCACTTCCATGCTACTCATGTTCGTTTTACACGGAGAATAATTAAAGCTTTTTCCCTCATCTCGCCGCGCGAGATTACCACCGGCTCGGGTCTTCCAATCTTCTTCCGCCTTCATCGGGTCTGGCGGGTTTTCTTCTTTTTCCGCCGCGACGCTTCCTCCGGCTCCGCCGTTAATTGGCAAGATTAAGAACCAAGGACGCAACGCGTAAAACGATCTCGCAGACTTCGCGAGAGCCGTTCGATCGTTTAGATTGCCGTGGGAATCGAAGTAATCGCGCAAATTGACCTTCGGCTGGCATATCGATATTGTAGCCACCCTCTCGCTAAACCGTATTGGAGGTGCGAAACGATTTCGCGTTCGCTTGGATTTGTAGCGGCGCGAGGAACGAATGCTGGATCGATGGGTCGATGAAATATGGGCGGATACGTGTATTTTTGATGGAAATCTCGTAGAGAGCTCCAGGAGGGCGTCTCGTCGAACCGCGTCAAGCGTAACCGAGCGTTGTCGCGCAGAAATTTACGGGCGCGTCGTGCGCCGCTCAAGTTTTCTAATTAAGTACACCTAATGGGGAGACACGTCGCCTCTCCGTCTACGCAAACGGTAAAGTCTCCGCCTTCGACTCGGCTCTACGTTACGGCACTGCATACAAACCGTTACCATTTGTGGCAATACTGGAAACTAACGCACTTGTGTTTGCCCGAGGGGACGTTGATGTTTGGATGGATGAGGCAACGTTACGACGGGGAAAGCATAAGAAGTCAATGTGACAGCGTACACCGTATACGTATACGTATGTAAAACCGTGTCAACGATGATCTCGCGTCGTCGTGGATGAGACAGCACACAAAGTGTACATAAATGCGTAGCATACGTCCTATATCCTAACTGTGGCAATTTAATTTCCGAAATGGAGTTAGAAAAATAATATTTCCTCGCAACCGTGTGTTATTGCTATTGTCGCCTTCGAAACAATCCTCTTGGGCATCTACACGATAAATTAAGCGGCGTTTTTAATCTACTGCGAGACGTTCTTATTAATTTCCGATCCACCATTCCGTCGGACTCAGATTCCTGTCTGCCCCGTCAAGCTCCTCGTACACTAACGAAACGACGCCAGAGATTAAATTCAATCATGGCCAGGGCGAGATCACTTTTTCGTTCTCGCGAAAAATCTCGGGCAGAATTGAAAAACGTAAGCTTTTAATTGGTTTGGAGTTCCGCCGGCGAAGAAATAGCCGAGGCGCGGTTCCGCGAAATTACGGATCGTGCACGAGGCACGTCCCACGAAAACTACATGCGCGGCCAAACACGGGCGCGCTCTCAAACTGTTTCAATTTCCCGCAAGTATAGTAATTTCTTCCCCCCCTCCTAGATGGACGAGAATCACGCCGATTGCGAGCCACGGCGGTGGCTAATGAGCCCGCTCGCGCGGCCAATTGCTCGCAATCAGTCACGATCGCCAGAAGGAAAAAGCGCAATTCCACGAGCCTCGTTCAACGCTTCGCGGCAAAGAAACGCTCGAGGATCGATTATCGTGACCGTTAAATTAAGAGCTAATCGAAGCTGAAGAAAAGAATGATCGAAGTGATTCCTGTCCGGTCGCGAGTTCACCCACGGCATCCCCTGTTTGTTGCGAACGACGACTGAAAGATGGAAAGGAAAGATTATCGAAGACGCTCAACTATCTTACGTTGGACACTGTATGGTCTGATTAAAACGATAGTTCCCCAACTAGATTCCGTTCTATCTATTCAGTCGTCGACTTTACTGGTACATATAAACTACTACCTTACTACCACATGTCTGGATCTACGATACGTCGGGGATGCAGAAGGCGCCAGAGGGTGGATTTGCATGACGGAAAGAGATACAGCGTCCTTCAGCCAAGAGTTTCGTGGAACCTCGCCAAGTTCGGTCGGACAACTCTGGGCTGGAAATTAAGATTGTTTATCAGTATTTTATCGGTCGATGCGCGTTCTTATCTCTCCTTTCCTCAGTCGACTTCGAGGATAAAGAAATGGCAGAATCAAGCGGGTGAATCGTGTCTCTCGAACGAGTGCGCAATTTTTTCCGAGACTGATTGGAGCCGACACTCGGTGACGCAAGTTCTCAGACGGGGGATTCGTCTGAAAGAACGCTGCGGAGACGTTGCGGGAGGAACGAATCGAGGAAAATTAAAAAACTGGTGGTTGGATTACGGGTCTAACGAGGAGAATGACGCGTATTATCCGCTACGTTAGATTCATTCCGACCGATTTGTCAGGCTTGCTAATTCTCTCGTCGACGGGACGGCGACCACCCCTTCATGCTCGTCTTCCGTGCACTCGCCTGGGGAAACTGGATCGCCAGGGACGCTGCGGGTTTACTCGAGCATTTGAAATTTAGCCACGTAATTTTTGGCAGGTTCGTTTGCAAGTTTAATAAGCAGAGCTTGTCCGAGGAGCCTGAAAACATCGTTTCGAGATCCCTTTTGTTTCCAACTGGTTGGTAAGATCTCGCGACGACTGCAATCTCGCGATTGCCGCCATTGTCGCGAGCTTCTCACCCACCGCTGTCGCGATTCGCAACTTCGAGGCGGAAAAAAAAAGAGAACGATGCCTCCGTTGAGCTCGGATCAAAGAGTTTCGACGGGACTACCGAGAGGAGTGACAGCAAATAAACGATAAAAATTCAGTTCTTTATCTCTCGATGAGCACGCGGCGGTCGACCGTAGATTTTTCGATTCAACGAAGCGTATCGAAGTTTCTGGAAATCTCATTTCAGCGAAGGAGTTACGCGCGACATGTACGACGGATACTAGACTCCGACGTTCCCATAATAAAAGTTTCGCGCGTTCGTTTTGCACGGCGTCCACGTACGCTCGGTCAGAGCCACGAGGTTTCATTGCTCGTAGGACCACGAATTTTCAAGCTACCAACTATAATTCATGGAAATCAATATCAGATTTCTTGGCGTCCGCGTGGTCTCTTCGAGTCGATGTAAATGTTTGTCGTAACCTTTCACAAACTCTGCAACGCACGATGACTGTTCAGGCTGAAAGGAAATTTCGTTCACGTCGCATAGAATTATTTCGTCGAGAGGATATTTCTTAAAAAGGTAACGCGGTTCCTTTCAAATGTCGCCCACCTCGCTGCAGGCTGTTGGTGCAGCCTTTTCGAGAACATCTCGATTAGAAGAGAGGAATTAAAATTTGACCGGTTCGTTCAGATCAGAATGGATTCCACGCGAGGCAAAGCGATTCCTTTTACGCGAGCGAATCGAAAGCTCGAAGGAATATCCTTTCTCGTCGACGATAGTTGTGGTACACACAGCCGGGGCGGCCCACTTTCACTTTTGTCCGTCCGTTTCATTTTTCTCGGTGGTTTCTGACTTCGATCCCGACGGACAGGCAAGTTCCACACCCTGACAATTCAAATAACAGCAAGTCGTGCGCACACGGCTCGATTCCCGCCGATGGTGCTGACACTTCGCTCTTCCTTGTCGACACTTCTCTATCCGGTTTAATTTCACCTTCGAACGAGCAGTCCGAAAAGGAGCGAAACGAAAGAGGGGCAGGGAAGCCGAGGAAGAGGCGGAAGAAAGTAGACCGCGAAAGCCAAACCTATTTGCTGTGGCAGCTGGGGAACGTAGACAGCGACACAAGGAACGGCTCTGCGCGCCCGATGGGAACCATTCTCTGGTCTCTCTTCTTGTCAGCTCGATAAGGAAATGTTCGCGGACAGACCGGCTCGAACTGACTTCGAATCGCCTCGTTCTCGTCTCGTAGGCATTAGAAAGCGCGGCCGTGCGCGAAAGGGGCGCCCTAAGTGCCACCCGGGTAGCTAAGAAAAATCTCCAACGCAATTTTCATCCATCAAGCGCATCTATCGCTGATCTCTTGCCTGCGAAGCACGGCTCCCGTATTCATCCCGTTGTGTTCTCGGATCCCTCCACTGATGTATAAATCTCTTTTATCTCCCGTCGCATAAAGAAACGTGTGTTTTTCACCGGCGGGTGAGAATTTCCTCTGGTACCAGGCCAGCGAAAAGCGAGAGCTTGATATTCGCCGAGTCCGGAATTATTTGCGACTGTAACTCGCACTCCCTTCTTCCTCCCCTTGGAACGAAGATCGCTGTACGAGCGGGTACACAAATGCTACTTGTCTCTCGACGGATAAAAACTAATTGCGCTCGGGCATCATAAAGTTAGCTCTCGGTCCGCGGGGACAATCGCTTTGAGGATGTAAATCCCCGTCCCCGTCTCTTTCGTTCGCGCGCGCGCGGCCACATACACGATTAGACGCGAAATTAGTTTATCCGTTCGACGAGGCGGTCGGTGTTTCGATAAGTTGCCGCGAAATTGCAATCCCGTAGGCGGAGGGCCGTAAATACTTTGGCCCAGAGAATCCCCATGGAACGGGGCAGGAACGGGGCAGGAACGGAAGGCAGCCGGACTGCTCTCCGCTTTCGTTTGAGTTTCGGCTTTGGTGGTTCTAACGACAACGCCCGGTTGATGAGAATGCGAGGGCATTCGTGACGCGAGCACACATCGGGCCAAGATGGTCCGTGTCCGCGCCGATTCGAAGCTTGTTTAGGCTTGACAAACAAACGCGCGGTTACCATGCAATTAAATCATCGCGCCGGACGCTTAAGCGGTGTCCGCTCTCGGGCCTTCGAGCCGCGCCGCGCCGTTTCGTGCATTCATCGATTCACCCTATCGTCTCCCATCGGAACCGTTCGAACCGGACCGACCCGACCACGATTCTATCCCCCTATTGTTTAGCCTGTTTGATGAGCAACCGCGATACGCAGGCGACGGAAGGGGCGAGAAAAGAAACATTGCCTTGCCCCGCCGTTTCCCTCAACCCTTGCGGTGGTCCCCTTTCTCTCCTTTAAATAATCGATCGCTCGGAAAAACGGAGGCTTATCGGTCGCTCGGTATCGCGGCCCCGAATCGATTTCTTTAATCAGGTTAAAAGAGTTTCCCGTCCGCCCTCGACGAGAAATAAATTGTCGCGTCCTCGCTCGACTATCGCTTCGCGCGATACGAGAACGAAGCGGCGGATGTTGAGCGAAGGAAAATTCCAGGGAAGATGCATTAGAACGTCGCGAGAATATTTTCACCGGCACGAGGACCAGCGCGGAACGACGACGCGGGGAACGCCGAAGATATAAGAAATTTTGTCGAGGAACCGCAACAGGTTGTTCATAGCGGCTTTTAAACGAGAAAATTATATTTTCTCCGCCCGTTTTATTAGTTTTTACATCGTTAGTCTAACGAAACTTTAATCATTCATTACCCACCGTCGTCGGTATCGTCGATAGCTGATATCGTAACTTTTGTTATTCTTGTTCGAGGTCTGACCTTTTGTATTTCCACTCTCGTATAATGGAAACTCTCCTACGTGTTTATAGAGGGCTGAAATCAGAAATCACCGAGCTTTAAAGGGAACTAAATGATATGTATTTAAGAGGGATATCAGGTTGCGCTGAATTTCATTTTGCAAACGTTAATCAGACACCACCGCTCTCGTTATCCCCGGGCTATGCTAACATGTAAAAACTTTCTTCCGCTCTTGGTTCGCCCCTCCGTGGAAAAGGAAAGAGACAACCCAGCCGAAGTAGTAAAATTCCTTTATACGACAGATAATTCGTTTCTTCTTCCAAGAAGCGGGGAAGTGCATTAGCCAAAAGTAACGAAACGACTCGGAACTTCCTCCATTCCGCTAAAGTTAATGTCTTCTTCTGTTTTTCTAAAAAACAAAAGACTCTGGCGATATCAACTAATAACGTTCTTACGATACGGTAATTTGTAAAAATTCTAATCCCTAATTATTGCCACGTTTGCTTATGCACGCGCGTTTCTTCTTCGCGTAGAGGGTTAAACTGGATCGCTCGGTTTCGCTACACGATTTTAATACTTGAACGTTGGACGCATCGTATATTTCGTAATCGTAACGCGAAATGTAATTTCGTAGCTTATTTGCTGAAAAGTAAAACAGCGAAACGGTAAAAGTTGGTCGAATAATACACGTTTTCGACCACTTGCATGCTTCCTAACAATGCAAAGAGATGTATACACGTGCATCCCGTCGGGTGTAGAACACGATATTACAGCGTAAAATTGGCACAAAGGGCTGTTGCGTTAGACGAGAAGGGGCGGAGAAGAAACGGCGGACGCAAAAGAGAAAAGTTAGTCTTTTCTCCATGCTGCTTTTTCTTTGACCCCTGCAGCTAATTACAGTACTTCATTCTCGCTGCCGGCTATTTTCGCGTCCTACCGGTACTTTAACGCAACTTTGGCCTCGGATAAGATAATTCACAGAGGTGATACGACGACGGGGCGCGGGACACAGAGAGGAGGGTGAAACGCGAAATCACACGGGAAAGTAGCGGCTAATGGAAAGACGGAAGAGAGATAAAGAGAGAAAGAGGAGGAGTGGAGAGGGAGAGAGAGGAGGAGGAGGTGTAGATTGAAAAAGACGGACAAGGGAGAAAGTGGAGACCTCGCTCGAATACTCGAAAAGCAAGGTAATTAGCAAGAATGCCCCTCGTAAACGTTACTGCCTCCTCGGAACGGAAATTCTCGTTGCCAGGCGGAACTTGTCTTTTTATCCCGTAGGTACGTGAATATCCTAACGAACGGGGTGGAGAATTTCTTCGATGTGTTCTCAATCGTTGTTAATGGGGATACCGGAAGGGGGATCGCGAGAAATCTTGGGTACGATCGAGCGCGTTCGTCCGAACGAAATATTCTCGTTCTCGTTTCTTTTCTCCCTTTATACGCTTCGTTTCGCCGGTGGAATTTCAACTTCGTTTTTGCCTCGCTTGTCTACAAGTATTCTTTCCTTCAGCTTTCGGGTGGGAAAAAACGGGATGCTCGGGCCAAAACTTTCCCGTTGTTCGCCCGATATTTCGCTGCGAGCATAATACTTAAACACTTTGTTAGCAAGAGTTCTAAGTCCACTCGGAAGTGTATTCAATGGCGCGATGATAATTAATAAGCGCGTTACCGGTGAATGGCAGCGGTCGTCCCTTTTTCGCGGGCCTCGACTTCGTTGCGCGAGGCAAATTTAAAATAAATAACCTCGCTGGCGTAAATTGTTCGGTTAGAAAAATGTCAGAATGGTAATTAGCGGAGGTAGTTTGCATTTGACAACGAATTCGTGGGATTTCTCTTGGAGGATCGCGTGCGCAGACGTCGCGCGTGTACATACGTATATACCGTAGGTGCATCGGGTTAATTCCGTTCCTCGAGCGTACCCGAATGTATGAAATTTCAGATACGGGACCGAATCGATTCTTGGCATTCGTTGAATTCCCGATATAGATTACGTTCGACTAATGATCAAACATTACTTCCGCGAAATTTCGACGAAGTAAATTCATCTCCTCGAAAATTGAATTAGCAAGCACAGAATAGATTGAATTCGGAGTGCGTTACTATTAATTCGAGCCCGTTCTCGAACGAGAACTAATTCAGCGTTCGCGGAAACTAGGGCTCCGAGTAAACGAGAAGGAGAAACGAGCGTTCTCTACGTTCGCCGTGGTAACATATGTCGTTGTTAAAAAGCGGCTGAAACGTGCCGCAATACCTTTTAAACCATCGAGTTTTTCGTGCCCGCGGGCAACCGTGCCGTGCAATTAACTATAACTCTGCCCACATTGTGGCTTTCGGAGGAGCATCAAGACCGCGAGTAATTAGGAAACTGGCTTCCTTGGCTCGTTACTTCGTAAGTAAGTGCATTGTCTGTACAGCTCAAAGGGTCGACGGTATTCTGAATCTCTGGCAAACACCTGGCCAACTTTCAGCTCCTACGCGTTACCCCACGCGTGTGCAAAGACTCGTGAAAGATTCATCTCTCGCAGCGAAAATCGCTTCGAAGCTCGATTCGTCTGTTTAGCTTGTTCCTATACAGTCATGTCTAGACAACAAGAGCAATTTGGCGGACGGATAGTAACTTTTAGAAACGCTGTGGCTGGCTTTCCAAACGAAGGATATCACGTACAGGAAAAGTTACGTTTGCTCAAACCCGCGAGGAAATATATTCGACAGCGTTCAGAGATTTATGTGCATACGTACCTGCGTATTCGAAACGTGGAGCTCCAGAATTATTGTACGTGGCGTCGATCGGCTTTTCCACGCGTTTTTTCGCCATCGAGCGGTGGAGCAATCCCGTGGTTCCCGAATTTCGTTGGAATCGGTGTTCTCCGGTTTGTCACGGGCACAGACTGAGCAGCTAACTCGACGCCTAGTCGCGAGCGGAACAGCGATAAACGTGAATTTTCTCGGAAGGTTTACGAGGTCAGCTCGGCCATCGTCGGACACGAATGACGAGCGGAGCCAGAGGCCGCGCGAGTTTACACACGCTCGATTACTCCGAAAAATCCGCATGCACGGTACACGGTGTCGGAGCAAGGACGCTCTGACAAATCGATTTTCTCGCCAGCTTTGTTTCTTTTCTAGCACCTTCTCTCGGAGCAGCCGAGTGCACTTTCGACGAGTGGCGAATAAACACAAGGCAGCGATGATACTTCCGACCTCTTCGGAATACACGTTGAATCACGCTGAATATCATATTGTATTACTAGAATGCTGATTGCACCAGCAACGCTGGATCGCGGAATTATTTATCTAGCTCGTCGTCCCGTTGACGGGGAAACAAAATCGAGAGGGTAGCGAATGCCACGCGCAAACTGTTACTCCGGTGAATTCTAATTCGATCGAATCGTGCACAGATTGGTCGTTAAAAAAAACTCCCCGGGGCGTAACGAAGGCTTTTAGCAGTGGAAAAGCGAAATGAAAGAATTCAGTTTTACAGAACTGTTCGACGCGGAGTGCGCGCACGACGAATGTACATTCCCGCGTTCCTGCGTTTCCGATCGGGACCATTTTCGAGCGGCCGTGTCATTAACGAGTTTTCGCTCCGCGTCGATTCGAGCGACATAATTGTTGCAACGTTCGACGTCTCGCAGTGACGCACGCCGTGACATTTGCGAACAATTACGCGGCCACAAATATTTGGCGGACCAAACCGCGCCTCGTTTCTTTCGCGAGTGTGCTCGAGTAAACGCGTGTCTCGCATTCGTCGCGCGCAACCGCGTGGCTGACGCGCTGCGAGATTGCGTCGCGGAAGCTTTGTCACGTTCCCCGCGCATAATCCTTCGTATTTACAACATTGACGAAAATGAAAAACAGCGAGGCAAGTCCGAGGGGATGCGTGCGAACGAGGGCTGTTCATTTCTTCCGTTGATTATTAAAGGGGACGGGTATCTCCGACTGTTCCGCTGCGCGCCTGGAGCGGCGAACAATTCCGTTCGAATCGATCTTTTTCGGGCGGAGCGTCGATTCGACGCGGCTCGATTTCAAATTACCCGACGCGTTTCATTCACCATCGCCTGGAGAATTTTGACAGAAAGGAAAACCGATAGGCGAGCACGACACACGCGGTCGCGGTTAAGTCCGACTACGTTGCGGATGTAGATACAGCCCATTTAATTAAACGGCAGGATGATTGCTCGCTAATCGCGGCGCCGATACGAAGAGGGCATTGTTAACGGTATAATGACGAGCAGAATTCACGGGACGTTGCGGAGGCAAGTCGAGTATGATTTCCATTTGGCGTAGATTTCGCGCGCAACGTTCGACAATGCCGTTGTTCGCGGAAATTTCGCGCGAGGCTGGCTACGTTCCGCTGTGAATCGCGACGAATAGCGTTTAGAGGGAACGGTGAAATTATCGAAGGCTGTACTTTCCACCGTGACACCGGGGGCATAATCTCTAGGATATGTTTAACGTTCTTCGCGGTACGATACAGCGGATAATCCGATAAAATAAATACACCGCGAGCAAGGTAGAAACCGGGTACGTTCGACACGGAGAGCCATAAAATGGCCGCGAAAAGTGGGGCAGTTCGGCCAACGCAGCTGCAATTTCCATTTTTCGAAGCCTTTTAATGGTCCGCCATTTCGAAGTTGCGCGTTCCGCGCAACACGCATAATCGTAGCGTGGGGAACGCAGCGAGGAAATAAAGGCAGATGCACAAGTGCATCCTTTCTAGTTACACGCAGCAACGACTGCGTACTAATCGTAACGACAATGTGCTAATTACGGGCCTGGCTGCTGCTACGACTCTTTCGAACCGGATGGAAACTACGGTAATAATGTCGATTAGTTTTTTATCGTCGTCTGTAGTTGCAGGATTCTACCATCGCGCAACGAAAGGGCGTCTCCATTAGCTTAAAAGGTTCAGAAGAAATCGGAACGACAGATTAAATCCAAAAAAAAAATACTTGGAATATTCCGTAATATCGCTTTTAACAGATGTCGAGGTATTTTGGAAACGCGTAGAGGTTGTCGACGTCGATTGCTCGATAGGCTCGCCCGTCCGATCAGGCGCAGGTATAATCTACTAGCTGCGATCGACGACCCTCGCGTAGCCCCACGTCTCGACTTTAATTACATGGATCCATATGCGTCTATCGAATGGTTCTTGTAAGAAGGAAACCGATTGTTGCTTATCGCGCAATCAGTAGGACAAGAGAGCTGGAAACCAGGATGCAGAGGTGGATGATCATTGAACTATCGTGAAAGCAGCGCGATCGACGTACAGCGTGTCGCCGTTCCGAGAGATCGATGTATCTTCTTGTTCGCATAATCCATCAATCGGACATTGAAGACAATGGACAGATACCCTTCGTATTAGCTTCCTATCTCGAATACGCCGCTTTCTCCAGCATTAGAACGTCACTCAGGATTTCCGGTTCGTTTCATCTCTATCCGGTCGATGATAACCCTCGGCTATTACGCATGCAGAGATCGACGGTTCCCTTTCAATTCACTGTCGCTCTAGCCCCCCCCCTCTCTCTCTCTCTCTCTCTCTCTTCCTCTCTTCTCTCCACCGTGTACCCATCTGCTGGTCGTCTCGTCGTCGGCGAGTCTCTTTATCTGTCCAGTCTTTTCATCGTTGCTCTCCCATTGGTCGCTGACGAGTTCCTAGAGATGCGTGGGTGTCACATGTACACATATTACGCGCGCAGCACTTTGCATCGTCTCTCGTATCGCGATTCGCGGCTACGGCTCCTCTCTGACCGAGGAGGAATACTTGTTAGCATAGATATACACGGGTAGCCGCCATTTGCGCGAGACAATGGATATTACATGGAGATTACAGACGTTACGTTCCGCATTAACATTTTTCTAATTTGTCAGCATTTTTTCGTCCGTCCTTCATGAAGTTTGATCACGTTCAGAGGTTGCCGCCCCGCTCCCTGGACGCGGTGTCGGCCACCACCGCCTCCCTGTTGCCTCGCAATTATTATTTAACAAGCTATCTACCGCGGTATCGTTCGCGAGTGTATTCACGGCCCCGGAGCTACCAGTTTAAACTTTAACGGGAGAATATTCTTTTTTACGGGCGGGGGATCCCTTTCGGAATCAGAGCCCCTCCGGTTTGATCGCTCGCGCGGGGCACCGCCGCTTCGCGACCCCAGCATCACGATCCGTGTATGATGTACGCCCACGTTTAGGTTGGCGAGCGTATAATACATTTACCCTCTGAACCGCCTCGGGGTTTACTTACTCGAAACGAGCTTGTATCACGAAATATTCCAAGAATGTTTTCGTCTTTACGCTTCGAGGGGGGAAAGAATGCATGCAATCTAAGTTTGGACCGCCACGAGCTTAGCGAAAGTTTCCCGTTAACTGTTCGGCTTCACGATAGCCGTGCTGCTTTTTTGGCCCGCGTTTGCTCGAACGAAAGTACCCTCCGTTTCCGTAAAAGAGCCCGCGTTTCAGCGGGCAACGACGATGGCTGCGCGGCGTTTAAAAACCCTTCGGGCGCCATTGGAAGTCGACGGAGCGTCGTTACTGAAAAGTCATCGACTCCTCGCGAGCTGGAATCTTTCCCGAATCTTCCACGATCGGGGTAACATAATCTTGATGCATTAAGACCATTCTCGAGGGGGGTGTTTCGAGCGCGGCCGCCCGCCATGTCTCCCCTTGAGGTAAATTTCCGTAATTAAGTAGTTCCGGCCGAGTTGCCGCGCGGAACTGTAACTAAATTCAGATGCTTCTAATTATTAATTGGTCCGCTGGCAGCTCATTAGTAGCGCGCTTGAATGACTAAGCATCGCCAGCAGCCTTAAATTCGACAATTAAGTTCCCAAGTTCCAAAGGAGAGCCGGGCGAGCGTGGATGGCGTCCTTGCCCAGCTAACCGAGACAATCGGAGTAGCGGCGCAGTCAAAGAGGCCGCTTGAAAAACGGTCGAGAGGCGAAAGAGGTGAAAAAGTGGTGAAATTCGTCACGGTGGCCGCGCGTACGCGCGGCATGGATTCAGACGGATGAAATAGTGGACTCATAAAACTAGCCACGAAACGAGGGAGCCTGAAATTACAACGGCGGATCGCCGTCGTCGTCGTCGCTGCCTCGAGAGGACCAGCGTGCCAGGGGGAAACGGCGGAAAAAGTGCTAGAGAATAAAGAGAGGGGGGAACGGAAGGGGTAGGACACGGCTCGAGTTAGTTACCACGCGTACATAAGTGGTGCACGAGCGAGAAGACAGCGTGACTGCGGCTACCCAGACGGAAAAAAAAGGGGGTGGAAAAGTGAAGAAGAGCTAAGCACTCCGTTTAATCTACCATGTTGCATAAATGCATAATCTCCGCAACCTCAAACCGGGAGCCACCAGACGCTTCTTCTCGCTTCGCTGTCTCGTTCCCGTCTTGGATGTGTCTGCGGTGTACGGCCGTCAAAGGAAATTTATTAAAAGCCGGCTAGCCAGTCGAAGAAATCTGCGAGTCAGTCGAATCTTCATATGCTCGCCGCGTAGGTTGAAGTTAATTACAGAACGTTCATCGATTTATACACCTGCGAGGGAGGACATCACCGTTGTCGGGTATTTTATGCTAAAACTCGATTCTGCCGACACTGGATCAACGAATTTACTGATTCACTTTTGCACAACGCTTCCCCGCGTGACATTTCGACAAGATATAATTCGGATGGAACGTTATTATACCGTACCTGCCCTCAACAGTCCATCGCACAGCAATGCGATACGTCGACGCTGTTCACGTTGAACCGTGCTCGGGTAATGATGGATTAAGTTCTCCCATTGTTAATAATTAGGACAATATGCGCACTGTGATGATCGAATAACGCTCGGTCAATTACGTACAAGGTAGTTTAATCTACTATTTCCGGCCACCTCGGGGCTTCTCGGTTTTGGTGGTCGCAACGGTTTTTGTATCCGTTAATAAGTGGTCTACTTTTTAGACGCGGCGTCTAATTATACATGCACGCGGCGCTCCGTAGAATCAACCGACGGGAGTCGAAAGTTTGGCCAGGATGAAAGTTCGACACCGAAAAAAGACGATGGGGAAAACCACGCGGCGGAGAAAAGGAGAGAGAAAGAGAGGAGAGAATAGAGTACAAGCGCACGAGATTCGAGAAGCCGTACCGGGCTGGTTGCAGGTCAATTTAATCCTGGACGGTAGTTCGAGTCCACTTAAGTACCTGGTAAATAGATTCCGATCGAGTACCTATCCTGGATCCCTGCAGACATTCGATTCTCTCCGCTCCACTCTCGACCGCTCGCTTTTACCCTCTCGCTATCCGTCGTTTCTCTATCCGTCTCCCTGTATCTACCTATCTTTCTCCGCGCCCCCGCCATCTATCCTCTATTGTCCGCCATCGGTCCTGTCTCGCGTTTCCTCTCTCTCCCTCTCTCCCTCTCTCTCTCTCTCTCTCCCACGTCCATCTCTTACTCGTTTAAGACAAAACGGAGGGTTGTTCGAGTACAGTCGAGTTAGCATTCAAATCAATATCCATTTATCCCCATCGACTCGATGGCACCCCCGTTCTCTCGCTCGTCTGAAACGGTCGATACTGTCACGGGGAGAGAAGAAGGGCAATGATAACAGAACGCAACGATCTGGACGCGGGATGCGAAGTGAAAGGGAACCCGAGGAATAAAGTAACCGGCTGTTGGGCTGCGGAACCGGGGCTGTCTGGCTCTGATTTATAGAGCCTCAAAGGTTCCTTTGTCGGCCGCGATCCGTTTGACGGCGCGTGTTAATAAAAATTGATTTCCACTTCTAAATAGGGCCGATGATTAATTGGCAATTGAATTTGGACGCTAGGATAGTCGAGGGACAAATTGTATTAAGTTCGGTGACACTTTGATCGTTGACCGCGGAATAAAGACGGTGAAGGCGGGCAGAAAAGTTCCTCCCATTCCCGTTTATAAGGAGGACGCACGGCGTAATTACGATGCACGCAATTATGCAGCGACGCCGGGGCCAAGTTGAGAAATTTCTGTTCGCGACATTCATTAATACTTTAATTATCCGTGGAAACTTTTTAATGAATAAACCCACTTGCGCGCGGAACATCATTATTATTGTTATTAGCTCCGCCTTTGTGACAGCGCCTACCTGTAAATAACAAACCGGGGAATCTTTTCACGCGACACAGACATCGTACCATTCCGGTAGTAACTCTAGGTTTGCGCGTTTCTAAATAGACTTTTTGAGCAGCCAAGACCACGCACCCAGTAAAAGGGATGGTGTTTCGGCTGTGGTCGCGCGATCTCAGTTCGTCGATAGGAGTGGAACCTACGATGTACGTGTAAAGAACTAAATCACACGTTCGAGGAATAAAAGACGGGAACGTTCGAGTCTTATTCGAGACGCGGAAAATAGGAATTTCCGGGCGAGAATTCGTAAGACAACGAGCGGCGGGAAAAATAGTTAACGTACTCCTCTGAACGTCCGTCACAGTGAAGGATGAAAATCTTGCGGGCGAACAGCGATGGCATGATTCGATTGGACGACAGCTGCCAGCCAACGCGGCTTCTACCTGACGATAATTACGTTTGCGTCAACGTGCGATTCGTTTTCGCGGCACGGCTCCCCGAGGGTATGTCTATCGGGTGTGGTCGTGTCGCTTCATCGTGCCGCCGGCAGCGACGTTCTTCTCGTCTCCTAGTCGAAAATAGTCGCGCGATCGGCGGACTCCTTGTAAACAACCGACAGGGCAAATCTGTGGAACCGTGCTGGGCCGTTTTCCGGTTCGTTTAGCCGCCGGCCGCTCGTTATTCACGTGGCGCACGTTGATTTTCACGGCTGCGTGTCATCCGGTTACGCCAATTAATTCCTCGTCGAATGAATAATAACGACGCTTCGTCCTGGCTGGAGCTTACGCGACCACGGAGGCTCGATCAGTCTGTTAGCCGCTGTATATCATGCATGATATTAGACCAGCTTGATTAAAGAACAAGCCGACCCTTTTAACGACTCACTCGGTCGGTGATATCGGCGGGCGGAGAGTTTAAAAATGGTTTCCTTGATAAACCGCCCGACTAAAGCGTCTATTTTCCCCGGGGGAAGAAATTTCAGAGTCAAAATTCAATTAACGCCGTCGCAGCTAGGTCGGCTCGTTGACGCGTTTATTAATTATGAAGCGCAATTAAGGAACAACCGAGCAGTCTTATATCGGGTAGCGGGGAACGATTCAGTTCCGGAAGGGAAACGATCTCGGGCGTCGTTTGAGACGCGAATCCAGCGGAAGATAAACGCGGCGGGGTGGTTCGAGATCGAACGCGATTGTATATCGACGGGTAACCCCGAAAGGGGCAAGGGTGTGTATCTAAACTCTGTTTCGGGTTCGCTCGGTGTCCCTGGCTGTGTTGCATCGGCAATGAGGGAGGGAAGGAAATCGTGAGCATTACGATTGCCACGGATAAATAAATGCAACGAAGAGCCTGAGTACACGATGGACCTCGAAACGGAAACCCCTTCCATCCCTTTGTTTCTCAGGCTTGTTTACCGAGACACTGAATAGAAGCGAGCTGACTCTCCAACTTCGCCTCCTCTTCCAACCAACCCGCCCCCGGACCGAGCCCAGCGGGTGGAATGTTTCTTCGAATCTTTCGCATTTTTCTTTCGTCTCGGTTGCATCGCTCGCGGTCCCCTTTTCCGTCCTTCCTTCTATCGCCCAGCCACCCCCTCGATCCGTATATACCCTTTGTTCTCTTGAATGCACCGGATGCACCGCGGTTCACAATTTCCCTCAGACTTCCTTCGTTCGTCCTCTGATTATTGATCTTTCCCCTTTCTCTCTCCCACCAGTTCATTCGTGCCCGCGAGACCGTTATCTGGACTGTTATTCGCAAGGCGAGTCACTACTCGCCCTTCCTCACCCCCTTCTCCCTCTCTCTCTCTCTCTCTCTCTCTCTCTCTCTCTCTGACCTTCGATGTAATCAGATTAGATCTCGAAATAGAATGCATTCCGGAAGTTCCACCTTCATTGTTCTTAAGTCGGTCATTCCGCGGGAAAAATGCAGAGCCAGAGATATATATATATATATACACGTAGAGATATATCCTCTGTGCCTTATGAACCGGCTGAATAGGAGCCGTCCAATGGATGCCTGTCGATGGATGCTTCTCGTTCTGGCTTATATTTGTTTGCCTCCGGATTCCTCGACAATATTTCGCTACGCCAATAGTGCGATCATCGGAAGGAGGGCAGTCTAAATTTTCCCGCGAGCTCTCGTTCGCGAATCCTTCTTAAACAAATTTCGTACGGAAAATCTTCCATCATCCGGCTCCTGAGAGCGGCACGACGTCGACTAATATCTTTCGCCATCAGCTCTCACGTTTCGTTCTATGCCGCGTTCCACTTACGGAATAATTCAAGCGCGTCGAAATTTCTAGAGACAACAGACGTTAAACGCAGCCCCGGATCCTCCTTGTCCACGAGACACCTATCGACGCGACGCGATAACCCAATATTTGCGAAAATTCTGACTCGGTGTATAGACGTCTACGGCAGCGCGAGCTTTTACACGCGAGCCTCGCGATACCAGCCACACGTACAACCCCTACAGCCTGGCGTCGGCGTGTATACTTTCCTAAATTTCGATGGACGAGAAACGGCTGCAGTGTTCAGCCTACGTCGGTGCAGTCTTCACGAGCATCGAATGTTTGGAATAATCGGATTCGATGTGCCGAGAAATATTCCGTTTCAGGAAGATTCTTCCGTTCTGTCTAGAACGCTCTATGAGGCGTAGAGCAGCCAGTAGCTCTGGCCAATTTCCATTGTAAATTGTCGGAGCGCTGGAAAGTTTTGCATACTTGACGAGCGATGCCCGTCACAAATTCGCTGGCGGATTCGTGGCCGTCTCGATTGGAAAAAAACACTAAAACGTACAGACCGCGATAGAACTCGAGTTTACGATCGTATCCCGTCTCTGTCGCGAATTTTCATCGTCATTATTGTAGGCAATTAACGCGATTCAGTGTCATCGCGTGTGTACGCGCGTACATATCGTTTCCACCCCTTTAACGCTCGTGTTCGTGCCTCACGCGGGCATAGCCAACCGTCCAAAATGTGCAAACTCGTGTCTCATGCGAGCGACGATAGATGTGCCTTTAGCGACCATCTGCTCAGTCTGGCTGGGAAAATAACCGATGTGTATGCGCTCTCGTAAGGTAGCGGAACTGCGTTCTGGGCTGTACATCTCTCGTTGCATGTGTTGGACGCATCAGCATTGATCATTTCAGCGATTTTCGAGGGTGATGTTCCTCGCCAACTTTCTGGTTGCTAATCTGTACATCCATCGATTTATGCTAACATAAAACACAAGAAATAACGTTATAATTAATGAAAACTAGACGCGTACACACTTTTACAGAGTGAAGAAGCAAGCCCACTAAAGAGATACCAATCATTCTTGGCCGATTAGGTCGGGAAAAAATATAGGCGTCAAGGGGTTAACCAAAAGAGCGAGATCATTCTTCATAGTCTGGTAGCAAGTTCTTCGTTGGTCAAGCGTGGATACTTTATGTCTGTTCTAATACTTGGTGCGATTTGATATACGATCACGATAAAGTTACCCGACCTCTTTGAGATATCGTAGTTGGATGGACGGCTGGAACGTATTCTACAGGTGGAAATAGATATCTCGCGAAATATATTCTAGTGATTTCTTCCTCTGTTTCCTGCACGCTCGTTCATCCCCCGCGTTCGTGCCGCCTCACGTTCCGTTTCTATCTTTCAATTAAATGGAAGCCATAACGTAACATTCAACGATCGATACTTCCTTTGGTCGCAACGATATTATAGCGTGTAAAACTCCTGGCCTTTTGAACGTGGAATTCGACGAATTTTAATTTCTACTCGCACGTTTCTCCCGAGAACAGCGGCTTTCCGGCACAAGTTTCTAAAACGTCGAAGTTTCAAGTAGAAGACGAAGGATTCTTAGATCGATCGGTTCGTTTGACAATTGTAATCACCGTAGACGCCGGTCCGCCTTCGAAATGCGGCTTCGCTTTAACAATTTATATCCCGGTGCATCGAGTATCGGTTCCCTTCGTCGACAAATCATCGGGATCGAGTGAACTTTCCCAAACTCCGTTAAAGCAACCGAACGAGGACACTACGGGTCAATTGGAAACTGATTCCTCGTACGTCGTTTCTTGCTCTGTTAGAAACCAGGAACACGTACGATTGATATATATCTGCCGCGGAAAAAGTGGCCTCCTCATTTTCAACCGAGCTCGCGTAAAAAGCCTGAAAGTGTCGAAAAAGGGACACTTTTTTTTTTCGCTCGACTCGAATCAATCGACGGAATGGATTTTTGCGTTTCCCAATCAGTTAATTTGACCCGCGCGTATACATGTAACTCGTGGGTGTCGTGTTCAACGAGGCGATTATTATGGAGCGAGCATTTTTAAAAATTCGTGCAATTTTTGTTGATAGAACTGATAGTTCGACCAACTATCTGACGATTTCATTTCTATTATTTCTCTGAGCTATAAATGATTGCGAAACGGTTTTCACTGTATTGCCTTTTCAGCTAGCAAATTTACGACGCCTCCACTTTTTATCCTCCCCATTCTTCCAGCGTTACTCGCGCTTATTTATTTATTCGCTCATTTGCTTATTTCTTCTGTTACCATTGTCAGGAGAAAGGAAGGACGGTAGATATATCAGTCTGCTCTTATTCTCGTTCTTTATGGGAAAGAGGCGGGTCATAATTCTTATTGTATCGGATTCGTCTTTCGTGTACATACAATAATTCGTACAAGCGAGACGCCGCAAGAAACTGGACTGTGCCTTCAATTTTCACCGGTCGCACGACATCGTAAATTTGTAGGATTTATGGGTTTTAATAGCAGGGATACGTATCCATTTAAGTAATGGATACGTAAAATTCGATACGTTAATGTCCATTTTAAAATACGTTACGATAAATTTCGGGGCCGGAGTAATAAGATCGATTCCTTGCCTGCGACTGTTCGTCGAGATACTTTAATTTCCAACCAGCCGTAATTCATGCGCTATAATTTAAGCAGCACGCGGACGGGAAACAGGAAATGTTTGCCTGAATGAAAACCCGTAGAGGTGATCGTTCAAAGAGCCGGCCGCGTGTACGCGGGATTCGTTTTTCCAACGATAACGATGAAATCCAATCTTCCGAACGCCGGCGAAACTTTTCCACGCTGATTTCCCTTCCGCCCCGATTTGCGCGCAACATTGTTAACAGCGATACTAATATCGAGCGGTGCATATATTGCAGGTTTATCAACGATCCCCGGACGTTCGTTCGGCTCCCACGTCCCGTTAGCGATATTTATCAAAAAGAAACAGGACACTCGGTGCCCCGACGTTGTTCGTTTACGCTTCCCGTTAAAAATTGTAACCGTCTGGACAAAAAGAGAAGCCCTCGAAGCTGGTCGTTAGAAAAAGTTAACGAGAAGAGGGAGCCAACTTTTCGCGTAGCATTGATTGCGCGCCGGAGAGCTCGTGTACCGATCCCCTCGAGTCGAACAATTATCCAATTACGTTCGCCGGCCGGCCAGACGATTTGTTTAACTTTTAACGACTCGCCACGACTCGGTTTTCCGTTCGCCTCGGTTTCTGTCTTCGGCTGGGTGCCGCGAAATATTTTCCGGCCCAGCCTCTTTGTCCGCGAGAGGAAAAACGAGCAACGCGCGACGAGAGAACGATTAGACTCGCGCCACGTCGAGGGAAGTCGACGGGCCACAATGAGTCGGCCTCTCTGAAAAACGGAATTACTTATTCAGAAGACCGGGAAGCGGCCTCCTCGGGACAAGAAGTCAGTGGGCGATGCTAGTGGCCACGCTCCTCGGATAAAAGTCTCTCGAGCTAAAGAGCAAGCGGCGGGGAATAGGGCTTGGCCCTCGTCCAATGTTTGTTGACTGGAAATTTAGCGGCTGGCGATTGTTTTGGCCGGGTGCCATTATCTCGTACGTAGAACGCGAACCGCAAGGCAAGGAGACGCGCCATGTGCCCACACGTCGGCTGAGTGCAACCGATGCGACGAGAAATTGATTACTTTCGATCGGGACGCGTTTCAAACGCTTACGAAGACGTATGGGTACGTGGCGTAGAAATACGTGTATCTGATTCGCCTGACCGACCGGATCCTTATCGTATTCCTAACCGTATTCGCGGACGTCTCTAAGCAGACGTTCCTTTACATAGACATCGTCGGTTTTGCGCGTTACATGTGCACATGGCCTCACCAATCTCTGTCCCTTTTCCCTCGCAGCTCTCGGCTCGATGAATACGAAAGCGCGTCCTTCTTCGCCGCCCCTCCGAACGCGATCCGGCGAATTACGCCATAAATAATAAGAACACTCGAGGAAGACGCCGTCCGTCGAGATTAGAGGTCGCGCGCGAGCCCCGGGAATAATGTCGGGAAAAAGTGGAGGCGAGAGAAAAGACGAACGAGCGACCTCCAACAAATGACTGTTCGCGGCGGAGGGCGGGCGAGGGGCTCGACCAGACTGATTTCCATTCGACTTGCTCCACCGGCGCCTCTCATCCGCCCCGTGGCTGCTCTCTCCCGCCTTTTCCGTCGCCGGCCAACCCTCGCGACGCGCGTCGCGCAGGCCTCGCACCCTTTAAACGCGGAACAGGCAAAGAATTTGCCGGACCGATCTCTCTAAGTGCTCCCTTTGCGCCCCCTTGTGAACCCGCGAACCCGTCACTTTTAATTATTTTCGTCTCCATCTGTCACCCCTTCTCGCGCGAACTCATTCCGTCGCGAAAGTTTTTGCGCGCCCCGCGCGAGAGGTCACACTTTTGCCTTTCACGGCTGAACTCCCTTTCAAATCCTTGCTCAAAGCCCACGTCCGTTCCGCGCCCGTCGCCGAGTTACCGAATAAGTCTTGCCGTGGGTCGAAATCTATGAATAATCTCTCGCGAGGCTGCGTGACGTCTACGTCACGAACTAGAGAATTTCCATAAACTAGAGACCATTGTACGAAGTTGTATTACAAATGCTCCAATTAATGCGAACGCAGAAACCGTGGGAAGTGGCGCGCTCGTACGTAAACCCGAGTAAAATTTCTTGACAACACGCTGCGCGGGGTTCCATTAAGCTTAACGAGGACACGCGATGCGCGCTTAGGACGAATGTTTATATTTAGGCTGCTCGATAACGAGCAGGTCGACGGTTGTTTTAAATTAAAAACGCGCCCCCCCCCCTGGTCTCGATCGAGCGAAACTTTTGTTCCGTTGCGCGACGCGAACCCCCTGGCACGCAATCGCGATCAGGATCGATGGGCGAGCCTCTTTCTGCTCGATACGTCCGGGAATCTTTCGACGACGCCGATGCCTCGCCTAAGACGACAATTATATCGAGCTGATATTCCGAAACACGTCGGGGATTCACGGTAATCCGACGTGCATGCTGGGAGATACATCAACCCCGGTTGATGTACCGTGACTGTTACTCGCGTATGCGCAACCTCGCGTTTAGCCGCGTACACGCGTGCAAGCCGCGCGCGTGTCTACGCGAATCGGTGCGCATCTGCGGCATTTCCGTTGTCACGTTACACTGGTAGCAGTTCCTTGTAAACAACCGGAACGACGACCGTTTGCATAGACCGGATCTCTGCAGCCTTTCCAACAGAGTGCGATTCGTCGAGTGCTCGTCGGATGCGCGGGGGATACTCTTGTTTCAGGAGTTGTACCAACGTGTACGTGCGTATTTACGTGGTTTAATTGTAACAAACGTTTCTTTCGCCGCTGCTCTTGCGAGACTTAGCCGAATTTTTCGACGAGGAACGCTGTTTCCATGACGAGTGGTCCATTTGCTGGTGGGTCAGTATATCTGCTTTCACGCGTGCCGAGCTAGCGGCTATAATTTCACTGTTCTGGGCGTGACGTTTGATTTTATACGAATCCATGGCTCTCGCTAAGACTTACGCGTCGAACAGTCGAACGTCGAATCGGAAATTTCGCGATCGGTCGTGCTCGGTGCCGTTCCATAAGGATCAATGATGTCGACACGTAAACGGCGGTAACACCTGCTCTGCCCGATGCTGCTTTGAAGCCCTCGAGTACGCGGCTCCGTAATAATGAACGTACGTCGACATTTTCATAAAATCGGCCGGCTCATTGGCAGCGGCGTAAAATCAAACGGTTTTTATCGCCGCGCGGCGGAACGGTTTACAGCTGACATACAAAAAATTGGAATTAAAACGCGATATCGCGCGCCAGTTTTATGCGCAGCGTCCGCTTCCGTCAACGGCTACGTTTTCGGATAATAAAATAAACGATTAATTACCGCGAAACAGACCCGACGCAGCCATCGCTTTTTCAAGTAACGACCGTTCTGATCGATCGTCGTGCGTCAGCAAACGAGGCGTGAAAACACGCAACGCGACGTGTGTGAACCATTTTTCGAACTTTCCCGGGAATCCAAGCTAAGCTTCGCATCGCGTGCCCGTGGTTATCGAGAGAAGTCCTCGCGTCGTCGTAATGAGAGCGGCGAAACGTTTTCGAAAAATTTACCCGTTAACGGAATGCAAACGGAAGTTTGCGCTCTTTGTTGCGGCTCGTCACATCCGCGGACAACTCGAAACCGCAGTTAGAAATAATAGTTTGAATAACTTAGTACTTAGTGAAGAATTTCTTTCGCGTAAAACGGATCTCGCGGGGCTTGACTCGGGCTTTAACCGACGTGGCTGAACTTGCCAGAAAAGTTTCCCCCTTCGGGAGAAGTTGTAACAGCCATGTGAATAGTATATACCTCGGCTATAGGCACTTTATAAAATTATCAAATCGAAACGTAGAGCACCGCGCGCGCGTTCAGATAAAAGCTCGTGCTTCGATATTCTATCGAACTCGAGCGTTTCTACTGAAAATTGTTACGTATCGATGTGGGTGTCAGTGGATGAGATCTGTCGTTAAAGAGAACGATACCGCGTTAACTCGAGATTATTGCCTGTGTCCAACGATAGTTTTTATTCAAGGCGCGCCGCATTAATTTGTAGGGGTTAATTTCGAACGACGTTGCAGCGGTTGTCGACGCGACGATCGAATTGAACGGAATTGAAACGGGTAACAAATATTCCGCGCCGCCGCGATAAAATACACACGTGTACATAAATATTAATACACAGGACTAACAAGTCTTATGGGAACGGAGTATTTGCGACTGTTATATCTGAAAATATCCAGTTTGAAAAACACTGAGAAAAGTTATGTCGAGCGAAATTACCGATTTATTGATCAAATATAACGAGGACAAACGAACGGAATAAAACCGAAAGGGAGGAAAAAGGGAACGCGGAGAGAGAGAGAAAGAGAGAAATAAAGTAAAACATGTCGGTGTGAAAATAACGGATGTTAAGAGCGGCTTAAACTATACGTAATTCGAATCAACATACTGATGGCATTTCGTGCGATCCAGTTGTAAAACTTTCGTTTTATTTAACCAATAATTTCGAAAAAACATTTCATGGCATTAATCTCTTATCTGCATATTTTTCACGCCCGTACTGTCACGTATCCTTAGTGATTTGTCACTTCTGATGTGTGTTTTGCAACGGTATGGAAAATTTCTGTAATTCCAATTTGTTTTTTTTCCGTCAACTTTGTGAATTACAGTGTCGTTTCACTCATTTTCCGCGATACTGATCGAGATTGACGTCGCATTCGCCGCCGATGTGAGCTCGCGATCCAACTGCCGCTGTAATAACTTTGGAGCTCGATGTCTCTACGTCTGATACGGCTCGTTGCTTCATAAAATGCGATGTGATACAACGCAGGAAGTATTAATTATGTTGTTGCTTAACTCGGTCGCATCCTTTCTCCGAATATATATTTTTTTAACCAACGTTTGCCATTGGTATCGCTTTTGATACTGGTTTCTGAGAACTGTCATTCGCGGTACAGAAGAGTGCATAGCATAGAACCGCGAGATAAATTATTAATCAGTTATTAATAGTGACAGTAGTTTAATAAGCTGGCGGAAGCGGAAGAGGGCGTTGTCTAATATCGCAAATTTATTATCAAGGTGCCGGATTCATTTTTATGCATGCGCCACGGGAGCATAGCGTTGGCGTGTGTTGAATCGCGAAAAAATCGGGGTCATAATGAAGCTCCGGCTGAAATCCCTTTATAAAGACGATATTACGGGGAGACGGTCTATGTAACTCTCAAAATCGAGCCTTTTCATACGTTCTTTTTCTTCGTGCGTAGGATAAGCGTATTTAATTCAGGCTAACCTCGCCCTAGCTCGGCCTGCATTGTATTTCAGTGAACACGAGGGGGTTGGGCGGCGGTTGGCTCGCTATAATATAAAGCTCGTCGTCTCGCCCGTCTAGGTGCTCTCGGTCACAAAGAGGTCTGGATTTACGTGGCAGCCTTGATTTACCTGATGGTCAGGAATAGAGGTACCAGGCCAATCACGTCGCGCTCTTATCGGAAAAGCAAATTGCTACTGGCCGGTCCTACTCGGTACAGCATAGCTAATTATGCAACGTAATTACCCTCGGGTAAATCAATTAGCATCTAGATCGGTAGATACCGCGCCCATTCTTGACATATTTACGCGGCGAGGGCCGACCATTTTTTTCCCTTTCCGATTCGTTAATGAATTGCATCGATAATGCAAAAAGCATCCCCTTCACCGGCCAATTATTTCTAACCTATATTTATTCTTTAATTAAGGGTGCCGGAGCGAAACCGGCTCCGTGCGGTTTTCTTTCGCGTGTGTGATATCGAACGTCAGACCAGGCGGTTGTCTCTTATTTGGCGACTCACTTTGACGCGAATGCGGCTTAATTAATTCGGTTATAGGTTACGGGCGAATATAGATCGGGAAGGTAGCATGCGGACACTTTCTACGGATTTTCTAAATAAACATTCCCGATCCATTAACTGTCACAGGATATTGGGAATCAGATATTTCTTTAAAATAACAATGACTGGAATAAATAATGGATATCAGCTGCTGGAAATACTACTCCGAAGTAACTAGTTCGATACACATAGCAAAGAACATCAGGCGTGGAAGTGCGAGTGTGGAGAAATGAACGCGCAAGATGCAACGAGAGTAAACCAGGATGGAAAAGGGAAACTCGATGAAACAGGAGCAAACGAGATACGCGCAGATTTTTCTGTCTGCTCTCTTCGTATATACTGCTGTTTTAAATACGGCGATTAATTTCGCGAAATAAATATTTCATTTGTACCGAATCGGGCGAAAAACAAGAGTCAACTTTTAACCGGAGTGTGGCCGTTAGCAGAAATAATATTCTGAACGGTGCTCTGAATATTTCAATTGTCATCGCAATTCGTTTCCACCTACCTCAAACGTTACACAGCTCTGGTTACACATGCATCGTGCGGTTGTTGCGCAGCAGTCCGGTGTCTGCCAGAGAAATACTCCCACGGTGCGTAACCGTAACCGATGAACTGTCAGCCGCCTGTTGTCACTGACCTACGCGTCTATCAGCCGTTGTCAACGCGACGTCAGAGGCTGGCATCGACGGAACGACCTTCCAGACATTGACGGACGCAACTAATCATAAATCGCATGCATCGTGCTCTTAAGCAGACGTGTCATCGATCGCGTATCGTTTGAATGTCGCAAAAACTGTGCCAGCCACCGTGCAACTTCAGACACGAGACCACATTCGAAGGTCCCGATGAAAATCTACATTCAACGTCTCTCTGATTAATGATTCGGCTAGTATAAATAAAGCGAACGAGGGAAACTCCCCAAGGTCGAGCGTATTGCTGGGTTTAAATTATTGCCTTTCGACACGGATACTGGCGTGGCGTTCGAGGGTGGTTCGAACGTTCTGCCGATCGGCTGGGCGTCGGACGAGTTTGCCCCGCGTGTTTCGAGCAATTTTCGGAGGGTTGTGGAGCAACCTGGCTGATGCGAGCTTGATACGAAAATAATTTTTGCGCGGCGCTTGGCGGCGTTTTTGCGACAGCCAGCTGCGCCGGGCGTAGGAAGAATGGTGCATCGGGACACGGGACACCATTTCGCGGCGCGACTGGATGGTGCGCGATGAGGGGTGTAGAGTGGCGCAGTCACTAATACATCGTTACGCCCGGAAATGTCATTTCCCGCGGAAAAACGTCTTTTCCGTAGTTAATGGGAGCTGCGACCGTGGCGGCGGTATGATCTTGATAGCTGTCCGCGGAACGAGAGAAACGGCCGTCGGAGAAAAAGAAAGTGGAACACCGCGTAAAAAGCGTTCCGCCGGAAAATCGTTTTGTCAGTAAATGGAGAGCTGGCTTACCGGGTCCTGGCTCAACTGCCTAAATTTTCTGCGCATCAGGTCGCGCCTTTGTATCGGCGCAACGTGCGGCAAGAAGAAGAGGGAGGACAAGACTTGCCTTTTGTGCATCTTTAGACTCGTGTAAGTCGTGTAAACGATGGACGCAGTCTGATAACGTCGCACGTGGTTGGACAAACGACGACTGTTTCGGACCAACATCTGCGTATGCACACTCGCAGACCGTGATACACTTGCCTTCTTTTTTCTGCTCTGCCGTTGCGGAAATTCCCCTAGGAATCCCTTTCGAGCCAGGACTGCGATCTTCTTGATTTGTCGTTCGCTGCACTTCGCGCGAGCAAGGAGCCGAGAGAGGCGAAAATCGGCGGTTTCGTTCGAAAATTTTCCGTACGAACTTATCAGCGCCTCCGCGGGAATCGCGTTTCACGGGGACTGACCGGTTAATTAGCACGCGGTGCCGATATCGGGACAGAACCGGTGAAAATTCGACGCGGGGACCATTAACGCTTGTTAGTCCTCGGTGGAATTACTTCGGCTCGGGAATTTGAAAGTTGCGCGGGCCGTTACGTACAGAGAGCGTCGAAGCTGCTCGATATTTCCAAGTATAATTTATTGCCTTCAGGCAGAACTACCGTTGGCCTCGTTTCCTGCCGTGCTCACGATAAGGAACAAAAGTTATTCAAATCCCGAACGGATTTTGTTCCCAGCCCCGTGGCCGCCAACAGACGGATTCACCCTGATGTAACTTGATACGTGGACGCCTCTCCTGTTTGTCTACAATTTTTATCCGCCGCGCGATACCGCTGGGGATGTAACGAATCATTTATGCGTTCGTTTCCTTCTCCACCTGATCTCCTTTGGCGCGTTGTTTACCGATTTCCGCTAGAAATACGTGGATTCGACTGCTCGAGCGTACCGATGCAACGCGTACTCGTGCACGCGTTCAATTTCGCGTAAACTGGAATTACTGCTCGCGAAGAACAAGACGGAAATTCTCATGTTCCTCTACTTTACACTCGAAGGGTTGGAAATATCGCGAAAATATCCGCCCCTCGAGAGATGAATAATTAAGACGCTTTGGGGGAGCATCCTAAGCGAGGCTATTAAATAGACACGCATTGTCGACGCGGTCTCCCCATGGTATCGCGCTGCATCTTGGGGGATGACGGAACGAAAAGGGACGATCGCGCGTCCAAACTTTCTGATCGATGAAATGGTAATCGCTGATCGCGGACCCGGCGTCGTTTATCTCGAATTCGTGACCGCTTCCTTTTCATTACCGTTTCATCTTCATCGTGTTTTTAATTATAACTTTTCACCCGGGGGGGGGTCGGGAGCCCGAGTTACAGCGAGTTAAAAGTTTTCGTGCCGGTTTTTTTCGCCGTGATTTTATTTGTTCATTATTTCGAGTTTAATGAGTTCCCTTATTGTCCAAACATGTTAATAACTTTTCGACCGTGAGTTTCGTGGGAACAATTCGCAGTTGATTATTAGCGTAGACGCGGGGCGAGTCGTGTTTTTACAAAAATTTTCGCTCGGTAAACGCGCAGGATTCTCGCAACGATATCCGAATAAAATACGCGTATATTCCGGTGCGCGGAATTAATTTGTTCCGCCACCTCGGGTGACTAACGAATGACACCGCGGAAAGAAAGTTGACAGAACGGTTGCGTGGTCGAGGGACGATGGCCAGGTCGTGTTGGTGCGACCGGAACAGGCCATAATCCAGCGAAGTTAGAGGTCCACTGAATAAGCTGTACGAGGGAGGGAGTTCAAGAAATGAGACATAACTGTATTATGGAAATAAGACATACTGTCTCTATTTATTATTCGGGTTGAATTTATTCGGAATTCATTAGCATAACTTTTGAATCCGCCTCGGTTGATGAAAATGAATAGCAAGCGATTGCTGGCCGACTCTGGGTTGCAAATCGTACAGAAATTCTCGACGCGTCGCATTCCGAAAGTCCTCGTCTCGTTCGCTACTTCTTTATGAGATTACGTCATCCGATCTGCTTGGCCATTGTGGCCGTGTAATCCGTCTCAGTGGATTGACTCGGTTTTCCAGAATTAATTACTCGCACGCTTGACTAACTACGAATCGTGCTTCAAAGTTTCGATAAGAAATCAGGAAAGGCTAGTCTATCCCTCGTCCATTTGCCGCGCACGATTCCCGCGGGACTGTACGTCTCGAGCATGGATATACTCCATTAGTGTACCTTCTACTTGGATTCACTTTAGCGTAAACTCTCGAACCGCCAGCCAATCGAAAATCGAACCGCTTCGAGTTCACCGCCGAAATACCGACGTAACAATGCCAAATGGAACTCCGTTTACCTATATACAGTGGTACAGAGCTTGATCGTTGTTCGTCGAGCGAGTCAAAGACTCGATGAAATTCTTGCCGGGTTTAAGGCTACCGAGGGGCAGAGGAAATGGCATTGTCTCGGCCTGGAACGAACACCGCTCGTTTCCTGTGCTTCGATTAAATCCCTTCTGTGGCCGGTTATTGAGCGTATATTAACTTTCGAGGCTGTTATACCGGGTTGAACGACAGCGTTTGATTGCTGAGGCCCCTATTACCGAGCGTTCCGCATTCCGAAATCGATTAAGTCCGCGAGTAGAGGAGATAAAAGTTCCCCGGGAACGCATTCTAATGGGGATTTAATGAAAACCAATAGCCGTTCGGTGAACCGCGGCGGGGTACAGTCAATAATCAATTTCTTCGGGGGCGGGCGAGCGAGGTTCGCGGATGATTTTATTTTCGAATCCACGACCCGTAATTAGAACACGCGACGGTGGAACGCGGGCCTGTCTTGAACGGAGGACGATGATATCCAAGCAATTTGGTGCCGCGCGGCAGACAGTTTAAACCGGAAAATCTTTTCTTGCTCGGGGCGACGGGTTTCTGCGCATTCATAAGGGGATAACACCGTTGCCCGTGTGCGCTCGAGCTTCTCCCGCGTTCTTCCAAGCGCTATCTAGCCCCGAGGAGTTTGCCGGTAACTAACAATCGCTCTTTCGCGCCCCTGACGTCGACGAGTGACAACGGAGTTCCGTTTTACGTTTCGACCCCCGCCAGGGTGTCCGACCCTCGTCGTCGATAGCGTCAAACCGGTCGAGCAGCGGACCGTGTACTACGTCGATGATGCCGGTATCGGTAAGAGCCACTATTTCGCGGCTCGAATGAAATTAGAGGCAGCGTTCGCGTCTGCTCGGATTCCGGGGGATGAATTTCGACTAGCCGTGTGATTTTCCAACGGTACTTCGCGCAACCGTGTGTTCGGTGTAGGCATACGAACACAGCGACGTTTGTTCAACCGGCGCGAGCGAGCCACGCGGATACGCGACGATTTACGTAAATACGCCGCTCCCAAAATCCGTTCAAATCGCGATACCATCGCGAGATCCTTCCTGCATTTGGTTCCTTCCAATTTAGCCGGAATTTCTTGTCAAAGATACTCCCGGATCCGAGACTAGCAGCGACGAGAACAATGTACGTACGTGCATACGGCGGGACAAGAAGCACTGGTAAATCTGTTTCTTCTCCGCGTAGTCGACGTAGCGAAGCGCGTCTAAAGTAACTGTCTCCCCCGCAAGAACGTTCGCGCTGTTCACCAAAATTCGACGAACCCAAATCCTCGTGCTTAGGCGTGTTAAACTCGAAGCTCCTCGCAACGTTCTTTTCTTAGACTGCTGTCAAGCTTCAATACGCGCGACGCGCGATGAATTTTCAACGAGGACGGAATTCGCCTACTCGAGCGGGGTTCAATGTTTTTTTCCGGCTAAAAAATTGACGACCCGCCTCGATTCCGTTCTATGTTTATCTCGCTGCAACACTCGTTGTTGCCGCGTCTTTCGTCATTAGTTCGGCTACGATGGTCGGGCCGATTGTTGTATCGTACCCGACAAATGACAAAGTTCTGCGTGTTCCTACCTCGCTCGGGGTAGGCTAATGTTAGAGAGTAGATTGCGGATTACATGATTACAGAGTAAAGCCCGGCTTAAAGTCGACCACTATTGACGTTTACAGAAACAAGGTCGTCGAGACGTTAGACTTTGAAGTCTCTTTCGAAGTTGTTTCCTTTCGTTCGGGGAAATAATTTATTCCTACGGCCACGGACTACCGGATAGGGGCGAGGTTAAACGTCGCGGTTAACTTCGTCAGAGCAATTCCGATTTCGCAGAAAAACGGACCGGCGCGCGGCGAACTTCGGAATCGCTGTCAATTTATTTAGGCGAAATTTATGAACGCCACGTTCGAGGCACGGGCGGGGAGGTTCTTGCGTCCAAAGCCCGATACGCCTCGGCAACGTCTATTTTATGTAACGGTTTCATCGATCATCGACATGGCCGGCCCGTGGCACCGTAAGAGGCCAGCGTGTTCCAAAGAGCAGCCAAACAGTGTTACGAGTTTCATCAAAACTTTGCTGTCCGCTACGAGAGCGAAATACTCGCCGTCATCCGAGTCCTAATATTGTTTTACGATGCGACGATACAGCTAAACATCTGCCGAAATGCTCGCGGACATACACGCGGCGCATCTTTAACGCTGTAGAGTTTAACGGACTCCCGGCTCTGCCTAATTTGCATCAACGTTATCGCAGGCGAAGCGTGGAGTTGCCACTTTAACTTATATCTCAGACTAACTCGAGTAAATTTAAGTCATATCCGGATTACTGCTCGCTTTGCCCTCTTTAAATAACCGTAAAAGAATACAGGGTTCCTTTTGAAACAATTGAAACGACTCTGTAATCTTTTCCATAGGGGTAACTGTAGTGTAATGTAAAAAACTGTTTGTGTCGCGTGGTTAATGTTCCCTTTATGCTAAACAACTTTCGCAAGGACATTTTTTTTTATAACTTCAACCCCCAACGAGATTCCACTGTTCTCGCTTAAACGTAACACCCTATATATCACGGCTGCACGACGTTGAAAAATCTCCGTCGTCCAGTGTAATAGAACTAACGCCAAGTCATCACTGTTTAACTAGTTTCGCACGGTTATTCGCGAAGGGAATGCGAATAGTAATTCAAAGCTTAACTCCAAGTTACAATAACAGTAGATGCAACTCCGTGCATCGCTGGGACTGGATGTTACGTAAAGAAATCAAGATTTCTCGAACGTTTCGATCGAGCGCGATGGACGTCGAGCGCGAACAGAGGAGAGATTCGAAAACATTATCCAGCCGGGATTAATCGCGACAGCGGCGATCAGAGCGAGCGGCGCTTCCCTTTAAATGAGTTACATGCTCAACACCCTTTAAATCCGGCTGTCAGCGGGCGAAACTGGCGACAGCGTCATTTCGCTAATTTTCCGCGAGACGCCACGGTCCAGTCGTTCCCGAGCCTGGTACTTAATCCTGATAAACTGAAAAATGACCCACCCCCACCAACCCCTCTACGTGTCGCGGGTGCGGGCTCGTTTTTCCGGCTGCCGCAGACCCGTTAATAAATTTGTGTTTACGACGTCTGGCTCGTCGTGTGGCACGGATATTTTTGTCTCTGGCTATCTCACGGTTACCCCTTGGCCACCCCGCTGGAACGCATAAATATCCCGGCACCGGGGGTTCCGTACTCGGTATTAACCAATCTCCGCGTTCCACGCAATCTCGAGCCACGCGTTCCACGGATTAGGCCAGGCTAATCGCGTTCCCAAATAATATATCGCGGAACCTTTAAACGAACAGCCGCCGTACACGTGAGACGAATAATACTCTCTCAGTCATCGCTAACAGTCGAGACCTAATTCCCGCGTTTCTTTCGTCGTTGGTAACAATGGATGTACACAGGGGCGGCGGAGAATTCTTTGACAGACGTTATTTTCAACGACGGTGAATCGTCGAAACGCGGACGGGAGTTCGATCGGTAAACGATCATCTTCGATCCGCTTTGGCGCAGAGACGCGCGCGTACGATAAAGAATAACGAGCACCCCGCAACGCGCGGTAAAAGGATCGTTCAAAGCTAAGCAGATGAAATGTTTCGTCGATGGCTACTGAATATAAAAATAAGATCGAAGGCACGAGTTCGTCGAGGTTGCCACGCAAAAGCGTCGCTTATTACCTCTTGCTTATTTTCCCGTCCGTTCTTCCGATAATAGTTTTTCTCCCGCGATTCCCTTTCTCTGTTACTATTTTCCAATGATCACTCGGAGACACCGTATCGAAATTTCCGTCCGCCGGCGTAGCAGGGCGAACGCTATCCGCCATCGAGCAACGCCATCGATTTTTCTATTCGAGACGTATCGCGAGGCACCCCCCGACGACGTTCATTGCTCATCGAGACGTATCTCCGCGAAAAAGTTGCAAAGTCACGAGCAAATTCGAGGCACGTCGGTTTGTCTCCGATGGAATGCAATTATACGCCGTAGCGATTTTCAGCGGGGTCCCCCTTTAAAGAGGGGGACAAACACGATTAAACGGAGCGCAGCGTCGCAACAAGAACGTCCCTGGCCTACACGCGGAGAGATACGTACGGAGGTCTGACAGAAGCACTTCTCAGCCGAATGCAGGGACCAATCGAGCAACTGTACACGTCTACCCGCGAGGTTGCCACGGTGCCATTGTAATCTGAAGTCCTGGGCGAGGGTTGCGACGAGGATCGGGGCTAGACGTCTCGCATTAACCCTCCAACAATGCGAGGGATGCGAATGGTTAGCGTAATTCGCTAGTGTCGAAATTCGTGGGCGCACCGGTCTCCAGACGTGTTTCAACCCTCGCCCCTACCCTGTCGTGCCCACTACTACCGCCGCAGACGCGACGGTGCGGTTTCCCTTTCGATTTTCGCCTGCCTGCTGCCTCGTTTCCCTCGATCGACTTCGCCTTGTCTCGTCTACGATCGCGTTGTCCGACGATCGCGCGGCGCGAGTTGCGACTACAGGCTCGTGTATGCGCTCGTAAATTCCGTAGCACGGAAAAACCGATCGAGGGTGGTCGCGAGAAGGAGAAACAAACGAGTCGGGGTTGGAATGCGGTTTTAACGTCCGATCGAACGACGCTCGACGTTCGTCGACGGCACTCCCTGCGAGTTGTAATTCGGAACCCTTCCACCGAAACTCGGTGTTTCACGTTGACTGTCAAGGCTCGGGGTTAAGTAGTTGTAGTAATTTCGTCCTAGTGGAATTTGTGGCCGCCGTCGCCGCGAGACACTCCACGCGGCGCACAATGGCCGCCAAGTTTTCGAGGAATTCCCGTTATCCGTGGAACCTCCTGGCTCGTGAACGTCGCGATTTCCGTAACTCGACGACATCGAGGCTTTCTGTCGATGAAACAATTTCGAGTGCCTTCGAGCGCGACTCTTCCGATGCGACATCCCTTTCCGCTGTTCTTCAGCGGCCGCCGGGCAGCCGACAGATCTCTCTGAATCGGTAAGTAACGCGTTGAAGCCCGGTACAATGCAACCGAGCTCGTTAAATCTTGTTACGAGCAAGTGGAACGGGAACAGCGCGATTTAATATTAAACCCCGACAAAAGTGCAGCGAACGCTCATTACGGTGAAATCAAAATGTAAGTGGCTCGTAACGTCGCTCGCGTAATTTTATTTGGCCGCCACGCTCTGGAAACACTCGCGGAAACGATCGCGTCCGCGGCGGAGTTAATTAAAAGTCAACAGAGAAGTCGGGGAATGTTTTTCCGGGTGTTTTTCGAGCGGGGAACGATGCGCGACGGAAACCGGACAGGACCAGGTTGTCTAATTTCGTCATAGATTTAAGACGGTTTTCGTAACCCGATGAAAGTTCGACGAACCCTCTTCGCTGGGTAACTTGTCTCGAGTTCGATCGTTTAATCGGAAAATCGGAACGCGTTGCCGAAACTATTGGAGCGCGTCGTCGAGGACTAACAACCCGCGAAAGACAACAATCGTGGGATAGAAATTCGTGAGTCAGAACGAATTGCGACGCGCTCGCGGGGAACGAGCGTTCGGAGGCTCAAACGGGCGGCATTAAAAGACAAATCAAGCTTTTATTTCGATTCAGAGGTACGCCGGGAGTCGTCTCGAATAGCGAGTAAATTTTAAACGGGCACTTACTGCACGGAGAGACGTGGAAACAAAGGGGTGGTACGGCCGAAAATAGTGGTGCTTGCCAGGGCAATAACTGAAGCGAAAGGAAAACATTTGGTTTACACTCGCGACGCACGGGTGTAGTAAAAGATGTTTTTTTCCTCTGTCATTCCGTGACTCACCACCCTTCTTCTGCCCCCGGCTGCTCTACCCGAACTATCGAGAAGAAACAACTCCGACCGGCAAACTTTCACGGCGTTTTTCCTCCGGGTTGGGTGAACTTCAGCGAGGGGCGCGGTAGGGAAGGGGAGGGGTGTGGCGGTCGTGTGATATAGCTCCCGGCGCGATCACGAACGCGTACCAAGCCTTTTCTTCCCTTATTCAGCCGAAAATGGTCGATAGTACCTGCTACGGGAGCTTCTGGATTTGGCGAACGAGCGCGTTTACTCTCGTTAAGGTGAGTGCCGTGGGGTGATTTACCCTCTTTACCCTGCCGCGACACCGACCGGGCTCTCCCGTGGGAGGAGGAAGGCCAGGGACCAGCGAGAAATGGAGTAAAACGAATCGTTCGCCTTACAAGATCCTCTTATCCTTGGCAGCGGCGCGAGGAGAGATTGAAAAGTTCTCTCCCCGTCGTCTTGCTCGTCCTCGTCGTCGCCGTTGTCGTCGTCGGTGTTCATCCCCTCCCCCCTTTTTCTCTGTCGTTCGCATGAAAATTCGTCGATTACCGCGCGCCCTCCCTTAATCGCATTAGACAGTACCCCCCGTCGTCCAGATTTAACGAGTTGAAAGCGATGCGGAGGATCTGGAACCCAACCGCGTCTCAATGAACCCCGTTGTACTCCCCGGAAAGATTTATCTCGCGATTGTCACCCTTGGCGATAATAACGACGCGGGCCCTGGTACCGCCGTCCCAGGTTCAAGCTTGAACGCGGCGGCGACCATTAAATACAACCGCTGCCGAAGCTAAACGGTGAGAATATAATAAACAACCGGGCGATTCTACGTGAAGAGTGGTTTAACGAATGGCATTGTTATCATTTCGAGATGAAAAATTATGAAAGTGCTCAAAGCGAATAGAGCTCGGGTCGGGTGAGAAACCGTGGGAAAGGAGCGAAGGTGCGAGAAGAAACGAGCACCTGCACCGAGTAAATCAATAGCTCCTTCGCGAAGAACGAAGAAAAAGATGTCTGAATAAGTACTCGTGGTTTCTTTGTCCGCTCGGTTATTCCTCTGCCGTCGATTCAATGAGACGCGACTTTAATAAACTGATCCTCGGGATCCTTGAATTAATACTTCTTGCCACGTCTTTAATCCCTTGGCCCGGGGCCCGCCCTTTCGTTTGGTTCGCTTTTTCGTTTTGCGTGCTTAACGAAATCAACGGCCACGACGCAACAACGTTGAATACCGACAGGTACAGCGCGAAAAGGTTCACCCGTTCGTTTATTTCGCGATCGCGCTTCTCTCTCTCGCTCTCTCTATTTTTTTTTTTCCACGACTCCATATCTTTCCCATTTCAAAAAATGTATTTTTCATGTTTAACGCGCGCGCGTTTTAGTCGCTTTAATAAATTGCCGATATTGTGGAACATTTTTTGGGCTGTAATAACTTTCATGAATTTATGTACTATAAAGCATTTATTTTTGGCACCGTGAGAAATAACATAGGGATATTGTATACCGTCCGATACGCAATACACTGCACCGTGAAATTAAACAAAAATCGTCGCTGCGGATCTCAATCGCGCGCTATAAACTATAAACACAGTCGACGTTATTTACGAAAAAGACGGGATCGGATGTTGTTGTTTTTCGAAAGATCGCTGCACGAGCGTTGCTAAATATCACGACGAAAGCGATACCGTCGAAAAATTGCGGAGAAAACTGCAGAATGTTAATTAAAGCATGGAAAGCCGTAATTATAACGCTGTTAAACCAGCCGCAATCAAACAGCCAGAAACAATTAATAGCGGTAGAGCAAGAATTGCAACGGGAGCCTTTTGCACTAGTTCTATTCCGAGCTTGTTAAGCGAGGTAAACCCATTATCCATTGTACTACAGAAGAAAGCATCTCACCCTTTCGCATACCCTTGCCACCGCATCGTGCTGGTATAATGAAACGAAAAAAAAAATTATATTCTTTAAACAGATTTATCCACCTTTTTAATTCCAACGTTTCATTAAACAGAATGCTGCTACACGTCGTTGCTAGGAATCGACGAGTGATTATTATACCGGCCTCGAAGGAATATTTGCGTTCGTTAAATACCCTTACTTCGTTAATCCCAGCGATTATCGGCAACTAGGCACCGTACAGTGCCCTTTTGTTCTCGCGCAACATTTATCATTCCCGTGCAAGCAGAAGCAAATGTTGCTGGCACCGGAGGCTAGTTCGAAACAAACTTTGCAAGCTCATTATATCGCGGACGCACAATAACGGGAGTTCTGTAACGGAGAACGAGCACGCGGGATGATTTTTAAGAAACGTCTCGTTCGGATTGTTCTTCGGGATTGGCGTTACGTTCCAACGTGGCGTAGGGGGAAAACGGTCGACAGTGAGCGGGGGGGGGCATAGATTGAAAAGATCCCGGTAGATTCTGGATGAAAAATCCTTTGTACCTTTAGCAAGGAAACGTTTACGCGCATGGTTTGTTATAAACGACGAACCGTCCGTGAGAAATATATCAAAACGTGGTTTGAAAAAGAAGTAAGAATAATTTGTAACGCGGGTCGGACACGCGGTACAAAGGTATTCCGAATGAAAAAGCGCAATACGTTGCAGGGCAACGCCGCTATCATTTGTACCTGTTGAGGCAATCGTGTACACCGAACGTTTCCGTGGCAGCGTCTACGATTGGCAGCCATTTCTATCGGCTTAAACTTCGACTTTGACATCGGCTTTATGCCTCTTGTCGGGAAATCTATCGCGGGCCGGTAGAATTCGAACGGCGTCGTTTATTTCCCGGGGTATCGCGAATATCGGATAGAAATGTTGGCGCTCGTATCGCGTCGCGATTTTATTTAATCGCCCGACACCTTTGACGGTAATCATCCGACGCGGAAGTGGACGTTAACGCTGACGTATCGGCGCTACGAACGGCGATCGTAGAAAAATAGAAACACGGCGGAGGCGGAGGATGGAGAGGGTGGGTGGGAAAAAAAAAGAAACAAACAGGAGCAAGAGGCGAGTGAAAGGGTGAAAGATGGGGGAAGACGGGGACGAAGATGAAAGGAGAGAGGTGTAGGGAGGATGAAAAGGAGAAAAAGAAGGAGGGTCTCGCACAGCGTTCTCGTCAAAAAAGATGAAGTCACCGGTGGTTTTGAGGTGGCACAGAGACGAGGGGTGGGCTGAGTTCTTTAAGGTAGGGGGCATGCGCGGCGTCCGGGGGTGCAGGACGCCGTCAGGCGGTTAGTCGCTTGCCAACAACACGACGCGCCGCTCGCGCATCGCGATCGCTCGACTCGCTTGCCGCGCACTGTCCTCTCGGTTCATCCTGGTCCTCGACTTGCCTTCGCTTTCGCGCATTCATCGACGCGTCGTGTCCTCTACGCGACCGTGATACACCGGGACGCGGGATCCCGGTATCCGCGCTCGATCCTCCTCGCCTTTTCCTTCCTCGATCGTCGAACGCGAAACAGTCAGTCAAAACTTTGTTTCAGTTTCGGTCTACAGAAACTGAGGAAAAGTTTCGAATCGATAATCGAAGGTGTTCACTTTCCCCCTCCCCCTCCCTTTCTCTCTCTCTCTCTCTCTCTCTCCCTCCTTCTCCCTCTTTCATCTCTGTCTCGTTTCCTGTGTTTCCGCGCGTTGGAAATAGATACTTTATCGTTCGTTCGAAAGTGGCCCTCCGAGAGTCGCGAGTTATCCCCGGGGTATTATGTTAAGATGAGAATCCGAGCGGGACGGTCGAGAACTTCCGGGACAGACGTCGGTTACAAACTGCGGGAACTTGCCTCCCCTTCGAGCCGAGATTACTTATGAGAGAGCGTGGCCGCTGTCGGCGAACGTTTCACGCGGTGTGCGGATCGGAGTGACCGGAGTTGGCGCAAAGAAAGTGCAAGTGGAGTAACGCGGTGCTCGCAGGATTCCACGGGATCCCGTTCGATCGAGGATCCTCTTCATCGCGACCCCGTACGGTACAGTGCTGTGATACAAGTGGCCCCCGGAAGTCGCAGCGAGAGAGAGTACTGCAACGTGTTACCGTCACTGCAGTGAACGACGCGAAAAAGTGCGCGTAACTTCGATCGGCCTCGTGTAAGACTGCACCTCCGTCGCTTTTCGGATGTTACGCTCGGCCATCCGTTCCGTGAGCGAACAAGACAGTCAAAGGTATACACGTTCCTTCCTGTACCACCATACTTTTCGACCGATTTTCTCGCGTTTCGTCTCGATTCGCTTCGTTTCGTCCGCGTTTTCGGACGCGGCGCGGTTCCGAATCGTCGGAAAATAATCTCGCCGGCTTGATCGATGGGTCGAGTTGAAACGCGTCGATACAATTCGCATGTTAATTATAACGGGGATCGATAGGCATTAATCTGACAATGAGAGACTTTATCCAAGTGGGATTTAAATCGTATCGCGATACGAGCAATCCAGTATAATAGATATATACGAGTACGTGTGCAAAGCTATACGAGCATAATGCAACGTTCGCTATAAAGCGTTATAGAACACCGAGGACACTTATACGCTCGGCTGGCTCGCGCGAATCGTGCATTACGTAATGGGAGCATATATTGAAACTAATTACGAAACTTTGTTTCCCGCCTAACAATGAAATTGCTATATTAGCCGGCGGAATACGTGATGCGCGATGTCGGTCTATGGAAACCGTCGGATTGATCGTTGATTTTCTGATTTAATTTCGAAATTCAGCCCCGGGCTAGGATAACGGAGCGGAACCGGGACGAGGAGGATCGCGTCTCTACGCGGAGAACGTAACGCGAGTTATCAGGAATTCTGCACGAATTTTCGCGCCGAATAAGCAATTCGACCTTCCCCGCTGAATAAGCAAGACTTTTGGAAATTTACGCGTACACCCGGCAGCGAGATTTCCCCGATCGCCGAATTCAATTGCCTCCGAGTCCTTACAGCGTTATTGCGAGATGTAATATTTGCGTTCGCGTCCAAACGCGCGCCTCGCGAGTTCTCCTCGCCGCTGCTGGCTGCTTCCCATTTGAAAAAGTAGCCGGTTAACGCTCGAAGGGCGCGATCGTAAGGATGAGAAATTGATAGAGCGTCGAGGTGTAACGGTCCTTCATTTCTCCGGCTCGTCGACAGGGCTCGTCGACGTTGACGTCGATATCAACGAGCGTCGCGTGCCGCCCTTTTCTTCCCTCGCGGAGTCGAATCAGCCTGATTTCACGCGCGTTTAACGTTCGATTTTAATTGAAACCCTGGCGAAGTTCCGTGCGGTGTATCGCCGCTCGCGCGGCGATGTGCCTTTCGTTGCCGTCGATTCGGTGGCCTGGCGTGACCGACGAGTGCCGTAATCTCGAGTCGTACGTCTGCAATTACCGCCCGCGAAACCTCGGGGAGGAACTCGCAGGCTCGCCACGTACAATTACGCGCGGATCGTTTCCGTGGGCTTTTTTTTCCCCCGATGCGTGACGGGTAGCCGCGCGTCGTCGACGCCGGTCGTCCACGTTATCGTCCCGCGAAGAAACGCGACAGCCACGGTGGGCGGAGCACCCGATATTACAGTCATTCCAGGCGGCCGATTCGATGCCAATCAACAATTTATCTTCATTCCCGGAGCGTAATTTCGGCAATTGCTTTCCATCGATCGGACGAAGGCGGGGGTTGGGTCATTTTGAAATGCAGGATGTATCGTTCGGTGGGCGTCGGTTGAATTACTCGCAGCTCGTACGCGGAAGTTTTCTCGCGCGATAATTAAAACGGAGATGCGCGCCGCGTATCGACAACGATCGATCATGGGGAATTTTTGTCGTCCGGCCCTTTCGCCTGCCGATCCGTCCGGGCGTCCGTGCAAATAAATTTTTCGTTAATTGCAATTTTACTCCTATGCAGTTTAATTAGCAGACGCCGGGTTTATCTGGTATCGACGGCATCGGCTACACCGTGTTAAGCGCGCATCGAGCGTCTCGTTTTTTCTTTTTTTTTTTTATCTCGTCGGCTCGTCACCGCTTCGCGAATCGCATTTTTACAGGCCGCCCCCGTCGAGAAGAGATATTTTTTACGTCGCCTGCGAAGGAAAACATTTCGCGAGCGTACAACAGGTAATTCCAGATCGCGTCCGTCGAGCGGAAACGGTCTTCATAAAACCGCTAGTCCGGCGCTTTCTCGAGCCAGGAAATTATCAATGAATCGAAAACGGAGTCGTCAACGAAACGATCGCTGGCCACCCATTATTCCACGGCTGGTGCGCGATTACGGCGTTAATTAAATGTGGAAATCACTTTAAGTGCCTTTAATAACTGCTAATCCCGCATTATTATCGGGACGCCGGTGATAATCGTTCGGGATTGTGCAACGCGACAACGAGCAAATTGAATTAATATAATACGTAGGAAGCCCGGCGTGGAAGCGGACGCGGGGAAACGAGGAAGAGCGAGGGAACGGAAAAGAAGCGGACGTCTAGTCGCCTTCGAAAGGTTGTCGACGTTGACACGATTGCGGAGAAGCATAATGGCCGATGGATAATTAATTGCTTTGATTGCGATTAGGGGGGAGCGTTACGTAAATTGCTTCATTCGGGTAGAGCGACCGCCCTCCGCGATTGATCGCTTTGTTAATTGCCGTCTCATTTATCCGTCAATTCCCCGCGGAACGAAGGAACGGGGATCCTTAATTCGCTGAACGCCGTTCGCGGAATTCCGACAAAAGGGTCGAAGCGGCCGGCAGACGGAATCTTTTCATCGCTAATAATCGGCTCCCATCGATATTTGTCCGGGATCGATCGACGGGACGCTCGTTCCGCGGGAGGAGCGCGGAGGCGGTAATAAAGGGACGATGGTTTTCATTTACCCCCACCCCCCTCCCCCTCCGCCGAGCGGTGCTGTTTTCTTTGTCGTGAAAATTTGAACGCGTCCCGCAGGTGTCGAGCGTTGTAAAAAAATTCGATTTCGTCCGTGGACGTTGACGCTCGGAAGCCAATAATGATACTTCCCTTCAGCCGGCCTCTTCTTTCGCCCACCGAAAATACCGGCGGACGTGCCAGCCCGGGTCGCCTAATGGAAACCGGGTGACAGAAATTCTTCTAACGGCCCGTCCCTTTTCATACAGATGAGGCGTTGCGGTGGAATTACGGTCGAACGCGGGTTACCGTCGTGTTTCCCTATTTTTCCGACAAATTCGCCAGACGGCATTTCTGATAGGTGTCCGCGTTTTATCCGGTTTCGTGGGATATTCGGCTGGTCGTGTAATTGGACGCAGATGCCGCGGCTGGCTTTCTGGAAACGGCAGATACGCGCGGCATGCATGTACACGCATACAGCCGTGTGTAAAGCGGCGGGAGGGGAGTAATCAAGGGAGCTTCGCGTTTTATTTGATTCCTGGGTAACGCGCGTCGCGGCGCCCGGAGACGGCGGACAAAAATTGTTCTCTGTTAACGATAACAGAGTTCGGTTCTCGGCTACGTCCAGACGAGAGAGAAATCCTGATAACGGAAAAATACGGAGACGCGCTGGCTAAAACCCCGTCCGATGGTATCGCCGCGACCTGACGTCGGGGGTCAACTTTCGAATTGGGTCATAGATGGGAGCGGATGGGCCGGTATCACTTGCGAGGGCGCATTTGAATATACATGCAAATTCGAATCAATTAACCGGCCGCCGACGATACATCAAGAACGCGAGCGATACGACTGAGAATATGTTTTGTACCGTTCGTAACGAGCGTTGACGGCGCCGCAGTTCAGCAAAACGCGCGATATCGTTAATCTACTGTATCGCGCGCTCCGTGCCTCGCCGGATGCACGTACGGAATATACGAAGCCCGATGGGCGATCGTTGGAAAAATAGATAAAAAAATAAAAAATCCTGGCTCTCTCGGAGGACTCGTTTGAACGTTCGGGAGTTAAATTTAATTCACCTCATTGATTTCGGGCGGACTATTATGCGCAAGCGTTGTGCGTTACTTTCGCGTTAATGCAGTTACTATAAACATCATCGTCAAACGTAGCAGGGTATAACTATGTCGAGAGATAATTAGCGCAACGTATGGGAATATGTTGCGTTTAGCAGTATAGCGTGTCGTCCCATTTCCCGAATAAATTGCCGTCCGCCGATTTAAATAAACTCCCCGATAGTAGATTGCGTCGTCGAGCTGATCGGGACTAATTCTATTCTCCGCGCTCGCAGTCGATCCGGATCATAATTGATCGAGCGACGATCGCCGACTTTTAAGCACAGAGGGTGGATCGTATCCGACGAACGGACACGGGGAAGCGTATCGCGAAGTCCCGATGAGAAAGTACAAGGAGCCGTTGCGGATTAGTTTTCGTAAGCGTAATTACATCAGTGTCGCGGCACCGGAGTCGTCTCGACGGTGTTTCTTCTCGAGTGCTCTTTGATAATTAGAAGAAAGTTGTGTTCAGTTAACGAAGTACGGATCCCTGTTAGCGGCAGATGTTCTTGGCCGAAACAAAAGGCAACGGTAGCAGAAGCCGCGTGGCAATCACGACAAAGGGGGATACGAGCGGGAATGGGAAGAGAAATAGGGAAGAAATAGGACGAAGAAATGAATGGAGACGATGGGACACAAAAGAGTAAATGGCAGCGACGAAAAAGTTCTAAATTAAGTGGTGAGAAAGGGTCGAGGGTGAACGCGACGTAGACCGTACGTAAAAGTAAGTTCGAATTTCCGGGGAGGGCGGCGATGACCGCGGTGAGACTTGGAATTACGGTGGTAAAAACCATCGACGAACGAGCGAGAGGGTCTCGGGTGTTCCACGTTTCCCGGTATTTAATTTAATGGGTCGACAATAAATAATGTATCTTTGATAAAGACGAACGCTTGGCCGGCGTAACCGGCCCGTATGTTCTTGGCTCCCGAGCCAAAGAAGCTTAATTATTCAAAGACAAGTGCAACGTCGTCAGACGACACCACCGCCGCTATTACCTCCATTGCCGCCGCCATTCCCTCTGCTCCGTCTGTTATTTCATTTCACGAAGGGAACCACGCCTACAGCCCCTATCCCACGTATTAACCGTAATCTTACTCGTTAAACAGGGCTTTACGCAGGATTCGCTGCATTAACAGCGGTCACCGGAATCGCTGCCGATTTAATTGGGTCGACGACTGGGTACCCCGCCGTGCGATTTGCATTCGTAACATCTGGAGGAATCCCGAAAAATCTTCACCTGGCTGATATTTACTACCGCGGTCAGTCCTGGGGCCACAAAAGAAGCCGTAGAAGATGTCGCCGCTTTTATCGCGACTAAAAAGTACTTCGCCACCCTAAAGATTTTATGTGCATTGCTCTCGTGCGACCTGGTCACGGCGATATGGGTAACACGGCCAACCCCGCCACCCTTCACCCCTCTGTTTTCGTACCGGTTTTTCCTATTGTTTCCGCGATACCGCTGCGAACGCATAAAAACGTGTCGGTACTGTAATATTTCGAAGCGCGATTATTTTGCGTGCTTCCTAAAAAAAAAAAAGAAGAACAGAGCACAAAAAAAATTGCCATTTTAACGGAGGGATTCCGAAGGATTAGAAGTTCGGGCTTAGTCGTTTTTAGTTGTTGGTTTTGCTTGCAACGGTGAACCTCGAATGGCGAAAAAATCTAAGGATTTATTATATCCGGACGTCCGGATTACGGCTGGCGGGGGTTGAAAAATAAAAGGCTCGGCCGGTTGACAATGAGAGCATCGTGACGAGTCGACGTTACGCGACAAAAAAATTTTAATTACGAAAAGGCCACCGAGCGGACGAGGCGCGCGTCTTTGCCAGAGGTAGCCGACGCAGCTGGTTGAATATTGAAAATTATTTCGTACGTTTCGGGTCGCGGCAATTATTCGATGATTCGGCGCGGAAACTAAACCGGCCGTTAAAATGACCGTAAACCAGCGGGAAAGGTCCTCGCTGTGACGTTGATTCGAAATTGAATTTTTCACGCCTCGATTGTTCAACTTTTCCGCGGCGCGTATAAAAAAGGCCGCTACTCTTAACGAGAACCTTTGTTCGCCGCTTAATTTTCGTCAATGCGGGACAAAGGGCTCTCCTCGCGTTGACGTCACGGAAAACCTATAATCAAGTCCGGTCCGGTTATAATTATGTCAGCGCATGGACCGAACGGTCCGATTCTTCAGCGGGAATCGGCTCCGCGAAACGTTTCCAAAGGAACGCGAGGGAGGAAAGTGTTTCGCGATAAAAAAAAAGTCCTCGACGCGACGAACGTGGAGGAATCGGGACGGTAGATAACGTTTTTCTCGATGCATCGATGCGTTTAAGTTTTTAAACAAAGCGGAGACCTTAACCCGAATCGCGCGACCGTTTTCACCCCTTTGTCTCTAAACGATATTCGGATGAACCTCGGATATCCACCTCATTTATTCCGACCTCTCTCGCTACATTTCGTCATCGATGATTCATTCCCCAAATCTGCCATCGGAGATTATTCGGTGTATTCCGCGGATCGGATGTGCGACGTTATTTTCGCACAAGTTTGATGATAGATATTATTACAGAATTCTGGCAAATTAAGATTGACATCGGGATAATTGAATCGAGAAAAGAATAAGCTTGCAAAAATCTAGCTCAACCAGAATAACTGAAACGTCTACGAGAATAACTAATGGACGTGAGTTCGCGCTACGTGGTGAAATTACAAATTCGCCAACTGGATCTCGTCTACGATTCTCGGCGAGAGCGAACGTAACGAAGACACTCATAGCGGTGAACGATTTCTCATATTTCTTTCGATCGATACGACTACCTTTATAATTCCCTCGTTGCGTCGAGTTTCTTCGCGATTTCGCGTCGATTCGTTTTCGTTTAAAATACGGGCACGGAGAGTGAGAGGAAAGTTTAATCGAGGAATTAGCTTTTTAGGTAAATGAAAGGAAGGAAGGAGGGTTGGAGGGTCGGTAGAGAGGGAGAAAGTGAAAGGGTGGTAGAATGGAATAGAGGGAATAGGGAATGAATACAAGTAGCATCCGGAAGACTGACCCCGCGGTACACGACGGCCATTACGGCACGGGAGAAAGGGAGAAGCAGGAGGAGACTGGCCTTTGCATACGGCCCACTGGGAAAACGGATTACTGCAATTTTACATGCAAAAGTTATTACCTGAAATTGTCTGAAAATTGCCCGCCTGACTTTCAGCCCCGTGTCCCGCCGTCTCCGGCCGGGGTTTTCGCCACGCAACAACGAATTCCACCACCGCCCCTCTCTGAAATAGATCGACACTTGCCATCTGTTGCCCGGCTCTTGAAAAATCCGCGAGAAAATAGACACATCTTTCCAACGGCCGTGTAACGCGAATGAGCCGACTTTACTCCGTCGAGTACTTACACCGCGATGAATAATTCACCAGCGAGTAGATTTTTCATCGCGCGGAAGTCGCGTTTATTCGCTGGAGATAGCCGACGGATATAATTCAATTGATAGCGCATTAATTTCTCATCGATTCGCGACGAGCTGCGTGGCCAGTGGAGCATCGACGCTTCTTGAAACCGGGCGAAACCGTGATTTTTCCCAAAGACGGGGGTGGACGGGGGTGCGACCTCCTGAGAGAGAGCAGATGGCGTGACGAATATCGCGTTCGACTGGTAATTACCAGCTCGAGGGTATACCGTGGGTAATCAAACGGTCAGACGTTGCCGTTCCCAACGGGATAGCAACCCTTCGTGCCACCCTGCGCCTACCTGCGTCCCCCTTGTCTTGAAACCGGCGCGAAGACTTATGGGATGCCGCTAAATATATCAGGCTTATGTCTTTCGCTATCCGGGAAACCTCATTGAAACTGACTTTATTCGACATCGATTTGTCGCTCGTTCCTCTCTCAATAGGCCACGGAAGCCGCGAAATATAATAGGAATCACGCACCGATCGAATTCCACTCTCAAAGGATACAAGCTTTGTCGTTAGGTGCTCCGTTCATCAGATAAGCTCTAATAAGTAAACTCTATTAATTTACAACGTTTATAGCGAGGATTATAGCTCGTACGATCGAGTTATGGCGTTCCTTAGCGTAGTTCGAACGTATTTTTAAGGCCGTAGCGAAGCGCGAGCTTCTCGCTCTCCTTCCGAACATAATTTCATCCTCGATACATCACCGCGCCTCTTCTCGCGTGGGTGCATGCCAGATGAAACGTCTACGTGGGCCAGAAATCTGATCGAAGCTTCCCTCGATCGTTGTATCCTTTCGATTTCGCAAGAAAACAAACGTTCAATCTCTCCCGTAGCCGGCGCGATCGATCTTTTATGCCACTCGTTCCACCATCGATACGAACACATCGGGTTTCTGGTTTTAAAGCGGCCATTACGGGTAACCGGGTAGTGTCGAGAGATCGATAGGACGGTAGAACTCGTAAGAATATTTCGTTTCTGCGACGTGAATAACGTCGCGGCATTGGTACGCGACGGTGAACACCGAGCAAAGCCAAATAAACTTTTAAAAGCGCACAATAAGCCGGCCGCGTCTCAGTGGCAGAATTTCCAGCGAACATTTTCCGATTTCGTAGAATAAATTCTCCCCGCGGGTGCGAGTGGATCGAACCAAGTTTATGTTACGTAATTTAATTAAAAGCCAAAGCTGATAAACGACATTCGCATCCTCCCTTCTTTTTTTTTTTTTTTCTCATAATTTATCCGCAATATTCACGCGAGACACTCGCCTCTTACGTGTCCTGAATTTCCAAGCTCGTCTATTTTGCATCAAAGGCCGCGTGAATTTATTCGACGCATTCGGAATGGGGAATTGCAGGGAGAATCCTAATTGCCGCTCTCTCGATGGTGTAAAATTCTCGCACGAACTTTGCGCACTTTTAATCTTGCAATTTCCCTTGGAAACAAACACCCGTCCAGGGCGGCGGTCTACCTCTCCTCTAAATGGACGATTGTGTTCACGTACGTGTACGCTCGCGTGTGTTAGCTGCACACGATCTCAGAAATCTTGCCAACATCGGTGCTCCGTTAAGTACTTGTTTTACATCGCGAATGCCGTGTCGTTGGTCGGTGTTGTTTTTAATTAGCCAGCAAATGTTTCAACACACCGCCAGGGGAAACAGCACGCCTTTAAATATTGTTCATATATACTCTTGCGTTATCCTGTGTGAAAAAGAGAAAACAAAAGTACGAGTCCGAGCGAGGCAAATAAATTCCCGTGAGAAACGTACAATTTGAAGAGAATCGATCGATTCGTCTTTGTCAGCAAGAGAGATCGCGAGGAGTCAGCTTAAAATTAAAAAATCGCCGATAAATCGCTTTTGAAGTTTATATCGGCGATTGCGCGGAGCAAGAGGCGAAGCGCGAAGTATTAAAAATCACTGTGTCGCGGGCATTAAACGTGTCACGCTTTCTATCGCACCGATTTTCATTTATTCCACCGTGGAGCTTGGATAACAGATGTAATTTTTTCGATTCTTCATACTTACGCAGCGCGATACGTAACGCGTAAAATTGCGCGAGCGCCAAAAGTGGATACATTTATAACCGTGCAAATGGCGAAAACATTAAATTACCGCGGTGCGCTATCTTTTTCGACGTCGCAGTCGGAATGCGCGCGGGGATCACGACGATAAATCGCGCGGCCATGGCGCGATAAACCATTTCCGTCGTTAAATTGCCGACGATAAGTTACTAATTTCCGTGGACGCGCATCTTCCGCGAGTCGAAGCGGCTGATCGAACGTTCGATCAACGCGATCGACGACGGGGCGCACGATCGCGGAATTAATGAAAATTTGCGCGCTCATCCGGTTAAACATGGACACGGCGGACGGTAAGCTGATCGGCTTTGGCCGGCTTACGCCTGGTCGGAGTGAACAAAAAATGGAAAAAATTAGCATCTTTCGCGAGGAGCGTCGGCTCGGGGACGGATCTATGTATCGCGGCGATTTAAAATGTTCGATGAGTCAGCGCGGCCCCCGCGGATTCCCTTTGGGAACGGGTGTACGTAAATGTAGCCAGGCAAATCCTCGAGCGAGCCTCCCGCACCCCTCTTTCGACTTAACTTGTTAACCTACGCCCGCGATGTAACGCGCGATATATTCTTTCGCGCGGATTTGCGTCGCCGATTTCGCAAACAACCCCCGATAAAAATAGTATCCGCGCCGCGTGGATCGTAAATCCAAGACGTTGGTGCAGCGCGTACAGGATCAGATTACGGGGGCGTTACGTCCTCGAGGAGAACCGTAGGGGTGTGCGCGGCCGCGTAGCCGGTCGGCCCGAATAAAACATGCACGACGAGATATCCTGTGTACTTAGGGGATGATCCGTGGACGCATCTGTCGCGCTCATAAGGGATTCCCTGCGGTGGATCCCAAGGGGCGGCGAAGCACGAGCCCCGTATCGAATCGTGGCTAGTCGCCCGTGTCAAATGAGCAAACTTAAACAGATTATACGCCGATCGGGCGATCCGCTTCGGGCTGCGGTCGCGCGACGTCATCGTCGCGAGGGACCCAAAGACAGGGGCTGCTGATCATCTGGATTCGGACGCGGCAGATGTGTCGGCTAATTTCGATCCCCTTCGCCCGCTTTTTTTATCGCCCCCGGTTTTATGACGTCGGACGTGGTATGCGTTTAATAGGGTATTACAGGAAAAGAATTTCACGAGGGTGACTCGTCGTTCCTCGCGACCGTTTCTGTCACGGTCGGGAATTGCCTTTATCGGGTTATTAAAGGGGGTCGTTGAAATTTGTCCGTCGTGCATTATCAACGACGCTCGCTCGTAGGAGACGCGTCGCGCGAACAACGGACGCCGACAAACGCGCGTCGGGTAATTTGGTGATATTTACGGCGGCGAATACGCGATGCGGCCGTTCGGTGCTCGATTCGTAAACTAAAGGTAGCTTCGATATAATCCGAAATGGTGCAGGTTCGCTACGGTAAGTATGTACTTAGCGCGCTTTGTTTCGCATCCGCGTTTCCCCAGTGAATAAGTATGCGCCGCGGTGCATGCAGGAAACGAGGAAATTGCACGACAAACCGGGCCAGATGCGAATGATAAAGTTCGTTTTACACGACGGAGATGCGACCCGCATTGTTTTCGCCGGCGATTTCGGGAGCGTGGCGTTATTTATTCGCCTCAAGATTGATGAACGGAACGCGGTAGGAATATATTTACCAGATCGAGCAAGGATTTCGTCTTAAAGCCGTGATCGAATAAAACGGACGAGGACGAGCAGCAGGTAAGGGTCGATGTGTCGCAAAATTGGACGCGATTCGTAAATAGAATGCGTGAAGTTACAGGTTGGACGTAGGACGGTTCGAAATATACCGAATCTCTCTTATTCCCTTTTTCCGTTCTCTTTCATCCCTTAAAGCTAGCAGTACGCGTGCGCACGCGCGCAATAATTTTAGCTGCACACCGGGGGAAAATGAATCCCCGGCCGAGATCAAACGGGCGACGACTCGAACGAGCCCTTGGGAAGAGCGAGTGGGCTCCCTTTTTCCCTGCTACTTGGATTTTCTGGTCGATTCGCGTCACCGTTTCGCGCGAAACTCCGCGCAACCCGCGTGGAAGCGCGGCGCCAGGAAGTTGGCTCGATGATCGCAACTAATTTCAATTTATCCGGGTTATCACCGTTTTCTCCGGCGAGCCGTGAAGCAATTCCCGCGGAACCGTGGAGCACCGGGGCGAGTGTCGATTCTTTTGATTTACCGACCGCGGCGAGATTACCTCGCGAAAGTTTCCGTACGATCCGGACGCGTTGTTCGCGCCCGTTTCTCTATTAATCAAAGCGCAACGCCCGCGCCCACGCTCGGTGAATTTACGGTGAACACAGTGATGAAGTTGTAGCGCGGCAAACGGTGCACCCTCCGCGCGCCTATCGACTGATTACGGGTAGCACGTTCGATGGGCGTAATAAAGCAACGCAAAGGCGAGCTTTTGACGCGCGAAATACTTGAAAGGGGTCTCGAAATCAAAATTGAAATCAGGCTGAAACGGTCGCGATTGAAGCTCGATCGGGCGGAGTGTCCGTGCTAGTTCGGTGGCCGTTCCCGTCGAACAAACAGCCATTAAACAAGCGGTTGAATTCGACGCAGATAATGTCTCCAGAAGCTCGAGAGGCAGAGAGAATAGGGGAGAATTCACAGCTTGCGTGCTTTTCGCGATACGTGCACGCGAAATATAGTCTGAATGCGATGCAATCCGGCCAGTTGAGAAATTCTGGCGAAATCCATTAAAAAAATTTTAATCGGTTATACAAGATAAATCTACCGTACGGGAGATGGCGGTCGTAACGGAGATCAATGAACGTTCGTTAGCGTAATTCAATGGGAGATTATAACCAGTGAAATGGGAGGACGAGGCCGGTTGGAAAAGAGTTCGCCATTTCAGTTCCTCGCGATGTAATTCAACAAAACGCGTGTCCATGAAAGAAACACCGTAATTCCTTTTCCTCTCGTTATTTTTATTCATTTTTTCGTGCCGTACCTTCAGTCGCGAGCGGAATGGCATTTTATGCAGGTCGGTTCTTTGAAAGCTCGATTTTCAGGATTTAAGACAGCTAAATATTCTATGATAAATATGTAAATCTTCGATACGTTTCCCCTATAAAATATTCACTGTTTCTGGGCGCTCAAAAGCGAACGTACGTAAGCGAACTGGGAGGGCGAACTTTTTCCAACCGATATTATCTTCTGGTAGAATTTTCTTTCGCCCGTCAGTGTAAATCAAACGATGAAATAACAATGCCGCGAAAGCGGCAGCGCGAAATTTTTCAGTAGATTCTCCTCGGTTTTGAGAAAATATTTGCAGTATAAAATTGGCTCGATAGGTAAGGATTCGTGGATAGATTTGGCGTAATTGAAAGTGCATCGAAATCGAACGCGGAATTCGGGCAGCAGATTTAATTGAAAAATTAATTCCGATACATCGACGCTCTGAACACGGTGATAATCTTGTTCGTTGCCAGAAGTAGCATTTATTATCGATATTATTCGACCGCGGGCAATTCTCCGAACGCGGCGGAGGGCGGCGAAATGATTTGTATTTATATCAAGAGACAGCAACATCCATGTCGATCCGTAGAGTTTAACGCAGCGGTTAGAAAACAAGTGCCGCGACCCATCATCCAGTCATCGACAGCGCAATGCCTGTATAGCTCTCTCGACTCATGGAAGTGCTATTAATTTGTAACCGCAGCAACGGTTTTGAAAATTTTACAATTTCCGCGGCATTCAGCCGGTTTCCGGTGCACGCGTTCATTCTTACGCGTTTCGAAAATGTCGAATTTTCTGCTCGACAAACGTTCAATGTTTTATCCGAAGCGGGACCCGCGCGCTGTAATATAAATATTCATTTTGCCAGTTATTGTTCACCGTTTCGTAACGCAAAAAGGGACAGTTCCACGAATGTTCGAACGTTCGCGTTAATCGGTACGCGATCGGCCACCCCCGTTGCGCAACGCGACCGATTTGTTGAGGGCGCGCGCGTTGCGCAACTTTTACGGGGAAGGAACGACCGGTTTGCTTCGCATTGGCGTCAAAGGATCGCGTAACCGGCGACACCGGAAATTCTAATCCGCATTCCCGTCAGGGAACAGAGCACTGCCGCTCGTTGTAACTTCGCCACGGATAAATGCAACGCGCGAAGGTTATGCTGCATACCAATTACGGCGGATGCAAGATTTAATTGAATAGCGTTTGAAGCCGCGTCGAACAGGCTGTCGCGTCGTGCCCGTCTATTAGTCCAATACGGCGAGTCATTGAAGGATTAACGGGGAAGGACTTCGGGCGCCGTCTCGATTAATCCGGCTCGGTTTGATTTCACCTGCGCGCAGAGACGAACCGCACGAGACGCGCGGTATGCAGCTCAAAATCCAGCCCCCATCCCCGCGTGGCTTATGCCGTGACAAACGCCAAGGCATCCTGGTAACGGCAAGAAGATCCAGGATTCGTATCTCTTCCCGTTATCGATCGGCTTCAATTCGTATCCACGATACGCGGCACTCTCTCTCTGTTTCTACGCCGCCGCCGGTCCTGGCAAATGGAATTTCGCATTTCCCTCCGCGTCTATGCGCCAGGCTCGCGACGCTGGTGCATCGAAAAAATTGATACATCGAGCAAAACCGATCTAAACGGTTATTCGCTGCCGGCGAAATAGACGGGGACGAAGCTAAATCTCGAAAGATCCGAGCCCATCGATTCTTCCTTTTTTTCCCTCCCTTCTTCTTAGCCACGAGAATCTATACGATCGGTGGCCTACTTGCTGAAATTGTTTTCGCCCTCTCGTCCTTATCCTTTCGAGCTTAGTTGCCTCTGTGTATACGTGGAAATGTGCCTTCGAGACGTTCGGTTCCCTCTAAGGACAGCTTCTAGTCGTTGACGTCGTGAATCTAGCGCAATTTGTTGTCGCAAAATTAATCGAATCATCGTCGATTATGGGAGGTCGCTTCGATCCGCGCAATGACAGCGTACGGTTATATTTTCATCGAGATTGCGGTATTCATATCTCAGTCTGAACAGAATTCTATACGTATCGAGCACGCAAGCATATTTCGAAATGTCTTCAGCGTACGCTGGTGATTCGACGTTGATTGCATTAGAGGTTCAATGGAACTGCACAGGCAGTCGGAACGTGTGTAGCCAGCTAAAGACGCTCCTATGGAGTTATTAGACCGTAATTTCTAGCGTCTTCTATGCTGTTCTGAATTTTCTCTAAACTATCGCTGTATCATCATGATGCAACATCACTCTCGAGCGTATCCCGCTCGTGAAATCTCGTTCGTTCTTAACCGGGTTTCGATATTCCTCTATTTTTCGTCGGAAAGTTTATTTCCAGCTTTTCCCTAGTCCTCGAATGCGTTCGTGAAACGCGTTCCGACGAGGATGCACCGGCTTTTTGCGTGGCAATTATAATTCCGTAGAAAGAACCGCGAATGCGTACCAGGTACATGTGTTGCACATTCGAGTATTTACACGCGGAACGTAACTCGTTACGAATATTCATTCCCCCTGCATCGCTGTAACACGACTCACTGATTTTCATATTTTTTCGACCGATTTCACGCTCGCGGGAACGAGCATCGATCTGGAACGAAGCTCGGGACGCAGGTATCATTAATTATTTATCCACGTGTCATTTATGCGTATCGGTGAATACTTCGCGCTTAACAAAAGATCAGATATTGGAAAATAGCGGGACCGAATCTGGTAATTAATGTTGCATGATACGCCTCTACTTACCGGATAATTTATTAACCACCGTGAAAATCAATCTCCGCGATGTCTACTCTGTTGCAGTTTATTATAATTTCAAGATATTTCGAATTTAATCCGCCGCACGCGTAATTAACTTTTCGGCACCGGTGGATAGAAAAGTTAATTGGTGGCGATTCTACAAACGTTCAGAGAGCGCCAGTAGAATAGCGGAGATTTGCATTTGGATAATAGATCGCTGGAAGAGACGATCGTTCGGTGCCCCGCAGCGCTTCGATTTCGACGTGCTCGATCGTCCGCGAACCATCTGACGTTCGAGTAAAATGTACACTCACCGGTAGGCTATTAAAATGCCGGGAAGTTCAATCGAACGGGAAACGTCTTCCCAGTCGACCGCATTCAAATTTACAACCGACAGGAAAGCACGAAATTCGACAGGATTCTTTATCGTGTTTCAGAGGAGGAGGTATAACGGAAGAGAAGGAAACGAACAGTAATAAGAATTCCGACTCCCACTCGTTTCATTTCGAGTTCGGCGAGCAGATCCGACTTGAGATTGTGTTTTTTCGACGGTTCGATGAGACGGCGAAAAAAAAAAAGAAAAAAAAGAACTGGCTGAAAATAGAAAGCGAAAAGACGGGAACGCGGATAAAGCTGGAAGATTCGACCAGCATCCGAGGTATCCTTTCCTAAAGTAATGGCCGAGTAAAAAGTGTAATTCCTACGGGACGCTTGAGACCTATGAAATGGCTGCGACGAAACTTTTGTACATCTTTGTAAAAAGAAGCTGCGATTCCAATCGATGCTTTTCATCGGGGACGCCGGAACAGGCGTTAAGTAATTTCATAGCTCGATTGATCAAAGATCAATTTCCGTCGGAGCACGTACAATCCATTAAACGCGACGGCATTATATTTAATTTGAAATCTCGAAACGTTCCGGCCCGTGGATAAAGGGGATCAATCCGTGGCAATCGAAATCTCTCCTTCCGCGCATCGATCTCGTTAATTGAAAATAAAGAACGTGATTGGAGTTCGCCGGGAGAAGCGGAATTCTTGTGTGCCGTTAGAAAACCGATCCGCGATGTTCGATTTCAATTGGTTCCGCGTATTCATCTCCAAACACCAATTTGAATGTAACCATATGTGCGTAGGGGCGAGCCCACAAATTCGGAGATTTGCCAAGATCGTTGCGATAAATATAAAACGATTGCTCGATCGTTTACGAGCGCGAACGAGGACATTTCGTGTAACGCATGTGCGAACGCGTACAGATCGAGCCACGTTGCGTAGCCACGACTAGGTAACGGTGATTAATAACGTTATAGGAGCGGCCCATTGTCCGGGATCGCAATCGCTGGCAGCGTGGTCCCCGATTTTCGCGTATCAGCCGAGCAATAAAACACGTCGCTGGTCCTTTCATCCGCGCTTGTACACCAGCGCTGGTTTGTCCTCCTATCCAGACGCTCTGGACGCGTTCAGTCCCAGGATCCTCTATTCCGATTCTGCGTTGACCGGTCGATTAACTAGGCGGCCAGACTCCGCCAAGGCGATAAAGTCAGCCAGGGGTATGATTTATTCCTGATTGAGAACAGAGCCGTGAGGTATTGAGCTCCGTGGGATCATTGAATTATCGAGAATTTCGGGCAGCAGAACGCGCACGGTTGATTATGCTCGTCGCTGGACGGGGAGGGTAACCGACCTTCGTTAGATCGGCGCCCCTTTTTATTTGGATAATATCGGAGGCACGGACGCTCGCCCGGAGGGAAGGTGTAACAAATTGCAGGTTAAATGAGCTCGGCGCTGATAAAAATAAGTGAGGGGACGCCGGTCGCAATAATTCCGCTTTCAAACGAAAAGGGAGAGACTGGGACAGAGAGAAAGAGAGAGAGAGAGAGAGAGAGAGGGGGTGGAGTTCAATCGACGGTCGACGGAACGTCAATTTCGACGTGCATTTACTCGACGCTCAGGCCACCGGTTTTGAAATGTAAATTTGCCGTGGGTAACAAGTGCGCGCGGCTGTGCTGCTCATAACGAGCTGACGAGGAATTAGGCCGGGGCAACGAAACCGCGTGGCCACGCGGTCGGAAAAACGAGCATGATCCGTTATACGGTCCTTCTTTTCTTCTCGGTCTGTCGGGGTACGCCTCTTTTTTTTTTTTCTCGCGCGAAAGAAGTTAGTTGGAACGAGCAATTTTTCACTAGCCCCTGCCATCACCCACCGTCCCCTCCGACCCTACTTTTTCCTCATTTCCGTCTTGAGAATGTCACGGGATATTTTCGCCAGTGGACGTCCAGATTTTTGCAGAATTACAATTAATCCATCTTGCAGAAAATCGAAATTCGAGTTACGGATAGGACAGCAGAATGACGGAGTTGTCGATGCACGGACTTGGATAATGTCGTATCTTTTGCTTTTAATTAGCCGCTATGCTAATTGAGGTCTCACAAAGAGTAGTCGCGTGTGTTGCGAAACGAACGTTGGTATCGCAAAGGCGAGAGATGGAACGTGGAAACTCTGTCCCAGACGCCTGGAATATGCGATTTTAAAGCTCGTACCGACCACCAAAAATGTGCAAAGTTACACCAGACGACAGAAACCAAAAGACTCTCTCTTTCTCTCTCTCTGCGTGTAATGAACAGAGATAGAAGCGAATACTAATTACTTGACAGATGTTAATGAGACACCTAGTGATAAACGGTAGAGTCACGCGATGGGTTTGAATTATAATTAGGATTCTCAAGTGCTGCTTGGATCTAAAGGTGTCAAAAATCCAACAAAGGTTGTTACACCTATGTCACGAGCAATGGTCCAGTTAGAATCAGAAAAGTTTTATGGTCCTCTGTATTAACTAACAACGACGAAACACAGTGTCTCTCTGTTTAAATTCAATGATCGTTTGGCTATGAGCAAGCCGAGAAGTCTGTAAATGGTATGCTAAATCCACTCCCAATAGACAATTCAGTAGGTGTCGACTGTCGCGTGTAAAGTCGTTTCTGGTAATAACCATTTTACGAGGCCATGAAACGGTATTCGCCGTACGATGAATTTCATTAGGCTCGCGCGTGTACCAGCGCACTGGTGTAAACTCGTCAACGGCAAAATTTATCCAGCGCTCACCTTATTAAAACGCAACCCTCGTAGTAGTCGGCTCGACCCGTTCCCCAGTTAACTCGCGCCTCCGGAGAGGGGCTGCTAGATAACGGTTAACGTTATTCGAGAAATTTACTTATTTTGTGATTTAGCGCGTCCCTCAAAGTGAATCGGGCGCGGGCACCTAACTTGCTGGAACTGTTGGGAGCGTGGTACCTCCGTCGAGCGTTTGGTTTTCGGCCACTCCATGGAGTTCACTTCGGGTACGATGAAAATTAAATTAGTTCCTTCGGGAGGATCTCTTCCTCGAGGCTTCCCGCGGCACGCTTCCCGTTTCGTTGATTTATAATCAACCACTGAAACTAAGAAACGAAACGCGGGAAAAGAATTTGCGCCAAGTGTTTGCGTAGCAATGTATTAACTGAAAAAGTGGGCGCGGGGAGCGCAGTTGCGTCGAGAGGGATGATCTTGCGCGAGTAGTCGTCTTTCCGCAGAGGTGCTGTTTGTTCTCGAAAATTTTGAACAAGATAAAAGTTACGAATGTATTAATAGTATGTATATATACATGCCTTCTTTCCTACTTTTTTTCTTGAATTTTTAGTGGATTGATATATAGGTGGTAAAGGAACATCGTAATAGTTTGTGGGGTGAAACGGACGTGAAATTTTCTCGCAAATAGTGTTCCGAACGTTTGCCTCATCGATCGTGTTTTACATATATGTATGACTGTTGTATTTGTCGATGTTCTACAGCGTAGCAGCGCGGCGTTAGCTTCAGTCGCCTTTTTTTTTATGCACCAAAGAACAGCTCGTTCGCCTGCATGAATGGCACTGTAATTAACGATTCGTGACAAAAATTCGTCCGAACGGGGCGATTGGATGCTTGGCCAGTCTTCTTTCGTGGAAACTGTTTCTCGTTTAAACGAACCGTGCGACGAATTGAAAGATCCGATATTGACGTAACACTCGATGCAAAAGAGTTCTCTCGGTAATTGAAAGTTTTGGTCCCAGTTTATTCACAGGAACGTTGGCTCTTTTTTTTCCACCTCCCTTGGCGATGTTCTGGTTGGAGTTCGAGCGAGAACTGTGCCGAAGGATTTTCGTCGGCGAACGAGAAGTTACTTGGGAGCTCTCATTTCCCGCGTGCGTCGAGGAACGGATAAGATGTTTCCGGAATCGTAGAATAAGGACATATCCTGGAACTTTCGCGGTGGATTATCGCCAGCGCCAAATTTCATTCGCGGTTCGACGCGGGAATAACTTTCCTCCCCCGTCGGTTAGAGGGGGCAAGTGAAAATAGGCCATCCACCAAATCAGCCTAAAACAAGATAAACTCGCGTCCCCAGCAAATCCTCCATTAATTTATATTAACTCCCAGTTGCTCGGGCTCTTTCTTCTTATTGCCCAACTGCGATACAATCCTCGTCAGCTCGAATCAAATAATCCTTTAAGACGTTTAATGGCCTCCCCCGCGGATTGTTTGAACACAGCCGTTGAATATCTACACATCCATCGGCGGGACCCCGAACGCGATGTAATTCCAACTGAAAACATTTGCTCGCGAAACAATAATTTCTGTTCTTGACTGGATCGCAAGTTTCTGACATGAAATTTTACTGAAACTTCGAAAGTAGGCTAATGCGTTTGCACAGTACCAGCTCAATAAGAAGATAAAAATGGGGAAAAGTAATTACGCTGCTAACAAATTCCCGAAAGAGTCTTACGACCGGTGTACAGAATTTATATGAAAAATTCATCGAGCTCGAAGGCACAGTTTCGAGGAAGCGGCTGGTCGTTACTGCTGTTTCTCGCAGTGTTTATGCGTTTTCGCATCTACAAGAAACGACCTTTGCGAGGAACACGCTGGCGTGTCCTGTTGTGTGTTCTCTCTCGCAGATGCGCGTGTCTTTTAATCAGCAAAGATAAATCTCGAAGCCCGCGCGAGCTTTTTACTCGCGTCCTGTCACAAGCAACCGACGTGTTTTATAACAGCGTGCTCTCGGAATGTTGCGGCTTCCTGCGCAGTCGAAAACAAATTCCTTCGTACACGAGTCTCTTACGGCAAAGGGGATCCTGGAGAAACGATTGATCGTTCTCGTGCACGAAGACGAGAGTGGAATTCTTTCGGTGGTTGGTCGAATGTAAAGGGAGCCACTGTAACGCGACACTGGTACCCGCAACACCACGCGCTGGCCAACAACGAAATGGACGATTGCGGAGAAATTGCTTCTTCCCTGAGCTCAGGATCGTTTCAATTTCGTTTGCGGCCTTTTGGCTGACTTTCTGGGTTAATTCGCGGATCCCGTCCACCATAATGCCGCGATTATTTATCTTCTAATCTCGCTTCTTAACTCTGTGGACAGAGCCTTTGAATAAATGGGCTTAAGTACGCTCCTCTATTCACTTTAATATGTAGCATGCGAAAGAACGCCGGCGTTTAACCGCATTACGAAACAACGTGCTCGCGTTGGTGAAAATGTTTCTGACGTACAGAACGATCGAAATTTTAGCGAAAGCGACGTGTATTTCCTGTTGATAAAACTCTTGGTGCTTTCTTTTATCGTGCCAATCAGCGTTCTTCGCGGATGAAGTTGCGCGCACCGCGCAGTCCTCTTTCGCGCAATGTTGAATTTGTATCATCGACGGATAAAGTAAAAGTCTTTGTTAGTTGAGCATTGTGCGGGTACTCGATGATAAACTTGTTGGAAGCAATCATTCATATTCTTCAGAACTACCGCGAAAGATTGACCCATTTTCCTCTCTCCTTTTTATCTTCTTTTTTCTGGCAAGTCGGCCAATATTGTTTGAAGAAGCGGCTTCCCGGTCTCCTGTTTATTCGTATTTCGTTCTACTTTCGTCGATTCATCATTTCGGTTATCGACAGATATTCAACTGTCCTGGATGCCTCAAACTCGAACAGCTGAGACTCGGTGAAGTGAGAAATTTCTTATTTTTGAAGCAAGTCGATTCTATATCGATTACTCTATAATGCACGTATCGAGAGGTGACTAAATTACGCTGAAAGTAGCTTATGACTTGGAGAGGATAAACGAACGTTCGGATCAATGTCAACGCTAAATCGTTTGGCAAACGGAAATAGAAACAGAAATAAATTCAATGTTGAAGTTAATGTGGAAGACGAGCGAGCGAGGGGAAATAAAACAGCAGGGAAGAGAAAGAAAAGTTTGGGGACGAGAAAGTTTTTGATTCCGCACATTCTATTTTCACTCGAAACCTCGTCCCTTTAATTACGGAGGCATCGACGAAAGACGAATCGGACGAGAAGTTCTCCAATTCGGAAGTCGCGAAAATCGACCGTGAGTTCATCAACTGGAGATTAATAGTACCCTCCGCTTGTTTTATTTCTTCGTTCGCTTACAACCGATAAACTTTTTCCGTGATTAATCATGGCGGCGGCTACGTAGATACTTTGAACCTCCGGTTAGTCCCACGGCCTATGCTCTCCCTATTTTATCTCGATTAAGAGACAGAGCTCGATCGCCGTTTCTCGAAAATTTTCTGCCCGGCAGATAACGAGTCCTCGATTCGTACAATCAAGCTGCTTAATTGGACAGTCTCGATTCGTTCGAGAGCGTTTCAGATTCCAAAGTTTCTCGCGAGTTGTTTGCTCGATTTGACACAGACACTCGAAACACTCGCGAAACTGCTCGCTTTACGAGTGTTCGCGTTTGATTTATAAATTAATGTCCGTACATTTCCGATACTCATTGAATCAGTTTTTAACTCGCGTCGCTTTATTCTTTTTTATTCCTTTCTTGTCGGCTTCGAAACTTCTTTCCAAGGATCGGTTTGCAAGAACCTCAAAACGTGGAGTTCGCCTCGTCCAGCCAACGTAACTACTTTACTTTCTTCGCTAATACCGATCATTTAATTGTTACGTATGACCGTTTACACGATCGCTTTTCCCACGGAAACATT